>CM073129.1:6659249-8044249 GCA_037039145.1 Fundulus diaphanus | reverse complement strand
ATCACATGATTTTCTAACTAATAAATTGAGACTATGTGCAATGCAAATTGAGTGCCGAATTTGGAGCTGTCTAGCGCATGCAATCATGTTTGGTGCTGTGTCGGTCACAAGACACTTTACTTTATTTGTTATGGCCCAGTCCTCCATCATGGCCCTTTTTACTTGGGCCAAATTGTCAGCAGTGTGACTTTGTGGAAAGTATTGCACACCTAACACAGATGTACACAGCTGCAAATTTTCATTAATGTAGTGACAGGTTAGAGCTAAGTAAGCCTCCATGTTCACAGATGTCCACATGTCAGTGGTTATACTCACTGCCACAGCTTGCTGTACTTCCATTTTCACTCGTTCCCGTTCCTCCTCGTACTTTTTGGCCAACATTTGTTTGATGGTCTGAAAACCACACCAAGTCAAACCAGAAGAAAATCAATATATTTAAAATAAATTCGATAAATAAACTACCACTTTAGATAATTTCCACACAAACCTTTCTGGTTGGCAAAACATATGAGGGGTCAAGGAGCTGAACCAGCTCCCTGAACCCTTCATTCTCCACAACGGCGAGCGGCTGACAGTCCTTCACAATGAAGTTAAGCACAGCCTCATCTAGAATCTGCTTCCTGGAAGCTTGATGGTTAAAAATGAGAAAGTATAAATTAATCGGAATTATCAATAAAACAAAGTCAGTAAGTTGTAAAATACCTGTATCACTGAGTTTATCATGGGTGTATCTGGGATTTAGCTCTCATGCTTGGCCCTATAATGCCTCAGCATTGAGGAGGTGCTGTTATTCAAATAAGTAAGCTCTGTTGAGCAATTGCGACATTTAACCTGCAGAAAATAACACGAACAGTAAACTAAAGGTCACTTTGAAATGAATTTCTATTCAGAAAATGAAGTGGAAACTCTGAGAGGAACAGGATGAAACAAGGAAATTAAAACAAATACCTTATTTTCCGAAATGACATCAAAGTGGTCCCACACAGCAGAAACCTTTTTTACTTGAGGAAGCTCCATAATTTTTGATGAGTTGTATATTCGCAAAACACGCAAGATTGTTTTGGCAGATGCATCCCGTTGACAGATGCGCTTCCTTATAAACACAGTTTGGCTCGTCAATCAGTTCGAAACAGTTCCTGTATTGGTCACGTGACCGAAACAGTTGCTGTATCGGCCACGTGACTTTTCCGTAGCGATACACACATCGACACGGGTTTCGCTCTATGACACCGACGCATGCGCCGACGCATTGGTGTTGCCTGACCCATCACTAGGATTTACTCACCTGCCTGGACGTCGTGTTCGAAGAACCAGATCCACAGAATCCCTGCCGCTCAGATTTTGCTCTGGCATCTCCACTCAGACTCACTTGGTGATACCAAGCCGGGCCTGAGATCCCCTTCCCTGGATTCTTCTGGTTCACTTGCAAACTCTCTGGTTACTCCATCTGTTCCTCTCGTCTGCTGTGGTGCGCTCCGGATCCCTCGCCAGCTTACCATCTGTCAGACCTCCAGTCACTACCACCCATGAGCTACGGTCACAGAGTCCCCTCGTCATTATTCTCCCCGGATAGGTCAACCCTGCTAAATGGTAAGCGGCGTAGCTTCTGGTACTTTCCCCTGGTTCGTTCATTCGTAACATTACTCCTCCTTCTTTCCGCAGTCACTCCAGTACTGACGTTCAGACCTCGCCCGAGCCACACGCTGTGTCTCTTCCTGCAGCCTGAACCATGACAGAAGAACACTCTGGCCATCAAAGCCCAGCAGATGCATTCGGTCGGCAGTTAGCCGCACAGCAGGAGCAATTACAATCGCTCGGTCTAGCAGTTAATTCGACACACGAACAATTACAGCTGGTAAGCTGCATTCTTGCACAAATGCCCTTTGCACAATCATTTCTGCACATACAAATGGCTTCTAAAAATACTCACCTGTAAACTGTGATCGCACACTGTCTCTTTCTCCTGCACTGTTTACATTTCAATTGAATTGTTTTACTGTTCAATCACTGCTGCACCTTATCCTGTAATTGACTGTAATGTTCAAGCTGTATGCAAACGAAATTTCGTTCTGTACGCACTCTGTGCATACAAAATGACAAATAAAGTTGTATAATTCTAAGTCTGGTAGCCGCTCAGCTTAGCCAGCTAACGGCGTCCTTTACTTCCGCATCTACTATGCCTGTCACTCAGGCATCTAGCTCTCCGCCCCCTGCTAATCTGACAGCTGAAGTCTCCGGTCAGACCCCGCTCTCCGAGAACTCGTCACCGAGTCCTGAGAAATTCTCAGGGGACAGTGGAGATTGTGGAGGGTTTTTGTTTCAGTGTAACCTCGTCTTTAATTGTTCCCCCCGAACTTTCTCCACCGACCAGGCCAAGATTTCATTTGTGTTACGTCTTTTAACCGGGAGAGCCCTTAGATGGGCAGAAGCTCGTTTCCCAGATTGTCAGTCATTCGGATGCACCTTCCAGGAGTTTATCACCGAATTTAAGACCGTTTTTTTCAGCCGAATTGGATCCGGTACAGCAGTCTCGTTCACTACTCTCTTTAAAACAGCGTGGACGGCGTGTCTCAGATTTTTCGGTTGAGTTTCGTACTTTTTTTTTTTTTCCAGTGTCCTGTCTAGCAATGTGGCAATAGGAATTGATGTCTTAATGCCAAATAGAGCTCGACAGATTTTGCTTTCACAAGTGGAGCAAACAGCTTTTGCCATAGTGCTCCGCTTGATTTGTGCATGTAAATAGCTTTATTGTGATTCCTGCAGGGAGAATTTCAAATTATATGGACACTACAATGGGAAAGTAGGAGAGTAAAGGAAGAACAAGAAGAGAAAAAAAGAGAAGAGGTGAAAGAAAGAAGAGATAAAAGGTAGAGAATGATAAAATGTCCTCTGTCTGCTCCATCACCTGGAAAGAGACGCAAAAAGAACAGCACAACCAACAGACATAAAGCAACAGATACAATCGAGTAACACCTTGATGCCATTGCTAAATCATATGTATTATTATTTAAGCTGACATGTGTAATGTGATACCTTAAAAAGAAAGTGAAAGAAAATAAATAAATAACTAAATTACAGACTTTCTGTATATAAGTAAACACTTAATACCTGGAATCCTGCACCTGTGGGAGTTTGTGAGTGTGCACTAGTTTAGGTTTAGGAGTTTCGTACTTTTGCCGCAGCCGGTGGCTGGGAAGCCATGCCGTTAAAAGCAGTCTTTTTTCAAGCTTTGGACGAGAATTTAAAGGATGAATTAGCTAGAGTTGAGGAGCCAAGCACGTTTGAGGGTTTTGTCGCGTTAGCCATTCGGCTCGATTCCCGGTTACGTAGCCGAAACCAGGGCCGAACGGATAGACCTATACGGCCTCTCGGATCGGCGGTACAGGGAGTTGGTTCTCAGCGGCCGGTAGTAACACCCCCATCGCCCCCCGAACCCATGCAGATTGGCCGAGTCCACCTAACGACAGAAGAACGTCAACAACGGTTCTCTGAGAATCAGTGTTTATACTATGGAGGTGAGGGGCATTTTGTGAGGTCTTGCCCAGTGCGACCAAAAGATTGGGTCCGTCGCCTGTAGTGGGGAAGATGGCGGACCGTTGTGTTATTTCCTCCCCAAAGATGTGTAAAGATCCGACTCCGTCTCGTTTCTGTCTCCCGGTAACTTTAGGTTTTGATCACAACAGTATTAATGTTTCAGCATTAGTCGACTCTGGGTCTGATTTTAATTTGATAGGATTGGTAAACCAGCTCCGTATTCAGACCGTGCCGTTATCCGCATCTCTTCAAGTCTCCGCGCTAGATGGAGGAGAGTTGCCTCTCATTACTCATCAGACTAAGCCTCTAGAGGTCAAAATGTCCGGTAATTACCGGGAACAGCTTTTGTTTTTAGTTTTTCCCGTTAAACACTCCCCTGTTGTTTTAGGACTGGCTTGGTTATCTGTTCATAATCCCCATTTAAACTGGGCTGAATCCCGTCTAGAAACCTGGTCCTCCGCCTGCCATTCACGATGCCTACGGTCCGCGCAGCCAATTTCTCATCCCTCTAACCCCTCCACTGAAACGGAGGATGTGATCGACTTAACCCGTGTTCCCGAGCAGTATTACGACCTGCGTCTCGTTTTTAGTAAGAGTCAAGTGTGCTCACTTCCTCCGTATCACCCATACGATTGCGCCATAGATCTGTTACCCGGGGCTCCGCTACCCTCCAGCCGACTCTACAACATCTCGAGGTTTGAACGTCAGGCGATGGAGAAGTACATTGGTGAGTCCCTTTCGGCTGGTTTAATCCACCCTTCCTCCTCTCCTTTAGGTGCGGGTTTCTTTTTTGTAGGAAAGAAGGATGGATCCCTCCGGCCGTGTATCGACTACCGAGGGCTAAATCAGATAACGGTTAAGAATAAGTACCCGCTTCCCCTGTTGTCTTCTGCCCTAGAACCAGTCCAGAATGCTGTCATATTTACCAAACTTGACTTGCGTAACGCTTATCATTTGGTTAGGGTTCGACAGGGAGATGAATGGAAGACGGCTTTTAAGACCCCGCTAGGTCATTTTGAATACCAGGTTATGCCTTTTGGTTTATGTAACGCTCCGTCCGTTTTCCAAGCGTTGGTAAATGATGTCCTACGGGATTTTTTGAACGTTTTTGTGTTCGTCTATTTATACGATATATTGATTTACTCTAGCGATCTCAAGCAGCACCAACAACATGTCCGATTAGTTCTACAACGCCTCTTTGAGAACCGCGTGTTTGTTAAAGCAGAGAAGTGCGAATTCCACCAGAGCTCTGTTTCTTTTCTCGGCCTCATTTTAGAAGGTGGACAAGTTAGATCCGATCCTGACAAGATAAAGGCAGTAGTAGAATGGCCTACACCAGACTCCAGAAAGCAGCTGCAAAGATTCTTGGGTTTTGCCAATTTCTACAGACGCTTCATCAAGAACTACAGTCAAATAGCATCCCGTTGAATGCATTAACATCCACTAAGGTCCCGTTCATCTGGGGTCCTGAGGCGGAAGCCTCTTTTTCCAAGCTTAAGAGTAGATTCTCACAGGCACCCATACTCATTCACCCCGATCCAGCTAAACAATTCCCCCTAGAAATAGACGCATCAGATACCGGTGTTGGTGCTGTATTATCACAACAGTCAGAGTCCGACAATAAATTCCATCCTTGTGCTTTTTTTTCTCGCCGGCTGTCTCCAGCCGAGCGCAATTATGACGTTGGGGACCGTGAACTGCTCGCTATTAAGTTAGCTTTAGAGGAGTGGCGACACTGGTTAGAGGGATCCGAGCCCTTAATCATCTGGACAGACCACAAGAACCTCGCTTATCTGTAGTCAGCTCGACGTCTAAATCCCAGTCAGGCCCGCTGGTCCCTATTCTTCTCCAGATTCAACCTCACCATAACCTATCATCCCGGTTCTAGAAATATCAAACCTGACGCCCTGTCTCGACAGTTCGCTCCCCAGGACCAGGAGAAGGAACCAGAGCCCATTCTTCCCCCCACATGTACTGTTGGAGCTTTACGTTGGGAGTTAGAGGATCGTATTAGTCAAGCTCTGCACCTTGATCCTGACCCAGGCACGGGACCTACAGGGTTAAAGTATGTCCCAAAATCTGTTCGTCCCGAGGTTTTACGTTGGAGTCATGACTCGAAGTTCTCCGCCCATCCCGGGATATTCAGGACACAATCACAGGTGTCCCGGCGTTTTTGGTGGCCCTCTTGGTCCAAGGATGTGCGTGAATATGTTTTAGCTTGTCCTGTATGTGCTCAAATCGGCCTCCTTCCGGTCTGCTGAATCCTCTACCCATTCCCAAGCGCCCCTGGTCTCACATCGCTCTGGACTTCGTTACAGGACTTCCTTCATCACAGAGAATGACCACCATACTAACTGTTGTCGACCGATTCTCCAAATCCTGCCACCTCATCCCATTAAGAAAACTACCCAACGCCCTACAGACTGTACAACTTCTGATAAGACATGTATCAGAATCAGAATCAGACATACTTTAATAATCCCAGAGGGAAATTACTTTTGTTAAATGCTCCAGATATACACACATTTTTATATATATATATTTACAACATTCCACACAAGTAATATAAATACAGGGGTTGGACAATGAAACTGAAACACCTGGTTTTAGACCACAATAATTTAGGACTCTGTGGACCCTACTCTGACATAAAACATACTATATAGCTCATACAAAATCCAAGACTTTTGTCTTTTAATGTAACCGGATTAAATCAGTTGTATCTAAACTAAGTAATCTAAAAGGAAGTATCGCTGTAATTCGATTATTTTTGTAAACCATGGAACTTGTTATAATCTCAGCATTTGGACAGGTGTAATACTGGTGTAGCCTCAGTGTGCACATGTTGCTCAAAGAGGTCTTGTGAATGCTCAGATGCATGAAAAATTAGGGGGAACATTGCCCGTATCCTCACGCTGTGATGACTTCCTGTCTGGCTGAGGACCTCAACAGTTTCTTCTGTAGGTTTGAAAAGCATCTATCCACACCTAGCATCTTCTGGGGGGGTGTTCTCTCACCACTATTCTGCTCACTGTAAACAAACTGCATTTCAGTGGACCTGTCTGCAAAACTACTGAAGTTTGCAGATGACACCACTATCATAGGTCCGTTCCAGGATAATGACAAGTCTGCTTACAGACAGGCTCTCTATACACAATACACATCACACAATGCCTCAATACAACAGTAGCAGTCATGGCTCTAGAAAAACAAAAAACATTATTAGCTGTGATGTTTTATTCTTAACCTTTCTTCTTGTTATGATGTGGTTTTAATATTGTCGGCTCCCATTGCTCAACAACATATTAATAACACAGAGACGCCAGTGTTATATTGATTGACTTCCACACTGGAATCCATGTTATTTTTACTTCTGTAAGCAGTGCATTGCTTTGTGACCCTATTAGTAGTGTAACCAAGTGGTCTGGGTTTGTTACCAGCACAGCATGAGGTGGAAGGAAACTGGACTCGGAGCTGGGCTTTTGGATCACCGCATGGCTCAGTGGGACTCTTTTATTTTTCTAATACTTCCATAAAAAACGCTGGCCAGCTTACTGCCTACACTATGGCACTCCTCGAGGGACAATTAACCGGGAATTCAGGAAAGGAAAACATGTTTCTACACAGCAATAATGAAACCAATTTTTATTTATGCTTTTCAATAAAAGATAGTGATGTTACAACAATAGGTGGCTGAAAAAGTCATGATTTATTGCACCTTTGTTAAAGAGTCTGATTGCAGAGGTGAAAAGGGACCTCCTCCCTGCCACATCCTCTTATTATAAGTGACTTTGGGCTTGTTTATTTATACTGTTTACAAATAGAGGTGATAGAGCTGGTAGCTTGTTTGCTTCTTGCTGTTTGCTTGGTGTTCTGAAGACTTGAAAATAAGGAGCTCAAAAAGGACTAGAACATGACTAAATCCAGAAACAATCCTAAAAGAATTCAAAACTAAAGAAAGCATGATCCAAAATAACAAAATTTTAACACCAAAAATCATGGATCCTGAAATTTTGTATTTGCAATTACTGTTATATATTTTTTGAAGATCACTGAAGAAAAAAAAATATGTAACCTACATCTCATATTATAGTGCTGCAGAAAAAGTAGAGTTGAATCCAGATAATCACGTATACTATAAAAAAACTATTTTGCACTGTCTGACATTAAATCACAGTAAACTTTTCATATTTAGGTCAATAAGGATTCCGAAAATTATTTCCATTTGCTAAATGCACAGTTAATTGATAGTTGTTTATTTTACTCACTTTGGGGGCATTAAACACATAGACATGAGGACATTAATTTACCCTACCACCTGAGACATTGACAGAATCTCTCCTTTGCCATGTGTGTATAAACATCCTTTGTCAGTTTATGTGTATGCACATCCACATGCTGTCTTTGTGTACTCGGGCATTCGTTGTGTCACATCTATGTTAACAACACATTTATTGAGATTGTACACAGTAATGAGTTATTAATTATTCCCAACTCAAATTATCATTTCAATTAAGAGCGCAGACACACATACTCACACAAATGTAGGGAACACTTTCACGTCACAAGGAGTAAGTGCCAGCAGTGGTTCCATTCTACTTTCCGGAGGCTAATTGAGGTTAATGAATGGAAATAGTAAGTAAAAACACATTAACAAGAAAAATTAAGTGTGCCATGGGTGTTAGAATAAGTTCGTTGGGGACACTAGAGGAGATTAAACAGCTATTCAAACATTTGTTTTTCTGCTCTGTCAAAGACTGACACGCCTCAATTCAAAATTATTGTTGGACCAAAAAAGTGAAGTAGCTTTTGTCTTATTGGCTATTTAACTCCTGAGAGAAAATGGAAGAAAAATATGTGGTTGGTGAATAAAAACTGAAAAAGGAAGTTAAAGGAGAAAAAAAGTTAACCTGGAATAGAAGTAACATAAATAATCAGTCCTCTCCATCAACAATGTCTTAGTAACGTTTTTCTCCTTTCAAACCTAGAGGAAAGGTCCAGCACTACTTCGGTTCTGAGTGTAGCCCATGTTTACTTCCTGGTTCCTGAGCCAATCATATGAGATTTCGCAGGGTTCCCAACACAAAGCGCAGCATTTGGTATTTTATCTTGGCAAACGAGCAGCAGCCTGCTAACATGGAAGCAAGTGAGAGAAGCAGACCAGAAAAATAAAATAATACATCTTGTACCTATCCTGTGTAAGTAAACATTCACAACAGCAAGACACCATTTCAATAATAATAATTTAGGTCTGTAATGCAAAATTAACTTGGGTCTGTGAAAACATTATGTGGGCTTTCAATTACCTGGACAGAAGAACACCCATACACTTTCTTAAAGTGAGTACTCTGCCTCATGCTACTCCATCAGGAGTAAAGAAACCAAAAACGAGAAAGCGACAGGAGATATTTATTGCACAGCCATGTTTTAATGAATGCTTCACTAGTAAACATAAAGAGCTAATTTTTATTGACAAATATGTTTCTTTTGAACTTATTAAGGATTAGATGTGTGCCAATGTTCATGCTAAAAAATTGACTAGGATGTTAACCTTAATACATAACCTAACACAAAATAACAAAATCAGGAATAACAGAAGCTTTAAATCCAGTGTAAAATGACAAACATGATCTGTCAAAGTGCATCCAAAGTCAATGGCCCTATATTCAATTCTATGAAGTTCATCTGGATCCGATTAATGATGGCCATGGTCATGTTCTCCTGTAGCAGCCTATGCTGCAGATGAACTGAAGAAGCCTCTGATTGAAGAAACTCAGTGGATGGAATATTGTGTTGTGAAGGGAATGCTAAACCATTTGAAGAGGTTCCAGAGCAGTTCCCAGAAAAGAACCAGTCTTACTTATCGCCTTATCAACACAACATACTTATCCCTTAACGTACTTGTCCCCTCCATTCCAGACCGCCTCCGTGAGTCCGTGAAAAGCAATGGCTACTGCATCTGCGGTTACTCCGAGGTTACTCCATCTTGCTCCTCTCTGAGTTCCTTGGAGCTTGAGGAGAGCATGCGCAAGGGGTACAAGTTCACACAATAAAAAGGGAATATAAAGGAGCTGGAAACCAAACAAACTTTTCATTCATGCAGCGTCCGAAAAGTTCTCTGTTGCTGATTATTCATCAAATTGGCATATTTTTACTTCCATCAAGTATGGGTGAGTACATTGGCCATCAAAACCTTATTTGTTTTTGTATTTAAAATAATTTTATTGTAACTTTAACTTCTTTCAACCACTTGCAGAAACGTAGGTCTCCTCTGAAGAGAAGTGCTGACTGCAGACGTAAGTGCTGCCTCGAAGGATTTTAAAATTTGGCCCCTCGTCTCTTCTTATTGCCGTCACCCAACGGGCACGAATCTCAGCATCAGTCGGGAAGTCGTGAAAACTGAGATATGAAAAGTTTTTTTTGTTGTTTGAGCACTGTGGGACACTGCAGTAGCAGTTTCTCTGTGATTGTGCCATGCTTGGTGGATATGATGCTGCTGAGAG
The DNA here is from genome assembly GCA_037039145.1 of Fundulus diaphanus. Taxonomy (NCBI): domain Eukaryota; kingdom Metazoa; phylum Chordata; class Actinopteri; order Cyprinodontiformes; family Fundulidae; genus Fundulus; species Fundulus diaphanus. The sequence continues at coordinate 8,034,212 of CM073129.1, read as the reverse complement.
ATGGACACAAGGAGGACAAGGGGAGAAAAATTAGATTAATTATAATACTTTTTTAAACCTTTATTTAACCAGATAAACTCCCATTGATATTAAGATCTCTTTTTAAAATGTTGATCTGACTAAGAGGTCAGCAGCACATGTCATTACTAATACAGTATAATAAACAAAACAATTTCAGGCCGCTACTTAAAATACACAGTATTTTGCACAAAAACTAAGAAAAAAGTGCATTAATATAAAGTGCAAATAATATTATGAAGAAAATTCATAATAATACACAGAAAATTCACAATTCAGAAACAGAAGTACTGTCCAATAGACCCACGGTCGTTATTTTTTTAGGAATGAACTAAAAGATTCAAATGGAATAAGATCTTTTGAATTCAGTGACTGCAATTATATATAACACGTCACCATAATCAAGTAAGGGGAACAATGTAGCAGATAAATGTCTCTTTTCACTCAGTGAAAAACAAGATTTATTTCTATAATAACAAACATGCTACAGTAATAATTTTATAACATCTACATCAGATTAATGATAGGTAAAGTAAGCTAAAAAGCTGCTGCATGTTAGGTTTGATCTTCATGTTACTGTCCCGATCAAAGCATCTATATAACAGCAATGATCGCTACCAATACAAAAGGAAAAAAAAGATAGCCAATACGACACGTTTAATATTGTGGTCTTAGTCTTACCTAATGAAATCGCGCTGATTTTCAGTGAAACACGTCTTGACCTCCTGAATTTTCTATATAAAAGCATGTAGCCGGATGTAGCGATACCCTGCTCCGCTTCAAAACGGAAGTTGGATGACGTCATGTGAAAAGGGTCTATTAGTTTGTGGAAAATCACCCAAGCTAACAAACAAGGATGAAAATGGTCTGAAACAGAACTAAAACAGGTCAAACATCTGTCAAACTAGACATTTTAGCAAGTAGTCTCGCTGACAAAAACAGTTCTATTTCAACCGGAAGCGGATGCCATCACCACGCTTAGCCGGAAGTTAACGGGCGCCATCTTGTGCACATAGCACATTATTATGTCTATGCCTATAACCCTGTAGTTTGGCACCATTGGGAATACGTGTTATTTTTTATCGTTGCGGCGGAGACTGTGTCTTTCGGACAACATACAGGTAAGAATATGCCTCTACATTTAATAAATACTGTTTTTCGGAAAGTAACTAGTAAAGAGGGCAGGAACTAGCTGAGTTTAAAGTGTCTGCTGCAGGCACTGAGCTTCGTCAAGTTTCGAACAACATGCTAACTTTCACATCGTTTCGAGAATGCTATGGGTTTGAGAGTAACAGAAACAAAAAAAAGCCACAGCTTTAGGTGACCACAACCGCAACCGGGGTCCTGAGGGCTACGCCGCGCTGACTATGAGAGCTACCGCTGTCAGCTCATGAGGAGTCTCAGCTCTGCGGCTAATGCTAGCGCCTTAAGGGAATCAGAGCTGGACTTAGACTATTATACCATAGCTGCTTGGGCTTTTGTTTGGTGTATTTTTTTTTGGCGGTTGGTATTTGATTGAAAGTTAGTGTGCTACCTCTTTGTTTATGGTTTTGTTTGTTTTTTATTGATTGTTATGCATGTATGAATTTCTATTTATGTGTATTTTTTTTCCTTTAAGCATGTTGCCTTTTACAATAGTAGACTTTATAAATGGTGGAGGATTGGCAGTGATTCCAACCAAATGGTTTGTCCGGCCTGAGGAGGATGCATGCATGCCACTGGCCAACAGCAAGGGTTAACATTGCAAACGCGGTCATAGAGCAACAGGACCCCCACCCTGACTGGGCAACATACAAAGTTGACTGTCAAGAGAAAAGCAGGTAGTGTAACCATCTGTTTTAATGTATGATATGATCTGACATGATGAGCTCACCATTGATTTGGTTAAAATTTGTTCTCTGGAATGAAAGTAATTGTAAATCTTTTTTCTGTCTCTGACAGCAACGTATGAGATAGCCCGAATAAAATGAGTTGAATTTGAACAGAACACAGATGTACCGACAGAGTCTGATTCTGCAGAGAACATGGGAAGGGAGAAGCGCAAAAAGAGGTAAGGCTGTTTGGATTATGTATGTTTGTGTCGTCTCCCCCCACCACCACACACACACACACACACACACACACACTGACAGTCTATGGAAACACTATGTCTACGTTATATAATTATATGCACAAAAGTGTCACCTGCTGTACAAAATATATTGTGTTGTATATTCTTTACTCAACTGTTTTTTTTAAATACTTTAATTCACTGAACTGTAATAAATGAATTATCTGATTTTGCTTGTATATTTTACAGGTCTAGGAGAGTGATTTTGTCCAGCGAGAATGAAGATGATGATGATAGTTGGTCCAGTAACCCTATCAACCCTACATCTCCACTGCCTCCATCCACCCTCACGTCCGCCCTGACACCTCCTCTGCCTCCATCCACCCACAGGCCTACACCTCCTCTGCCTCCATCCACCCTCAGGTCTGCCCTGACACCTCTACTGCCTCCATCCATCCTCACATCCCATCCTGACACACAGTAATGCGAGCGAGAGAAACTGATTAGAATGTGTACTTTTCAATCAGCCTGTTTAATTGTCTGATTGAGGTTTTTGTGCTGACATCTCCTTTGCCTCTATCCAACAGGTCTACACTGACACCTTTTTTGCTTCTATCTGCCCTCAGGTCAACCACGTCACCACCAGAAACCCCGCAAATACGAATAAGGGACAGCATGTTAGTCCGCATCCTGACACTCCTTGAGGATATCAAAGAAACCCAAAGAGTTCATGGAAGGATGCTACGAACCCTGACACAACAGTGTGGCAACAGTGTCGGCATCCTTGCTCCCATCCCAGAGGGTTTCCCCCTAAAGACAGTTAGGGAGGTCGAAACAATGGAGAAAAAACTGTCTAACCAAGCTTCATGTCTGAACTGGTATGTATGTAAAGTCTTGGCTAGTGAAATTTCATTCAGTTTTATTGGGGGGCTAGAAGTAAATCTGATCTGAAACTACCCAAGTGTGCTAACAATAGATATCAACTGATCCCTGTTCTTTAGAGTCCTGGGTAAAATTAACATCTCTGTTAACCTAGCAAAAAATGGGGTTCCCATGGAGATGGGGCTTCCTTTGCATTGTGGCTGTTGTGTGCATTATTTGTTTCAGTCCAGACCTGCTGAGTGAGAGAGGAAAAAGGTTCATCCACTCCACTGCACTAAAGATTTGGCTGGGCAATCTCCCAGACAACTTGTGGCAGATGTATGTGACGATATTGGCTGAAGAGAAGAACATGAGTAACTGCTACGTATGCTCAGTGATGCCCAAATCCACCAGACAACCCACCCTGTATACTAAGAGCATGCCAGCAGGAGACGGAACGTGTTTCCTGAGGACTGCCGTCGTACCTGTGTTTGCACCTGGCTACATAAAAAAATCGTACGGCGTGCATACGCTCATTGAATGGATCATACTGTGACGTGAAGTTATTTTTCACCTGCAACACCACCACCCAAATTTTCCCTTTCACCAAGAAAGTCAGAAACTACGTACGAAGCCTGAAGGCCCAGGTGGATCGCGGTGATAAACATCCTGTGTGCATACAGTCACCCTTCAATCCTGGCTGCAAGAAACTGGGCCAGGTACAGGGGTGCCAGGCTAACCTTACTGATCTGTTTCCAAACTCCACGTTAACCCGGGACTACATAGTGTGGGCATCTATACCTACAGAAGGAGGATGGTTCCTGTGTGGTGGAAACAACATTTACCCATCACTGCCCCTCAGCTGGTCAGGTACATGTGCACCTGCGTTTGTTTCTGACCAGACTCATCATCTCAGCTCAGGCTGTGAAGGACCATCACTCCTCTAATAGGAGGAGAAGAGAGATCAGCTCCAGCTCAAGTTTCCAACCCCATGATCCCATATGGGGTTCCAACATTCTCTCTGAACATAAGCACTGGAACTCAGCGAATAAAATAGGACTTTCACTTTTCCCGTGGTTTGGAGTTGGTAAATCTATGCTGATGATTGAGACACTGGACTACAGAATAAAAACCCTGGTGAACATGACGATGGACATCAATAAAGGACAAAACAAACAATTAAGTGAAATGCGTTTAATGGTACTGCAGAACAGAATGGTTTTGGACATGTTAACTGCTAGCCAAGGTGGTGTATGAGTAATGATTGGAATTTCCTTCTGTACATATATTTCTGATGCAAATGAAACTCATATTACTGAAGCTATGTCTGCTTTAAATAATCTGCAACAAGCAATGTCCCAGGATGCTGTTCCTCTAAGTATGGACTTCTTCTCCTGGTTCTTTTCAGGATCCTGGTGGCACCTCTTGCTGAAAATAATGACACCATTATTATTGTTATTTTTTTTTTACTGCTTGTGTAATCCCATGCCTAAAATCTATGATCGCTAAAACTATGGGAAATGTAATGTTTCAATATCAAATGCTTTCACAAATCCCTCTTGAAGAAATACAACCCGTAGTTTAAGTTTTCCCTTGTTAAATGCTTAACAAAATGACAGTCTCATTGAAAATGCACTATGCAAGAAATGAGTACTTGAAGTAGGTTAAGTTAAGCTTCAATTGTAAATAAAAATGATTAAAAGGAGGGATATGTTAGAAATATGTGAATGTAATCATTTTATTTTTATTTAGTTACAGGCATTTAGTCTGTTTAAAGAGCTGGCTTACAGGAATGTTCTATTGTTTTAACTTCACACAGGAAGAACAGATGCTTCTCCCAGACAAGAAATGTCTTGCTGTGTATGTTAATCCTATACGTCTTTGTGTGCCAAACCCCATGTTGTAAACCCCCCTTGTCCCTTCTTTTGAGTTTTAACCCCCCATGTTGTGAACTCCTGAATCCTCCTGTCCCCTTCTTGATGTCCGACAATAAAGGCAGAAAGACAGAGGTAGCTCGGCGCAGATGAGCCAGACTTTCAGGGAGCGCAGTTCTCCTTCTGACAGGTCTGCCCCTGCTCTGAAGAGAAGTCTAAACTTGTGTTTGTTTGGTTTTCATTCCAGGATAATAAGGGTTTATTTATCATAACCCTATCAGCCCACTTCAGACGAACTGGAAGATTTCAGTTTAACACAATCGGACTACCGTAAGATTTAATTAAACCTCATATTCAATTTTATTTTTAATATATCACTGTAAAATACTAATAAATTGTTTTTAACCTTTTTCTTTATTACAACTTTAATATATTCTATAGGTTTAATAAAGACAGGCAATCCTCTCATAATTCAATTCAATTTTATTCAATTTTATTTATATAGCGCCAATTCATGAAACATGTCATCTCGAGGCACTTTACAAAGTCAAAATCAATCATATTATACAGATTGGTCAAAAATGTCCTATATAAGGGAACCAGTTGATTGCTTTGAAGTCCCGACAAGCAGCATTCACTCCTGGAGAAACGTAGAGCTACAGGGAGAGTCGTCTGCATTGTCCATGGCTTTGCAGCAATCCCTCATACTGAGCAAGCATAAAGCAACAGTGGAAAGAAAAACCACCCATTAGCGGGAAGGAAAAACCTCCAGCAGAACCGCGCTCAGTATGAACGGTCATCTGCCTCGACCGACTGGGGGTTACAGAAGACACAGCAGAGACACAACAAGAGAGACAAACAAGCACAGAAGCAAACATTGATCCAGTAATCTGTTCTATTAGATGGTAATAAGGGGAGTGGTGGCCGAGTGGTTAGAGCACAGAGCTTCGGTCCCAGAGGTTCTGAGTTCAACTCCCGCAAGCTGCCATTCTGGGTCCCTGAGCAAGACCCTTAACCCCCAATTGCTCCCCAGGCGCCGCACAGTGGCAGCCCACTGCTCCCCAAGGGGATGGGTTAAGATGCAGAAGTGAATTTCTCCATTGTGAGATCAATAAAGTTCAATTATAAATAGCAGGTGAGCTGTCTTCTCTGGATGATGTCTCAGATAACAGAACGCCAGAACAGGTGTACCTACTATGAAGAAAAAAAAGAGAGAGAACAAAAAGTTATAAGCAGAAATTATGACAAGCAATGCATAATTGAAGAACAGTAGAACTCGATAGAGTGAGAAAAATAGATCCTGATGTCCTCCAGTAGTCTAAGCCCATAGAAGCACATCCCCATAGGTAGGTCAGGGCAACATAAGCCACTCTAGTTATAAGCTTTGTCGAAAAGGAAAGTTTTAAGATTAGTCTTAAAAGTAGACAGGGACCAAAACTGGGAGTTGGTTCCACAGGAGAGGAGCCTGATAACTAAAGGATCTGCCTCCCATTCTACTTTTAGAGACTCTAGGAACCACCAGCAGACCTGCAGTCTGAGAGCGAAATGCTCTGTTAGGAACATACGGGGTAATCAGAGCTCTGATATATGATGGAGCTTGATTATTAAGGGCTTTATACGTTAGAAGAAGAATTTTAAATTCTATTCTTGATTTAACAGGAAGCCAATGAAGGGAAGCTAAAATTGGAGAAATATGATCCCTCTTGTTGATTTTCATCAGAACTCTTGCTGCAGCATTTTGGATCAGCTGAAGACTTTGAACTGCATTTTGTGGACTTCCTGATAGTAAAGAATTACAATAGTCCAGCCTTGAAGTAACAAATGCATGGACTAGTTTTTCAGCATCGCTCCTGGACAGAATGTTTCTAATTTTGGCAATATTCCGGAGGTGAAAAAAGGAAACTCTGGAAACCTGTTTAATATGGGATTTAAATGACATGTCTTGGTCAAAAATAACACCAAGATTTTTTACTTTATTACCAGAGGCCAAGTTAATGCCATCCAGATTAAGTGATTGATTAAGAACTTTATTTTTTGAGGACTCTGGTCCAAAGATTACAACTTCTGTCTTGTCAGAATTTAAATGCAGAAAATTTAAAGTCATCCAGCTTTTGATGTCATTAAGACATGCCTGTAATTGAAGTAATTGATTGGATTCATCAGGATTTATGGACAAATACAACTGATTGTCATCAGCATAACAGTGGAAATTAATCCCATGCTGTCTGATAATTTTGCCAATCGGAAGCATATATATAGTAAAGAGAATTGGTCCAAGGACTAAACCCTGTGGTACTCCACAAGTGACCCTAGAGTTTGAAGAAGATTTATTATTAACATGAACAAACTGGAATCTGTCCGACAGATAAGATTTAAACCAGCCTAATGCTTTCCCCTTAATCCCTACAGTATGCTCAAGTCTTTGTAGGAGAATATTGTGATCAACTGTGTCAAATGACTCACTGAGATCTAACAGGACAAGTACAGACACAAGTCCATTATCTGAGGCCATGAGAATATCATTAGTGACCTTCACCAGAGCCGTTTCAGTGCTATGATGAGCTCTGAAGCCTGACTGAAACTCCTCAAGTAGGTCATTACTTTGTAAATGTTCACATAGTTGATTAGCAACTACTTTCTCAAGAATTTTAGATAGGAAAAGAAGATTAGATATAGGTCTGTAATTTACTAACTTATCTTGATCAAGAGAAGGTTTCTTAAGTAAATGTTTAAAACAGCTACTTTAAAAGCCTGTGGTACATATCCATTTACTAAGGATAGATTAACCATGTCCAAAATAGGGCCACTGATCAATGGGAATATCTCCTTAAACAACTTGGTTGGGATTGGGTCTAACATACAGGTAGAAGGTTTAGATGAAGCTAAAATTTTAGATAGCCCAGAAAGCTCTACTGCTTCTAAACAGTTCAGACACTGTGCAGGTTCTAAAGATTCCTCCAACGCTGCCTCACTTACTGAGGACGAGGTAATCATGTTTGGGAGGATGCCAATTATTTTATTTTTAATAGCATCAATTTTATTTATGAAGAATCCCATAAAGTCATTACTGCTAAGAGCTAAGGGAATGGATGGATCAACAGAGCTGTGGCTCTGAGTAAGTTTAGCAACCGTACTGAAGAGAAATCTAGGATTATTTTTATTCTCCTCAATTAATGATGAAAAATATGCTGCTCTAACTCAGCGAAGGCTCTTATTATACAACAATAGACTGTCTTTCCAGATTAGGTAGGATTCCTCTTGGTGTGTAGAGCGCCATTTTCTCTCCAATTTCCTAACATTGTGCTTCAAGGAACGCAGCTCTGAATTAAACCAGGGAGCCAGCTTCCTGTGAATTATCAGCTTCTTTTTCAAAGGAGCTACATTGTCTAATGCAGAACGCAATGAGGAAGTCACACCGTTAACAAAGGTGTCGATTTGTGAATGGGAAGAAACAGCATTGCTGCCATCTACAGGGCGTTTCTGCAATACTGAGGATATTAAAAGGGGGACAGACTCTTTAAGTTTTGATACAGCATTATCTGATAAAGATCTACTATAATGGAACGCTCTTTTGGGGGTGGAGAACTCAGATTAAACTCAAAGGTTATTAAAAAATGGTCAGATAGGACAGGGTTGTGAGGAAATATAGTTAATTCTTCACAATCAATGCCATATGTCAGCACAAGGTCTAAAGTATCACTGCATGAAAAGTGTGATTTTCGTCACTATGTGGCACTGTAGATTGTCGTGGAAGTTCAGGTTAACGGCTGTTCACGGTCATTTGCAGGCAACACCGAAAACTGCCATGAATTGTCAGAAATTGACGTGGCAGTTGTCCCCCCATGATCCCCCTCCTCCTAATTCTAGGGGAGGCTTTAACATGTAAATGAAAATGCTGTGAGCTATACAAATGCAAATCAGGGTTGCAGGGGGAGTTTACCCCACGTCTCGCGTTCAACTCGCCTTCAACTCCTCTCGATCCACAACTTTCAGCCAGTCCGCAGACTGACGAGAAGAAACTGCTGATTGCTATCAGTGGACTGTCTCATATGAGTCAGTCGGTATTGAAGCAATGCCAAGAGCGTGGAAATGTTCAAGTCAGAAGTTTTGGTTGGGTCATTCATGATAAAGTAAATGAAATGGGGTTTAATGAACTAAAAATAAGTCCCACTGTACCTTTCCCAGATATTCCACCATGGGTTTTTAGGGAGGTGGCCACTGATTTGGGATTATTAGAAGAAAAACAAAATAATTATTATTATTCAGCAGTATTTAGATATAAGGTATGAAAATATGACACAAATATATACAGATGCGTCAAAAGAGGAAAATGGTAAAACAGCAGTAGCAGTATATATTCAGAAAGACAATATTTCTATAAAGAGAAGGATAACAGATAATTTATAAATTTTTTCAGCAGAGATGTTGGCAATTATTTTGGCATTACAATGGGTGCTGGAGGTGAAGCCTAGAAATGTAGTTATCTGTTCAGATTCATTGTCTTGCCTGACTAGTTTTAAAAGTGGAAAATCTGAAAGCCGTCAAGATCTTTTAGATGAAGTCAGTTATTTAATATATGGTATACAGCAACAGTATTCAATTCACATGGGTTCCAGCACATAAAGGAATTTTAGGTAATGAAAAAGTAGATAAGTTAGCTAAAGAAGCAGTTAAGGCAAGACAAATTGAATATGATGTCCCACTAAGTAGAACAGAAATAAAAGTAATTATTAAAGATAAAATAAATAATATATGGCAGGAGAGATGGAATTTAGAAGAAAAAGGAAGACATTTATATAAAATACAAAAAGATATTATCATAAGATATAATATTATAATGAATAGAAGAGAGGAAATATGGATAAACAGGTTGAGGATAGGGCATACTAGTTTAAATACTGGTTTAAAAATAATAGGGAAACATCCAACAGGTAATTTTTCTTATTGTGGAGAAATCGAAGGAGTAGAACATGTTTTGATTTATTGGAGGAAATATATTAAAGAGAGGAAAGAACTGGAAAGGGTATTGGGGAGTTCAGTAAAGATGGCTGAATTATTAGGGAAACATCAATCAGATAAAATAATTAAAGCACTTATTAAATATTTAAAAGATACAGAATTAGCTCGGAGGATTTAGTGTGTATCTATGTGTGTGAGTGTGTAAGTAAAGATATCATCTAGTTTCATTAAGATATAAAGATATATAGGAAAATATATTTCTAAATTACATCTCCGTCCAGTTGATGGCGGTAATGCACACAGTATGTAAACTGCCAGAAAACACAATAGAAGAAGAAGAAGAAGAAGAAGAAGAAGATTTTTGATTTTTAACAATACATTTATTTACAATTCATGAAATGCACGAAATACAATTAAAAACACAATGTATCACATCAGGACAATTTTTTTAAAAAAGATTAAATAAGGTGCTGGTTAAATTCTAATTTTCCTTGAGTTGATATACTGCACAATATCCCATTAAAACCCCATAACTGTATAAAATTTTTCATATTCCCAGTGGCTCTGTGGAAACAAAACTCTAGTCTCAATCTGGCCTTTATATTAACCTTCCACAGAACCACGGCATCGATTTGAGGTCCAGCCTGGAGTCTGTCTCTACGAGATAAATAAATAGCCATTTTTGCTTCTGCAATTAAATAATTTAAAATCTGACCTTTTGACTTATTTGCTTTGTTAAAACGCAGTCCATTAATAAAAATAGAACTGGTTAAAACAAAACCAAAGTGGCTAAAAACAGTCATCAATAAACTAAAAAAAGTCGTCAGTCTCCTACAATCAATAAAAACATGAAAAACATTCTCAGACAGACCACAGAAAGGACACTCGTTTAAAACCCCTGGACTAATAATTGACAAATACGAGTTCGTAGCGATGGCACCATGTAAAATTCTCCATTGGAGATCACCAGTTCGTTTTCTTATAGGAGGTTTATAAAGGGTCCTCCACTGAGGGGTTTGTCCTTCCAGTCGGTCCGCCCACACGCTCATGGCTCGACCTCGCAGAGTTCTTTCATTCAGGACTTTAAAACAATTTTTATAGAGTACTTTTGGGCCTGTACTCTGAAGGCTCATCTGTGAACTTTCTGTGGCAAGGAGAGGACCGCTATCTTTTGTGAAGCCGGTATTCAAGGTCAACTCAGGGATCGGGTCTGTCGGGTCCGGTGAAGCTTCTCTCTCTTTGAGCAGCTGCAGGAGACGCCTCTCCCCAGCTGTCAGTCTTTCTTTCACCAGACTCAAGAAGCGCTGCACCAGTCTAGCAGATCGGACTCCAAGTAGAGGAGCAACGGCCTGGGCGTTGGCAAAGTCTGGTCCAGCCGTCTCCACCAGGTGCTTCAGTGTTGTCGTCTTGGACTTGCACAACGCCTCTGACAGTCCAGGTATTTTGCCACGACATACATCCAGTCTGGCCCCACAGACTAAAGGCTCGTTTAAAAGCCAATGCAGAGAGTTCTGCGCCTGCGAACGACATAGTTTAAAAAGGCCACAGGATTTAAAAACACCCTGATAAAATTGAGGCAACCCCTTTAACTTAAAAAAATTAAAATCAGTTAAAAACAGAGCAGCATCCAGCCCCAGAAAATTAACACGTCTGAGAATGCAACTGGCCACATCCTTCCATACAGGTGAACCTGTCAAATACTTCTGGATGAACTGTAATCTAAAAGTAGCCGTTCTACTGGCCAGATGGACGAGGCCCTGGCCCCCCTCCTCTCTCGGTAAAAACAAAACAGACTGTGGCACCCAGTGTAGACCGTTCCAAAAAAAATTAACCATCTCTGATTGGATTTTTACAAGTAGCCCAGATGGTGGGTCTAACACTGCTAGTTTGTGCCACAGCTGTGAAGCAACTAGATTGTTTAAAACCAGCACTCTGCCTCGGTAGGACATTTGTGAGTGTAACCATTTCCACTTTGATAACTTGTTTTGAATTTTTTCTTCAATATCTTCCCAGTTCTTTTTCACAACATCTTTATCACCTAAAAACACACCGAGATACTTAAAACCATCCTTTTTCCATAAAAGACACTGAGGGAGAACTGGGAGCCCGTCGGACCACTCGCCAACTGCCAGGGCTTCGCTTTTTCTCCAGTTCACCCTCGCAGCGGACAGAGTTGAGAACTTTTTCGTGATCTCGGTTAAAACAGTGACATCCCGCTGATCTTTAATAAAAACAACGACATCATCAGCATAGGCAGATAAAACCATATTATTCTTAAAACCGGGTAAAACCAGACCATGAACAGTCAAGCGTATTTTCTGGAGGAGGGGTTCCAGGGAGAGTGCGTAGAGCATCCCCGAGAGCGCGCAGCCCTGTCGAACGCCTCTACACACCCTAAAAGGAGCACACAGGCTGCCGTTGATCTTCAGCACACTCTCAATATCACTATACAAAACCTGGATCTTAGCAATAAGACCCTCGCCGAACCCAAACCTCCTCATGATTTCCCAGAGGAAGTCGTGTTCGACGCGGTCGAATGCCTTTTCTTGATCTAGTGAAATCAAGCCAGTTTGCAAACCCAATGAACCAGAGACCTCCAAAACGTCCCGAATTAGGTAGATGTTATCTACCAGGGACCTGCTGGGGACACAATAGGTCTGATCCCGGTGGATGACCTGCTCCATAGCTCTTCCCAGCCTAGTGGCCAGGGCCTTGGAGAGGATTTTGTAGTCGGTACAGAGGAGGGACACGGGACGCCAGTTCTTGATGTCCTGCAGGTTCCCCTTTTTTGGCAGCAGGGTGATCACTGCCCTGCGGCATGACAAGGGGAGTGAACCAGCAAGCAGACTCTCGTTGTAGACGTCCAGCAAGTCTTGGGCCAGAAGATCCCAGTAGGCCTTGTAGAACTCCACAGTGAGCCCGTCAACGCCCGGGGACCTCTGGCCCTGCATGCTGATGAGGGCTGTGTGGAGCTCCTGGAGCCCCAGAGGGCGCCCCAGCTCAGCATTGGTCTCCTCGGAGACCTGAGGCAGTTCGTCACAGAACTCCTTCAGCAGTTCCTCGTTCTCCTTATATTCACTGTGAAACAGAGAACGGTAAAACTCCACAGCCCTCCTGATCTGCCCTGGTTCACTCAGTTGCTGCCCCGTGTCCGACAGCAAAGAGTGGATCTGCTTCCTCTGCCCGTGCTTCCTCTCCAAGCTGAAAAAGAAGCTAGAGGGAGCATCCATCTCCGTGATGTTCTGGATCCGGGACCTGACCAATGTGCCTTGGACTTTTTTCTCCAGCAGGTTTGCTAAAACTAACCTTTTAGATTTGAGAGCTTCAATGTGCTCTCGATTTCCTGTGGATTCACTAAGTCGTTCTAACTCCACGATGTTCATCTCCAGATCTCTAATAGATCCGGTGATGTCACGAGTGACATTGAGAGTATGCTGCTGACTCAGCAGTTTTATTTGCACTTTACCATGGTCCCACCACTGTCTCAGGCTGGTAAAATCAGACTTTCTCTGTCTAAAACCCGTCCAAAAATAACCTAAAATCTCTTTAAAACCCAGATCATAAGTTAAAGCCGAGTTAAAATGCCAGTAAGCGCTTCTAGGTAAAATGTTTCTGATAAAAACACTACCTAAAAGCAACGAGTGATCGGTAAAAGCCACTGGTAAAATCTGGCATGTTTTAAACACGTTAAAATGGTGTTTAAAACAATAAAAACGATCAAGACGAGCTAAAGAGATTCGGTTTTCTTTAATATGAGACCATGTGTACTGCCTGGAGCCTGCATGCATCCTCCTCCATATGTCCACTAGGCCGTGAGACGAGACCAGCTGCCGCAGAGCATGTTGGGCCGCTGAATGCGGCTCTGCATGATTACGATCTAAAAACTCGTTTTGCGTACAATTAAAATCCCCACCTATAAAAACATAATCTTCCGACCCACAATCACCCAGCATTTCCCCAATTTTTTCAAAAAAACGCTTTTTCTCTGCATTGGTGATGGGAGCATAAATATTAATAAAAACAAGGTTAAAATGATCAAACTTTGCTTTGACTAAAAGACACCTCCCCTGAACGACGTGCTCAACTTCTGTAGAGTTTGGGGTGAAAGCTCTGGAGAACAGGAAGCCCACCCCTGCACTCTGGGAGGTGCCGTGATTTAAAATGACCTCCCCCCTCCACTCTCTACCCCAGTCTGTTTCTATTAAAGAATCACTATGAGTTTCTTGCAAAAATAAAACATCAATTCTTTTATGGTTTATTGTTTGATAAATCTGTGCTCGTTTTACTGCCTCTCTAGCCCCATTGATGTTCAAGGATGCTATTTTAAAAGAATCCATAATGGGTGAGAGATTAAAAGCAACATACCAAACAGCTATACAAAATATTAAAGTGCATGTGCGTTTCATGAGAATCAAAATTGCTTTCTAACTTTACTCATAACTTTTTTCAATCTGTAAACTTGTTGTTCTGTAAAACCAACCTCTTCTTTGTTTCTAATATAGTGTCTGGCTGAAAAATAAAAAGTTCTCAAATCAGGAAAATAACTTTCAACTTTTACCCCTCTTAAACCTTTTGTTTGTTGCAGAAAGGTTAAAAACGATTCTACAGGATATCTTGTCTCTCCACAGCTGCTCTGTGACAGAGACACCACGCTGCTGTCAGACAGCTCGCCATCACTATCGCTGCTGTCAGAAATGACTTTCCTTTCTGTGGTCAGCTTGCTGACCTGCCTGCTAGCCTGCACAGCAGCCACCACGTTTTTCCTTTTACTACGCCTTTTAGGAGCTTCCAGCTCCATCACCTGCTCCCCCTCACCTTTCTCCTCCACAAAAACCACCACAGGCTCCTCCACAATCACCTCCCCTCCACCTTTCTCTCCCTGATTGCCACGCATGCCATCCTGCTCCATTTCACCCTGATCCTCCCCCTCCTCACCAGTCACACAAGTTTCTCCACCACCACACACCACCGTGCTGCCTTCATTCACCACACAATCACTCTTTTGTAAATTAGATGGTTCCTCCACAGTCTTGTCTTCCACCAAACTTTCTTCCTGATCTCCAGCGACCGGGCCAGACGCCACGGGTTCCTCCGCGGTTACGCTGGAGTTCCCCGCAGCGCCAGAATCCTCCACCGCGGCAGGAGCTCCAGGCTAGCCGGACACACCCACCTGCTCCCCGGCTGCTGCAGGCTGCTGCTCCACTGTGTCTGACAGAGCTGATCCCGCGCGGTTTGGATACATTCTTATCAAATGTCCCTCCCCTCCGCAACCAAAGCACTTCATGTTTGAAGATGTTGCAAACAATACATAGTCAAAATCATCGATTTTAACTTTAAAACACAGATTGAGTTCCTCGTCACGCTTATTTAAAATCATGTAAAGCTGTCTCCTGTGCGAAACGACATGCTTTAACAATGGTGATTTACATCCTGACAATATTTTTCTAATAGGAGAAACTAATTTTCCATGTCGAGACAACTCCTTGACGAGGAACTCATCACTGACGAAGGGAGGGACATTTGACAAAATAACCTTTGTAGCGGGCTGCACGAGCGGCAACACCTGCAGGAACGAGCCGTTCACGGAGATGCCCGTCTCGACCAACAGGTGTGCCTGCTCCACCTTCTCCACAAACAAGACCACCGCTCCGTTCATTCGGGCCGCGGACTTAATCGCACCATGACCAATAACCTCCCCCACCGCCAAACAAACTTCCTCCACGCTGCACGGAGAACCAGCACCCACCTTGATGCCGTTCTTCCGTGTCAGCGTGGAAAAAACACCAGAGCCACCACCCACCACCATGGCATTCAAAACGCCGACCTGCCGCCGGGCAAAACCCGACGGCCACTAAACCCCACAAACCCCACCAAAAAAAAAAACCTAAAGCACAACAAAACACCTATATATACAATATTTACATACACCCAGTGAAAGATAGAAAAAAGTAGGAAAAAAAACACAAACAGATTCAACTCACGCTCTCTCCCTTCTCCTTCACTCACACTCCTCTCACACGAAGAAGAAGACTTTTTTTTTTTTGACTTTTAACAAAACTTTAATTACAAAAGGCCAAACAATTAAACAATTGAGTTAAAACCAAGTCATTTACATAAAATTCTTAAATAAGAAGCTTGTTAAATTGAAGTTCTTTTCTTTCAGACACTTCACATAAAATCTTTTTAAAACCCCACAACTGCATAAAATCCTCCATGTTCTGCGTGGCTCTGTGGAAGTGAAACTCCAGCCTAATTCTGGCTTTAACGTTGCACTTCCACAGAGCCACAGCATCAAGGTGAGGTCCTCCCTGCAGTCTGTCTCTACGGGACAAATAAATAGCCATCTTCGCCTCACTGATTAAAAAGTTTAAAAGTCTGGCCTTTGCCTTATTACTTTTATTTTGGCAAACTCCTCCAATAAATAAAGAAGTAGTAAAAACAGTGCCAAAAAGACTAAAAACATTTGTTAAAAGCCTAAAAATGGTCTTTAGTCTGTTACAGTCCGTAAAAACATGAAAAACGTTCTCAGACAGACTGCAGAAAGGACACTCATTTAAAACAGCCCGATTAATAACCGATAAAAACGAGTTTGTGGCGATGGCACCGTGTAAAATCCTCCATTGGAGATCACCAGTTCTCTTTTTAATTGGAGGCTTATATAAAGTCCTCCACTGGGGTGCTCTACCAGCAAGTCTATCAGTCCATACACAGACTGCACGGTTCTCGAGGTGTCTTTGATTCATCACTTTAGAGCAGACTCTATAAACAGTTTTCTGGTCCATAGTGGATAAAACCATCTTCTGTGGGTCCAGGCTGGAGAGCAGAGGTCCACTTCTCTCCGGGAACCCAGGATCCAGGATCAGGCCAGGAAAGGAGTCCGTTGGGTCTGGTTGACTCTGTCCCTCACAGTAGGCATGGAGGAGGCTCCTCTCCTTGGCCGACAGCTTTCCCCTCAGGAGGTCCAGGAAGCGCTGCACCAGCCTGGCAGACCGTACCCCCATCACGGAACCCAAGGCCTCGACGTTGGAGAGGGACGGTCCTGCAGTCTCCACCAGCTGTTTCACGGTTATGGTCTTGGTTCGGCGCAGCGCCTCCGACAGCCCTGGTCCCGCGCCGTCACACACGTCCAGCCTGGACCCACAGATTAAAGGCTCCTGTAAAAGCCAGTGCAGAGAGTTAGTCGTTTGGGATGGCTTTAATTTAAACAGGGCACATGATTTAAAAACACCCTGATAAAACCTCGGCAATCCCCTTAACTTTAAAAGATTTAAATCTGTTAAAAACAGAGCCGCATCCAGCCCCAGGTTATTTACACGTCTTAAAATGCAGCTGGCCACGTCCCTCCACACTAAGTCAGAGGGCCCTGCCAGGTATTTCTGAACAAAACGTAATCTAAAAGCCGCTGTTCTCCCGGCCAGGTGGACAAGGCCCTGGCCCCCCTCTTCTCTGGGTAAAAACAACACAGACTGTGGCACCCAATGAAAACCGTTCCAAAAAAAATTGACCATTTTTGCTTGTAAGTTGGCCAACAAACCAGACGGTGGGTCTAAGCAGGAAAGTTTGTGCCACAGCTGAGATGCTACAAGGTTATTTAAAACCAAAACCCTTCCCCTGTATGACATGTGGGAGTGTAGCCATCTCCACTTTTCTAGCTTACATTCTATTTTCTGTTCCATGTTTTCCCAGTTCTTTTTTTCAGTGTTTTCATTGCCTAAAAACAGACCGAGATATTTAAAACCATCTTTTTTCCATAAAAGTCCCTGAGGGAGAACTGGGAGCCCTTCATGCCATTCGCCCACTGCCAGGGCTTCACTTTTTCCCCAGTTCACCCTCGCAGAAGATAAAACAGAGAACTTAGTTGTTATCTCGTTCAGTACGTCAACATCTTTCTGGTTTTTAGTAAAAACAACGACGTCATCAGCATAGGCAGATAAAACCACTCTAGTATTAAAACCAGGTAAAACCAAACCATGAACACTAGAACGTATCTTGTGAAGCAGGGGTTCCAGGGAGAGCGCGTAGAGCATCCCAGACAGGGCGCAGCCTTGGCGAACACCTCTACGCACCCTAAAAGGAGCACACAGACCACCGTTGATCTTTAGCATACTCTCAATGCCACTGTACATCACCTGGATCTTGGCGATCAGACCGGCGCCGAACCCAAACCTCTCCATAGTTTTCCACAGGAAGCCGTGTTCGACGCGATCAAATGCCTTTTCTTGATCTAATGCGATCAAGCCCGTTCTTAGACCCAATGAACCGGAGACCTCCAAAACATCCCGAATTAGGTAGATATTATCTACCATGGACCTGCCGGGGACGCAGTAGGTCTGGTCCCGGTGGATGACCTGCTCCATAGCTTCTCTCAGCCGCGTTGCCAAGGCTTTGGAGAGGATCTTATAGTCGGTGCAGAGGAGAGACACAGGGCGCCAGTTCTTAATGTCCTGCAGATTCCCTTTCTTGGGCAGGAGGGTGATGACTGCCCTGCGGCACGAAAGCGGGAGCGAACCAGTGACCAAACTCTCATTATAGACCTCCAGCAGGTCTTCCGCCAGGATGTCCCAGTAGGCTTTGAAAAACTCTACCGTGAGACCATCTATGCCTGGGGCCTTCTGGCCCTGCATATTCAGGAGGGCTGTATGGAGCTCTTGTACCCCCAGGGGGCGCTCCAGCTGTACGTTGGTCTCCTCAGAGACCTGGGGCAGCCCACCACAGAACTCCCCAAACAGCTCCTCGTTCTCCTTATACTCACTCTCAAACAGAGAGGAGTAAAACTCAACAGCCCTCCTCCTGATCTGGCCTGGTTCACTCACCTGCTGCCCTGTGTCAGATAGTAAGGAATGGATCACCTTCCTCTGCCCGCGTTTCCTCTCCAAGCTGAAGAAGAAGCTAGAGGGAGCATCCATCTCTGTGATGTTCTGAACCCGAGACCTGACCAACACGCCTTGGACTTTAGACTCCAGCAGGTTGGCTAAAACTAGCCTTTTGGATTTGAGAGCTTCAATATGCTCTCGATTTCCTGTGGACTCACTTAAATGTTCTAGTTCCACTATGTTCATCTCCAGATCTCTAATAGATCTGGTGACATCACGAGTGACATTAAGAGTATGCTGCTGACAAAGTTGTTTTATTTGAACTTTTCCATGATCCCACCACTGCCTTAGACAAGTAAAATCACCCTTTCTTTGTCTAAAAACAGTCCAAAAATAACTTAAAGCTTCTCTAAAACTACGATCGTAAGTTAAAGCCAGATTAAAATGCCAGTAGGCGCTTTTAGGTAAAATGTTTGTGATAAAAACATTCCCTAAAAGCAAAGAGTGGTCTGTAAAAGCTACTGGTAAAATCTGACATGTTTTAAACACATTAAAATGATGTTTAAAACAATAAAAATGATCAATACGTGCTAAAGAGAGGCGGTTTTCTTTACTGTGGGACCAAGTGTACTGTCTGGAGCCTGTGTGCATCCTCCTCCATACGTCCACCAGGCCGTGGGACGAGACCAGCTGTCGCAGGGCTTGCTGGGAAGCTTGGTTAGGCTCTTTGTGATTTCTATCTAAAAATTCGTTTTCTGTACAATTAAAATCCCCACCTAAAAAAACATAATCATCAGACCCACAATCTCCCAACCTCTCCCCAATTTTCTCTAAAAAACGCTTCCTCTCTGCACCGACGTTAGGAGCATAAATATTGATAAAAACTACGTTAAAATGGTCAAACTGAGCTTTTACTAAAAGACACCTTCCCTGGACGATACTTTCTACATTAAAAGAGTTCGGGGTGAAAGCTGAGGAAAAGAGGAGGCCCACCCCAGAACTCTGGGAGGTGCCGTGGCTAAAAAAAGCTTCTCCCTTCCATTCCTTGCGCCAGTCTGCTTCATTGCTAATATCACTGTGCGTCTCTTGTAAAAATAAAACACTGATTCTTTTCTGTTTAGCTGTTTCATAAATCATGGTGCGTTTAACAGCCTCCCTAGCTCCATTAACGTTTAAAGAAGCTATTTTAAAATTATACATGTTGGGTAAAAGGCTAAAAACAACACCACAATAAAATACGCACAATAAAAATAATGTGTTAGTGCTCATCATTATATTCAAAATTGTTTTCTCACTTTTCCCATAATTTTCTTCAGTCTAAAAACCTCTTGATCAGAAAACCCAGACTCTTCTTTTCTTCTAATATAATATCTCGCAGAGAAATAAAATATTTTTAAATTGGGAAAATACTTTTCTACTTTTATCCCTCTTAATCCTTTTGTTTCCTGGAGAAAATTATTAAAAGATTCAACAGGATAACGTGCCTCTGCACTGCTACCCTGTGACAGAGACACCTCACTGCTGTCAGACAGCTCACCCTCACTGTCGCTGCTGTCTGACACATCTTTTCTCTCTGTGGCCAGCTTGCTGACCTGCTTACTGCTCTGAACAGCTGTTATCACATTTTTTCTCTTACTGCGCCTTTTTAAATTCATAGGAACCTCCTGTTCCATCACCTGCTCTCCCTCGCCTTTCTCCTCCACAGGAGCCACCACAGGCTCCTCCACAGACTCCACCATAGGAGCCACCACAGACTCCTCCACACTCACCTCCCCTCCACCTGCCACCACGTCACCTTTCCCTCCCTGCTCTCCACACACACCAGTCTCCTCCTCCTGCTCTTCACACACACCATCCTGCTCCATCTCACCCTGATTCTCCACCTCCTCACCAGTCACACAAGTTTCCCCACCACCACACACCACCGTGCTGCCCTCACTCACCACACAATCACTCCTTTGTGGATCAGATGTTTCATCCACATTTTTCTCCTCCACTAAACTCTCCTGCCGGTCTCCAGCGACCGGAGCCGACGCCACGGCTTCCTCCGCGGCTACGCTGGAGTTCCCCGCAGCGCCAGACTCCTCCACCGCGGCAGGAGCTCCAGCTTTGCCGGACACACCCACCTGCTCCCCGGCTGCCGCAGGCTGCTGCTCCGCGGAGCTCGACGGAGCCGCCCCGGCTCTGTTTGGGCACGATTTTATCAAATGTCCCTCCTGTCCACAGCCGAAGCACTTCATGCCGGATGAGGTGGCGAACAAGACATAGTCAAATTCGTCCACTCTCACCCGGAAACGCAGGTTTAGCTCCTCGTCACGGTTGTTGAGGATCATGAAGAGTTGTCTCCGGTGGGAGACAACATGCTTCAGCAGCGGTGATTTACACCCCGACAGAATCTTTTTAACGGGGGAAACCACCTTTCCGTGACGAGAGAGCTCTTTAACGAGAAACTCGTCGCTAATGAACGGAGGGACATTCGATAAAATCACCCTGGTAGCGGGCTGCGTGAGCGGCGACACCTGAAGGAACGAGCCGTTCACAGAAATGCCCGACTCGACCAACAGGTTCGCCTGCTCAACCCGCTCAACAAACAACACCGCGGCTCCGTTCATGCGAGCCGCGGACTTGATGGAACCATGTCCAATAACCTCACCCACCGCCAAACAAACGTCCTCCACGCTGCACGGAGACCCGGCACCCACCTTGATGCCGTTCCTCCGTGTCAGCGCGGAGAAGACGCCAGAACCACCACCCACCACCATGGCGTTCAAGACGCCGACCTGCCGCCAGGCAAAACCCGACGGCCACCAAACCCCACAAACCCCACAAACCCCACCAAAAAAAACCCTAACAACCAAAGTAAAACAACTATATACACAATATTTACACTCACCCAGTGAAAAAGGACAGAAAAAAGTAAGAAAAACCACTCAAACAGAGTTTTCTCACGCGATCTCTCTTCCGCTCCTTCACTCACACTCCTCCCACACGAAGAAGAAGAAGAAGAAGAAGAAGAAGAAGAAGACTTTTTTTGACTTTTAACAAAACTTTAATTACAAAAGGCCAAACAATTAAACAATTGAGTTAAAACCAAGTGTCATTTACATAAAATTCTTAAATAAGAAGCTTGTTAAATTGAAGTTCTTTTCTTTCAGACACTTCACATAAAATCTTTTTAAAACCCCACAACTGCATAAAATCCTCCATGTTCTGCGTGGCTCTGTGGAAGTGAAACTCCAGCCTAATTCTGGCTTTAACGTTGCACTTCCACAGAGCCACAGCATCAAGGTGAGGTCCTCCCTGCAGTCTGTCTCTACGGGACAAATAAATAGCCATCTTTGCCTCACTGATTAAAAAGTTTAAAAGTCTGGCCTTTGCCTTATTACTTTTATTTTGGCACACTCCTCCAATAAATAAAGAAGTAGTAAAAACAGTGCCAAAAAGACTAAAAACATTTGTTAAAAGGCTAAAAATGGTCTTTAGTCTGTTACAGTCCATAAAAACATGAAAAACGTTGTCAGACAGACTGCAGAAAGGACACTCATTTAAAACAGCCCGATTAATAACGGATAAAAAAGAGTTTGTGGCGATGGCACCGTGTAAAATCCTCCATTGGAGATCACCAGTTCTCTTTTTAATTGGAGGCTTATATAAAGTCCTCCACTGGGGTGCTCTACTAGCAAGTCTATCAGTCCATACACAGGCTGCGCGGTTCTCGAAGTGTCTTCGATTCATCACTTTAGAGCAGACTCTATAAACAGTTTTCTGGTCCATAGTGGATAAAACCATCTTCTGTGGGTCCAGGCTGGAGAGCAGAGGTCCACTTCTCTCCGGGAACCCAGGATCCAGGATCAGGCCAGGAAAGGAGTCCATCGGGTCTGGCTGGCTCTGTCCCTCACAGTAGTCACGGAGGAGGCTCCTCTCCTTGGCCGACATCTTTCCCCTCAGGAGGTCCAGGAAGCGCTGCACCAGCCTGGCAGACCGTACCCCCATCACGGAACCCATGGCCTCGACGTTGGAGAAGGACGGTCCTGCAGTCTCCACCAGCTGTCTCACGGTTGTTATCTTTGACCGGCGCAGCGCCTCCGACAGCCCTGGTCCAGCGCCGTCACACACGTCCAGCCTGGACCCACAGATTAAAGGCTCCTGTAAAAGCCAGTGCAGAGAGTTAGTCGTTTGGGATGGCTTTAAATTGAACAGGGTACATGATTTAAAAACACCCTGATAAAACCTCGGTAATCCCCTTAACTTTAAAAGACTTAAATCAGTTAAAAACAGAGCCGCATCCAGCCCCAGGTTATTTACACCTCTAAAAATGCAGCTGGCCACGTCCCTCCACACTAAGTCAGAGGGCCCTGCCAGGTATTTCTGAACAAAACGTAATCTAAAAGCCGCTGTTCTCCCGGCTAGGTGGACAAGGCCCTGGCCCCCCTCTTCTCTGGGTAAAAACAACACAGACTGTGGCACCCAATGAAAACCGTTCCAAAAAAAGTTGACCATTTTTGCTTGTATGTTGGCCAACAAACCAGACGGTGGGTCTAAGCAGGAAAGTTTGTGCCACAGCTGAGATGCTACGAGGTTATTTAAAACCAAAACCCTTCCCCTGTACGACATGTGGGAGTGTAGCCATCTCCACTTTTCTAGTTTACATTCTATTTTCTGTTCCAAGTTTTCCCAGTTCTTTTTCTCAGTGTTTTCATTGCCTAAAAACAGACCGAGATATTTAAAACCATCTTTTTTCCATAAAAGTCCCTGAGGAAGAACCGGGAGCCCATCACGCCATTCGCCCACTGCCAGGGCTTCACTTTTTCCCCAGTTCACCCTCGCAGAAGATAAAACAGAGAACTTAGTTGTTATCTTGTTCAGTATGTCGACATCTTGCTGGTTTTTAGTAAAAACAACGACGTCATCAGCATAGGCAGATAAAACCACTCTACTATTAAAACCAGGTAAAACCAAACCATGAACAGTAGAACGTATCTTTTGAAGCAGGGGTTCCAGGGAGAGCGCGTAGAGCATCCCGGACAGGGCGCAGCCTTGGCGAACACCTCTACGCACCCTAAAAGGAGCACACAGACCACCGTTAATCTTTAGCATACTCTCAATGCCACTGTACATCACCTGGTTCTTGGCGATCAGACCAGCGGCGAACCCAAACCTCTCCATAGTTTTCCACAGGAAGCCGTGTTCGACGCGATCAAACGCCTTTTCTTGATCTAATGCGATCAAGCCCGTTCTTAAACCCAATGAACCGGAGACCTCCAAAACATCCCGAATTAGGTAGACGTTATCTACCATGGACCTGCCGGGGACGCAGTAGGTCTGGTCCCGGTGGATGACCTGCTCCATAGCTTCTCTCAGCCGCGTTGCCAAGGCTTTGGAGAGGATCTTGTAGTCGGTGCAGAGGAGAGACACAGGGCGCCAGTTCTTAATGTCCTGCAGGTTCCCTTTCTTGGGCAGGAGGGTGATGACTGCCCTGCGGCACGAAAGCGGGAGTGAACCAGTGGCCAAACTCTCATTATAGACCTCCAGTAGGTCTTCCGCCAGGATGTCCCAGTAGGTTTTGAAAAACTCTACTGTAAGACCATCGATGCCTGGGGCCTTCTGGCCCTGCATATTCAGGAGGGCTGTATGGAGCTCTTGTACCCCCAGGGGGCGCTCCAGCTGTACATTGGTCTCCTCAGAGACCTGGGGCAGCCCACCACAGAACTCCCCAAACAGCTCCTCGTTCTCGTTATACTCACTCTCAAACAGAGAGGAGTAAAACTCAACAGCCCTCCTCCTGATCTGGCCCGGTTCACTCACCTGCTGCCCTGTGTCAGATAGTAGGGAATGGATCGCCTTCCTCTGCCCGCGTTTCCTCTCTAAGCTGAAAAAGAAGCTAGAGGGAGCATCCATCTCTGTGATGTTCTGAACCCGAGACCTGACCAACACGCCTTGGACTTTAGACTCCAGCAGGTTGGCTAAAACTAGCCTTTTGGATTTGAGAGCTTCAATATGCTCTCGATTTCCTGTGGACTCACTTAAATGTTCTAGTTCCACTATATTCATCTCCAGATCTCTGATAGATCTGGTGACGTCACGAGTGACATTAAGAGTATGCTGTTGACAAAGTTGTTTTATTTGAACTTTTCCATGGTCCCACCACTGCCTTAGACAAGTAAAATCACCCTTTCTTTGTCTAAAAACAGTCCAAAAATAACTTAAAGCTTCTCTAAAACTACGATCATGAGTTAAAGCCAGATTAAAATGCCAGTAGGCGCTTTTAGGTAAAATGTTTGTTATAAAAACATTCCCTAAAAGCAAAGAGTGGTCTGTAAAAGCTACTGGTAAAATCTGACATGCTTTAAACACATTAAAATGATATTTAAAACAATAAAAACGGTCAATACGTGCTAAAGAGAGGCGGTTTTCTTTACTGTGGGACCAAGTGTACTGTCTGGAGCCTGTGTGCATCCTCCTCCACACGTCCACCAGGCCGTGAGACGAGACAAGCTTCTGCATGGCTTGCTGGGAAGCTTGGTGAGGCTCTTTATGATTCCGGTCTAACAATTCATTTTCTGTACAATTAAAATCCCCACCTAAAAAAACATAATCATCAAACCCGCAATCTCCCAACCTCTCCCCAATTTTCTCTAAAAAACGCTTCCTCTCTGCACCGACGTTAGGAGCATAAATATTGATAAAAACTACGTTAAAATGATCAAACTGAGCTTTTACTAAAAGACACCTTCCCTGGACGATACTTTCTACATTAAAAGAGTTCGGGGTGAAAGCTGAGGAAAAGAGGAGGCCCACCCCAGAACTCTGGGAGGTGCCGTGGCTAAAAAAAGCTTCTCCCTTCCATTCCTTGCGCCAGTCTGCTTCATTGTTAATATCACTGTGCGTCTCTTGTAAAAATAAAACACTAATTCTTTTCTGTTTTGCTATTTCATAAATCATGGTGCGTTTAACAGCCTCCCTAGCCCCGTTAACGTTTAAAGAAGCTATTTTAAAATTATCCATGTTGGGTAAAAGGCTAAAAACAACACCACAATAAAATACACACAATAAAAATAATAAGAAGTTAGTGATCATCATTCTATTCAAAATTGTTTTCTCACTTTTCCCATAATTTTCTTCAGTCTAAAAACCTCCTGATCAGAAAACCCAGACTCTTCTTTTCTTCTAATATAATATCTCGCAGAGAAATAAAATATTTTTAAATTGGGAAAATATTTTTCTACTTTTATCCCTCTTAATCCTTTTGTTTCTTGGAGAAAATTATTAAAAGACTCCACAGGATAACGTGCCTCTGCACTGCTACCCTGTGACAGAGACACCTCACTGCTGTCAGACAGCTCACCCTCACTGTCACTGCTGTCTGACACATCCTTTCTCTCTGTGGTCAGCTTGCTGACCTGCTGACTGCTCTGAACAGCAGTCATTACATTTTTCCTTTTACTTCGCCTTTTTAAATTCATAGGAGCCTCCTGCTCCATCACCTGCTCCCCCTCGCCTTTCTCCTCCACAGGAGCCACCACAGGCTCCTCCACACTCACCTCCCCTCCACCTGCCACCACGTCACCTTTCCCTCCCTGCTCTCCACACACACCAGTCTCCTCCTCCTGCTCTTCACACACACCATCCTGCTCCATCTCACCCTGATTCTCCACCTCCTCACCAGTCACACAAGTTTCCCCACCACCACACACCACCGTGCTGCCCTCACTCACCACACAATCACTCCTTTGTGGATCAGATGTTTCATCCACATTTTTCTCCTCCACTAAACTCTCCTGCCGGTCTCCAGCGACCGGAGCCGACGCCACGGCTTCCTCCGCGGCTACGCTGGAGCTCCCCGCAGCGCCAGACTCCTCCACCGCGGCAGGAGCTCCAGCTTTGCCGGACACACCCACCTGCTCCCCGGCTGCCGCAGGCTGCTGCTCCGCGGAGCTCGACGGAGCCGCCCCGGCTCTGTTTGGGCACGATTTTATCAAATGTCCCTCCTGTCCACAGCCGAAGCACTTCATGCCGGATGAAGTGGCGAACAAGACGTAGTCAAATTCGTCCACTCTCACCCGGAAACGCAGGTTTAGCTCCTCGTCACGGTTGTTGAGGATCATGAAGAGCTGTCTCCGGTGGGAGACAACATGCTTCAGCAGCGGTGATTTACACCCCGACAGAATCTTTTTAACGGGGGAAACCACCTTTCCGTGACGAGAGAGCTCTTTAACGAGAAACTCGTCGCTAATGAACGGAGGGACATTCGATAAAATCACCCTTGTAGCGGGCTGCGTGAACGGCGACACCTGAAGGAACGAGCCGTTCACAGAAATGCCCGACTCGACCAACAGGTTCGCCTGCTCAACCCGCTCAACAAACAACACCGCGGCTCCGTTCATGCGAGCCGCGGACTTGATGGAACCATGACCAATAACCTCACCCACCGCCAAACAAACGTCCTCCACGCTGCACGGAGACCCGGCACCCACCTTGATGCCGTTCCTCCGTGTCAGCGCGGAGAAGACGCCAGAACCACCACCCACCACCATGGCGTTCAAGACGCCGACCTGCCGCCGGGCAAAACCCGACGGCCACCAAACCCCACAAAAAAACCCTAACAACCAAAGTAAAACAACTATATACACAATATTTACACTCACCCAGTGAAAAAGGACAGAAAAAAGTAAGAAAAACCACTCAAACAGAGTTTTCTCACGCGCTCTCTCTTCCGCTCCTTCACTCACACTCCTCCCACACGAAGAAGAAGAAGAAGAAGAAGAAGAAGAAGAAGAAGAAGAAGAAGAAGAAGAAGAAGAAGAAGAAGTGGACTGTCTCGTACAACATACTGCCGATATGAATGAGCAGTTCACTCAACTGCAGAATTCGGTAAACTCCAGGTTGCTGTCCATAGAGGACAAGTTGGCGGCTCTGCAGTCGAACAACTGTGCGGGAGATACTTACTCCAAGAAGAGAAGACGGATCAATCCCAAACTTGCGGTATAAATATGTTCGGTGAATGCTAGCTAAGCTAAAAGTAGCCTAGCCTAAAACCAACGCTAAGATTAGCCTAGTAGCCTTCAAAAGAACAAGCTTTATTAAAGTGTATTTTTTTGTTACAGGAAGCAGTACGCCGTCTTCACAACTTGGAGACAAATTGCAGGCGCTATGAACCGGAGCAAGGCGGTGACCTCCTATTTGCTCGGAGCAATATCTGCAAGTCCAGATTTACACGATGTTGATAAAGACGAAATTGTGTGTAAGTGACTTGTTTTTACTGTTTCTCCTTCCTTGTTTAATGTTACTGTGACTTGCGTTTGATTTTTATTCATACCACTCTCATTTAATTGTTTTCCAGCCGCCTGTAAGAACTATTATGAGACGGTACGCAGGACGGTACGCAGCCAGAAAACTCATTGCGGGCGGAAGCTGCGGTTCAGCTCGGAGTCGAACGAGAAGAAAGAAGGTAAGACTTTATTTGGTGACTATTTTTCAGGTGCATTGATAGATGTGTTGTGTCCATACGCAGTGCATCCCATCGCACAGTACTGATTCATAGTTTGTTTTTTTTTTACAGCTGCTGGAATCGAGGCAGAGCGTGCTAGCGGACGAGGAAGTGGAACTCTGGAAGTCCGCCACCGTCGACCTCATGTCTGACGAAGAAGATGGCGTCTTTGGCGGGGTCTCTGGATGGATTGTACGGCCGCCGTCATTTCGTAGGCCGGATCTCTCTGAACTCTGTGTGAAGCTGCAGTCCCGGTTAGAGGCGACGCCGAAGTACAGAGCCACGCACAGCAGGCGTCTGCACAACGGACCTGCCTCGGAAAGAATGCTGCGAGTTGCCTACAACCCCGAGGAGGCAAGCGGACAGTTCACGGAGTTGTAGTTTTTTGGATACCCATGTGTGGGCAGATCCTCGCGTTGTATATAGTTGTGTTTGTTTTAATAAAGCTCTTTCTTTGCATAAACATCTTCCTGGCAAATGTTCATTTCCTGTATAAATTCATTCATGTCCTTGATGGTAGCCTAATAATAGTGTAGTAGCCTACATAGGATAACATGAATATACAGCATAATATGAATAAATATATATATATATATATATATATATGTATGCCAACCAATCACGAGTGATTTACTTGTTTGAAAATAATGGTTTCATACTTAGAACACAATGATCTGCCAGGCACTTCAGCATCTATACTATGGGAAGCAGGGATAGCAGTGATGAGAGGTAAAATAATTTCATTCTCATCTCACAAAAAGAAGTTGGAAAACAAGACGATTCAGGAATTAGAAGAAAAACTCAAGTTACTAGAAACTTCCCTGGAAGAGGGAAAGTTGGGTAAAATCCGTAAAATAAAACTAGAATTAAACCAGTATATTGAAAAGCAAAATAAATTTCTAATACAAAAACTTCGATTAGAAAATTTTGAACATGCCAATAAGTCAGGAAGCTTCTTAGCTAATCAGTTAAAAATAAATAAAGAGAAAACGACTATATTTGCAGTTACAGATTCCAATGGGAATACATTACATGATCCAGAATGTATAAATAACGCCTTCCGTGATTTCTACAAATCCTTATACACATCACAGATAAATCCATCAGACAATGTCATCAAGCAGTTTCTGGATAAAATTACACTTCCTAAACTATCAGATAACCAAAGAACGACACTGGACTCACCGCTGACAACAGTTGAAGTTCAGGAAGCTTTAACAAGCATGCCCAATAAAAAGGCTCCAGGCCCAGATGGATTCCCTACTGAGTTTTATAAGGAGTTCTGGAGTATTCTGGCACCAACGTTTCACAGAATGTTGCAAGAAATTGAGGAAAACGGCAGATTTCCAGCTAATATGAACTCTGCAACCATCAGTCTTCTGCTTAAGCCAGGCAAAGATCCTATGTTGCCCACCAGTTATCGTCCCATATCCTTAATCAACGTGGATATTAAAATAATATGTAAAGTTTTTGCAAAACGATTAGATAAAGTCACTCCTTTCATAATCCACCCAGACCAAACTGGTTTTATCAGAGGAAGGCAGTCATCCACAAACACACGCAGATTACTTAATTTAATAGATTATTCCTACAGTACAAATAATAAAACTATTATAATGTCTTTAGATGCAGAAAAAGCATTTGATAGAGTAAATTGGAATTTTTTATTCGCTACTCTGCATAAATTTGGTTTTGGCAATTTTTTTATAAATTGGTTAAAAATTTTATACAGCTCTCCTACAGTCTGTGTCAGGACAAATAATCAAACATCTTCCAGCTTTTGTCTCCAGAGGGGCATTAGGCAAGGATGCCCACTTTCCCCCTCACTTTTTGCCATTTTTATTGAACCTCTAGCAGCAACAATTAGACAAACAAAGGTTATTAAAGGTATAAAATGCATGAATATAGAGCATAAGATTAGTCTTTATGCTGATGATGTATTACTCTATCTTCAGCACTCAAACTCTTCCCTTTCTCAAGTAATTAGATTACTAGAATCCTTCTCAAAGGTTTCTGATTACTCTATAAACTGGTCTAAATCTACGGTACTGCCAATTAATTGCTCTTTCCAAAACCCCCTAGATTTACATATGCGCTCAGGAAATATCACATATTTGGGTATCACTGTGTCGTCTAAACTTGCGGATTTAGTAAAATCTAATCACATCCCACTTTTAAAAAAGATAGATGACCTGGATAGATGGAAATCGCTTCCAATTTCACTCATGGGTAGGGTAGCTTCGATTAAAATGATGGTCTTACCTAGAATTAATTACTTATTTTCAATGATCCCCAATAAACCATCATCTGACTGGTTTAAATCTCTAGACTCTTCAATCTCTAAATTTCTGTGGAAAGATAAACCACCCCGTATCAGCTTAAAGACGCTACAGAAAACTAAAGACAGAGGTGGACTAGATCTGCCTAACTTCCATAAGTACTACTTGGCAAATAGACTAGAAAATATCACTAAATGGATAAAGCATAATCCTTTAGACAAGCCCTGGATAGATATAGAACAGAAAATATGCAATAATATCACGATTTCAGATTTGCCGTTTATTAGCTCAAATATAAAACGGCATACATGCTTTAAAAATATCAATATCAGCTCTACTCTGACAGCATGGTGGGAGTTTTTTAAAATGACAAAGTCATCACTTATCCCATGCAGTCGTACACCCATCTGGAACAACCCTGACATCCTACAAAATAATAATATGATAAACTTTACATACTGGAAAATAAAGGTATTGAATATCTGGAACATTTACTTGATGGAAACGAGTTCATCAATTTTTCCAAACTAAATATGCAATATGGCATTAGTAAAAATAAATTGTTGGAATATGAACAATTTAAATCTATAATTAGAAAAAAATTTAAGCATATTAAAGGTGGTTTAAAAATTCCAAGTAATATATTAGAGTTCCTAGATTTAAACCCCCCCAAACTATTGTCTAAATCATACAGGACACTGACTAAAATAGATGATTCAGTATCTCTTCCTATTATGAAATGGGAAGAGGATTTATCAGTTAGCTTTGAACAAAACTTCTGGGCTCAGATATGTCTAAGAACTTTCAAATTGACTAGAAACACCAACTTACAACTAATACAATACAAAATCCTTCACAGAGTACACTACACAGGACAAAGATTATTCAAGATGGGTTTGGCACAATCTAATATCTGTCCACACTGCATAGGCAATCATCCTGATAATTATATTCATGCATTATGGTTATGCACACCAGTCCAGAGATTCTGGACACAGATATGTAAGGACTTATCAAAGTGCTTGAGCTGTAAAATTTCACCTTCCCCATCAGTTTGCTTGCTTGGTAATTTTGAGGAAAGCCCTCTGGGGAATAAAATAGTTTATATGGTTTTCACTGCATTATGTATCGCAAAGAAAACTATCCTCATGAATTGGAAAAGTAAGGAGAATCTCAGTATCAATCAGTATAGAGATCTTTTGTTGGATCATATTAATCTTGAGACAGCATCTGCTTCCACATCTGATCGATCTCTTTGGACTCCTTTGATTAGCACCATCACTTAGTGGGTTGCTTCCTGCAGGGCGCAGTGGCTGGGTGGAGGGGTTCCTGGGACTCTGGGGGCACTCGGAGTGGGGCGCTTGGTGGGTCTGACTACAGGGTCTGTTGACCCCATCTGGGAGGAGCTTGGGAGGCCTACGGGTGGCCTACAGCACCGCTTGCGTCGCTCTTGGGGAGCTACGCGGTGACGGACGTGGGTTACTGACCTGGTAGCTGTGCTGTCGCTGGGTGGGTCCTGGGTGGGTCTGGGGGCCTGGGGTCCCTGGGGCGCGCCGCCCTCGGGCGGGGGCCCCGGCGGGGCCTCGGGGGTTCCAGTTCCGGGGGGTGTGCCGCTTGGGATCTGGGCCGGCGTGCGCCCGGGTGTCTGCCCCTGCACGGGGCCTCTGGTGCGCTGGGGGGCCTCGGGGCCTATTGAGCTGGTAGGGGGGCATGGTCATTAACATCACAGGGCAGATGCTCTTCCCTTTCTTTGGGTTGGCACTCTTCTAGTGAGGGGAGGGGAGGGAGGGGGAGTAGTGACTTACCCAGCCTGGATGTCTACTGTCGAATGTATGGTGAGATGTTTGAATGTTAGTGTTGGGGAGGGGTTAAGTCTACGGGTGGGGGGGGGCGGGGGGGGTGGACGTTCTGGTGGGCTTGTGTCCGGCCCCCTGTCCCGGTCCTGGTCCGTGTAGTTTCCCGGTGCGGGTTTCGCCTGGGGGGTGGGGTTTGGGATGGCTCGTGCGGGCTGGCTGGCCAGGGTCCCCCCATCTTATTAATTTATTTGTTTATTTTTATTTATATATATATATATATATATATATATATATATATATATATATATATATATATATATATATATATATTATTATTACTATTATTATTTTTTTTGGGGGGGGGGGGGTTAAAGCCAGTAGGCTTGGTGGGTGGGCTGGGGGAGGTGGAGGTGTTGGTCCTGGTGGGTGGTTGGCTGGCGGGCCCTGCGGCCTCTCCCCGGCCCCCGGGCTACGGTGGTGCCGCTGGAGGGGCCCCTTTCTCCGGGTGGGGCTTTCGGGGGGCGGGGGTGCCTATTGGAGTCAGTAGGGGAGCTGGCTCCCTGGGTTGGCTCCCCAATCATTTGCTCCCCATCCCCGGACCCCTCCCTCTGCCTGCTCCATCACGCCGCCACACATGTAGGTCCTTGGGGAGGGGGCGTTACTGGAGGTTGCCACTTTCTGGTGACGTCCCTCTCCCCAATTTTATCACTTTCACTTCAAACATTTTCACAACGCACATTCATGTAGGCCAGATATGGGGGGGTGGGGGGAAGACGTCTGGGGGGGGGGCTTATGTTGTATGAGCCTCTCTTCGGACGGCTCCATTCACCCCCTCTCGCATTTAGACATTGAGGGTTCTGGGTAGTTGCTTGGAGGGGGGGCGCTGGCACCAGCTTCCTTCCGGAGGGGGGATGGGCTGTGCCGCGCACCCCCTTCGGCGCTCCCAGTTTTTAAACGCACTTGAGAACAACATGCAACAACACAACATCTGAGCGGGCGTAGGGAGGATCGGGGTATTCTGCACACCCCCGTTCTCCGATGGCGGCAAGGAGTCTGGGGCCTGGAGGAGGTGCGGGCCACTGTGTCGGGGGTCTTGGCGGGGGGCTGCAACGGGTAATCAGCGGCTTGTCAGGTCTGGGGCTGACGCCTCCGCTCCCCCCAGGAGGGGCGGGGGGCAGGGGTGGCTAGGGTAAGGTGGGGAGGGAGGGGGTTTATTAGGTATTTAGGGGGTTCTGGCTGGGTGGCTCGTACGGGTCATGTTGGCCCGGTCCGGGGGGCGTCTGGTCTGGGGGCGGGGCCGGGGGTTGGGCACAAGCAGTCGTATAGTCGATTTGGGGTGACCCCCCCCCCCCCTCTGGTCTGGTCAGTGTTGGATGCGAGTGTTATGTGGGAATGTGTGTACACTCTCACAAACTCCCACAGGTGCTGGGTCCCAGGAATTAAATGTTCACTTATATACAGAAAGCCTATAATTTATTTATTTATTTTCTTTCACTTTCTTTTTTAAGGTATCACATTACACATGTCAGCTTAAATAATAATACATTTAGCAATGGTATCAAGGTGTTACTCGATTGTATCTGTTGCTTTATGTCCGTTGGTTGTGCTGTTCTTTTTGCATCTCTTTCCAGGTGATGGAGCAGACAGAGGATGTTTTATCATTCTCTTCCTTTTATCTCTTCTTTCTTTCATCTCTTTCTTTTTTTTTTCTCTTCTTGTTCTTCCTTTACTCTCCCACTCTCCCATTGTAGTGTCCATATAATTTGAAATTCTCCCTGCAGAAATCACAATAAAGCTATTTACATGCACAAATCAAGCAGAGCATTATGGCGAAAGCTGTTGGCTCCACTTGTGAAAGCAAAATCTGTCCAGCTCTATTTGGCATTAAGACATCAATTCTTATTGCCACATTGCTAGACAGGACACTGGGAAAGGAAAAAAAATAAATAAAAAAAATAATGGTTTCATCCAATACTGAGTAGGTTATTCAAGCCAGACCTGGCCAGCCGCGCGGGTTCGCTGCATTCATATGCTAATTAGGGCCATTAGTACAGCTGATCGCTCTCCACATACGTCATTGTCCGGTTCCGACAATTTGTGGCACTGACAAACGGCGACAAGCGCGGGTTGCAAATTGTCGTCAACTGCCAAAAATGAGGGAGATCTGCGGTAGTTTACGGGGATGAAAATCTCACTTTTCATGCAGTGTATATAACCAGGAGTGTGTCAGTTTATGCACATTTTGAACAAAACCAATTGAATCTAGGATAGTTTTAAAGGCTACACTAAGGTTATCACATTCAGTGTCAACATGAATGTTAAAATCACCCACTATAATAACCTTGTCAGTGCTTAACACCAAATCAGATAAGAAGTCTGACAGCTGATCCAGAAACTGAGTGTAAGGGCCTGGTGGACGATACAAAACAACAAACAGAAGAGGTTTTATTGCTTTGCAGTTTGCATGAGGGAAACTGAGGGTTAAATGTTCAAAATAACTGTAGTTATTAATTAGCCTGGGACTAATTAATAAATCAGACTGAAAGATTGTTGCCACTCCTCCTCCTCTTGCCACAGATCTGGGAATGTGGAAATTTAAATAACTGGAGGGAGTTGACTCATTTATACTAACGTAGTCCTCTTGTAGCCAGGTTTCTGTGAGACAAAATAAATCAATCTGATTATCGGAAATCAATTCATTAACTAAGAGTCTTTGGAGGGAGAGACCTTATATTTAATAACCATAATCCATGCATTTATCCCGGAAAGGCTTCCCGGGATTCAGCCTTAACTCAACCCGGACCAAACGCATTACAGAGGCAGAGGGAAGTTGTCTCTAAGCCAGACCAGAAGGAGGCTACTCCCCAACTTCAGCTTGCTGCTGAAAACACACATGACCAGCGCCTCGTAAGTTTGCTATTATTTATAACGCTGAAACTATCTTTGATTGTATTTTCTGAATTAGCGCGTTTCAACTTCACTGTCTCTCTGTGCACTATTTTTTTATTCACAGTAGCTCCGGTCTCGGCAAAGCCAACGAGCTCCTTGCTTTCCGCAGCAAAAGCGGAAAACACTGATACCGGGGCGCGCTGGTGGCGCAGGGGGTAGCGCGACCCATGTAGGAGGCCTTAGTCCTTGACGCGGTCGACCCGGTTCGACTCCGACCCGCGGTCCTTTGCCGCTTGTCTCTCCCCCTTTTCCACCCCCTTCCTGTCAGCCTACTGTAATAAAAAAGCGAGCCACTAGAGCCGCCAAAAATCTCCCAAAGAAAAAGAAAACACTGATACCGCATCAGAACAGGAAGCGTCGTTACCCGGTGAGTTAAGAATAAGTTTGCTATTAATTTATCACTCTAAAACTATCCTTGATTGTATTTCCTGAATTAGCTCGTTTCAACTTCTCTGTCTCTCTGTGCACTATTTTTCTTTATTCACAGTAGCTCTGACCGCGACTGTCCTTAAAAAAGAAGAAAAAAAAGAAGAAGAAAAAAACAGTCAAAACTCTTAACTGACTGTTAAGAGTTTTAAAAAGCTCCTGTCAAGAGTGGGAGCCTTCAAACGAGTTATTACGAAGATAGCATCGAGGGTGGAGACCGCTCAACGAATTATCACAGGTATATTTTCGCAGCTACACCTTTTTCAAATTAAATGACTGTTTTTAAAATTAGCTTGTTATATATTAGATGAATGTTTTATTTTTTTCCTGATTATATATGATAAAAAAATCTAATTATAATTTTTTCTGAGTTGTTACAGAGACTTCATCAACAATAGAACGGATACCATCCTCTACGCCCCGTCAAGCGCATGTCCACAGGTCAAGATCTCGGGTGCTTCTGAGAACGTGTGAGATCCTGCTGGATGAACTGTTCAACGATACTACACAGTTAAGCAAGTAAATTGTGACCTCTGTAAATATGGATAATCAGCAAGTGAGAGCTGCTTTGAATGAAATTGTGCAAGCCGTTAATTACCTTTGAAATATCCCGGTTCAGTATCCCTTAGAATCTGTCAATTTACACCCACCTTCCCCCGTCAGACAGCAAGAACAGATAGATCCAGGTTGGAATCTTGAGCGTTTACTCTTACTAGAACAAGCAATCCGAGAATTAAACAATCCTGCCTCTCAAGCACTCACCCCTGAAAATCATTCGATACAGTTTCAGCAGCAGGTGAGAGCTGCTTTAAATGAAATTGTGCAAGTCATTAATACCCTTCAAAATATCCCGGTTCAGCATGCGTCCGAATATGTCAATTTACACCCAGCTTCCCCTGTCAGACAGCAAGAGCAGATAGATCCAGGTTGGAATCTTGAGAATTTACTCTAGAACAAGCAATCCGAGAATTAAACAATCCTACCTCTCAACCACTCTCCCATGAAAATTATTCGTTACACAGCCCTAATCCTACAAGCGGCCAGTTTCAGCAGCAAGGCAGGCATATGAATCAGCGGGTTGTAGAGAGCGCTGAACATAATCAGACTGATTCTTCGGATATTGTTTTGGAAAATCCCACATCCAGCCAGCCTCAAAACCCAGGCGTTACTCCTCCTCCCCCTACCGTCCCAACACTTGACCGAACGGTTCAACCCAGCATGAGTCCGGATCAGCAGGTGGTAGGCACCCCTGAACAGACTCAGGAAACTCATGCACCCCATATTGAGCATGAACGTTTCAATGTTACAGAAATAATACGTCCTTTCAGTGTGATTGCCTCGTGCCCCGATGACATTCCTGATCTTGCAGAATTCTATACACATGTAATGAATATTCTCATCGAGCTCGCTGACTCTGCAAGAGAAATAGCCGCGCGTAACGATATTGTGCAGTTAGAATTAAGTGGGGAAGGATTCTCTCGTCATGTGATTGTTCAAGTAAGCGATGAACATGATTCAATTCTGCCAGCATTTCAGGAATTTTAAGAGGAACTTGTACAGTCCAACGCTGAGCTTCCAGCATATAAACACTTAGAACTGATTCTTCAGGTCGTGAAAAAACCTAGAGGCAGTGCAAAGCGTAAAGCTGTAAAAACATTAGACTGCAAGCTAATTCATAAAAAGCGACGTCACCTGTATATCGTTGACAACTGTTCTAATCAGCTTGGTTTTTCAATCAGTCTAGCACATGTCTTTAATCCGTCTTTTACAGACGCAGAAGCCGCGCATCAAGCCAAAGAGTGGCAGCTTATGACAGGTCTGACTGAGCAACCCCCCGTGACCTTCAGCGATGTGCAAAAATTCGAAAAGTTAGTGAACAGGAAAATTGTCGTGTTCTATAAAAACGATGGGGAAGCATTGCTTTGTAAATTCGAGACCGATTTTCCCGATCGCTCAAATCCTCTTTTTCTGTTCTTATTCAAAAACCATTATTACGGGATAAAAAGCCTGATGGGTTTCACCGGGGCAAAGCACATCTGCAATTACTGCTTCAACGGTTTCGAAAACATCACCGGGCATAACTGTAAGGGTCATTGTTCCGTATGCCACGATCCCAGCTGTACTCTCCGAGAGTACCGCCCTGTACACTGCGCAGATTGTAACCGGTTCTGTCATAATTTATTCTGCTTTGATAAACACAGAGACCCCCGTGAGAAACCTAAACTCGGGAAGCTTGTGAGTAATTGCGAGACAACCAAATTCTGTCCTGTATGTAAAAAACTATATCATCTATCAGCAGGCAGAGAGAGCAGGCGTCACAACTGTTCGATAAAATGCACTGTCTGTCATGAGAAAGTGCCTCGCAGTGTTGATGTAACGTTAAACGAGCATCAGTGCTACATTCAACATATCCTCACCGATCAAGAGCTCAGTGATAAATTGTTTTTTTAATGATTTTGAATCTTTTACAGATCAGAGCGGTGTGCACAATCCATTTTTCGTCTGTACCAAAACATTGAAAGGACATGTTTGGCACGCTTACGGGCTGAACTGTGTCAGGGAATTTCTGCTTCAGTTCAGGAAACCCAGGTACAGGAGTTACACATTTTTAGCCCACAACAGCCGCGGGTACGACTCTTACTTAATTCTGAGTGTGATGGTCCAGTTAGGTATTAAACCGTCCCTGATCACACAGGGAAGCAAAATCCTCTATTTTACAGAACCTGATTACGGTCTGAAATTCATTGATAGTTTTTCATTCCTTGCTATGAAACTGAGTCAAATGCCAAAGGCATTGGGCTTCACTGATCACAGTAAAGGTTTTTTTTCCCCATGATATACCAAAGAATTATTTTTGCTCTTTGACAATGTATTGTGGGAAAAACTGGTCGGTTATATAACTTGTTTTAACTTGTTTTTATCACTTATATAACTTGTTTTAACTTGTGACAATGCATTGTGGGAAAAACTGGTCAGTTATATAACTTGTTTTAACTTGTTTTTATCACTTATATAACTTGTTTTAACTTGTGACAATGTATTGTGGGAAAAACCGATCAGTTGTATAACTTGTTTTAACTTGTTTTTATCATTTATATAATTTGTTTGAACATGCCTTATTTTGTTTATGTTCACACACTGATTACGCTCTGAGTCCTTGGATGTTATGAAACTGGGAGCGGTTTCTGTTTTCGAAACAGGACGAATGACTTATTGGGTGGATCGACTGGGAGATGGGGACTGGTCATCCTTGCTCGCACCCGATCCTTTGTTTGAAAGAATATAAAGACGGGGATTTCCCTCAGGCTAGCAGAGTCTGCTGCGGGTTGCGTATGAACGCCCAGCCACGTTGATGCTGCTCTGCCCGAACTGACGGCTCTCCAGTCTAGTGCCACGGTAAGAGCGATTTTAGAAACTGTTATGCATCACGTCTGTTTGGAATGCTTGCTGCTTTGCTGTATTCTGTGGCGGAATAAAAGGGCACAATTATTCTAGCAGAATCAGTGTTTGAGTCATTATTTGTGTGTTGCTGATCACTCCCGATCCTATATAAAAATTTCATAAAACATTTTGGCGTCACAAACATGATCTAGGGACAGACTGCAAGAAACAAATATGTTTAAAAAGAAGAATAAGGATAAAAAGAAAGAGGATGAGAAAACTGAGGAAGAGGAGGTAGTCCCGGGATGGGAACAGCCTCATTATAAAGAGGTAGCGCTGTGTTTGCGCAATGGTAGAGGGAGACCGGAGCCGTGGGATGGTCCACTGCAATCAGCGGGACCCAAAGAATTATTGGCAGTGTTGCAGAAAATTGAAGTGCAACAAAAGGCTCCGGTGGCCGGATTGCAGAGGCGCTTGTGGGTCTGCGCCACTGCATGGAAAAAAACAGTATGAAGCCGGCCAGCAATGGAAAACTCAGCAGTTAAAAGACAAGCAGGCAATGACTGAGTTGCAATCTGCTGAGTCGCTGTGTCTCAGCAGATTGCTGTTGACTAACCAGCTGAAACAGATGACTAGTGTTGCAGAAAAATCTGTGGCTCAGGTGTCTGTGTTAACAAGAAAGAAACAGGGAAAGAAACCCCGCCGTCCGCCTCCAAAGAAAGTCCGCTCATTTGTAGCTGGACTGGGGTCTGGGTGGGATCCCGAAAGCTGGGATGGTAACATTTGGGACGATGAGGAGGAGGGAGGAGGTGATTATATTTGGTCGGAGGACGGTGATTGTCACGATTGTGGAGGTCCTCCAGATTCCCCTCCTTGCCCTCCATTGGGGGTTAAACCTGTTGTCCGAAGAGAAGAGAGCAACAACATATACCTGCAGTCTTACAGCAGCGACGAGATGCTCAGGGTAATGTAGTTGATGCTGCGGGACAACCTGTTATGGAATTGGTGGAACAGCAACAACCTCAGGCAGTGTCACGAACCGTAACAGAAGATTACACGCAAGATGAAATTTCTCATATCACTAAAAGACTAAGGCAGCATCCGGGTGAACCTACTGATCTATGGTTAGCTCGATTGTTGGAGGAAGGTGCAGAACCAATTGAAATAGATCACCGAGATGGCATGTCATTTGGTGGTCTGAGCACTGATGGGTATGTCAATGCTAATTATAGACATGAAGTGAGAGATTTGGGGGATTAGGCGAAATCATTGTTTGACGTGTGGTCTGATGCAGTATGGGCAACGTTTCCTCGTGTGTCTGATTGGCCCGAAATTTCTGGACAATGGCTAACATTAAAGGAATGTGTGTAGAGGCTGGCGAGGCTGTGTGTACGTGATCTGTTATGAGTGGGAATGGTAGGTGGATATCAGCAAATGGATGTTCCGAAGTTGGTGAGAGATCAGTTGATTAAAACTGCCCCACAGCATTATCGATCAGCCATGCTTACTGTGATGCTGGGAGCTCCAGATGCCCCGATGGAAACTATTAAGGCTCGGATTATGGAGCTGAGGAATCTGGGAGAATGGACAAGCAAGAGGAACGCAGACCACCATTTCAACAAACTCAGGTTCGCGGGCCGCAAAGGGACCAAGGGAGAAATGAACAGGGTCCATCACGTTCAATGTTCTGGAAGGCACTGATAAATGCTGGGGTGCCTGCAGCAGAGATTGATGGGTTACCTACTGCTGAGTTGAAACGAAGATGTCAAAAGAAAGGCAACTGTGCAGGATTTAGTGCTGGGCTGAATTCATTAAATTCTTTGGCCCAGATGTTGCGAGAGGTGATTCATCCATCGGCTCTGCCTGCTGTAGAATATGAGTCTGTTGTGCACAGACTCAGATTCTGCTGAGATTGAGGTGTCAGACTCTGAGGAATCCTCGGACGAAGTGGTGAGAGTAAGGGCAGTGAACAAGAAGAAAAAGAAGGGAAAGAACAAAGATAGAAGGAGGAACACCATGTACCCTGATCTGACGGATCTGATGGAGTTTAACTAGGAAGAAGTCCGAGCCCCGCAAATTCAGATCACAAATTGGTCAATTGATGACATAAGACCACATGTTGAATTGGAAATTTATTTGAAAAACACAAATGTTCAAAAGGTGGTGGCCCTAGTTGACACCGGGGCAGAGGCCACATTGGCTCATGGAAATCCAAATAAATTCAAGGGGCCACTTGTACCTCTCAGTGGTTTGGGAGGAAATGTGATTTTGGGAAAAGCTGTAACCTTACCGTTAAAGGTAGGACAGTTACCTATTAAAAAGTACTCCGTCCTAGTAACACCAGTGAAAGAGTGGATCATTGGCATGGATGTGTTGGCAGGGATGACATTGCACCTTCAACAGGGAAAGTTTGAGTTTGGAACTTCGTGTCCTTTGAATGTTAGAACAGTGCTGGTTGGGAAAGTAAAGATGAAGCCTTTTCCCATTCCCATTGCTACAAAAGTGATCAGTATGAAACAGCACCGGATACCAGGAGGACATGATGAGATCACTTCCACTATTAAAGAATATGTGGAAGCAGGTGTTAAGAAAACATGTACCACTTCGTGGAATAATCCTATCTGGCCTGTAACAAAATCAGATGGTACCTGGAGAATGACAATTGACTATCGACAGTTGAACAAATACACAGCTCCATTGACATCTGCTGTCCCAGACACAGTTTCTATCATCAAGAGAGTGCAACATCACAAAGGAACCTGGTATGGTGTGATTGATTTGGCAAATGCGTCTTTCACCATTCCTATCCCAGAGGATAGAATGGAGCAGTTTGCTTTCACCTGGGATGGAAGACAATACACATTCACACGTCTGCCCCAGGGGCAGTGTCCGAAATTAACTTCCTGATTCACCGGCCACGTTGGCCGGTAGATATAAAAATCAACCGGCCAGGCATATTTTTTACCGGCCAAAATATTAATCCTGACCAGACCTATACTTTTATAAAAATTAAGAGTGAGATTATGTTAATTTTCAGGGGCGTGGTTGTGGGAGTGGCTGACTGGACCCTGGAAGAGAAATCTTTGTTTCCTGACTTTGATAAGAAAATATTGTAGTTGATTATAAAAGACACAATGAGAATTATCAGATTCACATCCAGGCAATAAAAAACACTACAGATTATCATTATTCTATCCATGTTGGTCTTATTTGTGAATGAGGCGGAGTTTCATCAAGCCTTTACGGTCCAACATTTTTCCCTCAGCTGCAACACTTAAAGCACGCAGGGGTTCACGATGCGTCTTTACGCTGATCCAGTTGCTGGATTTACTGCGGTCAAGTGAGCCCTCACTTGATTTTGTTGGTCTCGCAAACACTAAGGATTACGGCAGAGACGGCTGAGACTACTTTTCAAAATAAAATCAGCATGTTCGCGGTGTATCGACTACGTGTTTTCACACATATTTACATCATTTATGATATATTTATATTCATGCTTCATGTGTCATTTTTTCCATTATTCTGGCCTGCTGGTGAAAATGGAAATATATACTTTGGTCACACTCTTGAGCCTCAAACAACTTCTTTTTTCCAGGTGACTACCTTCACTTACAGATGACAGATGATGATCTCCAGAAGTCCATCTACATGATTTGTGATTTAAAAATAAAAACATTTAAAAACCCTTGCATTGACTCAAGTTGACCAGTTTTGACAATATAAAACCTCCTTATGTTGCTCAACAACTTACATCCGAATGTGATGTGGAATTTAAAAATAAGAGCCACTTGAGATCAGTATATATTCAGTAAATTTGAACAAAGTTGCTGTAGCTCTAGCAACTAAACACTAGATAATCAATTGATGCAACCACTTCAGCATGACAGTACAACACCCCCAGATGTGGCTCAACAAGTTTCAGACAATTCTGATGTGGAATTTCAAAATAAGAGCTACTTGAAATCGTTATATATTAACTCATTTTGACCAAAGTTGCTGTCACTCTAGCAACTAAACCGTAGATAATCAATCGATGCAACCACTTCAGCATTATAGTAAAACACCCCCAGATGTGGCTCAATAAGTTTCAGCCACTTCTGATGTGGAATTTCAAAATAAAAGCTACTTGAAATCTGTATATATTAACTCATTTTGACCAAAGTTGCTGTAGCTCTAGCAACTAAATACTAGATAATCAATCGATGATTCCACTTCAGCATGATAGTAGAACACCCCCAGATGTGGCTCAACAAGTTTCAGACAATTCTGATGTGGAATTTCAAATTAAGAGCTACTTGAAATTAATCTGGGTGGCATTAACTTGGCCTCTGGTAATAAAGTAAAAAATCTTGGTGTTATTTTTTACCAAGACATGTCATTTAAATCCCATATTAAACAGGTTTCCAGAGTTTCCTTTTTTCAGCTCCGGAATATCGCCAAAATTAGAAACATTCTGTCCAGGAGTGATGCTGAAAAACTAGTCCATGCATTTGTTACTTCAAGGCTGGATTATTGTAATTCTTTACTATCAGGAAGTCCACAAAATACAGTTCAAAGTCTTTAGCTGATCCAAAATGCTGCAGCAAGAGTTCTGATGAAAATCAACAAGAGGGATCATATTTCTCCTATTTTAGCTTCCCTTCATTGGCTTCCCGTTAAATCAAGAATAGAATTTAAAATTCTTCTTCTAACGTATAAAGCCCTTAATAATCAAGCTCCATCATATATCAGAGCTCTGATTACCCCGTATGTTCCTAACAGAGCACTTCACTCTCAGACTGCAGGTCTCCTGGTGGTTCCTAGAGTCTCTAAAAGTAGAATGGGAGGCAGATCCTTTAGTTATCAGGCTCCTCTCCTGTGGAACCAACTCCCAATTTTGGTCTGTGAGGCAGACACCCTGTCTACTTTTAAGACTAATCTTAAAACCTTCCTTTTTGACAAAGCTTATAACTAGAGTGGCTCATGTTACTCTGAGCTACCTATATAGGCTTAGGCTACTGGAGGACATCAGGATCTAATTTTCTCACTCTATAGAGTTCTACTGTTCTTCAATTATGCATTACGTGTTGTCATTTCTGCTTTAACTTTCTGTTCTCTCTCTTTTATCTTCATAGTAGGTACACCTAGTCTGGCGTTCTGTTAACTGTGACATCATCCAGTGAAGACGGCTCACCCGCTATTACCATCTAATGTAGAACAGATTACTGGATCAATGTGTGCTTCTGTACTTGTTTGTCTCTCTTGTTGTGTCTCTGCTCTGTCTTCTGTATCCCCCAGTCGGTCGAGGCAGATGACCGTTCATACTGAGCCCGGTTCTGCCGGAGGTTTTCCTTCCCGTTAATGGGGAGTTTTTCTTCCCACTGTCGCTTCATGCTTGCTCAGTATGAGGGATTGCAGCAAAGCCATGGACAATGCAGACGACTCTCCCTGTAGCTCTACGCTTCCCCAGGAGTGAATGCTGCTTGTCGGGACTTTGATACAATCAACTGGTTTTCTTATATAGGAACATTTTTGACCAATCTGTATAATCTGACCCAATCTGTATAATATGATTGAACATGACTTTGTAAAGTGCCTTGAGATGACATGTTTCATGAATTGGCGCTATATAAATAAAATTGAATTGAATTGAATTGAAATCTGTATATATTAAGTAATTTTGAACAAAGTTGCTGTCACTATAGCAACTAAACTGTAGATAATCAAACAATGGTGCCACTTCAGCATGACAGTAGAACACCT
Source organism: Fundulus diaphanus (assembly GCA_037039145.1). Taxonomy (NCBI): domain Eukaryota; kingdom Metazoa; phylum Chordata; class Actinopteri; order Cyprinodontiformes; family Fundulidae; genus Fundulus; species Fundulus diaphanus. Next base: position 7,989,577 of record CM073129.1, on the reverse strand, counting down.
CCAGATGTCGCTCAACAAGTTTCAGCCAATTCTGATGTGGAATTTCAAAATAAGAGCCACTAGAAATCTGCATATATTAAGTAATTTGGAACAAAGTTGCTGTCACTACAGCAACTAAACGGTAGATAATCAATCGATCCTTCCACTTCAGCATGACAGTAGAACACCCCCAGATGTTGCTCAACAAGTTTCAGCCAATCCTGATGTGGAATTTCAAAAAAGAGCCATTTGAAATCTCTATATATTAACTCATTTTGAACAAAGTTGCTGTAGCTCTAGCAACTAAATACTAGATAATCAATGGATGCAACCACTTCAGCATGACGGTAGAACACCACCAGATGTTGCTCAATACGTTTCAGGCAATTCTGATGTGGAATTTCAAAATGAGAGCCATTTGAAATCTCTATATATTAACTCATTTTGAACAAAGTTGCTGTAGCTCTAGCAACTAAATACTAGATAATCAATGGATGCAACCACTTCAGCATGACGGTAGAACACCACCAGATGTTGCTCAATACGTTTCAGCCAATTCTGATGTGGAATTTCAAAATGAGAGCCATTTGAAATCTCTATATATTAACTCATTTTGAACAAAGTTGCTGTAGCTCTAGCAACTAAATACTAGATAATCAATGGATGCAACCACTTCAGCATGACAGTAGAACACCCCCAGATGTTGCTCAGCAAGTTTCAGCCAATCCTGATGTGGAATTTCAAAATAAGAGCCATTTGAAATCTCTATATATTAACTCATTTTGAACAAAGTTGCTGTAGCTCTAGCAACTAAATACTAGATAATCAATGGATGCAACCACTTCAGCATGACGGTAGAACACCACCAGATGTTGCTCAATAAGTTTCAGCCAATTCTGATGTAGAATTTCAAAATGAGAGCCATTTGAAATCTCTATATATTAACTCATTTTGAACAAAGTTGCTGTAGCTCTAGCAACTAAATACTAGATAATCAATGGATGCAACCACTTCAGCATGACAGTAGAACACCACCAGATGTTGCTCAATACGTTTCAGACAATTCTGATGTGGAATTTCAAAATAAGAGCCATTTGAAATCTCTATATATTAACTAATTTTGAACAAAGTTGCTGTAGCTCTAGCAACTAAATACTAGATAATCAATGGATGCAACCACTTCAGCATGACAGTAGAACACCCCCAGATGTTGCTTAATAAGTTTCAGCCAATTCTGATGTGGAATTTCAAAATGAGAGCCATTTGAAATCTCTATATATTAACTAATTTTGAACAAAGTTGCTGTAGCTCTAGCAACTAAATACTAGATAATCAATGGATGCAACCACTTCAGCATGACAGTAGAACACCACCAGATGTTGTTCAATACGTTTCAGACAATTCTGATGTGGAATTTCAAAATAAGAGCCATTTGAAATCTCTATATATTAACTCATTTTGAACAAAGTTTCTGTAGCTCTAGCAACTAAACCGTAGATAATCAATCGATGCTGCCACTTCAGCCGGATAGTAGAACACCTCCAGATGTCGCTCAACAAGTTTCAGCCAATTCTGATGTGGAATTTCAAAATAACAGCCACTAGAAATATGTATATATTAACTCATTTTGACCAAAGTTGCTGTCACTGTAGCAACTAAACCGTAGATAATCAATCGATCCTTCCACTTCAGCATGACAGTAGAACATCTCCAGATGTCGCTCAATAAGTGTCAGACAATTCTGATGTGGAATTCCAAAATAAGAGCCATTTGAAATCTCTATATATTAACTCATTTTGAACAAAGTTGCTGTAGCTCTAGCAACTAAATACTAGATAATCAATGGATGCAACCACTTCAGCATGACAGTAGAACACCACCAGATGTTGCTCAATACGTTTCAGACAATTCTGATGTGGAATTTCAAAATAAGAGCCATTTGAAATCTCTATATATTAACTAATTTTGAACAAAGTTGCTGTAGCTCTAGCAACTAAATACTAGATAATCAATGGATGCAACCACTTCAGCATGACAGTAGAACACCCCCAGATGTTGCTTAATAAGTTTCAGCCAATTCTGATGTGGAATTTCAAAATGAGAGCCATTTGAAATCTCTATATATTAACTAATTTTGAACAAAGTTGCTGTAGCTCTAGCAACTAAATACTAGATAATCAATGGATGCAACCACTTCAGCATGACAGTAGAACACCACCAGATGTTGTTCAATACGTTTCAGACAATTCTGATGTGGAATTTCAAAATAAGAGCCATTTGAAATCTCTATATATTAACTCATTTTGAACAAAGTTTCTGTAGCTCTAGCAACTAAACCGTAGATAATCAATCGATGCTGCCACTTCAGCCGGATAGTAGAACACCTCCAGATGTCGCTCAACAAGTTTCAGCCAATTCTGATGTGGAATTTCAAAATAACAGCCACTAGAAATCTGTATATATTAACTCATTTTGACCAAAGTTGCTGTCACTGTAGCAACTAAACCGTAGATAATCAATCGATCCTTCCACTTCAGCATGACAGTAGAACATCTCCAGATGTCGCTCAATAAGTGTCAGACAATTCTGATGTGGAATTCCAAAATAAGAGCCATTTGAAATCTCTATATATTACCTCATTTTGAACAAAGTTGCTGTAGCTCTAGCAACTAAATACTAGATAATCAATCGATGCTGCCACTTCAGCAGGACAGTAGAACACCTCCAGATGTGGGTCAACAAAGCTCATTAAGATTTGATGTGGAATTTCAAAACAAAAGACTGTTAAAACATTAAGTGCATTGGCCATAAACTATATTGCCAAAAATATTTGCTCACCGATCCAGATTATTGGAATCAGGTTTTCCAATCACTTCCATAGCCACAGTTGCTACATAGTAACTCTCAGGAGCTCAGTGAATTCCAGCGTGGAACTGTGATAGGATGCTACCTGGGCTACAAATACAGCCATGAAATGTCATCACTCCTAAATATTCTTTAGTCAACTGTATCACAACAACATTAAAGCGTTTGGGAATGACGGCAACTCCACCAAGAAGTGTTAGGCCATGTAAACTTTCGGATCGGGGTCAGTGGATCCATTCATCTTCTGTCACGCTTGTCCCTATTGGGGTCAAGCGTGACAGAAGTAACAATCTGCAATCAACTGTAACAATCTGTAGTATACAAACGTTTACTGTTATTTTTCCTTATGAACATAAAATATGTTATTTTTTTGGGTAAGTTATCTTTTGTGGCAACCACTATTGTCGTGATTTGTTTTGATGAACCCAGACAGAGCACACACACTCACGGAGCTTATTTCTGAGAGTTTATTGAAACAAAGATGAGTAGTGGATGAGCAAACCAGAGAGGCTGTACTGGACTGGAACTGGGGTGTAGATGGGAGCAGGAGCTGGAGGACCAGAGAGAGTTCTTGAGATGTAGGGCTGCTGGAGCACAGGGGTAGCAGACAGTCCAGCAACAGAGCAGAGAGCAAACCTGGGGCACAGGGGTAGCAGGAAGTCCAACAGTTAGCAGAGGCCTTACTTGAAGCAGAGAGGTAGCCGGAAATCCAGCAGCTAGCAGAGGCTTCACTTGAGACACAGAGGTGGCAGGAACTCCAGAAACTAAACAGGGAGCAAAGTAGGCTGACAGACGTGGAGTGAGTGGAGAATGATGAACCAGCGAGGAAGAGAAGACTGAGGGAGGCTTATGTAGGGAGGCTGGCAGGTGGAGTGAGTTCTGACTAATTAATGCCTAACAGGTGTGACTGATTGTTGAGGGAGTGGAAGGTGAGCTGAGTGAGAGGAGGATGAACTGGAAAATAACCAGGAACAAAGCCAGACCAAAACTAAACCATGACAACTATAAATTTTGTTATTAAGAGTAACTGTATTGCACTACCCCTCCCCTGGACTGCCACCTTATCATGGTGGAGGGGTTTGAGTGCCTCAATGACCCTAGGAGCTATGCTGTCAGGGGCTTCATGACCCTAGTAGGGTCACCGAAGGCAGACAGGTCCTAGGTGAGGGACCAGACAAAGAGCAGCCCAAAGACCCCTTATGATGAATGAAACAAATGAACACATTGTAATGCTTGCCCAGTCGCAGGTCACCGGGGCCCGACTCTGTGGGCCACTCTGGTGGACACCGGTGATGAGGAAAGCTGTCAAGCTGAAGGAGTCCTGTCTGGCTCTCTGGCCTGTGGGTCTCTGGAAGCAGCTGATAGGTACCAGCAGTCCAAGCGGCAGGCGCCCGGCTGGTTGCTGAGGCAAAGACTCTGTACCAAAACTGTTTATAATGGGGGAGATGTGCTGCTGACCTACCCAGGGCGAATCTCAATGATTGCTCTTATTTTAAAAATATCTCTGAAAAATTACACAATGGTAGCAACATTGACAAATTGGTTCAGTGACTAAATGTAGAGATTTTGATTGGCTCTGATTTTTAAATTCCACATCAGAATTGTCTGAAACTTATTGAGCGACATCTGGAGATGTTCTACCGTCATGCTGAAGTGGCAGCATCAATTGATTATCTACGGTTTAGTTGCTAGAGCTACAGCAACTTTGGTCAAAATGAGTTAATATATAGAGATTTCAAATGGCTTTTATTTTGAAATTCCACATCAGCATTCTCTGAAACTTGTTGAGCAACATCTGGGGGTGTTCTACTATCATGCTGAAGTGGAAACATCGATTGATTATCTACGGTTTAGTTGCTAGAGTGACAGCAACTTTGGTCAAAATTAGTTAATATATAGAGATTTCAATTGGCTCTTATTTTAAAATTCCACATCAGAATTGACTGGAACTTACTGAGCCACATCTGGGGGTGTTCTACTTTCATGCTGAAGTGGAATCATCGATTGAATATCTACGGTTTAGTTGCTAGAGCTACAGCAACTTTGGTCAAAATGAGTTAATATATAGAGATTTCAAATGGCTCTTATTTTGAAATTCCACATCAGAATTGTCTGAAACATGTTGAGCAACATCTGGGGGTGTTCTACTGTAGTGCTGAAGTGGAAGGATCGAATGATTATCTACAGTTGCACCAGTGGCAGCAACTTTGGTCAAAATGAGTTAATATATATAGATTTCAAGTAGCTCTTATTTTGAAATTCCACATCAGAATTGTCTGACACTTGTTGAGCGAAATCAGGAGGTTTACTATTGTCATGCTGATGTAATAGTATTCACAGAAAACGTCCAATTCTGTAGCAACATTTACACCAACCAGGTCAAATTGAGTCAATGTAGATATTTTTAAATGCCTTTATTTTTAAATCCCAAATCATGTAGATTGACTTCTGGAGATCATCTGTCATCTGTAAGTGAAAGTAGTCAGTTGTTTGAGTAGTTTTTGAGGCTAAAGAGTGTGACCAAAGTATATATTTCCATTTTCACCAGCAGACCAGAATAATAGAAAAAATGACACATAAAGCACAAAAAACATGTGATATAACTGATTTAAATGTGTAAAAACACTTGGTCTATACACGGCTAACATGCTGCTTTTATTTTGAAAAGTAGTCTCAGCCGTGACTGCCGTAATCCTTAGTCTTTACGTGACCAACAAAAACAAGTGAGGGCTCACTTTACCGCGGTCTGGATTTTACCCTCACGCGCAGCGTACAAGGGTAAAATCCACCCTGGTGCGCTGCGTGCAAGGGATAAACAGTGGGGAAAATGCATAAATAAAGACTTTAAAAGGCTCCTTTAGGGAGGAGAGAAGGAATAATGAGTCTGAGCTAAAGCCCCCAATTACATGTAACGTAATTTTGCGCACCTGAATTCAAGCGCAAGGCAGCAGCCCACCGAAGAACCGCTGGTTCTGTGTCGTTTAAAAAAAAACAGCATGAAAAACAGTTACTGACTCTCCTATTGACTTTAATTGGGACATTTTGGTACGAGTGGAAGGACATTAAACGTAGTGATTCATGTTTTGAAGGCTGGCCGCTGATAAAAGCACCTGGCTCCGAGGGGAAGGGGGGGGGCGCAATAAGAGTGGTGAAGCACAGAAACACAGCGCACGTAGTTAAAAAAAATGCAGAATAAATAAGAACGAAACGTATAAACAGACTAATTGGCATTTTAGAATGCATCTGGTTAGCAGAACTGTTTTCTGATCCAGCGTGCAGCCATGACTGGCTCTGAACGTGAAAGAAGCTGAACCAGCTCCGCAGAAGGCGGGTCTAGACTGAGCTCTGGATGGACAGAGCTGTGAACGGATCATCCGCAGCCCAGATGGGTTTTGTTATTTTTATGTTATTTTTATTTTATTTGGTACAAACATTTACTCGCCATGTGGCAGCTAGCCCTCTGAAATTCACTCGCCAAACGGGAAATTTACTCGCATTTGGTGACTGGCGAGTGTTAATTTCGGACCCTGCCCAGGGGTATTTGCACAGTCCCACTATTTGTCACAGAGTAGTGGCTGAACATCTGGATGGCTTCACATTACCCCCAGGTGTGCTCATCTCACATTACATTGATGACATCATGATTCAAGGAGAAACACAAGAGATTGTGAGTGCCGTGTTGCCACGCCTCATAGATCACATGAAATCAAAGGTGAGAGAGAAATTGTGCAAAAAACAAAGGACAAAATTGCTGCATTTGCAGTCCCACATACCAAAAACGATGTACAAAAGTTTAATGGTTTGTTTGGATATTGGAGAAATCACATCCCTCATTTGGGACAAATTTTGCAGCCATTGTACCAGGTAACCAGAAAGAAAGAAAATTTTATTTGGGAAGAAGCACAGCAAAGAGCATTTGATTTGGCTAAGGAAGCCATACAACAAGCTGTGTCATTGGGAAAGATGATGTCTGGGCCCGTGGAGTTGCAGGTCTCAGCTGTCAATGACTATGCAAATTGGAGTTTATGGCAGAAACAGGGACGAGTGAGGAAGCCACTGGGTTTCTGGTCCAGAAAGTTGCCTCCAGCGGGAGTCCGCTACACACCATTTGAGAAACAACTCCTAGCATGTTATTGGGCTCTGTTGGAGACAGAAGCACAGACAGTAGGACATGAGGTATTGATGAGGACACGTATCCCGATTTTGACATGGGTGATGAGTGAACCAGCTACGCACAGAATTGGAACTACACAAGTTCCAGGTGAGAAAGGTGTCTCTGTGCTACATGAACAAATTGCAGACGTACCAGAGGAAGGAGAACAAGCCTTTGAGGTGATGCAGCTAGCAGAGTCACCTGTAAAGCCAGGGAAAAAATGGGATGAACTAACTCCAGAAGAACAGAAAAATGCATGGTTTACCAATGGTTCAGCACAGTGGAGATCAGGAAAACAAAGGTGGAAGGCAGGCGCCTTTAATCCCTCTCTAGGGCAAACCCTGGAAGAAATGGGAAAAGGTGGAAGCAGTCAATGGGCTGAATTGAAAGCAGTACACATGGTAATCATGCAGGCAGGGGTTCAAAGAGTACATCTTTTCTCAGATTCCTGGTCAGTTGTAAATGGATTAACAACATGGATGCCTAAATGGCATAATAATTGGAAAATTCAGAACAAAGAAGTTTGGGGAAAAGAATTGTGGAAAGACATTTGGGAGAACGTGCAGTCAATACCAGTAACAGTGACTCATGTTGATGCTCATACCAAAAACACAGACTCTGAAGCTCTACACAATCGGTATATTGATGGGGTTGTTAGGGCAATGAAAGTTGACAGAGAGTCTAGTGTAGAATTGGCCAGATGGGCACATCAAAAGGCTGGACATTGGGGAATCCAAGGAACTCAACAGTGGGCCCAGGACAGGGGCGTTGATTTGAAAACAGATGACATTAAAACAGCCATCCAGCAGTGTGAATTATGTCAACATCAGAAAAGAGGAGTGCCACAGCATTTGCAGGGACAGATCCATCGAGGGAAAGGTCCAGGACAGATATGGCAAATGGATTTCATCGGACCATTGCCATGGTCCCAGGGATGCAGATACGTTTGCACTGCAGTAGACACTTACTCTGGTGTCTCAGTAACTCATCCCTGCAAGTTTGCTAATCAAGTGTCAACCATCAAATGTTTGAAGCTGATAGAATCCTTTTATGGAATTCCTCTGCAGATGAAAACAGGTAATGGCACACATTTTACTGGGAAACTGGTAAAAGATTGGGCACAGGAACGACATGTGGAATGGATTTATCACATTCCATATTATCCGCAAGCTGCTGGACTGATTGAGAGAATGAATGGGCTGTTGAAAGAATCCTTGAGAAAAATGTCTGATAATCATGACTTGACAGATTGGAAGCCTAAATTGATGCAAGCAGTGGCCCAATTGAATAATAGGCCAATTGCTCCAGGGGTAACACCACTAAACCGCATGATAACAGTCCACAGTACTCCAGAGAAAGAACCAATCAGAATGTGGAAAATTGATCCAATAGCGGAACTGCCTATTAGAGCTACTCCTGGATCTGCAGGATTAGACCTCAGGACCATGGAGGTTGTTACTCTGGTCCCAGGGGTGGCCCAGGTGGTAAAAACAGGCCTGGGTCTACAATGTCCCAAAGGCATGTATGGACACGTTCTGCCAAGATCTGGATTGGCTCTGAAAGGTCTGACTATACAAGCTAGAGATGGGGATTATCAAGGAGAACTCGGAGTGGTGTGTCTCCACCAAGGAGAAAATCCCCTGGTAATTGAGAAAGGAGGAAAAATAGCACAGCTGCTAGTGAAATGACAGAGGTTCAGGAACTAACATCACTGTAAGAGGAACAGGGGGGTTTGGCTCAACAGATAAACCAGGAGCCAAAGTTTGGGTGAGACAGGAAAATGGTCCACCTAGACCAGCTGAAATCATTGCACAAGGCAGTGATGCAACAGTGTCAGTATTATACTCAGGGGAGGAAAAATGGGTGAATGTGCCAGTGCCAAATGTTATGTGAGAGAAAACTAATCAAATCCTTTGTTTGTGTTATAGCAGTACTAATTTTGATTTCAGATCCATGTTTCCGTGGTACCTGCTGATTGGACGACCCGAGGGACAGCGTGATGGCAGACGTCCCAAACCATGGGAGGCGGCGCAGGGCTGGTGCAGGATCTGGGGCCACCATCCTCCATGTCCTCACTGCCATGGTCATGTTGGCTCACCTCTGTTGGGCAGGAACACCAGGCCGGATCCTGAAAGAAGTGGTTCAGCCTTATCAACTGGGATGGAAAAGCAGCATGCACAACAGAATCCAGGATAACTAACATGCTCTCTGTGGCATGTATGTTTAATAAGCAACATTACCAGCTCATGCCCCATATATTCTTGTCATGGATGTTTTAGGGGAAGAAACATACCAGTAGTTACCAGGGGATTTAATGTTACGGTGGTTTCAAGGATAATTAAATGTGTGGTTACTACATGAAATTTCCATGAATGGAGACAACTATGGAACATTAGTAGTAACAGTTGGTTACACCTAGAACCACAGAAAACCTATTGTAATGCTACTATGTGTGAAGGATATTGGACACAATATGATGTTACCAATAGTACTACTGTCTGTCATTATTATATATTGCCCGTAGTGACTGTACAGGGGTATTGGTTTTTGAAACTGGATGGTGATTGGTTTGACCCACAGGCAAACTACACCTATGACCTTGATCTATGCGAGACTGCTGATAAAGGGGTGGTATGTATGCTACAACAAGGACATCTTAACCCATGTTTAACCGGAGACGAGGTGTTATGTGATAAGACTCATGAACCAGCTAGGGACATGCTATGGCAGATAGGCCCACATGCTCTGTGCGTAGCAGCAATTAAGAGTCATCCTCAATTACCTCAGGTGCCTTTCATTGGGTGTTTACATGATGTGTACATCTGGAGTTGGGATAACGTGACCTATCAATTAACCAATTACACTACTGCAAACAGTCTAACACAGGTACAATGGGACGTTCTCCGTGTACCATGGCGGATCTCCCTGGATCGGTTCAAATGCGCATTGAATCAGTCTACGGAGCTAAAACGCTTAATTGAATCACACAGGTCCAACATTTCCAGCTTAAAGGTGTCTACACTCATTTCCCAAGGACAGGTTTTGCATGCGGCTAAGTTAATAGAGCAATCTTCTGCACATCATTGGTGGGACATTTGGAATGTCTGTCACTGGAATGTCTGTCACTGCTCGAACATATGTTGTACCCCCCTTGCTTGTTCTAGTTATTATTGTATAGTATTATTATTGTATTATTTCAATTGTTTGTTTAACCTTATGTAATGTTTGCACCTGTCTTTATGTTAGAAGGGTAAAACAACATTTAAATCAAAGAATGTATAACACTGCCTTAAAATGAAGATTATAATCCAAATTAGAGACGGGGGGTTTGGGGTGGATAGGATAACTTTAGAAGTGGATCCTACAGAACTAATGGATATTCTGGAAATAGACTATTGGGTGGGGTATAACTGATCAGCCAGGGAACTTATTGTATTGAGGGACAGGATAGGATTCCTTGATTTGGTGGTAGACGCCTTGCAAGAATATGCAGGGTCACAATGGCAGGTTATATTTCTTACTTAAAGAAAATGAACCTTGGGGACGGTTTGTCCAAAATTAGGTTTTTCCAAAATTAGGATTCTCAAAGACCAAGGGGTGGAGTTATATACCAAATAATTATTTTTGCTCTTTGACAATGTATTGTGGGAAAAACTGGTCAGTTATATAACTTGTTTTTATCACTTATATAACCTGTTTTAACTTGTGACAATGTATTGTGGCGAAAAACCGATCAGTTATATAACTTGTTTTTATCATTTATATAATTTGTTTGAACATGTCTTATTTTGTTTATGTTCACACACTGATTACGCTCTGAGTCCTTGGCTGTTATGAAACTGGGAGCGGTATCTGTTTCGAATACATGTTTTCGAAACAGGACGAATGACTTATTGGGTGGATGGACTGGGAGATGGGGACTGGCCATCCTTGCTCGCACCCGATCCTTTGTTTGAAAGAATATAAAGACGGGGATTTCCCTCAGGTTAGCAGAGTCTGCTGCGGGTTGCGTACGAACGCCCAGCCACGTTGATGCTGCTCTACCCGGACTGACGGCTCTCCAGTCCAGTGCCACGGTAAGAGCGATTTTGGAAACTGTTATGCATCACGTCTGTTTGGAATGCTCGCTGCTTTGCTGTATTTTGTGGCTGACTAAAAGGGCACAATTATTCTAGCAGAATCAGTGTTTGAGTCATTATTTGTGTGTTACCGATCATGCCCGATCCTGTATAAAAATTTCAAAAAACACCCCACTTGTTCTCTTCTGAAAACAATTTAAAGTATATAGGCCTGCTCCCCCCCAGCTTCTACGCGTTAGAACACATGAACCCCACAGAGCAGGAGCGGTAAAAGGATTGCTTGCACACCTGATACAGCCAGGTGTGCAAGCAATCCTTTGACTTTCAGAAAGAGGCTCTTTTGTCAAAATGATGTTGAGATTCTTTTCAAGGGTTGTGTGAAATTCAGGGAAGAGTTCTTTAAAGAACAAATGTGGATCATTTTGAATGCATCACAATTGCCTCAGCTTGCATGAAGGTTTTCACATCCAATTTCCTTTCTCCTAACACTCCAGCCATCCCCTCACCGGTCGACTACAGGCGCCAGTGTAAGACATTTTCAAATGCGTCCATTCAGTGGCTGGAATGGTTAGCTCGGGAAAGGGGCATAGACATTCAGCATACGCTAAACACAGGGGAAAAGTGAACTACGTGGACTTTACATCGTTTACCCATACGTGAATTCCAAGTTCGCCTACCCCCTCGGCCTACCCACGATCATTTGCAAGGATTTTGACGACCCCCGCAACTACTACGGGTTCATCAGAGCAACGGTGTATCCTCCCCTCGGTCTGTTTTTTCCTGTTTTACAGTACAGGACATCTGCTGGTAAACTGGTGTTCACTCTCTGCCGTGCATACACTAAAATAAACTACCAGAAAGGTCCCTGCAACCACTCTGATGAAGAGAGAGTGCTGACAGGCGTATGGGTCAGTATTGAGTTTTGCAAAGCATTAGAACACGGTTACCGCGTTGCAAAAATCACAGAGATTTGGCATTTTGAGAAACAAAGCAGTTCAATCTTTAAACCATATATCCACACCTTTCTCAGCCTTTTTCAGGCTTCCTGGCTGAAGCGATGGGTGAGGAGAGCAGGTTAATGTATGTAGCAGACTACAGACTTAATCAGGGCATCACGCTGAATATGGACATCGAGGTGAATCCTGCTAAAAGACAGGTGGCTAAACTCTGTCTGAACAGTTTTTGGGGTAGAGAAATGACCTGGCTCAAACTACCTTGTGAGCGAGCCTGATGAGTTTTTTAACTTTCTGCTCTCAGCTACTTTCACTTTCTGACCGATGAAATGTGTATGGTTCTGTGGAAATACAACAAGCGCTGCATCTCTCCACCCAACAAGAGCGTACGCTCGTCTGAAACTGTACACCTGTCTCGAACGACTTCAGCATCGAGTTTTGTACATAGACACAGACAGCCTGATCTACGTGGTCAGACCGGGTGAGACCCCCGTTGGAGCCCCGTTTGTATCTGCTGGGCCCAAAAGCTATGCGTATCAGACCAGAACCCACAGAAAGGTTGTGATGCGTGTAAAAGGCATCACTCAGAGCATTAGGCGAGATAAAAGAAGCTTTCAGCTTCAAAATGCCACATTTCAGAAAAGGTTCCGCGTGGTGTATGACAAGAGAAGGCTTTTTCCAGATGAAACAACTCTGCATTTTGGTTACTAAAAAAGGGTTACTAAAGGTTAACCGAGAAAATGTCGCTCTCCCTTGAAACACAGGAGATAGAATTTGACCCAAGATTCAAAACTCCTTTTTCATGTATTATAGCGCGCCTCAGTGGATGTGGGAAGTCTTTCTTTGTAAAAAGTGTTTTGCAAAATTGTAACCATGTTATGGACGCTGTACCAGAAAATATTGTGTGGATTTATACTTCTTTTTAACCCATGTATGCCGGATTGCAAAAAATGAATAAAAAGATCAAATTCATCGAGGGGCTACCTCATTCTTTTGATGATGAAAATCTGTTTCCTTTCGATGAGAATCATTTGGTTATTTTGGACGATGTAATTTTCCAGGCTTCGGAGCATCCTGAAGTGGTCAAGAGTTTTACGCAATACAGACATCATAGAAATATGAGCGTGATGATGTTGACTCAGAACGTGTTTCATCAAGGCAAGTACAGCCGCACCATCAGCCTGAACAGTGATTATATGGTGTTGTTTAAGAACCCCAGAGATAAACTGCAGCTGAATATATTAGCCCGTCAAATATTCCCGTCCGTCCGTCCGTCCGTCCGTCCGACCGTTTTCTTCCTCTTATCCGGGGTCAGTTCGCGGGGGTAGCAGCTTCAGTAGGGAGGCCCAGACGTCCCTCTCCCCGGCCACTTGGGCCGGCACCTCCGGGTGAATCCCAAGGCGTTCCCAGGCCAGCCGAGAGACATAGTCCCTCCAGCGTGTCCTGGGTCTTCCCCTGGGCCTCCTCCTGGTGGGACGTGACCGGAACACCTCACCAGGGAGGCGACCAGGAGGCATCCTAACCAGATGCCCGAGCCACCTCAACTGGCTCCTCTCGACGTGGAGGAGCAGCGGCTCTACTCTGAGTCCTCCCCGGATGACTGAGCTCCTCACCCTATCTCTAAGGGTTTGTATCTGCCGGGCCCAGACACTACGGAGAAAACTCATTTCGGTCGCTTGTATCCGGGATCTCGTTCTTTCGGTCACGACCCAAAGTTCGTGACCATAGATGAGGGTAGGAACGTAGAACTCCTCCACTACGGGCAGCACATCCTCCCCAACCCGGAGAAGGCACTCTACCCTTTTCCGGTTCAAGACCATGGTCTTGGATTTGGAGGCACTGATTTTCATCCCGGCCGCTTCGCACTCGGCTGCGAACCGCTCTAGTGAGAGCTGTAGATCACGCCCTGATGAAGCCAATAGGACCATGTCATCCGCGAATAGCAGAGACGCAATCCTAAGGCCACCAAAACGGATCCCCTCAACACCTTGGTTGCGCCTAGAAATTCTGTCCATAAAAGTTATGAACTGAATCGGTGACAAAGGGCAACCTTGGCGGAGTCCAACTCTCACCGGAAACGAGTCCGACTTACTGCCGGCAATGCGGACCAGACTCTGACACCGGTCGTACAGAGACCTGATAGCCCTTATTAAAGGGCCCGGTACTCCATACTCCCGGAGTACCCCCCACAGGGGGGACACGGTCGAATGCCTTCTCCAGATCCACAAAGCACATGTAGACTGGTTGGGCAAACTCCCATGCCCCCTCCAGGATCCTGCTGAGGGTGTAGAGCTGATCCAGTGTTCCACGGCCAGGACGAAAACCACACTGCTCTTCCTGAATCCGAGATTCGACTATCCGACGGAGCCTCCTTTCCAGAACCACTGAATAGACCTTACCAGGGAGGCTTAAGAGTGTGATTCCTCTGTACTTGGAACACACCCTACGGTCCCCCTTTTTAAATAGGGGGACCACCACCCGAGCCTGCCAATCCAGGGGAACTGCCCCCGATGTCCACGCAATGCTGCAGAGCCGCGTTAACCAACACAGCCCCACAACATCCAGAGCCTTAAGGTACTCAGGGCGAATCTTATCCACCCCCGGAGCCTTGCCACCGAGGAGCTTTTTAACAACCTCGGCAACCTCAGCACCAGAGATGGGAGAACCCGACCCAGAATCCTCAGGCTCTGCTTCCGCAATGGAAGACGTGTTGGTGGGATTAAGGAGGTCTTCGAAGTATTCCGCCCATAGACGCACGACGTCCCGAGTCGAGGTCAGCAGCACACCACCCCCACTATAAACAGTGTTGGTACCGCACTGCTTCCCCCTCCTGAGACGCCGGACAGTGGACCAGAATCGTTTTGAAGCCGTACGGAAGTCTTTCTCCATGGCCTCTCCGAACTCTTCCCACGCCCGAGTTTTTGCCTCGGCGACCAGCCGAGCCGCCTGCCGCTTCAACTGCCGGTACACATCAGCTGCTTCCGGAGTCCCACAGGCCAATAAAGCCTGATAGGACTCCTTCTTCAGCTTGACGGCTTCCCTCACCACTGGTGTCCACCAGCGTGTTTGAGGGTTGCCGCCGCGACATGCACCGACAACCTTGCGGCCACAGCTCCGACTAGCCGCCTCAACAATAGAGGCGCGGAACATGGTCCATTCAGACTCAATGTCCCCCGCCTCCCTCGGGACGTGTTTTAAGTTCTCCCGGAGGTGGGAGTTAAAGCTCCGTCTCACAGGAGACTCTGCGAGACGTTCCCAGCAAACCCTCACAATACGTTTGGGCCCGCCAGGTCTGACCGGCTTCCTCCCCCACCATTGGAGCCAACTCACCACCAGGTAGTGGTCGGTGGAGAGCTCCGCCCCTCTCTTCACCCGAGTTTCCAAGACATGCGGCCGCAGATCAGATTGAACTGCGGCCTAGGGTGTCCTGGTGCCAAGAGCACATGTGGACACCCTTATGCTTGAACATGGTATTTGTGATGGACAATCCTTGACGAGCACAGAAGTCCAACAACAGAACACCCCTCGAGTTCAGATCAGTACCCCTTCCAAGGACTCCAAAAAGGGTGGCTAATCTGAACTGCCGTTTGGTGCATAAGCACAAACAACAGTCAGAACCCGTCCCCCACACGAATGCGGAGGGAGGCCACCCTCTCGTTCACTGGGGAGAGGCCCAAAGTGCAGGCACCGAGATGAGGGGCAACAAGTATGCCCACCCCAGCTCGGCGCCACTCACCAGGGGCAACTCCAGATTGGAAGAATGTCCAGCCCCTCTCGAGGAGACTGGTTCCAGAGCCAGAGTGGTGCGTCGAGGTGAGTCCGACTATCTCTAGTCGGAACCTCTCAACCTTGCGCACGAGCTCAGGCTCCTTCCCCACCAGAGAGGTGACATTCCACGTCCCAAGAGCCAGCTTCTGCAGCTGAGGATCAGAATGCCAAGGTCCCCGCCCTCTACTGCCAATGCACCCGACCCCTTTGGCCCCTCCGACAGGTGGTGAGCCCATCGGAAGGGGGACCCATGTCGCCTCTTCGGGCTGAGGCCGGCCGGGCTCCATGGGTAAAAGCCCGGCCACCAGACGCTCGCCAACGTGCCCCACCTCCAGGCCTGGCTCCAGAGTGGGGCCCCGGTGACCCGCGTCCGGGCGAGGGAACACGAGATCCAATAATCTTACTAATCATAAGGGGCTTTTTGGGCTGCTCTTTGTCTGATCCCTCACCTAGGACCTGTCTGCCTTGGGTGACCCTACTAGGGGCTTAAAGCCCCTGTCAGCATAGCTCCTAGGATCATTGGGACACTCAAACGCCTCCACCACGGTAAGGTGGCAGCCCAGGGAGGGGTCAAATATTCAAAAATTCCATCAGAGAAAACTTTCTTTATGGAGAGTTTTGAAGACGCCACCAGCGAGCCTCACGGTTATTTAATCCTCGATCTGACTCCGACTTGCCCAGATCGTTTCAGACTGAGAACGGTTTATGCTTCCTGGTCAGTGGCCCGCCGTGTTTGTACCCAAGCCAAATTAACTTATCATGTCAGCGAGCATAAAAAGGAACGCTCCCTTATTCAGAGTTCTGTATCATGCTACTCCGCTGAAACGCAAAGACATTCTCGCTCACTGCTCGCCCGACTTTCTTAAAGCCTTGTGTGAGATAGCTCTGAATATCTTAAAAGGTAACGTTAAAGTATCTCCTTCTCAACATAAAAAATTGGAAAAGCAGAAAAAAATCATCAGACTGCTGGCTGATTAAAGAACAGGGTTAAAATGCAAGCAGTTGGTTCTGAAAACTCAAGGAGGTGGGTTTATTCTCCCCTTGCTGAGCGTTGTAGTCACTTTAATTGGAGAGCTGGTGGGTGGTCTTATCAGGAGATGAGAAAATGTCTCTTAGGACAGCGCAAAAGATGTATCTCGTTTCACCGCACCAGTTCAAACGTTTAACCCCGTCAGAGACTTGTATCAGACAGTAGGCTGAAGAGGATTTGGATTCTAAAATGAGGGGGGTGCTGATTGAACCTGGGCTGAGTACTTACGAAAGAATAAAAAAATACGACGTTCTGCTGAAGAGGTATCTGGCTCTGATGAAAAAAGGTCAGCTGGAGGAACCCAGCTGACCTTTGGAGTGACTTTAACTGTGCAGTGTAACCAGATGCCTGAAATAATGCTTGTGAGGCAGACTGGCTCTACACCCCCTCCTGCTGAATTGGACGAAACCGCGAGTGAAGTTCTAAAAGCCCTGCCTAACAGAGATCCCAAAAACGCAAAATACATATTGAAAATGTTATCCGAAAGTGATTATTTTTTATAGGGATCGTGTGATGGGAGGGTCTCATTTGCTCGATTTACTGAAAAATCTTCTGCTTCCGTTTAAGAGAAAAACACAAACCCAGGAGCCTGCAGGTTGGGGACTTTTTCTCAGTAGCTTGAAGGAGCTAAACATCCCTGTGTCATCAGTCAGAAATCCGCATGCCCGAGAGCAAAACAGACGCTTGACAGAAACAGGTGTATTGGAGGAGGAGAAAAACGGGGACAAGCCTCTCGCAAAACCAAAAGGGAAAATCGTGTACAATAGTCCCCTAAATTCCCAGGATTAGAGTATAAAGACCCAAACACAGACAACGGATGAGCTGCGATGACACAGATAATAAACACAATGGTGACCGCACACAAGGGATAGAGTGTTTTGAAGTTGACGATTATGATACAATATCTCGAGGATCTGTCTTTCAAAAATTACACGATGTTTGATGGATAGAAATAGAAATCTGGAGTGAATCCATAAGAGTCAAAAAAGGTGGCTTGATCATTCTCTTCCAAAGTCAGAGCTAGCCAGTGTTCTCCAGGCATGTGTGACGGATGAGTGTTCACGATAAAATAGGCAGGTCCTCTGTACGTGCATTTTAGTAGCGGGAGCAGATCGGATGCCCACACACCGTAAAATAAGTCCCCCAACAGGTGATGCATTAGACTCTCGAGCTCGTGGTTATTCATGTTTTAATAAAAATCCACCAAGACCTGCCTTTTTGAGTTGATTTCCAAAACGGAGTCATAACACGCATACACAATCACAGTGGTCGTATGAGGCAACGGGACCCTGAATCTCATTTCCAGTCTCAAATTTCCATTAGACACTGGTGACCTCGCCCGGATTGAGATTAAAGACAAACAGGGAATACCCGTTGTTAAATTCCTCACGAGCGATGCTTAGAGGAAGACAGGGGCGTAGCCAGAATATTTTTACCGGGGTGGCCAACATGGGGCACAAAGCTAGCGAGGGGTGGCCAATAGAAAACCCTTTACAAACATATATACTATACTATATACAGTACACAACCCAACCCCTTCTTGCTAACACTTAACAGGAATAAGTAGGTTTAGAAAATAGCTGAAAATGCCTGTATACATAAAATAATCGACTCAAATACTTGTTCACACAAATGTACTTTATTTAAAGTTCAAAAACAGACAGTCACAAAAAACCACATCAAATTGTGGCATGAACCAATAAAAAGGTAATTTTCTTAAGTCTTACAGTAACCAAGACATTTTTGCTGTTACAGTGCTTGCGTATGAAATATTTAACAAACAGGTTATGGATTTACCTTTCTTACATATGAACTATTAAATACACAAGTAAATCATTTATTTATCTTGCACATCGTTAGCCTCATTGTATAATTGACTAAGTCATATTTGAAAGCTTTTGGAAAGCAAGGACAAAATATTATAAGAAGAAGCACATATTTCATGTAACAGCAATTTCAGGGAAAACAGGGAACAACAGTCATATTTTGACTACAAGGTTATACTGTATGTGTAAGAAACAGTTATACCTTTACTTAGTCTGAAACAAAAATAATTACTTTTACAAAAATAACTTCCCAGCAAAGATCCATGGTCTCCAACTCTGGTTACCAGACTCAGTTCAAGCCATTTATATGTGTTGTACCAGTCTTTAGAAAAGCATCTTCTTCTGTCCCCTTGACAGGTTCGAGGGAAGATTTTTAGTTGTGGCTGCTTGGGCCGTTCTAGTCTTGACTGGGATATATCTATAATGAAACAGGAGCCAAAGTCCGTTATTCTGACATTAAAATGATGATGACAATAACAATAAATAATAATAATACCAGCCTCCCCATAGTTATTTCTAGCTGTATTAATGGCCAATAGGCATTCAGACAAATAAAATTAATATATACACATATATATATATATATATATATATATATACACAACGCATAATTATTTTTTAAATTTTTTTAAGTGTATATATTTAAGTGAGTCCGTCACAATAAAAAACAAATACACTTAACAAAACATACATTTCTTCCGAGGATATTACTTTCTAGACAATTCATTAATTTCATTATTATGGCCACATGGTCATAACTTCACCTCTCGGTGCAGGAACACCTGCTTTCGCTACAGTTTTAATACACTGTACATATGTGGACACACTGTATATACCTTATGCACCTTTTCATCCTTTGGCACCTTCTTTTGTTTATTAAGCCAATGTGTGACCGGTGACAATGTGAGATCGATAAAGCCCTATCTATCTATCTATCTATCTATCTATCTATCTATCTATCTATCTATCTATCTATCTATCTATCTATCTATCTATCTATCTATCTATCTATCTATCTATCTATCTATCTATCTATCTATCATCACGCTGCTCTATCTGTTCCTCTCCTCCATCCACCTCCTCTTTCTCCTCCTCCTCCTCCTCCTCCTCCTTCGTTCTCTGATGCTCCCCTGTCATCTCTTTATCTCCTTCTGCTGTTATTTTCTTCTTAAAATAAGAAGACATGTCTGTGGACTTTCTCTTCATTGTCTGGAAATTAACAAACCATACAGAAGCACGAGCTAATAGCGGTAGCTACGTAACTCTTTGAAAACTTGTCAAAAAGACAACAAAAGCCGCTGTAACAGTAGCTGATACAGTTCATATATCCCCCCTCTTCTTTTACAAACGAATGATTTTACTTATTTACTTACCGTTAGTCTTATTCGCTTTCTCCCTTCCTTTTATCACCGTTGAAGGCGGGCACGCGCTGAGCCGTAGTTGTCTGAGAACGCAACAGCGGCTAGAAGGGAGGGGGAGGGAGAGGGAGGGCGGACGGGCGGGGGAGGGGGGAGCGGTAGTGTGAGCTACGGTGCGCAAGAAGGTCAAGAAGAGCGGCTGTGCATAATGGGATGAAATGCTAAACTGATGCTACTACCATTTACACTGGCAAGTGGGGTGGCCACTCTTTCACAAAAAGAGAAGCGGCAAGAATTTTCAGTCGAAAGGTTGTATCACGCGCTCCCATGAGAGAGAACGCGTCAGGGCTCCTAGTGAGTTTAACCCTCATATCTACAGAATTCAAGAGGAGTCTTTCGCAGAAAGAAATATCTGTGTGAATGGGCCCCATCAGATGCACCTCTCTCAAATTAGTGGTGAAGAAGGCTCTCTGATGGACGTGCTCGTGGCGTAGCGGGTAGCGCGACCCATGTTTGGAGGCCTTTAGTCCTCGACGCGGACGACCCGGGATCGAATCCGACCCGTGGTCCTTTGCCGCATGTCTCTCCTCCTCTTCCACCCTCTTCCTGTCAGTCCACTGACAATAAAAGCAAGCAACTAGAGCTGCAAAAAATCAGAAAAAAAGGCTCTCTGATTCATCACTCTATTCGGGCCATTATTCACAACAATCGAGTCTACAGCCTGCCGCTTCTCTTTTTGTGAAAGAGTGGCCACCCCACTCGCCAGTGTAAATGGTAGTAGCATCAGTCATTGACTCTTTAATGTGTCTTCTGAATAGTTGAGCAGAGTTTCAATCATTGCTCTGTACGGGTGAGTCGCGCTACTCGGTGAAATTAACAGAGAATAACTTCACATTGACTGAACATTGTATTCAAAGGGTAATTTATGAGGCCTACGGCTGCGTCATTTGCCAGGTCGCTGCCGTCTGCGTTGGTGATATTGAGATGGACGTGCAGCAAAGGGTCGGTTAAATCCAGTTATTTCTCTCCATCTCCGGGAATAAAAATCGGTTTCGGTATCGGTAGAGCGGAATGGATATTCGGTCTGATTACCAAACAATTACAAGAAGAGACAACGAAGCAAAGGAGAGAGAGCTGGAAGCAGCGCTATTAATTTCGTTTTGAAATGTCAGCATTGAAGTCAACACTGGAGTAAACATTGACGCTAGGAGGGTTAGCTAAACAGCTAGGAGCACAAGGAGCAGAACCAAGCAGGAAAACTACCAAACTGAAGAAACCTGGGTTACCTGCAGGCAGAAGGGAACTCTGCTTTGTTATGATCCTTGTGCTCCCTAGCTGCTGTAATTACAGAATCTTTTCTAGTCTTAATTTTACTGCAGTGTTCAGCCTGACACGAGCGCTCATGTTTGTCAGCATATCTGCTTATGCTTGACTTTTTGCAGACACAGCGCTACAGGTTGCTGTATCTCACTGATGGTCAGCCCAAACCAGTATAAAACCCGCCCAACTTAAAAGAAAAAACAAGCCCAAATCTCAAACTCTCTCATGTTAAAAGCACAGAACTATTACACACATAAGAACATGCTGTTAGCACACTACTGTGCTGAAGCAAAAAAAAAAACTTTGCTCATACGGGCTCCGCACAAAATGTACAATCAGACAACCAAATAACACACAAGATCACTTTAACAATCATGATATATCAATTGGAAAAAAAGAAAACTTTTATCAATAGCTTCCCAACTTGAGTTGTAAATCTACCTTAATATAAACTTAATTCCTCTTACAGAATATAGCTTAAACATTTCTCTTTCACAGCCATGAAATATTTTTAAGTTGATCAGTAGAACTCAACCCCTCTTGGGTGTTTACATTGACCAAACTTGATTAACCATTACTCTTTTCTTGTTTTATTATAACAATCAATGTTATTCATTAGGCCCGAGCAGCGAAGCGCTGCGTAGGCCTATTGTTTCTGTGTTGTTTCTTATTATTATTAGGCCCGAGCAGCTAAGCGCTGCGAAGGCCTATTGTATCTGTATTGTAAATTATTATTATTATTCTGCCCCCCTAAAGAGGAGCCTTTTTGGGGGCTTTATCATACTCAAAAACTCACCAAACTAGGCAGATGCATGAAGACTGTTTAAAAATTTTATATTTTAAGGTCAACACAAAAATCTAAAGAAAAATGCCTCAACGGCGCTGTCAGGGCTCAGCAGACTGCACTGTGTTTTCCCCGGCCAGCGCAGTCTTTTTCCCTCTCCCCTCCTGGCAGGTGATTCGAGTTGACTGGTGGGCGGAGACACACACCTGCGGCTCGTTCAGCGGCGTGCGGCGGCGCTATAAGAACTGCGCTCAGACAGCCGAGAGATGCCAGATTGTTAACCTAAAGTGGTAAAACTCAGTGGCCCTTTGTCGTCTGACATCTCTCTCGTTTCTCCCTGTCTAACCTAAGTCTCCTGTGCTCCAGGTCTGCCTCCGCCTTGGGTCCCGTCCCAAGTGGCTCTCCAAGCCCCGACGTCGTCAGTCAGGTCTCCCGACAATTGATCCTCTGGAACCCGCTCCTCCATCTGGTTCTCTTGGCTGTCAACGGATCACCTTCACGCCGCTGCTGCTCGGATCCCTCTCCGCTCCGCCGGACCGCCCACCTGCCTCTCAGTCATCTGCGGGAGGCTGCCTCTGTGCCCGTCTTTCCACGCCACTCCCCCCGGCTCAGTTCCTGCGCTACGCGGTAAGCCCTCCCACCTCTCCGTAAAGACGTTTAGGCGTGAGAGTTGTCCGACGTCTAACGTTCTGCCTCTTTTCCGCAGATTGCACTCGCTTCCTCCATACCATCCCCTCAAACAATCCACGTTGATGCTCCTTGTCTTGCACGTTTAACAATAAACTTCTAAACCTGCTTCTGTCTCCA
Source organism: Fundulus diaphanus (assembly GCA_037039145.1). Lineage (NCBI taxonomy): Eukaryota > Metazoa > Chordata > Actinopteri > Cyprinodontiformes > Fundulidae > Fundulus > Fundulus diaphanus. The sequence continues at coordinate 7,966,655 of CM073129.1, read as the reverse complement.
AGTGATCTCTGCATGTGGGCCAAACACATTTAAAAAACCATGACAGAAGAACAATCTGGCCACCCTGACCCAGCAGAATCACTAGGAAGACAGTTCGCTGCCCAGCAGGAGCAGCTTCATACTCTTGAGCTAGCGGTCCGATCAACCCAGGAACAGCTGCAGAATCTGACAGCTCATTTCAGTCAGCTGACTGAAACACTGCGCGCTGCTAACCCACCCCGTGCTCCCGAGCCTTCTAGCTCTGCTCCCGAGCTTGCGGCTGCAGAACCACCCCCACTTACCCCGGAGACTTCCTCTCCTTGTCCGGAAAAGTTTTCTGGAGACAATAGGGATTGCGGGGGTTTTTTGTTTCAATGTGCCTTAGTTTTCAATCGCTCTCCACGCACGTACGCCCAAGACGGTGCCAAGATTTCTTTTATTTTACGCCTATTAACCGGGAGAGCTTTAAGATGGGCCGAAGCCCGCTTTCCCGATTGCCAACAGTTCGGCTGCACCTTTGATGATTTCGTTTCCGAGTTTAATATGGTTTTTGCGGCTGAGTCTGATCCAGCTCAGCAGTCGCGCCAGCTGCTGGCTCTCCGACAGCGCGGTCGCCGCGTCTCGGATTTCGCTATTGAGTTTCGCACTCTGGCTGCCGCCGCGGGATGGGAACCTCGCGCCCTTAAATCAGTTTTTTTCCAAGCGCTTGATGAGGGTCTCAAGGATGAGCTGGCTCGCCTGGAAGAGCCGGCCACCTTAGATGAGTTTATTACCCTCGCCATCCGATTGGATAACCGTTTAAGGAGTAGGGGCCGAGGAAGGTCGGAGAGACTTTCACGTTTGCCTGCGCTTTCGCTCCCCGAGCGTGCTCCGTCCCGGCCCGTCGCGGCCCCTCCCTCTCCTCCGGAGCCTATGCAAATAGGTAGGGTTCATCTCACTCCGGAGGAGAGGCAGCAACGAATGGACTTGAAGCTTTGCATTTATTGTGCTTCCCATAAACATTTTATTGGGGCTTGTCCTGAGCGACCAAAAGACCAGGTTCGTCGGCTATAGTGGGAGAGCCGGCGAACCCGATCAAATACTCAGCTCTCACGTCATCTCACGAATCCGCGCCCCCACTTTTTTGCTTACCTGCAATTCTTCCTTTGGCTCGTGAAAGTCTCAATCTTTTTGCTTTGATAGACTCCGGTTGTGACTTTAACTTGATCGACCATGCCTTAGTTTCTCTGAAACGGATTGAAACCGTTAGCTTGGTCACTCCCTTCCAGGTTTCGGCTCTGGATGGAGGGGCACTTCCCCAGATTACCCATCGGACCAAGCCGTTGGAAATCATTATTTCGGGTAATCACCGTGAACTGATCAGTTTTTATGTTTTTCCCATTAAACGGGCCCCCATAGTTTTGGGACATCCTTGGTTACTGGATCACAACCCTCGTCTTAATTGGGCCGAGCAACGGGTAGAATCCTGGTCTCTCTCCTGTCACTCCCGCTGTTTGCGTTCAGCTGTCCCGTCTAACTCATTGGCGGAGGACCCCGCAGTTAGTGATGGCCCAGTTGACTTAAACTTGGTCCCTAGGGAGTACCACGACTTACATCAGGTGTTTAGTAAAAGCAGGGCGGAATCTCTGCCGCCACATCGTCCCTACGACTGCGCCATAGACCTGCTCCCTGGCGCCCCGTTACCTGCTAGCCGTCTTTATAACATCTCCCGGGCTGAACGAGAGGCGCTGGAGAAATACATTAATGAATCTCTCTCGTCCGGCCTGATCCGTCCGTCCTCCTCCCCGCTGGGAGCTGGCTTTTACTTTGTGGGGAAAAAAGATGGCACTCTGCGCCCGTGTATTGACTACCGGGGGCTTAATCAGATAACGGTCAAAAATAAGTATCCTCTCCCACTGCTGTCCTCCGCTCTCGAGCCGGTTCAACACGCCATGGTTTTTTCAAAACTCGACCTCCGTAACGCTTACCATTTGGTGCGGATCCGCCGGGGGGATGAGTGGAAGACGGCATTTAAGACCCCCCTGGGTCATTTTGAATACCGTGTGATGCCGTTCGGCCTGTGCAATGCCCCGTCGGTCTTCCAGGCCCTGGTGAACGATGTCCTTCGGAACTTCTTAAACATTTTTGTGTTTGTCTACTTGGACGACATATTAATTTATTCCCGAGACCTCGCTGAACACACCCGACATGTCCGACTTGTCCTTCAGCGCCTTCTGGAGAACCGCCTTTTTGTTAAAGCAGAAAAATGCGAATTTCACAAGCCATCCGTTTCTTTTCTGGGCCTCATTTTAGAAGGTGGGCAGGTCCGGTCGGACCCGGAAAAGATCAAGGCCGTCCTCGAGTGGCCGGTACCCGAAACAAGAAAGCAGTTGCAACGCTTTCTGGGATTTGCAAACTTTTACCGCCGTTTCATAAGAGGCTACAGCCAAATCGCCGCTCCCCTGCATGCTCTCACGTCACCCAAGACTCTGTTCCTATGGAATCCTGCTGCTAACTCGGCCTTTCAGACCCTGAAAGAGAGATTTTCCCGAGCTCCCGTCCTCATGCATCCAGACCCCCAGAGGCAGTTCATAGTGGAGATTGATGCTTCAGACACCGGTGTAGGTGCCGTCCTTTCGCAGCAGTCCAGCAGTGATCAAAAGCTACATCCTTGCGCCTTTTTTTCCCGTCGTCTCACCCCAGCCGAACGGAATTATGATGTGGGTGATCGTGAGCTCCTAGCCATAAAACTCGCTTTAGAGGAGTGGCGCCATTGGCTAGAGGGATCCGAGCAGCCCATCATCATCTGGACTGATCACAAAAACTTAGCCTACCTGCAATCCGCCAAACGTCTCAACCCTCGACAAGCTCGCTGGTCGCTTTTTTTTTCTCGCTTCAATCTGACGATCACCTACCGCCCAGGCTCAAAGAATCTGAAACCGGACGCTCTTTCCCGTCTCCACGCCCCACAAGACTCTGGTGCTGAACCAGCCTCCATCTTACCACCCACCTGCACTGTCGGCGCCCTCCACTGGGAGATCGAAGAGGAGATTTCCCGCGCCCTGCGCTCGGAACCGGACCCTGGAAATGGCCCACCTGGTCGCATGTTCATCCCGTCCTCCGTCCGACCCCGCGTACTCCAGTGGGCCCACACCGCCAAGTTCTCTGGCCATCCCGGAGTTCACGGGACTCTCTCCTTCCTCTCGCGACGCTTCTGGTGGCCCTCCATGTCCAGTGACGTCCGGGAGTATGTGCGCTCATGTTCCGTGTGCGCCCTGAATAAGACCACCAACAGACCGCCCGCGGGCCTTTTGCAACCGCTGCCTGTCCCCGAACGCCCCTGGTCCCACGTGGCCCTGGATTTCATAACTGGCCTCCCGGCTTCCCAGGGCATGACGGTCATTCTCGCTGTCATAGACCGTTTTTCTAAAGCTTGCCACTTGGTTCCCGTCCGAAAGCTCCCGTCAGCCCTCCAGACGGCCCAGCTCCTGGTTGGGCATGTCTTTCGTCTGCATGGCATCCCGACAGAGATCTTGTCTGACCGTGGTCCTCAATTCACCTCGCGGGTGTGGAAGGAGTTCGCCTCGGCCCTAGGGGCCAAATACACCCTCACCTCCGGATACCACCCGCAAACCAACGGCCAAACAGAACGCCTCAACCAGGAGCTGGAATCCACACTCCGTTGCCTGACCTCCAATAACCCCTCCGACTGGAGTAAGTTTCTTCCCTGGGTCGAATACGCCCACAATTCACACACCTCCACCGCCACAGGTTTGTCGCCTTTCGAAGTTTCCCTCGGCTACCAACCTCCACTCCTCCCCTCTGACCAACAACGAGTCGCTGTCCCCTCCGTCCAGCATCACTTACACCGCTGCCGGCAGTTCTGGTCCCAAACCACTCGGGCCCTGCATAGGACGGCTGAGCAGAGTAAACGCTTTGCTGACCGGAGACGAGACCCTGCCCCCCTTTACCGCCCTGGCCAACGAGTTTGGCTTTCCACCCAGCACCTTCCCTCCGCTCGCCGTAAGCTGGCTCCCCGCTACTCTGGACCCTTCGAGATTATCTCTGTCATCAGTCCCACCGCTGTCCGCCTCCGCCTCCCTCCAAATTCCCGGACCCACCCCACTTTCCATGTCTCTCACATCAAACCCGTATTCTCCAGTACCCTGTGCCCTCCCGCCCTGCCCCCTCCAGCCTCTCAGGACTACCAGGGCCGCCGGATTCGGAGAATCGTGGACTCCCGTCGACGGGGCAGGGGCCATCAGTACCTTGTCGACTGGGAGGGCCGCGACCCCGGAGACCGGTCATGGCTGCCCAGCTCCGCCATCCCAGATCAGTCCCTGATTGAGGACTTCAACGCCTCACGCCCCTCCACGTCCTCGGGGTCGCCGGGTGGCGACCATTGAGGGGGGGGTGGTGTCAGGGCTCAGCAGACTGCACTGTGTTTTCCCCGGCCAGCGCAGTCTTTTTCCCTCTCCCCTCCTGGCAGGTGATTCGAGTTGACTGGTGGGCGGAGACACACACCTGCGGCTCGTTCAGCGGCGTGCGGCGGCGCTATAAGAACTGCGCTCAGACAGCCGAGAGATGCCAGATTGTTAACCTAAAGTGGTAAAACTCAGTGGCCCTTTGTCGTCTGACATCTCTCTCGTTTCTCCCTGTCTAACCTAAGTCTCCTGTGCTCCAGGTCTGCCTCCGCCTTGGGTCCCGTCCCAAGTGGCTCTCCAAGCCCCGACGTCGTCAGTCAGGTCTCCCGACAATTGATCCTCTGGAACCCGCTCCTCCATCTGGTTCTCTTGGCTGTCAACGGATCACCTTCACGCCGCTGCTGCTCGGATCCCTCTCCGCTCCGCCGGACCGCCCACCTGCCTCTCAGTCATCTGCGGGAGGCTGCCTCTGTGCCCGTCTTTCCACGCCACTCCCCCCGGCTCAGTTCCTGCGCTACGCGGTAAGCCCTCCCACCTCTCCGTAAAGACGTTTAGGCGTGAGAGTTGTCCGACGTCTAACGTTCTGCCTCTTTTCCGCAGATTGCACTCGCTTCCTCCATACCATCCCCTCAAACAATCCACGTTGATGCTCCTTGTCTTGCACGTTTAACAATAAACTTCTAAACCTGCTTCTGTCTCCAAGTGATCTCTGCATGTGGGCCAAACACATTTAAAAAACCATGACAGGCGCCACCTAGCAATTTTCAAAGGACCCTTTGCTATTCACTTACTTCATCGTAGAGACATGAGATTTGGTACAGTGGTAGAGCTCACCAAGACGCTCAGAATTTACAATTAATGTCATAGTGCAAATATCACAGGAAGTCGGCCATTTTAGATTGAAGGTCTGATTTTGACCCCATTTTTGACGTTTACAGCATTGGTATTTGATCGAACTCCTCCTAGAGATTTTGAGCGAGCGGCTTGAAACTCGGGCAGTCTGATCATAAGGCATGGCCAATTAAAAGTTATCAAAATGGTGAGTTTTTGAGCATGTTGAAGGGGTGTTAGCAGGGGTCAAATTTCACATACTCGCCACAAAAAATAAAACTGTTCCTCCTACACAGAAACACACAGAGGCACCAAACTTTCTGTGATTGATCATCATCGGGTGTTCTACAATATCCAATGGTCAAATGATGACATCACTTAGGCCACGCCCCCTGACAACAGGAAGTGTCATGTTTTGCTGTAAACGGTCGCTATGTTACCCCTCTGAGCTAATCAACATGAAACTGTGTCCAGAGACAGAAGACATGTTGGTGTGTTGTGGATTCCAGCCCCAAGTGGATTCGATGGACCAGGGGAGCGTGGCGGCGTGGCGAAGTCACCTCAAACGCCGCTGCCATACGTTTGGCTCTGAATTCCACATTTTTGGCCCGAGCTGCTTAAAACTCACTTGGATGCATCCTTATCTATCCCCCGACAGGAATCCATAACAAACTTTGGTGGGCGTGACCTAATGCCTCAACGGCGCCACCTAGCAATTTTCAAAGGACCCTTTGCTATTCACTTACTTAATCGTAGAGACATGAAATTTGGTACAGTTGTAGAACTCAAGAAGACGCTCAGAATTTACAATTAATGTCATAGTGCAAGTATCAGAGGAAGTTGGCCATTTTAGATTGAAGGTCGTATTTTGACCTCATTTTTGACCTTTACAGCATTGGTATTTGATCGAACTACTCCTAGGGATTTCGAGTGATCGGTTTGAAACTCCGTCAGTCTGATCATAAGGCATGCCCAATTAAAAGTTATCAAAACGTTTTTGATAACTTTTAATTTTTTTGAGCATTTTGAAGGGGGGTTAGCAGGGGTCAAAGTTCACCTACTCGCCATGAAACACAAAACTGTTATATCTCCTACACAGAAACACACACGCCGCTGCCATACGTTAGGCTCTGAATTCCACAGTTTTGGGCGGAGCTGCTTAAAACTCACTTGGATGCATCCTTATCTACCCCCCGACAGGAATCCATTACAAACTTTGGTGGCCGTGACCTAATTTCTCTATAGCGCCACCTAGAATATTTTAAATGATCAGCCCCAAGCAATGCTTTAAGCTATTCAATTCAATTCTATTTATATAGTGCCAATTCATGAAACATGTCATCTCAAGGCACTTTACAAAGTCAAAATCAATCAGATTATACAGATTGGGACAGATTATACAGATTGGTCAAATAAATTCCTATGTAAGTGAACCACCCCATTAACGGGAAGGAAAAAACCTCCAGCAGAACCGGGCTCAGTATGAACGTCATCTGCCTCGACCGACTGGGGGTTACAGAAGACAGAGCAGAGACACAACAAGATAGACATAAAAGCACAGAAGCACACATTGATCCAGTAATCTGTTCTACATTAGATGGTAATAGCAGGTTATCTGTCTTCCCTGGATGATGCCACAGGTAACAGAACGCCAGACCAGGTGTACCTACTATGAAGAAAAAAGAGAGAGAACAAAAAGTTAAAAGCTGTAATGACAACAGTCATGTAAAACTGGATAACAGTAGACTGGAGAACAGTAGAACTCAGTAGAGTGAGAAATTTAGGCCCTGATGTCCTCCAGTAGCTTAAGCCTATACTAGCATAACTATAGAGGTAGCTGGGGGTAACATGAGCCACTCTAACTATAAGCTTTGTCAAAAAGGAAAGTCCCAAGAGCCAGCTTCTAGTGGAGGAGTTCAAATATCTTGGGGTCTTGTTCAGGAATGAGGGGAAGATGGAGCGGGAGATCGACAGGCGGATTGGTGCGGCGTCTGCTGTGAAGCGGGCGCTGTACCGGTCCGTTATGGTGAAGAGAGAGCTGAGCCAAAAGGCGAAGCTCTCGATTTACCGGTCGATCTACGTTCCTACTCTCATCTATGGTCATGAGCTTTGGGTCGTGACCGAAAGAACGAGATCCCGGATACAAGCGGCCGAAATTAGTTTTCTCCGTAGTGTGTCTGGGCTCTCCCTTAGAGATAGGGTGAGGAGGTCAGTCATCTGGGGAGGACTCAGAGTAGAGCCGCTGCTCCTCCACATCGAGAGGAGCCAGTTGAGGTGGCTCGGGCATCTGGTTAGGATGCCTCCTGGACGCCTCCCTGGTGAGGTGTTCTGCACCAGATTTTTTGTGAGTCGTGGGGAGCGCTGCCCAACACGTTCGTGTGTATCGCCCGGCGGACGGACGGGGAAAATGCGTGACAGCTTCTGCGGTGACTGGCGGCCGGCGGTGCGCGAACCCCCGCGGTGGCCAATAGGCCAGAGCGGCGTTTGGCTGCGAGGGCCGATCGACGCGGCTTGCGGCTTTAATTATAACTGTTATTCATTGATGATGTCAGATTCGACAAATTCGACTTATTTAAAAAATAAATTGATCAGTAAAATGATCAAAAAGCTTACAAAAAGGTTGTATTTTCTGTCTAAACTTGGTCTAAATTTCTCCTGCACTTGGTTGTTTATATTATTTTAAGCGAATTTGACTTTCAAAGTTTACCAAAATCTAAAAAATGTCAAACTGCATTTGCTTTGTTTTAATTTATACTTGACATCAGATACTTTAAGACTTTTACTTTTAACATTTCCGTCAGTGACTTGGACTTTTACCAAAGTCATATTTTGGAGAGGTAACTATACTTTTATTTTTAGCTCTAGGAAGCTTGTACAAACTTCTGCTTGACAGAGTTTGTACTTCCTGTAGAGAGAAAGCTCCACAAGAAATTTGGCCTACGTCGCATAAAGCATCTCCAAGCTATGAGGTGTCAAATATCCAATGCTTTTCAATGGGCCAAAACCACCCGCCATGTTGAGTTACCATGGCGACGTAATAAACGACGTATTTTCTCCCTATTTGAGGCACTTCCTAGCACAGGATTTGGACCAAACTAACAGAGTACTATCACCCGGTGATACTGAACACAACCTTGTTAGCGACTAACGGTTAGCATGTTGCTAACCGGAAGTAGCTATAGGAAGCGTGTACAAACTTCTGCTTGACAGAGTTTGTGCTTCCTGTAGAGAGAAAGCTGCACAACAAATCTGGGCCATGTCAGATAAAGCATGTCTATTTTATGAGGTGTCAAACATCCATTTTTGACCCCTATTTGCCTCTGCTACATGCTGCAGAAATGCTCCAAAGACACTAAAATCACACATTCACCTCAGTACCTCACATGATAATGGTAATGATAATTAAGACAGAGGGCTGCAACAGTAAGGGAGTCTCCATGACAACGCTGCTAGCCAGAGGCTCCTAGGGACATGCTCCATTGACTTAACATGGCACCTTTCGATGGCCGCTGCGGGGGCTGTGAACACCGTAGGAACCTGAAATTCGCGGTGTTACTTCCTGTTGCTATTTTACACAGGGCAGGCGCCTTGCTAAATTTCTTCAGAAATTTTCTAGTTGAAATTATTATTTGTATTACAAATTAACTTTAACCCCTGTACTTTTACATCGTGCTACATAAATATATCCTTGCTCCCTTTGGAGTTCCTCCCCCTTGCTTTGCTTCTCCTGACTGATTTCTTCTTTTTACATGGTACAAGTATTTGGGAACGCCAAACATGTATGGAGCCAGAAGGGTCTCAATATTCACAAATACACATATGTGATTCATACATGCACAGTACAAGATCCACACACGCTGTGTTGAAAAGATGTGGGTGCAGATACTTAAACTTTGTGCTTTGTGAAAGTTGGATAATTGTGCAAGAAATTGTGCTGGTGGGAAAACTTTTGGCAATAGGATCTGCGAACTTCTCTGCTTTTTGTCTGTCAGTGGGAGAGAGAAAAACGGCAGGCTGAGTTATTTTTAGCCTCAGTGAGCAGCTGCTGAGCTGCTCAGCCCGCTCGAAGGAAAATCTTACACACAAAGGAGGGAACACACACACTAAGTTCACACACATACAGCTCTGCGCAGGCAAGGAGAACCGCACACACACAGCTGTCTCGAGCCAAGAAGCCCCCACCTCCCGCTCCTCAGACAGCTGCACTGCTCACCCCTCCCTCACGGTAAGCACACACACATTTGAGAAAAGGCAGTTCAGACTGCAGAGTTTTTCTTTTTTTCTGCGAAGAGAAGTTAACCCCGCAGAACCTTTTAATTTTTGTTTTTCTTAACTTGGCCTAACGAAACTAATACAGAATAAAATGGCAAACATTCCAATTGTTGTCATAGGTTTAAAGAACCCCGAAATTGCGTCAAAACTTCAAAAGATTTCAAAGAAATGGAGCAAAAGGACGGAACGTTTAAGTTCCCTAAGGCCGGAACAAGGTAGCTTTGACAGGGCTCTCTGTGAGCAAATGGAAGTCAGAGTTCTGGATTACAAAGCGAACAGCAATACAAAAAAAAGAAAAGAGAAACGTGACCTCGAGCTGAAGATTTTAAACCTTTTTAAAACAGAAGGAGAGGCTTATAGACGAGCTTTAAAGCAAAAATATATGGAAATGAAACAGCAATCAGTAAATGATAAGGCAGAAAAAACTGCTGGAATTTACCCAACACTTTCCGGGACCGTCAACATAATGGGAGACTTCCAGTACAAGAACAAGGATTCTCTGATCTTAGATGCAATGAGAGAAGGAGATAAAACTGGAGAGGATTCTACAGCACATAAAGAGATCGTTACTAAAGCCTCACACATCAGTGTTACAGACGCAGGAGGGTCCCCTTACCAAAAAGATCCCGCCCTAGTAAACATGTATTCGTCTGTGCATAAGTCAGGATCTCCAGCTGTTTCAGTTGCAAACCATCAGAATAATGAAGGCCCAATAAACTCAGATTCCCCTGTATATGCAGACAATTTAGCACCGATGCATTGCAGTACCTCGAGAAAACATAATATCTGATGACAGGAGGTCGTCGACCTTGAAACCGATAAGTGGAGTAGACTGTTATGCTGACTATGCTGGAAAGCAAAAGGGTGATTCATTTTGGGTAAACCTAGATCATGAAGGGATAGATTTGCAGAGAGAAATTAATCGCACCATCATAGAAGAGTTGGAACAGGAAATTGAGGAGGAAGCAATGAGACAAAATACTGTACCAGGAAATCCCAGCGAGCTCTTAGCGGAAAATCCACTTATAGCAGAGGCAGTAAAAGACCCTGGAGTAGGAACACAAGCCGCTACTAGAAGGAGAAGTGATTTTAATTTGAGATTCAGGCCAAACATACATGCACCGGGGAAATGCACAGATCATAAACAATTGCCAATATTAGTAAAAGGGAATGTCGCAAACTATGTCCCATGGGCAAGTCAAGATTTGGTCGGAGTGGTCGCAAAATTGCCAGATATTAACGAGGGTGCCAGTAAGTGGATAAAGGTGTTTGAAGAGTTAAATGTTGGGAAAATGTTGGCTATTGGGGATCTAAAGGCTGTCCTTGCACAGTGCATGGGAACACATACCATGGAAAACGTCTTGAAGGAACGTTTTGCGTGGATGCTCCAACAGAGAGCGGGTGGAATCGGATTAAATTTATTTCGCACAGCAATGTGGGAAGTACTCCGAAAGGAATTTCCAACGAAAATTGATCCGAAAGCCTTAAAAGCGAATCCCATTGATGCCACAGAAAACCCAGCAACTTACATTGCAAAGGAGATGAAAAGATGGAAGCAAGAAACGGAGGAGGAAATTGATAAGAGCCCTGTGCTGACAACTCTGTTCCGGAACTCCATCGTTGAAGCAATGCCGGCTTCAGTGAGAAGCAGGTTAGAAGTTGTGGTGGCTCTGACGTCAATGCCCTATAGAGAGTTCCGTGACCATGTGATACATGCAGTTAAGAAATACAGAAGATAGGAGATAAAGATTGCAGAACAAGATAAAAACATTCAGAGAAAACTGGCACAAATGCAGCTTGGAGAACTGTCAGGAAAAAACAAAGCCAAGACTCAAGCCACAATGATTAAAGCGACTGAACATGTGGCACCACCACCCCAGGGATTTTCAAAACCTGTACCTGATGTGGCAAATCAGGCACAAAGGAGTTTTCCAGCTCCTCAACCAACCCAGCTGCAACAACCGGTGGTGAATGTCTATCCTCAAGTATTTAACTCACAGCCATATGGACTTCGCGGACGACAACAAAGACGTCCCGCCTGGACTAACAGAGGCAGGCCTGGTGCACCTGGAATAATGGGAGCATGTTGGACATGCAATGAACTTGGACATCGTGCCGAGCATTGCCCAAGAGGCAACAGCACCTACCGAAGGCAATCGCGTGGCCGGTTCCGTCCAGGTCTGACAAGACGCCCTGTAAACCCACCAAATTTTGGTTACTAGGGGTGCCCAGAGAACCTTACAGGGGAGAACCAGTGCCTGATCGTAAGCGAGGGTGCTGAAAATGAACCAATGTTAAAAATTCTAATTGAAGAAAAAGAAACACCAATGCTGGTCGATACAGGAGCAGCTTACACGTGTGTAAGTCCAAATTATGCAAAGCACCTCCCCATGTCTGATAAATTCATTTCAACAGTAGGGTTCTCGGGAACAAGACAGTTAATACAAATGACAGCTCCTGTACGACTGGCAACTGATGAAGATGAGATAAGAATACCCATTCTTGTCTCTGACCAAACACCAATTAACCTGTTGGGAAGAGATGCATTATGCAGGATGAAATTGAAAATTTGGTGTTCTCCTCAGGGGTTGTATGTTGATAAAACAGGTCTGGATTTTCAAATGTACATGCAAACACATGAAGCTAAAGTTTATTGGCTAGGAGACATTTCAGGCCCAGTTGAAGATGTAGTCACTAACGGGGGCCGGTACATTAAAGCTCAAATTCCAGAAGCCAGAAAACCTTTTCTAGATTACCACTGCACCATGTTCTATGACATTTCAAAGAGCATGGAGTTTGAAGAGAAATGAGACAGTTCTACAAAAAACAGAACTGTTAATCTTGAAACACAATGCATTGTTATTGGTAACCAAGGTGCAGCTTTAAATGTGAAACAAAATGATTTCATTTCAGAGTGGTACAATGTTCCAGACTCAGTACCACACATAACATTGTTTGTGAATAAAGGATTTCATGCAAAAGATCTGGGACCAATGATGAAACTTGCAACTGAAACAACATGGGAAGAAAGAGATAACCCATTAATTTCACAATCAAGTGATGGAACAATGATCAAGATCCTATGTGATGCAACAATGACAGCAAAACCACAAGTTGTGACAGTGCCTGTTTATCTTAAAGATCAGTCTGAGGAAGATGGTTCCTCTGAAGATCAACCATTAATGCAGGACATGCTAAAACATGTCTCTGAGCACTTATGGTCTAAACATGACACAGATGTGGGCTTAGTAAAATCTGCAGAGCCAGTCTCAGTTCAAATAAAACCAAATGCATGGTTTCCTTTTCGCCAGCAATACCCATTAAAACCAGAAGCAGAAAAAGGCATTCAGAAAACCATTGATGGATTGATGCAAGCAGGTGTGCTGGTGGAAGTAGAAAGTCAATGCAACACTCCAATTTTTCCAGTTCTGAAAGCAGACAAAAACAAATACCGTCTTGTTCATGACTTAAGAGAAATAAACAAGATAATAGTAGATGCAGAATCGGATGTGCCAAATCCAAACACTCTTTTAAATTCAGTACCAACTGAAGCACGTTTTTTCACCGTGATTGATCTCTGTTCAGCATTCTTCAGCATTCCGCTATCGGAAGATTCACAACATTTATTTGCATTTACCTACGGAGGTAAAAAACTCAGTTATACCCGATTGCCTCAAGGGTTTAAACTTAGCCTGCACATATTTAATCAAGTGCTAAAAAATGATTTGGAAGGACTCGATCTAACTGGTACTGTGCTACAGTATGTGGATGATTTATTAATCTGCGGAAACACACTAAATGACTGTCATCAGGACTCAATCAAAGTTCTACAAAGATTAGCAGAGGGAGGACACAAGGTCTCCAAACAAAAACTACAGTATTGTCAACCACAGGTAGATTACCTAGGAAGACAAATCTCACAAGGAACAGTTGGCATTTCCCCTTCTCAACTGGAAGGTGTCAGCAAAGCTCCAAGTCCACGGACAGTCGGCGAAATGATGACATTTTTGGGAATGACAGGATTCAATGCAGACTGGATTGAAAACTATGCGGAAAAAACAGCACCGCTTAGAGAACTCATAAAAGAAACAGGAAACCACTCATTGAAAGCAGTGCTAACATGGTCGACTGAAGCTAAAATAGCTTTTGAAACACTAAAACAGGAAATGCAAATGGCACCAACTTTGGCATTGCCAGACTACGATAAAGTATTTTACCTGTATGTAGCCAACAGGAAAAACATGTACGCATCAGCTGTACTAATGCAAGAAACCTGCGTAGGACGACGAAAGCAAGCAATTGCTTATTACAGCACTAAACTAGACAATGTGGCCCAAGGCTGGCCACCATGTTATTAAGGTCTAGCAGCAGTCTACTACGCTTATGAAAAAGCATCGACCATAAAAATGGGTTATCCGGTAACAATACGGACCCACCACAAAATCACAGAGCTGATAAATCAAGGAAAGTTTGTGATGACTCAGGCAAGATGTTTACAGTACATGCCACTTTTAACATATCCAGACGTAACTGTGCAAAAGTGTACAACCAACAACCCTGCTGACATGGTACCTCTGGACTGTGAAGGAGAACCACACGAGTGTCTTGCAGAAACAATGAAATACACAAGACTAAGACCCGATTTAGAGTCAACTCCGATGATGAACGCGGAAGTCACTTATTTTGTTGACGGGTCATGTTTCAGAGATCATCTTGGAAACCATGCAGGTTATGCCGTGGTAGAACAAGCAGGAGACAACTTTGTAACAGTCAAAGCAGAAAAATGCGAGCAACCATGCTCAGCTCAAAAAGCAGAACTAAAAGCACTAACAGAAGCATGCAAACTAGCAAAAGGAAAAGTAGCAAACATATACACAGACTCGGCTTATGCCCATGGGGTGTGTTATCTGTTTGCAACTGTTTGGAAACAAAGAGGTTTCAAAAGAGCAGATGGTAGTCCAGTACTACATCAAGAACAGCTAAAAGAACTGATTACATCAATGATGATGCCATCAAAATTGGCAATAATTAAATGTAATGCCCACCGTAAAGGTAATGATTTGATCATTATGGGCAACAACGCCGCAGATGAGGCAGCAAAGTGCCAGATGGCTATCTTGGCACCAGTGGTCACCTTGGAACCTATGGTGACACCAGAAGACATCATTCTGATGCAGCAGGAGGCAGATGCAAGTGAGCACGCTCTCTAGGCGCAGAGAGGTGCGACGATGAGTGAAAGTGGTTTGTGGAGATCACAAAGTGGACATTTAGTTGCACCAGTAGCATTGCTGACAATGTTGATCTCAGAAGCTCATGGTTTGGATCACTGTAGTAGAGGTAAAGTGATGGAGAAGCTGAAAAGGCAAGGTTATTGGTCACCTTACATGCAAGCAATGGTGGATGAAATCTTGAGTCAATGTGAAATATGTGCAGAAAACAATGTTCATAAAGGCATAAAATCACCGATTGGTCACATTCCGGTCCCTGAGGGACCCTTTAAACATCTTGTGATAGATTATGTTGACATGATAAAGCCAGTACAAGGGAAAAGGTACATGCTGGTTGTGATCGCTCGATTCAGCCAATGGGTTGAAGCAGTCCCATCAAAGACATTGGGAGCTGATACAGTGATTAAGTTTCTGACAAGAGAGGTGATTCCGAGGTTTGGCATCCCATCAGAAATCAGCTCAGACAACGGTTCAGCATTTATCCAAAAGGTGCTGAAAGGTGTCTTGTTAAAGCTAGGAATTAAACAACGCTTTGGAGCAGTCTATCACCCGCAGAGTCAGGGTATTGTTGAGAGGATCAATGGGACTTTGAAAGCTAAGCTGAATAAAATCTGTGCTTTTACTAAACTAAACTGGATTGATGCTTTGCCGCTTGCGCTAATGAGCTATCGCATGCAGATGCATCACAGCACACATTTAACCCCGCATGAAATGCTAACAGGCAGAACAATGCCAGTGCCTGAATGGAGGCTTCCATTCAAAGGCCCGGCACTTGAACAGCTACAAACAGAGTTGAAAGCATATATGGATCAACTAACTGCTATCCATAGAGCTATCTATCTGCAGGAAAAAGCCAGAAGTTCCTGTCCAGAGACGGTGGTGAAGAGACCAGTCGAACCAGGAGACCTGGTGTACATGAAGGTGTTCAGACGAAAATGGAAGGGCTCGAGATGGGATGGACCCTTTGAGGTCAAACGAGCGACAGCAACCGCTGTCCAAGTAAAGGGGAGTGATACGTGGTATCATTTGACTCATTGTACTAAAGTACACGCCAGAGACACTGTGAAGCCAGACAGTGCGAAACAAGACATTGTGAAGCCAGACATTGGGAAAAAGTGTGAACAGACGATTTGCAGCAATGAGACTAGTATTAATAACATTTCACCTGTGGATGTTGGCAGAAGTGGTGAACCTAACGACAGCGGGGCCGGAGATGAACTCTCACAGCCTGCAGCCGGCACCACGGCATCAGCCAACGTCAGCTCAACCACGAGTGGAGAGAGCAACGAGTAATGTGGGTCGAGACGATCGACATCTAACCATGAAATGTGGGACTTCAGTCTATAAAGGGAAATCCACCTTTGTAGAACAAGATAAGTACAACACAACGTTAATGGGTTTGAACAAGTACACACCAGTGTTTTTGCCAGCTCAACTAAAGTTAATGACTCATCTAGGTCTCAGAAAACAAGAGTAACTAGAACTGCAAGCAGTTATTAACGGGTTCCAAGCCCACCCACGCCCCGCCCCCTTGAGCATGTTCCTGGACTTCAGTTCAGCGTTCAACACCATTATCTTACAGCATCTGGCGGAAAAACTGAAACATCTGGGCTTCAGCACACCCGTTCGCAACTGCCTGCTAGACTTCCTCACCTCCTGACCTCATTTGGTCCGGGTCAGACAGAACACCTCTGATGTCATCACCCTCAGCACGGGCTCCCCTCAAGGCTGTGTCTTGAGCCCCCTGCTGTTCACCCTGATGACACACGACTGCGTCCCCAGATTCACCACCAATCGCATTGTGAAGTTTTCAGACGACACAACGGTGGTGGGCCTGATTAGAGACGACAACGACCAGGACCAGGACTGATCCTGAACGTGGAGAAAACGACAGAGATCATCGTGGACTTCAGGAAGAACCGGCCTCACCACGCTCCACTGCTCATCACCAGCTCATCTGTGGAGGTGGTCAGGAGCACCAAATTCCTCGGGGTGCACATGACGCACAACCTCTCCTGGTCTGTGAACACCACGTCACTGGGGAGGAGGGCACAGAAGCGCTTGTACTTCCTGCGGAGGATGAGGAGAGCCCACCTGTCCTGGCCCATCCTCATGACCTTCTACAGAAGCACCATAAAGAGCATTGTGACCAGCTGTCTCTCTGTGTGGTGAGGAGGCTGAAGTGCCTCAGTAGACTGTTGATAAATTGACTATATATTTGAATTGTGGAGCTAAACCATTTACTTTCACACAAGTTAACAACAATTTTCAAGTATTCCCTGGTAGACATTTAGTAACAATGACCTAAGAGTTAAGGGATGTGGACTATTGTTGTTAAATCTTTATCAACAGTTGGAATTATACATTTATATAAATCTATTATTATAACATTGAATGGGTGATATAAATCAAGCAGTATAACAGTAAAAATAAAACTAATATGTACACAGGTCCTTCAGCTATAGTTAGTAAGCTTGTAGTAAATCGTGTTTTGAATATGGATTTAATGAACCCAGTGGATTTATAGAATATATCTTTATAGAATATATCTCTATACAGGGTTCAGTGCCTGGACTAATTCTCTTTACTATATATATGCTTCCAACTGGCAAAATTAACAAACAGATTGGGATTCATTTCCACTGTTATGCTGATGAGACTAAGCTTTACTTATCCATAAATCCTAATGAATCCAATCAATTACTTCGACTGCAGTCATGTCGTGATAACATCAAAACCTGGATGACTTTAAATTTTCTGCATTTAAATTCTGACAAGACAGAAGTTATAATCTTTAAACCAGAGTCCTCAAAAAATAAACTTCTTCATCAATCACTTAATCTGGATGGCATTAACTTGGCCTCTGGTAATAAAGTAAAAAATCTTGGTGTTATTTTTTACCAAGACATGTCATTTAAATCCCATATTAAACAGGTTTCCAGAGTTTCCTTTTTTCACCTCGGGAATATCGCCAGAATTACAAATATTCTGTGCAGGAGCGATGCTGAAAAACTAGTCCATGTATTTGTTACTTGAAGGCTGGACTATTGTAATTCTTTACTATCAGGAAGTCCACAAAATGCAATTCAAAGTCTTCAGCTGATCCAAAATGCTGCAGCAAAAGTTCTGATGAAAATAAACAAGAGGAATCATATTTCTCCTATTTTAACTTCCCTTCATTAGCTTCCTGTTAAATCAAGAATATAATTTAAAATTCTTCTTCTAACATATAAAGCCCTTTATAATCAAGCTCCATCATATATCAGAGTTCTGATTACCTTGTATGTTCCTAACAGAGCACTTTGCTCTCGACTTCAGGTCTACTGGTGGTTCCTAGAGTCTCTAAAAGTAGAATGGGAGGCAGATCCTTTAGCTATCAGGCTCCTCTCCTGTGGAACCAACTCCTAATTTTGGTCCGTGAGGCAGACACCCTGTCTACTTTTAAGACTAGACTTAAAACGTTCCCTTTTGACAAAGCTTATAATTAGAGTGGCTTATGTTACACTGAGCTACCCATATAGTTATGCTGCTTAGGCTACTGGAGGACATCAGGGCCTATATTTCTCACTCTACTGCGTTCTAGTGTTCTCCAGTCTACTGTTCTCCAGTTTTGCATGACTGTTGTCATTTCAGCTTTTAACTTTTTGTTCATCACCAACAGACCTCAGTTGGTCCGGGTCGGACAGAAAACCTCTGATGTCATCACCCTCAGCACGGGCTTTCCTCAGGGCTGCGTCCTGAGCCCCTTGCTGTTCACCCCGATGACACATGACTGTGTCCCCAGGTTCACCACCAATCACATTGTGAAGTTTGCAGACGACACGACGGTGGTGGGCCTGATTAGAGATGACAACGACCAGGACCAGGACCAGGACCAGGACTGATCCTGAACGTAGAGAAAACGAAGGAGATCATCATGGACTTCAGGAATAAATGGCCTCGCCATGCTCCACTTCTCATTAACAGCTCAGCTGTGGAGGTGGTCAGCAGCAATAAATTCCTCGGGGTGCACATAACACACAACCTCAGCTGGTTTGTGAACACCATGTCACTGGAGAAGAGGGCACAGAAGCGCTTGCACTTACTGCGGAGGATGAGGAGAGCCCACCTGTCCCCGCCCATCCTCACGACCTTCTACAGCAGCACCATCTATCTGCTCCCCACTCCCTTCCAATTAAGCATGTCATAATATTTATTACTTTCTTACATTTGTCTAAAAAAAGTAGATGCAATGCAGTTTTGCATTGCATTACATTGAAATGACTGTTGTCATTTCATCTTTTAACTTTTTGCTCTCTCTTTTTTCTTCATAGTAGGTACACCTGATCTGACGTTCTGTTAACTGTGACATCATCCAGAGAAGACAGATCACCCGCTATTACCATCTAATGTAGAACAGATTACTGGATCAATGTGTGCTTCTGTGCTTTTTTGCACGCCTCAGAGTCCTGGAGGCTTATAGGTCCTGGAGAGATGGAAAATTGCAGCCAATCACCTTCTCTGCAGACCGGATGACACGCTGCACTCTGCTCTTGTCTTTGGCGGTGGCACCAGCGTACCAGATGGTAATGGAGGAGGTGGTTTAGACACACCTTCTCCTTCAAAGAGTTTTCTTAATTTTCATAACTATGACAATTGTAGATTCACACTAAAGGCATCAAAACTATGAATTAAAACATGTGGAATTATATACTTAACAAAAAAGTGTGAAACAACTGAAAATATGTCTGATATTCTAGGTTCTTCAAAGTAGCCACCTTTTGCTTTGATTACTGCTTCATACACTCTTGGCATTCTCTTAATGAGCTTCAAGAGATAGTTACCTGAAATGGTTTTCCCTTCACAGGTGACTGACAGCCGATGCAGCAGATGCAGCTCTGCCTTCTTTGTTACAGAAAAGCTCAGGTGGAATTTTTTCACTTTTTCTGAATCAGACCCATTAAAATGCGGGACACTGTTTCACATTCCGACCATTGTTAAAAAAAAAAAGAAAAGAAAAAGTGCATCATGCTAAATTAGCCTGAGCTAATAGCAAATCATGAGGATATCCCTGTTTGTTTTATCAGCTAAGTTACTGGCAGTGAGGGAATACACGCTGACAGGTGACGTGGCCACAGGTGGAAATAATTCATTAATTAACTGCAGGAGCAGCGACAGATACACTTACCGATTAAGCTGTTGTCAGTTGTTCATTACTTACAATTGAGAATAATAAAGGACTGATAATACTTTCCAGTGGAGTTCCATTATCAATTTTATATTTATCAGATTTTGTTACTCCCATCTGTACCTGTATAACTATTAAACAAAAAATCTTCAATCCAATTATAAGCCCTTCCTGTTATGCCCATTTTATATAATTTTATAAGCAACCCATCCTTCCATACCATGTCAAATGCTTTCTCATTATCAAAAAATATTGCTACTACTACTTCCCTATTAATCTGAGCTTTTCTAATATCTGATTCCAAACACACAACTGGATCCATTGTACTTCCTTTTCTGAATCCAATTTGACATGAAGACAACAGTCTTTTACTTTCTACATAATATGTAATCCTTTCTGTTATCATTCTCTCCATAATCTTTCCTAAACATGAAGTAAGTGCAATTGGTCTATAACTTAAAGGGTTTGTTGGATCCTTTCCTGGTTTAATAATTGGCACAATAATTGCTTCCTTCTAATTAGAAGGTAATCTTCCTTCTTTCCAAATCTTATTATATAAACCTAGAAGTTTTTCTTCAGCTTGTTTCCCTAAGTTTTTTTTAACATAATATAGCATATCTGATCTTTTCCTGGTGCTGTTAATCCTGATCTAAATATCGCTCTCTTCATTTCTTGCATAGAAAAATAAACATCCATGACATTTCCTGGAGTTGTTTCACCTTCTAAAATAAAATCATTTATCCTTCTTGTCTGCTCTCTCCTAAATTTTCCTGTTTCTGTTAAATTATCTGAACTATGGATCTTTGCAAATGTTCTTGCCATTACTTCTAGTTTTTCTTCATTTGTTACTGCTGTTCCTTCTTCATGTTCTCTCTGGTCTATTTCCCTTCATTTTCTTAATCATTCCCCATACCTAAGCTATAGGGGTTGTTCTGCCTATTGAATCACAAAAATCTCTCCATTTTGTCTTCTTTGCCTTCTAAATAACTTTCCTGTCTTCTGCTTGATCTTTTTTATATTCAATTAAATTTTTTAAATATGTGTTCTTTAGAAAACCCTAAAAGCTATCCTCCCTCTTCAAGTTTCTGCTCCGCTTAGAAAAAACACAGGATGTGACGTCATTTCCTGTGATGTGCCCAAATATGGGCAAAATGGCCGCCCTGTTCAAATCTGTTATGGTTTTAGAATAATCAGCAATTACATTTAGAGCTAGCTAGCTAACAATCACTTATTTTAGCGTTACTTTTCGAGAAAGTCAAAATTCAAAAATCCGCCGCGCTAACTTTTTTTATTTGTCCATTACGCAGTTATATATGGAGTTTTGCATGGATTGCATAAAAAATGTAGGAGGAGTTTAACAAGAAAGGTTTAACCTTTGTAGCCATATAGCGCGAAAACTAGCTGGGAAACGAAGGGTGTGCCAATTCCCTTTATTTTGCAGAATCATCCAATAAACAAAGTGATGTGAAGTTTTTAAGAGTGGGACCAGTAGTTTGGTGGTTATAGGCCAAAACGCATTGTCCTTTGTTATAGCGCCCCCTAGTTATTGAGGGGTCTGAATTTCTGGGTTTGAGTAGCGGTGCACATTCTGTACTTGGATACCTGATTCAATAGGTTCGTTACAAATCCGCATGAGCCGCCCAACGCGTTTTAGCGGAGAATAATAATTACCGGTAATAATAAATAATTTAAAAACAGACGAAAAACAATAGGGTTCTCTGCTCACAGAGCAGACGAACGGCATAGCCGTTCGCCTGCGCTGCGGGCTTGGAACCTTAAAAACAAAAAGGATGCGTAAGAAAAGACAGACCCATGCTGAATTTAAATGGAAAGCAATGGTAACCGATACAGAATTTCATACAGAATTAGATACAGAATTTGAGGTAAATGTCTATTACGATACCAGGAAATTATGCGGAAAAAGTGTTAAACAGGAATATAAAGTTTATGGGGCAGACCAGTGTTCAGTCCTTTTACACATTAAGGACGATGGTTTTGGCGTAGAAACAAGAATAGAGTCCCATTGGGATCCTGAGGACAATTACAAATATGACTTAACAATAAAGAATCCAGGAAAGGGTAAAGGAGGTTCAGGAAATGGTGATTTAGAACGAATAGGAAACAAGGAGATAACTGCTACAGTTCAAATTGTTAATGATCAAATTAGGATTCATGTTGAACCAGACAGTGATAAATATGATTTGGTTGAAAGAAACGTGATTATGTCTAGATTACTGCAAAAGGGTGACAGACGAAGGATGTGTAATTCGCATGCTAATGTGAGCCATCAATTATCTAGTATAAATCAAGAAAACGTTAATTGTAAAATGACTGTTAAGATTGCAGATTGTGGATGGATTATTGAAGCAGATGTAATAGCCTTCCGTATTGACAAAACATACGAGTTGAAATTTGAAGACATCACTTCGAGTGGAAAAGTAGATTCAACTATATTATGGAACCTACCGAAAAAAGAGGCTTTACCAGAAGAAATCATTTGTTTCCCCCCAACAACTATGGCTACTAGAACTACTGTAGAAGTGAAGAAAATTACCGTCCCTAGTGGACATGTGACTTTACCTACTTCAGTCACCAAATCAGGACCAAATAAACCGACAACCTTAACGGTTAAGACATTAACAGTCACATCAGCATCTACAAACTAGCACAATACAAATTTCCACCAATAACGATAAAACTACAAAGGTAAATACAAATAAAAAGGAAGTGCAACCTACAGAGGTTGATAGCAATTTATTTATTTATTTATTTATTTATTTATTTATTTATTTCCAGTGTCCTGTCTAGCAATGTGGCAATAGGAATTGATGTCTCAATGCCAGATAGAGCTCGACAGATTTTGCTTTTACAAGTGGAGCGAACAGCTTTCGCCATAGTGCTCCACTTGATTTATGCTTGTAAATAGCTTTATTGTGATAAAAGGGAGAGAATGATAAAACCTTCTCCGTCTGCTCCGTCACCTGGAAAGAGAGATGCAAAAAGAACAGCACAACCAACAGACATAAAGCAACAAATACAACCGAATAACACCTAGATGCCATTGCTAAATCATATATATTATTATGTAAGCTGACATGTGTAATGTGATACTTGAAAAAAGAAAGTGAAAGAACATAAATAAATAAATTATAAGATTACTGTAAATAAGTGAACACTTAATACCTGGGACCCAGCACCTGTGGGATTTTGTGAGAGTGCACTAGTTTAGGTGAAAATTTTCCAAAAGGAAATAGCTTGATAGTGGTTGTGGAGAACCAAAGGCCCGCCATCCCCGAGCACAGAGGCAGGAGTCAGGGGACCCATAACCCCGGATTCCCAAAGGGGCCCCTAAAGCAGGTCGCCCAGGAGGGGCCGACACAGGATATCTGCAACCCCCCCCCAAAGAAGGAGCAGAGACGACCCCGAGGAAATCCCCCAGCCACCGCAATGCCGACGCCCTCAAGATAGCAATTTAGAAAATACAAAACCTACGGTGCCTCGACCTGAAAATAGCATAACTGAACCTCCAACAACCGTCACAACTAAAACAAATCCGCGAAGAGTAGTTTCAAATACAATTAAATCCACGAAGGAAGTTTTAGAAACTACTAAACCCTCACTAGTAACATTAATTACAACAGTACCTTCTCCGATTGAGGTAACATCAAACCAGGACAACAACCTAATATTAGAATTCACACAACCGGATCCAAAGAAGTATGGATGCTCTGAAAAGGAAGGATGTGAGGATTTCTCTAAAGGTTTAGATCAATTTTATGAAAAACGTCATCCAAAAGTAGCAACACCAAGAGTAATAAATAAACTAGAAAATTTCTGAAGAAATTTAGCAAGGCGCCTGCCTCGTGGTGCGTACCGTACGGTCGAAAATACTAACGGGAAGTAACACTGCGAATTTCAGCTTCCTACGGTCTTCACAGCCCCCGCAACGGCCGTCCAAAGGTGCCATGTTAAGTCAATGGACCTCCTAGGAGCCTCTGGCTAGCAGCGTTGTCATGGAGACTCCCTCACAGCTGTAGCCCTCTGTCTTTATTATCATTACCTTTATCATGTGAGGTACTGAGGTGAATGTGTGATATCAGTGTCTTTGGAGCATTTCTGCAGCATGTAACAGAGGCAAAGAGGGGTCAAAAATGGATGTTTGACACCTCATAAAATAGACATGCTTTATCTGACATGGCCCAAATTTGTTGTAGAGCCTTCTCTCTAAAGGCAGTACAGACCCTGTGAAGCAAAAGTTTGTGCGAGCTTCCTAGAGCTACTTCCGGTTAGCAACATGCTAACTGTTAGCCGCTAACAAGGTTGTGTTCAGGATGACCAGGTGATGGTACTCCTTTAGTTTGGTCCATAACCTGTGCTGGGAAGTGGCTAAAAGAGGGAGAAAATGCGTTGTTTATTACGTCGCCATAGTAACTCAAAATGGCGGGTGGTCTTGGCCCATTGAAAAGCATTGAATATTTGACACCTCCTAACATGGAGATGCTTTATCCGACATGGCCAAAATTTGTTGTGGGGCTTTCTCTCTAAAGTCAGAACAGACTCTGTGAAGCAGAAGTTGGTGAGACCTTCCTAGAGCTACTTCCTGTTAGCAACATGCTAACCGTTAGCCGCTAACATGGTTGTGTTCAGTATCACCGGGGGATTGTACTCTGTCAGTTTGGTCCAAATCCTGTACTGGGATGTGCTTCAAATAGGGAGAAAATACGTTTTTTATAACGTTGCCATGGTAACTCAAAATGGCGGGTGGTACAAAAAAATACTGCATAGGATCAGCACACATGTTTTGTTATACATATTGTGGGGATTATAACATAAAACTCTAAGTGTCCCACACCGGGATTCGATCCCATGACCTCTTGCATGCAAAGCCTGCACTTTCCATCTGAGCTATACTGTAGCGCCATATATGGGCATGCAGTATTGGGACCATAAGGGGTTTGATCCCCCATTGAAAAGCATTGGATGTTTGACACCTCATAGCTTGGAGATGCTTTATGCGACGTAGCCCAAATTTCTTGTGGAGCTTTCTCTCTAGAGTAAGAACAGACTGTGTGAAGCAGAAGTTGGTGAGACCTTCCTAGAGCTACTTCCGGTTAGCAACATGCTAACAGTTAGCCGCTAACAGGTTTGTGTTCAGTATCACCAGGTGAGTGTACTCTGTCAGTTTGGTCCAAATCCTGTACTGGGAAGTGCCTCAAAAAGGGTGCCAATACTTAATGTCACCAAAGGTCACCAAAGGTCATGAGTCAGATTGGCCTCCTTTAGCAACTCAGCCTCACCACATCTGGGCCCAGAACTCAACATTTGACCAAAATGGTGTGTAGTGCCATTTCCCACAGGTGGGTGGTGCTGTATTGGCCAATTGGGTCGTGTCTGAGCATCATGCCAGGTCCTGTTGGAAGCAAACGGCCAATAGGAAAGCATGTGAAATCCAAAATGGGACAGAAAAGTGACACATGGCTGAAAGTCACTTGAAAATTTAAAAATGTTAAGAGGAAGTGACTGTGCGAATTTCAGATTCCTACATTAATCACAGCCGCTGCAGCGGGCGTCGAAAGTTGCCATTGTATCCCAATGGAGCTTCTCCCCCTGGCCCTCAGAGTTCCGTCGTCATGGAAACTCACTCACACCTCTGCTGCAGGCCAGTCTACCGAAGTGCAGAGACTTTGCTCACAATAAATCCCATTGGATTATAATGGAGAACTTTGCCCCGAACAACGCTCCATATCTCCTGATCCGTAAATGGTAGAGACGTAATTTTTTCTGCGTTTATTTCGTAACGGATAGGGGAAGAAGACAGGCTATCGGTTTTTGCTGGAAAAAGTTTAATAAAGGCGTGAAAAATTATGATATAAAGGTGATTTTTATGGATTTTTAGAAATCCTCTAAAACCGGTCCCGAACAAATCGCTGTAGCTGAAAAAGTAGAAGAGATATCAAAATAATTCTTTCACTATGAGTATCAGCAGGCTTTTGAGGACTATGGTGCCCATTTTCATGTTTGTACAAAAATCGGTGTAGGCACAGCGACGATGTAAAAAAGTGGATGATGTGGGAAAATGCAGCTGAAAAGCGTTTTCAGGAATTTGCACATTCGCTACTCCCGAACAAATTGTTCCTGCGGTAAAACCGTAACAGTTATCCAAACAATTCCTTTTTTATGAGTGCCAGAAGGGTCGGGACATTCATGTGTGAAAGTCTCATGCTTGTACATGAAACGGTTTAGGAGTAGCGACGATGCGAAAACATGTGATGTTTTGGATTTTCAGACGTCATTTTTCAAAACCGCTCCATAGGAAATGAATGGGGAGGATTTGGGGTTTGTGTCGCTCTGAGGTGATTTGCGCAAAATCTATAAATGCTACACCAATGAGGGTTACATTTCCTGAATCCAGACAAAAATACCTACGTTTTGATGTATAATTTGTCTACGTAGAGTGAAAATTGAGCGAGTAGGCTGAAGTTGTTCGGAGTTTTGAAATCTTTGAAAACGCTAGAGTGGCCCACTCTAGCGGTTGGAGAATTCCGTCATTGACTTTCATTATAAACGATGATTTCGCTGATTTTCGGACATGAGCTTTGAGGAGGACTTGTGAGGAGACGATAACAGATATCCACATCCCGTTTTCACTTCTGGGTAGTTCAAAGATATATCTACAAACTGGAAGTTAAACGGTGTTCGTAGGTGAAAGCATGACGACACAGTACAGCGTTGAAAACTGTCATTTTGAGGCTTTTTTGAGGCTGTCTTTTTACCCGACTCCATTCATTCCTATGGGATTTTTTCGGGCGGTTTTTCGCTAATTTTGTCGCCATGGTAACTCGAAACCCCAATAAAAGTAATAGCACACATCTCGTGATCGAGCCGCACGTTTTGATGTATATATTGTGGGGGTGCACGCTACGGTTCGGGCCGCATTAATCGTGACGGAATAAGAAGTAAAGAATAATAAAGAGTCCGTTTAGAGGTGAATAGTAATAGGCGCCTCCATGCATTTGCATGGGAGGCAGTGCTGTGCTTCGCACAGCACTGCCTCCTCATTGCAAATGCCATGGCAGGCGCCTAATTAAAGGATATTAAATGGCATGGAACCAGACCAAGGGGTGATCCTTTATGGCAAAGAGCCATACGCAACACATGGTATAGTTTTTCATGGTACACGGCTAGAGAATTAACTAAAAACGATTGTTTAATCTGTACTGTTGCTCCGGGAGCAGTACCTATGGTAATTCCAGAAAAATACACGTCAAAAGAATGTGCAGTTGTACAACGTGAAAAATGTAGGAATGGTGAGTTCACTTCAAGAGAAGACGCAGTGTCATTTTTTAAATTACCTATGTGTGGTTTGAGTTGATCTTATATGGTTCAAGAAACTCTCATCAATACTTAGAGAAATGGAAAGGGTATAAATTAGTCATTGTGTGCAGAATTTAACATTAGTACTACAGATAATGTTCCACCTACTGATTATGAAATAGATTATGACGCAGACTACGAATGTTTCGTCAGTGGAGGTTTTGAGGACATTGAAGGAATTAATGTAGGAAACACCACTGTAAAATGTAATGTAACCTGGGTATTATCTTGGTTTAAGCATGCAAATGTAACACCAGTGTTTGCTACAAAGCCCGTTTGGTTTGAAAACCCAGATTTTATAGAAGAGGACTGTAAAAATATAACTATGACTATTCCCAAACTTTTCTTTTTAGGAGATCAAACGTATCCAGTGGCAGACAGTTACTGGATGTGTGGTGATGACATGCTAATGAACACCTTACCACTTAAGTGGGTAGGACTTTGTGCATTAGTACGAATGAAAGTACTGATAACCTTAGTGTATGAAGGGGTAAAATAATTAGCTCAAATTGAAACAGGTAGAACTAGATCTCGTCGGAGTCTAGGAGATTACGGATTAAATGAAGAAGTTTATTTAGATCTTATTGGGCAACCAAGAGGAATTCCAGATGAATTTAAAGCACAACATGAAGTTAAAGCAGGTTTTGAGTCTATTTTGCCTCAAAATACTATTAATAAAAATGTTGAACGGATAAATTACATTTACTATAATCAGCAAAGGATGATAAATTTCACGATTGAAGGATTTATGGCACTGGGAGACCAATTGCATAAAACAAGTAGAATGGTAATACAAAACAGACAAGCCTTAGATTGGCTTTTAGCAAGTAAGGGAGGTGTTTGTCACAAGTTTGGTAATCAATGCTGTACATATATTCCAATGAACACAGCTCCTAAAGGTTCGTTTAGGGTAGTAATGGCTAAACTTATGAAACTTAGAGAAGAAGTAAAAGCGAATGCTGGAATAAACAGCTTGTCGTGGAAAAGTCTGGAAGAAATTTTAGGGGAATGGGGCGCTTTAGCCGCCAAAACAGGACTAATTTTGGTGATAACGCTGATTGTATTCTTTTTAATTGTGTGTTGTGTGTTACCTATTTTGAAAAGGTGGATTGTGGGAACGATGTACAGATGGATGACATCAGACAGCAGCCATCCGAAGGGCTGATCCCCGGCCACCTGGACACGTCCATGGACTCATGCGTGTGCTACAGAGCCATGCCAGATGGAAAGGAGCCCCGAGAACGGGACGAACTCTTTTTGTTTTGCTACGTGTCAAGGAACTCATTCAAGCCAAGCGTGTGAACTGAAGATGACTAACCCTATTAACCTTGCTTAAGTTACTCAATAAATAAATAAATAAATAAAATACAATACAATGAAGCTTTGATAGATAGGGTAGCACAGGCGGCCGGTTAGGTTAGTTTAAACTATCATAACATTAGATTCTAACATCCATTTCATTTTTAATCCTGCGTATCAATATTATTAGCAAGATAATTTACATATATATAATCCATGTATTTGATATGTTGTTTGTTGTTTGTATTATGATGTTTTGTTATTGTATTATGCTTATGTACTCTTTTTATATGACAAGTGCTGGATGTCATTGCAAGTAGCATGGCTGACTTCCAATTGATGCCGTCGGTCAGGCGTCCAATGATAACGGCGGATGCTCTGAGGAATAGAGGTCCATGGAAGACTTTTTCCCCGAGGAATACACATAAATAAGTGTCAATTATCGGGGGTTTTTCACTTTCATATCTAATTGGACGGATGTTACTGCGAAAGCAATGACTGTTTTGCATACTCTGACTCTCTCTCTCTGCCTCTCTCTGTCTCTCTGTCTCCCTCTCCCTGTCTCTCCCCCTCACTCTCTCTGACTCTCTCTCTCTATTATTGGAAATATGTTATTGATTGTAATCTGCACTTAGTACATGTCATTTTTATATCAGCACTTGTGTAGACACCATGATTACATTAGTATGTTATCCATTGGTTGTGTAAGTAATTACATCTTATCACAGCTAGACTTGATCAGTGTGGAGTCAGATTTACAATGTAGAGGTCTTCTAGATATGTCACGCTGTGTTTAACGCACACACATCAGTAGCCTTTAAAGAGGCAAGCTCTGTATCTGAATATTAGAATTCTCTGCTGGAACCCGTTTGTACGTTCCAGGTGTAATAAAGAAGACTTCTCGTTGTCAAGACAAAAGGAACGCCATTTTCTCGAGTCTTTCTTTCTTTTTTTAAAAAAGGTTAATAGTTAAATAATTCTCCCACATCACCTTGCTGTTGTCTTGATGGATGTTGCGAGCGGCTAAAAACTGCTGAACGGAATCAATGAACTGTGCATTATAAAGTAATTGCATTACACGATAATAGTTGCTTTCAAAGAAGCCGTCCTCAAGCACATCGGCGCACTGATGGCCTCTCAAACTAGGACGGTTCATAGAACATCCGTAGCACGTATCTTTCATGTACTTGTTGATCGCGACACTCAGAAGATGATACACCACAGTTTTTACAGCTTTGATGAACCCGAACACAGTTATTCAAAAAAATATTTCGATTTTTTCGAAATAGACAAATTTACAACCAATAGACAATTACTAAGAATTGCTTGAAAATTAGTTTTATCAATGTCTATTTTTCCCAATCTTTAAAATAGTTTATTGCAATGCATAACTCATGAAGCAAAAATTAATTTTGCGGACCTCTACAGATCCAGGGTTGGAGATTGGATATGTCCCCCTCAGCTGGCCCTCAATCCATAGCTGCTGAGGTGAACGTCCATGCTCTGTTGATAAGGAGTGGCGGTCCCATGCTTGCTTAAAAAGTTGTAAATTTCTGTTGAGTCTGGGAAGAATCACATAATACTAACATATCTGTTCTATCTCGTTATCTACACTAAAAGCAGTTGATTCATAAAGATAGTTTAATGCTGAATTATAGTTGATGGTGACAGCACCCTCTCTATTCTTTGATTATGGACACTTCGTCCAGTGATGAAACTCCTTGTACCTGTGACAACACACAAAGTGAAAGCTGAAATGCATGATCCGCTACAAATAGACATATCAATAGAACTATTTCTGTCACAACAAATGGGTAGGGCCAAAACAACTCATACCTCTGACAGGTTATAGTTTAGTCTTTAAAAAAAATTCTTCTGACTGGCAATATTTTTTGTGTTGCCCAGCTACAGTCCCAACTTAAGTCAAATAGAAAGTATGTGAACAAAGTTCCAACCTGAAAGAGTTGAAGCTCATCACCAACGATGGCATGTACAAACAACAGCCCAAACATGCGATAAGCTTCTCAGCAATTACAAAGATATTCTGATTGCCGTATTCCTCATAGAAAACTATAGCATTATTTTGAAGTGTATAAATATGTTTGAAATAATTTTTATTTTCTAAAATTACAATCCTGTTATTATTCTTGTGGAATTTTCAGCGTCATTTTCAGGCATATGCAAATTTGTCGGTTGAATGAAAAATAATTTAAAGTCTCCTGATCAGGGTATGAAAAGTTTTGGGCTTGACTGTATTTTTTTTTTAAGTTGATACATGGGCAGGCTCAAGAATTGTGAGGGTTTGCTGGGAACGTCTGGCAGAGTCCCCCGTAAGACAGAGCTTTAACTCCCACCTCCGGGAGAGCTTAAAACACGTCCCGAGGGAGGTGTGGAATATTGAGTCTGAGTGGACCCTTTTCCGTGCCTCTATTGTCGAGGCGGCAAGTCGGAGCTGTGGCCACAAGGTTGTTGGTGCATGTCGCGGTAGCAACCCTCGAACACGCTGGTGGACACCAGCTGTGAGGGAAGCTGTCAAGCGGAAAAAGGAGTCCTATCGGGCTTTATTGGCCTGTGGGACTCCGGAAGCAGCTGATATGTACCGGCAGTCCAAGCGGCAGGTGGCTCAGCCAGCTGGTCGCTGAGGCAAAAACTCTGGCATGGGAAGAGTTCGGAGAGGCCATGGAGAAAGACTTCCATACGGCTTTGAGGCGATTCTGGTCCACTATCCGGCATCTCCGGAAGGGGAAGCAGTGCAGAACCAACACTGTTCATAGTGGGGGTGGTGTGCTGCTGACCTCGACTCGGGATGTTGTGTGTCGGTAGGCAGAATACTTCAAAGACCTCCTTAATCCCACCCACACGTCTTCCATTGCGGAAGCAAAGCCTGGGGACTTCAGGTCGGGTTCTCCCATCTCTGGTGCTGAGGTCACCGAGGTGGTTAAAAAGCTTCTTGGTGGCAAGGCCCCGGAGGTGGATGAGATTCGCCCTGAGTACCTTAAGGCTCTGGATGTTGTGGGGCTGTGTTGGTTAACGCGACTCTGCAATATTGCGTGGACATCGGGGGCAGTTCCCCGGGATTAGCAGACTGGGGTGGTAGTCCCCTTATTTAAAAAGGGGGACCAGAGGGTGTGTTCCAATTATAGAGGAATTACTCTCTTAAGCCTCCCTGGTAAGGTCTATTCCGGGGTTTTGTAAAGGAGGGTCCGTTGGATAGTCGAATCTCGGATTCAGGAAGAGCAGTTTGGTTTTTGTCCTGGCCGTGGAACACTGGATCAGCTCTATACCCTCAGCAGGATCCTGGAGGGTGCGTGAGATTTTGCCCAACCAATCTACATGTGCTTTGTGGATCTGGGGAAGGCATTCGACCATGTCCCTCAGGGAGTCCTGTGGGGTGGGTACTCCAGGAGTATGGAGTACCGGGCCTTCTAATAAGGGCTGTTAGGTCTCTGTATGACCGGTGTCAGAGTCTGGTCCGCATTGCCGGCAGTAAGTCGGACTCGTTTCCAGTGAGAGTTGGACTCTGCCAAGGTTGCCCTTTTGTCACCAATTCTGTTCAGAACTTTTATGGACAGAATTTTAGGCGCAGCTAATGTGTTGAGGAGATCCGTTTTGGTGGCCTTAGGATCGTGTCTCTGCTAACCACGGATGACGTGGTTCTACTGGCTTCATCAGGTGTTGATCTACAGCTCTCACTGAAGCGGTTCGCAGCCGAGCAGGAAGCGGCCGGGATGAGGATCAGTGCCTCCGAATCCGAGACCATGGTCCTGAGCCAGAAAAGGGTAGAGTGCCTTCTCCGGGTTGGGGAGGATGTACTGCCCCTAGTTGAGGAGTTTAAGTATCTTGGGGTCTTGTTCACGAATGAGGGGGAAGATGGAGCAGGAGATTGACAGGCGGATTGGTGCTGCGTCTGCTGTGAAGCGGGCGCTCTACTGGACCGTTGTGGTGAAGAGAGAGCTGAGCCAAAAGGCAAAGCTCTTGTTTTACCGGTCAATCTACGTTCCTACCCTCATCTATGGTCATGAGCTTTGGGTCATGACTGAAAGAATGAGATCCCAGATACAAGCGGAAAAAATGAGTTTTCTCCGTAGTGTGTCTGGGCTCTCCCTTAAGCCGGGCGTACACTGTACGAGTTTTTGCCCTATTCGGGCCGATTCTTCAGTCGTGCGGGCATTTTTTGAATCGGGCCGAATTTCAGCTTGATCGTAGAGGGGGGGAGGAGGGGGGACTGGCTTCTCACGACTACCTCCTGATCAGGAATCGGACGGTCGGTGAAAATCAAACATGTTTGAAATTCAGTCGGCTGTCGTGAGGTTTTCGTGAGCGCATCCTGCTGTTCAAGCAGAGCTACGAGGGGGCGCCCTCCCCTCCTCTCCGTCCCCGCCAGCGGAGGGAGGGGAGCGGGCGTCCCTGAAGCGACCTCCGCCCGACCCGCTCGCGGGGGCGTTGCGGAGGGCGGCCGCCTGTTTCGGCACTTCTCCGCGGTCCGCCGCCTGTTTCGGCACTCCTCCGCGGTCCGCGCTGGCCGCCTGTTTCGGCACTTCTCCGCGGTCCGCGCTGGCCGCCTGTTTCGGCACTCCTCCGCGGTTCGCGCTGGCCGCCTGTTTCGGCACTCCTCCGCGGTTCGCGCTGGCCGCCTGTTTCGGCACTCCTCCGCGGTCCGCTGCCTGTTTCGGCACTCCTCCGCTCGCGGGCCGCCGGTCGCCAGTGCGTCTCGTCCCTCCTCTCTCCCCTCCGTTCCCCCGACACCCGGTGCCTCCTGCGGGCCTCGCCAGAGCTGGGCTCGAACCCCTGCTCTGGGTCCCTGTCACCCACCGTCGCTCGCCTGCCTCTGCCACCACAGCGAGCGGTCCCAGAGGGGGCACGACGTACAGTGTGAGCAGTCCGGTCGCGTCCCAGCGTCGCCCCGCACAGATCGTGAGCGGTGAACTTTTTAAACCCCGCGGTTCCGTCGCACAGTTTGAGATGTATATAAGCACCACGACTGAAAAACTCATACAGTGTACGCCCGGCTTTAGAGATAGGTTGAAGAGCTCAGTCATCCGGGGAGGACTCAGAGTAGAGCCACTGCTTCTCCATGTCGAGAGGAGCCAGTTGAGGTGGCTCGGGCATCTGGTTAGGATGCCTCCTGGACGCCTCCCTGGTGAGATGTTCCGGGCACGTCCCACCGGGAGGAGACCCAGGGGAAGACTCAGGACACGCTGGAGGGACTATGTTTCTTGACTGGCCTGAGAACGTCTTGGGATTCCCCTGGAGGAGCTGGCCCAAGTGACTGGGGAGAGCGAAGTCTCGGCCACTCTACTGAAGCTGCAACCCCGCGACCCGACCCCGGATAAGCGGAAAAGGATGGATGGATGGTCTCAAACTCAAATCCTCAAGGGCCAGGTGGTCCTGCAACTTTTAGATCTGTCCCTTGCTCTACACGCCCTAATCAAATGGCTAAATTACGTCACTAGCATGTAGTAGTGTCGCCGTCGAATGCGCTTAGTTTTAAAAGGACCAGAAAGTATTTCCATCCTTTCCTACAGAATGCTGTGGTTCACTTTAGAACAAATGTCATTATTTTGTACGAAAAATATAATGTATTAAAAAATAACTTGTGAGCTGCAACCAGTGTTCCCTCTCAAATGCGTGCGTGTGCAATCATGCACGGCATCGAGATTCAGCGCGCACAGCAAAGCTATGCTGTGCAGTAAATAAAATCCAAGCTGAACTGTAAACAAAATAATAATAAACCAAGTTATTTTGTGCCATTTTGCAACTCTGAGACGGTGTTCCACGGTTTCACTCTGTGAGCACCAGAGCGCAGAGTGATCGGAGCGCACCTCTTATTGATGGGTGGGGCAGACGTCTTTATAGTTGGGCAGGTTGCGGTGTGCGTCTTTGTTCTGGGCTCCGTTTCAGAAAAAATGGCCGATCTACCCTGAGTAGAATGCTGCTGCTCTGAGTAGTTCTACCTCACTCTGTCATACTCAGCGCTTCCTGTTTCAGAGCAGGTGATATCAGTCAGGTAACTAAACACGGCGTCCAATCAACTCTGAGTTGAATGCGAGCACGAGCATGAAAGAAGCCCTCATCAATGGAATGCAGATAACGTGATTCACCATGGGAACAGCAGGGAATAAGGAGCCTGGAAGTCCGCATTTCCCGCAAGTGGGATTAGAAATCTTTAAAGAAGGCATATCTATTAAACCATAAGAAACAATGCTGCTGCTGCAGGAAAAGTGAGCTAATGGCAGAGAATAGCTGAAAAAAGTCAATGCATGAGTGATATGACAGTTATTTGACAGATAATTAAAGGTATACTATGCAACTGGGATTGATTTTCCAGCGAGGCGCCCCCCAGAGGGCGAAAGTAAAAGTGCACTGTCGTAAATATGCTCAGCTGTTCTCCTGGTTTCTTCGTCAAGCCAGGCGCGGTTGTTTTGAGCTTAGCAGACAGGCGAACGCAACGAATACAAAAGTCGAAAAAACGGCAGTACAAACAATGACTAACACAGTGAAAGTATGAACATGCACACAGAGAGAGAGAAACCATTCCAATGCAGTGTTTCCCCTAGGAATTTGCTTACCGGACGACCGGCGGAGCGGGGGGTGGCGGGGGAAAGAGACAAGCTTTGAGCGACCGGCGGAGCGAGCGACCGGCGGAGCGAGCGACCGGCGGAGCGAGCGACCGGCGGAGCGAGCGGCCGGCGGAGCGAGCGACCGGCGGAGCGAGCGGCCGGCGGGCGGGCGGGGGAAAGAGACAAGCTTTGCGCGACCGGCGGAGCGAGCGACCGGCGGAGCGAGCGACCGGCGGGCGGGGGAAAGAGACAAGCTTTGCGCGACCGGCGGAGCGAGCGACCGGCGGGCGGGGGAAAGAGACAAGCTTTGCGCGACCGGCGGAGCGAGCGACCGGCGGGCGGGGGAAAGAGACAAGCTTTGCGCGACCGGCGGAGCGAGCGACCGGCGGGCGGGGGAAAGAGACAAGCTTTGCGCGACCGGCGGAGCGAGCGACCGGCGGGCAGGGGAAAGAGACAAGCTTTGCGCGACCGGCGGAGCGAGCGACCGGCGGGCGGGGGAAAGAGACAAGCTTTGCGCGACCGGCTGAGCGAGCGACCGGCGGATCGAGCGGGCGGGCGGGGGAAAGAGACAAGCTTTGCGCGACTGGCGGAGCGAGCGACCGGCGGAGCGAGCGGGCGGGCGGGGGAAAGAGACAAGCTTTGCGCGACCGGCGGAGCGGGGGAGACAAGCTTTGCGCGCATATCGAGTTAGTTTTTTTTTTTTTGGAATGTTGGGAGGCGGTAGCGTGAGGGAAACCCTACAATGTTACTTACAATCGCATCAGCAGAAATGCGAGGTCCGCGTCAGCCTTGCAGCCTTCTCTTTCTTTTAGCTCTCATTCGGAAAAAGCTTGCCCGATGTTCACCCGTGTACGACTCCTTTCTCTTTCCAGAGCCCTTTTCCTCTTTCTTGCCTGCTCCGACATGGGCTTTCGCTGTTTTATCGCTGGTTCCGCCATGATAACTGCACAGATATCGCCACTGCGCTAGCAACAAACATGTTCTCGCCGTAAAGCAAGACCGACTCTCGCGATCTTGCACGAGATTCTGAGCCTGTGGGCGCGGGCCGAGGGCTCCTGCAGTTGCAAGTGCGGTATTTCCCCCACAGACCACCAGGGCGGCCAAGAAAACCTTTGTTCAACCTGAAATGACTCATTTAATCATCCAAAACGGTATGGAACACATTATTTAACTGAAAAATGTTGCATAGTGTGCCTTTAAACTTTTTTCTCACACTTCACTCAGTCAACACAAAAGGGGGGGGCGCGTTGATTAGGAATGGCATTGAAAGGACGTGGCAACAAATCACGATGAAGTATGAAAGTACAGTTTATTCAAGAAAGGTTAAGTTAAAAGTTTTTCTTATGTTTAACGGTACTCAACTAAAACATTAATTGGCTATATTCAACATGTGCAGTTAATGATGGGATGGTGTGAGTTCTTAAAATAACTGTTCATGTTCATCTTATTGCCAGCATTGTTCACCCATCCTAAAATGAGTTGACACTGATTGTCTTGTAGGTGTTTAATTTGTGCCAAACTCACTTTATATTAATCATATAGGCTATATTTGTATCTTCAGCTGAAGTAAAGGTGGCATTATTTAAGTGAAGAAATGTGTTTTGGGGGGCAGGACAATATATGAATGGAAACTGAGATATCTGAATGGACTATTAGAGCTGGAAGTGCCAAAATCTTATACATAAAAAATAATTCCTTTCATTCTGTGTAGTTCTGTCATTAATCTTATGGGTCTCTAACTATGGAACACCTTTAAACTGTAACTGAGCGCAACAGTAACATTCCTGAAAGCGCGACATACAGCTGCTTCTGAAAGATTTTCGGTGTCTCACGTTATTAAAACTGCCGTTGGCATAAAAACAAAGTGCAGCACAAAAAAATTGTTCAGAACTGAGAGTGTTCCCTCGTGTTACAAAAGCGATGTGCGAGCTAAGAATATAGAAATAAATCATCTGATGACCCCAGAGCGTTTTACGCTGGTCAGTCATTCACCCGTTCATGCACACATTCACACCCTGATGGTGGTGAGCTGTTGGTAGCACAGCTGCCCTGGAGTAGAGAGGATTTGTTAATAGAAATATAGTGTTAATTCAGATAAATAGCATTACATAGTGATGTTCTCTGCATGTTCATTTTATTTCTGTTATTAGGGTTCCAATCCTGCAGTACAGAAAGAACAGGCTATGCAAGGCATAGCCGTTCGTCTGCTCTGTGAGCAGACAACCCTATTGTTATTCGTGTGTTTTTTTCATTATTCTCGCATTATTCTTCTCCGCTAAAACGCGTTGGCCCATGCGGATTTGTAACGAATCAATTTAATCAGGTATCTAAGTACAGAATGTGCACCCTACTCAAACCCAGAAATTCAGACGCCTCAAAAACTAGGGGCGCTATAACAAAGGACAATGCGTTTCAGCCTGTAACCACCAAACTACTGGTCCCACACTCAAAAGCTTCACATCACTTTGTTTATTGGATGATTCTGCATCAAAAAGGTAATTGGCACACCCTTCGTTTACTAGCTACTTTTTGAGCTACATGGCTACAAAGGTTAAACCTTTCTTGTTAAATTCCTCCTACATTTTTTGTGCAATCTGCGCAGAACTCCATATATAACCGTGTAATGGACAAATAAAAAAAGTTATCGCAGCAGATATTTTAATTTTGACTTTTTCGAAAAGTAATGCTAAAATAAGTGATTGTTAGCTAGCTAGCTCTAAATGTAATTGCTGATTATTCTAAAACCATAACAGATTTTAACATGTCCTTTATAACTCATACTCCAAATAAGATTTTGCACATGTGTTCCGCGTTTGAGGATCGTCCATCACTAGGGGGCACTGTGATGTCAAGAAATCTACTACGCAAGAATGGCTGATTGGATTTTTACAAAACCTTCTTTATTCCCTTCCAGTCATAGCCCTGAACTAAAGTATTAAATATGGTAATGATTGAAACAAGTGGGCGGGGACTGTTTCCAAAAGTGTGAAAAAAACCTTGAAAACTAGAAAAATCCACCTAAAATCAATGTTTTGGTGTAATGAGCTCAGATTTTCAGGATATATTCCTTGAATAAGGTGTAACAATTAGCTCACTGCATGTATTGAAGTTTTTGAAAGTGCCACACTCTGTTTTTTTTTAAAGTTTGGAAAATGGAGAAATCAGTGTATTTTCCACAAACATTGTTCAATGGCAATAAAAATGGCCTCTATTTGTAAAGCACATGAAGACTAAACATGGATTTCAGTTTGGTAAATATCCAGGCGATTTTGACCTATTTACAAGACATTGAAATGTACATGTACAAGACTATAACGTTTAATATTTTTTATCTCTGAAAATCGTTTCTGAACGACCATGAAAAAAATCAAGTGCTCAGAGAAAGGACTCTTGGAGATCCATGAATATTTTCTGAATTTTTTTTTTTGACATATCAAAAAAATGGATTTCCAGAAAATTAGGCGTTGCTTTCCATCTGGTGGTGAAACAAATATAATACAGTCATGAGTAAAGTAACTCTAATGTTTTTTGTTGCTCTTAATGCTCTTAGAAATATTTTTAAAGCCATCAACAAGTACACTCTCCTATATATATATATATATATATATATATATATATATATATATATATATATATATATATATATATATATATGCATCCGTTTATAATTGTATGTCTTTAGAAGCTGGTCTTTAAAGTTTCACTTATTATTCAGCTGTGAGGATGGAGAAGAAAGAAGAGAAGATGACAGAGGAAGAATCAGGACCGACAGGGGAAAGCGACAGGTTGGTCTAATATTAGGTGGAAGTGAGGGAACAGCTATTTAATCCCAAGCAATAATGATTAAACATTATGTTTAAAAACTGTATTAAGATCTGTAATTTTTACAAATAATATATAATGCTTTTTTGACCATATGACTTAGTGGAGAACGCCACAGACAAGGGGTGAAGGAGACAGACAGGAGATCAGTGATAGAAGAGACAAGTGATGACATCAGGTAGGAATAATTAGATTAGGGAGGAAACAAAAACCTATATACCATGATGGTTTGAATTTCTGATGACCATCTTTCATTGTGTATTTTTTGGGTAAATCAGGCCAATGTCCAATCCAGATGAGGATGATTGCAACAGGGAGTGGCTGAAGGCAAACCAGGAAGAGACACAAGAGGGCTGGAAGTTCCCACAGTGGCACCAGCTGGCAGGAAGTTGCAACTACACCTGCAAACATACACTAAGAAAGAAAACAGACAAAGGCCACTGGCCGTAACACAACAAATCACAACAAATTTTGGTGGATGATAATTTTTTCTTGAACTTATTATGATAAATTATATTGTCATTTGTAGATCTTTTCTACTAATATGATAATGGCATAATAATGCGAGTATATCTTCTCGATCTACAGCTTCAGATAAATTAAGCAGATGCCGTCATTTGGTTTAAATCCAACAAACCTTCGCTGTGACGCTTGAATCAATGTTTCTACAAAAAACACCTTAGAACTCTGTATGCATCCTTTCTTACAGTGTACTGTACATATTTTACAATTTCATGGCAGTAAAACAATCATTACTTTTTTCCCCCCACACCTCTGTTACAATTCAAAATGTCCAATTGCATAAAGAACTGTTGGGGGAATATAGTTCTGCTCTCATGTTCCTACTCTGTTCCTACTCTAACACTGATCAGGACATTACAATTGATGACTCATTCCAGGTTAGTTTACTGCCTTAACCAGAGAAGAAGTCACAGTTAACATTTAAAGAGAATGACATAACACATTTTGTAAAGTCAAAGTAAAATCATGGTATGACATTTTGTTACAGTAATATATTTGTCTTTCACTTTTATGCCCTACGTAGTATTATTTGTGTAACACCAAAACACAAGTTTAGTTATCAAGTGCTGGTATAAAAATTAAATGGCTAAAATTTATTTAAAATTTTCCCAGGCATCATTGTCTGGTGACAAGGAGGCACTGAGGACAGCGAGAGCCAACTTGAACCGTGCCATCAGGCTAGCAAAGCGGAACCACAGTCAGAAAATCCAGGAGCTTTTCCATGACGCCAGCAACACCAGGAGCATGTGGAAAGGCATCCGGGCGATCACTGAATACAACACCCCCTCCCCCCCGGTGGGTGAAGTTGATGCTGACTTCCTCAATGGACTAAATAACTTCTTTGGGAGGTTTGAAGCACTAAACAGCACACCAGCAGTGAAGGCTGTTCCCCATCAGGAAGAGGAGGTCCTCTGCCTTGACACCGCCGACGTGTGGAAGACTCTGAGGAGAGTCAACCCGCGGAAGGCCCCAGGCCCCGACAACATACCTGGGCAGGTGCTCAAGGAGTGTGCAGGTCAGCTGGCTGGTGTCCTCACAGACATTTTTAACACCTCATTGGACCAAGCCATAGTGCCAGCATGCTTCAAGTCTGCCTCCATCATTCCGGTGCCAAAGAAACCTCAAGTCACCTGTTTCAACGACTACCGGCCTGTTGCACTGACTCCCATCATGATGAAGTGCTTTGAAAGGCTGGTAAAGGAACACATCGTCTCCAGTCTCCCCCCAACACTCGACCCGTTCCAGTTTGCCTACCGACGGAACCGCTCCACTGAGGACGCCATCTCCTCTGCTCTTCACCTGAGCCTGGCACACCTGGAGGAGAAGAACACGCACGTGCGGATGCTGTTCCTGGACTTCAGTTCAGCGTTCAACACCATCATCCCACAACATCTGGTGGCAAAACTGGAGCATCTGGGCTTCAACACACCCCTACGAAACTGGCTGCTAGACTTCCTCACCAACAGACCTCAGTCAGTCCGGGTCGGACAGAACACCTCTGATGTCATCACCCTCAGCACGGGCTCCCCTCAGGGCTGCGTCCTGAGCCCCCTGCTGTTCACCCTGATGACACACGACTGCGTCCCCAGGTTCACCACCAATCACATCGTGAAGTTTGCAGACGACACAACGGTGGTGGGCCTGATCAGAGACGACAACGACCAGGACTACAGAGAGGAGGTGGAGCAGCTGGTGGGCTGGTGCAGAGACAACAGCCTGATCCTGAACGTGGAGAAGACGAAGGAGATCATCGTCGACTTCAGGAAAAACCGGCCTCACCATGCTCCACTGCTCATCAACAACTCAGCGGTGGAGGTGGTCAGCAGCACCAAGTTCCTGGGGGTGCACATCACGGACAACCTCACCTGGACTGTGAACACCACGTCACTGGTGAAGAGGGCACAGAAACGACTGTACTTTCTGCGGAGGATGAGGAGAGCCCGCCTGCCCCCGCCCATCCTCACGACCTTCTATAGAAGCACCATAGAGAGTATTCTGACCAGCTGTCTCTCTGTGTGGTGTGGAGGCTGCAGTGCCTCCGACTGGAAGAACGTGAGGAGAGTGGTGAGGACAGCAGAAGGGATCATCGGGGCTCCTCTTCCCTCCATAAAAGACATTTCATCGCAGCGCTGTGTGTCTCGAGCCCGTAACATCATCAGGGACCCCTCACACCCCCACCACAGACTATTCTCCCTGCTGCCCTCTGGAAAGAGGTTTCGCAGCATCCGCTGCAGGTCCACTAGGTTCTGTAAAAGCTTTTTCCCTGCTGCCATCAGACTGTTGAACTGCTGAACTGCTAAAGTATAAAAACGGACTGTGTACCACATTCGATTTGCTGATTTGCACATTTGCACACTTGCACATTGTATTATATCCTGCAAAATTGCTGCTGCACCTTACCGGGAAACGCACTGCAAAACTGTGTACAATGCAACTGTCTACTTTTAAATCATTGCTGCACCTTACTGCATATTTGTTTACATTTGTTTTACACTGTTTACATTTCAACTGCCTACTGTTCACTGCTGCACTTTATCCGGAAGTCAATTGAAACTTATCCTGTAAGTGACTGCGATTTATCACTGCACTTTATCCTGTACTGTAATTCACCGCAAGGTATCCTGTAGAGTTACTGCAATCTTTCTGAGCTGTGTGAAAACGAAATTTCGTTCTGTATGCACTCTGTGTATACAAAATGACAATAAAGAAAGTCTCTAAGTCTAAATACAGCAGAGGTGCAAGTTAATGTTGGCTCAGGAGTGCCAAGTGAAGAGTAAGTACACATTCTCAGTGATCCTGTAGTCCACAGTTGTAAAGCCCGTTTCTTCAAGGGCCGGCGTCCTGAAACTTTTATGTATAAACACTCTTGGCACACAGCCATTTCAAAACCCTAAATTCCTATATTTAATAAAGAAAAAAAATTAACTAATCTTGCAGGTGTAATGAATAATGCTGGTGAACCCGATATTCAGCTGGACACAGAGTTACATAATTTTGAAAGGTTTACTGTGAGGATGATTAGTGAGGCAGGCAACCAGAACCAGACGTGACAGATGAGTTATGGCTGATGAAGCAGGCAGGCAGGGATGAGCAGGAGACCAGAAGATGCAGGAAGTGAACAGGCCAGAAAAGGCGATGTGGATCGGGGAACCACAAGAATGGGCTGAGCAAGCGGCTGGAACTCACAGGAAAACAGGCAGAACTGCAGCATGCAGACACAGGCAACTTTTAACAGAAGAGTCCAGCTGTCTGAGCACACAGGATCTGGTAGAGGCAGGGCACATCACTCTAGACGAGATGAGATCAGACGGGACGAGAAGAAAAGTAACGTTCTGGCAGGGATGAGTTGGCTGAAGCAGGTATATGTAAGCAGGTGAACAGGTAACCAGAGTTGACCGTAATTACTCGCAGTTGATGTGGGCAAATTGGTGGCTGAACTGATTGGATAGTGGCTGAGGGGTGACAGACTGATAAGAAAAGTCCAGAAAAGTCAAAAATAAACGTCAATCTAAATCATGACAGCAGGCTGATTTTGCTGAACAAAAGGCATGTCCAATAAAGTAAAGGGATGCCATAATATAAAGGCAATGAAAATCAAAGAAAGTTTTTTTGTCATATCAACTGATTTTCCAACCTAAAAATCAGGGATGGAGTCCAGACCGTTTCTTCCCAGACATTACAAAATATATAGAACACTGACAAATATTTCAGGACATTGCCTTTTTGTACACCATAAAAGCGAAAAAAAAATATGGAAAAATGTTAATTACTCAACCAAAACTCCTCCTTGGTATTAAGTTAATAATGGTCATAATAAAGTAATGCTTGGGTTATTAAGGGAAGCACAGAACACATATTTGTAAACTGAAAGTCTAAGACGCACATAAAATCCTTATAATCTCTCAAAAATTGATGGTGCGCCTTATAATCCTGTGCTCCTTACATATGATTACCGTTACACTTACTG
This sequence comes from Fundulus diaphanus, assembly GCA_037039145.1. Taxonomy (NCBI): domain Eukaryota; kingdom Metazoa; phylum Chordata; class Actinopteri; order Cyprinodontiformes; family Fundulidae; genus Fundulus; species Fundulus diaphanus. The sequence goes on along the minus strand of CM073129.1, from coordinate 7,923,231 downwards.
ACCGATTTTAACCACTGTCCTACATAGGGTGCATCCAAAAACATCTTTTGGATGCAACATCAATTTGATACCCCTTACCGGCGCTAAGGAGCCCTAAGGAATCCCACAATCCTTTGCGTGACATGATGTAGAAGTGCAGCCCGCCTCACGGAAATTAACAAAAATGTCCAGCGATAAGAGAGCACAGACTTTGTTGTTCATTTTTGGAAGCCTGTAGGCCTGGATTTGACTCACATCATCCACGTGCGTTTCTGTCACATAATGAAGTCAGACTTAAAGGCTGTCCAAAATCGGCACTGCGGTCCAAAGTTCCTTTCCTCGTCACAGGGAACCCTAGGAATCATCATCGCAGGGCTCCTAGGCAAAACTAGGAGGGAGCATACAGGCTCCTTTTCCTTCCATACTGACCGCACTATTCAGACAGCACTGATCATGGAGACCGCTGACACACTTCTACTTTGGCTAAAGAGTCCTTGCTTTATAAGGGTATTCGGATTGAGCCCATGATTTGGATGTGTTTCTGCTCCAGCACATCTTAATGAAATGATTGTAATACTTCCTCAGCAGTGCGGCAAAGGTCTGTTCAACGAAAATTTAATTAAGTCAGGTGTGTTGAGGCAAGGAAACACCTAGAAGGATTGAAAACTACTAGTATTCCCTACTTGTGGCATGGGAAAGTACAGTTTGTAAAAATGGTTATGTCTAAGCCTTGACGTCCTTCCAGTTCCTTGATATTATTTAGTTCATTAACTATAAGGGTTGCTCATTGACTCTGTTTTTAACTCCTTTGGTAATTCTCTTTGGTCACACTCATTGAGCTCACTCTTTTCTTTTGTGTGTAGTGGAAATCTGCTAAGTTGCCATTTTTCTGTTCTCTGCAGCTTGGTCTTGTGTTCAAATTATGACGATTTGGAAAGAGAGGAGACAGGTCCAGTGACAGAGTAAGATGAATGAACAAAGGGTTGAAAAGTGCTGTGGCTAATTTGATTTTCCTTAACAGTTGATAAGGTCTGTTGTAAATTCATTTCCATAGGTGTCTTGTTGACGTTTTTGATGCTGGTTATAGATTTCTGAAATGTATATGATTAAATTAATGTGGGGTGTGTTATGAGAATGTAAAAACTGGACTTTCTTCTAGAGTGGCAGTTCTGGTCACAGAAGAAGAACCTGAGTGAGTAAAGGTTGTGAAAGATTAACTTGAATTCAATAGGATCATTAACAAGTTCTCAGTTTGTCACCAAAATGACAACTGTTCCAGATTTCGCACATTATCTTTCAGATGCTTTCTTTGCTAGTTTTTCTGTTTCTAATAGTCTTTTTTCCCCATTAAAACAGACTTGATGTGACTGCAATTTAAAAAAAAACATGAGCTCCCAGCTAGTCCCAGGGCCTCCTCCACAATCCAACAGCATCATGGTCATGAGAGAGACCATCTTGGATAGTGCCTTCAGGGTGTTCCGGAGGCAAAGATTTTCACCGACACACCGCCTAGACGCCACATTTGTTGACTGTGATGGGACAGGGGAGGGGGCTGTTGATGATGGCGGGCCCACCAAAGTTTCTTTCTGTTAGTTGTCGCTATCACAGACAGTCAATATTTCAGTGGCCCAGAAGACTCAAAAAACCTGTCTTAGGTGTCCCATGGTAAGCAGTAAGATAGTTATATGAATTGTATGGTGGACCCCGTTAAAGTTAATGACGGCGACAATCTGTTTAAAAACCCAAATTAAGAAGCACAGATCACTTAAATGCTTAATGTGTCACTGGGGAATTTTGTTTGCAGGAGTAGAAAATGGTGACTGCAAGCTGCTTGGAAAAATGGTCAGCGGGGCCCTTGTCCATGGAGGCATAATACCACACTTCTTCTCAAGCCGCTTGTATACAGCACTAGGCTGTCGCCCAATACCCCCTGTCAACCTGGATGAGGTGGATGATTTTGCCCTGAAGGAGAAGCTGCAGAAGGTGAATATCAGCTTTGTAAACTATATCAAATATATTCCACTATTGATCACACAGCCTGGAATTTATCCTAGTCTTGAGAGGAGGGGGGGGGGAAAGATTGCTAAAAGGCCTTGGTTCTTGAATTTGAAACACACCTATTTTAAAGAAGTTTGTTTCTGGAGAAGAAAACAAAAGCTGTTTTAAAAAAAGGTCTATGTCAGAACTAGTGCACTTTTCTTCTTTTTTGATTGTTTTATCTTTGATACTTAGATCTTGGATGCAGAAACATTACCAGAGACCCAGCATGCAGTTATGGAAGCCATTGGGGTTTTGAGCTTGCTTGGCTGCTCATGCTTTTTACAGAGCCTTGACCAGAAAAGACTCATCATTGAGGATGTTACAAGGGCCTATGTTGTGGGGCGGACCAAAGTTGCCAAGGCACAGTTAGTATAGTTTGGATATTTTTGTGTTTGATTTATTTATCTATTACAAATAACCATATTTGTAGAAGCTTTTGTATTTGTTTAACACTTATTTGCACATCTTAACCAACAAATGTACTGTCTTGATTTGATCTGCTGATATCTCTGAAAGTGAAGTAAATTGGAATATTGCCCCTACATTGACAGGCATTATTTGTGGCAGTGTTGCTGTCCTCTAGCTGAAGAGACCATGCTTACCATGCCAAAGCGTGCATGCCCATACAGAGCTAGGTTATTGCTGAGTCTTAAAAAAACATTACCTACGTTTGTATGCCTGATCGGACATTCTGGGCTCCAACTGCTCCACGTCCATCACACTCAACACTGGTGTACCACAGGGCTGTGTGCGCAGCCAGTTAATTCAGTTAACAGCTCAAAAATGTTTTTAATACCAGCAATCTAATTTGAGATCCAATTGAAAATTGGAATCAAATCGATTCTTGAAATTCGAATCGATAAACAGCCCTACTGACTTCCAAAGAGCACATAATGTTTTGGATGGATCAGGCTTTGCACATCTTTTATAAGGCAGGCCTGCTGATGATTGACATGATATAAACACCATGCATTAATCGGTAAACACTTTATAATTCATTCATAAGTGTTTATTGTGAATTAAGAGTGAGCAAGAGACAAAACTGTGAGCCTAAGTTGTTCAACTATATATTTAATCCAGAATTGCTTATATTAAACATTTCACGCTAAGATACTGCCTTGTAAGCGAACCAGTCAGTTTTGTCTGTTTTTTGTCCTTGATGCATGATAAACACTTTTGAAAGATATAAAGTGTTTATAGATGAATTAATTGCATATCTATAAACTATGTATTAGCTATCTATAAGGGGAGCCTTATTGTAAACTGGTACCAATATTTGTCAGGAATGTAGGGGCAAACCAAAAAAGGCATTTTTAAATGTGCAAGAAAATTATGTGCACTGTAGGTTATGCAGGACAGTCTCCAGTCTAACATTAAACTGCTTTAAGTTCATTTGGCAATGCCATTGAGAATCACCATGAAGCAATACAAAATTTTGACACATTTTTAAAATGGTGAGCCTCCAGGACATTCAAAACCTCTTTTGAGTAACAAGGGAGTAACAAGAGGAGGGTGGAGAACCAGATGACTATCTTCTGGAATGATTGGCTGATAGAGGTGGATGGTATGTCATAACTACTGTATGAAACATTCAAAGGTATAAGTAACTTAGTGATTAAAATCCGAACAGCATATACACAATGCCTTTCATGGAGACTAGCCATTGACTCAACAGTGCGTTGCTGCTGTAAAACTGCACTGAATTTTTACTTCCACAATATACAGTAGGTATATGATGTTGTATTCTGTTCTATTTCTGGTCTGCTGGATTACTGGCTAACATGTTTGCAGGCTGCTGCTCTTTTGCCAAAATAAAATAACAAATGATTCGCTCTGTTTTGGGAACCCTGATATGATTGGCTCAAGAACCAGGAAGTAAACAAGGGCTACACTCTAAACCCATAGACAATATATACGTAGACGCGTCGTTGGGCGCAGGTTCGCACGTCAACGTCACCGCCATATTGTATGTGGCAGAAAAAAGTTAAGTTCTGCTGTAGTGAACGTGGATCATAGAAGATGCCTCATTCCTGTGCTGCATGGAAATGTATTCTGGCTGTTTTTACTACTTGTATCTGCCTTCTATAAACAAAGCTGCACCATGTTGCAAAACTGGACACACTAAAGCTGCAGAGTTGCAACACTAGGAAAAAGCTGTGCAAGACCATTCTTTTTCAAGGTTTTTAGCTTGCATACAGTAGAGACTACTGTATTTAGACATAGATGTGCAAATATATATATACACACACATATATATATATATATATATATATATATATATATATATATATATACACATATATATATATATACACACATGTGTATGTGTTATGAATATAGATTGTTAAATCTAAATATTGTGGTCTTCATTATTTCATAAAACCGTGTAACAAACTTTAGGAACAGACTTTTTGGGGGAGTATTAAAGAGGTAAAGTTACTAATATGAGAAAAAAAGACCTAGGACAATAAAGTAAAAAAAAACATAAAAGTGGTAATGTTATGAGAAAAACGTTATATTATGAGAATTAAGAGGGAACATTTCCAGAATGTTCACATTTTGCAGAATTATTTCACTCCTGGAGTAATAGGGCCAGGTTAGATTATTTTAATTATTTTTATTCTTTACGAGAATAAATTCAGGTGAATGAAGCTAAAGGGATACGAAAATAAACTTGTAATATTGCAAAAATAAAAATATTACGAATACAAAGTATATTCTGATATTAAAGTCCATCTGATACTGTTTAAGTGACAGAGTAACTGCAGATTTGCCACATTTAACATGGCGGACGCTCTGACGCATCGCAGCATAGGCAGAACCCGCCCAACGACGCGTCTACTCTTATATTATGTCTATGTCTAAACCAAAGTAATTCCGTACCATACCTCTAGGTTTGAAAGGAGAAAAACATGACTAAGACAATGTTGATGGAGAAGATTGATTGTTTATAGGGAATGTTACTTCCATCCAGGGTGACAAATAAGAATGATTTAGGTTAATTTTACTGTAAGTATCTTACTTATAGCTCCTTTAATCTTGCAAAGCACTGTCTTTGGGCCCTTGCCCATCAATCAGGTTGTGTTTTAGCAGTTTTGTTCTAAGTACATTTTCACTCGCTATTACTACACTGATTTGTTTGCAGTTTCATTGCTGAATGAGCAAAGACCAAATAATTTGTCGTGACAAAGTTCAAATGGATTTGAATTTATTGTATAAAAGTTACAATAAATTCAACACATGAATTTTTGCCCACCCCAAAAACGAAAAGTATTTGGATTGTTAATTTTACAACTTTTATTTGTAGTTTTCTTTCAAATGTCTTCCAGAGGGAACATGGCCAGTGACACTGCCGCAAATTTTAACCTTTGCTAATGGCATGAACACCATCCCACCGCTGGGCTTCACCACCTCTCCAACAATTGAGTTTTTGCATAACGAGGACGGGAACTACCGCATGTTCCCAGAGGCAAATACTTGCGGAGTGATCCTGCGGCTGCCTGTTGACCCTACCTATGAACTCTTTGTATAATACATGGAGTCTGGAATGATGCAGCCCCCTACTTTTGGGTTAATCTAATTAGAAAAGTTAGCATTTATACAGTTTGGTTGTTTTTCCTGTTCATTCATGTGTTCATGTCACGTTGAATTGTCAATTTCAAGTAAACAAACTATTGCAAGCTTTTGAAAATTGTGTCTTAAAATGTATTTACATTTTTTCCACGAAAGTGAGTGAAACATTTTTACAAAGTGTGGTGGGTTCTTGGTATGGATTGTTGAACATCACTTGAAAAGGAGTTTGTGTCAAGGACTCTTATTTTGAAATATCCGTTGAACTGGAAGTAGTGTGTACATAGTTTTGACCAGTAAGAGAGGAGCCAAGGTGTATGCCAGAGCTAATTGGTGTGAACAGTAAGATTTTAAGGGAGTTATTAATGTGGTGACATTAAAGATTAAAAAAATAAAGATGAAACAGCCAACCACTTTAAGGAGAGGAAGCAGATACCGGCAAATGGAACCAGCACTGTTCTCCTGACCTGGAATCCTTCATCATAAACTGTAAGCCTTTTTATTTACCCCGCGAGTTTGCTTCATTCATTCTGGTCGGTGCTTACATCGCGCCACATGCAAACGTGCAGGTCGCACAGTGCACGCTCTCAGACCAGATACTGAATGTGGAGCGAAGCAATCCGGACTCCTTAGTTATTGTTCTTGGTGACTTTAACAAAAGAAACCTCACTCATGAACCTCCTAGACAGTTTATTAAATGCCCGACCAGAGAGGAGAACATTCTGGATCACTGTTACACCACAGTCAGGGATGCTTATCACGCCGTCCCCCGTGCTGCACTGAGCCAATCTGACCACGTCATGGTTCACCTGATTCCCACTTACAGGCACAAACTAAAGCTCTGCAAACCTGTAATGAAGACATCAAAGAGGTGGACCAGTGAGGCTGGGGAGGATCTTCAGGGGTGTTTGGACTCTACTGACTGGGACGTCTTCAGGGCTGCTACCAACAGTCTGGATGAGTTCACTGAGGCTGTGACATCATATATCAGCTTCTGTGAGGACTGCTGTGTTCCATCACGAACCAGGGTGAGTTACAATTATGACAAACCCTGGTTCACAGCCAAACGCAGAAGGCTAAGGCTGGAGAAAGACGAGGCTTTCAAAAGTGGGGATAAATGCAGATTCAGACATGCAAAATACAAGTTTAGCAGGGCGGTGAAGGAGGCTAAACGACTGCAAAACCAGTTTTCAACGAACAACTCTGCTTCTGTCTGGAAAGGGCTTAGGCAGATAACAAAATACAAGCCTAAAGCCCCCCACTCTATGAACGACCGACACTTAGCCAACGACCTGAACAACTTCTACTGTCGTTTCGACAGACAAAGGCACAGTCCTGCATCCACCACCACCCACCCAACAGATAACCTCCACCTCCTCCTCCTCCTCAGTGGCAACTCTTTCCATACATGAGAGAGATGTTAACAAACTCTTCAAAAGACAGAACCCCCGGAAAGCTGCTGGACCAGACTCTGTCTCTCCATCCACCTTGAAGCACTGTGCTGATCAGCTGTCCCCAGTGTTCACAGACATTTTTAACACCTCACTGGCGACATGGCACGTGCCAGCGGAGACCTCGGACTGGGGAAACGGAACAGAATCCTGCCAGCTCCAGCACCAAGCTCTGTGTGTGACCGGATTCATCCTTTGACCGGTTCGTACTGTCATGATTTTGTCTTGGATGAACCCGGACATAGCACACACACACACACAGAGCTGGTTCTGAGAGTTTATTGCAACAGCAGGACGTGGATGATGAAAGCCAGAGTCAGTTACCAGACGAGGTTGTTGGATGCAGGAGCTGGCAGGCGGGAACAGACCGGAGCAGACAGAGCAGGATCCAGAGACGGACAGGAACGGGATAGGCGTGATGTTCAGGAGACTGAAGACGAACTGGTAACCAGAAACAGACTAAGGTGAGTATATATAGCAGGATGAGCAGGTGGAGCGAGTCCATGGTAATTGCAGCCTGACAGGTGTTCCTAATCAGGGCTGCACTGGAGAAGGAGCCAGAAATGTTCAGAGTGCAGCCTTCAGGCTGCATCATGACAGACACTACATATGCATCTGACATATACACTTTAACCCACTACACATACAGCTTCCATTACATAAGCACGATACATACACACCCTACATAGACACATGAACACATCAGAAGATGCATGAACATATTTTTGGCACAAATGGAACCCCATACAATTAAAGCTTTGTTTAAACACCACAGGCTACTTGAGACCTGTTTCTGACCTTGTCCATCCGTTTATGAGCAGTGGACTATCTTCTGATGTCTACTTTCGTTAGGAAACTGCACCATGTCACAAAGCTCAGATCACCGGCATCTGGTTTCTTACACAAATTAGTTCGTTGTACTTCAGTGTCCTCCACAGTCAGCAGACCTTAAAGGCACAACATACTTTAGGATTTGACAGAACTGGAGATTTCCATCATGGTTTTGCAGACAACAACACTGCAGCAGAATCTATCGACTCAACACCGATAAAAATCTTTCTCTAACACCTTATTGAATATATGTCATAAACAATGCAAGCAGTTTTGAAGGCAAAGTGTGGTCTCACCAGGACAAACAAAGTATACCTAATAAAGAGGTTGGTGATTGTCCATGTGTTAAAGCAACCATAGAAGGTACAGGGTTTGTTATTAGCAGTATGGTGGATCTTGGGCTGCAGTGGTTATTATTTTCCCTCCTCATCTTTATGTCTAAAAAAATTTCATACACATTTTAGATGAAATAACCCTTTGCATCTACATGCTCCCCTTAGCTCAGATCATAAAAAACAACAACATCAGCTACCATAACTATGCAGACGACACACAGCTCTACATCACCATGTCACCAGGTGACTATGAACCCATTCAAGCACTGAGTAAATGCCTAGAAGAAATCAATGCATGGATGTGCCAAAATTTTCTTCAATTGAATAAAAACAAAACTGAAGTAATAATCTTTGGAACAATAGAGGAGAGATCAAAAGTTAGCACACAGCTTCAGCTGCATCAGCTAAAAACCACTGATCAGGCCCGAAATCTGGGAGTAGTGATGGACTCAGACCTGAACCTCCAAAAGCATCTAAAGACCATTACAAGGTCAGCTTTCTATCACCTGAAGAACATTTCCAGGGTTAAAGGACTAATGTCTCAGCAGGATCTGGAAAAATTAATCCATGCGTTTATTTTTAGTCAAATTGATTACTGCAACGGTGTTTTCACAGGTCTGCCTAAAAAGTCGATCAGACAGCTGCAGCTGATCCAGAATGCTGCTGCCCGCGTCCTCACTAAGACTAAGAAAGTAGAGCACATCACCCCAGTTCTAAAGTCCTTACACTGGCTCCCTGTATCTCAGAGAATAGACTTTAAAATCCTTCTGTTAGTCTATAAATCCCTGAATGGCTTAGCACCTAAATACATCACAGACTTGTTATCAGTGTATCAACCCGCCAGGCCACTTAGGTCGTCTGGCCTCAGCCTTCTATGCACACCTAGAACCAGAACCAAACACGGAGAAGCAGCATTTAGTTCCTATGCTCCACTGATCTGGAACAAACTTCCAGAAAACTGTAAAAGTGCTGAAAGCCTGAGTTCCTTTAAAGGCATACTATGCAACATTTTTCAGTTAATTAATATGTTCCATATCGTTTTGGATGATTAAATGAGTCATTTCAGGTCGAATAAAGGTTTTCTCGGTCACCCTGGTGGTCTGTGGGGGAAATACCGCACTTGCAATTGCAGGAGGCCTCGGCCCGCGCCCACAGGCTCAAAATCTCGTGTGCATCGCGAGAGTCGGTCTTGCTCTATGGCGAGAACTGCTACACGCCCCCAGTGAAAGGCTTGCTCGTTGCTAGCGCAGTGGAGATATTTGTGCAGTTATCATGGCGGAACCAGCGAGAAAACAGCGAAAGCCCATGTTGGAGCAGGCAAGAAAGAGGAAAATGGCTCTGGACAGAGAGAGGAGTCGTACACGGGTGAACATCGGGCAAGCTTTTTCCGAATGGCGAGAGCTAAAAGAAAGAGAAGGCTCCAAGGCTGACGCGGACCTCGCGTTTCTGCTGATGCGACTGTAAGTAACATTGTAGGGTTTCCCTCACGCTACTGCCTCGCAAACATTCCAAAAAAAAAAAAAAACTAACTCGATATGCGCGCAAAGCTTGTCTCCCGCCCGCCTCGCCGCTCGGGGACGCAAAGCTTGTCTCTCGCTCCGCCTCGCCGCTCCGGTGGCGCAAAGCTTGTCTCCCGCCCGCCTCGCCGCTCGGGGACGCAAAGCTTGTCTCCCGCCCGCCTCGCCGCTCGGGGACGCAAAGCTTGTCTCCCGCCCGCCTCGCCGCTCGGGGACGCAAAGCTTGTCTCCCGCCCGCCTCGCCGCTCCGGTGGCGCAAAGCTTGTCTCCCGCCCGCTCCGCCTCGCCGCTCCGGTGGCGCAAAGCTTGTCTCCCGCCCGCCTCGCCGCTCCGGTCGCGCAAAGCTTGTCTCTCTCCCTCCCGCTCCGCCGGTCGTCCGCTAAGCAAATTCCTAGGGGAAACACTGCATTGGAATGGTTTCTCTCTCTCTCTGTGTGCATGTTCTTACTTTCACTGTGTTAGTCATTGTTTGTACTGCCGTGTTTTCGACTTTTGTATTCGTTGCGTTCGCCTGTCTAAGCTCAAAACAACCGCGCCTGGCTTGCCGGAGAAACCAGGGAACAGCTGATTTACGACAGTGCACTTTTACTTTCGCCCTCTGGGGGGAGCCTCGCTGGAAAATCAACCCCGGTTGCATAGTATACCTTTAAATCAAGATTAAAAACACATCTGTTTAGGATTGCCTTCGACTGTTCTAATTGAACTGTATTACTGAAATATAATTAGTTTGCTTTGTGTTCCAACTGTTTTTACTTGTTTGCTTTTAATTTTTATTTTCCCATGTTCTATTTTGTTTCTGCATTTTATTCCTGCTTGCTTTTATTCTGTTTTATTTTCCTATATTCTAATCATGTAAAGCACTTTGTGTTGTCTCTGTACTGAAATGTGCTATATAAAAAAAATTGCCTTCCCTTGCCTTTGCCTTGCACAGAAACTGCCACACTCACCAGTTTGCTAGTCAATGTATATTATGCTCATTGCCCTGCTCAAATTTTTTTGATTGCTCTGTTGTTTACTACAGCTGTTACGTAGAGCACGTTTTGAGCCCCAGCCCCTTTACTGTTTTAATCTTTTGTTTTAAGATTATCTTCAGTTTCAGCTCCCATGGTTCAGCTTAATTAAAAAAGAATCCCTTTGATCACAGATCTTTTTTTTTTGGATTTTGATTCACCAGCCACTTAATTAATGTCTCACACTAAAGTGTCACAAGACTAGACTCTTATGTAGTTTATGTCCACTTGCTGCTATGTAGTATCTCTATCATGAAGGTCTGAGTGACAACTCTGGGTACCTGCTGCCACTGATACAAAACAGCTTTGAAAAAAGAATGAGCAGAGAGACGGGAAATGACTTTCATTGATCAACTTATAGACCCATGTTTGTACACACAGCATGGTGGCTAGTAGAGGCTTGTCAAGAAACTGAATGCACATCAGAGCTAAAGCTCGTCAAACAAGATACAATATAGGCCGATCCAAAAGCATTGACAAACAGATTGAAATGTTTTCACTTGATAAAACCTTGTGCATTTGTAAAACCTGCATGATGGCAATAGTTAGACTAGCTATAATGTTAAAAGTGAGGAATAATTTCCCTAAAGACACAAAACTAACTTAGCTTTCTTGAAATTTAATTTTCTCTGGCTTAACAGAGCAAAACGTGGTAGCCCACAAAAACCTTTTGCTGCACAGTGTTTGTTAGCTGGCTGAAAAAAGGGCTGCTATTGCTTTGCTTACAAGAGAGACAAATTTAGCAGTTTGGATATAGATATACTTTATGAATTTGCATACTGAACTTTGTCTTTTTTAAAACTCGGATTAAGAGAAATAGTTTCATTATTAGGAAAAAAAACATACAGTTCAGATTTAACTTTTCAGACAGGCATTCTGAATCCACGACTGCATCTACTGAGCTCATGTTTAGAAACAATTCATTAGAACAGCTGAAGCGCTTTGGACACAGATGCCACATGTGCAGAAAAGAATATAGCTGCAGATTTAAAATGTTCCAATAGGAATAGATCAAATTAGCTGCGCTCTGCTTTTTTTTAGCAACTAAAAATATCTGTGGTCCCATCTGATTGTGAAACAAAGATGCAAGGGCGTAGGTTTGATTTGAACTTTGGTAGGGACACCTACAAACAAACCTTTCATGGTCTGACGTCATTGGTCCCACGCAATATGCATGCTCCTATTTTTTGATGCTTGACTTGAGCGTCAGGACGCGTTTCGTCTGTTTAAAGAGAAAAGCAGTATTTCTTGCTACATTTATACAAATTTTATAACCACGACACACACTAGATGCAAGCATCACAGGATCTGATGAATGTCGAATTGGGACTTTTTTCCATTTGAATTAACAGCAACAGAGACAAACTGTAAATATGTGCCTATTAAACCAAATATAGTCACAATATGTCTGTTGTCTATCCTGTATTTTCTTTTGAAGATATAGAAATGCGCAGAGATAAACCCCATCCTTATTTTTTTTTTTATCTAAGATACTGCATCATAAAACACAGCAAAATTATACATACAAGGGACTGCAAATAAATTTCAGGTATTTACTCTGCACTGGAAGTAGAAGTGTCACTGACACTGACAGCCTTTCAAATATTAAATTCAAACAACAAATGTACAACTGGGCTGTAGTTACTCTTTTTAGCCCATTTCATGTAACTTACCTTAACATTCCAAACACATTTCTTACATCATATATCTAAAGTGTAGATAACAGCCTCTCCTTACCTACATCCTCTCAGACAACTAATTATTTCCCTAACAATAGTGAGTTGTCAATGTTTAAATGTGCAGTAAATCTTAATACATAAGGAGCATGGAGGACCCAAAATTGTCCTTTGAGTAAGATTGGTGACATCAAGACTGAATTGTAACCTGAGTGGTTGTCCGTTTCATCATTGAAATGAGAACATATTAATATACTACTGGTATATACTAGTACGACTATTAAAGAACAGCAGATTAAACTTTAAGATATGTAAAGGCCTATATTAAATTAATTTTACGACCACATCAACAAGTTAAATAATTGCTTACTTTTTATTACATCATTACCCTCGTAATGATGTAATATTTTATGGGCTAAGCCCCTGATGATGAGTGTCTAGCTCCGCTCCTGGTTTGTACTAATCTACTAATGGACAGTGTGGAAATCTATGTACAATAAAACCAATGTAAATTGTATTCCTCTGTTTTATTTGTCTTTATCCTACTTCTAGAAGTAGAAATAGTCAAATAAATAGCACTATTATTTTGTGGAACCCTAATCATGCTATTATAACTAAGCAAAAGTCTAAACAAAAAATAGTTGTTTAGGTGGCACCTAGTGTTCTAGGTGCCGTCTAAACATGTTTCTTTTACATAATACTGTATATTATGTAAAAGAAATTACACCTGCTATTTATACCTGAACTGTCACGAAGGGTCGACAAAAAATGAAAGCAACAATAGCAACGAAATATTGGTAAAAGGGAAACCCTCACCTTTTCTTTTTCAGACGGCTGTGGCTAAGAATCTGAATTTTTAATAGCCTTCACCCAGCAAACACGTCCAGGTGGGGCCCATGTGGGCCTCACTTGGGCTAGATGGGCTTCAGCTGGGCATGGGCTCAGGGTGGGCTGTGTTGCTGGGACCCATGTGGGCAGCCCATCTACTGCCCACATGACTCATGTGGGCAGTATATGGGCTATACCAAGCATGGGCAATAGGTGGGCTCCAGTTGGGCAGCCCTTACAAATTCAAAATGGTCAAATCGACATGTTAGAGCCACTGAAAGGTCTCCTTTTTTATGCTATTTTATTTATTTATTTATTTTTAATAAGTAAAAGTCTTTAATATTGCACTAATCCAGCCTATGATGCATAAATTATTTAAATAATTGAAATTGAAATCACTTCACAACCTTTCAGTGAAGCGGCTGAAAATTTTGAGATGTTTTTGAGATGTTTCATAAACTGGATCAATATTCTAATAATAGTTTTTAATGTTTCTTCCTTTTTTGTTTTCACACAGGTGAATTCTACTTTCATATTGATACACTGGAATTAATGTCAAACCAAATACTATATGTGCGTTGTTATTTTATTATTATATGTATAGCGTAATGATTTTGTACACATTTTATTTAGTTAATTCTGTTCTAACATCATCATGCTGTGGATTTAGTAGCTTTTAAGAGCTTTTTTAAAAAAACATGTTTTTCTAAGCTGTCTTGCAAACGAAAGATGCTAAGAATTTAGTATTTCATGGCCTTTATTAACAAACTTTAGAAGGGGATATAAATTACCACAATTCTCAATTCAGTCACTAGGGGGCAGTGAACACGAGACAGGGGAACGTTTATAATGTTGATATTTTAATAGTTTCACAACTAAATTAGTATATTTTACGATCACCCAAGCTAATTAAACAAATACGAAAATGGTATGTAACAGAAGTAAACCTTGGATCGTCCAGGATCATCGATAGTATTGCTAACAAAACAGTAGTATTTCAACCGGACGTGGATTCTGACCACGCTTAGCCGGAAGTTAACGGGCGCCATTTTGTGCCGTGTTCCGGCTTCATTGGAAGGACGTTTTTTTTATCCTTGCGACGGAGATGGTATCTTTCGGACGACATACAGGTAAGAATGCCTCTACATCTAATAAATACTGTTTTTCTGAAAGTAATTAGTGGAGGAGCTAGGTTTAAAGTGTCTGCTGCAGGAATACTTTAGAGAATTCTAGGGGTTTGAGAGTATCAGCAGCAACAAAAAAAGCCACAGTTGTAGGTGACCACGACCGCAACGTGGTTGAGGACTAGGTTGAGCCAGCTGCTACCGCCGTCGGCTTGGAGCTTTGGCTCTGCAGCACATTCTATCGTCGTAAAGGAATCAGAGCTGGATTTGCACTATTAGACCTTAGTTGTTTGGGCTGTTTAGTGTGTTTCTTTTTTTTTTTTTTTTTTTGGCAGTCGGTGTTTGACCGAAAGTTAAAAAAGGCCGTGAGCGTTAATGGTTTTTTTTCCCCCCTCGCTGCGCTCTCTGGACTTTTTTTTTCTTTCCCCTCGACGCGGTTCAGTGACCCGCGCGGGCCAGTGAGCGCACTCAGTTTCCAAGCCTGATTATTTCATACGACTTAAATTTTTTTTATATAGATGCGGGGTTGCTCTTCTTTCACTTTGTTTCTGAAAATGAAGTCGCTTTTTTTGGCTCTCAAATAAGTGACGATGCAGTATATATAACCAGCTGAAATCCCTCCGCCTTATAATGCACACATTGATGTAGTCACCTCTGTGATGCGATATACTCAAAACAAATCTAGCTTCACTTAACATGGACTTAGATCTGTGATTAACTCCAGAAAATGTTTTCTAACCAAATCATTTGCAGTTGTTGGTTGGAGTTCATCTGCTGTGTTTAACATAGCTGAAAGTTTCTTTTTTCTTTTTTTCTTTTTTTTATAGAAATGTCTTCAGAAAGAACAAAAAGGAGGAGAATAAAGACAAAAAGCAAAAGCGGAGCAACATTTGCTTGTGCTTGAAAATAAGTCTATGGCTTTGTTGGCAGATAATTCTGAGAACATGGATTCCATGGACACTTATGATGCTTGTGTTGACAATTTATCAAGTAATCATTCAGAAAGAACACAAAGGCAAATATTGGCAAAAACGGAGGAACATTTGCTTACCCTCGAAAAGGAGTCGGCTGATTTGTTGGCAGTTAATTCTGAGTTCTAAGTTGAACAGTAATCAATAATTCAATTAATTGGCTGTTATAGCTTTGGTAAAGCAAAAAATTCATAATTCTATTATTTCAGCTTCCTAAATAAGAATATTTCGGTCTTCATTCATGGCCATAAACTGAGTATCTCTTTTTGTGGACAGAACAAGGGATTTGAGAAGCACCAACACATTTCAAAATGTTTTAACATTTCATGATTATAGCAACCAATCTATTAATTGTTGAAATAATCAACAACTATACAGTAATCCATACCAGTAGATTAATCAACAATGAAAATAATCTAGATCCCGAGTTTTTCTTTGTCAAGTTTGCCACCGGTCCTTTGCCACATGTCTCTCCCCTTTCTCCACCCCTTTCCTGTCAGTCTACTGTCAATAAAAGCGAGCCATTAGAAGGTGCAAAAAAATAAATAAAAAAAATAATTTAACTTTGTACTGACTCTGTTCTCCCTTAGATCACAGCAGTGGCAGACATTGGAGGGAGCACTGTGGATGAGGCCACAAGACGGATGATGGTCTTCATCATGGACCATGACCTCTCAAGGCTGTATAATTTTGTGGGCCGGAATGGCAAGCAGGAAATCCGGTCTTTAAAGCTGTTTGAAGTTATATTTGGTAAGTGCATAATGGATAATTAATAACTGTAATATAGTAACTTTTGTCAAGATAAATTTACACTCATTTATTGGCTATGGTTATTACTGAAATGCCATTTCAGTCATGCTAGAAAGCTTAATTTAATGTAATTGGGATATTAAAGTGATCAGTTTTTGGTGAATATCACTTCAACATGGTTGACTTTACAATCCTTGCTGAGAGTGTTGTTGGGACATGTGAAGTGACCGTAACATATGTTTCCTGCAGGAGCTTTAAAGAAGAACAGCCTAACCAGCCAGATCAGCAGGAAGGATGTGGAGAGGGCAGTGTAAAATGGCTGATTGGATCACCACCAATCACATCGTGAAGTTTGCAGACAACACAACGGTGGTGGGCCTGATCAGAGACGACAACGACCAGGACTACAGAGAGGAGGTGGAACAGCTGGTGGGCTGGTGCAGAGACAACAGCCTGATCCTGAACGTGGAGAAGACGAAGGAGATCATCGTCGACTTCAGGAAGAACCGGCCTCACCACGCTCCACTGCTCATCAACAACTCAGCTGTGGAGGTGGTCAGCAGCACCAAGTTCCTGGGGGTGCACATCACGGACAACCTCACCTGGACTGTGAACACCACGTCACTGGTGAAGAGGGCACAGAAGCGACTGTACTTCCTGCGGAGGATGAGGAGAGCCCACCTGACCCCGCCCATCCTCACGACATTCTACAGAAGCACCATAGAGAGCATTCTGACCAGCTGTCTCTCTGTGTGGTGTGGAGGCTGCAGCGCCTCCGACTGGAAGAACGTGAGGAGAGTGGTGAGGACAGCAGAAGGGATCATCGGGGCTCCTCTTCCCTCCATAAAAGACATTTCATCTCAGTTCTGTGTGTCCCGTAACATCATCAGGGACCCCTCACACCCCCACCATAGACTATTCTCCCTGCTGCCCACTGGGAAAAGGTTCCCCAGCATCCCCTGCAGGTCCACCAGGTTCTGCAAAAGCTTTTTCCCTGCTGCCATCAGACTGTTGAACTGCTGTTGAACTGCTAAACTACAACCCACAAACTCTGCACAACATTTGCATTTTTTTGCATCATTGCAGCTCATATAGCATTACAAATGCTATTGGACTCCTAGTCTAAAATTGCACAAATAAATGCATTCATGCACAAATCCCCTTGCACAATCCAATCTGTACATAAATAATTTCTTTTTTTGTTACATTTCAATTGTTTGTATACTGTATACTTAAAATCTACTGTTTACTTCTAAATCTCTGCCGCACCTAAAACTGTAATTTAACTTCTACTGCGATTTACAAAAGCTGTATGAAACGAAATTTCGTTCTGTACGCACTCTGTGCATAACAAATGACAAAGTTGTCTAATTCTACGGGACAGGGGAGGCAATAGACAGGTCCGCCCTTCTCCCACTAGATCCACTTCTCGCTCAGCCGAAGAAAATTTGTTATGGGACCATTTTTTTTGTCTGTTCCATTTTTTGTCTTGTATAAAACTTTCATAATCTGTATCATATTGTGTGTATTATGCATCTGTAAAATACATATTATGCTTTTGAAATAATAAAAAACCTTGAACAATGACATGGCATTTTTATTTATATAGTGCATAGAGGTAACTCGCAGTTGACTGCAACAAAGTCTTCACAAGCAGCATTCACAAAAAATAATACATATTACAATAATAACACAAAATGACACACTCCAAAATTAAATAGCCTGTAATAATAAAGGCTATACAGTGTAGGACCCATAATCAGCTGAGGGTCACTTGTGGGTGAAAACTGGGTTGCCCATGTGAAACCCACCCTCAGCCCATGTGGGCTTGCCCACAAGGGGCCACCATGGAACCCACTGACAAAACTAGCTGGGCCCCAACTGGGCTGCCCAGCTGGGGCCCACTCACCAGCCCACATCCAACCCGCATGGGCCCCTCATGGGTGTGTTGGCAGGGCAGTCTTTGCTTTTCCATTTTTCCAGCAGTCTTCAGAACTCCTGCCTGGCACAGAATATTTAGTTTTATAAAACAGATTAGGTTTTTGTTGATAAAATGTATTATACTTCAGAATTAAATGCTATTTTGAGACGCTAACGTTAGTTTCTTACATTTCTCCAGTTCAACAAATCAAAACTCTCTCCTGCTTCTTTACAGAACTGCACTCAGCAGCTTTCACCTGATTTCGTGCAGATAATATTTAGTTTCTTAACTGGGACCAGTTTCGTAGCCTAGTATTAATTGTGGTAACCGCAGTATCCCAGTATGAATCAAAACAAATATCGCGCTCCAAGCACACACAAACATGCACGCACACACGCAATAGAAAACAGCCAATCAGGAAGAGGAAAGGCGGGATTTAAGGCAGCACAACCAATGAGAGTGGAGTTAAAGAGCACACAGCACAGTCCGGTGTGCTGCAGATTTAAAGGGACAGGAAAGAGATCTGGAGCCAGATCTGTCTCGATATTCACAAATGCACATATGTGATTCATACATGCACAGGACAAGATCCATGCATGCACAGCCCGATTCATCCAAGCACAGCCCGATTCATGCATGCACAAAAAAATCCACAAATGCAAAAAAAATCCACGCACACACAAGACAAGATCCACGCATGCACAGCCCGATTCATGCAAGCACAGCCCGATTCATGCAAGCACAAACAAATCCACAAATGCACAAAAAATCCACGCACACACAGGACAAGATCCACACATCCACAGTTCGATTCATGCAAGCACAAAAAAATCCACAAATGCACAAAAAATCAACGCACACACAGGACAAGATCCACACATGCACAGCTCTGGACTTTAAACTTCACTGCATTTGTGTGTGCATTTTTGAGACTCCTCTGCCGTGCGCTGATTCACGCGTACATTTTTTTAAACAGAGAATGGTTTGCAACCAATCAGAAGCCTCCCTTGTAAAAGCCAATCACTGGAAAGTACTCCACGTGGGGTGACTTACTCATAAGCCAATCACATTCAACCTGTTCAGGATGCATGTAGTATGAGCACAATGCGCTCTCAGACCACTGACAACGTCAGTGGAGCGGTAGGTAAAACATATAAAGCCGGGCATACACTGTACGAGTTTTTCAGTTGTGGTACTTATATACATCTCAAACTGTGCGACGGAACCGCGGGGTTTAAAAGTTCACCGCTCACAATCTGTGTTCTCACACTGTATGGCGTGACGCTCGGACGCGACCGGAGTGCTCACACTGTACGTCGTGCGGTGGGTGACAGGGACCCAGACCAGGGGGTCGAGCCCGGCTCGGGAGGCACCGGGCGTCGGGGGGAACGGAGGGGAGAAAGGAAAGACGAGACGCCCAGGCGGCCGCGCGGCACGGCAGACCGCCCGGCCCGCACCGCCCCCCCGCGAGCGGAGGCGTACGGAAACAGATGGCCAGCGCGTCGTGCGGACCGGAACGCTCGCCCTCCCCAACCCCCCCGCGAGCCGACGTCCGAGCCCAGCGGGTCCCGGGCCGGGCGCCCCCTCGTAGCTCTGCTTGAACAGCAGGATGCGCTCACGAAAACCTCACGACGGCCGACTGAATTTCAAACATGTTTGATTTTCAACCGACCGTCCGTTTCCTGATCGGGAGGTAGTCGTGAGAAGCCAGTCACCCCTCCCCCCCCCCCCTCTACGATCAAGCTGAAATTCGGCCCGATTCAAAAAAAATGCTCACACGACTGAAGAATCGGCCCGAAAAGGGCAAATACTCGTACAGTGTATGCCCGGCTTAACTTGATATGCTTAGCTTGTTGTCTGCTTAGTATGATACTTTGTTTTATTATTAATTTTAATTGGTTTATTAGTACAACTGCAGCATAGTTTCTAAGGGATACAGAGAAAGAGATAGTTTCATGTCAGGTTTCAGTGGGCAGCAGCCGTTTTTCTCCCTCTCTCTCTGCAGGTGGTTCCTCATGACCGGAGTCGCCGAGCAGCAGGTGTCCGCCTCCGGCCTCGCAGCCGAAGGATAGCGCGCCTAAGTTGGATATTTGATATTAAAGCTCCGCGGAATCAGCGGGATCTCGCTCACGGTTGATCCGGCTGAGGGACCCCGATTTCGGCCAGCGTCTCTCAGCTGCTCCTTCCTCTCACACGCTGTGGGAACCAAGCACTCCTGAGAAATAAAAATCAATAAATTCCATCTCTTGTGATCAGCTAAGATAAAACGAATATAAAATCATGCCAATAAATAACATCTGTAAGGCACACTTGTTTTTATTCCATTTTAAGCTATGTTCATTTTTTAAAGATATTTGTAAAGACAAAAGTTGGGATTTTTCTTCAATAGCTCCCTGGTCATGTGACTCACTGACTCTAAACCTGTGTTAAATTGTTCTATATTAGCCTGATGGGCCACACATTTTTATTCCATTTTAAGCCTTTTTATCTTTTTAAGATTTTTACAATAAAATGTAAAGGTTTTTCTTCAATAGCTTCCAGGTCATGTGACCCACTGACTCCAAACCTGTGTGAAATTGTTCTACTACTTTAGCCAGATGAGGCCCACTCAGTTTTATTCCATTAAGTCTTTTTATATTTTAAGATTTATTTATAATTAAGAAAATATTTCTTCAATAGCTTCCAGGTCACTGGAAATCTGTGTGAAATTGTTCTACTACATTAGCTAGATGAGGCACAGCCTTGATGTTGTTGAAACAAAGGACAGTTTCATTGACAACATAACTCTAAAGTGTTTATTTTGAACATTGAACTGAGTACAAAGTTTGCATATTAGTTGCACAATGGACAGTTCCAGCTGCCTTTCTTTACATTTTCATGTTCTGTGCTCTAAGGCACCGGGCATGGAACCATCTGTTCAAAGTTGTCTCACTGGATCTGTTAAAATACAACAGAAAAGATACCTGTTCAGTTTTATAGTATACATGTTCCTCTCACAGATTAGGGTGTTTATTTGCTTGTCATCTATAAATTACAACTTCAAGACTGCCAGGAGTTTGTCCATATTTATGCTTCAAATTTGCACATTGACAACTCATACACTAACGCAGTCTGTAATTGGAGGTCCAGAAACCGGGGTGTGTATATATATATATATATATATATATATATATATATATATATATATATATATATACATAAAATACATTATAAAAGACAACCATTAATATTTTACACAATCCTAACAACATTACACAAAACAACACCTCACATCCAACATAATCATAATGACTCAATGTTCACATATTTGATTTTCTTTCAGCCAATGTTTCACCTTTCTATTAAATGTTTTCAGGTCAGTTTCTATTTTTATTTCCGTTGGTAAATCATTCCAAAAACGGATCCCTATCGCTGAGAAACTTGACTGTCCAAAAGTGGTTTTGCGCCCCTCTGCTATACAGTTGCCACCCGCTGCTCTCCTAGTGTTAACTCTCCGTGTATTTATTTTTGTCACAAAAGGACAGAGTACGGCTGGAGCTATATTGTTTGTGCATTTAAAAATCATCTTAAGAAAAGAAAACTTAATAAAACTATCAAAATCTAAAAGCTTATATTTCTGTAATATCAAACAGTAATGCCACCTAGTTGGTTTCTGATCCATAATTTTCAATGCTTTTTTGTATAGTGATAAAATAGGTTTAACTGTTGTCTGGGAGGCTTGGCCCCATACAGTAACACAATAAGATAAATGAGAAAGTATCATGGCATGCAAGAACAGCAAAGCTGCTTTAACAGGTATATGCTGCCTTATCATTCTAAAACAGTTTAGATTTATCCAGACGGTCTTACAGAGCTTATTAATGTGTTTATTAAATTTAAGTTGGGAATCCAGAATAATGCCTAAAAATCTAAATTCCTCAACTTCCTCTATCGCTTCTTGATCTAATTTAATGGTACATTTTGCTTTCCCTCTTATTGAGAAGCACATAGATACCGTCTTTTTGACGTTAAGCGTCAGATGATTTTCTTTAAGCAATATGGATATACTCTTCATTTCCTTGGTAAGGGTCTGTGCAACGATAGTTGGTGTCTTAGCTGCTGCATAAATTACTGTATCGTCAGCATACATTTGGCAGTTGGCTGACTGACAGCATGTAGGTAAATCATTTATGTATAAACTAAAGAGCAGAGGCCCCAGAATGGAGCCCTGTGGAACACCCATTGTAGATTGTAATGGTTTTCAGAGCTCTGTGTTTATTTTAACACGTTGCTCTCTATGCTCCAAATATGAAGCAAACCAACCAATGGTATGTTCTGATAGTTTGAAGGTTGAAAGTTTGTTCAAGAGTATGTTGTGGTTCACAGTGTCAAAGGCCTTTTTTAGGTCTATGAACACTGCTCCCACAACACTATCCTTGTCCAGCTTACTCTTAATATTCTCGGTAAGGTAACAATTAGCCATTTCTGTAGAATACCCTGCTCTAAATCCAAACTGTTTAGAATTTATAAGTTTATTACTTTCAAGATATTCTACTAACTGTTCTGTAATTACTTTCTCTAAAATTTTAGATAAAACCGGCAGTATTGAGATTGGCCTGTAATTGCTTGCTTGGCTCTTTGCTCCAACCTTGAAAATCGGTGTAATAATAGCTTGTTTCCAACTTTGTGGGAATTTACCCACTCTGATGGAGAGATTTACAAGGTGGGTTATTGGTTTAATTAAGGCAGAGCAATAAGTTTTAACAAATGCAGTATCCAACCCAAATGCATCCTTTGTCTTTGATTTATTTAATTTATTAATAGTTATACGTACTTTTTCCTCACTAACCTCTTTAAAAAGGAAAAAATGTATTTGATCAAACTTTAAAGTCTGCGAGGTGGTTGCTGGTTCAAAAGTCTCAGCAAACCCCTCCACAGACTGAATAAAAAATCTGTTCAATTCATTTGCAATAGCTGAATTGTCAGTGCTGATAACTCCATCCACTTCCAACTCAGCTATTGTTTTTTGTGGAATAGGCTTAAGTTTTGTAAGGCTATTGAGATGCTTCCAAAGAGATGCACTATTTCCTTCCGATTCTTCAATCAATTGCATAAAATAAGCTGTCTTTGCTTTACGCAATTCTCTGACCACTGTATTTCTCAATCCTTTAAAGTTTAACAAGTCAATATTAGTTTTAGAGAGCAAAGATTTTTTCAATGCAAAGTCTCTTTTTTTCATTAACTGACGAATATTGTTGTTCAGCCAAGGTAAGGAGGCTTTACGTTGCATATCCTTAAATGTCTTACTGTATTTCTCAATCAGAATTGTTAGGGTTTTCATCAAGGAGCTACAATAGTTTTCTAGATCGTTCGATTCCAAGACATTATTCCAGTCTAATTTGTCTAAATCATTTTTAACTTGTGTCAACTTATTTTTTGGGATGCCCGAATTCCCTGATTTACTTTTGTTCATAAATTTAGTGAGTTTCCGTACAACCATGTCATGGTTGTACGGAAAAGTCATGTTAGTGACTATCAGATCAATCATAGTTTTACTTGCTCGTGTGATCCTTGTTGGACCTTTAATAATCTGATGAAGATTGTATTTTGTCAACAGCCTCTTTAGTTTTGTTCTTTGACTTTTCTCTAACCAATTGATATTAAAATCACCAAGAAAAACAGATTCAGTTCGAGCTGAACTATATATATTGTTGTCAGTATATATGGCCCAAATGTTCATGACCCCTCATTCTTTCACAAATCATTCCATGCACTTTCAAAACACAGGGATTGCTGACTATTTTTAGGAGGGGATTTCAACTTTGGTCTAAATGAAGAAATAGACAGATTAAATACAACTGGGACTCTGCGCAGTTGGCAATCAAAAAATGTAGAGAAACAATGCATGAGTGTTCTTTGCGATGAATGGGGATCTCTTCATCCTGACAGTAGAGAATATACTTTATTTTCAAATGTCCATCACCGCTACTCCTGTCTGGATGATTTCTTAACAGCTCGCTGCTGTTTGACATTTCAGACACTGTGATAACTCCTGTAACTGTCAGTGATCATGCTCATGTCACTTTAACCCTAATAAATAAAAAGGTAATCCCACAAAACAAAAGCTGGAGATTTAAAGGTATACTATGCAACCGGGGTTGATTTTCCAGCGAGGCTCCCCCCAGAGGGCGAAAGTAAAAGTGCACTGTCGTAAAGATGGTCAGCTGTTCTCCTGGTTTCTCTGTCAAGCCAGGCGCGGTTGTTTTGAGCTTAGCAGACAGGCGAACGCAACGAATCACCATGTCTACTGCGGTAAGTGACTATTTTGGTCCAATTTTTGAGTTTGAAAATTTTGCATGTTTTCATACATTATTTGTTATGCATGTGTCTAAATAACAAAGATTGAAGTTAGCCAAGTTGGAGTTTCCCATACATTTATCCGACTGTCGTTGGGGGAAGGGGGTTCTGATTTCTGTGGTTTTGTACCTCGAGCACTGAATTAGTACATTTCAAAGAATTGAAAATGGTCTAAACAACCTTATGCATGCATCAGAAATATTTGAAATAGTATGGTAGATAATCAGACTATTCTAGTCTGCCATAGTATGACTAGACACAAAATCGTTTGAGGCTCAGGACTTATGAGCTATTATATGTAGGCTAAACTTGTTATTGACAACAGCTCTGTGATAATATTGCAGGAATCAGCTTCAACATCAGCTTTGTCTGAGTTATCTGTTCAAGCTATAGGCGGAAGGGGTAGGGGTGCGAAGCCCAAAACCAGGCAGAGAACATCAAAGTGGAGGGGTGCAAGACTGGACTCAACTGAACAGAAGAGGTTACAGGACCTCCAAGACAGGCGCAAGGCTGAAATAAAGGTGTGTAATAACACTGATACTAATTAGATTTTAGATATTCTTAGTGTCACATAATAAAACTAATTGTTGCGTTGTAGGACAAACTTTATTCCCTGGATCCTATCCAGAAGGACAGAATTCTGGATAGAATGGTGCAACGGTCACCAGGAATGATGATTGACGTCATGCATTTCCTGGACGTTCCAGAGAGCCCTGTCCTTGTCCCTGACCCAGCTGGTCTACACTGGTGCATCTGTGACAACTGCAGAGAAATGGACACAGACCTGGAGAGAAAGTGCTGTCGGCAGTCACCACAGGACTGTGTCAGTAGAATGGGCCATATGGACTATTATATTTGGGATGAGGGTGTGTTGGGGCTGGCTCGTGCTGCATGGAACGACATCTTTGCCCTGGAGGATAACCCTGAACCTGGGGTAGACCAGCGGCAGTTCAGGCATACGGCTTACCGTCAGTTTGTCCTGTGGCAGCATGGACGCCTGGGTGTGGGCAACAGGGTTGTGATACCCAGCTGTTGTGTGTGTCGCATCAGGGACAAATTCCCTGACCCAAGTGGCCAGTACACTGGTTTTAGGGTGCAGCGCTTGTTGTAAAGTTTTCAACTAATTGTACATAGTTCTATTCTATTTTTTACATTTTTGCTTTATTGACATACCAGCACCACACAAATTGTTTTCAAAGTTTATTTACAAATAAAGATCTGTACATGTTTCACCACAAGAGAAAAGTGCCTCCTAAATTCCTATTTACAGAATTCAAATACTTGGATCGTAAACATCCATCTGCTCAGTCCTCTAGGTCCTCTGTGTCTCTGTGGCCCAAGTCCCCACGGGACACATGTATGCTTACAAGTTCAGCTGTAGGTGGTGGCTTTTCCGGTGCGAGCAAACCAAGGCGCCTTGGGTCAGCAGGCCTCAAAGTCTGCTTGCAGGGAAGGCCTTTGCCACTTCCCAGCCTCCTTGCCAGAATTGCCCTCTGAAGGTCAGGAATGTAGCTGTACTGCTTCTTTTCCTTCATGGTGTAGACACTCCAGCTCTTTGACTTCTTGTTGCATGAGCGTCTGTAGCTAGAAAGTAATAAACAGAGCCATGTGTTGAAATCAATATAGCCAAATTTGTTTACAATGTAAGACATTCACAACAGAAACATTACAGCAGAAACATACATTTTTTGACCATCCCGGTTGCGTGCAGGAAGGCGCCGATTGTGCTTGTTGTAGTCAATGGCAGCCAGTAGTGTCCTTGTCTTGTAGACAAATCGTGTGTAGGCGTGCCGCTTTGATGAGTACATGAGGAGGTGATTTTGGAAGGACTCCAAATCAGATGTGGTCCTATAAAGGTGGGACAGGAATGGGTGATGAGAATAACACACTAACATGAAATGACTAAACATACCCAAATTAGAGACTACGATGGAATAATAGCAACAACTCATTCTATGCAATGAATGACTAGATGCTTACCTGAAGTTCAAGAACTTTTTCACCAGGCCCAACCATCGCTTGTCGAGCACAACTCCAGCCAATGCCTTGTGAGCGGCAGAACCTGTAATGATAATCTTACAATTCACATATACACATACACACAGATTTGGACAGGGAGTTCAACTTCTGCATTCATTTACTGAAAATACCTTGTTTGATCCATGGCTTCTCCTGGCTGCCTTCCTCCAGTGGCTCGTGCTGACAGCACCCAGTTGCCCAAGATTGCTCGTCCCGTACGTGGTGCAGCACGCCAACCCACATCATCTGCAAAAAAGGAAAATTACATACAGTGCATACAGAGCCAAGCAATCTCTGCCAGCGTAAGGAGGAGACCTGGTCAAAATATATACATTTTCACTTGACATACCTTGAACTGCTCCTCAGTTACAGCATGCTTACTGCAGTACCAAAAGTGATTAACAATGTCCTTGATCCAGGCTTGAATATCTGTTTGATTTTTTACAGTCCCAACCTGGCACACAAGAGTAACACATACATCATCAATATTCAGCGCCAAACTAACCCTTCCAACCTAATATCCCAACCTAATATCAAGTGGACAACATGTGTCTATTACAAATGGTACAAATAGTTTGAATCATACCGTCGAAGCTTCTTGCTTAGACTTTTAGCTGCATGCCATATATCCAGTGAGTGTTGGATCCCCCATGCTTTGTATTTACCACGCTCTGGATCTGTAAAAAAAAAAAAATATGTTGAACTAGGGCTGGGCGATATAGAAAAAAAGCTTATCGATAAAAATGCATATTGATCGATATTGATAATTATTGAAAATATTTAAAACCATATTTTATGTGCATCTCTGCCTGGACATTTTATGATATTGCTAAATGATTTGATTTAAATAAAGAACACAAACACAGAATTCCAATTAAATCTTTATTTAACCAACTTTTTTAACCATAACAGAATTTTTTTTAAGAAAAATAACTTAACTTTATATCGCGGATCAAGAGTGGCAGGTTTTTCAGCTGCAGAGAACAGCAGACATATCCATCACTATGAAGCACGTTACTGCATCCGTTATGTCCTTATGCCGCTTGGACGCTTTGTCATTTTATCACAAAGAAGGGAGCTCAGTTTAGCTGCTATACCTGCTTTGTTTTGGAAGAAGTTCCAGAAAATTCAGACGATGACGACGCAGAGCCGCGCACAGCTCGCGGGGCCGCGCACAGCTCGCGGGGCCGCGCACAGCTCGCGGGGCCGCGCACAGCTCGCGGGGCCGCGCACAGCTCGCGGGGCCGCGCACAGCTCTCGGGGCCGCGCACAGCTCGCGGGGCCGCGCACAGCTCGCGGGGCCGCGCACAGCTCGCGCTGCTGCCGGTGTGAGCGGCTTACGTGATGAATACTGGTGGGTTGCGTTACCAGACTCTGCTTTTACCGGTTCCTTGCAAGTTTTACAAATCACTGTGGTTTATTTCTATCAGGCTGGCAAACTAGTAAAACCCCGTTTTGGGACCGTTTCCTCCGCCGCTCGTTGCTGCAACATATTCACATGCTCTGTGTTGTGGTTTGAGAGGGCAGCGCTTAGTGACGGCGTGCCGACTGTGGCAAGGAAGTAAAGCTGTCTATCGAAGTTTTTATCTACCCTATTTTTTCCTATCGCGCCACACGTCTATCGATCGATATATATTGTTATTGAATTATCGCCCAGCCCTATGTTGAACTACATCCCAACCCAAAACACTGCATACAATTTCAACCGACTTCAAATAATACAGGAAAAACAACTCACTCAACAATGCACTGATCTGTGGGTGGGCATCAGTGACAACTTCTTTGATAGCAAGCTCTGGAAGGAGAGCTTTCATTGTACGAATAAAGCACTCCTTCTCCATGATGACCGAGTTCCTGTTGGTTTCTCGCTTATCAACAGAGACGATGTGGACAATGTCTCTGGAGTCTTGCTCTATGGTGGTGTATGTGCAAAACTGTGCACAATGACCTGCAACAACAGCACTGATGTCAGCATACATGTGTGCATTTTTAAAAACACAGTTTGCACATGTCAAGCATGTTTGTAACTACACAAATGAATAGCATCAGAAAAAGGGTGGTCCAACCTACTGGTCGGTCAGGACACAATGGCTAGACATTGAGAGATGAACTGCATGGGCTGTGCACAGAATAAGGTCTAATGTGATGCTAATTGAGTAGTTTCAGAACCTCACCCCAGACAGCTTCACAAATTAGACATAGTAGGTAATCCTTATTATTAGTGATGGGTCCGGCAACACTGATGCGTCGGCGCATGTGTCGAGCTCATAGAGCAAAACCCGTGTCGATGCGCGTATCGACACGGGAAAGTCACGTGACCGATACAGGAACTGTTTCGAACTGGCTGACACGCCAAACTGTTTCTGTTCCCTCTAAGCTGCACGCTTGTGCATTCGCGCACAGCAGCGCGCACAGCAAAGCTATGCTGCGCAGTAAATAAAATCCAAGCTGAACTGTAAACAAAATAATGGTTAATAATGGTTAATTTTTAACCATTTTGCAACTCTGGCGTGATGGTGTACCACAGTCTCGCTCTGTGAGCGCCAGGTGCTTACCGGAGCGCACCACTGATTGATGGGATGAAGTTACATGAAGATTTAAAACAAAGCAATAGTTTAACACAATTCAAAAGAAAGTACAAAGAGGTAATTTTCAATAGATACACACATGGGGACAGAAAGCAATAAGGTGTGTATTGAAGATAATAACTTGGTGTAAGGGTTTAGAAAGATAAACTAGCATAAAATGGGAAAATGTATAGGTAAATATTAGTAACTGTTACTTCTAACTGCCACTTTGATTTAGATTTATTTATTTTTTAATGACAGTAGGACTCTAAAGTCTCAAGTGTTTAGGGGTAGGAGTTTATAAGTTCTCACTTCTTCCTACCCCATTTTGAGCATGATATGTTAACTGAAACAAAAAATCTGTATTTTCTCTTCTTTCTTATGCACTTCTTGTTACTGTGCACTATTTTATTTTTTATATTTGTATCATGTTCGAATAAATAAATAAATAAATAAATAAATGGGTTGGGCAGACGCCTTTATGGTTGGGCCGGTTGCGCTGTGCGTCTTTGTTCTGAGCGTCGTTTCAGAAAAAACGTCTGATCTACCCTTAGTAGAAAGCTACTCCTCTGAGTAGGTCTTCCTACCTTTGTCATACTCAGCATTTCCGATTTCAGAACAGATTGAAAGGACATGGCAGCAAAGAATTTGTAAAAAAAAAAAAAAGCCAGTCCACAAGCATCCTCGTTCACAACATGTTTACTTAGAGGTTATTATATTATGATACAAGTTCACATAATTTATTGACTATATCTAAAAAAAATCAAATATATGTTTAATTCAATTGAAAATATGAAATAATACAATGCAACATACAATGATTTAAATTGTATTGTGTATACTTGGTCATCAAATCAGTGTCAGTTAACTCTGTCAACCAGGTTGCCTGTAGGGATTTGTAAGGTCCAGCAGGTGTCAGTATTCAGTGACACAGTATCGGTTTTGTCCCAGTACTCCTGCACTGGCTCGATGCAGTAGGCATCTTGTATCCTGAAGAAAGTTGACTCTGAGACCATCCCCATCGCCATAAACTTGAACAGCAAGGCTACTTTCCTGTAGTTGTTGCCAGACAGGAGAATGTTGGCAGACAGCATGAAGTCACCACCCTGCATACCAAACGTCAGGGTCGGCTGAGAATTCCACTTCCACAAGGAGTGTCCGAAGGGGCATAACTGATGTAAAGAAAGTAGCAACACATATAAAAATAAAAAAATAGACATTTACAAAATCAACACATGCAAATTCACACAAGTACATAACTTTCTACCAGCAGACTTGTAAGAGTCTTCACACATTTACTGGCTACCATGTCCCCATGTGTGAAATGGGACTAGGGACTCAAAAGAAGTGTGTAGGGGGTGGGGTGAAGTGTCATCTACTAACTTACAAATTCCAAAATTACTCCAGTCCCCCGAGGTTTCAAAGTCACTTGAAAGGGTGGGGAACCCGGGCATGCTACCCCAAGCACTCTGTCAACATAACTGCACTGTTGCTGTGGCAGTCTCAAGTGCCTCGCCAGAGTCAGAAGATTCTCATTGAAGGTAATGTTTGCAGTTTTGCCAACCAGGTCATCTTCAGAAGATACTCTGTGTGGATCTGTGGTGGATTCAGAGTCTTGGCCAGGAGGATACGGTGTGTCGAAGTCATACACTACTTCATCCACACTTATATTAGCCAGCTCATTTGTTTCAAATAATAAATTCACAATACAAATATACCGTAGGTGAAGAGAAGGGACAAAATCCTCATCTGAGCTGCCTCCATCTTCCAAGCCCATTTCACTTGGATCGGCCCAAAGGTCATCCATCTCAATGCTGTTCAGGAACCACATGAAAATTATTTTAGATGGGAGAAAAGACGCTGACAGAAAATGAAACCACTACTAAACAACACTTACACAGTGTTCCGCAGGTCATTGGTATCTTCTTTGTCTGGAGAGTCTGGGCGGTGTTCTTCAGCAATGCTCAGAGAGTGCATGCTGTAGTCAGGATAAATAAGGCCAAAAAAATAAAATCACTGGTCACCTAAAAAGTTCTACATAGACAATCACAGACTCATAGCAGTGAACTGTAGCCTACCTTGATTCCAAATCTCCTACTTCTCCCCCTGCAGACAGTGGCTGGACACCCGGTTCAGCAACAATGATGAGGAATCAAACAGCCCATAAGAACTGGTACAAATAAGTAAAATGCACAAATAATAAAGCAATGGATAGAAAACCTACAGATCACGATCCGATTCCTCAGTGATACTGGACACTGGTGGCTCTGGAGGTCGAGGGTGTGCCTTGCTTGGCGTTGATGTGACTTGCCATCGCTTATAACTTCAACAAAGAGAAAGAAATGTTCATATACAAAGTCATAATACAAACAATGACACTTTTTTGGTCGGGGACTCATTTAGATAAAGGAAGAGGGACCATGCATTCCGTAGTTGAAAATAAATCACAGTCAGACAAAAAACGCTTCTAGGATCGTCAGTAAACGCTAGTTTATACATAACGTTACTAGCTCCGTGAGGTTTATGGCTAACAAACACGACTACATTTTGTACTGGTTTCAGATTTATGCAGCTCATTGCAAAACGCGATTCAAACTCAATCTGCGCAAAATAAGAAATTTAGTAAAGTAAATACACAGTCTTGAGATACTTCACATGTGAAGCAAGTTTGCCAAATAGCAAGCGATGCAGTTATCACCTACCACAACAACAATTTTTAGGCAGCAAGCTAACTAAATTGCTAGCTAATAAAACGAACATCCCGCTAGCTACTTAGCTACTCAGCAACAGACCACAATCATATTAAAGTCGAAAAAACAGCAGTACAAACAATGACTAACACAGTGAAAGTATGAACATGCACAGAGAGAGAGAGAAACCATTCTAATGTTACTTACAATCGCATCAGCAGAAACGCGAGGTCCGCGTCAGCCTTGCAGCCTTCTTTTTCTTTTAGCTCTCGCCATTCGGAAAAAGCTTGCCCGATGTTCACCCGTGTACGACTCCTCTCTCTGTCCAGAGCCATGATAACTGCACAAATATCGCCACTGCGCTAGCAACGAGCATGCCTTTCACTGGGGGCGTGTAGCAGTTCTCGCTGTAAAGCAAGACCGACTCTCGCGATGCACGAGACTTCTGAGCCTGTGGGTGCGAGCCGAGGGCTCCTGCAATTGCAATTACGGTATTTCCCCTACAGACCACCAGTGCGGCCGAGAAAACCTTTGTTCGACCTGAAATGACTCATTTAATCATCCAAAACAGTATGGAACACATTAATTAACGGAAAAATGTTGCATAGTATGCCTTTAAAAAAGGCATCCAGAAGTATTCAAGCAACTCATCGAGGACCACTTCAGCAGCAACAATTCATGCGACATGTGGATAAGCATCAGAAATGGAGTATATGTGTCCTCAGCCCTGCTCTCTTCACCCTTTTCATCCAGGACTGTTCTGCTATCTACCCCACAAACACAGTGGTGAAGTTTGCGGACGACACCACTCTAGTGGATCTCATCTCCAACAATAGTGAGTCCCAGTACAGGGATGAGGTCAGCAATCTCAAACAGTGGTGCTCAAGGAACAATGTGATCCTGAACACGAGTAAGACCAAGGAGGTAATAATAGATTACAGTAGGTCGAGAAGGATTGAACACGCTCCTCTCTATCCACCTTATTTTCGACGGAAATACGGAGCCAGCGAGTTGACGTTTTTTTGTGCGAGACTTCCGGCCGCTCACTTCCTGTCACTGAGTAGCTAGCTGAAAAGCGACTCATGCAGCTACTTCGTCTCAAATTACTCATCATTATGACTTCGAGGAAGACCGGGATCGTTTGTCCAGTTAGAGGTTGTCATAATAACGGGTGTAAAAGAAAGGTTTACGTGGAGCAGGAGTGTTTTAATCATTGACTGTGTACAAGAGCTGTGGATACGAGGCGCCCTACTTCCTTCACCCCCAGCCAAAGAATGAGGAATCCCTTCGCCTGTGTTTAAAAGCTTCAAATCTGAAGAAACCACTGAAGCGACCGTGTGTTTGTTCTTTTCATTTTGTGGACAAAAATCCGATGGAAGACCACACGATGCCAGAAAAGTGTCTGGGCTACGAAGTTCCATTAAAAACAAGGAGACGTCAAGAGGAGAGCAGACACAGGTAAGCTAATGGATGTTTACGTTAGCCAGCTTTAACTCCTTAGTTTGTGCCGCTCCTCATAAAACATATGCGTTCACATGAAGACAGTCGTCTTTTAGCTTTGTTCTCTCTGTAAATTATTTTCTGAATATTTTTCATCCCTGCTAGTAGGTCTATGGGGTTCCGTTTGTAAAGTTATACAATGAAAGATTTTACAGCAAAATGTATTTAGCCTGTCATAACACATAAAAGTCAGGGTTCATTATTCATATTTTTGTTATTCATAAATCTATAAACAAGTCACAGTTCCAAATTAAATATTTAAATAACAAGCTTAATATTTAGCTCCAAAGTAAACGTTTAGTTTGTAAACTAAAAATTTAATTTGGAGTTAAATATTTCATTTGAAAACTAAATGCTTGGTTTGCGTCTTAATATGTAGTTTACAAGCTAAACATTTAGCTGTGTAATTAAATATTTAGTTTGGAATTGTGACATTTACAAATGTATAACATGGTGAAAATCTGACTTTAAAAATGAAAACCCTTTTTTTCCTCTTAGGATCTTTAAGAAACCAAAATATTGCAGTTAGAATTTAACTGTGTAACCTTACAAATGACATCCCAGGTACTAGCACAGGGTGTTTGTAAAAACTGGAAGGAATGTGTGATATGAATATTTGAATGAGTAATGTACAGGTGCTGCTCTATTTGCTTGGTGTTAACGTAGTTTTAAGTAGTCTTGATTTGTTTTATGCTGTCTGCTAAACTGATTGTGGTCTTGTGCAGGCTTGTGTTTGACAGATGACAGCCACTGTGATGCAGAGGCTGACCGGACCGGTCCATAGTCAGAGTCACCAATGAAGAAAGATGCTGACACTACAGGCACAGATGGATCACACCTAGGAGAAAAGAAGAATAAGAATGTATGTGGCGGGGAAAACGCTGGCTTCCTGGAGTATCTTCGTCCTGGCGATGAAGTGATGGCAGACAGAGGCTTTACCATCGGAAATCTGCTGTTTGAGAGGAGATTTAACCTTGTTCTACCAGCATTCACCCATAAAAGGAGAACAGTTGTCTGATGAGGATGTAACTGCCACAAGGAGGTTGCAAATATCCACATACATGTGGAAAGAGTTATCAGGAGGCTCAAAGTTTTCACAGTAATCTCCCAGACTGTACCATCAACTTGGTTTATAAAATAGACCAAATCTTTAGAATCTGTGCAGCTCCTGTGAGCATGCAGGGGAAATCATACATGAGGAAGCAGAGAAGTTTACATGTCAAAACGATCCTGATTAGTTATATTTTACTGTAAACCAGAGGAATTATAATACACAAGAATGTGTTTTGGATTTCTGCTTTTAAATATTCTTTATTTAGCACCTTGAAGTTTTACATTTTGGAATTACTTTTCATTTTTAATATCTTTAAGTATTGTATATCCTTATTTCCTGACTATTTAAATGTTTACTTATACAAAAATTGTGTCCAACTAAAATGTGTATTATTAAATTTTGCAATCCATTTCACTTGCTCGTGTAATTTGCATTTATTCATATTTTGATCAAGTGGATGTTGACTTAGCACATGTAAAGAACTAAAGTGTATCTTATGTACATTTCACTTATAGCATATTTGTAGGCCATTTAATTCTTTGTGGTGCAGGAAACATCCATCATTCAGCCTTTTGGGTACGGCGCTGCTCATCTGTGCAGGACAATCCAGTCAGACCTTTGGCCACGGCAAACTGCACCTTTTAACAAAGTTAAAGAAACGGTGACTTTTTATATTACAGTCCTTGGTGTCATATTTATATAAAAATATGGATAGTTTATAGTGACAACTTAAACTATCCATTTAAATTTTAAATTTCAAGCCTAAACATGAAGTGGGCAGAATATTTTGATATCCTGTTATAACATCAGTTCAATCCCAAACATTTAGCACTGCTATCTTTGTAAAATTAACTGACCAGCAATCTAATCACAACGAGGCAACAGCTAGGATGTTTTTGACTCAGACGATTCATTAGCCTACCTTCCATAAGTCGCCGCTGCATGACTGAAGGAGTTCCCCTGGAGTCGCAGCATCAGAGCGCTCTGGCCGTCTCGGTGGAGCCGGTTGATGTAGTCAGGATCCACGCAGAGTGAATGTCGGACTTGCTTTGGCTTGAACGGACATCAGCCTCCATGAATACCAGGTCATCCATGTTGATATTAATTAACACCAATCCAACTTTTCTACTGCGGAGGTTTGCTTCGCTAAAGTCGCACTGCAGAGCCGTCCTCACCAAGAGACGACACAAACTGGTTAAAATGTCCTCGCTCGTTATATGAGGCCACTTCTTCGAGTCATCCTCTCAGTCATGAATAGTTTGAGGCTGTGGTACTGACCTGCCACTTTGATTGCTCTGCAATGTTTAACAATGTTGCCGCGACAGTTTATCATTTCAGTCAAACTAATGTTATTTGGCTGAGGGAAGCGCTGAGACGGAAGTGCCGCACAAAAAAACAGAAGTTGGACCCATAGTTACTTCCGCGTTCGAAAATAAGGTGGATATACAGGGGCAGATGGTGGAGCGCGTGGACAGCATTAGATTCCTGGGCAGTCACATCACCCCCGACCTTTCCTGGACTGTGAACACTTCCAACCTGGTGAAGAAGGCACAAAAACAGCTCTTCTTCCTCAGGATAGTGAAAATGTCTGGTCATTCCACTAAGCTGTTAAAGAACTTCTATAGAGCTACCATAGAGAGTGTGTTATGTATCAGCATAACTGTATTGTATGGGAGCTGCACAGTGCATGAGAGGAAGGACTTTGCACGGGTGGTGAGAAAAGTGCAGGGAATTGCAGCATGCCATCTGCAGGATTTGGACTCAATTTATGCAGAACACGTCCAAAGAAGAGCCAGACGCATCTCCACTGATCCCACCCACCCAGGCAATGCACTGTTTGCCCCTCTCCCATCAGGTAAACACTTCAGAAGCCTCAAATGCAAAACAAATAAACTTAGAAACAGCTTCTTCCCAAGAGCTGTGAGGGCTATTGCCCCCTGATGGGAGACTGCGGTCCAACACATTAAAAATCACCCCATTGTTACTAGCCCATAATACGTTGCAATCACTTTAATGTTATTGCCTATCTGCATACTATTATCTCAGAATATCTAAATTTACATTTCTGCAAATGAAGCCTAAAATCATTATTGCACAAAAGCACCTTATTACCTCATTATTTGTTATCTGTGACTCATGAAGGACAACTATATATAAACTTTTGAATCTTCATCTTTTTAAATTTTTAATCTATTGAACGCTGTAATGAAAAAAACAAACAAACAAAGAAACACTGTAACCCTTGTTCATTGTCTGTTTGTCTTTTATGTGTACTCTTAGGTGGAGTGGCCAAAAAGAAATTTCACCATGGTGTTGTGTCATCGGGCCATGAGCAAAAATCATATTGAATTGGGAACATGTAACATCAGGAGAAATCAAAATGGGTTGTAAGCAAAGGAATTTCACACATCCACGCAGAGACAGTCCCTGTCAGCAGGGTGCCCTGCTATGAAGCAGACTACACATCACTTTCTTTCTTCTTGCCTTTGGACTCTTGAGGAAAAGGTGGCTGGGGAGACCAGCCATCCATGCGGGCTGCATGCGGCTCAAAGACTCTAAGCGTCTGCAGGGTCGACCAAGCAGAGTAAAATGTGCTTTCTGTGAAACTCATTTCCTGCTGTTTTGTTGGGACAGCAAAGTGGAGAAACTCGTCCTCTGCAAGCGGAGGACCCGACTGGGTTTGGAGAACTGCTGGCTGGATCAAGCTAAGTCTGCAGTGTAAACTTCTGCGTCATACTCCACAGTAAAGAATCCACCCATGCCAATACCAGCTTTGTTTATTTTTCTCAGCTGTTGCAGGAAGCTGACTCCAGATGGCGTGGAGTGGCCAAAAGCCGGCACAGGACCCATTTTCCCAAGCGGAGAGCAAAAGCCGAGCTGAACTCGCCGTTGCAAACGGGTTACAGACCCGCATGAAGGACCCTGGAGCGGCCTGCTCCAATCGCCACGTTCTGACTAGCTCATAGCCGTATGCCCGCTGCTCTCCCCTGGAGTTTACTCTCTCTACTTCCATTGCTTTCATCTGGATGCCCAATGTGAAGCGAACTGACACAGAGGCACCAACAGGTTTGGCAGAGAAATAAACAGGGAAACTTAAATGGTTTATTTAGAAGGTTTAAGTAATGCGTTTTCACAGTGTTTTTAAACACATGGAGCTAATCGATGTATCTCCCGCTAGCTTCTTCGAACCATGCCATTGTTAATGTAATTCAAGTGTGTTGTATGGTTATAACAAACGTTATCTCCACAAGGGTTTCATACATGGATGGGATATTAATGTTTGTGTTATCCGGTCCACTCATTATGACCAGAATAAAGTCGAAGCTTTTTAAACTTAGCACCGAATGTTCGCTAGCTAATGCTATTAGCTTCTGGATAACTTTCGCTATTCCCGGTTCTTTTCAAACATAAAGTTTGTTTCGTTTCGCTTCACCATCGTTCGATAGTGCTATGAGCGTTATTACTGCATTAATATTGAATATTAATGTTGATTTAAAAGTTATTGTATAACCTTAGGAACAGCCGATTTTAGCGATTTTACAGCGACCCTTAGCCTCCCGGAGGTATAATCGCATTATTAAAATTGAGAGTTCTAGAAGATTACTGATGTTTACTGAGAAAAGCATTCTTTAAAATGTTATTTCATCAAATAATGTTTTGTTTAACTCAGGATTTGCATTGTGAATGGGTTGAAACACATACCAAATGTTGTTCTGAATTAGTTAAGCTAATTTAACCTCAATTCACATTCCTTAAGATGAACTTTGGTTCTTTAACTGAGATCTGCAGTGAACCAGGATTCACTGAATTATTCTGATGATGCTGCTGCTGATGATCAACCACTTTATTTCGTCTTTTGTTTCTTTTGTGTGTACATAGTTCCTTAGCTTCTTTTTATATTCATTTTGCTTAGTAGTTTTAGTTAAGTTTCACTAGCCTCGTAGAGAGGATTTGTTGATTTGAAATATAGTGTTAATTTGGATAAACAGCATTCTATAGTGATGTTCTCTGGATGATAATTTTATTTCTGTTGAGAGAAGTTGTCACTCATTTATTCTATATGTGTGCAGTGTTTGCTGTTAAAAGAACGCCAGTGCTCTAATCATCCCTTTCAACTATTGTCCTTATATCAGCTCTTGGGCTGATATTCACTGGAAAATACCTAACAGACAGAGAGTTATGTATTAAAAGTTAAATAACTATAAACAGTGTGTGATAGCACAACAACTGTAACATGTGGTGACAATAAATAATCTTTAAATCTTTGAATCTTTAAACATTTAAGCAAAACAACTGTGTTTAAATGTGTTTCGAGGACATTTCTACCGAGAAGTATATTATTTTCATAATATTGGGTCACGAAAGGCAGACAATTTTTAGCCAACGATTTTAATGCATTGTGTCCAGAAAGACAGGATGAAGTGATCTAGATAGATAGATCTAGATCATAGAGATTATGAGTACACCCAGCTTTGACTGCTATTGCCAATCAGCGCTGACGGTCAGTAACTCTGCTCAGTGAAATGTGTTTAATAT
This sequence comes from Fundulus diaphanus, assembly GCA_037039145.1. NCBI lineage: Eukaryota > Metazoa > Chordata > Actinopteri > Cyprinodontiformes > Fundulidae > Fundulus > Fundulus diaphanus. The sequence goes on along the minus strand of CM073129.1, from coordinate 7,884,526 downwards.
TTTTACTTGGAGCACTGATTGGCAGCACTTTTATTCAAACAAAACTTGCTAAATACTTAATGGATTTTCACAGGTTATTTTTTGTTGCAAACCCTAAGCATACAACCATATATATACATGTATAAAGATACATTGTTCACTGTATTTAAATATTTTAAGTGAAGGTAATTGTAATATAATATTCAAATGTATAGATAATTTTCAAACCGGCATTTGGCATTTTCAAATCTCTATATATAAAATTACATAGTCACTCGCCATCTCTATCTCTCTATATCAATATCCTTATATTTCTCTATATTTCCATATCTCTAATATTGTTTAAGGACTCCATCAATTTCCCTGTCACAACAAATTAATAGCCTTCACTTGACATCAGTCAGGGAATTTAAAAATTAAAGTTCCGGAGAGGTTTCATGAACTTTGTTTTTGTTGTTTAACATTTGTTTTGTATAAATTTGTATAAATCAAATCAAATATTACTTATACTCGAAGGATTAAGGTTATGAATTTTACATTAAAGGAGACATTTTTGCTTGTCCTCTCAGGTAGGCGCATATGTAGATATGTGTAATATGAAGCAAATGTGTCCAAATTCACAGGCGTGATGAGAGAAATAAACAGAAAAATTTGTTCACATGTTTTGAGAGGGGAACATGATATTTCTGACAGTTGAAATATTAGGTTTTCATTGATAGTCGTAAAAACGTCTTTTTTCTCTTTTTAAAAGAGATTGAATGTTCTCACACTTTAGTGACACTTTGATGGCGGAATATGTACTTTAAGAGAGATTAACAATCACAAATTAGCAACTAGAAGAGTAGCTATTCCTGCATTGTGTAATATTTTACATCAGAATCCACATTTTACCAGAATAATAAACTACACTCAACTTTTCAGGAAGCCTTTTTCGTATCCAGCAGAATGAGCTTCGATCTTTCCACATCAATAATACAAGATTATAAACATTTGTTGGAAAACAGTTTTTGATGACTGACTGATATCCGTCAGGTTAACATGTTCATGACTCAGTGACGACTTTGATTCTGTCTGTGATCAAAAAAACACCACAGGACCAAGTTTCCTTTTTTAATTTAGTTTTTTAGTAATTAACAATAAAGCAACAATATGACATGATTGTGTGTCGTTTACCGACAAGTTCATGAAAAATCCCGAGAAGTCTCTGGTATCCTTGTGCTGTTCTCAGGTTGACCGCCCCAAGATAGCAGCTGTAATTTATGCGCCGCAACAGGTAATGCGGGGTCTACTCTTTATATACGTCTATGATGTTTCCTACCTACGACTGCGTTTATATGCATTTTGATTACATTTCTAGCGAGATGCATGTGTATTATTTTCATAATCTTTGTTCGTAGACAATCTTTCATTCATTAGTTTCTCCAAAGATTTTAATGTGTTCTGTCTCAGAAAGACAGGAGGAAGTGATGTTTCCTACCTTTGTCACAGACCTGCTCTTATGTTCCAGTCCACAACAAACAACTTTTAAGCAAAACGTGCAGTTATACGCATTTTGAGACAGCTATGTCATTATGCCGGTTGCTATTGTCAACGACGTAGCCATATACATCACCGACGTGCACCGACTTCGACGTTCATAAAAAAGCAATATTTAATGAAAACTTTGCAGGTATATACATGTTGATGACATCTCTGGCGAAAAGTATGTATGATATAGTTATGATCTTTGTTCAAGGAAGGTAGACAATCTTTCCTTTATTAGTTCTGCCTAAGGTTTCAGTGTCACACGTTCGACTGCGTGTAGCTTATTAAAGCAGGCCGCGTTCCAATTACTCTCAACCCATCCGCTGTACTTATACAGGGAAATTCAATATTTAAAGACAGAATCTAAAATGTATTTATTTTAATGACATTTCTAGCAAAATAATGTATAATATTTTCATATAATTCTTTCAGGAAGTGTAGATAATCTTTCTATAGTGGTTTTCCTCTTACATATCTTCCAAACTGTAAATTATGGATCTGGTCAGCTGGACTCAACGCAATTGATCAAATTTTCTCAACTACAAGACTGGACGAAGGAGTGCCCCCCTGTGCCCGATGGGACAAATGCAGCTGGACACACCGTGGGAGGAAGATCATGTTTCTGTCCATTTTTTCAGTGGAGAATGTTGATAATGTGTTCAAAATTGGATTTATGATAACAGGATTTCTGCATTTTGGAGCTGGAGGTTACCTGGAGTATGGAGAAATTCTGAAAACGTCGGCACCTGTGTCCGCCTATGTCAAGGCTGATGTGAGGGATATGTCCACTACCAGCACTCAGACTGAAATGCTGGTACTGCAGACCAGCTGTGATTTCTGAACTTGCTGGCTGAATGGGAACGATCTTGGATAAACCTAGAAGCTGGACTCTGGCTGTATTGGAATCGCCATTGAGATGTAAGAGTGAGAAGGGAGAAAGCAATATAACATCCTCTGAATCTGCTTCTACACCTGCAAAGAGAGATAGAAAAAGAACAGCAAACGCAACCGATAAAGTACTACAGGTACAAACTAGAGACTGACATTTTCCCATGGGAATCACGCGGGATGGGAGTCAACATTAGTAAATATCACGTGATTGAGATGGTACAGGATTAAATATCAACGGGAGCAGATGGGAGCGGGAGTAAACCAATAGCAGGTACAATAAACTAGGATCGATGCCAAAAAATTAAATAAAATAGAAAATCAAAAATGTAGGTTCACCGCCGCCATTTCGTGTGCTCGTGTGCTCGTGACACGTCATCAGCCTCAGCCCGAGCACTGTTCCAATTGCCGAGAACGCCAAACCGAGAACGCATCACATCCCCGGATGTTGTTCTCGCCCCGCCCTCTTTATCGAGCATGCATCAGAGCAGACTTGTGCGTTCTTCAGACGGACCACTTGCCCAGAATGCACCGCTGCCACAGCTTGATTCGAGACAACGCAAACAGAGCTCACAGCGGTAAGTTAAAAATTCCCTTTTCTGCTGCTGTTGTTCTTCAAAAGTACGTTTTCTGATCGTTTGAGGCGAGAACATTATACTTTTAAGCTTTCCTATGTGGCCTGTTTACAGAGTTAGTGCGTAATTTTTTAAAAAAGTCCGACGTTGAGCTAACGGAGTGACCCGCAGACCTCCGAGGGAAACCGCAGCCAGGGCTGATGTTAGTCCGTCTTTAGTACACTTCTGTCGGCCAAGTAATGTGCATAGTACCGCTGGTTATGATTTATTTGTTTTGTGTTTATCTGACTGACGTGTGTTGCTTTATTAACTCAATACTTGCTGGAATAAATTGTAAATGTCTCCCAAGGACGACACCAGCATAAAAAACTAGAAAATTTCAGAAGAAATGTAAGAAGGCGCCCGCCATCTGTATGTGCTGAAATGGAAAATGTAAGCTCTTCAGAAAGAATGCTGCTCATTTCAAATATGTTTGCTCCCTTAAAAATCCTCCTTGGTTGTGGGCTTTTATTGCTTGGGGATTTTAAATCAAATGCTTTTAGAGGTTCTTCTTAAGCAGAGGTTTGATACACTTGTTAAAAGATTTGTGTGCAGTTTGGCACCAGATTCAATGTGTGTAAGGGTGACACTTGACAAAAAGGTGTGCTCAACAGAATATTTAAATATGTTCACGTGACACAAACAAAACCTACACCTTCTGGAAGTTGTAGCAACCAAATAATTAGCAAACAACAAGCTCATGTTTCCATTTTCAATGTTTGCAGTATTTTTCTGTATGGGAGGTTCTCCCTTGCATTGCTAGGAATTGTGGAGCCCTAGAATGAAACCCATTAGAAGCACTGTTCCAAAGTTGGCAACATTTTTAAAAGAAGCCTTTTTCCATCAATGTGCACTTGGGAAATAATCTCCTAGTTTAATTAAATGCTTGCACTGCTTTTTCTGTTTTGTTACATTTGTTGTTTATTTAGATATTTAATGTTGCTTTCCATGTACGTTTTCATATATAATGAATGCATTTTTTTTGCAATGCAGTACTGTCGACCAGAGTTCAACAGCTCTGGTTATTTTGTGTTTAGCCTCAAAAAGGCACTTCTGACATTGACTGTGGTTTGGAAGTGTCCTGAGACAGAGTATTCCACATTTTAAGTCCATACCTGGTACAAGTATGTACATAGGTGCTCTTGATCCACCAACTCTGTCTTAAGTCTTGTCCTTGGGAAGCTTTCCCCAATTTATTGAACAGATTCTTCTTGACAATCCTCACAAAAAGTAGTTCTTGCTGTTGCTGGTGCACTGTTTAAGACTAAATATTTTCCTTTTACTCAACTTTCTTTAACGTGTTTGTATGTTTGTAACGTTTGCATGTTAAACCTTGTATTAATTCAATTCAATTCAATTCAATTTTATTTATATAGCGCCAATTCATGAAACATGTCATCTCGAGGCACTTTACAAAGTCAAAATCAAGCATATTATACAGATTGGTCAAAAATTTCCTATATAAGGGAACCAGTTGATTGCTTCAAAGTCCCGACAAGCAGCATTCACTCCTGGAGAAGCGCAGAGCTACAGGGAGAGTCGTCTGCATTGTCCATGGCTTTGCAGCAATCCCTCATACTGAGCAAGCATGAAGCGACAGTGGAAAGAAAAACCACCCATTAGCGGGAAGGAAAAACCTCCAGCAGAACCGGGCTCAGTATGAACGGTCATCTGCCTCGACCGTCTGAGGGTTACAGAAGACAGAGCAGAGACACAACAAGACAGACAAAAAAGCACAGAAGCAAACATTGATCCAATAATCTGTTCTATATTACATGATGATAGCGGGTGAGCTGTCTTCTGTGGATGATGTCTCAGATAACAGAACGCCAGACCACATGTACCTACTATGAAGAAAAAAGAGAGGAAAAAAAGTTATAAGCAGAAATGATGACAAGCAATACATAATTGAAGAACAGTAGAACTCGATAGAGTGAGAAAAATATATCCTGATGTCCTCCAGCAGCCTAAGCCCATAGAAGCACATCCCCATAGGTAGGTCAGGGCAACATAAGCCACTCTAGTTATAAGCTTTGTCAAAAAGGAAAGTTTTAAGATTAGTCTTAAAAGTAGACAGGGTGTCTGCCTCACGGACCAAAACTGGGAGTTGGTTCCACAGGAGAGGAGCCTGATAACTAAAGGATCTGCCTCCCATTCTACTTTTAGAGACTCTAGGAACCACCAGCAGACCTGCAGTCTGAGAGCGAAGTGCTCTTTTAGGAACATATGGGGTAATCAGAGCTCTGATATATGATGGAGCTTGATTATTAAGGGCTTTATACGTTAGAAGAAGAATTTTAAACTCTATTCTTGATTTAACAGGAAGCCAATGAAGGGAAGCTAAAATTGGAGAAATATGATCCCTTTTGTTGATTTTCATCAGAACACTTGCTACAGCATTTTGGATCAGCTGAAGACTCTGAACTGCATTTTGTGGACTTCCTGATAGTAAAGAATTACAATAGTCCAGCCTTGAAGTAACAAATGCATGGACCAGTTTTTCAGCGTCGCTCCTGGACAGGATGTTTCTAATTTTGGCAATATTCCGGAGGTGAAAAAAGGAAACTCTTGAAACCTGTTTAATATGGGATTTAAATGACATGTCTTGGTCAAGAATAACACCAAGATTTTTTTACTTTATTACCAGAGGCCAAGTTAATGCCATCCAGATTAAGTGATTGATTAAGAACTTTATTTTTTGAGGACTCTGGTCCAAAGATTACAACTTCTGTCTTGTCAGAATTTAAATGCAGAAAATTTAAAGTCATCCAGCTTTTGATGTCATCAAGACATGCCTGTAGTTGAAGTAATTGATTTGATTCATCAGGATTTATGGACAAATACAACTGAGTGTCATCAGCATAACAGTGGAATTTAATCCTATGCTGTCTGATAATTTTGCCAATCGGAAGCATATATATAGTAAAGAGAATTGGTCCAAGGACTGAACCCTGTGGTACTCCACAAGTGACCCTAGAGTTTGAAGAAGATTTATTATTAACATGAACAAATTGAAATCTGTCCGAGAGATAAGATTTAAACCAGCCTAATGCTTTCCCCTTAATCCCTACAGTATGCTCAAGTCTTTGTATTAGAATATTGTGATCAACTGTATCAAATGCAGCACTGAGATCTAACAGGACAAGTACAGACACAAGTCCATTATCTGAGGCCATGAGAATATCATTAGTGACCTTCACCAGAGCTGTTTCAGTGCTATATGATGAGGTCTGAAGCCTGACTGAAACTCCTCAAGTAGGTCATTACTTTGTAAATGTTCACATAGTTGATTAGCAACTACTTTCTCAAGAATTTTAGATAGGAAAAGAAGATTAGATATAGGTCTGTAATTTACTAACTCATCTTGATCAAGAGAAGGTTTCTTAAGTAAAGGTTTAATAACAGCTACTTTAAAAGCCTGTGGTACATATCCATTTACTAAGGATAGATTAATCATGTCTAAGATAGGACCACTGGTCAAAAGGAATACCTCCTTAAACAACTTGGTTGGGATTGGGTCCAACATGCAGGTAGAAGATTTAGATGAAGCTAAAATTTTAGATAGCTCAGAAAGCTCCACTACCTCCAAACAGTTCAAACACTGTTCAGGTTCTAAAGATTCCTCCAACGCTGCCTCACTTACTGAGGATGAGGTAATCGTGTTTGGGAGGATGCCAATTATTTTATTTTTAATGGCATCAATTTTATCTATGAAGAATCCCATAAAGTCATTACTGCTAAGAGCTAAGGGAATGGATGGATCAACAGAGCTGTGGCTCTGGGTAAGTTTAGCAACCGTACTGAAGAGAAATCTAGGATTATTTTTATTCTCCTCAATTAATGATGAAAAATATGCTGCTCTAACTCTGCGAAGGCTCTTATTATACAACAATAGACTGTCTTTCCAGATTAGGTAGGATTCCTCTGGGTGTGTAGAGCGCCATTTTCTCTCCAATTTCCTAACATTGTGCTTCAAGGAAGGCAGCTCTGAATTAAACCATTGCATGTATACAAATAAACAGATATCAGTATACTGACAATGAACATATTTATTAACTAAAAAAACAGAACAAACTTTAAACAGGCAACTTGCTGTAGGACAATGAGAAATCAAACAATGTGAACTAAAATACATATGAGATCATGTGTAATGGGCATCGTCTGTAAGAAACAGATCGGCTGTGTCTTATAGGCGATGCCAATGACACATGTCATTGCTTTCTGTGTCCTACATGAGGGCAGCTGTGGAATGTTATCCTATAACCAAATGGCCAATCTGAAATAAACAAAATACAAAACGTTACACACAGTCAACAGACCACAGTCCAAGCATTTTATCTACAATTTAGGGTTGAACTATTTAAGCTAGGCCTGTTTTAGGTTCCTATGCGCACATTATTTTAAATTTACATTAAACTAGGTAAACTAAAACTGTTCAGTAACCAAGGTCAAATCCGTCTGCTGTACCTCCACCCCAAGAAACGTCCTACTTGGTCCTCCACTCTCCATCCCCATGGGCAGACATCCATCACTCTTAAACCTTAAAAATGCAAGAGTACCAGCAGGGGGCATCACAGGGCGGGCTGGGCTACACCAGAAAAACGCCATCTCGTCTAAGAAATGGTAAAACACTGATGTAGCCCAGTCAAGGGGAATCACACTCTGGGCCAATCTGAGCGAGAAGACACCCCGTATTGAATCTAAAAATTAGCCTTACTGAGTAATTTAAGGATCTGTGATACCCATTAGATCCTCATTGTCTATATAACAAAGCAAAAAGATTGCAAGAACTGCAGATCTTGGTGTGTGTGTCTGTAGCAGAGAGTTTCCATTCCTAATCATTAAACAATAGCAATCAACTTAATGCACCATTACAGTATAACATCAAATCAAAGATGATGATGGAAGTTAGTGGAAAAGAGAAAAATAAAAAAACATTCATGAAATAAAAAGAGTATGTATGTTATTACGGCAAAAAGCTGTCAGGTCATTCTGAGCACGTGGCAGACATCAATCTATTTTTGCATAAGTGGTAGGCTCAAGGTTCTTGGGCAACTGCTCCTTTGTTGCAAAGTGAAAAAGAAAAAAATCATAGTTGTCTGGCGTGTTTCTTCCAAACTTCTGAAATTGAAACAAGAAAATACAAAAGCTTACTTAAGGCCTTTTATGTCTTCAGTGACATTTGTGATTTCAACGGAATGCAAATGTACCTTCTTGTCTACAGCGTGGGTTGGCAAGGCCAACTGAAGACTACGGCCAGTCACAGGGCAATTTGGTCACTCATGGATCATCATTCTGTTGAAATGGCAGAATGATGGAGTGAGGAAAGAAATTGTAATAAAATATTTGTTAGGTTTGGCCATGTGTAATTTGGATACCTTGCTACAAATGGTTGGTTGCCTTCCAGGTCTACCAGGTTAATCTTCATGTTGTCCAAGCACCAAGCCATGTGTGTCACCTTGCGCTACCTGCAAAACAGTCTAAAACTTGGGAAAATAGGGGTTAATTCCACCCAAAACCTGACATACAAAGCTGTAAACTGCAGATGAAACATCATTTCCAAGCAGGCACAGAAAGTGTAGGCTTATGGTTAGACTCAGAAATTATTAAGAGGGCCGTTACAGTCTAACAGACTATTAAATCAAGAACAAGGCAACACAGTCCTGTCCAATCACATTTTCCACATCACAAAGTCAAGGAGAGGCAGCAGCAGAGAAAGAAGACAAAATACAGTATACCGGGTTGTGGTAACTGTAATACGTCTGCAACACACCTGACTGGACACAATATTCTGGGCGAGATATGTAAATGTGATCAATCAGGGTGCGCTTTTCCGTTGTTGGAGCCGAGATAAGCTGAGTGAATCCTTTGCTTTCAAACAAGTCCTTCATAGCTTTTTTTCCCAGAGAGAGAAGATCCTTATTGAAGTCTCCCAATACAACAACTGGCTGAATATCAATGGAATTAAGACCATCCAAGAAGCTGTGAATGTTTTTCAAGAAGCTGGCAAGATCATAACTGGGTGCCCTGTAAACCGTGGCAACAAGGACTGAAATCAGAGCGTCCAATCTTATCACATTGTACTCAAGATCTGTAACATTGCGAAAGTATCTCTGTTCCTCAGGTTGGAGAATGCTCCTGCAGTAAGTTGCTACTCCCCCCCTTCCTTGGTAGCAATGTCGGCTCTGCTAGAGTAAGACGTGTCTGTTGCGTGCAAACAAACAATAACCCTCCATATGCAAAGAAGCTGGAAAAGAAGATCCAAACAAATGACTTTCTGTAAGACAGAGAATATCAGCCAATCCCAGTCCATGATGGTGCTTCATATCCTCATAGTAACATACAAGACCTTCAACGTTGTGGTGGATGTCACAGCAGTCATCGTATCCATGACTGCTGTGATACTTTCGTCAGTGTAGATCTTCTTCTCATCAAAATCGATTATTTTAAGCCCTTCTAAAGATGTTGTACGACTTAATGCCACATACGCCATGCCAGGTTGAAAGATACGTTTTAAAGAAACAACAGCTGACTGCATGGTCATCCCCTGTACTTTGTGTGCCGTACAACCAAAGGCCAATTTAATTGGAAACTGCCGTCGCACCACTCCTCTTACGCTGCTTTGGTCCTCGAATCTCTCAATGTATACCAAATCGTCCGGTTTACCACGCATCCTTTTGGTACGTCCAGCCGTGGAATTGTCCATTCTTAGTCCGATCAGTTTCACAGTTATCGTTCCGTCTTTGGTGTGGGTAACAATGTCTGCTATCGTTCCAAAGGTTCCATTCACCAAGCCATCCTCTACATCCAGGTTCCTCGTTATCATGACTCTAACACCCAATCCGGCTTGGATGTGGTTGCACAAATCTCGACTTTTGCCCCTAACGCAACTGGTCAAACTAACCATGTTTCCTGTTTTTGTTTCTCTCATGTATTCCTCTGCGTGGACATCAACAATAGCTGTACCTAAAGAGGCAACCACTGCAGCGTTGTGTGGGTCCACCTGTTTGTTGGTTGCAAAAATATGCAACACATCCAACGGACAATCCTTGGGATCTGCAACACACTGCGTCAGCAAAGTTCTGTCCTCTTCGCTGAGATCATCAGCTTTCCTTTTGATGCGAAGGCGGTTAAGCAGCTCAGCAAAGACTTTGTCATCCTTCTGTCGCATGATCTCCGTAAGACTTACCAGGCAGAAATTCTCATTCCAGAGATCAAGTACACCATCCTCCGTGACACAAAGAGGTCTTGAAGCTCCCAAGGGGGGCAGTTGGTGAAAGTCTCCCACCGCAAGAACACAAATCCCACCAAACGGCCTTGTGTTCCCTTTGATCTGCTGAAATCTCCAGTGAACGTATGCCAATAGTTCTTTAGAAACCATGGAGATTTCATCAATAATCAAGATTTCCACATTGGAAAGAACTGCTCTGACCTCATCCAGGGCATTTCATGAATTTGTGACATGACATGTGAAATTTCATGACATGTTTCATGAATTGGCGCTATATAAATAAAATTTAATTGAATTGAATTAGACACATGCATAACAAATAATGTATGAAAACATGCTAAATTTTCAAACTGGAAAATTGGAACAAAATAGTCACTTACCGCAGTAGACATGGTGATTCGTTGTGTTCGCCTGTCTGCTAAGCTCAAAACAACCGCGCCTGGCTTGACGGAGAAACCAGGAGAACAGCTGAGCATCTTTACGACAGTGCACTTTTACTTTCGCCCTCTGGGGGGAGCCTCGCTGGAAAATCAACCCCGGTTGCATAGTATTCCTTTAAGTTCACTTCTAACCCTGCTGTAGGCCAGTCTGTCTCCAGATCAGAATGCTGCATCCTGGGCCTTCAGCATGGACGGCACCAAGCTGTCCAACCATGATTTCTAGTTAGGAAACACTCTGTTTTCGTGGGTAGGACAGCATCAGTGCAGAAGTGAATATAGTAAAGCACAGATGATGTGTAGCTTTCGAAGTCAGTACCCTATTTAAATACATCCCAGTCTGTGTTTCTAAAACAGTCCTGTAGAGCTGAGCAGGTTTCTTTTGTCCAAACCTGAATGGTTTTATCACCGGTCTGGTTGTGTAGATCAGTGGCTTGTAGGCAGGTATCAGCTCCACAGAGATGTGATCTGATGAACCAAAATGAGGAGCTGCAGTAGCTTTGCGTGCTCCTGGGATGTTACAGTGAACTTGATCTAATGTATTATTGTCTCTGGTCGGGAATTTAATGAATTTATGGAATTTGGGGAGCACAGCCTTTAAATTAACATGGTTAAAGTCCCTAGCAACGATCACAGCTGCATCTGGGTTAATGTTTATTTTGGCCGGTAACAAAGCAGTAAAGCGGCTCCATAGCTAGCTTGGCTCTAGCTTTCGGCCGGATGTACACTGCCATGATTATCACAGAGCTGAACTGTCTAGCCATTTTAATTAGTCTGGACTTAACTGCAAGGTATTCCAGGTCAGATGAGCAGAAGGTTCTGACGGTATTTGCTGTTGTGCACCATGTGTTGTGAATATAGATCACCAGTCCTCCTCCTCTGCTTTTCTCCGCAGCCGCCATCAAATCTGCCCTGAACAGCATGCACTCTTCCAGACCCATCATTTCGTTGGGGACACTGCCATTGATTCTGTGAAAATCACTACAGAGCTGTCCATTGTGCGTTGGGTGATTCTTAACTGGATCTCGTCAAATTTGTTGGTGAGGGATCTTATGTTGGACAGAATGAGCCTCGGAAGTGTTGGTCTATATGGGTTAACCTTTAGCCGAGTCAGCAGATCTGCCTCACCGTCTCCTTCTTGTCTGACACCGATTCCTTGGCCTCCAGAGCGGGCAGATGGAGCGCTTTGGCTGCTGCAGACTTCTTCTGGTCCCATGGAGGCTGCGTTGCTATAATATTCTATGGGGGCACCCTTCTCGTCAAATAATGATGAGAAGGGGGTCCCCTGTGCGTCAACTTATGACTTTGAGGGAAACTGACCAAGCATCAATATATGACGAGTAGGGAGTGAGAATGTGTAGGCTGTCATACATAGATATACCTTGTGGATAAACACTGCATTTTCTTTTTCAGTAGAGCAGTTTGCATTTGTATATTTGTGTATGTAGCATTAAGTGTGACATCTCTTAGCTGCTCTCTGACTGACTTTCACTTTGGCTCCCACTGGATGTCAGTTTATCAGTCGATTGAATATCCATCAGCCCTTTATTTATAACACTCTAAATGAAGTGTTGCTGCTTGCTTTTTCATCTTTACTGAAGAGCTGCAAAGGGAGGTGGGTATGTGTGCAGAGAGTGTGGAAGGCCAAGAAGAGACAGGGAAGAGCCAGAAATCAATATTTTTTTTACTGAAAAGCCTTGGGCAGCAGGATGAGAGACAGGAAGGAAGGAGGCATTAAAGGAAAAGTAGGAAAATGACTTGCGATAAAGGCAGAGGTCGGATGGAAGCTCAAACAGCTGTTTATGCATTTTTTGCTTTCTTTATATATAAGACTATCCATCATCTTTTCTGACTTCAAACTATTCTAGAATACATGTCACTGTTGTGGACCACAGTAGTTATTGCTGTAATTGTTAGGATTATGCTGCAATAAAGTCCTCTAAACTAGCAATAAACACTGCCAGTGTCACGTTAGAGGTAAGGCTTTTGCCCCACATAAAAGAAGCACTTTTATGAAAAGGGAGAACGTTTAACAGTTTGTTAAACATACGTTGAACTTGTCTGGATCCACAGGGGATGGCCCAAGTCTCGGATGAACAAGAATGGCTTACAATTAAATTGGAGGAAAAGGCTGGGGAGGAGGGAGCCATGTTCAGGGTGTGGGTTTGAGGACACAGAGGACTGGAAGACATGGAGGATAGAATGGTGGACGTGGAGGTTGTCTAGAAGTTGTAGACAGACAGTTGATAGGCTGGAGAACAGGCAGTACGGTTGATGGCAGCGAAGGTCTGGGTCCAGAGAGGTCTGCTACTGTTGATGCACTGAGAGATGGAAGTGGTGAGATCTCCTTTTCATCCAAGGGAAAAAGAACAGGTTGGTACCTCAGTGTGACTTTAAATGGAGATAAACCTATATCTGTTGAAATGTGGGAATTGTGAGTATACTTGACCCAGTGCAGGAGTTTACTCCAGTTGGCTGGGTTGCTGGAAGTGTAGCGTCTGGGGATTGCCTCCAACCCCTGGTTGATGTTCTCAGTTTGGCTGTTAGACTGGGGGTTGAAACCAGATCATAGGCAGACCTTTGCATCAAGAGCGGTGCAAAACTGTTTCCAAAGAATTGAGTCATCTGGAAGGAAGTGGGTAATTTTCTGAGGGAATTAAGATAGCAAGCCTTGGAAAAACAGATGGTAATAGTGGTCATAGCTTGTGTTGATGGCAGGCCGGTGGTAAAGTCGAGAGCTATGTGGGACCATGAAAGCTAGGGAACAAGCAGAAGTTGAAAGAGACCTGCGGTTGGCTGGTTACTAGCCAAATTACTGGCACAGGTGGAGCAGAAGCAGACATATTCTTGGACATCGCTGAACATGGAGGGCCACCAAAATTTATGGGATATGGTTTGGCCAATACCAGGTTCGCAGGAAAAGTTGGAAGTGTGGATCCAGTGACTCAGGTAGGACCCTAAAGATGAAGGTTTGGTTGGCTGGCCTGGTACCTGGATCTGCTTCTTGTTGTTGGGCTCTGCGGATTATGTCCTCTGTGTCCCACATGAGGTCACCCACCATACACGATGATGGGAGAATGGTTGTGGGTCATTGTACTTCCTCATCAGGCAAAAACTGCCAAAACAGAGTTTCAGTTTTTTTTTTTTCTAAGTGTCAGGTTTAATGCTCTTGGACCCTGTAAGATATGCAATAGACAGATTAAATGGAGAGAAGAAAAGTGACCATCAAGACTTTCCAGAGTTTAGGCGTCGTGGAAGGTTTTTGGAAGGTTTTTGTGGTCAGTCCAAACCAGAACTGGATGTTCAGCTCCCTTCAACCAGTACTGCCATTCCTCCAGGGAGAGTTTTTTGGCCAGTAACTCACAGTCTCTCACATTATAATGGCACTCTGTTGCCTGGAGAAGAACACACAGGTATGGAGTTTATCATCTTGCTTTCGCAGAGATAGTACTGCTCCAACTCAAGTATCCAATGCATCAACCTCCAAGACAAACTGTTTGAGTGGGTCAGGCTGTACCAGAATCAGGGTTTTGGAGAACCTTTCTTTTAGCTTCTTAAAAGCTAGGTTGGCTTCATCTGACCACGAGTAGGTATTTTAGTTAGAGGTGAGGGGTGCCTCAACCAAACTGCAGTACTGAATAAAGTGTCCATATAACTTGGTGAAACCAAGGAGTCTTTGCAGCTGCCTGCAGGACTCTGGCACAGGTCACTTTTACACGGCCTTATTCTTGTCCTGGTTAGCGCAAATCAGTCTGCCCTCCAAGATGAAACCAAGAAAGATGACTGAAGCCTGGTGGAATTCACATTTCTCCACCTTCATGTATAGGTGGTTCTCCAGGAGACGTTGAAGGACTTAGCAAAAATGTTTGTGATGGTCTTCAAGGGACTTGGAAAAAATGAGAAAGGTGATCGAAGACGAACAGATTCAGGAAATCCCACAGGACATTGTTGACGAGGGCTTGGAATATGGCAGGTGCATTGGTTAGTCCGAAAGGCATGACCAGGTACTCAAAGTGCCATAGTGGTGTCTTAAATGCCATCTTCCACACATCACCTTGACAGATGCGGACCAAATGGTAAACATTGCGAAGGTCAAGCTCGGTGAAGATGATGGCTCCATGAAACAGTTCAAAAGCAGAGGCAAGGTGTGGAAGAGGATACTTATTTTAAAATGATTATCTGGTTTAAACTTTGGTAAATGATGTAGAGAAAAAGAGAGCCATCTTTCTTGGACACAAGCAAGAAGCCCACCCCTAGGGGAGATAAGGAATGTCGGATGAGTCTGGCGACCAGGCACTCGATATATTTCTCCATAGCCTCTCTTTTGGGGCGAGACAAGTTGCAGAGTCAACTGGTGGGAAAAAGAACCCCAGCCAACGGGTTGATGGCACAGTCGTAGGGTCAGTGTGGTGGTAGACACTTTGGTAAAGGCTTTGTCTTCATTGAACACCTGTCGAAGATCTTGGGGTCTTGGGTTTTCTGGAGTCAGCGCAGGATGACAGATGGAACTGCTGAATGGAGAGAGGATGTAAGGCAATCAGCTGACCAGGATTCAATTCAGGATTCTGACAAGTTGAGGTGAGGGTTGTATGTGTGAGACAAGAATGACCCACACAAGTCCAAAGGATGAAATGTGTTTGTTGTGATTGCCAGAGATGATTAACTGTAATGGTTCAGTTTGATGTGTTTTCTGTGGTAATGTTACGGTTTGTTTACTTTGTGTAATTGTTTGCTAAAAAGTAAAGCTAGTCTAATTGGACATAGGTTGTGTGTCCTTAATGCAACAGCTCTCCCTGGGAATTAGAAATGTACATTCGCTTAGTCAGCTCAAAGACCACCCAAAGTTGTGGTTATAAAAAAAAGAACTGGCAAAATGGATATATGAATGTTGACTTTTACTTAAGAATTTTGACCAAAGGTTCAGACTGACTTAAGAACCTCACTGAGAAAGACAGTAACACACCTTGTTAAAAGTTGGATGACTGGGGAGAAATGAGGGTGAATAAAGGCCTGTATGTATGATGTATGAATGGTGTGAAGGACCATTTGACTGGAATTTGTGTGTAATTTGTGAGAATATGAGAGATCAAGTTGCACGTGTTGGATTCTATCGGTTGTTTAATTGTTTTTGGGAATGATGACGGTGTTAAAACAGCAAATTAGGTTTAAGGGTGTGCACCACAAAAATTTAGAATTTAAAATTATGGTTTCCATATTTCTTTCTATTCTTTTTTGGTATGTCTGAGGTGATCATATGTGTTGCAATGGTTACAAGCTGAAATGGTTATTTGGGTTTTCATTTTAAAAGGGTAGAAAAAGGTATTGATTTTCAAGTATATTTGCCAGGGTTCTGCAGGCAGCTCCTGGTTAGGGTGCTGCGGTGTCTTTCCTTCCCCTTCTCTCACAGGTGGCGGCTGATGAGCAAGTGCCAGAGTGTTAACCCAAGTGGTATTACGCGTTCAGCCACCGTCTCTTGACGCTCACGTTTCCGTGACTTACCCTGAGTTCCTTATGCCTCAGGTTTCATCCCCACTCCGGAGCCTCCGTGGTCTCTGAAGATTTCCCAAGGTTTCCCGTCCATCTCTTTCTGTGTGATCTCCAGCTGGCAGCTGTCCGACCCGCCTCCTCAGCCTCGCCGCCATCGGACCCTGCTCACCCTCCAACGTGCCCAGCCTCTCAGTCGATCCCCCTCACCATCTTCACCTCTTTAAATAAACATTTCTAACCTTGCATTTCTGGTCTCTTGAGTGTGTTCTGCATGTGGGCTAACAACTCAAAATCATGACAGAACAACACCCTGACCACCTGGACCCAGCAGACACACTCAAGAGAGCCCTCTCTCCGACCAACAGGAACAGCTGCACTCTCACGGTGTAGCTATCCGAGCCCTCGAGGAGCAGCTTCAGGGCCTTACTGACCAGTTCGGCCACCTGCCCAACGCGTTCTAGAGCGCGACCACCCCGTTGAGTACCCAGGTCCGTGACGTCACCTCCCCTAACCCGGAGAGATTCTCCGGGGAAGGTGGCGATTGTGGCGGCTATCTTTTCCATCGCTTTTTAGTACTGTTCTTCACACGCGCTCCCGCACGACAACGCTATGATTTTGTTTATCTTAGGGCTTTTAACCAGCAGAACCTTAAGATGGGCCGGAGCCTGCTTCCCCGACTGTCAGCAATTCGGTTGCTCTTTCAGTGAGTTTGTGCAGGAGTTTAAGACTGCGTTCTCTGCCAACTCAGACTTAACTGAACTGTCTCCCCACCTATGGGCGCTCAAACAGCAGAACCAACTGGTCTCAGACTTCTCCGTAGAATTCCGCCACAGGCTGGGAGTCCCGCGCCCTTAAGGTGCCGTTCTTCCAAGCCCTGGACAAGCCCCTAAAAGACGAACTAGCCCGCCTGCAAGAACCAGATTCCCTGAATGAACTAATCGCGATAGCTACCAGATTGGACAATAGGATCAGGAACCGGTCGCGCCCCGAAAGGTTTTTCCCGCGACCGCTGACTTCGCCCCCGGAACCCGTTTTAAACCGGGCCGTCTTAACCTCACGGTCGGCTCCTGAGCCCATGCAGATTGGCAGGGTCTGCCTCACTCTGGAGGAGCGACAACAACGCCGGGAGTTTAACACTAGAAGTCCCAGAGAATTTCAGTTTTCCTGCAAGCCCCCCTCCCCTCTTCAAGTTTGTGTATTCACTCTACCTTGCTAACTGTCCCTATTGTAATGCAAATAACCTGTGATATGACCAGCCCTTCTACATGAGACTGGATAAAGGCTGAAACAAACTGGCATCAGAACAAGAGCATGTTCCAAGCACTTTTCATTACCTGCCCCTGCAACATCAGACCTCTTTGCAGGAATATATTGATAAATCATATCTAAATCTTTTATTTAGGCAAACCTATTGAACAACCAGATACCATACGGGTCCTATTTCCTTAGCTGAGAACAGGTCATAACCATGCTTTTCCAACAAGGCAAGGCAGAGCCTATTTATATTGTCCATTCACCAACAGACTCATTTATATTGCAAAGCTCACTACGTGAAAGAAAGAACAACTTAGAGAATAATTGTATTTTGTCTTGTCTCGCCTTTTGATGTCATTCTACATTTCAGCTTAGAAAATTACAAACAGTATGACTTCAGTATTGGAGTAACATTTATTTCACCCAAGGAAAAGCACTACATATGAAGCTACAATTGTCCCATTTAGCAGTTTCCACAAACCCAAGGTGAGTCCTTCCTGCATTTGCGACAGGTATACTTTGTGCAGTGCACACAACGCTCAGTGCTGTGGTTCCTGTTGCAGAGATTGCGCACCTGGCACTGTGTTGTTTTACCATGAGAATGTCTCTTCATCTCACGATGCTGTCTAATCTTTTCTTCTTGTATTGCCTTTTCCTGCATAAACCTGTAACAAAGTTCATCTGCGAGTTGCAGAATGAACTTTCGTTGACTGTCTTTAGACCCTGTGCATTCCTTGTACAAAACATGCGCATTTGTTGCAGCCATGTCAAGTAGGTTGTAAAAGACAGCCACGGGCCATCTCCGTGTTTCTGCACGCACTGAGTAAGTCCGTAATTTCTGGTCCATAATGTCCACACCGCATTTCAAGTGGTTATAGTGAATAACAGTGTTTGGTTTCTGTTTTTGAGTCTCCCCAATCTCCACTTTCTGATGCATGGTGCTCAGCAGACAAACAGATTTCTTCTTTTTTGTTGCATACACTGTCATTAAGGCACTTCCAGATGTGAACAGCTGTGTAGTGTACAGCTGGCGTCCTGAAGTTTCTTTTGCTGTTGCTGGTAGCTCCCGCCGAATTCTGCTCATGGTGCCAAGCAGAGTTGTGTTCTGCTGAAGGAGCCTGTTGGCCAGAGACAGAGATGTGAAGAAATTGTCCATAGTTACAGTCCTGCCCAGGTCCATAAATGGCTCCATCAGTTTCACAACAACGTTCTCAGTCAGCCTTTCTCCTGTGGGGCGGGAGGGATCTTTCCCCAAATAGACCAATTCATTGTTATTGTTTTGATCCGGATTTTTCGCACATGCGCGCCGGACTGGTTGGCAAAAGGCGAACACAATGGCGGACGAAAACAAAGGACGCGAGGAGTTCTGGACGTATTTTTCTTCTTTAGATAATGTATCACAAGATCGTTATAAGAGTAAGTTGGTGGCTGATGGTATCAGATTGCCAGATTCATACAGCAAAAGCCTGAAGGGATGGAGCGAGTCTGTGAAATGCTGGCCAAGTGTTCCGTACGGTGACATATACAGCTACCTTATCAACACGTCAGGCCAGTACACACGAGAGAGCATGAAAGCCATGAAATCACTTGACGGCTACAATTATTTCATATCGCGACATGTTCAGACATGTTTGTGTAACATACGAAAGCGGAGTCGGACACAGACAGCGCCTCAGCAAAGAGGAAGACCCGCCACCGGTAGGTTAAAAAAAACATTGTTCACAAAGGATTATTTTGGTGTTTTTGTTTTATTAATCCTTTTCATGCCAGAGGGTTTGCATACATTGTACATGTACGCATATTATTACGAAACGAACGTTTACGTCTTGACTTAAGTATATATCCTAATTTTTATTTAGACAATAATTTAAGTAAAACAATGACTAGTGCAAAATTAAGTTGTATTTACCGGAGATGACGTGTAGACTGAAAATTCTGTCATGGTATGATGGCTCCCACAGTCGATTGGGATTGTCTGCATGCATCCTTTTCATTGAAAATATCCATTTCTTTCGTCTTTCTTCGTCCTTCGGTAAACGAAAGAAACGTACATCCGACAACTTGGAATGCCTCTGTGTGCAACCGGGAGCACAACAAGTCGTAGGCATTGTTTAGGTTCCAAAAATAAACTAACGAAAAGTACGCTCTAAATTACCCGTTTTGTCACGGTGGTAGGTGAAAACAGTACTGTTTTTGCCTACCAGCGTGACCCGGATGTAGCGCAGATGTAGCTCGTGACGTCACGCGTGAATTGGTCTATAGGGGATAGCATTACACATGTATTTTTTGTCCAGATCCACTGCAATCCAAAACTTAATTCAAAATTTATCAGGCTTGGATGCTGTCATGTTTCGGACGTATTTGGCCCACATGCAGAGAGACACCTGGGACAACAATGAGCAGTTCAAAGGTTTTATTTACAGGAGCGGAGTTGGCTGATCTCTGAATCTAAGAATCTGGGTTCAAGGCTGAACGGAGCCGCGGTGAGACGATCTAGGGAGAAAAACAAGAGGTTTAGGTTGGGTTGCAGTGAGGGGAATAATGGACTGAGGGGCGGGGCGCTTACCACAAGGCTCGGGGACCGGACCGGGGGAAGTGGAGCGGAGGAAGAACTTAGCGCTTTCAGCTCAGATGGAGGTTGATGACTGAGCGACGGTGAGCTGCAGGAGCAAGGAGGGGTCCGAGCAGCGCCCGAGGTGGTCGAAGACAGCCGGTGGAATCTGGTGAGTCTGACTGACTGGTTTTCATCCGAAGACTGGCAAGTCAAGTGCATAGGCGCCACGGCTGGATCAAGGCACGGGGAACCTGGGAGGACAAGAGGTACTGATTAGATGCGAGCATATAATCGTTGACGGACTGTGGCCACACAAGCATACCACTGATGCTAACACTCTGGCATCCACCGGCTGTCTGAGCGCTGCTCTTATGCTCCAGCGCTGACTCGCAGAACGAGCCGCAGGTGTGCGCGCCCCGCCCACCAGTCAGCTGCAGTCACCTGTGGAGAGAGCAGAGTGGACAGCACCAGCAGAGAACTGCATGGTGCTGTCTGCTAAGTTCTGACAGATGCAATGTATTGCAGAAAGGGACAACGAACCTTTGATGGAAAAACTGCTCATCAACAGTAATATGTTGCCCTGGACTGTAGGACAACACACAGTTCTGTGCAAACTGTTGCCAGATGTTTGAAATTGCAGCAAATTTGTCCGTTTTCACACGTTCCAAACGAGTGTCTTTGTTGTCAAAGGGCAGATATTTCATTATATCTTTAAACCGGTTTCAAGGCATTGTGGCTTTGATGTGTGAATTCACAAAGTCTTTGGACCACAAATCCCGCATGGCGCCAACACTCCCCTGTGCTGCCTTCATAAACAGAACTGCAATGAAAGCCATCAGCTCATACACACTCATTTTCCAGCCCTGTTCTGTTCTGCGACCCTGCTGGACTGTGCAGTCTCTGATGGTCATCAGCATACCAATATCCACCAAACAGAGGAAGCTTTGGAGGTGACTTGTAGTTTTCTGTCTTGCAAACTCAGTTGGCCCTCCAGTCCCGCTGAATTTCATCTGCGTGGTTTGCTGAGAGGTGAAGTCCTCAACTTTTCGCTGGACCCACACACTGCCATCTTTTGCTGTCTCTGTGTGTTCTGGTGTTGTGTCCATACCGGAAACCTTGCGTTTCTTGCTACCAGGAGAGTTGTCGTCCTCAATAACAACACAAACTTTCCTGCTTCTTCTTGGAGAAGGAGGATTATCTGTTGCATGAGGAGCGGTCACATCCTCATCAGATGAAGATTCTGCATCTGTGGAGTCTTCCTCTTCAAATGTGAAGTCAACATTTTCGCAATCAGAATCACAGTCAGGCATGTCTTGTAACATAGCCAAAGCATCCAAAGCGCTGAGTCTCCTTTTGGTATGCCAAGCCATGTTGATCTAGCTTGAAATCTCAATAACTGAGTCGATCTGTTGGGCCTATTTATTCTGAGAGCTAGACTTCACACCCACACCCACAACATTTACATCCCCCCCCTGCCAAACCGGTTTTGAGCTGGAAACCTATTTCCAGCGCAAAATCGGCTTTGCGCTGGAAATTGCGAGCATGCTGCAGCGGAGGAGAGATCGCGCTGAAGTGACTTGAGTTATATTTGCCCCCTAGTAAATAGGGAAGATGGTCATTTTTGTATAAATATTCTTGCTTTCCCTCTCTAAAGCGTTCCAGCTCATGCAACTATTTTCATTGTACAGATCAGTTATCGTCTGATCGCCGCGCTGGTGGCTCCGCTGTCTAAAATCATTACGGTGTTGGCGACACTAATGACGTAGACCAAGTTATATTTAATTACAAATATGATTTTTTTCCCCCTGCTCTCAGGTAAAACACTTGTCAACAGAGAGGCTTGAGCTAAAACCGAACTGAAGGGGGTGGAATGGTTCTCCAACGACAGCACTAATGGGGCATTTACATCTGAAAAGGGATTCATGAGTTGTGAAGTACTGTTGGGGGGACTGGAGGCTGACGAAAATTCTCGTATCTCTGGGCTTTCTAGTGTTAACCGATTTATTTATTGAGGCTCGTCGGACCACTTTATCACCACCTGTCCTGAGCGACCAAAAGACAGGGTCTGTCGGCTGTAGTGGGGAAGCTGGTGGACCTGAAACAAATCCAGTCCCCTAAGACCCCACGACTCTGCCTACCGGCCACCGTTCTGTCTGTCCACGACTGTTTTAACCTCTCCGCATAAGTTGACTCCAGTTGTGACTACAACCTGATTGCTCAGTATTTCGTCCGTCAGGCCTAGATTGAGACAGAACCGCTTTCAACCCCCCTCCAGGTTTTTGCCCTGGATGGGAGGAGTCTCCCCAGGGTTACTCACTGGACTAAGCCCCTCGATTTAGTGATCTCCGGTAACCACAGAGAGCAAACCACGTTTTACGTTTTCCCCGTGGAACACGCCCCCATCGTTTTTAGGCTTCTCCTGGCTACAGCAGCATAACCCGTACATACACTGGTCCAAGCGCAGACTCGAATCTTGGTCCCCCAGGTGCCATTCTTGTACCCTGGAGTCTGCTGTTCCCCCTAGTCCCCCTAGGATAATGATCTCATTGATCTCAGTCAGGGCCCCTAACAATACCGGGACCTTAAACTAGCATTTAGCAAAAATAAGGCCAAATCACTACCTCCCTATCGGCCCTATGATTGCGCAATAGACTTACTTTCTGGCGCGCCGTTGCCCGCCAGCCAACGAACGGCAAGCTCTCGAGTATTATATAAATGAATTCTTAGCGGCCGGATTTATCCGTCCTTCTTCCTCCCCACTCGGGGCTGGGTTCTTCTTCGTGGGCAAGAAGGATGGATTCCTCCACCCTTGTATAGATTACCGTGGCTTAACCAGATAAAGGTTAAGAATAAATACCCTCCCCCTCATCTCGTCGGTGTTCGAAACAGTTAAGGACGCCACTATCTTCACTAAGCTCAATTTACGAAACGTGTATCACTTAGTAAGAATCCGCCAGGGGGATGTGTGAAAGACTGCTTTCAAGACTCCCATGGGCCACTTTGAGGACCTTGTCATGCCATTTGGACTCTGTAATGCCCCCGCCGTCTTTCAGGCCCTCGTAAATGATGTCCCCTGTGACTCCCTCAACGTCTTCTTCTTTGTCTACCTCACCAACATATTAATTTACTCCAGGAACCTCACCGAACACCAACGCCATGTCCTATTAGTCCTCCAGCGCCTCCTAGAGAACAAGTATTCCATCATATTCCTGGGCTTAATTCTCGAGGGTGGGCAGGTCCGTTCGGACCCGGTTAAGATCAAGGCTGTCCTCAACTGGTCCGTGCCCGACTCCCGGAAACAGCTCCAGCACTTCCCAGGTCACCGCTCTGCTACAGGCCCTGACGTCAACCAAGTCTGCATTCGCCTGGAACCCAGGGGCCAACTCTGTCTTCCTGGAGTAAAAACAAAGATTCTCCCAAGCGCCCATCCTTGTACACCCTGATTGTCAGAAACAGTTCACTCAAGATAGATGCCTCTGACACTGGGGTAGGGGCCGTCCTCTCCCAGCACTCTGACTCTGATCACAAGCTTCACCCAATGCCTACTTCTCCTGATGTCTGTCCCCTGCCAAACAAAACTACGACGTAGGCGACAGGGAGCTGTTAGCCATCAAGTTGTGCTCTTGAAGAACGGCGTCATTGGCTAGAGGGGACCGAACAACCTGTCCTAATTTGGACCGACCACAAGAATCTCGCCTATCTCTAGTCTGCTAAACGCCTGAACTCCAGACAAGCCCGCTAGTCCTTGTTTTTCTCTAGGTTCAACCTGTCCATTTCCTGTGGTCCCAGCTCAAAGAACATAAAACCTGATGCCCTCTCTTGCCAGTATTCACCCGAAGACTCCGATAAGGAACCAGCACCTATCCTTCCACCCACCTGCACCTTCAGCTCCCTCCACTGGGAGATCAAGGGCCTTGTTTCCCAGGCCTTGCAAGATAAACCCGATCCCGGAAATTGTCCGCCTAATAGAACCTACGTCCCCAGCTCTGTCCGGTCCCAAGTCATTCATTGGTTTCACTCAGCCAAGCTCGTCGCACACCCAGGCACCAGCCAAACTATTGCTCAGATTTTCCGATGTTTTTTATGGCCATCCTTCCACAAGGATGTTAAAGATTACGTTCTCGCCTGTCCCACATGAGCCATCCAATAGGCCCCCCAGCCACTTTCCAAACCTAAACGCCCCTGGTCTCGCCTTGGACTTGCCCACATCTCAAGGAATGACCACCATCCTTACCATAGTCAACCGCTTCTCCAAGTCATGTCACCTCGTTCCTTTAAGAAAGCTCCCTTCTGCCTTCCAGATCGCCCAGCTCCTTGTGAAACACGGCATTCCTCAGGACATCCTCTCGGATCTACAGTTCACTTCCCACGTCTGGAAATAATTCTTCTCCGCCCTCTGTGCCAAGTACACCCTCACCTCAAGCTACCACCCACAGACCAATGGTCAGACCAAACGCTTATATCAAAAACTGGAATCAACCCTCCGCTGCCTCACTTGCTCAAACCCTACCGACTGGAACAAATACCTATCTTGGATTGAGTATGCCCACAATTCCCACGTCTCTGCCGCCACTGGTTTCTCTCCGTTTGAAGTCTCTCTTGGTTATCAACCTCCCGTTTCCCTCTGACAAAAGCTCATCTCAGTCTCCCCAGTCCAACACCACATCCGCCGCTGCAAACACATTTGGTCCCAAACTGTCCAAGCTCTCCACTGCACAGCCAAACAGAACCGCCGATTCGCTGATCAGAAGCGGACCCCGGCGACCCGTTACCGCCTTGGTCAACTAGTCTGGCTTTTCCTCCAAGGCTCATTTGAATGATTATAAAGGTTTTTCAAATTCTACCGAACTCTGCCAATAGATTCTGCTTTTTGACAGATGTGTGCTTCTGCATATTTTAAGTAGGTGTATCATTAAAGTCCAAAATGTTTTAGGTATATGACATAAACTTTAGTTCAAGTATCTCAAAAGGATTACTTTGGGTTTGTTAGAAGTGTGTTTGCACTTCCAGGTAACATATTTTGCCTTTTGCAAAACGTGGGTTTCCATATTAATTATGCATTTCCACAGGAATTACATTTATTTTAGTTTAATAAAACACAGGACAAGGTTTGGTTAGACACATACTTTGTGTTATACTTTTTGATCTTACAGATGAAATGGCCAAATGGGGGTTGCTCGTCGGTGATGACTCGCGAATGGACTAGATGTCAGGATGACAAGTTTATCAGTATGTTTTGAAGTAAATTAGCCTTCTGTAAAGTTTTATTTCCCCAGATCTGTCTAACTTAAAGGTATTTGGTCTGGAATTCTGCAGAGGTTTTATGATCCCATAGTTGGGGGGTGTTTTACAACTCAGTTATACAGCAGGAAGGTATGTT
This sequence comes from Fundulus diaphanus, assembly GCA_037039145.1. NCBI lineage: Eukaryota > Metazoa > Chordata > Actinopteri > Cyprinodontiformes > Fundulidae > Fundulus > Fundulus diaphanus. The sequence goes on along the minus strand of CM073129.1, from coordinate 7,859,178 downwards.
TCTAAAGGCTTGTCTGAGTTCAAAAGTGTTTCTAAAGGTCAAAAGTTCATTCTGATGGGAGAGTAATAAACCTAGCCTTTTGACATTTTCTATGATTCCTTGCAGGTCATCAATAAAATGGTGCTTGAAAAAATTCCAGTTTTTATTAAACAAGACCAATGCCTATTCTGATAAGTTAATTTTCTAAAAAGGATTGTGACTGTTACAAGCCACACAGTTTAGTTACAGTTTAGTTAATTCAATAAAGTAATTTTATGATATCTGTATAGGTTTGTCCCATTTTAACATTGATAGAAACTGCATTTAAACTTACCATCGATGGATCACAATCTGAAGATGAGAGAAGTGAAATATTTTGTTTATCCAAGTCACATTTTAGGGTAATCTCATTTAGCAGGGGATGAACAGGGGGTTGGAGCTGTGAGCAGGTTGTCTGGAGACCCTGATAAAGAAGACACCTGCCGGATGGAAAGATGATAGTTGTAGGATCTACAATAACTGATACCCATGATGTTAGACAGAATTTTTGAGCTACATATGTTGTCTTAGTTTAGTTAAATTATGTTACAGCTATAGTAGGAAATGTTAGATATTTGTACTTTTGTTGCACTACACAGGAGACAACCGGAAATATGGCTATAATGTATACCTGAAAGTCTTTTTTCTTGTAGTATCTAACAACTTTCGATTAGTAATTTATTACTGTTTCCTTGGAATATCTATAAAACAGGACAAGGTGACCCCTTGCTCTTTGCCACTCATCCAAATGGGTAAAAACAATGACAAAAGAACATGCAATTCAACTGAGGTGAATATGTGTTGATTTTTCTCATCACAAAATATATAGGCCCATATCTACAGAGAGCAATAATTGAAAACCTTAAAGTATAACTGTGACAAAAAGGTGAGCTGTGGACCCAAGCTTAGCTTGCCAACACAGAAATACAAGTACATCTGAAAACATAATATCATTAACCTTGCCTGCAAGCTGAATTCTGGTGGCATTTGGCATTCCCAAACACACAAGAATCCAGCTTGAATCCATTTGAATCCAGCTTCAACTGTTTGTGTCCAAACCAAAAACGTCTCGGGCCAATCACGTTGCAGCATTGTGAATTAAGGCGGAACATAGCAGTGCGACGAAATTAAGAGGTGCCAAGCCCACAGCCAAACCAGCATAAACATGGCAGCACAGGAGGATGCACGCATAGTTGCTGCTATCACATCTATTTTGTAAGAATCCCAGATTTCATCTTTGAAAGAAGAACAGCAAGAAATAGCTTAACTAGCTTAGATTATTGTTGTTTTATCATGCTGCACATGACAAACAACAAGAATTGATTGGTGTTATGCCATCACACCATGGCTAAATTGGATTAATTTTGAACAATGTGTGACATGGGGAAAGAGTAAAAAAAAAAAAAAAAAAAAAGAAGTGTTTCACATCCACAGCCACCAAGGATCTGCCTTCACAGCAGGGTGCCTGCTAGACCACTCCCTTCAGTCTACCTCTGACCAGATTCTCAGACCACTTTTTCCTGGAGCCCTCGAGGAGAGGGGGCTGCCACCCAGTCTTCACCTTCATCCTGCCTGAGATAAAGGAGGAGGGAGGCTGGCCTGAACCATGAGGCCTCACGAGGCAGAAAGACAGAAGCCAGCACCTGGGAGAAATCCCTCTTCGCCCGGAGGATATAACCGGGCAAATCAGAGTCTTAACTTTAGCGTAAAATGCCAGAGGAAAGGATCCCTCCATGCCAAAAACAGCTTTCTTTATTTCTTCTCAGCCTTTACAGGAAAGTGGACTCCAGATGGAGCTGAAAAGCCGGCAAAGGACCCACTTTCCCATGCTGAGGGGAAAAATCTGCTGCAACCGGGTCAGAGGACGCCGCAGAGCCCAGGCCTCCGATCCCAACCACGTGTCAGCTCATGGCCACATGTCTACTGTTAAGCCACTGGCTGCTGCTGAAGAAATTATGTTTTCCCTTTTCAGTGCTCCCTTCCTTGGATGACCAAAGTGGACCGAGCTCACGCGAGGCACCGACAGGTCGGGCAGGATTGAGGCAGGGAAAGGTTACATGGTCATTTGGAAATGTTTGTGTAATGCGTCCACATGGTGTTTTTAAAACAAAGAGCAAACGGAGGTAGCTAATGCTAGCATTTGGTTCCATGGCATTGCTGATATGATTCGAGTGTGTTTTTATGGTTATAACAAAAGTTATCTCCACAAGGGTTTCATACACTGATGGTATATTAATGTTTATGTCAACTGGCTCACTCATTTTGGCTAAAAATAAAGCGGAAGTCTTTATAATTAGTGCTGAAAGCCCGCTAGCCAAAATGCTATTAGCTTCTGGTAACTTCCGATTTCCGGTTATTCAAATAAGGTTGTTTTAAAGCATAAGGCTTGTTTGTTTCGCTCCACCATCTTTCGATAGTGCTATGAGCCTTATTACCGCATTAATACGGACTATTAATGTCGATTTAAAGGCGTTTTGGTTAACTTTAGGAGTAACTGATTTTAGTGACCCCATCGCTACAGCGACCCCTAGCTCCCGGAGGTAGAATCGCATTAACAAAATCGAGTGTCCCTAAAGTAATAATTTTACTGAGCAAATCATTCTTTAAGATGTTATTTTCTCAAATAACGTTTTGTGTAACTCGGGATTTGCATTGTGAATGGTTTGAAACACATTCCAAATGTTTTTCTAAATTAGTTAAGCTAATTTAACCTCAATTCATATTCTTTAAGAGGGACTTTGGTTCTTTAACTCAAACAAAATGTTATTTCAACAAATAACGTTTTGTTTACTCAGGATTCGCATAGTTAAGATAATTTAATTCCATTCCATGTACTTTAAGTCAGATCTGCAGTGAACCAGGATTCACTGAATTATTCAGATTATGATCAACCACTTTTGTTTTGTCTTTTGTTTTGTTTTTGCATGTAAATAGTTCCTTAGCTTAGCTTCTTTTTGTCTTCATTTTGCTTAGTAGTTTAGTTAAGTTTCACTAGCCTAGTAGAGAGGATTTGTTATACATTAAACATTATTTATTAAACATTAAATAACTTTAAACAGTGTATAATTGCACAACATTGGATAAACCAACCTTTCGTAATTAGGCACTAGGTGTCGTTTCGCCCAATCAGCTCAATCAAGAACATCATTGAGGAGTCGGATTTAAAAAAAAAAAAAAACTGTTGTGAAACTGGTTTTCTCTTTATTTAAAAAGGTAGGGTTTTCTTTAGGGTCAGATCATAGGATTTGCTGTAAGTGACTTTTCTGCAAAAAAGACCAAACTGTGCATCCTTCCTGTAGTATCCTCAATTCTCTGTACTTACTTGCATGACACCTGTACAGGTAAAAAACATCAGCCTAATAAAGGCAGTGCACACCTTTCCCTGCTGGTGCATTCGCTGCTGAAGGACACTGAAGCACCAGACCGAGGACAGCTTCCCCACACTTTGGCTCCATCTGAATACCCTTAGTTATAGCTCCTAGGTCCGGCTCCTAGCTTGTGTTCCTTGACTTTTCATGGGGTCAACAGTAAGAACACTATTATGGGTAGAAGGAGCATCACACTGCTGTGTTGATTTCGGACAGCCTTAAATTCTGATGTCATTACGTGACCAAAACACACATGCATGATGCAAGTCAAATTTGGGCATACAGCCTTCCAAAAATTAACTACAAAGTGCATGCTTTCTGCAATACTCTGGAACAGTCTTCCACTGAATATCAGAACAGCCTTGTCTCTTTGCATTTTAAGACCTAGTCCACATGTAGCAGGATATCTGGGAAAAAATAAAAATTTTTATGCGGTTATGCCTTACAGCCACACATAAACGGCGTTATACATCCCTCAAAACCAATGATCCTAAAAACTCCAGCCAAAGTGGAGATTTATAAACGCTCTGATTTTGAGCCTGAATGTGTACATGAAAAGACAGATATTAATGTCTGACGCATCAAGGTCTGAGATGAATATTGCTGCGCTGTGTCACACATGTGCAACCATTGTTTATACACTTGGCCATTCCGCGGAGTTAAAAATTTATTTAATCAGAGAGGTGCTGATTTTTACATTGCTTCAGACACTTTTTGTTTGTATTTATTAACAAGCCCAACTGCTGCAATACAAGATTGAACCTCCAGGGGCTCGTTCTTCGTACATCGCTAACTCAGTTAGCTGGATTTGATTGTTGACGATTTGGCATGATCTTGGATTGTGTGGTTCTTCGACACTCATCCTGGACTTGCTGTCATAGCAACATGTGCACAAACTTAAGCCTGCTCGCGAGCAAACAGGATTAGATCGAGGCTTTATAAGCGGAGGAGATAGGGAAGTCTGTCGTAGCCATGTCTTGTCCATTTTTACAACAGCTACCTGTTGCGGAAGGTGCAAGAATAATTCGCAGAGCTTTTCGAATTAATTGCGTATTGCGAGATAGACAGGATACTTTAGCGCAGCAGTGTAATTGTAGAGATATTTTTCTTGGTGGCTGTTATAAACAGACAAACATCATTTAACAGTGGCTTTTAAAAAGAGGAAAAAGTGGCTTTTTAAATACAGTATAATAATTAAAGGCTACCATTTTGTAGAATATTCTTGTACTTCACTTGTTCTTATACTTCATGTTCTAGTAGGTCCCGTGGAGGCTCTCACATAAAAGAACAAAGTAAATATGAAATTATTAAAATGCAAAAATACATACTGTAGAAAGTGATAGAAACATCTACCATGGGCAGCAATTACGCATTTAATTTGTCTGCTACTTTTTGCCAGCCCTCTCTCCTGGCTTTAAACACTTTGAGGTGTTCCCTGTCGTTTTAATTAAATGACTCAAATTCGGCATAACCTTCCATTAAAAGCTCTTGTTCTGCTTGGGAAAAAAAAACTGTGCGCGTTCTTTGGCCATGCTGAACAGCCAATAGCAGCGTTGCTGATCATTGTTTCTACTATCGACACATATCCCCTTTTAAACCGACGCATGAACACGCAATTATCTCAGATAACTCAATCCAGCCATACTAATCATAAACAACAGGTGTGTTCAAAGAACTCAATTAGCCGGATCATGATTAGCACAATGATATCATTTTGGATGTCTCATTTGATCTCGGATGTTTTAAGCAACTTACGAAGAACGAGCCCCTGTTGCCATGATTCAATCCTAACAGCAAATTGTGGTTGTTTTGAAGGATTCTGATTGGCTGACATAAGTTTTAGTTTTTCGGTGCACTGCAACCTTTGCGTCTGGCATATTTAAAAAAAAAAACAACCAGTGCTGTATTTCTGCTGTTGGTGTGGATAAACACCAGTTTTTTTCTAAAAAAACTCCTGTGTGTATGGTATTATTTTTAAAAGATGGTGTAGGGGAGATATTCGTTTTTTAAAACCCTGCTACATGTGGATTAGGCATCTTTGTTAAAACTCCACTTGTTTGCACTGGCCTTTAACTCACGGTGAACAGATTTTTTTTTTATCTTTGACTGTTTTTTATTGTTTTTAATAATATTCAGTATTTTTACTTTTATTATTTGTTTATTCTTATTCCAATTTGCGTGTTTATTAATTATTATATTTATATTGTTTGTTGTGTATAGCACTATGGGTGAAAGATAAATAGACATTGATGTCATGTCACGCAAAGGATTGTGGAATTTCTTATAGCTACTTAGCGCCGGTAAGGGATATTGCGAAGTTCCGAGGCTAAATTAGCCGCACAAGGAAGCATGCAGGATCCTTTTCCTACCTCCTTCCTTACTTACTGCACTATTTGGACAGCACTTAGACAGTGACCGCTGATGCACTTCTACTTTGGCTAAAGAGACCTTACCCAATAGAGGTATTTGGATGGAGCCATTTTTTGTCAGCCAAAAGCTGTGCAAAATGTGTGTGTGGGGGATATCCCATTACTCTTAACACTAGAGATATTTAACTGCAATGACAGTGAGGCAGCTTAGTTGTGCTGAACGTCTTCTAGATCTAGTCCCCAAAATTGCAGACAATGAAGCAACAGGGAGCATGGAGTTACCAAAGCTACAAGGAGTAGGAAACCAAACTGAGTCTTCTTCTTCTTCTTTATGGTTTTTTCTGGCGGTTGGCACGCAACGGAACGGTGCATTACCGCCACCAACTGGTTTGGAGTGTGGATCAGAATGACATAAATTAAACCAAACTACCAAAACAAAACAAACACCCCAAAAAAATAAAAAAATTAAAAATTAAATCCTATCAATTAAATTACTTAATCTAAGATAATGAAACATAATCCCATAACACTCATCTCTTGAATTGCTTCTAAGCATTTCTATTAAATCAAATTTTTTTCCTTTTTAAATTTTTAACCATTTCCCTTCTTTCTTCTTCATATTTCTTACAGTATATCATAATATGCTCAACTGTTTCTTGTTCCCCACAATACTCACATCTTCCAGTGCTATGCTTCCCTATTTTGAATAATGTTCCATTTAATCCTGTGTGCCCAAATCTAAGTCTTGATATGATTGTTTCTTCCCGTCTGCTCCTCCCTGCACAACTCATTTCTCCCACTCTCCTCTGAATCATGTACAGCCACCGCCCTTTCCTCTCTTCCTCCCATTGCTTTTGCCACCTTTCCTTCATCTTCTGTTTAATAATGCTCTTTACTTCCATCTTACTAACTTTAATTGAGATATCTATGTTTTCTCTAATTGTAGCCTCCTTTGCAACCTTATCTGCCATTTCATTTCCTTTTATTCCCATATGTGCTGGTACCCACAAAAATATAACTGTAATTCCCATCATTTGAATTCTGAACAATGTTTGCTGGATTTCTATTAAAATATCTGGTCTACTATCTGAATGACTTCTCTGTAAACTGATTAATGATGAAGATGAATCTGAACAAATTATTACTCTGAGAGGTCTTATTTCCTCTACCCACTGTACTGCCAATAGAATTGCTACCATTTCTCCTGTATATACTGATATGTTATCACTGATCCTCTTTCCTATTGTAATTTTAAACTCTGGAACAATAACTGATACTCCTATCTTATTAACTAAACTTTTTGATGCATCTGTGTATATCTGAATGAAACTATAATAACTGTTAATATATTTCTGTATTGTATCTGAATTCAAAATAAACTCCCTATCTTTGTTTTTCTTTTTTAATAATTTAAAATCTATTTTTGTTTCAGGTACTATCCAAGGTGGAACTGCTGGCAGTGGTACTGTCGGACTGAAAATTAAATCAACTAATTCTAACTCTGTTGCTTTTTGTTTAACTGTCCATCCAAAGCTATTTCTCTCCCTTTTCTCCATTTCCCAACAAGACTTTAAAGTGCTTTGTGCCGGGTGATTATCACTATGACCTTTTAAATTAGCCCAATAATTCAGAGACAACTGAGTTCTTCTTAGCTCTAATGGCATTTCTCCCATTTCCACCTGGAGTGCTGCTGTTGGAGTTGTTTTAAATGCCCCTGTACATAATCTCAAAGCCTGAAACTGGATGTTGTCTAACTTTTTTAAAGATGAACTCGATGCAGATCCATACACCACACAACCATAATCCAGTACTGACCTAATTAATCCGCAGTAAATGGCCTTCAATGCTTTTCTATCAGCCCCCCAATCACTTCCCACCAAACATCTCATAACATTTAACACCTTCCTACATTTGTCCTGTATTTTCTGTATATGTACACTCCATGTTATCCCCTCATCAAACCATAACCCCAAAAACTTAAAGTGCTTTACTCTTTCTAATTCTTGATTATACATTTTTAGTTTTATCTCTGTACTAATTCTTTTCTTTGTAAAAAACATTGTCTTTGTCTTATCTACTGAGAATTTGAAACCCCATTTATATGACCACTGTTCTATTTCTGTTATTGCATCCTGTAGCTTTTTAACAATAAATTTCAAATTATTCCCCTCTTCCAAATTGCCCCATCATCTGCAAAAAGAGAAAACCCCATCCCATTCCCTATTTCCTTGAAAACATCATTAATTAATATAGAGAATAATAAAGGACTCACTATACTCCCTTGAGGTGTTCCGTTCTCTACAGTATATTTTCTTGAGTAATTCTTCCCTATTCTAACTTGTATTGATCTCCCTTGTAAAAAATCCTTAATCCATCTATATATTCGCCCTTTGATACCTAATTGACACAGTCTAATTAACAATCCTTCTCTCCACATCATATCATACGCCTTCTCTATGTCAAAGAAGACAGCCACCACACTTTCTTTGTTAACCTGTGCTTTTCTAATTTCATGTTCTAAACATACAGCTGGATCCATTGTATTTCTCCCTTTCCTAAAACCACTTTGGTATTTAGCTATATATCCTTTCTTTTCCATATAATATGTTAGCCTTTCATTTATCATTTTCTCCATTATCTTACATATGTTAGATGTTAAAGCAATTGGTCTATAATTTCCTGGATTAGTACAATCTTTTCCTGGTTTGCGTATTGGCACCACCACAGCCTCCTTCCAGCTCTGTGGCAGTTTCCCATCCTCCCATACTTTATTATATAATTCTAATAATACTTCCTTTGATTTTTCATTGAGTTGATTTATCATTACATAACAAATCTGATCCTTTCCTGGTGCTGACGTCTTAGATTTCTGGATAGCGCGTTTTAGTTCTGTCATTGTAAAAGGTTTGTTTAGTAAATCATTATAATTTTCTTCTTGTTGTAAATCTTCATTCTCCCTTACGGTTTTTTCTCTCCCTCTTTTTCCTTCTTCACTAATATTATTTGAGCTGTGAATTTTTACAAAAGTTTTAGCCAGCATCTCTGCCTTCTCCTCATCTCTCACTGCTATTATTTGTCCATCTTTTAAAACTGGGTATCCATACTCTCGTTTTATACCATTCATTCTTTTTATCATACCCCAAACTTTACCAATCTCTGTCTCTCTTCCTACTGAACAACAAAACTTCCTCCAGTATTCTTTCTTTGCACTTTTTATAATTCTCCTTACATTTGCTTGAGATTTTTTATAATTAATAAAATTCTCAAAACAATGATTTCTTTTTACCAATTTAAAAGCTTTATTTCGAGATTTTATCGCTTTTTCACATTCCTTTGTCCACCATGGAACAATCTTATTTTTACGCTTTCCTTCCTTCTTTTTTATTGACTTTTCTGCAGCCTGTAGAATAACTTTACAAATTAAAATATTTAAATTTTCAACATCTTCATTTCTATCAATTTTTTCAATTTCTTGTTCGCTAATATTTCTAAATTTATCCCAGTCAGCACTACTAAATGACCATTTCTGCAATCCTACTGTTTCATATTCTTCTACATTCAATCCTACTACTGTTATGATTGGATAATGGTCACTTCCTATTGTTGTTCCTCTGACTACTTCCCATGTACAAATGCCTGCTAATGAATCTGAAACTAATGTGAGATCTAGTGCTGTTTCTGTACCCGTTCTGATATTTAATCTTGTTCCTCTTCCATCATTTAAACACACTAAATTTGTCATCTCCATCACCTCCTCAATCACCATCCCATTAGCATCATTACTGTTACCCCATAATGAGCTATGTGCATTAAAATCCCCACACCAAATCACCTTCCCTACTAACTGTACCACCAGTTCCTCTAGCAACTCTAAAGACAATTTTTTACATGGATTATAAAAGTTAACAACTTTGATATTTCCTTCTTTAGTCCATACTTCAGTTATTAAATATTCTAACTCTTTCCCTTTTCCTATAACTCTATATTGCATTCCTTGTTTAATAAATATTATACATCCTCCTCCACTACCCTCCCCCCTATCTCTACGGATACTATCGTACCCTTTAATAACAAATTCTAATTCTGATTTAAGCCAAGTTTCTTGAACACATATGATATCTGGTTTATTTTTTAAATCTCTAATAAATCCTTTAAACTCCTGCCCATTTGCTATTAAGCTTCTTGCATTCCATTGTAAAATAATCAGTTTGCCTTATCACTTGCTCCTCCTGCTTTCCCATCTGCTTCAAGTCTTGTTTTAATTTGCTCCCAAGATATATCTTTTATGCCCAAAAACTTCTCAGCTCCCTTAACTATTATTTTAATTTTCTCAGTTTTATGTTTAACTTGATCCGTACAGTTGATCACGTATGCCATAAACAAAATAATCTTATCCACTGACAGTTCTGGATTTGCTTTCTCTGTTTGACCTGGTTCTTTTCTCAACACCTGTATAACATTGTCAGTTTCCACTCTTCCTTTTCGTTCTGAATTTAGAGTTTGATTGTTTTCCACCATTTAAACATGCTTGAAGGAATGTGTTTGTATTACCTGTAAAAAAAAAGAAAAACAGAAAGGCTTCTTTACATCCAGTGTTCTGTATTTTCAGTTACCATGACATGTGACCCTCCGTTAAACGTCCTGTTCTGTTAGAAATTTTTCTCTGCATCTATAGCATAATGAATAGCTAGAAAACAGTCACCAGGTGTAGTAGTTTAAAATGTGCAGAAACAACTTAACTCCAGGTGTGCCTTTAGCATGAAGAAAAAGGTGTTTCTGTGATGCATACCTGGTTTGCTTTGATGGATCACTTCTGCTCTTTTGTGCATTCCTTTTTTCTTTTAAACATCATTGAGAAGATGTAATGCTGCTGACTTTCAATAATCCAGTCGATTTAACGGGTTGTAAACACACCGGGGTTTCATCAAAATTGCTGTCATTTTGTTTGTTTATTTGTGGGTTTACTTGTAACTTGTGCGTTCAGCTTGATTTCTCCATTTCCGCAGCAGTGCCCCAGGTCTTGACAAGCAGTGTTTCATCCCCAGTGTAATTGCATTCACGCCCCTCCCCTTCCATAATTACTCATGTGCTCATCGCACCCCGGGACACAGAAAACAGAAAATGACCACATCCACCATTCGCAGCAGCGTTTGTCATCATCATCGTGTTGTGTACCTCCTCACACCTTCCAAGGCTCTGAAACGCTTGTGCTGAAACATTCGTTAGCATAGCGTCGGCTCTCCTTTCAGCCTCGGCCTCCCATCTATCTCAGCAGACCAAGGCAAATGGAGCTTTCAGCTGTGTGGCGATAAGAAATCACAGCCACATTAAAACATCTGTCACCTCCAAATCCCAACACAGCAGGAGATACAAGGCGTGGTAAGGAGATGAATAAGAAGTTTAGCTCCTTTGTCGGTGTGGAAGGACAGATCACATTACCTCTTTTTGTCTTTCTATTTCAATTCAGTTTCACTTAAAGCTCTGTAACATCCCCATCTTAATGTCATCATTTGGTAAAACTAACTGAGCCACCACCCACTTGGATAGAGATGCAAGAGTGCAACCCAGAAACTGACATATAACAACAGATTTTAAATTTGACTGAACATTACTCGCTATCAGGATTTCCATTTTTTTCTATTTGTTAAATTCAATTCAATTCAATTCAATTTTATTTATATAGCGCCAATTCATGAAACATGTCATCTCAAGGCACTTTACAAAGTAAAATTCAATCATATTATACAGATTGGTCAAACATTTCCTATATAAGGGAACCAGTTGATTGCATCAAAGTCCCGGCAAGCAGCATTCACTCCTGGAGAAGCGTAGAGCCACAGGGAGAGTCGTCTGCAGTGTCCATGGCTTTGCAGCAATCCCTCATACTGAGCAAGCATGAAGCGACAGCAGAAAGAAAAACTCCCAATTAACAGGAAGGAAAAACCTCCAGCAGAACCGGGCTCAGTATGAACGGTCATCTGCCTCGACCGACTGGGGGTTACAGAAGACAGAGCAGAGACACAACAAGACAGACAAAAAGCACAGAAGCACACTTTGATCCAGTAATCTGTTCTACATTAGATGGTAATAGCAGGTGATATGTCTTCCCTGGGTGATGTCACAGATAACAGAACGCCAGACCAGGTGTACCTACTATGAAGAAAAAAGAGAGAGAGCAAAAAGTTAAAAGCTGAAATGACAACAGTCATTTCAATGTAATGCAATGCAAAACTGGAGAACAGTAGACTGGAGAACAGTAGAAATCAGTAGAGTGAGAAAAATAGGCCCTGATGTCCTCCAGTAGCCTAAGCCTATATCAGCATAACTATAGAGGTAGCTCAGGGTAACATGAGCCACTCTAACTATAAGCTTTGTCAAAAAGGAAAGTTTTAAGATTTTAAGGGTGTCTGCCTCACGGACCAAAACTGGGAGTTGGTTCCACAGGAGAGGAGCCTGATAGCTGAAGGATCTGCCTCCCATTCTACTTTTAGAGACTCTAGGAACCACCAGCAGACCTGCAGTCTGAGAGCGAAGTGCTCTTTTAGGAACATATGGGGTACTCAGAGCTCTGATATATGATGGAGCTTGATTATTAAGGGCTTTATACGTTAGAAGAAGAATTTTAAATTCTATTATTGATTTAACAGGAAGCCAATGAAGGGAAGCTAAAATTGGAGAAATATGATCCCTCTTGTTGATTTTCATCAGAACTCTTGCTGCAGCATTTTGGATCAGCTGAAGACTTTGAGAACTGCATTTTGTGGACTTCCTGATAGTAAAGAATTACAATAGTCCAGCCTTGAAGTAACAAATGCATGGACTAGTTTTTCAGCATAACCCCTGGACAGAATGTTTCTAATTTTGGCAATATTCCTGAGGTGAAAAAAGGAAACTCTGGAAACCTGTTTAATATGGGATTTAAATGACATGTCTTGGTCGAAAATAACACCAAGATTTTTTACATTATTACCAGAGGCCAAGTTAATGCCATCCAGATTAAGGGATTGATTAAGAAGTTTATTTTTTGAGGACTGCCATAACAATGGGAGAGATAAGTTTTTAGCAATGCTTTTGTTATTTTCTTCTAATCCAAATTTTTACATACACCAATGATGCAATGCCAGGTTTGAGAAACCGCAGATAATGTCATAGATTTATTTGCTTGGGATAGGTCAGTTCATAACATTTTAGTTCATTTGAGTCAAACCTGTAGATGTATTCAAGGCAACACCTCAAACCCACTGAAATCTTGTGTTATACCATGGAAAGAAAAAAAAAATCAGCCAAGTTATCAAAAAGAGAGTTGCATAATTCCATAGGTCTGGTTCATCCAAGGGTACAATTTCCAGATGCTTTAGGATGCCACATTCATCTGTTTGAACAACTACATGCACTTTTGGTGTGAAATGTGTATATTAATCCCAGATCAAAAGCAAACCCTTCAAAATGCTGACTGAAACTTGTAATAGAGTGTTGTTATCCCCAGTGAAATAAGTCCTGTGCCAACATGAGCTAAAAGGCCACTCCAGAATTAATTAGACATCATATTTTAATACATTAATGTCCCGTGGTCTGATGCGACCAAAACTGAAGTGTTTGGTGTGAATGACAAATTGAACAAAGGAGAGGGAAAGCTTGCTAGCCTCAGAACAATATCCCAGCTGAAAAGTATGGGGTTGGTACCATTATGTTCTGGGGGTGTTTTGTTGTAACTTCACAAAATTGATTTCATCATGAGGAAAAAACATGGAAAAACTGAGATAACATCTAGAGACTTTAGCCATGTAACTAAAGCTTGGTTTCAAATGCACAGTGACATAGAGCAACCCTCCCCAAACCCCGGGCAAGGACCGGTACCGGTCCGTGGGTTAATTGGTACCGGGCTGCATAGAAGGAATACATAACTTTCATTATTTCCATTTTATTTAGTATCTTATTCTTAGCAACATTTTAATTTGAAAAAAAAATTGCGGATTCTCTCCGCCACATGGCTCATTCATGACGCAGGTCAAGATGATTGATGAGCAAAAGATGAGCAAAAAAAAATGTCTTTGGAAAGTTTCTTTGTGCAGGTGATAGAAGAAGAGCCTACAACTTCAAAAAAAAAAAGAAAGCTGCATTTAACAGACAATATCAGGAGTCCTATTTGAAAAATGGCTTTATTGCGGCAGGTTTTTCCCATGCACCAAGACCGCTCTGCATAATATGCGGCGACTGGCTCTCTAATGAGGCAATGAAGCCCTCAAAATTGCTTTGTCACTTGGAGACCAAGCATTCTGCATTATAAGACAAGCCTTTAGGGTATTTTGAAAGAAAAAAGCGTGAACAAGGAGGGCAGCAGCAATTACTGAGAGCCACCACATCAACAACTTTGAGAGCACTGAGAGCTTCTTGATATTGCTAAGGCTTAGAAGCCATTCACTGTTGGTGAAGAATTGATCCGTCCCGCCATTAAAGACATTTGCCGTGAACTTCTAGGAGAGTCTGTGGTTAAAAAGATAGCACAGGTGCCTCTTTCGGCAAGCGCAGCTACTAGGCGCATTGGGGAAATAGCAGAGGACATTGAGACACAGTTGTTGGAGAGGATTGATACATCACCGTGGTACGCACTCCAGGTTGACGAGTCTACATATATTGACAACAAAGCAACTCTTACAGATGGACGGTGGTCAGAGGGCAGGCAGAGGGTCAGAACCGGGGAGACTATCGTAGGCAGGATGATCAGGAGGACAAACCAGAAGCCGATGTCGGGGACGAGGTCAAGAGGTCAGAGCCAGGTGATCAGATATCTGATGAAATGCCAGAGGGAAATCCAGGACGAGGTCGGGGCACAGTTCCAGGTTTGGTACACAGGCAGGCTTACGATCAGAACGGGGTCAGGCAGGCTCAGATGTCAGGTAGCAGGTCCAGTCCGGTACACAGGGAGTTCGAGCAGGTAGGGGGTCAGGCAGGCGGTCGGATCGGGCAGAGGTCAGGTAGATCAAATAGGCAGTCAGGTCAGGCAGGGATCAGGCAGACTCAAAGGTCGTAAAGCAGAACAGGTCAGGAAACAGGCAATCAGGAGTCAGGACATAGAACGCTGGAATAAGACTCACTGGATGGCTCGACATAATCTGGCACTGAAATCTGGTCTGAAGGCTGGTTATATACTGGCAGGTGCAGGTGGATCAGATGAGTGGTAATGAGAAACGGGGCGGAGCTGGGTAGGTGTGTAGAGTGAGTAATCAGACCAGCATCAGTGCCGAGATCGTGACACTTAAAAGTGTATTGGATGATGTAGTTAAACTACATCAAAGCACATGCTCTGAACTCGCGTGTGTTGAGCAGCTTTGTGAGGAGATGTACACTGAGCACAGATGCCTTCTCTTGTATACAGAAATGAGATGGTTATCCCAAAGGAAGATCGCTGGCCAGAGTGTTTGAATTACGAGAGCTACGGCAGAGATTTCTCTTAGAAAAAAAGGCACCGCTGGCTGCACATTTCACTGATGAGGAATGGTTCAAAATACTTGCTTACTTGTGTGACATATTAAACCTGCCCAATGAACTCAATCTGTCACTTCAAGGGAAAATGACCACTGTCTTCAAGTTAGCATATAAAGTAACTGCATTTAAAGCAAAAGTAGACTTGTGGGGACCGCGCATGAACAGAGGTATATTCGACATGTTTCAAAGACTAGTTGGGACTCACAGCTAGTGCAAGACCGCCTGTCTTTGCTTATAAGAGTTTGAGTACTTCCCAACCAAAAAAGACTCACCATGTAAAGAATCAGAATATATGGACCCAGAATTCGAACCAGACAAATGCAGGTACGTTTTAAGAAGGTTTATTATCAGGACAGGTTGTGTGTTGGAACCGGGATGACAGACTGGCAGTAATATGAGCAGGACAGACAGAGCTCGTGATCGATAACAGTCCAAAGTCAAAACTGGGTAATCAGAAGTGCGGGATAGTCCAGAGCAGAATCCGAGTGCAGAGACAGAACACAGATATAGGTCCGTTAACCGGGCAGTCTTAATAAACAGACAGGCTTCAGGCAATCTCAAAAAGTTCCGAAATAGATCCAGGTCAGGCAACAAAGGCAGGCAATCCGAACAGGCGAGGGTCAGGCGAAACAGGCGGATAGTCAGAACAAGCAGAGGTCAGGCAACACAGGCAGACAGTCCGATCAGGCAAGAACAACAGGTAATACAGGGGTCAGGCTAAATAGGTATAAATAGGGGACTGAACAGGTGAATGGAGAGGAAAACAAATTGCTGGTAACAGGTGGAACTAATCAAAGGAAGGGTGGTGACTGAAAGTAAACCGAACTGATTGATGGTGACTGGTGGCTGAAAGGTAAACAGATTTCACTGGTAGTGCCTGGTGACAGGGGAATGACAAACAAATTGATTGGGTGGAGACAGAGAGGTGAAGTGAGCTAACTGATTACTGGCTGAAGACCTGAGTAAATAAAGTAAAGTGCAAAACAGAACCAAAACAAAACCCAAACTATAAAACACGAACTGCCAAGGAATGGATCCATGACCCATTTGCCAACAAACCAGGGCAATCTAGCATGTGTCGCTAAGAAGATCAGCTGCTGGAGATTGCAAATGACGGCGGTCTCAAAAGAATGTTTGAAACATTAACTCTGCCGGTGTTCTGAGTTAAAGTCATGGCAGAATACAACAGCACTGAAAACCTTGTTGCCATTTTCAACATCCTGTCTGTGTGAAGCACGGTTTTCTGCTGTGACAGCAACCAAAACATAATTACGCAGCAGACTGAACATGAGCAGCACACTTCAGGTGTCATTGTCTCCCATTACCCCTAGATAGGACTGTCTCATTGCAGAGAAAAAAGCTCAGGGCTCCCACTGATGTAGCATTATGGTGAGTTTTATTTTTCATGCACTCAATATTCGTTTTTGTGTTATGTTGAAGGCAAGTTTAACCTTTACTATTACAACCAGAGAGTGTGGAGCTGAAAGGCCGTTATGTTATGATGTTGGCATGATGTTACAAGGATGCTGCTAATAAAGTTGTATAGACAGTGGATTCACATATATTATTATACTTAAAAAATTGCTTTTTATAAGATAATAAGGCCAGTTGTATCATTTTGTTTTGTTGTAGGCCTATTTATCTGCCACAGCTTAAAGGTTGTGGCATGGCACCAAGCTTTTTGACCCACATGCAGAACACACCGAGGAGGCAGATTAAGCAGTTTACGAAAGTTTATTCAAACAGACAAGAAAGTGATGCACATGAAATCTTCGGGACGTCCGGGAGAGAAGGAGGTGTGGGATGCTCTGAAACAGAGCTGAACCAGCTCAGAGAACAACGCAGCACCCTGACACCACCACCCCTCAACGTCCGCCACCCGGCGGCCCCGAGGAGGAGCAACGAGAGGCCAGGAAGGTCTGGACGAGGGAAGGATCAGGGATGGCAGAGCCGGGCACCCAGGACCGGTCCTCGGGACTGCAGCCTTCCCAGTCGACGAGGTACTGCCATCCGCGACCACGACGACGGGAGTCCACGATTCATCGGATCTCGGATGCTGGGTGCCCGTGACGACCCTGGGATGGAGGAGGGGGCTCGGCCGGAGGGCAGAGGGGACTGGACAGCACCGGTATCAGTTGGGAGACATGGAAGGTGGGATGAGTCCTGGAGTGCGGGGGCAGGCGGAGATGGACAGCTGTGTAACCTAAAAACGTGCTTTATAAGTAGCCGGGCCGTCTGGAAGGCAGAGGGAAGTCTTCGGAGGGGAACCAGGTGGCATGCCTTGGAGAAGCGGTCCAGGATAGTGAGGATGACCGTCATTCCTTGAGAAGAGGGGAGCCCGGTAACGAAATCCAGGGCGACATGGGACCAGGGACGCTTGGGGATGGGAAGAGGCTGGAGCAGACCTCCCGGTGGCCGGTTAGATGTCTTATTCTGCGCACAGGTTGAACAGGCTTGGACTTACTCCCGTACGTCTCGACGAAGGGACGGCTACCAGAAGTAGCGGGTGATCTGGGTGATGGTACGGTTGGTGCTGGGGTGTCCGAAGACCTTGCTGGAATGAAACCACTGGATAACCTGGGGTCGGACAGACCTCGGGACGTAGGTTTGGTTAAGTGGCCCACCTCCTGGATTGGGTTCGTTGAGCGTGGCCTCGGAAACTAAGGCCTCGATCTCCCAGTGTAAGGCCCCAAACGTGCAGGTAGGAGGGAGGATCGGAGCTGGTTCCTTTTGGACTCTTCGGGGAAATGTAGGTGAGAGAGGGCAGGGCATCAGGCTTAGCGTTCTTAGAGCTGGGTCGGTAGGAGATCGTGAAATTAAACCTGAAGATGAAGAGGGACCAGCGGACTTGCCTAGGGTTCAGGCGCTTGGCTGACTGGAGGTAAGCCAAGTTCTTATGATCTGTCCACACTTGGCGCATGTGACGCTGGTGTTCGGTGGGATCCCTTGAGTAAATCAGGAAGTTATCCACGTAAACGAAGACATTTAGATAATCACGTAGGACATCATTTACTAGGGCCTGGAAGACTGATGGGGCGTTGCATAGGCTGAAGGGCATTACCAGGTACTCAAAGTGGCAATATGTGTCTTGAAGGCCGTTTTCCACTCAATCTCCCTGGCGGATTTGGACTAACTGGTGCGTGTTTCTCAAATCAATCTTAGTAAAAATAGTCGCGACTTGGACCGGTTCGAGGGCCGACGGGAGGAGCGGAAGGGGATACTTATTCTTTACAGTGATCTGGTTTAGACCACGGTAATCAATGCAGGGGCGGAGTGAGCCGTCCTTTTTGCCGACGAAAAAGAAACCGGCCCCAGAGGGGAGGATGACGGACGGATAAGGCCCATAGACAGCGATTCACTAATGTAGTCTGCCAAAGCTTGTTGCTCGGCCTGAGAAATATTATAAAGGCGACTGACTGCCAGCAGTGCACCGGGCAGCAGGTTGATCACGCAGTCATAAGGGCGATGGGGAGGCAGGGATCTAGCCCTGCTTTTACTGAAAATGGTTCCTAGGTCGTGGTACTGTGTCGGAACGAGAGATCCGGGAGGTCCTCTTTAAAGGAGACCCCAGGGGCAGAACTGAAGGGCATGGCGGATTGTAAGCACTGCGAGTGACAATGCGGGGACCAGGCTTTGAGCCTGCGCTCGGACCAATTCAGGTGTGGGTTGTGCTGTTGCAGCCAGGAGAACCCAAGGACGACGGGAGCATGTATCACGGGAAAGACATAAAAGAATATTTGGTCGTGGTGGTTTCCGGAGCCTACAATTTCTAGTGCGATGTGTTACTCGGGGAAGACTTCCTCCATCCAGGGCAGAAATCTGGAGAGGCGTGGGAAGTGGGTCGGTATCTATTTGGGCCTGTTGGACAAACATCACAGCCCGAGTCTACTACACAGCAAAAACTAAAGAGTTAACATTTCAGAGTTAAATGTTTCAGAGTTGATTTTAACTCAGTAATGTCATGATCTGGTTTTTGTTGAACCCGAAATCAGCCACACACAGAGCTTCATGTAGAGTGTTTTTATTGAAGGAAATGTGTTGTGGATAATGAAACCAGAGTCTTTACCGTAATGGGGTAGATAAATAATGAAGGCTGGAGCTGGCGGACGAGAAGCCGGAGGATCGTGAGAAAGTGTCTGAGGGTCTGAGTCCAAGGCTGGCAGGAGTCTGACCATGGCTGACAACAACTGACAACGAACCAGCAATGACAGGATGTCTGAGGAGTCCTTATGTAGGTGGAATGAGTCCAGGTTGATAACTGCTGCAGGTGGAACTGATTAAAGGAAAATAGAACCGGGGTGTATGGGAGACAGAAGGTGCCAAAACATATCCAGGTGCAGCAACAAAAATCCGGTTGGATTCCAGACGACAAAAAAGGTCCAAATGACAAAAACAACCCAAACAGGGCGGGCGGAAGGGGTCTTGGACGGAGGACAAGAGTCCAAAAACAACCCGAACAGG
Source organism: Fundulus diaphanus (assembly GCA_037039145.1). Taxonomy (NCBI): domain Eukaryota; kingdom Metazoa; phylum Chordata; class Actinopteri; order Cyprinodontiformes; family Fundulidae; genus Fundulus; species Fundulus diaphanus. The sequence goes on along the minus strand of CM073129.1, from coordinate 7,839,476 downwards.
GCGGGTGGAGGGGTCTTGGACGGAGGCCAAGAGTCCAAAAACAACCCGAACAGGTGGGCGGAGGGAGGCTTGAAGAGCAAGGAGTGTTCAAGCGGCCGACCAAGAGGCGGACGACCGCTAGAGAGTTCGAGCAGCCGCTTGAGAACACGGGAGAGTTTGAGCGGCCGCTTGGGTGTGCTGGAGAGCTCGAGCGGCCGTTTGAGTGCGCTGGAGAGCTCGAGCGGCCATTTCGGTGCGCTGGAGAGCTCGAAATTACACCCAAGTCAGCGCCCCACTACATGCCCTCACATCTGTTGTTTCGGTGCCATGAGGCAGCTCGGCCAGCAATGAATGACCAGGAGGAGTCTCCGGTGGGCGGCCTCGGCGTAGTAGAGTCCGGTGTGGGCGACCCCGGCGAAGCAGCAGTGTCTGCGGCGGCCGGCGACAGAGCAAAGCCTCAGGCGGCCGGCGACGGCGGAAGACCCTCGGAGGCCGGTGACGGCGGAAGGTCTCTGGAACACCTTGTTCCGGCGCTCCGACTAGAGGCAGATCCACCCGGACCCCCTCTCGGAACCCTGGAGCATGGACTGGCGGCGGGTCCACCCGGACCCCCTCTTGGAACCCTGGAGCATGGTAAGCCGGCGGGCCCACCCGGTCCCCCGCGTCGGACTAGCGTGCATTGCACCCGCGTCAGACGCCGGACTGGCGTGCACAGCACCCGCGTCGGACACCGGACTGGCGTGCATCACACCCGTATCGGACGCCGGACCTGAGGCGTCGACTGGACCCACGAAGGCAGAGGCAGGCTCCGAGGCGTCAGCCGGACCCTCGGCAGCAGGTGCAGGCCCCAAGGCATCGATTGGACCCTCGGCAGCAGGTGCAGGCCCCGAGGCGTCGATCTGACCCCCGGCGGCTGGTGCAGAGGATGCCTGAAGTGCATTGGTGTGTGTACCCATGCAGACTGGAGCAGCGGCCGGCCCCGAAGTCACATCTATGATGGCGAGGCAGGATCTTGGACGGCCGGCGAGGCAGGAACCTCTGATGAAGCTGGCAAGGCAGGAACCTCTGATGAGACCGGCGAGGCAGGAACCTGTGATGAGACCGGCGAGGCTGGAACCTCTAATGAGGCTGGCGGCACAGGAACCTCTGTAGTGGCGTGCACCCCACCCTCGCAGGCTGCAGGACTCCCAGCAGTGGGAACAGGGGTGGACCAACATGGGATAAGGTCGTCCCTGTCCCCATAAAAAGAGTTGGGTCTCGTGGATCCAAGGGGCTTGGGCAGGACTCTGCTGAGCAACGGGCTCTCTGGGAAGACCCACCCGAGCAGCAGCGCTGCCGTCAGGCCGACTCACCAGAGAAGTGAGGGTGACATCGGCCCGAGTCGGGATAGACACTGCTGTGGCATCGGGCTGGATCACAGGTGTCGCTGTGGAGGAGGTCTTTCGACGGCGAGCTCGGTGTCTGCGCTGAGGGGAGCCGGGTGATGGTGAGGAAGCCGGAGCAGGAAGTGCAGTAGGCAAAGCAGGAGCAGCAGTGGTGGGAGCCGCAGCAGTGGGATTGGCTAGTGCTGCGGATGAGACAGAGAAACTGAAAGAGGATGGTCGAGGTGGAGGTGGCCTGTTGAAGAGCTGAGCAAATGCAGCTCGATCCTTCCAATCGAGCTCCTCATACAGCTCTGTAATTTCAAAATACGGGAGGAGCTCCGCCTTGCTCTTCAGCAGGTTCCGAATCTGGGCCACTGCACCCACCTGCTTCCTAGGTGATCATGTCCAGACAATCCCGGATTTGCTCCACGAACAACTCTGCTGCGCTGCTCACAGAGAGCAGGGCAGGATCCATCTCGCCAGCTCCTGCATGAGAGCTCTGTGTGGGTGTCGGGCTCATGTGGTTGGTTCATGCTGTCATGATCTGGTTTTTGTTGAACCCGAAATCAGCCGAGATACTGACAGAACTGAGACAGAACATAAACTATAACATAAATCAAACAAGAAAGAACCCAAAACACAAATCTAAACTAAGGCAGAAACTAAACAGTGGCAGAAATACAAACTATTACACATTTAGAAAAAATCTATGTTTCCCTATCCCAGCTGTGACATACAGTATATGCAGCTATCTGGGGGGATGATCGTGTAGGCCTCATCCTGGTGGCTTCCCCTGCCCTGAACAAAAAACTGCATTTAGACACTGAGGGTTCTGAGTTGGGTGTGTGAGGGGGAACATTGGCGCTGGGTGCCTTCTGGAGGGGGAGTTTTAAATACACTTGACAACTACATGCAACAACCCGACATTTGACAGGCACAGGCAGGCTTGGGGTCTTTTTCACACCCTTTTTATCTGATTGCTATCCAGAGTTTGAGGCCAGAAGGAGGAGGCCGCCTAGCCTGGGTCTGGGCTGGGGATACCTGTTGGGTCCTTGGGGTTGGCTGGGGTGTGTACTTCTGCTCACCCCATGAATAGGGTGTGGGGCTTAAGCATGGAGGGCATGGTGTGGGGGAGGCAGCGCCTCTAGGTTCAAGGGGTGAGCTCTGGTTGGCTGGCCCGTTCGGTTTGTGTTGGCCCCATCTCCACGTTAATGTGGCCATAGGTCGTCGGGGCTGAGATTGGGGTGGATACCCCTCTGGGGTGACGGTACCTAGACCTGGGAGTATAGGATGTGTGTGATGAGTGCGAGTGTGTGTACAGTCTCCCTTTTTTTTCTTGTGTAGGTAAGAGTGTCAAAACAGGCCTGCAAAAATACATGTATCTTTTCTTAGTATTAGCTGCAGATCTACACAGATTCAATAGGTTTATTCCTTGAGTGTGATTCGTTGTGAGAGAGGAGAGGACAGCCTCCCCTACCTTTCTAATAATACTGCTTTCTTTCTTCTCATTTTGAGCCCTCTACATTTCAACCAACGTTTCAGCTGTTCTATTCGATTGAAGCAGGTTGAAATGAAGCTCCTGCAGGGGATGTCGTCGTCTTCCAAAATGACCACTCTTTCTGTCAAACCAGCTGGGAAACCAGCTGTCTGGGGAAAATGTGACGCCATTTGAGTACTGCCCCATACAGATAAACCCTATAATTAGCTTTGGCTAATTAGCTCTGTCACTACATACGTCTTTAAATTATACTTCATATTATCAAGGTGTTGGTTGTTTGTACCTGGGATAATTTTTGATTGGTTTTGTTGGTCTTTATATATATATATATATGCAGATGTAAAAGCAGACACTTGTACTCAATTTTTTCTCTACTCTAATTTAGTCATCTTTTCCCCCTTTAACGTTTTACCTCATCTTGTTCTCTTCCTTTTTTCTCTTTTACTTTTCCGTCACTGTGTCCATTGAACATGAGGTAATCCCAAAATAATATCTGATAAAGCTTTTTGCATATATATTAAGCAGAACACTATAGCAAAAGCAGTAATGCTCCACTTGTGAAAGTAAATCTGTTGGGCTCTTTTTGGCATGAAGACAGCAATTTTCAATGCTACACTGCGATGAGTTGAAATGCACAAAACTACTTGAGCCTTGTGTGACACTGATTAGATTTATAGCATTCAGAAATACAGGATTTCATGAATGGATCGCAGTTTGCTATATGTTAGTTCTTGTCTGGTAATGGAATTTCCAGAGCTTGCCCTGAAGGCATCACCTGCAGCTCTCGGTATGTGTGGAGGGGCACGATGGGAAAAAACGGGAGGGAAAGAAGCAAAAAAAACATGCCACCATGAAGCAAGCTGTTCTCCAGTTAGCACATGAGAAAATAAGTTTGAACATTGGTGAAAATTTTGAGAGACCTGTTGTCAGAGGTTAACCACGAACGAGTACCTACCTCGAAGAAGTCGGAGTCGGTTGTATAAGAGGCTCTATCGGAGTGTATCTCGAACTTTTAGAACTATTCTGACTGTTTTTTTTTTAAGGACAATTCTGTCTGTGCCATGTGAAGAACTGCATTGTTATCCAGGACTTCATTGCTGTTCTGGAGGCCTTCTGCCTGTCAGGATGTAGACACAATGATGTTTGCCGTACCAGGAGGGTGGTAGGAAAAAAAAAAACTAAAGGAAATACACCTGAGAGCATCCTTATTCATTATTTTGTTACTTTCTTCACCTGCGACTCAGGTTGTTTTTTGTTCTTGGGCCCAAGATACAGAAATATTTGAACTGAAATAAGAACTGAAGGTTGACAACCAAGTAATAATGAAGTGGTACCACATATACCACATACGTATATATTTATTTTTTCCTTTTCCAAATCTTTTTGGGGGTACTGGAATATTTTTTTTGGTTGTTTATATTATTTTTGTAGTATACTTGAGTTATTTATTTTACTTAATGATATTCCTGTCAAAAAAGCAAATGAAACTGAGCAGGATATTTACATAAAGACACATTTTTATTTCATAGATCTGTGGTCCTTTGTGTTTTGTGGGTTGGAGCTCTTAATTAATCTCTTACAGAGCCTGCTACTGCCAATCTCCTTCCCAAACCTAGTAGACCAGTGAGCGCGAATCTGAGTAATCCCATACTGAAGGATCCTAGGTTTAAGTGATATGGGAAAGCAGGCTGTGGAGCGTGAGACAGGGCTCAATGTCAGTATGTGTGCTTCGTGTTCCCAAAAACACATAAAACCAGTAAGTGAGAGGCATGGTGAGATATCTGTACTTTTAAGACGGCACAGCAATTTTGTGTCGTTTCTGCTTTAGTCCAAAGGCGCAGATTAGCAGAGGGGCTAAGACACAGTGCACACGCTGGAGGAGAAAAGAGCCCTACGCTCTTGTGATGTAGTCGTGAGTGGAAGGAGAAGACAGGTGAGGAGAAGCTATTTTTATCCGGCCATAATCATTCAGACAGGAGATTGCTGCTGTTAAATCATCAGCTAGCTGGTAGCTTTAGACATTGAAGGCTCTTTAAAAGCGTCTTCCTTTTAGTGACCTTAACAACAGCTGACACTCACCAGTATTATTTTCTATTAGATTTATTTGACAGGGACAGACAAACAATAACATAGACAGCAGTCCCATGCCTGTATCGTGGTGCTTATAGCGAGAGCTAGTTTAGAGCGCTTGTCCCTAGATGGGCTTTTGTAGACAGTCTATCTTTTTGCTAAAATGTTGTGAGAATAGCTAGTTCTAGGAGATGTGTGATGATGAGATGCAGTGGCGTGACATTTTATTTATACAAAATATTTTTCAGGGATAATGGAGATGCACCTATTTATCTATAAACAGCTGTTTTAGAGGGTAGTGTGCGATCTTTAAACATCTGCACTACCTGATTTAGTGAAACTGATAAAAAACTAATTTGAATGATAAGCTAACCATAGGTGTCTCACAAACAGAGGGTAATGGAGCACACACTGCCTTGTAAATACACAAAAAGAAAGTTATTATTTTTGACTGAAAATTCAAAAAATAATAAACTTTGAATTTAAAATAAAAAGGTATTCTGCATAGATTTTATTCCTGGATAGATCATTTATGTACTGACCAATCAAAGCACTCCTGTCCTGTGTGATTAGCAAAAAACAGGACCCAGAATCTAAAACAAAAATACTCTGTGCCTTATTTTCATCAAACTAATCATTTTTATTTAAATATGAGAAAACATGATATTTAAAAATATTTTAAGATAATCATGTGTCATGTTAAGGAGAAAGATGCTTTATAAAGAACAACCTTAAACTAAAAAATAAGGAGCTGCTTGGAGCAGCCAAAGGGAGTGAGCTGTTTAGTTGTTAAATGCAGAACAACGAATAGCTAATTTCCTGCTCCTTGGATCCTTGAAAACGATGGATTAGATGTGGAGATTGATTAGGATATTAGAAAAGATACTAAGCTACAGTTGACAACACAGTGTCAGACAAGAGTCAGAATTAACAAAATACACAGAGCTACAGTTGACATAGGAAGGATGAGACAGGAAAAAAGACATAACAGACTAGGATGAAAAAGTAAGAGGGAAGTATGTATGTATGTATGTATGTATGTATGTATGTATGTATGTATGTATGTATGTATGTATGTATGTATGTATGTATGTATGTATGTATGTATGTATGTATGTATGTATGTATGTATGTATGTACTGTATGTATGTACTAATAAAACATGAACATACACACACACAAATAGAAGAGGTTTAACCAAATGTTTATGGATCAGTTTGGCTTTATGTTTTCTCTTGTTGACAGGTAACACTAGAGTAATGGGCCACTTTTTGTTTTGTTGTTTGCAGTTTCATGTTAAGGTTGATCCAACTGTGCTGTTCCGAACGGGCCGTCTTCACCTTCACTGTAAGTATAGAACATCCGGGCTGCTTTATTTATCATTAGGGCCTTTATTACAGTACACTATAAGGTTGTCTTGTGCCCACTCTGTTTATATTTCTAACACTGTAATTGTGTAAAAAACATAATATGTTTGATGGTCTAGGTTTCTAATTGACATATTTTGCTGGTATGCAGTTTGGAACATCTCCCTATAATCCAAGGAGTCCTGTAGAGTGAAATCCTAATTGTAATAAAATATTGAATAAACATATGCATGGTGTTGTGTTCTATAATTTTCCCTAGATTTGAATCTATTGTATAACTCTGTTAACTATTTTGCAATACAGCATACCATACCATATTTAATTATAAAGCACTTTACAAGAACAAAGGTCAACAAAGTGCTGAACACATACAACTGAAAATAACTGTACAATTAAAATAGACAAATAAAACACAAACCAAGTTAAAATAGACAAACAAGATAGTTAAAAACAGTAAAATAGTTAAAAATTAAAATAATTCCAAATATAAAAAATAGAGTCAACCTCGCAAGATGTGCAAAAGGCTTCAGCAAACAGAAGTGTTTTAAGAAGCGTCTTAAAATCTGAAAGAGAGGAGGCCTGTCTGACAAGTAATGGCAGATTGTTCCACAATTTTGGACCAGCTACAGCAAACGCACAATCTCCTTAGTTTTTTACTTTGAGCACTTCCTGCTTTCTAAGCTGGTTTCTCAGCTTTGGAAATTGAAAACAGATTAGAAAATCTGCCAATTATTTCTCTAGAAATAAGGAATTGACAGAATTCTAATTCTTTATTTTTTATTTTGTGAATTGAGTTTCTGACCAATCATAATAAAAATTATGATAAAAAAATTATGTTTTTGTTGTTGTTGTTTTAGGTGAAAGTGAAATCAGTAACTTTCAGTCAACGGCAATGTTGCAATGACCATAAACAAAGAACAAACAAACAAAACAAAAACTAAGTGACAGATTCCTATGCACCAGAAATTTAGTTGGTGATGAATAAAGCTGAAAACTAAATCTCTCTGAGGTCTTGCTACTGTCTATCTCTGTTTTGTACAACATATTTTACAAATATAGAAAAAAATAATGACAGAAAAGCAAATATTTTTTATTGATGATAATCTGATAATAGTGCAAAATACAAACATCTTTCTTCTTACCTCATCAAAACCTTGACAGGAAATGCCACTTTACAATTTTGAAAACTATTATATACATTGGATAACCAACTGGTGGGCAGCTGTGGTCGGAATTCTAAACAATAACTGATTTACCAGAGTTATTGAATAAGGAAACGGCGGAGTGATGAAGTTCCAGCACTTTTATTGAGAAACAGAGCAGAGATCACATAGATGGACAGTAATCGCACCCCACGGTCCCGCTGCAGTCTGCATCTGCCCTGTCTTTCCCCCTCCTCGCTTTCGGCTCTCTTTAATACTCGATAGTGGCCTTGGCATGAGACAGAACAAAGACTGTCTATCCTAGACAATCAACATCCTACGCAGCATTTGGCCTTGCAATCAGCGGGCCCGTGCTCACGTCTGAGTGCCGTGAGGCCATAGTGACTTCAGAATAATATTCATATCATAGCAGCGCAGGAAGTACCGAGCTGGCGCCCCCCTGGCTTTCTTTGTGAATATAAGCAGAGACAACTCCCAACCCAACATAGCCCTGCAAACATTAACACTTCACAATCTGCTTTAAAGTAATGTAAAAATATTAAGAAATGAAAATTCACTCAAGCTTCCTAGGGTAAGTATTGAAATGTCAGAGAAAGAGGTTCTCACAGGTCCATTCAATCTGGTACCCAGATTAGATTTATTCTTTCTGGGTCAAAAAAGGCCTTGTTATACTGATCAGAGCTCTGAATGGTAATATCTTCTTGTGTTGTTAAAGTTTGTTCAGCTCTTTGTAATATTCCAAATAATAACTAATATTAGTGCAGTCATTTCGAAGGTGTACAAATCTTTTGTGAACACATAATTGTTTACCAAAATAATTTATTGTCACTCAGGCCCAGCCTTAGGGTAAAAAACAAGAGGGTGTGTGTCATGCACAGTGGGGAGGCAAGACCACAACTCTACTAATTTAAAAAAATAAAATAAAAAATGTTGCACATTAATTAGAATTTATTTTCCAGAAACAATACAAAATGTCAAACACATATCATTACACAGTATTGCAGACCTATTCTGAGCTTGCATTTACATGATGCATAATCTTAAAACATTAAATGCACGTTTGCAACAACCAACGACTAAAATGAACAACTTCAGTTCAAAGAACAAAGTGATAACTCTTTTAACTTCGGCATGATGGCTCCGCACCTGCACATCATCGTGGCTGTGTTTTATTGTTGGGTAGAAAGGGGGAAAAAAACAAAACAGTTCAACCACCGACCAGTTCAGCCTGAAACGACCGGCCGTTCAGGATTCGTCCCGAACCTCCCTGGCCACCTCGACTGTGGGTGTGACTGACCACAGCCCACTCATTCCGTTTGACAATTGCACTGTAGTATGGATCCCCCGCAGCCCCATTCGCCATTGTCCATTTGAGAGACCCAGAGCTGAACTGCTTCTCCTCGTGGCCTTTCCTCGTCTCATTTAGCCTGTCAGCACCGTGAAATGTATGATTGCCTTGCAACCTAAAAAGGTTTACGTTGGTTTTGAAAAAGAAACAGACCCACAGCATCACATATCCTCCATCACATGTAACACTAGGTATGGTGCTTTTCCACATTTCCCTTTGTGTTCATAGCTGAAATACTCAGTCTCATATGATAGTTTAAGAAAAGAAATTGCTTTATTGTCCCACAATGGGGAAACCCGGTCATGACAGTGGCAAGGACACAGACAGAGTTTCACATAATAATTAGCAATGAAAAAAACAAGTTACTCCAATCTAAAATTAGTTATAAAGCAACAAAGAGAGCTTCATCAGAAAGGCTAATATAATCAAGTAAAAATAAATACCAGCGTAAATATACCACAATTATTGATAATATGGTATACTCGGGTACAAAAGATGAAATATTCAAGGTAAATAGTGGAAAAAACAGTGTAGAAACTCCAGCCTATTTACAGAATGATGTAAGATAATATATAATATGCATAATAGTACAGCAGCATCTCGAAGTAGGTAAGGCGTGAGCAAGTTTACCTTAGCATCTCCGACAGTGTGAAAGATTCATTATCTGATCAGAACCCTTGAAACCATTGCCATGTTATAAACACTTATTGAGTCTGTTGTGAGCAGCAGAGATTATAAAGTCTAACAGAATATGGGAGAAACGACCCGCAGAGGCGCTCCTTTGAGCATCTGGGATCTGGGATGACCAACGCAGTCACAGCAGACTTGATCAAACTCCATATTTGTTATCTTTGTGATGGTAAGACAGAAACAGTCTTTATCTGATGTCACTTCTAAACAACAGCTTGGCGTTCCCCCAGTAGTTGTCATGTATCATTTGTCATGTGAGTCATATTGCTGCGTGATGTTATATTTCTATCCCAGGAAAACAATTCAGTTACATGTATTAAAAAGTGATTTTTAGAGGTACCGATAATTGCATCAGTGGTGCTAATAAAGTAACAGATTTTTTCATTCCAAGTTAAGCCTGTTTTTACTGTTGCCATGACTTGGATAACTGATCATTATCACAGGCATATTCATTTTAAGACATTTTACACATCTTTATCAGGAGTGCCAATACATTTGTTTATAATCTTTGAAAGCACGGAGTGCAGATGTACATGAACACCCATTCCACTGACTGACTGAATGACTGTGTTCTTGTTCAGCATGTTGTTAGTGTCAATTAAATTTTGGAACTAAATGTACGCCTTCGGACCAGCCGAATCCCGTTGTGTTCTTATTAAAAAAGCTACAATAGCATCATAATCACTTGATGACAACAGCTCTACTTTACTTGTAAACTTCAAAAATGGTTTGTTAGTGTATACCTGATGGGTGCATGTTTTTGAAATTCCCAAAAAGGCTTTGTGAAATTGATATTTAATACACACATATGCAGACAAACCTTAGCACCTTTCTCACACATTTTAAGTCTTTTTACTAATAATACCATCTCTCAGTAGACATTTTTGGAAAGATCACTAAATAACAATTCTCCAAAGGACAATACAGTTGCAGCATTACACAACATAACAAGGCCTACACCAAGATATCTATAATTACTTACTTGGCTTGTTTAATTCAGATTAAGTAAATTGCTTCTAGAAATCTGTTTAACAGAGATAAATGCACAGTCATTGGCAATGAGCATTACAAGACAATGAGTGTATGTGCAGAGAAGAAAATGAGGCATCACTTTTGTCCCGCTGTGTGGCTGTACGGTTGGATGCTTGGAGTGATCAATGCACAGCTACAGCTGGTTGAAGGGGACCAAATCCATTGAACAGTTGATTTGGTTCCATTTTACCAGCTTTAGCAAAGCATTTTAGGGGCAAGTCCCTTCCAAGAAGGATGAAGGGGAAATAACCTGGAAGAGACAAAAGCAAGAGTCCAAACATGAGTTGAATCAATAAAATATGCATGCATTATTTCTATAAACATTCACAATGCACAATGCATTGGCAAACTGTCACTGATAGCAACTCATGTTCTTACCACATGGAAATACACAAAAATATGTGCACTTAAAGAGATAAAGAAGGCAAGATGATGAACAAGAACAGAGAGGAGCATGTGAGGGGAAGAAGAGATGGAGTAAGGAGAAAAATGTGGGTGATGAAAAAGCAATAAGAAAAACAGGGAACAGAGCCCTGAGAGATAACAGAGGAGTGTATATAAATGATGGCTGCAGACAAACCAGAGAAAGCAATGAATTCATCACCTAACTGTCAATACCGCTAATGAAGCCAAGGGACAGGACGGCAGGAAAATTAACTCTCATTGACCTCCAGTACTATGCAGAACATCCCTACTTCCACTTTCTTTCTCACCCACATACTAATGTTCAAACAAATTTATTTTTCCCCTCTTGGTTGATATCCTCATCTGTATTTAGGATGCATTGCCCATGGCACAGATACAATACACTCAGCAGTCCTCTTGCTGGATTGTTCTTGGAATAACTTATTTCCTGGTTTGATTAACCCAACTAGTAATTGAATTATTAGGAAATAAACTGTTTAGTGTAGTTATTGGCTGAAGAATCTTGGATACTGATACTATGCTGTTGAAATATATTATTCTTGATATTTTATTTTGATAAATTATGAATGTTAAGTGATGTTTTAGCTTTCATGTGTACAGTTCCTTTTTTGTTGGTACACTATTTGTTGGTATGTAAAATGATCCACATTTGATGCAATCATATTAACAGTGAGTGTGTGTGTGTGTTTTGTACGCATTATTGTACTTGCAGTTGAGCGAGAACATTTTTTGTTCATTTTACTAGTATAATGAGGATTTTGATGTATTGTGAGGACTGAAAAAAATTTTCTTAATTTTTTCTGAGCTAGGGTTCAGATTTAGGACCATGGTGTCAATTAGGTTAAGTATAAACCAGTAAAGGTCAGGGTTAGGGTGGGTTTCAGGGTCAGACCATAGAAAGGCTTGAAGATGAATGGAAGTTTAAGGAAATCAAGGCATGGTTCTCACTATGTACATTGGTGCTTTGTGGTTGTGGGAAAATAATTGATCTATTACACAGATCTAGTGACGGAATACGTTTACTCTGCAGATCTTGGTTAAAGTTGATTAGCAGATTTTCTTCTTACAGTTTTCTCTTGAACCTTGCAGCTCCTCCAACATCATAACCACAGTGGATCATCAGCTTTCATCTCACATCACCCCTAGCCTTTTACATATATATATATATATATATATATATATATATATATATATATATATATATATATATTTACCTGACAACTGTAGATTCAACATTCATTCTCAATCAGAGCTTTCAAACTGGTACTCGTTTCTGATCCTGCCCCCTTTGGACACCCAATGCAAACATTAACGTCTTCAGATCTGACTACTGGTTCTCTAGGAGCACCACAATCTTCAAACCATGCACCATAATGTGTAAACATTCCCTTTCATTATTTCAGTCCTTCTGTTTTCTATCCCACCTTCAGCTCTATTCTTCACCACCCTTTTTTTCTGATGATTGTCCCCTTGTACTTAAACTTTCTCAGCCTCAGTGTCTACACCTGAAAAGCATCAGATTCATGTCTAATTTATGTGTAATATCAATGTTATTACAACATTTATTACTTTTGTTTCATTATCTCTGTCTTTCACAAAACTTTGTTTGTTTGATCAACCATCGGCACTCTAATTGGAGGTGAGATTAGTTTTTGTCTATGTTTTTGCACAGGAGTGTTCCTATTGTATTTGTAGATACACAAAAATGTATGACTATTTTACTGCAAAGTATTCCGTGTCTTCAACTGATTGCTTCTAGCTTTGAAAACATTGTTCAGACTGTTTGAATTGAGGTTCTATGAAAGGATTCTGAGGAGTTGATGATGTAAATACAGTGTATTACACTCCAAATCCAGATTAGGTTCTCCCTTAGGATAAAATTAGTCCCAGGAGGCCAAAGACCACCATAACACAATTTCAGTCCAAAGAGTTATAAAGCAAATAATTTATGATTAATTTAACAGTTCATTAGTTTTCTACCAGGGATGTAATCAAATCAGACTTTTCAACGTCTTCTCTTCCGCTTTACATGTTTACTGCATGGAAGATGGTAAACCAAGGTATTTAAAAGTTTAAAACCACCAGGAATATTTTTTTAAATTTTATTGCAGTTTATGGTTCTTTTGAAGAGAAGGTGCTGGCGTGCCAGAACTTTTCTCCAGCTGCATGTAGCATATACTAATGCTGCACAGCCCATTTGTCACATAGTATTGCAAATTAAACTTAACATTGTTGTAAAGCTTCAGCTGGTACGCCACAAATTTGTAAGGGTTGAGTGCAGGTTCTATCTGAGCAGATTGTCTGACTAGTTAACCAGCTAATATTTATTTAAATAAACAAACTGGGTGTATAATGCAGCTTTGACAAAGTGCATTACAGAAAAATAGAAACATAACAAATAAATATACAACAAATAAAACAGTAGAACATAAAGGCAAAGATAAAACATACAACTCAAATTTTGTTAAAAGTAAATAAATCAGTCTTCTTCGTTCTTTAAACAAACAAGACAGAGGAAACACATCCTCAACCTGTGTGCTATCCCTCTAAAATATTTATCTCCTCTTGATTTAAAATGTGTTTGTCTAACTACTTACAACTTGTGCTATCCCATAAAGAGCAGATCAACACAAAGGTGTTGTACTCTGTGCACCCAGCACTACAACTAAATTTTGCAGCTGATGTTGGTTTTATGGACATATCTTGCAAAATCCACTGTATGAGTCATATTTTTTGAGCCGTTTAGTTTTCTCTATTTATTATGTTTTGTGAACAGTTACATTATTTGCTGCGGAAATGCTAAACAAGGTGATGGACTTCTGGCTAACCAATTTTGTGAATCCACCATTTATTTGTTTATTTTTGCCACAATTTTTGTAGTCTAAGCTCAAGAGTGGTGAAGCCACAAGTGGGTAAGTGAAAATGTTTGGTTATTGGCTGTATTAACCCCCACAATCCATTACACCTTCTCCCAACATACTACAAAAAAGACCGAACGGGTTGGAGTGGAACGCTGTGCGACTTGGAGGGGGTGTGGTGTAAAGCGACTCCTTCAGATTTGAAGAGACCACACAAAACAAGTTACTCTCAGCCGCACCTCAGAAGATGGCGGTGAAAGATGGGCTGTGGGACAACAATAACGAGGAATTCAGCTCAATGTATTGCAGTTCCACTTTAAATAGACTACAATTGAATTATTTAAATGGGAAAAGGGGGGCATTGAAAAGTACGATGTGTCCCCATTAAGATGTGTACCACAGTTGTGGTAACATTACTACAATTGTCATATTTATTATATTATTTTAGCAACTGTTGATTTTCTGTTTTGTAAAATAATTTGATATACTTTTGTTTTAAATTTTGTTTAAACCACAAAACTGTGACATCTGATTTTTTCCTATTTAAGTAAATATAAGCTTGTGCCTAAATAACCTTTTTTAACAAGAACCTACCTGTTCATAAAACAGGCTTTGCATTAACTGTGGTTGTTTTGAGTTTGGAAATGTTTTAGGATGGTAGAAATCTACTTTGTGTGCAATCCTGGTAAGAATGGTCAAGGACTGAGGGAACAACTAATCTGTAAGTGAAGATGCTTGAAGTGTTACTGGCTACAAAAGGCCAGTTTTTAAATATTCAGAACTTGGAACAGAAGCTTATTAAAAATTTCAACTTTCACCCTGAAGCCTAAAATTGTAATGTCAATACTTTTAAAGTATCATAGCTAGAGGTAAATATTTTGTAAGAAGTTTGAATACAAATCACACCTGAGTCAAAGTTAGACTCACTGGGGCTAAATAGTAGAACCAAGCAAGGTTTAAGTGTGTGTGTTCTTATACTTGCAGATGAGTGAAAAAATGTTTTGCTCTTTTTACTAGTAATGTGAGGACTTTAAAGTGAATTGAGGACCTTTTTATCATCACTTTCTTTCAGGGCTAGAGGCTGGTTTTAGCAGTAAGGTCAATTTGATTTAGGTTAGGTATATACTGGTGTAGGGTTAGGGTTAGGCCATAGAAAGGCTTGAAAATGAATGGAAGTCTATAGGATGGTCCTCACTTTGTATTTCAAACAAGGATGGATGTGTGTGTGTGTGTGTGTGTGTGTGTGTGTGTGTGTGTGTGTGTGTGTGTGTGTGTGTGTGTGTGTGTGTGTGTCATACTGTCGGCCCTCTATCAAAGCTGTCCACCGCTTTTGACAAAACAAATACCTTCAACTCACTGCCCCCAAATTGCAGAAGAAATAAAAATAACTGACACTATATCTATAGAGGTAGAGGAAAAAAGTGACTTCTTATCCTTCCCCCTTAACTCTATCCCTCTTTTTTAAATGAAGTTGTCGCCCAGGAGTTTGGCAAACTCATTACTGTGCATCCATGACTCAGCTTTAAAACAAAACGAAGACAAGAGAGAGTACTGGAAGTTCTCACACGTATTTCATATCAAAAAACAGACTTCACCGGAAGGAATGGGTGGGCATATGAGTAAACGATGGATGGAAGAAATTAGACAATGAAATACACATAATTCACTTTTTTATAAATTTTCCCTACTGCCCAATTATTAAACCACATTCCATTTCCAGATCGCATAGGAACTCTGGAAGCAGTGCATGGAGGAGGGGCTGAGGTTTCATGACCTGAGGTTTCTCCCAATCCCAGAGCTGCAGCTGTTTCACCTCCGCGACATGCAGGGAGCTGGTGTGAATGCATGTATATGCGGTGCACCCAGGCATATAACCTGTATGGATTGCTCATGTCTGCTTTCGATGTCAGAGGGGCCCCCAGTTTGAACAATGCCTCTGTTGCAGATAATGATCTATGAGTGTCCACATTAGACAGTGAGTGAGAGCGAAGACTGCTTTGCCAGCTTCTGTGTGCATTGAAGCGCGAATATCGGCTTCAGAGGAGAAAGTGCTACACACAGAATCCTTTTCACAGTGGGATTTTCTGTAGATTAGGGAGAGAATCCCTCTGCTGCGCATTCAGTGCTTCAATCCACCAATCTGCAGCCCACACACTCATCAAACATCCAACCTTCCTTCACCCCTGCGCACCTCCACTCAGATCCAGCATCAAACAGAATGATTACACCCATCGCATTTTATCATTAACCTCGCTCAGATGCCTGCTGAAGGCTTTGAGTCCTTTTTCAACACTTAACTGGGAGGCGGCTCCATCAGGATCAAACCCACAATAAGAAAAGGTGTTGTGCATTCACAAGTTTAGCAGCCTGACAGCCAAAGGCTTTTGTATGTAGGTTGACATGCTGCATGTGTTTGTACTCTTGCTTGAGGCTGCCTTGTAATGTAGGTGTCCTCTATCAGGCAGATTGCACTGTTGGAGATAGGGCTGCTACTTGTCTATTCTGGGACTATGCTGTCCACTGCATTCCTGCCCTTATATTGGAGACAGAGGGGAGGAGGAGATGAGGCTTAGGGGCAGCTGGACGCCGGCAGATGAAGACAGTCAAGGAGTCATAAAGGGAAAGGTCAGAAGTGGGGAATGTGACTGGTTCCTGGGGAGACTTGCACCATACAGTGGTGTTACAGTGCAGCTGCCAGGCCAGCACCCTGTTTAGTGGAGTGACACTCTGTAACCTGTCCCACAGTTGACTCTGTCAGTCTTGTTCATTGTGATATTTTCATTACATGTATAACCTGACACCCCAGGGGCTGCGCTGATACAACCTGTCTGCAGCACCACTCCCATCAGCTTCACAGCCTCTTCACTCACTGACCGTGTCTGCCTGCCTCTTCTCTCTCTCTCTCTCCTTATCAGGACAAGTAGCTCTCAATGACTGAGTCAATGACTGCCAGGCCTCAGCTCTCCATCCAGCACCACGCTGTGGGAAGGCTGGCCTTAAAAGCCCATCTGAGCATCACTTCCTGTCATGCCGCTTTTCCATTGACAATTTCAGCCCCGCACTGCTGTATTCCACTCTACTCTGCTCTTTGCCTGTTGCATCTTCATGGACCCTCTGACAGCTGGAGGTGGGGCTTAAAGCCCCACCTCCAGCTGTCAGTGTTGTGTGCTCTGCCACTATTAAGCACAACTGTGTGACATTCACACTTTAAAGAAATCTGCGAGAAACATTGTTGAATGAAGAAGTAAAAGTATCATAATAAATAAAAACATGAATAAAACAAATAAACAAATAATGTTTGTATTATTGTATATGCAAGAATGTCCTGACAGTAGTGAAAAGGGGAGACGAGATTGTCGGATCTGCTCCAAAGTTTGCCTTATGGAGTTTATATTTAGGGCTTTATGACAAAGCTTTTGCCTCAGCCATGGTAAGAACGATAACCAGGACTTTGGAAAACAGCTGACTTTTGACCGCAGTGAAATTATTCTTATAGGCTGGATATTGGATGTTCGATCTGTGGTGATCGGCAGAGTTTTCTTTGGGTTAGATTTGCTGGAGGCAGTCTGCTGCAGCAAGGAGATGCTCTCTGCCTTCTTCCTCCTCTCGCACATAGTGTTTCAAGTAGGTGCTGTGAACAACGTTTTGAACCAAACACTCTTTAGAGACAAAACTTAACGGCTTTCAGTGTGTGTAAAATGAGAGAAGGCCTCGGTAAATCTGTGGATCAGATTTAGGTTATTAAATACAGTAGGGCTATCTACGTATTCCTAAGACAGCTGAAGCGTCCTTTTTCTTTTCTTTTAGTTCATTCAGGTGTGGCTCATGGTTTGTAAAAAGTTACATTATATTCCAGTTTGACCCACTCTTTTCATGGTGGTCCTTACTATGAACGTTGTTGCTCTTTAATGTAACTCTGCCCTGCACTTCCTTGGCAAAAACCTTATCGTTTCACCTCATCCTGTGGCCAATCGGTAAACAGCAGTCTGTTCACATCACATTTCAGCCCTCCTCAGTTCCAGTCATACCTCCTGAGGCGGTACGGAAAAAGGCAGCCTTGTACTAGAATAACTGTAATTAAAATGCTCACGTGGAGCCAAGTTGAGCCAGGTAAACCAGAGCACCAATGACAGTGGTGTAGCAACTGCTACATAAGCTGAGCTGTTTTAGGAGCCCATCATCTCAAGGGACTTCACAGAATTAAGATCCTTATCTTTTGTTAAAGGTAATTGGATTCAACCCATATAGTTTTTTTTGTCAAAACTACCAGTCAAATGAGTCTCATTCACCCAGTCAGGTTCACACTTTCACAGGTGCCCAAGGACACCTCGACATGTGACAGGGGAAGATAAAATCAAATTGGCAATATTCAGATTGGCTGCTTTCATATGAGAACCAAACTGGCTTTCTTGTAAGCCAAATAACCAGCAAGTCAAATTGTAGGACAATTATTACAAATATGACAAATACATTTTGCTTTGTAAATAGCAGAGAAGACTGATCAGTCAGATTGTAGAGAACAGTCACTATTTCTGCTGAAGTTTAAAGAGCTGCATTTAAATAAACAGTGTTGTATAAAGTACTGAAATCTCGGAGTCAAGTAAAAGTATAAGTACCTCTCCAAAATATGACTTTGGTAAAAGTCCAAGTCACTGACTGAAATGTTACTTGAGTAAAAGTCTTAAAGTATCTGAAATGTCTTGTACTTAAGTATGAAAATTACTGTAAAAATAGATGTACTCAAGTAATGTAATAAAAAGTATAAGTAAAAAGTAAAACAAAGCAAATGCAGTTTGAATGACATTTTTTAGATTTTAGTAAACTTTGAAAGTCAAATTCACTTAAAATAATATAAACAACCAAGTGCAGGAGAAATTTAGACCAAGTTTAGACAGAAAATACAACCTTTTTGTAAGCTTTCAGTTTTCCTTCTTCAAGTAAGGTCAGTGCTATGCACTTTAAAATTGTACACAACCAAGTGCAGACAAAGGTGGTGTATACTAAGAACATGGTTAAGTGATAAACCAGGCTTAGTTAACCTACAGGAAGTGGTAAACCTGCTAATAGATACACCTGCTGCCACCACACCACACACACACACACCAAAAAAAAGTCAACTTAACTGTATACTTCATGCCCTGAAAATCTCTGTATTTCATATTGGATATTTTCAACCCATCTATTGAATTTAGTGCACTAGTTGATCTTTTCTTCATAAGAGAACAGCAAGCACGGCAGCCAAAATATGGCCTTTTTTGACCTGCTGTATATCAGCCAGTCCCTGACAATTTTTTCCCTTCCATTGCGGGAGGTAGAATATGTTAGATACTTTGGGAATTATATGCCCTCTGCATATGCTGGCGGTACATTTGCCATCTCTGAGAAAGGATTCCTTTTTGCCATTAAACACACAACATTCATTCGATCAGAATCAGTAATTTTTGTTGGCCATAATGCCGGATCATTGAAATTAACGCTGTGATCCATCTCTGAGCGATCATGCTCAGACTATCCGATCGGGCAGTAAGCCCCTCCACCTGCACTGTCTCTGTTATCGCTAAGCTCAAGTATTTCTGTAAAAGAAAAGGTGTTTTCCCCCTAACACTAGCCAGCAGATGCTATACTTTAAAACCACACTGATAAACGCATTGGGCTTGTTTTTTTTTTGTTTTAAGTTGGGCAGGTTTTATGCTGGTTTGGGCTAGAAACCATCAGTGAGATACGGCAGCCTGTAGCACTGTGTTTTGACTCAAAAATCCAGCATAAGCAGACATGCTGATAAACATGAGCGCTGGTGTTTAGGCTGAACACTGAAGTAAAAATTCATACTAGAAGAGATTCTGTAATTACAGCAGCTAGGAGAACAAGGATCAGAACAAAGCAGAGTTTCTTCTGCCTGCAAGTAACCCAAGTTTCTTCAGTTTGGCAGTTTTCCTGCTTGGTTCTGCTCCTGTGCTCCTAGCTGTCTAGCTAACCCTCCTAGCCTGAATGTTTACTCCAGTTTTGACTTCACTGCTGACGTTTCAAACAGAAACTAATACCACTGCTTCCAGCTCTCTCTCACTTGCTTCGTTGTCACTTCTTGTAATTGTTTGGTAATCAGACCGAATATCCATCCCGCTCTACCGACACCGACGGTGACCACAGCCGAACCACGGTGTCTCTCAGGCTGAACGTCTGACCAAGCGACCCGCCCCTCTCCAGCTGTGATTGGCTAGCATGTTGCCTTCAGTCGTTGATTTGATTGGTTGAATTGTATGATTGACAAATCAAAGATAGAACGATGGCCACTCCGAGGTAAAAAAAAAAAAATCTGCTTCCCGTCCAGGGCAGGCACGGCTGGCTCAGCGGGCGGGCACGGCTCCCCAATGCCCGCCCATGCCTCGCCATGCCTTGCCTTTTTTGTAACGAGTAACTAAACCAAACATTGAAAATGTATCGGAGTAAAAGTATGCAATTAAGTTCGGAAATATAGTGAAGTAAAAGTAAAAGTTATCAAAAAAATGTATACTCGAGAAAAGTATAAAGTACTCCAAAATATACTTAAGTACAGTACTGAAGTAATTTTACTTCGTTACTATACAACACTGGAAATAAAATATACTCAAACTCTTTGTGCTGCCCTTTAATAGAATAACTGTGTCCAGGGTATACCATGCATCTTACCTGCTGGATATAGGCACCTTCACCCCGTGCCCACCCAGTCACCCAGTACAGATTGAGAAATTTTAAATCTTACAATATTATATAATGATTAAATATGGATCTCATTTCAACATTGATACCACCTATTCTTAACGTATGAATTGAAATGTGCTCCATTAATTATTACAAACTGGATTGATAACAAGGGGCAGCCATAGCAGTGCAACCTGCATCAGAAATGAGTTTTGCGTTGAGATGGTCTGCTTGGGTTACACTTTGACCAGATTTCCAATAAAAGAAACGTAAGAGCCAGATAAAGCCAACAGAGTGCTTTGGGAGACATTATCAGAACAACAAAACATTGCCTCCATTGAGTTGTGGCCAGGCTATAAACTTTATGTTCAGTGGCTTGCCATATTTATTCCCACTAATTACCTATAGGCAGAGTAGCGGTATGTATATTATCCATCTGAGCAAAGACGTTTAGGGCCAATCTAAGAGAGACAAGGCTGTGGGACTTGGGAGCTGGTGGTCAGGTCACTTTTGCCATGAGGTTAGCAGCGGCAGTGCTGCTGCAGTCCACTGCAGATACCGATGTCTCCCCGCCCCACCCTTCGTTTACACGTGGACAGTGGCTGACTCAGCACCATTCCAGTGCCTGATTGGTTGATCAGAGAAGGAGACAGAAGGGTAACAGGAGCCTGTATTCTGTACTTAGCCATTTCCTCTCGTTCTTATCTTCCCCATAGATAAAACACGTCTGGATTAAAAAGAAACATTTAAAAAGCGCTTCCTGACCTTGTTCAACTGCCTGGCTCAGCTGCCGCACTGTATGCTTTTTTGAAATTTTATTTAAAAGATCCCTTCACCCTATAGCTGATATCATGGAGCAACTGAAACAGGCAAGACTCTCGTCTAACTACATCCTAGCCAACCCAAACTCTCCTCACAGTAGATAAAACGTCCTAATTGGTTTGTTTATGGTTCATAATATGTCGTGACGGGATCCTAAACATCTATAGGACATCGATAAGCATGTCTGCAGGGCTCATACATTCTGATTACTGCAGTCTTTATCTCTCTACGCTCTTGATTTTACCTCACTATAATTTAATCCTCAAAGCGGTTTTATTCTTTAACCTTTTAATCTAACGGCAACACCCTTAAGAGGATCAATAGCTATTTGGATGATATATTTAATTATCCCCCACTCATTCCCTGGGGACGTTTCTTTGTCAACGCACACAATGTTTAAACAAAAACTCAGACCTCTCGGCTCTGCTCACATAACCTTACTGGAATCATGGGGATGGCATCTTTTCATAGAGTTTGCAAGGGAGAAACATTGATGAGCGAGTGACTGTCATATTTTTATTTTCTGTGTAGCTCACTCCTGCAACCTAAATTTCCACTGAACTGAAAGGGGAGAAATGAAGTGACACAGTTCTGTTTACTAAGTAGTAAGAAGCCAAATGGCTGCTTTTAAACAAACTAAAAATTATGTTATAAGGTTTTAATCATCGGGATGCATATATACCAAGTACAATTTCACAGCTGACCTCCCTTATGTCCTTACCTTCCTTTCTCCCCCTCTCCACCTTTGCAGAATGATTCTCACTCCGAGCACGCACAAGCCCACCCTACCCCCATCGCTTCCTCTCCTCCTCCAGCCCTTACCCCATGTCCCCTCCCTATCTCGCTCCCTAACGAACCACCTCTGCCACTCAGCTATTTTAGCCATACATTCATTACGGACCACAACAGGGCCACAAAGGCAAGCTTGATATACACTCTGCCATGAAACAAAAATCCAGCGCAGTTAAACTCAGAGAGGGCACTTGTGAGTAAAGGTAGCCCCAGCTGACACATTCTTCTGTTGTGAGGAAGGGGGACACTGGCGGCTTCTTTAAGTTTGTGGAGATTTTGTTACCACTCCTCTGTTAGACTTTGGACAACAGCAATAGAAAGAAGCCCGAGTTGGTTTGATTCATTCAAATAAGAACCTCAGGCAGATCAGCACTTTGGATGCTTCTGTAAAACAAGTACTTGTAAGTGTTATAGACAAGTTGGTGTGAGTCAGAATAGCTTCTGACTTTTAGGGAAAACACTGTGTACAGTGGGTAAACAAACTATCAGGACATTATTTACTTATTTTTTTATTTACTATGTTTTAACCCTCTAGTTTAGCTCCAGTAGGTGGCTGCAAAGCAGATGCCAAATTAAGCAACATTAGTAACTTGTCAGTGGCTCATTAGGCAGTTGCTGTATTCTCACAGCGCTAATTACTTTTTGAGGTGGTCAAATAAAGTCAAAATGCATTAAAACTGTGAAATAGCCCTTTAGTAGGATATGTTTATTGTTTTTGCTCCACTTCTCAGGATTTTTGTTGATCACCAAAAGGATGCTGCAAATCAGATACAACCGTCCGCATTGTTACAGGCTTGTTAGGGGAGTGTTGGCCTAGTGGTTAGTGCAGCGCGCTTGCACTCAGAGAAGGATGCAAGTACCCGGTTCGATCCCCAGCGCCTGCACTCTGGGTCCCTGAGCAAGACCCTTAACCCCAGATTGCTCCCCGGGCGCCGCACATGGCAGCCCACTGCTCCCCAAGGGTGATGGGTTAAAAGCAGAGAACAAATTTTGTTGTAATGTATGTTTCAATGTATGTTTCAATGACAATAAAGATGATATTACTATTACTATTACAATAGCCGAATTCTCAGCATAAAAATGCTGCAAACTCAGCAGATTTAAAAATGGCGGTGGGCTTCTTCAGTGCCTTTGCAACAGTGGCCTCAGCCAGCTCAACAAAAGGTCTGTGCTGCACCATATCTAGCGTTACTGTTGATGCTGACATGAAATTACATATTGTTCTTTCTGTTCTCCACTATCAGTTCAGGCTGAGTAATGTGGTCATGTTTTTTTTGTTTTGTTTTTTTTACCATTTTTTGTGTTTCCCACTGCAATTCATGCTCTTGAAAGGGACTTGAAGTAATTTTTAACCAATAGCATTCTTTACTGAGGTGCTGGAAATAGTGGTCTTAAACAGCCAAGCGTTCAGCACAACAGGGCAAGTCAAGATCTACTTCCTTTCTTACTTCAAAATAAGATGCCAGATTTTATCAACAGCAAGATGGGGTATGAGGGCCATTGTGGAGAAAAGAAAACAATGGTTCTTCTGTCAAAAAGCTCTGATTCATTTACAAGAAAAAACATGGATGCTTTTTGGCGACAAGGCAACCATTTCTAAGAAAGGGAGATTTTACATGGTTAAAGGCATACATTTACAATGTTAAAACTAAAACATTATCTGACATTGTAAAGACAGACAGTCGCAAGAAAAACTCACCAAGGTTTTAAAGTCAAACATTTGCAACAAGAAATACTAGAAGTCTTCCAAGACTGAAGTGTTAAATTTCTGAGATGTGCATTTGGATATTTTCCAAAGTATAAGTAGTACATCCTGGCTCTTTTCCTGTATCAAAACAACATCTCGAGGGTGCAGACAGGGTCTGGATACATGCCTGAGAGGGTGAGGAAGAAGCTGCAACATGGCTGCATCCAGTCTGCACCTATTTTTTTCCTAAGTGAATAATGGCATATACAGAGGTGAATAACACACCAAAAATTCCCATGTGCACTTTCTCTCAGTTGCCAAGAGCCCTTCAGCATATTTTCATTGACTTGGTTTTACAACCATAATTAACAGTTTGCCTCAGCCTTATCATCAGCTTTCCTTTTCAGAAACTTTACTGAGCGAAACCCCCTAAAAGACACGGTTGTACCAGCTGAGATACATAAAACAGACATAATTAGTGTCAAGCTCGTTAGCATTAATCAGCTATGGGGAAACATGTAAAACTTTATTAACACAATATCATGCAAACAGCATGGTGTTGTAGCAGCTGACGCTAAAAGGAAATGGTATTCTAACTTATCATATGTAACTGTCTTTTAGCATTTGATTTGATTTATATTACAACTACTATGACTTCTTTTCCCATTAACTCTTTGATTTATACATTTTTTATCTGATTGTAAGTTCCCTAAAATGTTTGTTTTTAGCTTGACTTTACGCTGCCATCTTGCCATGTACTGGAAGAAGAGATGTTCAATCTCTGTGGAACCTTCTTGGTTAAAGAAAGACCAAATGAGGAGGCAAGGGGAAAAGCATGGAACCCACGGACAGAAGCCTCAGTCCTCAGCATGGCCATCCTGGGTTGGAGTCCCAGCCCGTGGACTGTTGCCACATCTTCCCCCCCTCCCTCAATCCCAATTCCTGTCAGCCTAATGTCAAATAAAGGCCACTGGTGCCACAAAAAAGAAAGGCAAAATGAAAAATGTAAACATAAGACAAAGTTTTTTTTTAACAAAGTAGTTTCATATAGAGTTATCACTTTCAATGCAATATGTAGATAAACTTTGAAAAGGAACAATTCTGAGTCAAAATTTGCAAATTTTTCTTAGCTATTTGTGAAATGTTTTTGAAATAATAAAGCTAATGTTGTTTTCACAACAGATTAAATAAGATAGTATCTTCATAAGCAGAAACTGAATAAAGCTTGACAGAATTTTGGGAGTGAGACAAAAATGTTAAATTTTGGGATACTGAGAACACAATGCTTGTATGCATCTGTATGTGATTTTGAGAAAATCCATCCATCTATTTTTTCTACAAACATAATCCTGAGTAGGGCTGAAGGGGTGCTGGTGTCCTTCTCTGACTGTCAAAAAAATCAGAAGCTTTATCAAAGGTCATAAACTTGTTAATCTTCACTTTGACTCTTAACTTTTACCAAACATTATAAAGACCTAAGCAGTGTCTTGTTTCAGCATTTCTGCATCTGCGTAGATCTGTCAGAACACTAATAGTACAAGAAAAACTGTTTTTGTCATTTTCTTAGTCATTAGGTCAAAAATTACATGCTTTTCCCCCTGCCTTTTCCATAAATAAGGAGCATTTCATTTAGGAATTAGCATACAGTCTCTTTTATAAATGTGTTAGCATTTTTAATTTATTCTAAAACCAAAAACAGAAAATTATGGTAATGTCACCTTAAAGCAATTCAAACAAATACAGTTTGTGTTTATAAAACTTGATAAGCTGCTTTATTGAAGACTTGTATGTTTTGCAGGTTTACATAAATTTTGTTTAGGAGCAGGTAAAAATGTCTCTTGCATGATAGCCTTGGGGAAAATACCAGAGTTTCACCGTATTAAAACAAATATTCAAAAAACTGTACAATGTAAGTCAACTGGGTCGTCGACGTTTACCTGGTCACTCCTGCATCTTCAGAATGTTTCAAGCTTATTGTTTTTTTTTCTTTATTATTTTACCTTTACTTATAGAATAGAATTTTTTTAAGGAAAACTAAACTTTTAAACATTTCGTACTCCTTGATAACCACCCCATGGCTGCAAACATGCAGGCAAAAACAAGCAGCTCCACGAAGAAAAGCTGTGGCCGGGATTTAAACATCTTGTTGTTGTGCAGCATTTGTACCGAATGAGCAAAAAACACAAACAACAAATCCCATTAAAATGAATAATTGAATATTTATTTCAATGCTTGTTTTTATCTTTGCCATTGCTTTTCTTAGCCATCTCGTCTTTTGTAGACATCTTTTAGATAGGCCAGAATATTTCAGACTCCATAATAAACCACGAGAACAAAAGGCAGGGTTTCAGCTAATATGACCCTGCATTATGAAGCTCTGAGTAGCCCTCACAGTTTTAAGTCCAGCCACAGACTGACCACTGGAAACATTTAAAAGGAACATAAATTCAATACGCATACAAGCATAATGCCACACTAGTGGCCATGATGCAAGCTGAAGGTCTTTTGGACCATGTGACACTGTTTAATGCATGCGATTCCAAGGATTTAACACAAATAATTTAATCTGGGTAATTTCTCCATAGCTCAGCTCACATTTTTTTCTCCTATTCTCATTCTTTATGTTTACCAGTTTGCAGTCTCTTAGATCAGTGCAATCAGCTTGAGAAAAGCGGTCCTTTGAATGGACTCAGTCTAACATTGCTTAGAATGTGTAAATACAGAACAACAGTACATGAGTGTTTCAGATACTTGTTTTTTGTCATTTTTGAAACATTTTTTAGTGTATCCATGTCAGTGCTACAAAGCTGTATGCAATTTTACCTCTTTATTTTTTAACTGTGAAAAGGCAGGTAAAATAAAATATTCTAATTAATAAATGTCTGCAAAACCTGATGTAATCTCGAACTTCGTCCTAGGCAGATCTGGATGCTTCCAGAAATATATTTCTTTCTCTTCATTGAATTAAACTAAACAAAAGCACTATGGTTGGTTCTATTAGAAAACTGCTAAAGTTCTTTGAAAGTGAAACATTCACCATTTAGAATTTACTCAGGATTGAATAGCATGCCAACGGGCCTGGGCTGACAGCCAGAGACAGAGAAAGCAAACCAACATGTGTTGAGAAATGTGTTAAACTGTGTCTTGTTTTGCTTTTTTAAGTAATTAGAAAAACACAGAAGATCACTAGACTTTTGACTTTTTCATCTGGCATTTCCTACATAGGCAATTATAACAGAGGAGGAGACTATTTGATTTTACAAATGCAAAGCAAAAATATTAAATTAAGATTTCCTGCTAAACACAATTTAATGTTTCTGTTGAGTCACTTTGCACACTAGCAATAAGAGACAACTCCATTCAGATAGTGTTATCTCACTAAATCCAACAGAGGACATATTCTTTAATGCCAGAAGTGAAACTCTTTAAATAGAGCCAATAACTACTACAATAGCTCCGAGCTACAACACCGACAGTGTTCGCTAAACCTACAACTTCAAGTAGTCTTGCTGCTAATACAGCATTACTTCTGCAGAGTGGAGCTCACTGTTACAGATGGTAATCCAACTCTCATATACTGTAATTGTCCTGGTGCAACAACATGCAATAAATGATCTCAAAACACACAAGGATTGTAGGAACAGATCACAGCACAAAACTCTTTATAGTTTTGGGATATTTACTTTCTGCCATTGACTCTCTAGTAGTTTAATGCATGATGGTATTATTTTTCTCCTTTTGTTTCTCTTGTCTTTGTCAACTAATTGTTTCGGCCTCATGTTAGCCGTGACAGCAGTACTCTGTCATTTCTGGAGATTGAAAGTAGCCTCATTACATCTGTGAGCCCTCTGTTCCTTTTCATTCTTCTGTCCTCTACCTTGTTCTCTTATTTCCTCTTCAGTAAGTTCTGGCCAGTGAGGGTGATGACAGATGAATGCTAACAAGCTTTTCCCTGACTGTGCACTCTGCTCCTCTTCGATACACAGATATGTACATTTACAGGAAGGAGGAGCGGCCTGACTTGCTCTGTCACTCGACTGACAGTGAGTCTGACTGACATGGTCGTTTTACCAGCTGACAGGCCAGGATTTACTCACTGGATTTGCTTTCTGGCAGGATTCTCCACTAATATTACTCCTCCATCATGTTATAACAGTGGCTGCAGCAGAGAGGCTCAGCCACTTTCTGACACTTGTGCTCATGTACGCTGATCCTAATGACTGTCTTCTGACAAACAAAAGGGAGAGGGACACATGGGGCATGCTTGGATGAAATGCTTCCCTATAGTTACTGTACGTAGGTCACTGAAGGTGCACAGATGATAAGACTTAAAGTAGCTTTCAAATGTCAGCCAGATTTTTGTGATGTAAAAAATTAGTCCATTATAAAGCGTTGTAACACCGTTTCCACATATGATGTGATATTTATCCTGTGTAAACAGATATGCTGAAAGACATGAATACTTTGTGGAGCACCTTTTGCTTCATTTTTAGCATTCAGTCTTCTCAGGAAGGAGAAGCATTTTAACTTGTTTGGTTTTTAATTAAAAAAGCTTAACTTGATTAGAAACTTTTAAGATACAAATAGGTCAGACATCAACGTGTTTATTTTCTGGGTCTTACAGTTGTGCTTAATTCACATGCTCCCTGATTCCCCTCACCAATCAGCGGTTTCTACAGCAGCCACATTCATTCATCACAGAGGGAACGCACTGATTATGAATTAATCAGGTTCAAAATTACCAAATTATTCAGCCCTAAAACTTGCTCCTCATTGCGGCACCATTGTTTTGTCACCCAAACAATGCAGCGATGGCACAATAAAGAAATAAGTGTGGGCGGGGCACATAATAAACAGAGGAAGTCTGTTAGCTGAACAGTAAAAAGAGATACAACAAAAACAGAAGAGTGTTAGCGGGGGGCTGAAACAAGCAAAAATCTGTAATGATGCAATTGTTTTTCATTAGTAGTGTCCTTTTTATCTACATGGTGGATATCTGCTTACATCAGACACATTGACCCCAGATAAACAATATGTCCATGCTCTCAGAGCAAATTTGTCCTCAGAAGTAGTTTTCAGCTAACGTAGAACATTATTACAAGGTCTTCTGTAAACTTGTCAGTATGCTGATTGGCTGCTGTTCTGCTTTATCTGGCTATATAAGAGGCACAGATGCTATTTATTCTACATCGTTCAATCTCATGTCATTCACATACCTTCAAATGATCGTTATTAAGGATAAAGAAATAGTTACTTTATCTTACTTGAGGACATCCTTTTTATAAAATAAAAAATGTAAACTTAGGCATTGCTTTAAATAATTGTGAAAGATTCTGTATTTACAGGTCATGGAAAAAAATACTCAGCACATGCAAAGCGACATGGAAAGTTGAAAATTTGGATGTCTTTCCCACATGTAAATGCTAATCTGAACCCAGACAACTGTTCTGGTAAGGAAAAGATACATTTAATCTGATCTAGCCAAATTTGAAATAGGATTTATTTACACAGTACAACTTTCCCCCTAGTACTAAATATTTATTAAGGATACTGAGCTGACTTATGCTGTGATCTAATGTTATTTATTAACAACATTTTTGGTTGAGTTTAGGTGACAGATCCCTGTCTGATTTTTTTCTGCCATTCTAAGCATATTCTTGTACTTGAATTATTACTTAGAAAATATGAATAAATGTTGTATATGCTTTTCAATGACTGTATGGGTTCCTTGTCTGCTGCTCCATGAGACTTTTTGGAAAATAATCTACAGCATACAAAGTCTCCATCTCCTACAGTGTTCATTCGCTGTTCTCATAACTAGTAATGGAAGTAACAATCCACCCAGTAATGCATTACATTCCAAGATATTTCTTTATGCGATACATCAGTGGAACTGTGCTTCACGTGTTCCTGAGATCCTTTCACAGGCAGGGTATTTCTGAATGTTTCTGCAGGAAATTGATGCATGGATCTGAATGGTGTGGGTGTGTGGGATGCATTACAAAAAAAAACTGCTGCATGTTTACTACCCAGTTTATTTTGCATTCATTAGGGAAAAGAACTGTTTATCTTGTGTCAAGTAATGGCATCCAATACGTGTTGTCATCAGAAGAACAGCAGGAGACAGAAAATGCCTTTTTCTAATTTTTTGGTCAACTGAAAATTACTGTGTTGTAAAATTATAAATGTTTTGACCCTATAAACACCCGTGGAGTATAAATAGAATATTAGGACTGTAAACCCTGGCAGTAATTACAGGGGTGTCAATGTTAAAGGGACCTCACATTTGAAAGGAAGTGTGTGCATGTAATCTGCAGCTAGCAGGGGGGAAACGGAGGTAGGGACATAGAGGAAAAGAGGGGGATTTTGTCCCACCACCAGCACCACCACACTGCCCTTGTTTCTTTAATTACTTCCCTCTGCTTCACGGCTTCACTGCATAACAATTATCCTGCGTGTTGACTTGCAGGGAGCGGACCCTCTCTCATCGTACGGCAGCACGGTAACGGACAGGCTCTGGTGTCAGCAACATCACATCGTGTTCGGAGAACACAAGTGAGAGCAACTAAATTAGACTTGATTCTCCCACACATCCTTTACTCCTTTCATCCCCTTAACAACCTGGACCACAAACACAAAGTTAAGATGCCTGTAGCTTCATCTGAAAGTAAAGTTGTTTTGTTCCGTCACATCCCAGCACTGCATACCAGAAGTGAAATGTGCATTTTGAAACAAAAAGAAGAGAAAAATCACTGAATAAATGCAAAGTTGAAAAGTTAAACTGATGTCTTCTGGTGTGATCTCCCCATTCTCATACACTTGCAGAGGAACAAGACGAGGTCTGGCCTTTTGGAGTCAATTGGAGACTAATTCAGGCAGATGTCTGTTTAATTGATTGAAACAAATTACCTCAACATTGATCCCTGTCCCGGTGAAAGGCACAGATCGGTTTTGTGGAGTCACGTGGTTTGTGTGTGTTGCTCCTTGGCTTTGACCCGCTCACACAGAACAGAACGTATGACTCAATCACTAACTGATAAATCGTAATTTGCTTTCTGATTACGCTGTGTGTTTTCTTGATCGATTGCACGGGTCCCCTCAAACTGATCATTCCCACATTACAACGTTCGGCCAATTAACTAATTGAGTTTTAAGGCTTATGATTATGAGTGATTCACTAGAAATCTGAAGTAATTTTTTACCAAGGCCTCACTGAGTTTTTGTCTTTTTATTTGTCCTCTGCGATCTCATTGACACTTCTACTGTAGAGCATGTTTCCTTTGTAATGAGCAATCCTTTTTGTTTCAACATGTCGCTGTGATGACAGGTACACGAGCTGTTTCCTGGGGTAAAGTGTGAAATTACACATTTAGCATGGCTCCACTCCGTCACCAACACACCACTTCTACTTTCAAATCTCAATGGAGATGCATTGTGCACATATCAGACAAACTAACAAAACAGCCAAATAACACAGCAGCTGTCACTGTTTTTATATTCCATATATATATATATATATATATATATATATATATATATATATATATATATATATATATATATATATATATATATGGTGTGTGTGTGTTTGTGTTTGTGTTTCTACATTACATGGACTCCACATCCTATGTGTAGTTACACCCGAACTAGCACTATCTGTGTGCTGGATGTATGTGTACACGCCGGTCATTCGAGATATGACTTTGGAAGTGCTGCACACCTTCATTCCCCACAGGATTCACTTTAAGCATGAACATAGAATGGGATATAGCAGGCTGTGTCCTTGTATCAGGGCGAAACGACCCATACATTACCTTTCCGCTGCTTTAACTGTTATCAATCTTTACCTATATTATATTGTGCAGGCCACTGCTGATGCAGGCTAACAATAAGCATGATTAAAAGGAAAAAAATTGGCAATTAATTATGACGGTATTATCAAAGAGTTGTACAGCCTATCTTTACTTTGCCCTTCTCGTCATATATGTATCATATACTTTGGACTATGAGTCGCTCCAGTATATAAGTCGCATCAGTCAAAGAATGCATCATTAAGAGGAAAGAAAACATATATAAGTCACACCGAGCTACATGTATTTATTTAGACAGTTATTTCACACAATCCAAGACTAAAAACTGACATTTAATATGGTAAGCCAATTTATTAAATTACACAACTGCATCCACAACCTGCTGAATAACGTGGAACATACCTGGGAGGATGAATGGGGTAAATTAGCAACTCCAACCAGCAAGGTTTTATCCAGCGCATTTCAGCCAAAATTAGACCGTGAGTGTAACGGTGCTACGTGCTAAGCTAACAGTACAACATGGATGTTTCAGAGCAACATAAAGCTCACATGCATCAGTGAACTTGTAAAATGCCAGGACAACAGACCTGTAAGCTAGCGCTAGCTGTTATTAGCTTCATGGACAGCACAATAACAGGGTTTTGTCACGGTCTCTGGGCCCTTCAAGCTGCACCACACAACGCTCCCCTGCGTAAATGCGTACTGAAACAGCAAAACAACTTACAAACATATGTTCAGTCTTTGTTGTCTATAAGTTAATGTTTCAATTAGGGCTGGGCAAGTTAACGCGTTAATTTCATGTTAATTCATTAGACTATTAACGGCGATATTTACTTTATCGCGCATTAACGCATGTTGCTCACATCAGTGCTTCCCACAGGAATTTGCTTAGGCGAGGCGGTGAGTTGGCGGCCGGAACAAGTTTTGTGCGGATGACAAGTTTTGCGCGGATGACTGCTGGCGGAGCGGGGGGGGGGAACAAGTTTTGCGCGGATGACAAGTTTTGCGCGGATCACTGCTGGCGGAGGGGGGGGGGCGTCTGCATCGACACCGTCGGTGAAGTCGCTTCTCGCTTCAAAGTATCCATGTATTTTTGCCTGTTGTTTCCCTGCCATTCACTATATGCACGCGAGAAAGCAACAACAAAAAACAGCGTGTTAACGTCAAATAAACATGCAAGCATATCGAGTTAGTTTTTTTTGGAATGTTGGCGAGGCGGTAGAGTTTGGCCTCGCCAAACTCACACTACCGCCTCGCCAACATAGTGCTGCGGGAAACACTGCACATGCTTTTATTTTGTGAAGGTCTGTTGCTGCGGTGTAGGGGTTTGAATCAGAACAGTAGGTGGCGATAATGCGCAGAACATTAAAATAAAAGTTCATACTGGTCAAGCTAATCATTTTAATTTTATACAAATAAGTCGCACCTGAATACAAGTTGCAGCATCAGCCAAACTATGAAAAAAGTGTATGCTATACACATACGGTGCTGCACAGTGTACTTTCACACAGATCAACAGCAGAGATGCGTCAATTTGATTTTTGGACCAATTTCTGATCACAGATTTTGTTAAGCTCTGACCACTTTTAGCAGACCTATCAACATTAACAAAACACTTTTTTCTGCTTTTTGATTAATTGCAATCTTTAAAGGTTTATTTTAAAATGAAAAAATATATAATTATTATTTTTTTTTAAAAGTGTAAACTATTCATCTCCTGTCTATAGCCATTTGTCCGCGTTGGGTTGTGGGTGGATCTGGTGTTTATGTCCAGTAAGAGGCATGGTACACCCTGGACAGGGCGCGAGTCCATCACAAGGCAACACAGAGACATATCAGAATCCACTTTATTCACCTGCGATAGACTGGGAGTCTGTCCAGGGTGTACCCCGCCTCTCGCCCAATGACAGCTGGAAATAGGCACCAGCACCCCTCGCGACCCCACAAGGGATAAGCGTGTCTAAAGAAGGATGGATGTGACTTTATTCACCAGGATTGTGGGTACAAGCAAGGAATTTGACTTTGAATTCCAAAGCTTGAATAATGTAAAAAAAAACAGGCAGACAAGAAACAGCAAGCATAACAGAAAATTAAAATCTATAACAGAAAAGACATTATTCAGGTGGGGAAAAAAGGTAAGAACAGGGGCGATATGTACAGGAGAGTTTTTTTACACTACAGAATAGCTGGCTACCCAGCCTGTGGATGTGACTCTTGTTTTAGCCATCAGTGCTCTATAATGCTGACCAGAAGGAGACTGAATAGAGTTGTTAAAACAGCAGTTTTAGACTCCTATCTTCAGGTCGGCGCTGCAGAGCACTGATGGCTAAAACGAGCGTACACATACAGTATAGGATAAAAACGAGGCACACAACCGCCGGAAAACCAGTTCAGTGTCCCTGCAAAGCTGAAAATCTACAAATAAAGTAAAATCCTCCAGGTGAGCCAGGAGTATCTATACATACAGCACAGCTAAAAGGAAATACAGAATATCTCTTTTATTACTTTTACTAATGGAGCAAACTTTTTTGTGCATGCCTGAAAACACAATGTGTGCCATATTCCATCAAGATGTAATGATACTATTTTTTCCTTCAAGATCATTTGAAAAGAAATGACATCAATTACCACAATGTGCACAATTAGCATTCCTGTAACTTAATTCCCTGTAGAGAGAAGATATGAAGCCAAACTGTGAAATTTCAAAAATACTGTTTACATTACAGTTATGTGCTAACATTCTTGTTATGGCAGCATAAATGAACAGTCGACATGTCTCAATTGAAAGTTTGGTTTCCTTTTAAAACAGCTTCTTACATCTCTGCACTTCTCTTACCTGATGTTTAAACACCTCACAGATACTATAACTCTGGCCACCAGCTGATATTTTGGAGTATTTCTGATCCTCGGTATAAGCTTAATCAATCGGGGAACCATTTCGGTACCATATTTGTAGCTGTATTAATCCAGTTCTTGTCAAGGATCCAAAACCGGCAGAATTTCTGCTTATGTACGTAAAAATACAAATCTTTTACCTAAAGAAAGTGGTCCTAAACATTTCTAAGCATATGTTTGATGTAATGATCTTGGCACTGGAGCTGATCCGTTTCTCAATCAGCTCACCTGTTCAGTCTCCACCTCTCTGCAATCAACCTTTACTGGCTCCACCTGTCTCCAACTGCATAAAAGCCCCGTCATTTTCAGTCTCCAGTGCCAGATCATCTCGAGCTTCACAGTAAGAACCTTCCAGCATTTTTGACTAAGCCTGTTTGATACCCGACTCTGACCTGTTGCCTGTTTTTTGAGCCTGCCTGTTCCCAGCCTGTGTCTGTCTGCCTGCTCCCCTGTCTCCTGGATCCCCTACCCTTGGACTGCCTTTTTGTGTACCGGATTTGGACCTGGACCCCCAGCTCGGATTCTCCTCCCCTTGTGCTTCATTAGGATTGCTGGATTCCCCGTTACCGGAGCTGGATTGCCCTTGGACAAACACCTATCGGAAAGCCCCTTTCGGACTGACTGCCTCTCAGCCGCTCAACGGCTCCAGCCTTGCTCGCCTGCGGACGGATCCAGCTTTCAGAGAAGCGTGTCCGAACTGCCCGGCTCTCCTTATTATAAGGTCAGTTACTCAGCAAGGTTCTCATCATTCACCTGTTGTGCTAAGTCTTAACCATTGCCTCTACCTCTAGGAGGTTCCTGCCAGTGAGCGTGAGCCGTGAAAGCCGACGCCTGCGTCTCCTGTGTTTTTTAATAAACTTTGTAAGAATGTCACTGACCTGTTGTGGTGAATCTTGGGTCCAGCTTCCGGTTCATTACATTTGAAGACTTAATATTTTCTCAAACAGTTTATCTCACATTTGACACCTAGGATATTTCACTAAAATAACCTAGGTAAATTTTTATGCTATACACACATGTGCATATAGACATTTTTAATAACTTAGGCTAGATTGCAATTTCACCCTGTCACCTTTAAAAACTGTGAAAGCCTTGTTATATGTAGCTTTATTTGAGACTGAGTTTTGTCCTGTGAAGTGGGGAAACTCATAAGAATCAAGGCTAGGCAGTCTGAACAAAACCATTTACTTGTTCGGCAAAAAGTAGTAAATATTACTGCATGTGTTTTTAAGATGCTTATTTTAATCTCATGTACTTTTAACACTTTTTTCTTAACTTTAATTTATAAAACATTATTTTTTTCAGTTTTCATGTTATTTTTATATTTGACTAATGTAAACATTTTCCATTCCAAAGCAGGGACAAGTCTACCTTTATAAACCCAGGTAGAATGACTGTGGTGTGGTGACATGGAGAGCTTAATCAGGCAGGCTCTCCTTACGATTAACCTTAACTAATGTCTTTATTTTTCATTTAAGCACACAGACCTTTATGTAAACATTTAAAGTGATCTTGATCAGTAGTTCTCCAGACAATCTAAAGTTGTACATTGGACTTAGGTGGCTTTTTCACTCACTTTCACTCCATTCTCTGTACTTGACAAAGGACAGCACATTTTGCAGTGTGTGCTTTAATAAAAAGAAGAAATGTGCAAGTAGAGGACAAAAGCAGAAGGCCGATGCCTAAACATGAAAATAAATAGTGTCTGAAATTCATGCAACTAAGAGACAAGTAAAACGATCCCAGCACAAATGTGACAAAGGACCTGACATTGCTCAGCTAACCATCTACTGTATGCCACGTTCTCAGCAGACAGCTATTTGCGAAACGACTTGGAGTTTGAATGCTATTTCCTTTCAACCAAACAGTGTTCTCTTTGGGGTTTTGTTTTAGAGTCAAGTGAAAAATGTGTTGTTCCGCAGGACAGTGTGCTGCAAAGTCAGTGACGATGCAATCTGCTGGGCTTCCTTGGATAAATTTTTATCAAACATTATCAATTAATTTGACTGGTTTCATAATTCTGACTCGATTGCATTTACCTAAATCCCAATTTGTCTGTAATAGTATAAAGAGAGATTAGAACAAAAGAGATATGCTCCAATTCTTTTTAACCGTGCTGTATTTATAGATACCACTGGCCGATAAGCTGGAGACGGTAACTACGTTATTAACTGGGCTTTTCTGGTGTTATTCCGAATGACTCTTAGGTCAGATTTATGTGGCTTTCTAAACAATACAACTTTATTTAAAAAAAAAAAAAAATGCTAAGATACTGGCCTTTCGATGATTAAATAATCAGCTAAATTCAAAATAAAATCTGAGAAAGACCTTCAGAATGCCTGAAGGGCTACTGATCAAAACAATTAACTAAAATCAGAGGAAAATCTAGCTGTTAGGAAGGAATGCAAAAAGAGAGATGACCCAAGAGATTATCACAGGACTGTATGTACGAAGTTAGTTCTGTCTTAAAACTTAAAAAAAAAAAAAAAATCTGAAAGTTGATGTTCCACATGGCCATTCCATCTTTAGTTGTTACTAATCCCTTACTCCCCCCAAACATATAGCAACCAGCAAGGCATTCAATGAGCCACCTTCACCACGTTTAACCAGAAAAGAAGCCATCAGCCCAGAACATGTGTATGGATAGATGAAGGTCTGGAGCGGTGTAAGGAAAAACGGTGCCGCCGGTTTACTTTTAGTGGGGCCCCCCCAGTCGTCCGGCTTTGGCTGTCTCAGCACGGTGCCTCAGTCAGCATTGTTGCATATTTAATGTCCTGATGAGAGCTTCCACCTGCTGACACAGGCAAAGTGACAGAACAATACCCGCCCAGCCCCTCTCGTACCTCCCCCCCAACACACACACACACAGAGGACCTGAACACCATCATCAATCCAGGCTCCCTCTCTGCCTCTTTCGCCTCGCCTCATCTCACACGCTCACTCGCCACAACTCCCTCTGCTCCGATCCCACTTTAGTCTGCGCTGCTCTCTCGTTTCCCTTTCGTCACCCCCCTCACCACCACCCCTCCACCTTCACCATAGTGCCCTTCTATCTTTGAATTCCCCCACAGAACAACGACCTTTCCCTGTGGTTCTTACAAATCACTGCAATAAATCCTAACAACATAAAAAACACACACACACGCTTGGACTTTCTTACAAACACACGCTTTATGTTTTTTTAATATGGATGGGTGGAGGCTTTATGTTCCTTACTGATGCGGATGTCATGCACTTCTGGACCCAGTTACTTATCTTCATCTTCAGCTGCTAAGATTAGAACTTTTTCTTCTATCACCGCCTTATTAGCTTCTGTCTGTCTGTTTTACTGTCTTTGCAATAAAATCACCTTCTCACTCATGATGCCCTTTAAAAACCATTTTCACATTGTAAAATTAGATCGACAGGAACATTCCAACTGCATATTCCCATGACTGAGACACAACACCCCAGGATTGGGGCCAGATTGCCGCATCCCAACTACAGGGTACCTGCGCAGTCTCGAGAAGTATGGAAAAGGAAAAGCTGTTATCAAAACAGTTGTGCTTTTTAACTTAATTTTCTATCCCATTCTCAAAATGTGTCCTTTCTCACTTTCTTTGATCCTCCCATTCTTCCTCCTTAATCACTTTATCCCTCATCCCCCATGACCTTTTTGTCTTCCTAACTATTATACTCCAACCTTTTTTTACTTTTTCATTTCATTTCAATTTATATTGTGTCCTTCTTTCTTCCCTCCTGTCCTTCTGCCTTTCCTTCTTGTGAGGTTCCTCCCTCCAATCCTTCATTTTTTCCATCTTCCACTCATTTTGTTCTTCCTTGTGCCCCACCTCTTTTCTTTTCCTTCATTCTGTGTGTCCCACCTCCTGTTTGTCATTGTGTCTTACCTTTTTAGTTTCTTGGCTCCTACCTTACTTCCATCTGAGTCTCCTTTCTTCCTTGCTTACAACCTCT
The DNA here is from genome assembly GCA_037039145.1 of Fundulus diaphanus. Lineage (NCBI taxonomy): Eukaryota > Metazoa > Chordata > Actinopteri > Cyprinodontiformes > Fundulidae > Fundulus > Fundulus diaphanus. The sequence goes on along the minus strand of CM073129.1, from coordinate 7,801,042 downwards.
CTTCTTTTCTAGAGTAATTTAGTGATTTTTCATGTTTTCTTCCTTTGCTCTTTCAATTCCTTCTTTTCTCCCACATGCCTTTCTTTCCTTTTCTTATGTCAATGCCTGTGTCTGTGATTCTTGCAGAGTCCATATTTAAATTTATGGTGAACTCTTGTGTTTTACATTTTTTAAATAAATAAATTGAGAAGTCTGAAAAACTGACTCTTGAAAAATTTGGAATTTTCACATGCAAACTGTGTAGTAGCCCTGAAACTGACCCGAATAACACCTAAACAGGGACAGGTAAGCCCAAACTAGGTCACATACAGTATTCATCCACAAAGTAGGCCAAAATGCATATATTTAAAGTCCGTTATGACCGTTATACTGCTTCCCAAGCCACACCCAGATTAGTCAATGATCCTGTGCGCATACGCGCGCACACACACACACACACACACACACATACTGCCCTATAGCACATATCCTTAAACCAAGTTAAAGAGTACGGCCAAATCTGCTCACCTGTGTTCTGCTAGCTCAGCAGGATCAGGATGATCTCACAAGGCCTGACATTGTTGGTTTAGATTCGTCATGTCATATTTTTAACCCTATGTTGCAGTTTTCTCCTTTCAGTTACCTACTAATCCGTAGAGGACTCGGGGAACCTTTTCTAAAGAGACACTGGCTGCTGAAGAGATCGCTTAAACTTAATTGTAATATTTTAAAAAGCTTTTGAATTCTGGAAAAAACTACTTTACACTATAATTCAATGTATTTATTTATAATTATTCCATATATATATATATATATATATATATATATATATATATATATATATATATATATATATATATATATATATATATATGTGTGTGTGTGTGTAGGATTTCCAGAAGATCTGGACTCTATCTCATTACCTTTGGAAACTTAATGTAAGTTTAGAATTTAATGGAACACTCTGGGATCTTCTCAGGATTGTTTTTTCATTGTTCTCTTGGTATTTTCACAAACTAACTACTAATTTCATAAGTAAATGAAAACAACACTTTGTGTCAATAACCTGTTTAAAAAGTTTAGGTTAGATTCACCTTTAATACTAGTGAAAAGTTTTTGATTTGACCAAAACACATCATCTCACAGACTCCTTTCTTTGACCCAGGCCCAGACAGTATAACTGCACGCAGGCGTCTGAGCGTAGTGATATGTCCGAGAGGCCAAGCAGCCAGTCTCTGCTGTTTCCGCTTCCTGACAATCTCCTCATAGCCATGCTATCCATTAAGGAAGCATTTAATCACTGGCATCACTTTACTGGAAACTGTCTTCTGCCTGTGGTGTGTCCTCCACATGTGATTTTTGTTACAGTAGCAGATTCACACAAGTTTACAAAATATAAATAAAAGGGAGTATGAGGAAAATCTATTCTTTACATGGAAGAAGAAAAAAACTTTCAGCTTTCCACAAATAAAGTCGTGAAAGAAATATCTAAAAATCTATTGCGGGTAAGTGGAAACTGCTGACCAGAGTTGCAGCTGCACCTTTTGGGCTGCATGCAACCCTCTGCAGCAACACGCAGACAGGACTCAACTGGGCCACACAAGGACCGAAAATAACTATATAAATATATATATGTATATATATATATATATATATATATAGATAGATAGATAGATAGATACACTGCATGTGTGAAAAAAGTATCTAAACAAAGTGAAACACTTGCAGACTCATTGGTTTTGCTTTGAAAAGTTTGAATGTCTCTCAGGTGTGACGTTGGAATGTCTCCCAACCTGGGATACATACTTCTTTACATTCCATAGTTGCTCTTGTTCATATGGGCATATAAAGAAGTATGTCCCCCAAGCAGGCCACTGTCCTTGATGGCGCATCAGGCCGCCCCTCCTTCCCTCCTTTCACCTCTCCATCACCATCACCACCTGCCACCTATGTGTCTCCTCCTCACAGCACAGTCCGTGGGGAGGGAAAAACGTTAAATCAGGACCCAACTGTTATCCCCTGACTGCATCGGCTCCCAAGAGACAGCTACTCAAACACAAATGAGCAACTTTTCTCACAGACAGCCTCAGCATCTGCTCTAAACACTGATCCAAAAGAGTTCTTCAGGTTTGGGTTTTAGTTTACTGCTTCACCTCATTCAATTCCCACAGAACATGCAGACCTGAAACACTCATAGTCTCAGTCACAAAAAGGGGAAGCAGTTCACCTTGAGCGTCACATGCAGAAGAGTTCAGCTGCAGCGGGATGAAGTGGGAAGTGGGAGGAGAGGAGGAGGGGGAGTTAAAGGATAAAGGGAAGTGAAGAAGATGCTGTACTTACCTAAAGGCAGATGTTGACCGGGAGCAGCCCCCTCCACCACCAGCCCAAACTGCCTCCCCCCCTTTACTGAGCTCAGACGATGCACCAAAAGATGAAGCAGTACATTGAGTATGAACAGGAGACTGGGAAGAAGTGTCTTTCTTCTCCTCTCTCAGTGTCCCAGGTGCTGCCTCTGCAGTCTCTCTCTCTCTCTCTCTCTCTCTCTCTCTATATATATATATATATATATATATATATATATATATATATCCCTCTCTCTCTCTCTCTCTCTCTCTATCTCTCTCTGTCTCTCTCTCTCTCTCTTTCTTTGAAAACTTTTAGTCTTGTGTACACCTGCCTGTCCCATCGCTCCTCCACTACTCAGATCCATTCCTCTCCATATTCATCCCTCTCACACACATTCTGCCCCATGCAGTGTATAGGCTGCCCATGCAATGCAGTTCCCCCACCCCACTGCCTCCCGCACTCAAACTGTCCACTCCCCTCTATACTACGTATAGCATGTGCTCTCATTGTCTTCCTCCCTTCCTCTTTGGTTTACTCTTTCTACCCGTCACGCTACACTATTATTACTCTTCCTTGTAGAGCAAAAGCAGCACATGTGCCACTTTTTTAATTCTTTATAAATGTATGTCTCACAATTTTTCCCTAAGTACACGCCCTTGTAGCTTCAGTGAGTCCCATTCACCTGAGACCCTCTCCCATTCGCCTCAACCACACAACCTTACACACATAGCTCCTCTCCTACATCCCCCCTCCTTCCCGTCCTATGTGAGATCAATACCAATTTATAGGCAAATGCACAAAGGCTGAGTTGTGCTTTTAATGAATTGAACCATTGCTAACGTCAGGCATCTAATAAAGGCTCTGAGAGAGGTGTTAAAAAAACCTACAGCAGCATAAAGCATGCCGTGTGGGGGTCACTCAGAGAGCTGTGTTCAGATATACACCTATATACGATATACGAACACATTCATATATATAGATATAGATATACATAGAAATTATTCATATATATATATATATATATATATATATATATATATATATATATATTAATTTGATATATATATATATATATATATATATATATATATATATATATATATTCTCCTTTAAATATCATACTCCACATGGTTATGAGAAGTCGGTTCTGGTTCTTTTTTTCCAACAAGTAATACACATAACAGAGAAATGATCATCGTCACAAAATTAACCAATTAAATTAAATTAAATAATCTATTTGTAAAGCCTACTTCCCAAAGTTTTTGTATATATTTTTGCTATTGGTTGGTGGGTTTATAGACCTAAAATGTTCAAAGCTGGTCCTAAAAAGAAAACAAGAATGAACGCACCAACGGAGAGTGAAGCCAACTGCTACATCAGGAAGTCTGTCACTATCTTTGGTCAAACGCTCACCTTGAATGACAATTACAGCTAATCAAATCATCATCAAAGCTCACATTTACTGCTGACAAAGCACGATATTCTCTCTTAACACACTCATGTATTGCTTCTACTTCAGGGAAAAGGACAAAGATGTGCTTCCATGCTGAGGTAATGTAGAATTTTCTAAAAGCAGCTGTACAAACTATATATCCCTCTTGGGTTAGCAGCACTAAGCATGGTCCATTGTGAGATGAGTGATAAGCTTGAATATGAATGCCAGATTTTCTCTGTAATTACAGAAAAATATAAAATTGTATTTATTTTTTAAAGCAATTTTTATTCATGCTGATGATAAAATATTCTCAAATATTCATAGTAACAGTAATGTTTGAATTTATTGCATTTTGCACAAATGTAAGTTATGATGAAGTAAACACAAAATTGTATAGTGTTTCAAGTGCCTGTTGATTAGAATATTATGACATTTAGCCCTTCCACTATTTGTAGAGTGTCACTTGTCTAACAAGCTGATAGCAGCAGGTGAATTAGTCAGGCTTTCTGCTGGGTTAGAGCCTGCAGTCAGCTGCTTAACAGACATGCAACATGTGGCTTACCAACAGCAGTTTTAAAACAGCTTCACTTTAACAAGAGGAGGTTGGTTTCCACAGCAAAACCTCTTTTTTGGTTTGTGAAACTGGGAATTATTCAAGAGTCAATTTTGTCTTTTTTGCAGGTGAGGGAAAGTTGTAACAGCCTTCCTCTCAATCAGCTTTTCAGCAGTGTGCAGCAACATGTGGGGAAAGCGCAATGCCACGTTACTCTATGCTCTGTACAGCAGATTTAAAAAGTTTATGAAAATGTAAGACAAAACTGTATAAAGAATATGACAAAAAACTATTTTGAATTTTGAAAGTGTAACTTCTGTATACATTTTTACCAGTAACAGACTGTCTATTTTGTGCGTATTCTTAAATATCCTCCACACAGGTGTGGGTTCATGCTTTTCCTTGCAACACTGTTTGACAAGTCCTGCACTTTGGACACACAAATTGACCGAGTATATCAAGAGCAGCTACAAAACCATGTGAATATGTCATCTCCTGTAACCCCAGCATCCCCTTTGTGTGTTCCTACCACTGTGTAACCAGTGCCATGGGGGCTGCACACATCAGCCATGCCCGCCCAGTAATTAAACTAAAAGTCTCTTCCATAAATCACGCTTGTCCTCTCCCGGCGACGGAACGAGGGTTTTGTAAATCACTGACCGGGTGGTCAGTTCTTTTTTTTTTTTTGCACGTACAGATACATTATAAAGAATTAAGCTGCTTCTCCACTCCAGCCTCAATGCTATCCCCATCACATTATTCCAGACAGGAATTGCAATTCTCCAGGGAGGGATTGCCAACTGCTGTAGATTGTAAGATAAGGTCTGTGTATTAGAAGCACCTGCACTGTGATGCATTGCTCGGGTGGAAGTGTGAGCAACTCATAAACATCTGTTGGGTTCTTTTGTTATCCTTACAACTGAATGTATTTTTTTTTTAACAAGTCATTTGGAATAACATAATCTCACTAGCTGAGCTAATGGCACATCAAGTTTCTCACCCAGCCAGTGATTGATTCTTGGACCAAAAGTTTCCCTTCACACAGCTGTGTTCTATAATGGCTGCATCAGCCAGGCAGCCGCACATAGGGGCTGGGCCGGGACACCCGATACGCTGTCACCTCCAGCATTTCGCTGCAAAGCCTGTCAGCGTGCAGGATGCTTGACAGACAGCTGACTACGGCTGATCTTCCTGGTATCTGCTAACTGGGTAAAATTAGCCAGGGCAGCAGGAGATGGGGGAGGGGGGGGGGGGGGGTAGGAGCACATGCAAGACGCTTTTAGAACCTGGCTTCTGCTTTTAACCTCCCTGTGGAGAGTGACACCTGCGACTGTCCCATCTATAGATAGATCTGACTGCTCCAGAACTAAGGTTAGAATGCGGAGGCGAACTTAAGAACTTCTTCACATGGCATTCCTGATCAAAGCCATTTGTGCTGAAGGCTGATGCAAAGACATGCAAAGACATGACCATTAAAGTGGTTCTAAACTCTGTTCCACTGCAGCAGCTTTATGGAAATGTTTTAAAGTTCATACAGTGGTAAAATCTGAACAAAATGAAATGCTTAAGTAGAGACATAAAAAGTGTCAGCAGTTGTACTCAGCTGACCCTGCTGTCTAATATCTCAACAAATTTAAAATTTTACAAAATCTTATAATTATCATTGATCTTTCATAAAACACTGCAAACCAATACAAATGTAAATATGCTGTCAGCAGAAGGATATGCCACTCAAAGTCCAAGAGAACGGTTCATGGTTGAATGGCTTCCTGGACGAGCCCCTCCCTGGGATACCCTTGCACATATGCCCCACCCCCCAACTCCTGCAAAATGGCTCCTTTTTGTGTTTCCACAAATATAAATATGTTTTCATCTTGAAACAAAAATATGACAATAGATAGATAAATCTAAAACAGTGTTTACTGTGTCAAACCTGGATTGATTAATCTCAATTTAGATTTGATTAATCAAAGTTTTTCGTATATTTAGCTAGAGGTGTTACATGGAGAATATATTCTTTACAAAATGCCAATGTAGATCCTGAATTTAGTGCCAGTTTGGATGCATCAGTATCAGTTCCCGAATTGGGCGTGTTTAGCATCCCAAGGTACATGTCCATATTTCCCCGAATCCTTACACTGTGAACAATACACAAGCCACGAACTGTCTACAGAAAAAAATATGCAATAAGCAATTGAAAACTTGTTTCTGGTACAACTAATAATTTACTTTTTTACTTTCATAACTCACACCTCCCTCATAACCTTGCTGCCCTGGGTGGTGAGCAACATAACTCACATTAAAAGCCAATGGTCCAAGATTTTTCTTGGTACAACTTACACTTTCTTTACTGTAAGTGGCTTACATTTCTAGCAATTGTCGTTTTTCTTATTATTAAAATGACTAAATAACCTAATTGAGAAGACACCCTGATACATCACTTCAGATACAAATCTTGACCTTTTAACCCTAAAATAATGTGCTGTTTTTTCTAATCAAGGTGCTACAGTTTTGCTGCATTCTCGGCTTGGAGAGTTCAAACAAAGTGGGAAAAAATATTCCTGCTCTCTAATTTATAATATACCCCCGTTATTCCAAACCAGGAAATTCTGCCAGTGTAGGTGGACAGGGTGAAGCAAATCCAGAAAGACACCTTAAAAAATATATGCAATGTGTAAAACCATTTTTTACAAATGTCTAACCACACATGCACACACACACACAAACACAAACCCACACACCTACCATAGTAGCGGTGGTCCAGAGAGGGATGGTGGCCCATGCGGAGTAAGGCAATCGCTGCAGGCGGAGTCTCTCCTCCCTGAAAGCTGAATCAGCGATGGAGAGTTTAAGGATGCAGAGAGAAAAGGAGGAGGAGGAGGAGGAGGAGTAAAAAAAGAGGAGGAGAGAAAAGAAAATGGTTACTAGAATTTCTCTCTTACAGGATAAAATCGGCAGGGGAGAAGAAAAGCATCAAACAAGGAAATAAAAAAATAAATATAAAAGGAAAAAAAGACCTATGATTCTTAAAAAAGAATCATAGGTCCCCTTCGGACTTAAAATACACACACACACATATATATATATATATATAATAATATATATATATATATATATATATATATATATATATATATATATATATATATATATATATATATATATATATATATATATATATATATATATATATAAGGACAGAGGTTTGAGTGAGAGAACTCAATTTGGATGTGATCATCGGGCAGTGAAATGCGTCAGCCGGCAGCTGTCCTTCCCTTCACATCACAATCGGGCCATGTAAAGTTAGAAGGAGAGACAGCTGATCGGACTGCTGGGGAAGGAGATGGAGCAAGATAGCGAGTGCTGACAGTGCCGAAGGACAAATCGGGAAGACGGACGGTGGGAGGGGAGGGGTCAATAGAGGGAAAGAGTGAGCAACGACAAGGTGAGGAGAAAAGTGAACTGTGAATTAAAGAAATAAATCATTTAGAAGGAAAAGAAAGGAATGTTAGGGAATAATTAGAGGAACAATAAAGAGAATAAGTTGTGAAGAGGGAAATGTGGAAAATTTCCGATATGCAGTTGATTAAAAGGGATGAAACACAAGGAAAAAATACAAGGGATCAAGGAAAATTGGTAAAGAAGAAAAAAATAATAGAAGAAAGCTGCAGGTTTGGATGGGTTAAAGTAAACAAGAGGAAACATGTAAAAATAAAAATATCAACACAATGAAATAAATAATTTCTTACTCTGTTCTGTCTTTCTTGTCCTTTTTGCTCCCATATTCCACACAGTGCCTTTCCAGATATGCCGTCTCGGGATCAGTAAAAGCAGTTCCTCAAAAATGAAGAAATCCAAAATTTTCTTCTAAAGACCTAACATGCTATATGTACAAGAAAAAATGGCTTTGGAATGAGAGGTCATCTGATATTGCTTCGTGGCCATGTTTGTGCTTTGATTTTCCTTCAGTCTTTTGAAATATTTTTCTGTTTTTCAATTTCAGTTTCATAGTCCAAATTGGGCAAAAGCAAGTTACAATGGGAATGCGTACAAGGGAGGTGAAGTAATGGAGAGGAAACCTCCTCTGTCCCAACATCTTTATACCAAGGTAAGAACCAGAAACCCCACCCCTCAACCAGCACACTGGCATACCCTTGCTCCACGGCCTTATTTAGTGAACGGTAGCAAAAAATAGACTCCAAAGGGCTGTTGATTGTGGTGGGTGGGTAGAAAAGTTAGATGGGCATGGTGGGAAAAACTGGGCGGTGACAAAGGGCTGGTGTAAGGCATGTTAGTAGTTTTAAAGTTTTAAATTGTGAACTAAATCAGCAAGTTTCTCTTTTGCACACTGATAAAAAAATGGTGGTGATTTGGATCCCTTAAAATTATAACCTTTGTCTAAAAAAAAAGTCAGGGTCTTTTTGGATTCCACATTGTTCACTATACTGATGGGTTGATACAGAATAGTAGGTTTATCACAGAAGATATAGCAATATCTATTTTTTGAAAAGCAAGAACTCCCATGTTTTTGTTTTCACAAAGTAGTCATGTTTCCATCCAGCCATTTTCTAACACGCTTATCTCTATTGGGGTCGCGAGGGGTGCTGGTGCCTATGTGCGAGAGGCAGGGTACACCCTGGACAGGTCGCCAGTCAATTGCACAGTCGCGTTTCCATTGTTCTTTTTTAATGCACATTTTAAAGTACACATTAAAAAAGGTCGATGGCAATGGCAAAATTTAAATCAACTCACTAATTCGCAAAAAATGTTTTTACACTCACTTGATGGTTTTTGACTTTTTAAAAAAAAAAACAGTAAATGCTGTTGTAAAAAAAGAAGAAAACACATTTGTCACATTATTTCTGAAATAGCGAACATTTACCTCACATGATTGATAAACTGTTTCTGCTGCTAGCGTCTTCCCAGGTGTTCCCATAACGCTTGAAAAGAGGGCTGGAAGCAACAACAGGTACGTCTGGGTTGACAAACAAAATTTAATAACATAAACACATTCATTAAAATCTCGCTCCATTACTGATATGTGGTCTGTGCTAGTTTTCAAACTTTACTTGGTATTTATTCATTTGAAAGGGACAGAGCATGTTAATGAACATACATGATGATAGCAACTTGAATGTAAACACACCAGATTCTAGCCAAGGGCTACTTTCAATCCATTGTCCCAGGGATAAGGGAAAAAGAAAACAATATTACACAATACATGTCTAAACAATATATATCCATCCATCCATTTTCTGACCCGCTTAATCCCTCATGGGGTCACGGGGGTTGCTGGTGCCTATCTCCAGCGTTCACTGGGCGAGAGGCAGGGTACACCCTGGACAGTTCGCCAGTCTGTCGCAGAACAATATATATACATTCTTTCTATCTAAAACACATCTTTCTAGTATACATACTCGCAGTGTACAATATAATTATGATAAATTATTATTCAAAGTACACCAACACAGCTGAACATGCTTACATTCCTACAGATCCATAAACACATTCTACTTGGAAGAGACCAATCATCCAAAGAACCATTTGAATACTGTACATTTTGTTCACATCACCGGTGAGTGCATTTCTGCTTTGACCAGAGCCACTTTTTCCAAATAGGCTCTAAAGGAGTTGTATGTGGGACATTCTCTTAGAGATTGTGGTAGACTGTTCCATAGCTTACCACCTCAAACTGACAATACAGTCTGCCCAAATGTGCCACGCCTGCGAGGTATAATGTCACTTCTGGTGGTGGCCCATGTTATCCTCTGTGTACTGATGCTATGGTTAATAAATTTGCTTAGTGAAGGGGGTGCCAGAGCAAATGCAGCACTTTATAAATCTAAAATGAGTTTTTTAAATTAATCATGTTTTGGAAGTCCAATAGTACAATAATGTTGAGATAATTTTTTATCAAGTATTTTCAGTGCTTTTTTATATAAACTTTCTATAGTTTTTAGAGTTGTTGGACAAGCAAGTGACCAGGTTGTTAAGCAATAGTCCAGGTGGGATATGATCATAGAGTAGAAGAACCTTTTAGCTGCACTTTAATATACATATTTGAAAGTTATTTCTAATATGTCGAAAATTGTGGATGTTAAATTTAATAACATGTGCTACTTTTCTTGCATGACATTTAAATGATAAGTTAGTATCCAAAATTACTCCAAGATATTTGAATTCCGAAACTACATCAAGTTCCGTGCCATTCATAAATGTTAGATTGAGGTACCTCTAGGTGACGTTTTGAAAAATACATACAGACAGTTTTTCTGGTGTTTAGTTGTAGGCAAGACGCATATGTAAGGGTGTCAGCAGCTTGTTGGACATTTGGTGCTTGAGTATAAATTACTGCGTCATCCACATACATCTCGGAAGAAACAGTAGGACATGCGTTTGGTAAATTATTAATCAAAAGCGAAAATAAAACTGGCCAAAGAATTGACCCCTGTGGAACCCTACAGTTGCAGTCTAAGCAAGGAGATTTCACCCCATCCACCATTACACCACTACCTGTGTGAAAAAAGAACTGGTGTTATTGCTGCAACCTTCCACAACATTGGAGCAACCGAATTCCTGAAAGTCATATTTAATACACCAGTGTTTGGGCGTACTAGAACATCTTTATACTCTTTTACTACATATGCATCAAATCCCTTTGAATTTTTAAAGCTATTAATAATTTTGGCTACTTCATAGTCTGGTATTTCAGTAATTCTGAAAACTGACTGGTCCGGATCAATAGTATGTTTAATGCAGGCATGTGGTATGAAGCACTGTGTAATCTCCTGCACATAATTTATAAAGAAATTGTTCAGATTTGTTGCTATGGTATAGGTATCTTTAACAATAGAGTTGTTTATCTGAAACTCCATATACTTATTGTTATTTTTTGACTTGTGGCCAATAAGCTTATTGAGATTTGGCCATATTAGTTAACCATTTCCATTCTCTATGACCTTCATGAAGAAGGTCAAAGAGAAACCTGTTGCTTTTGCTTGTCTCAAAGTTTGTGTTACTTTATTTCTCATATGTGTGAATCGTTGCCAATCTGTAGTTAACCCTGTTTTCAGAAACTGTTTAAGCAACAGGTCTCTTAAGTCTATGCAGTCATTATTCAACCATGGTAAGAGGCACCTTTTCTTATGTTTGTGTCTCCTCCTAGTGGAGTGGGATGTCATAACATCTTTCACAGTTTTAATAAATTGGCTGCAACTAACTTCAGGGTCATCATCTGATGACATTAATTCCCAGTTTAGTGATGTTAGAGCCATGGCCACATTTTGTTTTTGTATTTTTCGTATGAATTCATATAGACCTGTATGTGGAGTTAGAAATGTTATTGGAGAAACATGACCTGGTGAGTTTCCTAGAAAAGAACTGATATTGTGATCAGAAAGCCCTAGCAGAAAATTATATGATTTGGATATTTGTTCAGATCTATTAGTGAAAAGTAAATCTATTTTTGTTTTAGTGTTTTGTAATCTAAGTAGGTTGCTGTGAGCAATTGAAGGATTCCATGGCACACTTAATTGTTGTTCTGTCCTTGTTGCAATCCCAAATAATATTGAAATCCCCCAAAATAATAATTTCATTGATATTATTGTGTGTTGTATGATATTTAAGTAATACCTTTAATTGCTCATAGAAGTTGACTTTGGTCGACGGCGGGCGATAGAGACAGATCAAGGTGAATTACATTTCTGCAGAAAGGGAGATTTTTACAGAAACGCGTTCAATGTCAGTTTCATCTGGTACACTGAGCTCAGAGCATTTCAAATAATGTTTTACATTTAATATCCCCCCTTCCTTTGACTCTGTTCATTCTATACACTCTATAATAAAAAAAAAAAACACCAGCTTCTGGTGATGAACCAGAAAGCCATGTTTCTGAGAAGCCTAATAGGTCAATATTTGAGTTATTGAGTATGTGATCCAGTTGTTGTCGTTTGGTTAGCATACTCCAAATGTTTATATGTTTATATAGTAACCCTTTTGGTTTATTCTGAGTATCCTAAATCAACTTAACCTGGTTAAAATCTCTGTATCTCATTACTGAATTTCTTAGCTTCTTTAAGCTTTGATATTGTTGGCTAAGATTTGTCATAGACAGTGGTTATGTTACGAGCCCATTGTGGCCTGCTGGTACATATGGCATCGCCACTGCCAAGGTAGTTGACCCACCATGGTCCGGCACGTCCAATGACAAATGTAGTTCGCTGAGCTCCGCTGGTGGAGGTATCGTCCAGTCCTCCGCTGCAGTTCTGCTGATCCCCTCGGCCGTGGCTGGTGGTGATGCAGGCCTGGGTGCTGGTGGTGTGAGCTTGGCTGATGGTGGTCCAGGCCGAGCTGGAGGTGGTGCAGGCACAGTTGGTGCTATCGATAGCCTAGCTGATAGTTGTGCATGCCCAGCCGGTAGAGGTTGTAAACCAGAACCCGGTAGATGTAGCCCGACTAGCTGTGGAGGTAGCCCAGCTAGCAGTGGAGGAAGCTCAGCTAGCTGTGAAGGTAACCCAGCTAGCTGTGGATACACCAAGCTAACAATGGGGGTAGCACAGCTAGCTGTGGAGGTAGCTAACTGTGGAAGAGGCCCAGGTAGCAGTGGAAGAGAACCAGCTAGTGGTAGGTGAAGTCCAGCCTGTAGAGTTAGGAACCAAGCTAGTTGTGGATATAGCTCAGCATTTAGAACAGGCCCCAGTGAAAGCTGCTAAATAACAGTGGGTGTAGCCCAAGGACAGGCGGTTGTAGCCATGGAAGTTGTGGATGTAGCCATCCACAAGCATCCCCATTAATAATGATGGTCCAGGATTAACTTCAATATCACCAGCTAACAGCAAAATCATCAAAAGATGTAAAACTCCCAGGAAGGTTTTAACTTAATCTTGCTCTTCATGTTTAGCTTTGGGTGGCCTAGCATGGCCATAATTCAGTACGTTTTTGTAAAGAAGGTGCTGCCTATAGATCTGTTGGTTTTTTGTATCCTTTTGTGGACATGTACCATTCAAAAGTAAATATAGAGATACAAAAGTGAGTAACAGTTACTTATATAGGCTGTTGGCTGTATTAAAATTCCTGTTTAATAAACGTCCTGTTTATAACAGCCAACATCAACGTATGACAACATTACACTTAGGGTAATGCCAATTAACGCATGCTTAATTGGCTGCAAGCCAGTAGATGTAAACACGTTTTATTCGCATTTTCTCTCTTAAGACATTTTAAAAGTTCAGTCAGATTTGTATCAAAATTGGATGGAAACATGGCTACTAACTTTGAGAATATATAAGCTATGTTTAAAATATATGACACTGGTGGTTTCACATGAATTTGAAGTGAATTGGAAGTCAGAGAAAATGTGGATTGTGAGTCGAGAAGACTTGTTTCTGTTGTACACTGATGAGGCATGTGAATGTCAAAAGTGAATACCAAAGGACCAGCTCAGGGGCGGTCAGTTTTGCTCTTTGCTCAAAAACGGTCAGATAAGAAAACTCTTTATCTTTCTACATAATTCATGTTCTTCAATCACAGCACAGCATCAAGTAAACAGCCTTTCCCCTCCTCTCTTTCCCCCAACTGATACACTGGCTGTGAGTCTTGCTTGTATGTCTCCACTTGAGAGGATGAAGGCAGAGAGGCGTGCAGATGGCAGCCCCAGTTCAGCCTCCCTGTATTGGCTTGAACAGGAGCCAGACACTGCAGAGCGTGAATATCCAATATTCAACTTCAAACTAACTTCACAGCAGTTATTAAAAAGGGGAGCTGATATGTCCGAGGGTGAAAAAAATTGATGGAAGTTTACACTTATTGCCGAAGAATGAGAGAAACACAGAACAGTGGCTGAAGTTCATTTATGAGGACTTTACTGGAGAGTTTCCTTGAAACTGGGGAAATTAAAGTCAGAGTTTCTCTCTCTCTCTCTCCCTCTCTCAATTGACGAATCCATGGACTCCGATTCACCTCAAGTCAAGAGTCTGGGCGTCATCTTTGATAGCATTCTCTGTTTCACCTCTCACTACATTAACATGACCTGGTCTGCATACATTCATTTACGGAATATTAATCATCTTCATCCCTTGCGGGTGGCCTTGTTGCTTCCAGCACTGACTACTATAAATCTCTTCTCTTTGGTCACCTTCAAAAATTGCTCCATAAGCTTCAAGTGGTTCAAAATTGAGCTGCTGCAGGAATTTCAAAAACCCCTCATTTCTCATTACCCCAGTCCAACAGCAGCTTCACTGGCTACTAGTTGGATTCAGAAAATAATTCAACATCCTCCTGTGCACATATAAGGCCTTCCACAACGTTACTCACCCTACCTTGTTAATCTCCTTCACATTGCTACTCCCTCCTGCACCCTTCCATTCGCCATACTGTTCCTCTTTCCCACCTCAGCACAATGGGGAGCAGAGAGGGAGAAAGCTCTGCCCCCAAACTATGGAACTCTCTCCCTCCTGACATCCGCAATAGTGACACATTTTATCATTTGAAGTCTAAACTCAAAACAGCATTAGGAGCATTAGATTGAGGCTATCAAGAGACGTTGGAATGGAACAAATATGGCGTCAAAGCAATTATTGACCTTATTTCTATTTTCGTAAAGCAAAACGTATCGTTTAGAGGTCAAACTGACGCACAAAGCAATTCCAATGCATTTCTTTAGTATTGACTGGATGGTGATGCAAACCTAAAACAGGTTGCAACTTCAAATGCCAGTTATTCTGGACATCAGGTACAAAACAAAATAATAGACTTGTGTAGGAGACAGATTCAGAATACTATTCTCGAAAAATGCAAAAGAGCCAAATGGTTTTCTGTCCTGTCGGATGAAACAGCTGACATCAGTAATTTAAAACAGATATCTCTTTTGGTGGATTATTACTCCAACTAAGGACAATTTACCATTTGCAAGGTGCTTCATTTCTACAGCTAATACCACTGGTGAGACCTTAACAAAGACTATATTAAACAAACTAGCTTACTTTAAATTACAGTCAGAAAATATTGTTGGACAAGGATATGATGGAGCTGGGAATGTGAGTGGTAAGGTGTGAGACATTCAAGAGTGCATTAAACAGTTGTATCCATCTACCACCTATGTGCACTGTAGAAACCACACACTTAACTTGGCAATCGTGCATTCAACGTGCATACCATTGGTTCGAAATGCACTCGGAACTGTCCAAGATTTTTTCTTCAAGGCAACAGTTTTCAGACGCATCCTGGTCTCAGCACGATGCGTGTATTTCCACAGTCATTAAGAACTCTGATTACATCTATATGACTATGAAGCCGAGCCTGGGGACTCCGGGTCGGGTTCTCCCATCTCTGGTGCTGAGGTCACCGAGGTGGTTAAAAAGGTTCTGGGTGGCAAGGCCTCGGGGGTGGATGAGTTTCGCCCTGAGTACCTTAAGGCTCTGGATGTTGTGGGGCTGTGTTGGTTAACGCAAAAGGAGGGTCCGTCAGATAGTCGAATCTCGGATTCAGGAAGAGCAGTGTGGTTTTCGTCCTGGCCGTGGAACACTGGATCAGCTCTACACCCTCAGCTTTTGCCCAACCAGTCTACATGTGCTTTGTGGATCTGGAGAAGGGATTTGACCGTGTCCCTCGGGGGACACGCTCTGACACGGACCAGTGTCAGAGCCTGGTCTGCATTGCCGGCAGAAAGTCAGACTCGTTTCCAGTGAGAGTTGGACTCAGCCAAGGTTGCCCTTTCTCACAGATTCTGTTCATAACTTTTGTGGACAGAATTTGTAGGCGCAGCCAAGGTGTTGAGGGGATCTGTTTTGGTGGCCTTAGGATTACGTCTCTGCTATTCGCAGATGACGTGGTTCTATTGGCTTCATCAGGGCATGATCTACAGCTCTCACTGGAGCGGTTCGCAGCCGAGTGTGAAGCAGCCGGGATGAGGATCAGTGCCTCCAAATCCGAGACCATGGCCTTGAGCCAGAAAAGGGTAGAGTGCGTTCTCCGGGTTGGGGAGGATGTGATGCCCCTAGCGGAGGTGTTTAAGTATCTTGGGGTAACGGATGAGGGTGAGATGGAGCTGGAGATCGACAGGCAAATTGGTGCTGCATCTGCTGTGAAGCAGGCGATGTACTGGTCAGTTGTGGTGAAGAGAGAGCTGAGCAAAAAGGCAAAGCTCTCGATTTACCAGTCGATCCACGATCCTACCCTCATCTATGATAATGAGCTTTGGGTGATGACCGAAAGAACAAGATCCTGGATACAAGCGGCCGAAATGAGTTTTCTCCATAGGGATCTCGTTCTTTTGGTCAAGACCCCAAAATACTTAAACTCCTCCACTAGGGGCAGTTAATCCTCCCCAACCCGGAGAAGGCACTCTAACCTTTTCCGGCTCAAGACCATGGTCTCGGATTTGGAGGCACTGATCTTTATCCCAACCTTGGCAGAGTCCAAAGCTCACTGGAAACGAGTCCGACTTACTGCCGGCAATGCAGACCAAGCTGGCACTGGTCATACAGAAACCTAGCAGCCCTTATTAGAGGGCCCGAACTCCATACTCCCGGAGTACCCCCCCACAAGGCCCCCCGAGGGACATGGTCGAATGCCTTCTCCAGATCCACAAAGAACACTGCTCTTCCTGAATCCGAGATTCAACTATCCGACGGACCCTCCTTTCCAGAACCCCGGAATAGACCTTACCAGGGAGGCTTAAGAGGGTGATTCCTCTATAGTTGGAACACACCCTCCGGTCCCGCTTTTTAATTAGGGAGACCACCACCCCAGTCTACCAATCCAGGGGAATTGCCCCCGATGACCATGCAATGTTGCAGATTCGCATTAACCAACACAGCCTCACAACATCCAGAGCCTTAAGGTACTCAGGGCGAATCTCATCCACCCCTGGGGCCTTGCCACCAAGGAGGTTTTTAACCACCTCGGTGACCTCACCACCAAGATGAGAGAATCCGACCCGGAGTCCCTGGGCTCTGCTTCCTTAATGGAAGACGTGTTGGTGGGATTAAGAAGTTACCTGACTCCGCCAGATGGATTTGCTCCGCATATCCACCTGGAAACCTTCCGTTGAAGTAATTTTGGGAAGGGGCAAAAATACTGGTTAGCCCCAGCTTTGGACATGTTCAAAGCTCTCCAGGAGGTGAGAGTTAAAGCTCCATCTCACCGGGGACTCTGCCAGACGTTCCCAGCAAACCCTCACAATACGTTTGAGCCTGCCAGGTCTGACCGGCTTCCTCCCCTACCATCGGAGAGCTCCGCCCCTCTCTTTACTGGTGCCAAAAGCACATATGGACACCCTTCCATGACGAGAGCAGAAGTCCAACAACAGAACACCACTTGAGTTCAGATGAGGTGGGCCATTCCTCCCAACCACGCCCCTTCAGGTCTCACGGCCATTGCCCACGTGAGCGTTGAAGTCCCCCAGCAGAACAAGGGAGTCCCCAGGAGGGGCACTCTCCAGTACCCCCTCCAAGGACTCCAAAAAGGGTGGGTAATCTGAACTGCTGTTTGGCGCATAAGCACAAACAACAGTCAGAACCCTTCCCCCCACACATACGGAGGGAGGCCACCCTTTCATTCACCGGGGTAAAGCCCAACGTACAGGCACCAAGATGAGGAGCAACAAGTATCCCCACTCCTGTTTGTCACCTCTCACCAGGGGCAACTCCAGAGTGGAAGAATGTCCAACCCCTCTCAAGGAGACTGGTTCCAGAGCCAGAGCCATGCGTCAAGGTGAGTCCGACTGTCTCTAGCTGGAACCTCTCAACCTCGCGCACTAGCTCAGGCTCCTTCCCCACTAGAGAGGTGACATTCCACGTCCCAAGAGCCAGCTTCTTCAGCCGAGGATCAGAACGCCAAGGTACCTGCCCTCAACTGCCACCTATTACACAATCCACCCGACCCCTTTGGCCCCTCCTACACGTGGTGAGCCCATTGGGGGGGGGGGACCCATGTTTCCTCTTCGGGCTGTGCCCGGCTGGGCTCCATGGGCAAAAGCCCGACCACCAGGCGCTTGTCAGCATGCCCCACCTCCAGGTCTGGCTCCAGAGTGGGGCCCCGGTGACCTGCGTCCTGACAAGGACATTTAATTCAATCATCAAAAGGGGTCTTTGGGCTGCTCTTTGTGTGGTCCCTCACCTAGGACCTGTCTGCCTTGGGTGACCCTACCAGGGGTATAAAGCCCCTGACAGCATAGCTCCTAGGGTCATTGGGACACTCAAACCCCTCCAGCACGATAAGGTGGCAGCCCGGGGAAGGGCAACAACGTTGAGATTTTGTAATTTATTTACAATGTTGTGTGTACAAAGGGTGAAAATAACTGTTGTAACGCGCTCTGAAATAATAAACTCCAGAAACTACGGCTAGAGTCTGATGAGGAAAACCTCCCCTCTGTCTGGCCACTGTCAGTCAAAAATCTTTTAGCGTGTTCTGCCAATCAGCATCAAGCAGCCAGCTTCACGATCCACCCTCGGCCGGCCCCTTCTCCATGGACCCTAAGAGGTTTAATTTCACTGGAAGTGACGGAATTTTGAGTGTTATCCAATCAGGGCCCTACTTTCTCGTTGGTTGCTTCAATTCATGGAGGCTCAACGGGGATTTGACTAGAGACTGGCAGGCAGCGTCCTGCTGCTCCAGAGCAGAGAGGAGATTGTGTCTGGGAACTGATTCAACAGCTGATTAATGTGCAACATATTCATGAAATTAAGCGCATTTTAGCGCACATTTAATGCAGTTTAATGACTACATTTGTGAAGTTTAACAATGCCTATTTGACCAATTATTTTACTAAATTTACAGGGGAGGTTTAGCCCCCCTAGTATTCAACGAGATTCAATTAGATAAGGCTTTAGGATAATGAGCGGTAATCTTGGTGGAGACATCATCTCTTTTGTCTAAAGTCCGGTTTCCCACGGTGTTGCACTCTAAAATTGCACTGGTCAAGGTGGCTGTATGTTGGAGTAGCAGCATGTTTTTATTTTGCAAATCTTTTAAGAAACTTTGATTCCTTGTTTTTCTCAACTGGTGGTGGATTTGTTTTACACAAACGTCAAAGACTCACACATTTCTCAGGCAAGACCTCCTCTTGGCAAATCAGATCACAAGCTGTTTTTTATTTAAAAAAAAGTCTCTTGATGCATCCAAAAACATATTTTTGGTAGGGACTTTTCAGCCAAACCAGAAGTGCATCAGTGGTCGCCATGATGAGCGCTGTCCGAATAGTGAAGTGAGTAGGGAGGAAGGTAGGAAAAGGAGCCTGTATGCTTCCTATCATAGCTCCTTTAGCATAGGAACCTCACAATGTTCCTTACTGGCACTAAGGAGCTATTAGGAATCCCCCAATGCTTTGCATGACATGACATATAAGCACAGCCCACCTCATGAAAATTAACGAAAATGTCCAGAGAGAGGAGAGTGTGCACTTTGTAGTTCATTTTCTGAAGGCTGTCGGCCTGGGTTTGATTAGATTAATCTATGTGCGTTTCCGCCACGTACTGACTTTGGAGTTTAAGGCTGTCCAAAAACGGCACAGCAGACCGAAGCTCCTTTTCTTCCCATGCTAGTTCTTACTGTTGACTTCATAAAAGGTCAAGGAAAACAGAAGCTAGGAACAAGAGGTAGGAGATATAATTAGAAAATTTTGGATGCAGCCTCTTAACCTTTTTTCCACTTTTGTTTTAGAGTGTCCTTTTTTGATGTTGTGGTATAAAATTACATAATTACTTAATTTGGTTAAATAATTTAAATAATAAGTATTATATCTAACTAACGATAAAAAGGTTAAAAATGTTTGATAAATCATATTGAATCAAACCCAGAAACAATCCAGATATGTTTGCTAACCACTGTGTGAGTAATTTTTGAATCAACGAATGCAACTGGGAGACTCCATGAGACATGTTGAGATGGATGTAAAGTAAGACAGTGAAAGAAAAAGGGTGAGGATGCCCGTGAATTGAGAGGAGAGGAGGAAGGGAAGAGAGATGAGGAAAGAAAAGATATTGATTTCCACCTTAAAGAGGCAATCTCCGCTTCTCAGGAGCTCCAGGGATGACGCATGTAACTAGAGCACACATCTGAAACACACACAGTGGTGGCATGTTAATGATGTTCAAAGGGGTATGAAATAGAAAATAACTCTGCTAAACTTTTCACTTTTGTCCTATAGATTTTTCAAAAGCAGCCAATTGATCTTTTAATCTCACTACTTTTTCACTGATTTTCTCCTCAATTCTCAATTCTACTTTCACCAAGTGTATGCTTTCACTTTAAAAAGAAACATATCAAGTTAATGTATCTATAAGTGCCTTGCAAAAGTAGTATATTTCCAATTTTCTTACATATGGTCAACAAACTTCTTCATATCCACAGAGCTGTGTACAGGTTGATTCATGCTTGTATGCATCTTTCTCTCCTTTTTTCTCGGCAGGGTGTGACTGACAGGTGTGGTCCTGCAGTGGTTGCTCATGAGGACTAATGAGAAGGAGGTCAAAAGGAGCAGAAAACCTAGGAAGAGATGCCATATGTTAGCTTTTCAGAGTGGTAATCAGACTTGCATTCTTAGCGGTCATTTCTCTTGTTATGCTTATTCTTAACCTAGTCTTTTTCTCCTAGACCAGGATCTTGCCCAGGTCCGAGCTTGAGTTGCTTTGCCCTGGTAATCAGTTCCTTGCTTTATTGATCCAAAGGGATAACCTCTGTAAGTCTCACTGTTAATCTCCCCTCTACTCCTAGAAATAACCTCCTAAGACTGCAACCGCTCCACCACACGCTTTTTCCTGGAAACAAGAAGGAGAATTTCTACACCAACAAGCCACCAAATACCATTGCCTGTCAACTGCAGATTCTGTGATTTGCTCACCTCTCCCACAAAAGTAAGACAATAAGCTTATCTCTGCAGGATTCCTCTGGTATCAATTGTTCCAACTACTTACCTCTCTTCCTCAGTCCTCACTTTCTGTGGATCTTTGCAGGTCCTCCAGAGTTAGCCTTATGCTTCTTGGACGCTTCTCTGTACTATCATTTTACGTGGGCCACCATGTCTTGGTAAATTTAAGTGTGGCATGCACTTTCCATTTTCAAATTATGCTGACCTGTCTGCTCTGTTCCCTGGTTTTCTTGATGTTGTTTGTTCATTTATGTTTTATAATTAAGATCTTTAATTAAAAGGGGTATAATTACTTTCATAGTGTAATTTTGTTATGAGTGTTTTTCCTCCTGTAAAGAGAAACACATAGGGTCACACATGCTCAAAAATGACAAATGTCTTAGTTTTACTTCTGTTTTAGCTTTTACTGTAACTTATGAGAAGGTGTGCGTGCGTGCGTGCGTGCGTGCGTGCGTGCGTGCGTGCGTGCGTACGTGCGTGTGTGTGTGCAAACACTCTATGCCTGTCTCTCCTCCTCAGTCATGCCAACAGTGTGTGTGCTGATTGTTGTGTTTGTGCGTCACCATGTCAACAGCCACTTTGGAGTCTGTACATTCATCTGATCTGACTTGGCAAGCAGAAGGAATAATAAGGTTGTGTTGTAGGACAAAAAAACAATAAGCTTCTTCAAACTCCCTCTGTCCCATTGGAGACAAAGCTGCAAGACAAAACAGAGAGAATGTTTCCTTGTTTTTCCACCTGCTTTTCCCTCCCTCCACCTCTCGGTATGATGCAGTTAAAGTTCCCAGGGGACCATTACTTTACCTGGCATGTGAAATGGCCTAGGAGATGAATGCTTTTTCTGCATTACCTGGTGGCAGCGGAGAAGGGATGGATACAGTGCATGGATCTTGCAGATGCTTTTTAATCTGGGAAAGAGAGTCCTCTCATCCAAACAAGTGGTAGGATACAAAAAAATAAAAATAGATAGGGGCATTGAGATGAGGAAGTACACACAGAAGACAGAATGAAGGAGGGCCCACATAAAGAGTATGACATGTGATTGTGATTTTAATTAGCACCACTAGGGCGGAGAGTTAAATATATGCCTTTGGGTAATGCTTACCACTGGAGATGATTTTTAATCTAATGAAAAGACTTTGACTTTTGATTAGGCTCTGGCCCTGATTGGGCTTGACTGCCTTCCCTAACAGCTTGTCTTTGTGCAATTTAGGAATAAGGGGTTTGAACTGCATGTGGGTGGTGGCTATCCATGAACAATACCAATCTTATAGGTAGCACGAGGCCTCAGAAGTCAATGAGAAGCTCGACTTGTAAACAAGCAAAAAAAAAGTGTTTGGCCACAGTGTTTTTAGTAACCCCCACTCCCCCACCACCGCCACCAAAAAAGGGAGGTCCCCCTGGCTTTTACAGCCCCATTTACACTACCCTTGTTAAACCGATCCATGCGAGCTCGGACAGAGCTTGGATCAGTTAACCGTGCCGAGCTTGGTTTTGACGACCATTTACACATCACGCTAGCACGGTTCCTCGCCTCCTAGTGACGATCTACGGTACTACTGCTCTCTAGGATTGAAGGAGGGACTCAAGCAAATCAAAATGGCAGCGAAGTTATGCTTGGTTATAATTGTGATATTTCGTTGTTTGCGGAGAGTCAGGCGAAGAAAGCAACCTTTGGTGAATTTACTTGACAGAGTCGGCTTTTGGGAAGTGGATAAAACAAACGAACGTCTAATCAGGGTTTACAGTGGCAGGAAACAACGACAGACGATGAGGTTCATCACACTGCTAAGCAGAATCATCACTGGAAATCGTATGGCACAGTAGGGAAGCTAGTGTTTTTATGAATGTCTGAAACCGTAAAATTAGTCAGCTGAATGTAAGGAGATGACGCGGTCTGCTCATGTGCTCTTTGTTATCAGAGAACCGTGCCACTGAAAAACTGTGCCGAGCCCACCTATCGAACTGGTCTAGATTTAGCGCGGTCCGGTTGTGTCTGGCATGGTTCAGTTCAGTTTGCATTCCATTTACACCCGAAAGTTATCTCAGTTACCGAGCTCGGACCGTTCTCGTCACGGTTAAAAAAGGGTAGTGTAAATGGGGTGTAAGTCAATTACAGGGGAGCCGAGTGTCCAATTAACATTTAGTGTTAGGAAGTTAATCAGCAAACTAGCCACCAGATGAAACAATATAGACATGCTGTGTTTAGAACATGAAATCAAGCATTTGGTCAGTAAATATATTACATTTGTCTCTGTTGAAGTTCTCATAAGTAGTCAGTCTAATTGAATATAGTTTAATCCAAAACTGTGAATTCTCCTGGCACAAACTAAATAAACATTTCAGCCAGTTACTTTCTTTCTAATGTGTAAGGCATATCTCGTTTAGCAATAAAACTATCTGTCAGGACTCAGTTAGCAGACCTGTGCAGCTTGCTGCCAGCTCTGCTACCTCTGCTTCTCCACAGGTGTTCGTGGTTGGTCGGTGGGCGGAGTGCGCACACCTGCGGCTCATTCAGCAGCACCTGAGCTTCCTATAAGAACTGCGTTCGAACAGCGAGAGGACGCCAGAGTGTTATCGTTGCGGTATGCTTGACAGCCTCGACCTCTAGCCAGCTCTATTTCCTCGACGCTAATCCTATGTTTTGTGTCTCTCAAGGTTCCCTTGTGTCCCTGCGAGCCTCCCGTGACTCTCGAGCTCACCTGTTACCATCAGATGAACCTTCACTCTGAACGCAAGGCTCAATGACTCTCTCTCTCCGGTTCCTCTCGCTGTTCTGGATCCCTGGATGTCCTCGGTGCTGCTCGGACCCCCTCACCCCGCTCTCCGACGGCCCGAACACCTGCTCAAGACAATCTAGCTGAGTCCTCCTCACCACCTTCCCGTTCGGTTTTCCAATCCACTTGGTAAGCTTACGATTTTAGCTTATTCCTCTCACTTATTGCCCACAACTAATCACGTCCCCTTACCTCCTTAGACTGGTCCGGTTCCCTGGTCCCAGGGTAGTTCGAGCCGTCATCGTTCCCGTCCCGCAGATTAGCGCTGCGCTCCGTGTTACCCGAGCTCAATAAAATCCTTGATTCTGACCTGTGTTACCGAGTGTGTTTTCTGCATGTGGGCCCGACACCTCAAGGCAAACATGTCAGAAGAACACTCTGGCCACCAGAGCGACCCAGCAGACACACTTGGTGGGGCGTTAGCGGCCCAACAGGATCAGATTCGGGGTTTAGAATCCACCGTTCTGGGCCTGCAGGGCCATCTACAGAGCTTAGTCGGTCAGATCAACCAGCTAACTGTTATGCTAAGTGCTAGCCAGCAGCCCGCTGTCTCGGCCCCTCTTAGTTCCGCTCCCGACCCAGCTCCGCCCATGGTGACGTCACCAGCCGGTCCCGAGACTTCCTCCCCCGCTCCGGAGAAATTCTCCGGAGACAGTGGTGATTTCTTTTCCAATGCTCCCTAGTTTTTAATCGGTCCCCTCGTTTGTTTGCCCCAGATGAGGCTAAGATTTCTTTTATTTTACGCCTACTCACAGGCCGCGCTCTCAGGTGGGCGGAGGCCCGATTCCCCGATTGCCAGCAGTTTGGCTGCACTTTTAACGAGTTCCTATCTGAGTTTAAGATGGTTTTTGCGGCTGAAGTAGATCAGGTTCAGGACTCCAGGCGACTTTTAGCTCTCCGGCAGCGGGGAAGACGCCTTGCAGACTTCGCTGTCGAGTTCCGCACTGTGGCTGCTGCAGCAGGCTGGGAGCAGCGCGCTTTAAAAACTGTATTTTTTCAGGCGCTAGATGAGTCCCTTAAGGATGAGCTAGCAAGTCAGGAGGAACCCGCCACTCTCAACAAGTTTATTGCTTTAGCCATCCGTCTAGACAATCGCCTCCGCTCCCACTCTAAGAGTCGCCCCCTCGGGCCTCTCGTCTTCCGTTCACAACTCCCCGAGCGAAGACCACCTAGTCCAGCGGAGCCTCTTCCTCCGCCTCCAGAGCCCATGCAAGTGGGCCGGGTCCGGTTGACCCCAGAGCAGAGGCAACAGCGTATGACTACGAGGCTGTGTTTATACTGTGCCTCCCCCGCCCATTTCATTAAGGAATTCCCTGAGCGGCCAAAAGATCAGGTCCGCCGGCTTTAGCGGAGGAGCCGACGGACCAACCTCAGTTAACGTCTTCCCCTCCGCGACTTTGTTTAAAGGCGACTATAATTTCCTCTCGTGACTCCTTTTCGTTGTCCGCCCTGGTGGATTCAGGTTGTGATTTTAATTTAATCGATAGTGCTTTCGTCCGTCGGGCCGGACTCGAGACTGTTCCGCTTAATTCTTCTCTTCACGTCTCAGCACTAGATGGCGGGGTTCTTCCTAGTATTACCCATAGGACCAGACCACTTGAGTTAGTAGTTTCTGGTAATCACAGAGAACGATTAGCGTTTCTTGTGTTTCCCGTAAGACATGCCACATTAGTACTCGGTTTCCCTTGGTTACAGCGGCATAACCCTCACATCAATTGGGCGGACCGTCGGGTAGAGTCCTGGTCCTCTGATTGTCATGCAGTCTGTTTGCAGTCTGCAGTTCCTCCCTGTCAGGTCACTCCGCAACCGTCTGTCCAGGCGGACCCCGAGTTGGTAGAACTCGTACCCGAGTGTTACCACGACCTTAAGCAGGTTTTCAGCAGATCCCAAGCCTGTTCCTTGCCGCCGCACCGGCCTTACGACTGTGCAATTGATCTCCTGCCTGGTGCCCCGTTGCCGGTTAGCCGCCTTTATAATATTTCTCAGGCAGAGCGTCAGGCCCTTGAAAAGTATATAAAGGAGTCTTTAGCTGCCGGACTGATCCGAACCTCGTCCTCCCCGTTAGGGGCAGGTTTTTTCTTTGTGTCCAAGAAGGATGGGTCTCTGCGTCCGTGTATCGACTATCGGGGTTTGAATGCTATAACTGTTAAAAACAAATACCCCCTCCCACTACTCTCCTCCGCCCTAGAACCAGTCCAGTCAGCTAAGGTCTTTACCAAACTAGATCTTCGTAATGCTTACCACTTGGTGCGGATCCGTCGGGGGGACGAGTGGAAAACAGCTTTTAAGACCCCTCTGGGACACTTCGAGTACCGAGTTATGCCTTTTGGCCTGTGCAACGCCCCAGCTGTTTTCCAGGCCCTGGTCAATGACGTCCTCCGAGACTTTCTTAACGTTTTCGTTTTTGTTTATCTAGACGACATCCTCATCTACTCCCGTAACCACTCAGAGCATCAACATCACGTTCGGCAGGTCCTCCAACGACTGCTGGAAAACAAGCTGTTTGTAAAAGCAGAGAAATGTGAGTTTCACAAGCCCTCAGTGTCGTTTCTCGGGCTCATCCTCGAGGGAGGACAAGTCCGTTCAGACCCAGAGAAGATCAAGGCGGTACTCGACTGGCCGATTCCCGAGACCAGAAAACAACTACAGCGGTTCCTAGGTTTCGCAAATTTTTATCGTCGTTTCATCAGGGGGTACAGCCAGATCGCCGCCCCTCTCCACGCACTCACATCCACCAAGACGTCATTTACATGGAACCCCAAGGCTAACTCTGCCTTCACCGACCTCAAGAAAAGATTCTCTCAAGCGCCCATTCTCATCCATCCTGACCCCAGTAGACAGTTTGTGCTGGAGATTGAAGCCTCCGACACTGGAGTCGGAGCGGTCCTCTCTCAGAACTCTGAATCGGACCAAAAACTACACCCCTGCGCCTTTTTCTCCCGGCGCCTGACCTCGGCGGAACGCAACTACGACGTGGGAGATAGAGAGCTGCTCGCCATCAAGCTTGCCTTGGAGGAGTGGCGACACTGGCTTGAGGGGTCCGAGCAGCCCGTCCTGATTTGGACGGATCACAAGAACTTGGCCTATATCCAGACAGCGAAGAGGTTGAACCCCAGACAAGCCCGCTGGTCCCTTTTCTTTTCTCGTTTTAATTTGTCCATCACTTTTCGCCCCGGCTCTAAGAACCAGAAGCCTGATGCCCTGTCCCGCCTTTACTCCTCCCCTGACTCTGAAGAGAGCCCAGCCACCATTCTCCCATCATCCTGTGTATTTGGTGCCCTCCAGTGGGAGATACAGGATTTAATCGCTCAGGCCCTACGAGCAGACCCTGACCCAGGTACTGGACCTCCCGGCCGGAACTATGTCCCCGTCTCTGTTCGTTCCCGTATGCTCCAGTGGGCTCACTCTGAAAGATTCTCTGCCCATCCTGGCATTTTCCGAACCCGCACCTTCATCTCTCGCCTTTTCTGGTGGCCCACCTTGTCCCAGGATGTTAAGGCTTTTGTACTCTCCTGCCCCGTGTGTGCTCAAAATAAGCCATCGAATAGACCACCAGCAGGCCTCCTACAACCTCTACCCATCCCCGAACGTCCCTGGTCCCACATCGCCTTGGATTTCGTCACTGGGCTTCCCTCGTCCCAGGGGATGACTACCATTCTCACAGTCATTGATCGTTTCTCTAAAGCCTGCCACCTCATTGCACTCCGTAAACTCCCTTCCGCCATCCTCACGGCCCAGCTCCTGGTTCGGCACGTGTTCCGCCTCCACGGGATCCCCCGGGAGATTCTGTCTGACCGTGGTCCCCAGTTCATCTCCCGGGTCTGGAAGGAGTTTGCCGTGGCCCTTGGGGCCCGGTACACTTTAACCTCCGGCTACCACCCGCAGACCAACGGTCAGACAGAGCGGATGAACCAGGAGCTGGAGACCGCCCTCCGTTGCCTCACCTCCCAGAACCCCTCTGACTGGAACAAGTTCCTTCCGTGGGTCGAATACGCACACAACAGTCACGTCTCCACAGCCACTGGCCTGCCCCCCTTCGAGGTTTCTCTAGGCTATCAGCCCCCTCTACTTCCCGACGACAACCCACGAGTCACAGTTCCCTCAGTAAAGGATCACATTACCCGTTGCAGGCATTATTGGACTCAAACCATCCAAGCTCTCAAGAACACTGCAGAACAGAACCGCCGATTCGCTGATCGTAGACGCACCCCTGCCCCTAGTTACCGTCCCGTTCAGCGAGTCTGGCTCTCAAAACGAGACCTCCCCTCCCGAGCAGCCTCCAGGAAGTTGTCCCCACGCTTCGCCGGCCCCTACGAGATCACCTCCATAGTCAGTCCTACAACCGTTCGTCTTCGTCTCCCGTCTCACTCCCGAGTTCATCCCACGTTCCACGTCTCACAGATTAAGCCTGTCCTCACTAGTCCCTTGTGCCCTCCGGCCGAACCCCCTCCACCCGCCCAGGACCATCAGGGACGTCAGGTCCTGCAGATTGTGGCCTCCCGTCGGCGAGGTAAGGGGTTCCAGTACCTCGTCGACTGGGTAGGTTGCGGTCCTGAGGAGCGGTCTTGGCTCGCCGGTTCCTCCATTCCTGACCAGTCTCTCATTGATGCATTCCTTTCCTCCCGTCCCTCCACTTCCTCCTCTTGGTCGCCAGGTGGCGACCCTTGAGGGGGGGGGGTGGTGTCAGGACTCAGTTAGCTGAGCTGTGCAGCTTGCTGCCAGCTCTGCTACCTCTGCTTCTCCACAGGTGTTCGTGGTTGGTCGGTGGGCGGAGTGCGCACACCTGCGGCTCATTCAGCAGCACCTGAGCTTCCTATAAGAACTGCGTTCGAACAGCGAGAGGACGCCAGAGTGTTATCGTTGCGGTATGCTTGACAGCCTCGACCTCTAGCCAGCTCTATTTCCTCGACGCTAATCCTATGTTTTGTGTCTCTCAAGGTTCCCTTGTGTCCCTGCGAGCCTCCCGTGACTCTCAAGCTCACCTGTTACCATCAGATGAACCTTCACTCTGAACGCAAGGCTCAACGACTCTCTCTCTCCGGTTCCTCTCGCTGTTCTGGATCCCTGGATGTCCTCGCCCCGCTCTCTGACGGCCCGAACACCTGCTCAAGACAATCTAGCTGAGTCCTCCTCACCACCTTCCTGTTCGGTTTTCCAATCCACTTGGTAAGCTTACGATTTTAGCTTATTCCTCTCACTTATTGCCCACAACTAATCACGTCCCCTTACCTCCTTAGACTGGTCCGGTTCCCTGGTCCCAGGGTAGTTCGAGCCGTCATCGTTCCCGTCCCGCAGATTAGCGCTGCGCTCCGTGTTACCCGAGCTCAATAAAATCCTTGATTCTGACCTGTGTTACCGAGTGTGTTTTCTGCATGTGGGCCCGACACCTCAAGGCAAACATGACACTATCAGCTATCAATTCTGCATCAGTACTGAAACAAAATTATTTAATTACATCTTGTTGAAAGTGGCTTGTCAAAAAGTATTTATACTCTGATGAGAATCAGAATCAGAATCAGAAATATTTTAATAATCCCAGAGGGAAATTGCTGTTTCAGTACAACCGCTGAGACGATTTACTGAGGCCTTGTTGCCAAGGACACCACGATGCCCACAGGGCGCTGCCATCATGAGCTTAAGGTGTTTGTCCTTTGAAGGCCTCCTTCTCATCATGGTATTCTTTAGGTTACTAATTTAAAAAATACTTTAAACCCAAATTTGCCGTGGGTAAGAATACTTGCATGTTTATATTTTTAACCTGAAAATGGACTCATAAAGCCCTGCTTTAGAAAACAAACAAAAATTCTAAACACATTTTATACAAGAGGTCTGCTAAATAATGAGTCAAAATCAAAATGACTCGTCAGTATTACAAAAAATATTTTTATGTGATGTAAACCTCACAGCAAGAATACCAAAAATGTACTTAAAGGTATACTATGCAACCGGGGTTGATTTTCCAGCGAGGCTCCCCCCAGAGGGCGAAAGTAAAAGTGCACTGTCGTAAATATGCTCAGCTGTTGTACTGGTTTCTCCGTCAAGCCAGGCGCAGTTGTTTTGAGCTTAGCAGACAGGCGAACGCAACGAAAAGTCGAAAAAACGGCAGTACAAACAATGACTAACACAGTGAAAGTATGAACATGCACACAGAGAGAGAGAAACCATTTCAATGCAGTGTTTCCCCTAGGAATTTGCTTACCGGACGACCGGCGGAGCGGAGCGGGGGGGAGACAAGCTTTGAGCGACGGAGCAGGGGGGAGACAAGCTTTACGGCGATGACCGGCGGAGCGGAGCGGGGGGGAGACAAGCTTTGCGCGCATATCGAGTTAGTTTTTTTTTTTTTTTTTTGGAATGTTGGGAGGCGGTAGCGTGAGAGAAACCCTACAATGTTACTTACAATCGCATCAGCAGAAACGCGAGGTCCGCGTCAGCCTTGCAGCCTTCTCTTTCTTTTAGCTCTCGCCATTCGGAAAAAGCTTGCCCGATGTTCACCCGTGTACGACTCCTCTTTCTGTCCAGAGCCCTTGTCCTCTTTCTTGCCTGCCCCGACATGGGCTTTCGCTGTTTTGTCGCTGGTTCCGCCATGATAAATGCCCTGATATCGCCGCTGCGCTAGCAACGAGCATACGTTTCACTGGGGGCGTGTAGCAGTTCTCGCCTTAAAGCAAGACCGACTCTCGCGAACTTGCACGAGATTCTGAGCCTGTGGGCGCGGGCCGAGGGCTCCTGCAATTGCAAGTGCGGTATTTCCCCCACAGACCACCAGGGCGGCCAAGAAAACCTTTGTTCAACCTGAAATGACTCATTTAATCATCCAAAACGGTATGGAACACATTAATTAACTGAAAAATGTTGCATAGTATGCCTTTAAATAATGGGTTCAAACTACAGAAAGATGCCACCTTTTCACCCATTTGTTCTTCTCGTTGTTTCTGTCCTCCAGCTGACATAGGTTTTCGAGCACTTTTAGAGCACATCAAGCGCCTCCTGTAGCTGAAATGAACTATTGCATGTCGCTCAGCATTCTCCTGCTCTGTTCCACTGCTGTTATGATTTAGTGGCAGCAGGATTCAGCCAATCTTGGAAGCACAGGCTGAGTTATAGGCCGCAGACAGCTTGCAGAGTAGTATGTCAGCTTCAAATCAATGAACACATCTAAATATAACTTGTCTCATGTAACGCTGACAAAATCATCAATATTTTTCAATAAAAATCTAGCCATCAGCTGCCAGTGTCTGTCGCATGTCCATAAAAATGTGGGTGATGATGTTGAGAAGACAATGAGTGTTGATGATGTCCCCGCACTGCTGCTCTTTGACTGAGCCATCAGTCATGAGCTAGAGATAAAGGGGATCTCCTTCCCTCAGCACCCTAACACACACACACAGAGAGAGAGAGAGAGAGAGAGAGAGAGAGAGAGAGAGAGAGAGAGAGAGAGAGAGAGAGAGAGAGAGAGAGAGAGAGAGAGAGAGAGAGAGAGAGAGAGAGTCTGGTTTAACAAGCTGAGGCTAGAGTTGTGTTGTGTTACATTTGCCTTGGCTGTTGGCAGTAAAAAGCTGGGAATGATGTCACAGCCAACAGAAGGATTTCCAGTTTCTTTGTAGTACAAGCAGATAACATGCAGCATTTTTAGAACACATCCCCGATGGCAAAACAAATATCTTCTAAACTATGCAAGTAGATACGTAGGTACATGCAATTCATACTTTGACTACTAATTCAACAAGAACTATTTAAGTAATTCCAAAAATATAAAAGAGGATGAGGAGATGGTGGCAGGATGGCAGGAGACAATGGTGGGGATGATCAGTTGCTAGTTGCTAATCAAGTATGTGAACATTTACATATAGAAAGTAATGACCTATTTGAATAGTTTCTGTCAGGCTTCAGAGCTCATCATAGCACCGAAACAGCTCTGGTGAAGCTCACTAATGATGTTCTCATGGCCTCAGATAATGGACTTGTGTCAGTACTTGTCCTTTTTGTCATTATTTAGGTTTTTGCTTATTTGTTTAGGACTTTTCCAGACTTTTCTAGAATCAGCCTTGTCACCTCTCATGCCACCATCCTATCAGCTCTGTCCTCTCATCAGCCACAACTCTACTCTTGATCAGATCCACCTGCTGCACTAATTAGAGTCAACTCTGCTCACCTGTTGACATGGCTACTTATACCTGCCTCAGTCATCCACTCACTGCCAGAACATCTTGTCTTGCTTCATGCATACTGCCACCGTGCCTCTGTGTGTTCAGCCAGCTGGATTCTTCTGCCCTGTTGTGTTCAGACCACACTGCTGTATACTAGTGATGGTGAGATGAAGCCTCATGAGGCATTGAACCACTTGAGCCAATTGGTTCGAGAAAGGGTTCATTTCTTGATGCTTCATGTGCACACGAAACCACCTACTGGCCAGGTGTATAATCACAGCCAGCTGGATCTTAACACGTGTGATGCATTGAATTTTTGTCTATTATGACTCTTGGGAATGACTTCACAAAAGGTGTAGGACGAAATAATTTGTCTACATAAATTTTGTATACACATGTGTATAATAAAACATTGTTTGAATGTATTGTCTGTGTGTAATTATTCCCAAAATAGTAGTGACATGATATGGCATGTTGTGTAATAATGTTTTTCTGTGACTCTAGAAAAATGGCATGGGCTTAATCAGGCAGAGGACAATGAAAGTGCTTATGGAACTAGGGAGGGGGTAGTGAATAGGCTAATGCTTGTGTAACTTGGATGATTTCATGCATTTTTATTAAGAAACAACAATTTCTCCACAGTTTTTGGTTTCAAATGATTTCTCTTTTTTGATACTACTTCTCCAACCTTTGAAAAGACATGCTCACATGGCACAGATGATGCCGGGGTGCATAAATAAATAAGTGCAAGTATGTACAGATTGGGGTACTGTGACCGATGATTAGCCCAGTACTATACGGTCCCACAGTTTCCCCTCAGCAGCAACACTGAAGCACACAGAGGTTCCCGCTGCGTCTTTACGCACGATCCAGCTGCTGATGTCTCCTCTCTTTTCAGCTCAATGCAATTCTAGACAGTAACAGTTTATAACCTATATCACCTTTCACAGCAACAGGTTTCTCATCTCAGTCGACCAGACAAATCTCTATTGCTCTCCTCAGTGCGCTCTGGGCGGTGAGGTGGTAGGATTTTACCCGATGGTGCGCTGCGTGCGAGGGATAAACGGGGGAAATGCATAAATAAAAACTGTAAATGGCTCCTATACAGTGATCATAGGAGCTGACCGGTCTGAGATCAACCTCCTGATGTTACAAGTTCTTTAAAATGAAAGCGCGCACCCAAATTACAAGTAACGTAATTTTGCGCACCTGAAAAAAGCGTACGGCAGCAGCGCCCCGAAGCGCTGAGGCACAGAAATACGGTGCATGTAGTTAAAAAATGCAGAATTAATAAAAAAAACTTAGAACCAGACGTAGCGTTTTAAACTGCATCTGGTGAGCAGAACTGTTTTATGATCCAGAGTGCAGCCATCACTGGTTCTGAATGAAGGCAATATCTGGCAGCAGCTCTCTTCCCCCGCCCCCTCCCCTCCTGCGTACGTAGTACAGGACCTTACCGGCTCACTTTCATCGCTGGTTAAGACTAAAATTATTCATAACTCTGATCGCTCCTCCTGCTGCTCTGTTAACATGAACTGCAGCAGGAATTACTGATGGCCACAAGCTGTGAAAGAAGCTGAAACATCTCAGCAGAAGGCGGAGTTTTTATCGTCCGCTGCCCAGATGGGCGTTGGGATTTTTATGCGTGAAAAATGCCATGTTTGCGTGTGACCGTGTGAAGTCAGTGACGGTCAATGCGTGATAGTTGAGAGCACTGATCTCCTATCTATCTATCTCTCTCCTAAACTTTTCAAACACCAAACTAACTGTCTCAAACTAAATAACCACTATCCAAACTCTGCTATCCAAACTATCAAAACTCTATCCACTCTCTCAACTGACCGCAACTCGCCTACAACAACCCACATTTTAAATGGAGCCTGTGGGGTTTCTAAAGCTGTCGAAGCCGCGCCAACATCTGAACCATTTTCCGAAGCAGTCACGTGGTACAGCCGGCCAGCGAGGCTTCGGACGTCATCGTTTTCGGCTCCTCCCCTAAATGAAGCAAGCCTCGATACGCGCTTCACGGAAACGCCCCCTCCATTACTCGACACACGCCTCGAAGCCTCGGCACATAACGTAACATCACTACTGTATACTGTCTGTGTCTGCATGCTGCACAAGTCTGCCTTATTTTCCCCGTGAGTACCAGGGGTCCGTTCTTCGTACGTCGCTAACTCAGTTGGCTGGATTTGATTGTTGACGATTTGGCATGATCTTGGATCGTTTGGTTCTTCGAAACTCATTCTGGACTTGCTGTCATAGCAACATGTGCGCAAGCTTAAACCTGCTCGCGAGCAGGCTTATTTCATGTAAACAGGATCAGATCGCAGCTTTATAAGCGGAGGAGATAGGGAAGTCTGTCGTAGCCATGTCTTGTCCATTTTTACGACAGCAACCTGTTGCGGAAGGTGTAAGAATAATTTGCAGAGCTTTTCAAATTATTTGGGTATTGCGCAATAGACAG
The DNA here is from genome assembly GCA_037039145.1 of Fundulus diaphanus. Classification (NCBI taxonomy): domain Eukaryota; kingdom Metazoa; phylum Chordata; class Actinopteri; order Cyprinodontiformes; family Fundulidae; genus Fundulus; species Fundulus diaphanus. Next base: position 7,766,474 of record CM073129.1, on the reverse strand, counting down.
GATCCTTTAGCGCAGTGCGACAGTGTAATTGTAGAGAGATTTTTCTTTGTGGCTGTTATAAACAGACAAACACATCATTTAACAGTGGTTTTTAAAGAGGAAAAAGTTGTGTTAGAGCCATAAATAGAAAATATTTAAGTTATTTGTATGATGGTTTGCTTTTTATTTTTATCATATTCAGTAAGATTTGTTCAGGCTATTTTATTGTGAAGTTTAGTTTTACTTTGAAAGACTTGCTTCCTTGTTGAGCCGTATATTGTATTAGAAAAAACTATGGATGGATTTTCTAGACACGGAGCAATACAGTTTTTGACCGTGTAAACTGTGTATGACTTGGAAAAGGAAAAACGTAATTTTTTTATAGATAAAGAATTTTTAGTTAAAATTCACGGTTTGCACGCATCCCTTACTTACGGTGTCTAAGGAATGACACCGATATCGGATCTGTTGCCATAACAAGTGGCTTTTTAAAATAAAGTATAATAATTAAAGGCTAGCATTTTGTAGAATATTCTTGTACTTCACTTTTTTCCCCAGGTTCTAGTGGATCCCGTGAAGGCTCTGATATAAAAGAACAAAGTAAATATGAAATTATTAAAATGCAAAAATACATACTGTAGAAAGTGATAGAAACATCTACCATGGACAGTATTTATGCATTTAATTTGTCTGCTACTTTTTGCCAGCCCTCTCTCCTGGCTTTAGCAGACTTTGATGTGTTCCCTGTAGTTTTTTTTTTAATACTTTATTTTTGCCATTTTAGTAGTTTTAGAAATATACATACATACATATGTAACGGGTACTGAAACAACGGCACCTTGGCTACAGATATATTCCTGAAAACAGGAGAGGAATGAGGACACGGCCTGTCAGTATTGAGGATCTTGCAGCAATTTATTAAAATGTTATCTTTTCAATACATTCCTTACGTTCAGTTTCTTTTCTTATGTTCAACATATTCAGCAGTTCAATGTCCTTTGAACATTCTCAACGAATTTCAGTGTCCATGTCAACACAAAAACCACAGTGTCTTCTATTCAAAATCCTTGACAAAATAAATCTCTTTTCTCCAAAATACATTTTCACTTACTCTTCAGTTTAATGTTTTAACCTATTTATCAAAAATTAAATACATTGACAATGGTATTATTAACTAGCATAATGTTCAGGTTACTTTTAAACTCCATCTCAAAGTAATTTACTCCGTTTTTAATCATTACAATACTGCATTTTACCCTCATAAACCTAAATTCTTAATGTAAACAAAACTCGTTTTTAACAGTCATCTTTTTTTTTCTCTTCATTTACCCATTTAGCAAAAACACAATTTAAACTAATGGTGGGGACCTTACAGACAGCAAAATAAACAATAGACATTGATATTACCCATTTAGGTGTATACATTAACCCGAGTGAGTTTTATACTAGCATGCAGGTCATGCGTAGTCACTACCCTGTTGAACGGCAAATCTTCACCTCCATGTTTCAAACTTACTTTTAACAAATTCAACATGAGGCTCGATCGAAAATTACAGCATAAAAACTGTTCACAAACGTCCCTAATACACTTCAACATACCTAATCCCTAATTTCAAAGCATATTTGCATATTTACAAACCTGAAAACAGGAGAGGAATGAGGACACGGCCTGTCAGTATTGAGGATCTTGCAGCAATGAGGGAAAACGCAACGCAAGGCAAGACACCTAGACCAGAACCCGCCCTCGCCCCCTGCTGGCATGGGGTGGACATTACAAAAATAAATTACAAGAATTTATATCCAAAATAACAGAATTATTCTCTTTTTACTATTATATTTTCTTTCTATATCAACACAAAATGTGACACTTTTGTGGTCGTCACACACTCCCCAACAAAAATAAATGGGTCCCACCATTGTCTATTCAACTCTTCTTAACCAAAAGTCTCTTTCTCCTAACAGGTAACAGGAACAGGTAAGATGTATGAATGAGATGGTAAGGGGTAAGACATGTATGTGAAGGGGGAATAAGGCGTGGAATAGGGGTTAAAGGGATATGTTGTTGTATAGGAAATGGGTGGGTGCAGAGGTTGGATAGTGTGAGGTGCAGAGTAAGCAGGTGTGTGTAAGTTTGTGTTGGCCATATTAACTTGTGTTGTCCGTATGGGCTGGCCAAGTCTCTCATATGTAAAGATCTGTCTAGGTTGTCTGTCCCGACTTGACCTTCTGACCTCTGTCTGTTGGTCCGGCATAACATTGACCAGAGGCTGCTCTTCCTGGACGGCCTCTGGAGCCTCAGCATATCCACTTTGCTCCTCAGGTCTTGCATCATCAGACTGGACTTCATCCTGTTCAAGGTCTATTGTCTCCGCTTCCCTTACTGGTACCAGACCCGCTTCAGGTAAGTCTACGTGAACTCTCACCTCTTCTCGTACAGGTACTGAAATTGGGTGACTCACTGTGATGGCTGGTCGTTGTGGTGGGGCTGGCGTAGGTACCTCCTGTATCCTCTCAGCGGGTATCCTCAGCCAGTAACGAGGACCACCAGTGTCGGAATTCGAGTCAGAGTCTGAATCTGTTTGTGGTGGGTCTGCACACTCTGGGGTGGTACGTCGGGTCTGTCGTTTCCTCTTCTGGGTTGTCTTCTCAGGAACAGCCTGTCGTGGAGGCTCTTTGACTGGAAGGGCATTCACAAGCAAGAGCAGATTGCAAGGGAGTGTTCTTGTCTTTTTCTGGTCCCCAGACTCGGGGTACACTACGTACACTGGATTATCAGCAAACTGTTCCTTCACGATGTAGATGGCCTTCTCCCAGTACGACCTTAGTTTTCCCGGTCCACCACGCTCACTTAGGTTCCGGACTAAGACTCGATCACCAGGCTGTAGCACCACCCCTCTTGCTCGTTTGTCATAGAGCACTTTGCCTCTGGCGCTGGCCTGTTTGCTGTTCTCACTGGCAATTCCATAGGCCTCAGACATCTGTTTTGCCCACTTCTTTGCGTATCCCTTTGGCGAATCAGGCTCTGTTTCTTCAAGCAACCCAAATAGAAGATCAATGGGAAGACGAGGATGACGGCCATAAAGGAGAAAGAAAGGCGAGAAGCCTGTCGACTCGTGCCGAGTACAGTTGTACGCATGCACAACTCTCGGGATGTGATCTTTCCATTGTTCTTTTTCTCTGTCAGTTAATGTTCTCAACATCTGCAGGATCGTCCGGTTGAACCGTTCCGCCGGGTTTCCCTGGGGATGGTAGGATGATGTTCTGGAATGATGAATGCCTGACAACCGCTGGAGAGTACGGAACAGTTCGTTCTCGAATTCACGGCCCTGATCATGGTGCAACTTTGAGGGATATCCAAATCGGAGGACGAAGTCATTAAAGATACGCTCAGCTGCTGTCTTTCCACTCTTATTCTTCGTCGGGTAGGCCTGGGCAAACCTTGTAAAATAATCGACGACCACTAGGATATACTCATAGCCACCACGGCTGGTCTCCAGATGCAAGTAATCAATACACACTAACTCTAGAGGTGAGCTTGATGTGATACTACCCATCGGCGCACGCACATGAGTTACTGGCTTCTTTGACTTTATGCATGGACATTTCTTAGTGATGTGGTCTTCAATCTCTTTTGCCATGAATGGCCAATAGAACCTTTCTCTGGCAAGGTTCAGGACCCTTTTGGTGCCAACGTGAGCCATGTCATTGTGGAGTTTCTTCAAGACAAGGTTTTTGTACTTCGCAGGGAGTACCAACTGCTTTCTGCCATTGGCACGCCTGTACAGGATACCATTTTCCAAAACGAGCTTTCCCCATTTATGGAACAGTCTTTTAGTGGCTCCACTCGCAGCTTTTCGTATTTCATCAGTCACGGGTGTACCTGCCTCTTTCAACTTAATCATTTCACTGATGGCTTCATCTGCACGTTGCGCTTCTGCAAGCTCATCATGACTGATCGCTTTCAACTCATCAAAAGGGGCAGACGGGTCGGCTTGGGAGGAGATGTTAAGAGCCGCAACACATGCTACGTCTTTCTGCTTGGCTACTTTACTCCTATCCCAGACAGCACGAACCACTTCTTCAGAACACTCTTTGGTGCAGGACTCACTGTACGCTTCAATGTCTAAAGGGAGACGTGACAGCGTGACAGCGTGTCAGCGTCTATGTTGGACTTCCCAGGTCTGTACTTTATGTCAAATCTGAAATCAGTGAGTTCTCCAACCCACCGATGGCCTACGGCATTCAGTTTTGCTGTGGTCATCACATAGGTAAGGGGGTTATTGTCCGTGTATATCGTGAAGTGAGGTGCATAGAACAGTTAATCTCTGAACTTTTCACATACAGCCCACTTTAGGGCAAGGAACTCCAGTTTCCCACTGTGCAGATGATAGTTTCGCTTACCTGCAGTTAAGGTCCTAGACCCGTACCCGATGACTCTCAACTTGCCATCCTGGTGTTGGTAAAGGATTTCGCCCAGTCCCTGGTCTGAAGCATCTGTGTGTAATACGAAAGGCGCGTTGAAGTTGGGGTACGCCAACACAGGGGGACTAACAAGGAGAGAAACAAGTCGGTCAAGAGCTTGCTGGTGTTCGGCGGTCCACTCTACAGGTGTTCTGGACGCTAGTTGTGGACCCTTGCCTCTACCACACTCTACAGCTGCTTGTCCTGACTTGACTTGTAGTAGCTCATAGATGGGTTTCGCTATCCTTGAAAAGTCCTGGATGTAGGAGCGGTAATAGCCCAGGAAACCGGTGAGCTTTCTCACATCTCCAACTGTCTGTGGTATCCTGCTGGCTAATGATTGCACGGCATCCAGGTCTTTGGGATCGATCCTCACTCCTTGAGCTGACACAAGGCGACCCACGTATCTGACTTCTCGACGGAACAGCTCACATTTTTCAGGTCTTAGCTTCACCCCGTGTCTCTGAAGTGCTCGAAGGACATTGCGGACCCCTTCCACGTGCTCATCAAAGGTTTTTGGATAGCAAAGCACGTCATCAAGATAAGGGAGACAGCAGTCATCTCTCAGAGGACCTAGCATCTCCTCCATACTCCGCTGGAAAGCCGCGGGGGCGTTCGAGAGGCCAAATGGGATACGAACCCATTCGTACAGTCCCCAGGGAGTAATGAAAGCGGTCAGGTGTTGAGAGTCTTTGGCGACAAAACCCTGATTGTAGGCTTTTCCTTGGTCGAGGATGCTGAACCAGGAATAGCCACCAAGGGTGTCAGTCAGGTCTTGTATCCTAGGTAAGGGATGTCGATCGGGGATGGTCTTTTGATTCAAGAGACGATAATCTATGCAGAGGCGGAGCGTGCCGTCCTTTTTTCGGACGCAGACCACTGGCGCAGCATAAGAGGACTTGGACTTGACAATCCAGCATTTCATCAACAAATCCTGCACATACTCCTTCACTTCTTTAAACGGTGGCTTGGGGACGGAGGAGTACGCTCTCTGCACTGGAATCTCATCCTTGAGATTGATCGACATCTGCAAACTGGGAATACAGCCGATATCATGACTGTCTTGAGCAAAAGCAGCTGATTCTTCCCACAGCATTCTCTTTACTTTGCTTTGTTCTTCTTCATTTAAGTGGCTGAGGTCCACAGGAGGCTGCCACAAGCCCGGAGCAATCTGAGCAGCTGTTGTTGTTGTGGCATTGGCTACTACCTTGGGCCTGGTCAGCTCCTGTGGGTTGGTCTCAATCACCCTAGCAACAGCCTGGACACCACCCAGAACAGTCTTTCTTGGTATGATCACAGGGTGCTTTGTGCAGTTTCTTACTGGTATTGTTACATAAGGTCGCTTCACAGATTGCATTTCAAGGAGGCCCTCCCTAATCTCAAGTCCTGTGAGATGGGCATTGTTTTCTTCAGGTTCAAACAAGAGAAGAGGGTCTGACCGATCTACAGCTGACGGGACCTGACACTTAACCCAAGCAACTTGTCCAGCTGGAACCGTGGTATCGTAGTTACCAGTTCTTAACAGCTTGGGACATGTGGCGGGTTTGCCTGTCTGGATGAAGTTCACCAACAACTCCACCTGATCCCCAGAGGCAGATATGGAATCAGAGAGGATTGTGGTGAGGGCTGGAAGGATCTCTGCTGGTCTATCCTGAACCACTTCCTCCAGTACATTGAATCCAAGGATTGGTCGTTCAAGATTTATGCTACTGATAAGGAAAGGCACCATTATCGACTGGCTAAGAGCAGAGTTTCCGGCAAAGCTGACTGCGATGAGGACCCAGCCGTCAAAAGGAAGGACACCTCCATTTACAGCTTGTATTTCCAGCTCCTCGTCATCAAAAATGTCACTAAGGGGCCTCACCAGCGCATCTGGTAAGTACTTCTTCTTCCAGTTCCGATCGATCATGCTTACTTGAGCTCCGGTGTCTAACAGGGCATCAACTGTCAAGCCGTTCAGGTCACATCGTGCAAGGGCCTTGGCACCTATGAACTTGGCTATTCGCCTACTTGTTTGAGCGGGCCCCAAACGTCTCTGTCGCTCATTCTCTGTGCTTGTTACCTTCATCATTTGTTTCAGAATTGTCTCATCAGACACACTGCTATCAGAAAGCAATGCCTTTAGTTCTCTGCGTATGTCATTATGTTTGTGGCTAAGGCCTTGATATATGGTGTGTAGGAAAATGTCTTGAACTGTGTTCGCATTGTATTTCACTTCTGTGTCAGCATGTTTTGAAGCAAACAGTATCTTTTGTTTCAGACCTATGACACGGTACAAGAACTGTTGGGGGTTTCATTGTCATTTTGTCTTGTGCACATCAGCTCTTGGAAAAGTTCTGTGTTGCTTTGCCCACCTAAGTGGGACTGTAGGAAGCCCTTCAGCTCATCTATAGTCAAATCGTCCTTGTGCATTAGCATGTCTTTAAAGTGGCCTGTTTTGATGATTCTGAGGACGCCTCTCAGTATTTCCGTCTAACTGAAGCGGTCTTTTACCCCATCATCAATTTGCCTGCATATGTTGTTGTAACTCAGGTCTGAGCTCTGATCACCAATCTGCCCGCCTTGAACCTTGAACTCACGTCGCAGCATTGAGAGCTCCCGAAGGGGCACAACTCGGTCATGTTTGTCGTGTGTGTTTTGTTCAGGTGTGTGCTGTTCAGGTGTAGGGTGTATCGGTGTAGGTTGAGAGTGGGTGGTGATGTGGGGTTGTTGATGTATTGTAGGAAAGTAGTGAACATTTTCTGTAACTCGATTGCGTCTGTGTTCTGCGTGAGTGGTGGAATAGTTGTTAGTAAGGGGGTAGCTGGGTTAACCTCAGCTGTGTGGGTCATTTAAGTATTAGGGACACTGGTCACCTTTTCATCAGTAAGTGTATTTGGCTGCCCTGGTGTCAGCTCTTCACTAAGCTCTGGGGTTGACCTAACATTATGCATATCATCTGCAGTTGACTTAGACTCAACATTACGACTCTGAATGACATTATCCACAGTATCATTTAACTCCAACAACGCAGCCATTCCCGAATCCTCAGATTGCACGAGAGTGTCACTGTTCATAAAAGCTTAGATGTACTCAAAGCAACTATCTTCCTCACCAACCTGAAGCATGGATGCATCCTTCCCCGTCACTGGACCAACACTGCGAGCTAGTTGAAAAAGTTCATCAGCCGTCAGAGTGAGCAGACTCTTCTTGATGTCCCACACCAAGCTTCTTCTCTCATCGTCCGCCATGACTGCTTTTCCGTCTTCCTCGCCGTTAGGGTTAGGGTTGCTCCTTTAGGCAGCTCTTTCGTCCGTGGCTCCAGGTCTGGTTTCAGTTGCTTGGTACCGTCGTCACCTCACAGGCACTTGTGGTGGATGCACAGCCTACGCATCTCAGATGATGGATTGTTAAGGTAGGTTGTGTCTTCACAAACTGGAGGGTTGAGGAGGCGCTGACATCGCGGATGTAGGTCCCACTCTTTCTCCAGGTGCATGGGTTGAAGTGTCATCAACTGTTGGAACGCTTCACACAGTTGATTCTGGTCGTGCTTGTCGCCTTCGCATCTGACGCCGTCCCCGTACGGGCCACCAAAAATCTGTAACGGGTACTGAAACAACGGCACCTTGGCTACAGATATATTCCTGAAAACAGGAGAGGAATGAGGACACGGCCTGTCAGTATTGAGGATCTTGCAGCAATGAGGGAAAACGTAACGCAAGGCAAGACACCTAGACCAGAACCCGCCCTCGCCCCCTGCTGGCATGGGGTGGACATTACAAAAATAAATTACAAGAATTTATATCCAAAATAACAGAATTATTCTCTTTTTACTATTATATTTTCTTTCTATATCAACACAAAATGTGACACTTTTGTGGTCGTCACACATACATACATTGAACAATTGGACCCCCCTCCAACAGAAATTGCAGAGCAACTAGTTTGACAGGAGCAGTTGAATAATAATAATAAAAAAAGGAAAAAAGTAATTACATTACTTATACAGTTGGAGTCAATGTGAATGTTCACATGTGAATGATGAATGTTCCATTTTTTTCCAGTATTTATTGTATTTATAAGTGGCAAGTCTTAATGAAAAAGTCATGCATTGTGTGAATTTCCTCAATTATGTCCTTCAAGTCCGAACATGATGGTGGTTCCGCATCAAGCCACCTGCGAGTTATAGCTTTCTTTGCACCTGCTATTAATATTAGTAGGAGATATCTATCGGACTTCCTCAGCTCTTGGGGTAAACTACCCAGGAAAACCGTAGTAAAATCACAGCTTAAATTTAAGTCTATTTTAGTATTGATTTCTTTTATCACTCCTGACCACTAGGATGCGATCTTAGTACATTCCCAGAAGACATGAAAATTTCCTGCAGACACATTCCCACAGTTCCTTTTTCCCATTTAACCTTGAAATATGTTGTATTACATTTTCTCTCTGTTTGTAGACATGAGTATAGTTTGGATATTGGTTTTTTTTTTGGGAGGTCTTCCGTTGCTGGAATCTAATAAGATTTTAAGTATACCTGTCTCATCCTGCTGCAAAAAATTTATATTTTTATTGTAATGGTATCTTAGCTGAGGGTATCTAAAGAAATCACATTTTTCCAGGTTATAGTTATCTGGAAGTTGTTTAAAACTCTTTAATTCACTATTTCTTATAATATTCCAGTAACTTTTTTGTGACTACTGTGTAAATCCCCTGTCCTTTTAATTAATGACTCAAATTCGGCATAACCTTCCATTAAAAGGTCTTGTTCTGCTTGGGAGAAAAACTGTGCGCGTTCTTTGGCCACGCTGAACAGCCAATAGCAGCGTTGCTGATCATTGTTTCTACTATCGATAAATTTCCCCTTTTAAACCGACGCATGAATGCGCAGTTATCTCGGATAACTCAATCCAGCCATACTAATCATAAACAACAGGTGTGTTCGAAGAACCCAATTAGCCGGATCATGGTTAGCACGATGAAATCATCTTGGATGTCTCATTTGATCTCGGATGTTTTAAGCAACGTACGAAGAACGGGCCCCTGCTCTTCCCGTTTCTGGTGATTCCTCGATCTGCATTGCCTGTTCTGGTTAGCCTCTGCCTTCATCACTGTGTCAGGCCTGTCACTGCCTGTCATTCCTGGTCTGTTAGGTTCTGCCCCCATCTGATCAAGTCTGGTTCTGTTCACCTGCCACGTCTGCCATTATTCATCTTTTCAATAAACCTCTTAAGAACTAAACTCTGTGTCAACTGATTACCGGGTTGACCAGTATTATACTTAACACTGTTAGATCTCAGTGCTTCATTTGATACAGTTGATCTAAATATTCTCCTAGAAAGACTTGGACATACTGTAGGCATTAAGGGAAAACATTAGGCTGGTTAAAATCTTATCTGACAGATTCCAGTTTGTTCATGTTAATAATAAATCTTCTTCAAACTCCAGGGTCACTTGTGGAGTACCACATAGTTCAGTCATTGGGCCTATTCTCTTATCTATCTATCTATGCTTCCTATTGGCGAAATTATCAGAAGGCATGAGATTAATTTCCACTGTTATGCTGATGACACTCGGTGTTGTGATATTACCGCCATGATCATCAAAATGGTTGACATCAGACTGAATTCTGATGACCCAGCCACAGAGGAGAGAGAGCCAGCGGGGACGGCCTCTCTCTCTCTCTCAGCAGGGGGTTCCCTCTTGCTATAAAAGTTTCCCCCACAGACAAAAAGTCTCTTCTCCTCACACTCCTCAAAACCCTCAGACGACCCGCACTCCTCTGGGGTTCCCAAGGAGAGGGGGGGTCTCCTTCCTCAGCAGTCATGTGACTGAAGACCCTTTTCTGCAGCTCCCGGACTTCTTGAGATTTTCTCCTGACAAGCTGCTCAGACCACCTCGTCCTGGAGCAGACCAAGAAACCATTTCGGACCATGGGCCCTGCACAGGCCTGACCGACGCACATCCAGCACCTGGGGGAACTTCTCGTCGCCCGGAGAACATGTCCGAGCAAATACAGAGCTAAGTTTGCTGTCTTAACCTCATCACCGGTAGCAGGAGGAAAGATCCTGCTTGCCAATACAGCTCTGTTGTATTTCTCCTCAGCTTTTACCGGGAAGCGAACCCCAGATGGAGCTGAGAAGCCGGCAGCAGAACCCACTTCGAATGTAAGGAGAATCTGCTTAAATCGTGGCTGCAACCGGGTCAGAGAACGTGGCAGAGACAAGGCCTTCGACCGCGACCATACTGTGGGTTAGCTCATGGCTGCAGAGCTAAACGCTAGCCTGCCAAGACAAACCAACAACTTCCCTGCTTCCAACGCTCCTTCCTTGGAATGGCCAAACTGGACAAAACTCACACGGTTAAAAGACAGGTTTGGGCATAGCGAGCTAAGGGTGAAGTTAAAAGGTTTATTGGGAAATGTTTGTAACTCGGTTGGACACATGGTGCCTTTAGAACAAAGGGCTAATGGAGGTAGCTCACGCTAGCCCTTCGTTCCACAGTACTGCTAATATCATTTGAGTGTGTTTTTATGGTGATAATAAAGGTTAGCTCCACAAGGGTTTCATACATTGATGGGACATTAATGTTTACATTATCCAGCCCACTCATGACTAAAAATAAAGCTAAAGCTCTTATCTGTTAGCGCCGAATGTCCGCCAGCCAAAATGCTATCATCCTGCTAACATCCGGTTCCAGACATGTCAAAAGGAGTGTTTTAATAGCGTAAAGCGTAATTGTTCTGCTCCGCCATCCTTCGATGGGGCTATGAGCCTTATTCCCACATTAATATTAAATATTAATGTCGGTTTTAAAGGCAATTTTGATAAAGATCGGCCATAAGGGTTAAATGATTTTATTGAGCAAATCAGTCTTTAGAATACTATTTACTCAAAATAATGTTCTGGTTAACTTGTGCTTTGCATTGTGAATGGGTTGAAACACATGTCAAATGTTTTAAATTAGTTAAGCTAATTTAACCACGATTCACATTCTTTAAAGTGAACTTTGGTTCTTTAACGTAAACAAAATATTATTTTATCAAATAATGTTTTGTTTAACTTGGGCTTTGCATTGTGAATGGATTGAAACACATGCCAAATGTTTTTAACTCCATTCCATGTTTTTTAATCAGATCTGCAGTGAACAAGGATTCACCGAATTATTCTCATTATGACCAACCACTTTTGTTTTGTCTTTTGTTTGTTTTTGCATGTAAATAGTTATTTAGCTTAGCTTCTTTTGATCTTCATTTTGATCAATAACCCCGGACTCCCAAAGGGGCCCCCAAAGCAGGGCGCCCAAGAGGGGCCAACACATGAAATCCGCAACCCCCCCAAGGAAAGAGGAGAGACGACCCCGAGGAAATCCCCCGGCCACCGCAATGCCGAAGCCCCAAGGAGCCGCGGGGGCAAGCCCGTGGGCTCCGCCGGCAGCCAGCTACGCTGAAGTGGTCCCGGCCATGGGCCCAGAGGCCCCAGGGATGCCCCGCCCCCGCGGCGGGGGCCCCAGCCAGGCCCCGCGAAGCAGCCACCGGGAATGGGCCGGCCCCCACCCGGTAACCCGCCCCAAACCCGAGGGCCGCCAATGCGCCAGCGGGCCAAGGCGCCAGCCAGCGGAGGGGGGAAGGACGTGGGGGGATGGGCTCCGCCCCTAGCGGAGACTTGAGATGTTCTTGGGAGAGGGAGCGGACCGGACCCGAACCTGGCAAAAAAAAAAAATAAACTCATTCATACCATCCCACCCTAGTGCCCCACTCACCGCACACATACTTAAAAAAAAAAAAACGCTGTACACACATTACCACATAACACTCACATCCAACAATCCCAAGTGGGGGGGGCACCACAATCCGACTATCTGTCTGCCCGTGCCCGGCACCCGATCCCGCCCCCGGACCAGACGCCCCCTGGACCAGACGCCCCCCTGACCAGGCCCCCCAGGGAGGGGGCCAACATGACCCGTACGGGCCACCCAACCAGAACCCCCCTCACCCCCACTCCCTCCCTCACCTTACCCTAGCCACTCCTCCCCCCCACCCCTTTCTGGGGAGAGCAGAGGCGTCAGCCCCAGTCCCGGCAAGCCGCTCGCGCCCCACAGCAACCCCCCGCCAAGACCCCGGACTCGGTGGCCCGCTCCTCCTCCAGGCCCCAGACTCTGTTGCATGTTGTTCTCAAGTGTGTTTAAGACTGGGAGCGCCGAAGGGGGTGCCCGACACAGTCCACCCCCCCTCTGGAAGGTAGCTGGTGAAGGCACACCTCCTCCAAGCAACTGCCCAGAACCCTCAATGTCTAAATGCGAGAGGGGATGGGGGGAGCCATCCGAGACGAGGCTCACACAAGAAAAGGGTTCATTTCTTGGAGCTTCTTGTGCACACGAAACCACCTACTGGCGAGGTGTATAATCACAGCCAGATGTAGCTTAACACGTGTGATGCATTGATTTTTTGTCTTTTATGGCTTTTGGGAATGACTTCACAAAAGGTGTAGGACGAAATCATTTGTCTACATAAATTATGTATACACATATGAGAATAATAAATTATTGTTTGAATGTATTCTCTGTGTGTAATTATTCCCAAAATAGTAGTGTCATGTGATATGGCATGGTGTGTAATAATCAGACCTCTCAACTTTGATCAAAAGTTAAGAGTGAGATTATGCTAATTTTGGGGGTGGGGGGGGATTATGATTAACAATTTCCCCTCAGCAGCAACACTGAAGCACACAGAGGTTCACGCTGCGTCTTTACGCACGATCCTGCTGCTGATGTCTCCCTCTTTTCAGCTCAATGCACTTCTAGACTGTTACAGTTTATAACATTCTCATCACCTTTCACAGCGACAGGTTTCTCAGTCAGTCGCCGTGCTGACCAGACAAATCTCTATTGCTCACGTCAGTGCGGCGGTGCGGTGGGCGGATTTTACCCCCGTTGGTGCGCTGCGTGCGACGGATAAACAGTGGGGAAAATGCATAACTAAATACTGTAAAAGGCTCCTATAAAGGGAACAGGGGTACTGACAGATCTGAGATGAAGCCCCTGATGTTACAAGTTCTTTAAAATTACCCTTAAAAGTGCGCACCTGAATTAAAGCGTGAGGCAGCAGCCCACCGAAGCGCCACTGATTCCATGTTGTTAAAAACAAAATAGCATGAAACACAGCTAGTAACTCTCCTATTGACTTTAACTGGTACACGTTGCTACCGATGTGAGGACATTAAACGTAGCGATTCACGTTTAGAATGGTGAATGGTGATAAAAGCACCTGCTCCGAGGGAAAGGAGGGGGGGAGAGGAGCAAGCGCTGAGGCACAGAAATACAGTGAATGTAGTTAAAAAATGCAGAATTAATAAAAACGAAACTTATAAACAGACTAAGTGGCGTTTTGAACTGCATCTGGTTAGCAGAACTGTTTTATGATCCAGCGTGCAGCCATAACTGGCTCTGAATGAACCGGTCATCTGAACCACAGCAAAATCTGAACCACTTCCCGAAGCAGTCACGTGGTACAGCCGGGCAGCGAGGCTTCGGACGTCATCGTTTTTGGCTCCTCCCCTAAATGAAGCAAGCTTCGATACGCGCTTTACGGAAACGCCCCCTCCATTACTCGACACACGCCTCGAAGCCTCGGCACATCACGTAACATCACTACATACAACAATAGACATCCAGGCTGGGGTAGTCCCTACTCCCCCTCCCTCTCCTCCCCCCACTAGCAGAGTGCCAACCCAAAGAAGGGGAAGAGCATCTGCCCTGAGATGTTAATGTCCATGCCCCCCTGCCAGCTCAACAGGCACTGAGGCCCCCCAGTACACCAGAGGCCCCGCGCAGGGGCAGACACCCGGGTGCGCGCCGGCCCAGACCCCAAGCGGCATACCCCCCAGAACCCGAACCCCTAAGGCCCCGCCGGGGCCCCCACCGGGGCCCCCGCCCGAGGGCGGCACACCCCAGGGACCCCAGACCCACCCCGGACCCACCCAGCGGCATCACAGCTACCAGGTCAGTAACCCATGTCCGTCACCGCGGAACTCCCCAAGAGCGCCGCACGCGGCCGCTGTAGGCCGCCCGTAGGCCTCCTAAGCCCCTCCCAGATGGGGGCAACAGACCCCGGACTCAGACCCACCAGGAGCCCCACTCCGAGTGCCCCCCAGAGCCCCAGGGACCCCCCCATCCAGCCACTGCGCCTTGCAGGAAGCAACCCACCGCCCCCCATTCCACTAAGTGATGGTGCTGATCAAAGGAGCCCAAAGAGATCGATCAGATGTGGATGCAGATGCTGTCTCAAGATTGATATGATCCAACAAAAGATCTCTATAGTGATTGATACTGAGATTTTCCTTACTTTTCCAATTCATGAGGATAGTTTTCTTTGCGATACATAATGCAGTGAAAACCATGTAAACTATTTTTTTTCCCAGAGGGCTTTCCTCAAAGTTACCCAGCAAGCAAACTGACGGGGAAGGTGACATTTTACAACTCAGGCACATACAACTCAGGCACATAGGCTAAGTCCTTACATATCTGTGCCCAGAACCTCTGGACTGGTGTGCATAACCATAACGCATTCATATAATTATCAGGATGATTGCCTATGCAGTGTGGACAAATATTAGATTGTGCAAGACCCATCTTGAATAATCTTTGTCCTGTGTAGTGTACTCTTTGAAGGATTTTGTATTGTATTAGTTGTAAGTTGGGGTTTCTAGTCGATTGGAAAGTTCTTAGACATATCTGAGCCCAGAAGTTTTGTTCAAAGCTGACTGATAAATCCTCGACCCATTTCATAATAGGAAGAGATATTGAATCCTCTATTTTAGTCAGTGTCCTGTATGATTTAGACAGTAGTTTAGGGGGGTTTAAATCTAGGAACTCTAATATATTAGTTGGGATTTGTAAACCACCTTTAATATGCTTAAATTTATTTCTAATTATAGATTTAAGTTGTTCATATTCCAAGAATTTATTTTTACTAATGCCATATTGCATATTTAGTTTGGCAAAAGTGATGAACTCGGTTCCGTCAAGTAAATGTTCCAGGTATTCAATACCTTTATTCTTCCAGTATGTAAAGTTTATCACATTATTATTTTGTAGGATGTCAGGGTTATTCCAGATGGGTATACGACTGCATGGGATAAGTGATGACTTCGTCATTTTAAGAAACTCCCACCATGCTGTCATAGTGGAGCTAATGTTAATATTTTTAAAGCATGTATGCCGTTTTATATTTGAGCTAATAAACGGCAAATCTGAAATCGTGATATTATTGCATATTTTCTGTTCTATATCTATCCAGGGCTCGTCTAAAGGATTATGTTTTATCCATTTAGAGATGTATTGTAGTCTATTTGCTAAATAGTAATTATGGAAATTAGGCAGATCTAGTCCCCCTCTATCTTTAGTTTTCTGTAGTGTCTTTAAGCTGATACGGGGGGGTTTATCTTTCCAAAGAAATTTAGAGATAGAAGAGTAGAGATTTAAACCAGTCGGATGATGGTTTATTGGGGATCATTGAAAATAAGTTATTAATTCTAGGTAAGACCATCATTTTAATTGAAGCTACCTTACCCATAAGTGAAATTTGAAGCGATTTCCATCTTTCAAGGTCCTCTTCTATCTTTTTTAAAAGGGGAATGTGGTTAAATTTTACTAAATCCGCTAGTTTAGACGACACAGTAATACCCAAATATTTAATATTTCCTGATTGCAAATGTAAATCTAGGGGGTTCTGAAAAGAGCAATGAATTGGCAGTACCGTAGATTTAGACCAGTTTATAGAGTAATCTGAAACCTTTGAGAAAGATTCTAGTAATCTAATTACTTGAGAGAGGGAAGAGTTTGAGTGCTGAAGATAGAGTAATACATCATCAGCATAAAGACTAACCTTATGCTCTATATTCATGCATTTTATACCTTTGACAACATTTGTTTGTCTAATTGTTGCTGCTAGAGTTTCGATAAAAATGGCAAAAAGTGAGGGGGAAAGCGGGCATCCTTGCCTAGTACCCCTCTGGAGACAAAAGCTGGAAGATGTTTGATTATTTGTCCTGACACAGGTTGTAGGAAAGCTGTATAAAGTTTTTAACCAATTTATAAAAAAATTGCCAAAACCAAATTTATGTAGAGTAGCGAATAAAAAATTCCAATTTACTTTATCAAATTCTTTTTCTGCATCTAAAGACATTATATTAGTTTTAATATTTGTACTGTAGGAATAATCTATTAAATTAAGTAATCTGCATGTGTTTGTGGATGACTGTCTTCCTCTGATAAAACCAGTTTGATCAGGGTGGATTATGAAAGGAGTGACTTTATCTAATCGTTTTGCAAAAGCTTTACAGATTATTTTAATATCCACGTTGATTAAGGATATGGGACGATAGCTGGTGGGAAACATAGGATCTTTGCCATTTTCCTGAATTTCCTGCAACATTCTGTGGAACGTTGGTGCCAGAATATTCCAGAACTCTTTATAAAACTCAGTAGGGAATCCATCTGGACCTGGAGCCTTTTTATTGGGCATGCTTGTTAAAGCTTCCTGAACTTCAACTGTTGTCAGCGGTGAGTCCAGTGTCGTTCTTTGGCTATCTGATAGTTTAGGAAGTGTAATTTTATCCAGAAATTGCTTGATGTCATTATCTGATGGATTTATCTGTGATGTGTATAAAGATTTGTAGAAATCTCGGAAGGTGTTGTTTATACATTCCGGATCATGTAATGTATTACCAGTTGAGTCTTTAACTGCAAATATAGTCGTTTTCTCTTTATTTATTTTTAGCTGATTAGCTAAGAAGCTTCCTGACTTATTGCCATGTTCAAAATTTTCTATTCGAAATTTTTGTATTAGAAATTTATTTTGCTTTTCAATATAATGGTTTAATTCTAATTTTATTTTACGGATTTTACCCAACTTTCCCTCTTCTTGAGAAGTTTCTAGTAACTTAAGTTTTGCTTCTAATTCCTGAATCTTCTTGTTTTCTATCTTCTTTTAATGAGATGAGAATTAAATTATTTTACCTCTCATCACTGCTTTCCCTGCTTCCCATAGTATAGATGCTGATGTGCCTGGCAGATCATTGTATTCTAAGTATGAGGCCCACTCTTCTTTGAAAAATTTAATAAATTCTTCATCTTTAAGCAGCGATGTATTAAATCTCCAGCTCTTGTTTTGTGGGGTTATTTTTTTATTTATTAGGGTTAAAGTAACAGGAGCATGATCACTGACTGCAATAGGATGAATTACAGCCTCTGAAACGTCCAACAGCAGCGAGCTGCTGATTAAGAAATAGTCCAAACGAGAATAAGAGTGGTGGACATTTGAAAAAAAGTATATTCCTTACTATCAGGATGAAGAGATCGCCATGCATCGCAAAGACCAAAATCACTCATGTATTGTTTGACTACATTTAATGACTGCCAACTGCGCTGAGCCCCTGTTGTATTCAACCTGTCTATTTCCTCATTTAGACCAAAGTTTAGACCAATTTTCTGTTTTTAAATTCTGAGAAGACAGAAATGGCCAGTCCTTAACAATAAACTTCTTAATCAATCACTTAATCTGAATGGCATTAATTTGGCCTCTGGTAATGAAGTAAAAAAAACTTTATTTTTGAGCAAGACATATGATGTAAATCCTATACTAAACAGGTTTCCAGGGTTTCCTTTTTCAACCCCCTGGAATATTGCCAACATTAGAAATATTCTTTGAAGCCTTCAGCTGATCCAAATACTGCAACAAAGGTTCTGCTGAAAATCAACAAGAGAGATCATATTTCTCCAATTTTAGTTTCGTTTCCCTGGCTTCCTGTTAAATCAAGAATATTATTGTAAATGATCCTTCTCACATATAAATCCCTTAATAATCAAGCTCCATCATATATAGAGATCTGATTACCCCATATGTTCCTAACAGAGCAATGCACTCTCAGACTGCAGGTCTACTGATCGTACCTAGTCTCCAAAAGTATAGTGAGAGGAAGATCCTCTAGATATCAGACTCCCCTCCCGTGGAACCAACTCCCAGTTTTGATGCGTGAGGCAGACACCCTGTCTACTTTTAAGACTAGGCTTAAAACCTTCCTTCATGATAAAACTTATAGTTAGAGTGGCTTAGGCTATCCTGAGCCATCTCTATAGTTATGCTATGCAATAGGCTTAGGCTGCTGGAGGACATCACGATCTATTTAACTGAGTTCTCCTACTGTTCTCCAATTTGCGTTGTTTGTTGTTATTTCAACTTTCTCTCTGTGAAAAGGGGGGGGGGGTGGCTTGATCATCTGCCATTACCATATAACAGAAAGGATTCCTGGATCATTAGCCCCTTTTCCATTGCCACTCAAAAGCCTGGGGATTTTTGCAAATCACGGGTAGCATTTCCATACGCATTTACCTGACGGATTTCATTTACCTGCACTTTGCGGGGCTTTGGTCCCCCAACCAACCCAGTACTTCTTAGCTTTCTCTATGCTTTGCTCAGTGGGTGGGGTTGGCTGCAGTAAGAAAAACCATCCGCGTGGAGTAAGGAGATGAGGAGTTTACAAACCTATTGAATTTATAAATTTAATTTATCACAAAAAAGTTATTTTAAGATGATTTTATGTGAGAAAGTGCACCTCAAAACGTCATCTGTACAATCAGTTCATCGAGATTATGAGCCAGTCAGTCGAGGCAGATGACTGTTCACACTGAGCCTGGTTCTACTGGAGGTTTTCCTCCCTATTAAAGAGGAGTTTTCCTCTCCACTGTCACTTCATGCATGCTCAGTATGAGAATTTTCTGCAAAAACATTGACAATGCTGCTTGTAAAGACTCAATGCAATCTATTGTGTGTCCTTAGATAGGAAACTTTTTGACCAATCTGTCTGTATGATTTAATTGAATTTGTGGAAGTGCCTTGAGATGACATGTGTGTAAAATTGGCTCTACGTAAATAAAATTTTATTCAATATTAATGAAATTATATACTGTTTCTGTACAAGGACAAGGGAAACTTCTCTGATCATTAATGGATACTCAGATAAAACATCCTCACTATTTGTTCATGGGAAAAAATACTATGAAATTAGTTTGCATTGAGGGAAAAAAACAGTGGATACTGGACAAAGGTCCTGTTCTAATTACCATGAAGGAGTTTTTAAAGGCTTGACATGGTTTGGGGTTGAGGTTAAGTCCAGGTCAGTGTCCAGAGTGACTGAAGCCAAATGGGGTATCTGACAGGTGCAAGTAAATAACAGGGAAATCCAAAAACTAGAACCTGGTTGGATACTTGGCAAACAGGCAATGATTAAACGCTTTATTTGACTCTCCAAGCAGCAGAAGGTCTGAATACTCTCCTCAGCCAGAGGTACATCAGCCTCTCGTCCTGCAGCTGCCTCAAGTGACCTCCACCTCAAAGATCAACATCAACAAGGCTGCAAGTCTACGCAAGGTGTAAGGTCCGATGCTAAAAATTATGTGCTGACCAACCTGCAGGGGTATTTATGGATTTCTTTAATCTCTCCTTGCAGCTCTCCATGGTCGCTGCCTGCCTGAAGTCCTTCACCATTACCTGCCTCAATGATCACCGTCCTGTTGCTCTGACCTCGCTAATCATGAAGTGCTTCGAGAGGATCTTCCTGAAGTACACCATGGACACCATACCTGCTGACCTGGAAAGCCTGCAGTTTGCCTACAGTGATAACTGTGTGCTACAGGAGGTCCAGGAAGACTGAACACTCTCTCCTCTCTGTAACATAAGGAGGTGGTGGAACATGTGCACAGCAGAACATTCCTGGGCATTTACATTACCTCTGACCTCTCCTGGACTGAGAACACCTCTCACCTGGTGAAGACGGCTCGACAAAGGCTCTTCTTTCTCGGAAAAAAAGAAATTAACTGGACTTCCTGCTCAGCTGCTCTTTAACCTTGATACAGCCACAATTGAAAGCATCCTGTGTCTCAGCATGACATTGTGGTATGGGAGCTGCACAGACAGGAGAGGAAGGATTTAGTATGGGTGGTGCGCACAAGGGAAAGTGGGATGCCATCTACAAGATCTAGAGATGGTTGATGCTGTTATGCTGCAAATCCCA
This sequence comes from Fundulus diaphanus, assembly GCA_037039145.1. Taxonomy (NCBI): domain Eukaryota; kingdom Metazoa; phylum Chordata; class Actinopteri; order Cyprinodontiformes; family Fundulidae; genus Fundulus; species Fundulus diaphanus. The sequence continues at coordinate 7,745,985 of CM073129.1, read as the reverse complement.
CCCAGGCAATGCACTGTTGGTCCCACTTCCATTAAGTCAAATATTCAGGAACACTGAATCAAAACCTGAGACTTAAAAATAACTTATTTCCTATAGTTGTGAAGGCTGTTACACCCTGCTGAAAGTCAAATAAACCAACACATGTTTAAAAACATATGGCTGCTTCCACCGGCCCTTGATTCGATTGAGAAAAATTTACACTGTCTCTCACATTCTAATATCTATTTGTACATGCTTAGTTTCTAATGGAGTGGTCTGTCCATGCAATTTGCACAGTTCTTTAACTTAAACATTAACATTTTTGCTAGTGACTATGTAGCACAGCTTCTCAGGGAGATTGTGTGCTACATCCAGGCAACCGCACTGTTCACCATCCTGTAAACTGACTGCTACCTGTCTGTTTGGACTTAAACATCGGTTAACTTGAACATTTCAACATTTTAACTCCAGGATTCTTTATCATGACATCTTTCTGTGAACTAACTGCTATCTGTCTTTTTTGACTTGGACATTTAAATCTTATCAGATGCTAAGGACTACTTGCACACGTTTAGCTTCTCAGCAGGTGTCGGTCCATTCGACTTGAAAATTATTTCTTGACGTGTGTCTGTGTGCTATGTGTGAATTATGAGCTATTGTCTCACCAACATTTCATTAGTTACTTAATGACGATACAAATTCTTGATGGTCCCTGGTCAGAATAGCTGTGTAGTCCATCCACAGAGTTTTTGGTCAGCCCCTTTGGTATTCTTTAAGTAGAATCTTTCTGGAAAACCTCTAAATTGAGGAACCCAGGAAGCATTCTCATCCAATGCCTTAATAAGCTCACCTGACTTCTTTAGATGTGGAGAAGCACCAGCACCAGGTGCAGCCACTATGGTCATTACAATCATTATAACCCCTGGCATCCAGGATCTCATTCTTTTGGTCATTATTCACACCTATTGACGATAGGTGAGTTAGCATGTAGACAGAAGGACATACTGTATGATGAGAACTACAGCTGAAGCTGTGCCCATATCACTACAGTCAAGGTCCCAATTGTTCTGTCCATCTCCCGGTTGAGTTTACTACCACTCTTTTTTTTTTTTTCCTCATGCGGGAGGTAATCACATTATGTGGACAATGGGAAAGTAGAAGAGTAAAGGAAGAACAACAAGAGAAAAAAAAGAAAAGAGGTGAAAGAAAGAGGAGATAAAAGGGAAAGAGTGATAAAATGGCTTCAGTCTGCTTCATCACCTGCAAAGAGATATGTAAAAAGAACAGCACAACCAACAGATATAGTATAACAGATACAATGAAGTAACACCTTGATATTATTGCTGAATTATAAGTATTATTTAAACTAACATGTATAATGTGATAGCTGAGAGAAAATAAATATTTAAATAAATAAATGATGGGCATTCTGTATAGAAGTGAACACTGAGTACCTGGAACCCAGCACCTGTAGGTGTTTGTGAGAGTGCACTTGTGTATGTAAAATTTATCCAAAAGAAAAATGCTCAATAGTGGATGTGAAGAACCAAAGATCTGCTTCCCCCGAGCACCGAGGTAGGCACCGGGGGACCCATAACCCCAGACCCCCAAAGGGGCCCTCAAAGCAGGGCGCCCAGGAGGGGCCAACACAGGACCAAGGGAAGAGGAGAGACGACCTCGAGGAAATCCATCAGCCGCCGCAATGCCGAAGCCCCCAGGAGCCGCGGGGGCCAGCCCGTGGGCTCTGCCGGCAGAAGTGGAACCGGCCATGGGCCCCGGAGCCCCCAGGCCCCAGAGACGCCCCGCCCCCCGGCGGGAGCCCCGACCGAGCCCCGGGGGCCAGGCCCCGCGAAGCAGCCGCCAGGGACTGGCACCCACCCGGGGATCCGCCCCGAACCCGAGGGCCACCAATGCACCAGCAGGCCAAAGCGCCAGCCAGCAGAGGGGGGCAGGACGGGAGGGATGGGCTCCGCACCTAGCGGAGACTTGAGATATTCTTGGGAGAGGGAGCGGATCCACACCTTCCCACCCTAGTGCCCCACTCACAACGCACTGGCTAAAAAAAAAAACATACGACGGCGTACGCACAGTTGCACGTGACACTCACATCCAATAATCCCTACTGGGGGTGGGGTTGGGGTTGGGGGGGGGGGGCACCACATTCCACCTTACCTGCTCGGTCCCGAGCCCCCATCCCGCACCCAGACCAGACGCCCCCGGCCCAAGCCCCCCCGGGGTAGGGGGCCAACATGAACCCACCACTCTTGAACAAGACAGATAGTTGAACTCCTCCGATGGAGACTGAGACCTGGCCTGGAGGTAACAGCCTGCCTTTTTCTTATGAGAACCATTCTCTCTGACTTAGAGGAGTTTACCTTCATCCCAGCGACTTTACACTACATTTAATGTTGAAAACCCCATCAATATTATCCAATTAGAACACTTTAAGGATATTCAACTCTTTTCTTATCACCTGTAGCAGGTCATAATGTCAAAGAGGAAAAGCATAAATGTACAATCAAACATCAGCTAAAATCATTAAAAAAAATTAATAGCATTCCTCAATGGTTTGTAAAGAACTAGAACTATTAAACAGCATTTCTTTACTAATTTAGATTATTTCAGAAGTTTATTTCAGCCTTATATAAACTGCATTTTTGCCCCCTGGCAGCACATACATCCAGTGTTTTTTCCAAGCCAGAAAGCCATCTATAGACTCTGGAAGACAGGAAAGGCGCACATGGCTTTGGGCCAAATTGCTTTTTTCTGTGTCTACCTGGACTCCTTCTTTAGGCTGAGAATAGCATTGACTTGTCCTTTGTTTCACACAGATATATAACTGTCTCAACGGCAAGGTCATGTGACAGTTTCCACACAATCTTTCTCTATTCCTTTTTGTGTTTCACTCTGCCCCATCATCCCTCGATATCAGATATGCCATTGCATTACAGCAAGAGAACAACCAAGATGAACAATGCTAAATCAAAAAGAGTTTCAATTATCCTTATTGTCAGAGCAAGTGTGCCTTGTTTTGCTGCTGTTCTTTGCCATGCTGATACGTCAGTCGGCAGGCCGGAGAAGGGCCGGAGGAGGAGGAGAAGTGGGGGTTGGTAGAGCGGATTGGACCCTCGGAGGGGACTTGGGGAATGAGCCGATGACACATTGATGGATCTAAGTCCTGCTTCGCATAATCATTCTCCTGGCCACTTGAGGACAGAGAGGGGGGGGGAGAGACAGACGAAGGAAAGCAAAAAGACAGAGAGGGAGTGGATAGAAGAGGGGGAGAGGGGGAATTAGAGTATAAAAACAGGCATTGCATTTTTCGGAGATAGGAAAATTAGCTGAAAGCTGAGCGATGCAAAGCATTGGGATGTGGAGGAAAGGTAAGGAAGGGAAAGGGAAACTGCCGTGGGGCCAGGAGATATCAGACCTGCAGCTGTGGTCTGCAATAGCAGTATGTATGTTAACACGCTGCCTCACTCCCCTCGTACATCTGTTCATTCACTCCCCTTTGCTCAGAGATGGGCGCCGCCAGGTGATAATTTTCTTTGTGTATTAGGACTCCCGGCACAGTGTAGCCCATTTGGGCGGATCGCTGTGTATCAGTGTCTCAAGCAACCAATTGAGCATGAGAAAGCAGCAACAGACGAACGTTTGCTGTCGCCAGGAGCCAGCGCTGCATTGTAGCTCCAAATGTGACACTTGTTTCAACATGCAATGCTGTTAACTAGTAAAGACTATCCATTAGACCAATACTAAAAATGTCAAATTTTTGCCTCTTCAATTGTATCAATTGCAACCAGAAAAAATTTGTTCTTAAAAATTGTCTCTGATGATTTTTTGTTTTGTTCAAACCGTGAATCAAAGCCACAGTGGCATGAGCTAATAAATTATAATGCTGACTATTTTCAATTTCCTCCGCCTTGTTTTTCACAACTAAGGCACTATTCTTCTTTGTTGACTATAACTGTAACTGACATTATTTTATACTTATATAAACCCATCAGGCTTTAGAGCACATCAAGAGTCTACAGCTTCTGTCTTGGCATTACTCAACTGATTATAATGTAAAGATTGGTATACTAGGAAAATGTTTGGGAATGTAGTTGTGTAATTTTAAAATCATGAACGTGGGTGAAATAAGAATTGCGGAGTTCATCAAGGATCTATTCTAGTCCCATAATTATTTTCAATTTTTCAATTCAATTTTATTTATATAGCGCCAATTCCTGAAACATGTCATCTCGAGGCACTTTACAAAGTCGAAATCAATCATATTATACAGATTGGTCAAAAATTTCCTATATAAGGGAACCAGTTGATTGCTTCAATGTCCCGACAAGCAGCATTCACTCCTGGAGAAGCGTAGAGCTACAGGGAGAGTCGTCTGAATTGTCCATGGCTTTGCAGCAATCCCTCATACTGAGCAAGCATAAAGCGACAGTGGAAAGAAAAACCACCCATTAGCGGGAAGGAAAAACCTCCAGCAGAACCGGGCTCAGTATGAATGGTCATCTGCCTCGACCGACTGGGGGTTACAGAAGACAGAGCAGAGACACAACAAGAGAGACAAACAAGCACAGAAGCAAACATTGATCCAGGATTTATGATAAATATGATCCCCAGTTCAGATCAGAGTATTGCAGCATCTCTTTCCATGACACACATATTTAAATCTCTGTGACCTCATAACTACAACCAGCTCCGATCATGTATTGTGTCTATAATTTCAATCAATGGATGGGTCAGATGTTTTTCACCTTAACAAAGATAAAACAGAGGTCTAATTAATCAATGTTTTGTTTTCTCTGGTAAACCAGCCGATAAACTGTTAAAACGAGAGTCAAAGAAGTGTAACTGAGCATGAGGCAGGAATGAAATAATAAGCGGTTTCATTCATAGAACATTGAGAAGGATGTATACTAAATGTTAGTGTATGCCCAAAAGCTAAAAAAATGGCGTACGCAAAAAAAATCCTGATTATAAAACCATTCGCATGCACACCAGCAAGCAATTTCTCTTTATAAATTACAATTGCACCTTAATGTTTGTGTAAAAGATTCCGCCTAATGGTCTGCCCTCTACACACCCTTGTTGAACCATAAATGGTTAATGCACTTCATAATTGGCAATGTGTATTTAAATAAGCCAGCTGATATGTGTTACTTTCTGGATGCTATTTCCTGGAGAAAAGGCTGTGCTATTTTGCTTGCTATAAATAGTTTATATTGTTTCTGTCACCAAAAATAAAATGATTACCTATGTACCACTGTCAGGGTTTTGCGGCGGTGGCGAGGACATAGGCGGCAATGAGGCGGACAGCGCATGATGTTTGAGGGTATTTTAATCAAAAGAAGAATAACAGGATGCAGGAGCATAGGCTTCAACAAAGGGCGAAAACACAGGGGAAAACACAGGGCAACGCAGGAGTGAACTCAGGAGCTACAACACTGAATGCTGAATGACCCGACAACGGGGAAACAAACACATGGAACTTAAATACACGCTCGGGATAATCAGTAACAAGTCCACAGCTCGGAGGTCCTTACATCACCACCCCCTTAAGGGCGGATCCCAGACGCCCACTAGTTTCCAGAAAAAGAAAACGACCCGGCCAGGGCGGGCGGAGGGGGTCTCGGAAGGAGGGAAAAAAGTCAATGCAAAGTTCAGGAGACTGGGGAACACTGGGGAACTCAGGAGACTGGGGAGCGCAGGAGAACTCAGGAGACTTGGGAGCGCTGAAGAGCGGCGGCTTGGGAGCGCTGGAGAGCTTGACGGCTGGGGTGCGTTGGGCGGCTCGGCCGATGACTGGAGGCCAGGTGGGACCACCGGCGGCAACTGAAGGAGCCTCCGGTGGGCGACCCCAGCGGCGGAGCAGCAGAGTCCGCAGCGGGGCCGTCGCAGAAGGCGACCCCGGCGGCAGAGCAGCAGAGTTCGTGGCAGGCAGCGGGAGGGCGACCCCAGCGGCGGAGCAGCAGAGTCTGTAGCAGCTGACGGCAGAGCCTTGGAGGCCCCTCTGAGGCAGGCTGGAGAGCGCTGGAGAATTCAGGAAGCTGGAGAGTGCTGGAGAACTCAGGAGACGGCCCGGCCGACGACTACAGGCCAGGAGGTGGCCCGACCAACGGCTGCAGGCCAGGAGGCGGGTCCATGCGGACCCCCTCTTCATGGGACTCAGGAGCGGTGAAAGCCGGCAGGTCCTCCTGGACCCGAACCTCGTGGGACCGGTGGAGGTAGGCGGGTCCTCCTGGACCCGGGCCTCACAGGACTTGGGAGCGTTGGAGGCTGAAGGAGCAGGATTCTCGACGCCCGGCATAGCAGCAGCAGGACTCTTGGCTGGGTGAAGTCATCACAAAAAAAACTTGATTATTGGATCTACCAATGCTTAAAAATGTGTACTCTCAATTAGTAGCATTTTAATATTAAGGAATTCTGTGCCATACTAAGGTCTGTATTTCCTGATACTAGGCTAGTGTTTAATGGAATTTAATTTGCTTTAACCAAGTATTTCATGGTTCATAATTCTGTTGACTGAATCATACCAAACCAAAAGGGATCTATCCAACTGTTGAATTATTCTCAGCTTTTTCTTCAAGCATTCCATTTATAAAAAAGGCAGTGTAGTATTGTGTAAAAAAATAATACATTTTTAAAAGGCACAAAAGTTTGTTTCAAAAGCTGGGAAGGCAACAAGAACATTGTTATACCTGCAGTAGCACAAACTCCTACACACATTTGTGATGCTGACTCCAAAAATATGTCCGATACTCCTGTACTTTGAACCGGTGCCTTCCACAGTGCAATGTGCCCTCTCTTAAGGGTGCATATTCACTGAATGTTGTATCTTCTCACTCCAGAGCTGGATGCAGTTGGTTGCACAAGAAGCTAAACATTTCTTCAGACATCCTGAAATTCTGCAGCCACTTCAATAAGATGCCAACATTGGGAGGTTCAGTTAAACACTAAGGGATTGCTGTGACAAATTTGCATAAGGACAGCCATATGAAAACAATCATAGCATATTAATATAACCATGGTTGGAAAATGTTATTGTTAAAATATTTTATACTTTGTAATAATCAAGCATTAAGGTTTTATGAATCTGAACTTAATATAACCTTATACGGTGTTGTTAAGTGCACAGGACATTATGAGAGTCGAAGCAAAAATGTTGTCTGCTAATGGGGGAAGGGAGACTAACACCTGGTTTCGAAGATGCTGAGGCTCCATCTGAATACCCTTATTGCGTAAGGACTCTTTAGCCAAAGTGGAAGTCCGTCAGTGGTTGCCATGATGAGTGCTGTCCAAATAGTGCGGTCAGTAAGGAAGGAGGTAGGAAAAGGAGCCTGTATACTTCTTCTCATACTACTACTACTACTACTACTACATTTATAAAGCACTTTAAAATAACAGCAGCTGCGACAAAGTGCTTTACAGACAATAAACATTTGAAATGGGAAACAAAAGATTACAATAGAAACATAAAAAGGAATGAGAGCAAAAGTCTCAACATCTGTTAAAAGCCAAGGAATAAAAATGTGTCTTAAGGCGAGTTTTAAAAGTGGCAAATGGCAAAACGTTCCATGAGTGGCAACACAAAAAGCTCTGTCTCCTCTGTGCTTACGTTTAGATCTCAGTACCCCCCAGGAGCAGCTGGTCAGCTGACCTGAGGCAACAAGCAGGAGAGTATGGGTAAAGCAGCTCAGAGAGGTAAGATGGGGCATGTAAACTTTTAAAAACAAAAAAAGAATCTTAAAATGAACTCCAAAATGCACAGGAAGCCAGTGGAGGGAAGCCAGGATAGGGGTGATGTGCTCCCTCCTCCCAACTCCAGTTAAAAGACGAGCAGCAGGCTTCTGGACCAACTAAAGATGCTTAAGGGATGACTGGCTGAGTCCACTGTAGAGAGAATTACAGTAATCGAGTCAAGTTGTAATAAAGGCATGAATTACTGTTTCGGAATGTTGTTTTAAGAGAATCGGCTTTATCTTTGCCAGCCGCCTAAATTGATAAAATCTGGACTTGGCCACTGCTCCAACCTGGCGATCTAGTTTAAGATCACTGTCTATTTTAAGACCCATGTTTGAAACGGTGTGCTTTAAGTAAGGCGCCAAGGCCCAAATCAACAGGAGATGATTCACAAGAGCTGCTCGGACAAAACACCATCACCTCTGTTTTCTTGTCATTTAAAGCTAAAAAGTTTAAAGACATCCACACTTTAATGTTAATCAACCTCTGCTCTCTTCTTCATTAGCTTGTTGTTTCCTGTTGCTCACTATCACCCAGTTGGCCACAATCTCTTCCTGCTCTTACCATAACCCCCTGTCATTACTTTTATCAATAAACACCTTTTACCATCTTCGTGCCTCTGTGTTTGTTGCTTCCGTGTCGTCATGGAAAACCCAGTATTAATAACTAAAATATTAATTTTGATACCAGGACAAAAGATGAGGGACCAAAAAAGATCCAGGAGAATGCTTATATTTTCCATTCTTATAAAGAGCAAGCACAGCACAATCTACCAAAATTACAGAAATGTTTGGTGCAACAAGTGCGATTGGCAGCAGGAGCTGGACCGTCAATATCAGATGCTAAAGCAGTCCTATTAAATGAGCAAGCTGTCGGGATGATAAACAGAAGTAACAGAAGACGGAAGATTCAGAGGAGGAGGAGGTAGAAGAGATGTGACCCAGCAGGGATAGATTGAGGAGGTCAGAATAGCTCCTAACAGCCAGGAAAGGAGTAGCCGAAGATGTTAACTAGAAGATTGAATTAAGAACTAAGGATACTGTAATTATCTCACAAAGGAAAATGTATCTAATCAATATTTGTATTATCCTGGGGGTTGTTTTTAGCCCTCTGCTCTGTAGCACTTTGAGATTTATTTGAAATGTAAAGTGCATTATAAATAACATTTATTATTATTATTATTATCTGTTACAGCAGCATTGGCAAGTGATATGAGTTAAGCACAAGCATACAGTAATAAAAATATAAATTTCCATAAAATGTGCCATCTTCCTGCTGTAAGAAGACAACATGTCTTAGGTCCAATATAATGCAACAGACAGATGTTTAATATAGGGAAGGTGGAGTGCTGTTGTGTGTGTGTGTGTGTGTGTGTGTGTGTGTGTGTGTGTGTGTGTGTGTGTGTGTGTGTGTGTGTGTGTGTGTGTGTGTGTGCGCATGTGCGAGTGTTGGGTAGGGATGAAGAAATTAGAATGAAAACTCTTTGCGTATTAAATATTATTCCTAGGACAAAACAGGCCTATTTTAAAAGAAATATTTTTGATCATAATTTGATAGATGGATGGCCCAAGTGCCCCCCCCCCCCTAGCGTGGGCCCAGTACAATGTAACTGGTTGTTCCCCCCTATTGGCCATCTTGACCACAGTACCCAAGGAGGAGGCCTATATATGTCATAGAGTAGGCTTAGACAGACTTTATTGCAATTCAGCTGCACATTCAAAATGTACATTTGAGCAAAATTGTGCTGCACAGCTCTGAGTAAAAACAAAAGGCATATGAGAAACCTTATAAATATCAGTATTTGTCATTCGTCAGGAATGTACCAGCAAACCAAAAAAGAAATTTTATATGTACAGAAAAGTTATGTATAAGACAAAATGAATAGTACAAGTTATATCTAGCAGCAGGGTATATTGCAACAATGAGTGGTCTGCAGTCCTACAGAATATCTGTGGAGGGATGTGAATTTTAGAGTTGCCAAGCAGCAAACTGTCATGGTTTTTGCCACGTGTTTGACCCACATGCAGAACACTCTCAGGAAACAAAGGGAGTTTTAGAATGTTTATTAAAGAGGTTAGAATCTTCTGCGACGAGCCCCAGGTATGGGTTATGGAGGGGAACTTAGCCAGGAGGTCTGCAAAGATATTCAGAGTTACTGCAGAAAGGATTGTCTCTGGAAGGTGCAGGAATAGATAGCTTACAGGGTGATGGGTGGAGCTGCGCCAGGGGTTGAGTTTAGTTGGAACGCGGTGGAGGGTGGGCAGGTCTCGATCCAGGAATGGAGGTGGTAGTGATTATCCAGGAGCTGCCAGCCAGGTATTAGTCCAGAACTGAGTCCTTGTAAGGTACAGATGGTCCACAAATAGACTGAGGAACTGGGAAGGAATCCAGGGCACAGGGCCAGATCTGAGGAAAAGACAGAGTTAAATCTTCAGGGCTTCAGAAGCTGAACTGAGCAACAGCGGGCTAGAGTCATACCATACAGGTAGAACACTCAGGCATCGAATGGCTGGCAGCAGGCTTCTTAAATACTCCACTCCTGATGATGTAGATGGAAAACACCTGCTGCACCACCAAACCACCACGCTCCCTGATGCCATCTAGAGGAGTAAAAAAGTAAAGCAGAAAAGAAAAAGGAGACCAAGTCTCCCAGACTCCAACATCACCCCCCCCTCAACGGCCGCCACTTGGCGGCCTAGAAACAGTGGACGTCAGTGAAGATTCATAATCAGAAATAAGGGTCGGGTCACAAATAAAGGAACGGGGCACCCATGAGCGGTCCTCAGGACCGTAACCCTCCCAGTCAATGAGGTACTGCCACCCACGACCTCGTCTACGGGAGTCCACAATTCTTCGGACTGAGTAGACTGGGTGACCCTCAAAGTCCCGGGCGGGAGGAGGGGGCTCGGCTGGAGGGCATAAGGTGCTGGTCTGAACAGGTTTAATGTGAGACACATGAAATGTGGGGTGGATGCGGAGGCTGGAGGGAAGACGAAGACGGACTGCTGAGGAACCAATTAGAGACTCAATCTCGTATGGACCAATGTAGCGGGGGGCGAGTTTCCTGGAGACTGATTTCAGTGGGATATCCCGAGAGGAGAGCCAAACCTTTTGTCCAGGAAAGTATCGTGGTGCAGGGAGCCGTTTGCGATCTGCATACCGGCGGTTCTGTTCAGCTGTGCGTTGAAGAGCAGATACAGTGTTAGACCAGATGGTTTTACAGCGGCGTATATGATGATGAACAGAAGTAACTGAAATTTCTCTTTCGTCAGCAGGAAATAGTGGTGGTTGATATCCAAGAGATATTTCAAAAGGTGACAAGCCTGTTGCTGCAGAGATGTGGGTGTTGTGTGCATACTCTACCCAGGGTAGATAACTGCTCCAATCTGATGGGTTGGTGGATGTTAGGCATCTGAGGGTAGACTCAAGTTCCTGATTCATCCGTTCAGCTTGACCATTGGATTGGGGGTGGTAACCGGAAGTGAGTGAGACCTTTGCATTGAGAGCCGAACAGAACTGTCTCCAAACTGGGGATATAAACTGGGGGCCACGATCTGACAGGATGTCCTGGGGAATTCCATGCAGCCGGAAAACATGTTTAATGAGTAATTGAGCGGTTTGGAAGGCCGAGGGAAGTTTCTTGAGAGGGATGAGATGACAGGCTTTAGAAAAGCGGTCAATGACTGTAAGAATTGTTGTCATACCTCGAGATGTAGGGAGTCCGGTGACGAAGTCGAGAGCGACATGTGACCAAGGGCGCTTGGGAATAGCGAGAGGGTTAAGGAGACCACTGGGCGGTTTATGAGAGGTCTTATTGCGGGCACAAATGGAACAAGCCAGGACATAGTCTTTTACATCTCTGTGGATGGATTGCCACCAAAAACGTCGAGATATTAAGGCAACAGTGCGACTGGAGCCAGGGTGTGCAGAAAACTTAGCAGTGTGAAACCAGTGAATGAGACGTGAACGGACTGATGTAGGAACATACATCTTGTTAGGTGGACAGTTACTAGGACTGGGTTCTTGTTGGAGGGCTCCTTGGACAATGTCTTCAATCTCCCAGGTGAGGGAACCCACAGTGCAGCTGGGAGGTAAGATGAAAGCTGGGTCCTTCTTAGAATCAGATGAGTACTGTCGGGAAAGAGCATCTGGTTTGAGATTCTTTGAGCCTGGACGATAAGAAATGGAGAGATTGAAGCGGGAAAAGAACATAGACCAGCGAGATTGACGGGGGTTTAGGCGTTTGGCTGACTGAATGTATGAAAGGTTCTTATGATCTGTCCAGACCAGCACCGGATGTTCTGCGCCCTCCAACCAGTGACGCCATTCCTCGAGGGCCATCTTAATGGCTAGCAGTTCACGGTCTCCTACATCATAATTACGTTCAGTCTGAGTTAGTTTCTTAGAGAAAAAGGCACAAGGATGTAACTTGCCATCATTCTCGTCACGTTGGGATAAGACAGCTCCTACTCCAATATCTGATGCGTCGACTTCCAAAGTGAACTGTTTGAGGGGATCAGGATGAATCAGAATAGGCGCTTGAGAAAATCTCTCCTTAAGAGCGAGGAAGGCAGAGTTTGCTTCAGGAGTCCAAGTAAACATGGCCTTTGTGGAGGTCAGGGCAGTGAGGGGGGCAGCAGTCTGGCTATAATTCCGGATGAAGCGTCTGTAAAAGTTAGCGAATCCCAGGAACCTTTGAAGTTGTTTTCTGGAGTCCGGAACTGGCCAATCAAGTACTGCCTTGATCTTATCAGGATCCGATTGGACCTGCCCACTCAAGGATATAACCTAGGAAAGTGACTGATGACTTGTGAAACTCACATTTCTCCGCTTTAATAAACAGTCTATTTTCCAGAAGGCGTTGCAAGACGAGACGGACATGACGGCGATGATCAGTGAGGTCTTTAGAATAGATTAAGATATCATCCAAGTAGACAAAGACAAAAACATTCAGAAAATCATGTAGGACGTCGTTAACAAGGGCTTGAAAAATTGCTGGAGCGTTACAGAGTCCAAAAGGCATAACTAGGTATTCAAAGTGTCCTAATGGGGTCTTGAAAGCTGTCTTCCACTCATCCCCCTGGCGAATACGGACAAGATGATAAGCGTTACGAAGGTCCAGTTTTGTGAAAATGGTTGAGTCTTGAACTGGTTCGAAAGCAGACGAAACGAGTGGAAGGGGGTATTTATTTTTGATGGTAATCTGGTTTAGGCCTCTGTAGTCTATGCAGGGACGGAGGGAACCATCCTTCTTGCTGACAAAGAAGAAACCTGCCCCCAGTGGCGAGGAGGAGGGTTGGATTATACCAGCTGCCAGAGACTCATTTATGTACTTCTCCAGAGTCTGTCGTTCAGGACGTGAGACATTATAGAGTCTACTGGAGGGAAGCGGAGCTCCAGGTAGGAGATCGATAGCACAGTCATACGGGCGATGGGGTGGTAGAGATAATGCTTTGCTCTTACTGAAGGCTAGTTTTAAATCATGATATTCTTCTGGAATAAGTGTGAGATCGATGAGGTCTGCTTCATTCTGGTTTGCTGGTGACAAACTTGGAGGAACAGCAGATTGCAAGCAGGAGGAGAGACATCTGGTGGAACAGGATTCAACACGGGACTCTGACCAGTTTAGATGGGGATTGTGCTGTCTTAACCATTCATAACCCAGGACTATGGAGGATTGAGTGGTGGGAAAGACAAAAAATGAAAGTGTCTCCCTGTGGTTACCTGAAACGATCAATTCCACTGGCTTGGTTTGGTGAGTTATGCAAGGAAGTTCTTTTCCATCCAAAGAGGTGACCTTAAGAGGTGTGGGTAGAAGTACGGTTTCAATCTTGGCCTGGATGACGAGGTCTCGGTCAATTAGGTTCTGTTCACAACCAGAATCCACCAGAGCGGAGAGACTAAGGCGATCATTGTTGAACTGGAGAACGGCTGGGAGAATGAGTCGAGGGGTCTTATCCATAACTTTCTGGTCCGCCAGTCTCCCTCTCAAAACCGGCGGACCCTTCCTTTTGGCCGGATGGGACAGGAAGAGATGAAATGATCTGGTGAACCACAGTAAAGACATTGGTTAGAGTCCATTCGGTGCTGACGTTCTTCTGGGGAAAGATGGGCCCGTCCCACCTGCATGGGTTCTGGTTCAGGGATGGAAGAGGTTAGAGGTGGCTGGGAAACTGATGCAGAACCGGGCAGGGGATTTTGTCTCACAGCAATTCTCTCAGATTTGATTCTTCTTCTGTTTTTTAGTCTATTATCCAACCTGGTGGCTAATACTATTAAATCATTTAAAGTTTCAGGTTCATCTAATGGGGCGAGTTCATCCTTTAATGATTCATCTAAAGACTCATAGAAAGCTGCTTTTAAAGCAGGCGAGTCCCAGCCTGATGCTGCGGCTAAAGTACGGAACTCTATAGCAAAGTCTGAGACAGGTCTACCTCTTTGTTTTAGTGACCAGAGGCGACGTGAAACACCGGTCTGGTCCATCTCAGAAGAGAAGGTTAGTTTAAACTCCTTCACAAACTCATCAAAAGTACAACCAAAACTATTTGGGTCAGTAAAGCGGGCCTCAGCCCATCTTAACGCTTTACCAGAAAGGAGGCCTATTATATAGGAAATTTTAGCCCCATCATGGGGAAAGGACTGAGGAGATCGGGTAAACATCAGTGTACACTGTAGGAGGAAACCACCGCAATTTCCAGTGTCTCCAGAAAACTTGTCGGGGTTAGGTAAACTTACGTCACGAGGATGAGAGAGCTGCTGTGAAACAGGTGGTCCAAAGGCACCATCTGTAGGTGAAGAGGACTGAGTTGGCTGTAAATTCTGTAGTAGAGTGGCCATCTGATCCAAACGTTGATTTGTGGCTTGATGTTGTTCCAGGAGAGCTCGGAGTGTTACTTCATGAGTTTGAATTTGTTGTTGCTGATCTGAAAGAGCCTTCCTGAGAGTGTCTGCTGGACCTTCCTGGCCTGAGTGTTCTGTCATGGTTTTTGCCACGTGTTTGACCCACATGCAGAACACTCTCAGGAAACAAAGGGAGTTTTAGAATGTTTATTAAAGAGGTTAGAATCTTCTGCGACGAGCCCCAGGTATGGGTTATGGAGGGGAACTTAGCCAGGAGGTCTGCAAAGATATTCAGAGTTACTGCAGAAAGGATTGTCTCTGGAAGGTGCAGGAATAGATAGCTTACAGGGTGATGGGTGGAGCTGCGCCAGGGGTTGAGTTTAGTTGGAACGCGGTGGAGGGTGGGCAGGTCTCGATCCAGGAATGGAGGTGGTAGTGATTATCCAGGAGCTGCCAGCCAGGTATTAGTCCAGAACTGAGTCCTTGTAAGGTACAGATGGTCCACAAATAGACTGAGGAACTGGGAAGGAATCCAGGGCACAGGGCCAGATCTGAGGAAAAGACAGAGTTAAATCTTCAGGGCTTCAGAAGCTGAACTGAGCAACAGCGGGCTAGAGTCATACCATACAGGTAGAACACTCAGGCATCGAATGGCTGGCAGCAGGCTTCTTAAATACTCCACTCCTGATGATGTAGATGGAAAACACCTGCTGCACCACCAAACCACCACGCTCCCTGATGCCATCTAGAGGAGTAAAAAAGTAAAGCAGAAAAGAAAAAGGAGACCAAGTCTCCCAGACTCCAACACAAACAAGAAACCTATAAGATGTCGTCAGTTTCTATAAAGGGGAGTGGGTCAAAATCCCTCCTGAGATGTGTACAACCTGGTGACCAACTGCAGAAAATGTCTTAAGACTCTGGTTGCCTATAAAGTGTTCTCCACTTAGCTATGAGTCACGCCTTTATGGGTGATCAAACACTTATTTGTCTCAATGACATGCAAAACAATTTGGTATTTTTATGTAATGCAGTTTTTATTTATTTCTCATTGATTTTTTTCTCTCTCCACATTCAGATTATACTGCCATAAAATGTATAATGTTTTTGATTGTAAAAGAGAAAATTTTAAATATCACCAGGGGTTCATACAATTATTCCATCCACCAAATATACTTTTAAACAGTCAGGCATTTACACAACAAAATCCAGCATACAAACTCTGAAATTTTTGTTGACTGATTCAATGTTTAATGTTAAGTAAAGCACATCAATCAAGCCTGTTGCATTTAAGTGCTGGATAAATCTATTGATACTTTAATTGAAAGGATGATTTAATCGTTTTCAGCCTGGACTGTAATTTTCTGTTTGCCACTGCAGTGATTATTTGTGTTCACCACTACTTTGCTGTTCTGTGTGATTTACCTCCAGCTTGTCTAGAGCACTGCTCTCCAGAACACAGCCAGAGGGCAAACGCAACTTCCAAACACTGGCCAATACAAGTAATTAAAAGATGTTCAAGTTGACAACAGCCACATGTTGAGAGGACTTGTTTCATGCTATCTTATTACTTAAAATTGTTTCCCCTCAAATGTTACCATAGTATCCAGATCTAAAGGATGTTTTATGTGTGAAATGAATTAATAACTGTACAGTTATCACACATCTGACTGTGTGGCAGAATTGATTGATAAAGTGAGAATGTTTTGCCCTCTCATTATTATCAATTTGTTCCTCTATCATATACATTTTCTAATATTTAGTTTGGTTTCAACACTCCGAGGTTGTCTGCTGGAGAATAGCTTTGCATACGTACATTGAGACATGGAATAACCCATACTTCCTCTATTTGGGTCTCATTTATAAAACATGGCATAGGATCTAAATGTTTGCGTATACTCAACGTATTTGAACGTTTGCGTACCGCCTCATATTCTGCCCTCAACCATAGTCAGTGCAAACCACCTCATGGATGTTAATGTGTATTTAAATGAGCCACTTGATCATTATTTCACGGTTAACTATGGCAACCATGGAGAAAAGAGCAAAGAACTGGTGAAAATATGTCCCAGAAAGGTCTTTCTTAAATGTGTATATCAGAGGTAAAAGCAAATACGTCATCCAGATTAAAAGAACTTGTTAATAAGTGAACCTTTTTGCTGTTTTAAATATTGGATGGCATCCTCGTGGAGCCATGCTCTATGTTGAAGAGGGAAAGCTAGGAGAGATGAGGGTTACGGGTGGAAATGATATGATATGGAGTGAAATTGAACGTCTGGGAAGACACAATGATCCACTGTGGTTGTAGTTCACTACTTTACGTTTACGTCACTAATTTACCCTGTCCTTAAAATGAGCACACATTGTTGAAAGGACCACACATTTTCCTGTCAAGTTTTTTTTATAGATCACAGCTTTTGCATGGAAAGTGACCTACGCAACTTTCAGGCCCTGTTTTCTGCATATGCAAGCTTAATAAATGAGGCCTTTGGTCTTTTCTTGACCACTTAATTTTGTTCATTGTCTAGCATCAGCTTAATAGGCCTCGGTCAACAGGCAAGAAGCAAACTCTGCACACAGCAAACAGCAAACTCTGCACACATATAGAGTAAATGAGTGACAACTTCTCCTCAAGTTCAAGAATTTATTAACAGAAATAAAATGACATTCAGAGAACATCATTATAGAATGCTGTTTATCTGAATTAACACTATATTTCAATCAACAAATCCTCTCTACGAGGTTAGTGAAATTTAACTAAAACTATTAAGCAAAATGAAGATAAAAATAAGTTAAGGAACTATGTACACCCAAAAGAAACAAAAGACAAAATAAAGTGGTTGATCATCATCATCAGCATTATCAGAATAATTCAGTGAATCCTGGTTCACTACAGTTCTGAGTTAAAGAACCAAAGTTCATCTTAAAGAATGTGAATTGAGGTTAAATGAGCTTGACTAATTTAACCCATTTCAACCCATTCACATTGCAAATCCTGAGTTAAACAAAACATTATTTGATGAAATAACATTTTAAAGAATGATTTTCTCAGTAAACTTCTCCAACGCTCGATTTTATTAATGCGATTATACCTTTAAAGGTGTTTTGTAATATAGAATAATATTCCATATTAATGCGATAATAATGCTCATAGCACCGAACGATGGCTGAGCGAAACAAACCTTATGTTTGAAACGAACCGTAGTCGCGTATCCGAGAAGGGCGAATGTTTTCCGGAAGCTAATAGCATTCGGCGCTTATTTTGAAAATCTTTGGCTTTTTTTTAGTCGTAATGAGCAGACCCGACAACACAAACATCAATATCCCATCATTGTATAAGACCCTAGTGGAGATAACGTTTGTTATACCCAGTGTGCGATTTGCAAAACAGAGGGGGGGATCATTTCAAACGTTAGCTAGCAGGTGCTCTTTCAGGTAGCTAGCTAGGTCCAGTAGGTTAGACTATTGTTTTTAAACTTGCACCATCTACTGTCGGGACTCGGGAGTGGGTATTAGTTTACTTTAACCGCTTTGAGCATAAAAGGTAATAATACTCTTTAAAAACAAACAAATTTACAAATGTGAAGGACACAAGACATGTATTAATATAAATCCATAATATTCAGGGGTTAAAGCAAAAATAATCAATTTGACTGAAGATTTTTCTAGTCAGCTCATATATTACTGGGCCGGTGACGTCATGCCACCTTAATAACCTCATTTGCTTATTGTGCAAAGTCCTCTTTAAACAAATCTGGTAGTTCCATTGAAAATTCCTGTATCTCTCCCACCTTTCAGCTTCAGAGCCTTGGCGCCATCCTGGACAGCCCTCTCCATAATCTTCTTCACTTTCCACATCCATAACATCACCTGGTTAACTTTCATATTTACAGCATCAAGCAAGTTCTTCCTTCACACTTTTGCCAAACTGGTCCACTGTCCACTCACCTTTCCACTTTACAATTTCAAAACCTTTCCCTCCTTTTCCCCCGGAAAACCCTCCATAAACTGCAGCTAATTCAAAAGACAGCAGCTTGCATCATTACATCATCTTCTTCACACCTGTACATTAACTCCACTGTCACATTCAATATAAATCAATCAAGGCCAACAACAGCCATGGACAAAGAGGGACACAAAACCAACACGACACAGATCGCACGTTACAATAATCAGTCTCTGCTTTGCCCGTTATTGCTCACCAATTAATTATCACAACTCATGAGTTTATAAAAAGGCATTAACTTTTTTTTGAAGTTTATAAAAACGGTTATATTTTAGCCCAGTGACATGTCCAGGATGGACTCTGTGTTCCCACCTCTCGCTCGTTGACTGCTGGAGATGGTCACCAGCTCCTCCACGATCCTGTGTTACGTCAAGCCGCGTTTTCCAATAAGATACGGCATGATGTAACACCTGTACGGAAAAGCAGGTATAGAAAATCCATGGATGGGAGGTTCCATTTTTAAAAAGTTTAATAAAATTGCTTAAAGTTTATCAGAAAAAAACGTAACTTGCTTTCAAAGAACATTAAAAAAAAATTATTAAACTTCTGCTAAATTAAATATTGTTTAAGGTAATCTTGGCTGGTTTAGCTTGTCTGTCTGGCAGGTGTTTTGGGCTGGAGTAAAATGAGTCCATAGATTCACAGGAGTCTATTTAACATGTTTCTAGTGCGACTCACTTCACATCACGCTCCACTCTGTGTAAAAATAACAAATAACTAAAAAAACTCTGAGAATCGCCTTTCTCTGGTCTCACACAGTTAGAACTCGTTCTCCAGTCCATGTTGTAGCTGCAGTTTATTTGTTTATTTTTTATGTAGTTTCCTTAATAATCTGTATGCATCAAAATCCTTGTCATTTTATTTAACGAGTGTCCTGGTTCAGCTCCTCATGAGGTGGAGGCTGCTGTATACTGACTGACAGCCGCTCTGACTGCAGCTCTGCCTTCTTTGTTACAGAAAAGCACGTCATGCTAAATTAGCCGAGCTAGAGCGTTACTCTTTCAGTTTTAAATAAAACATAACAGGGAATCATGAGGAGATCCCTGGTTAGTCGCTGCGTTTATCAGCCAAAGTACTGGAAGCGAGGGAATAAACACTGACAGGCGACATGGCCACAGGTGGAAATAATTAATTAATTAGCTGCAGGAGCAGCAACAGACATACTTACCGAGGGAAGTTGTTGTCAGCTGTTCTATCCGCTGAACTTTCTGACCTGTTGGTTCACATAAATCCAAAGAAAATCTTTGACCATCGCTACTTTCATTCATAGCATCTGTGGTCAGTTTGAGATGTTCTTCCAAAAGTTAAAATGATTAAACACCGATAAAACTCAGATGGGAGACCTCCGCGTTGCAAAGACCCGCCCTACTCTCTTTCTGATTGGCTAATGTCCTGGCTCTGCCAGATTTCATTGGTTGAGCGGAGCTTCTGTTTAAAATCTTGAATAAAAAGTCTACACAGAACATTTTGCGCTCATTTTCCAAATGACGGAAATCTGTCGCAGCGACGGAGACCTTTAACCCCTGATGATATTACTCATTCAGATCAGAGGGGGGAGGAATGTATCCCCCCCAGGGATAAAAAATGAATGACCAGAAGGGGGGACATCACAACCAGAGGGGGGGAAAATCCCCCCCCATCCCCCCCAGAAAATCGCACCCTGGTTATACCCATAAAAACACACTCGAATTACATCACCAATGGCATGGTTCAAAGAATGCTAACAGGAGCTACCCTGTAAGCTCCATGTGTTTCAAAAACGCAGTGAAAACGCATTAAGTAAACCTTCTAAATAAACCATTTAACTTTTCCTGTTTATTTCTCTGCCAAACCTGTCGGTGCCTCTGTGTCAATTCGTTCACTTTGGGCATCCAGTTGAAAGCAGTACTCCCAGGAAAAGCAGCGGGCATGCAGCGGGCATGCAGCTCTGCGGCTAGCCGAAACATAGCGGTTAGTGCAGGCTCTGGGTTGTAGTTGAGTCCCTGGCATGCAGCAGATGATTTCAGTCCAGAGTTTGCTCTCAGCTTGGGAAAATAGGTCCTGTGCTGGCTGCGCCGGCTCCGTCTGGAGTCCGTTTCCTGCAACAGCTGAGGAAGCAAAACAAAGCTGGTTTGGCATATACGAATTCTTTCACTTCGTAGTCTGGTTAAGCAGAAGTGAGACTTAGCTTTGATACGGCCGGCATTTCTCCGAGCCCGGTCAGGTCCTCTGGACAAAGAGAAACCCCCCTTTTGTCACCCCAGGTAGGAGTTACACAGAAAGCACATTTTACCCAGCTTGTGAGTCTTTGAGCCCATGCGGTCCGCATGGGCGGCTGGTCCCCCAGCGTGGACCCTCTCCTTGAGAGTCCCCAGGCAAGAAGTGAGGATAAGTGGGGTGAACCCTGGCTTCATAGCAGGGCACCCTGCTGTCAGAGGCTGTCTCTGCGTGGATGTGTGAAATTCCTTTGCTTACAACCCATTTTGATTTCTCTTCATGTTACATGTTGTTCTCAATTCAATCTGATATTTGCCCATTGTTCGATGTCACAACATCTGTATTTATTATAATTTTATAATTTTTAATAAATGTTTTGAAAACAAAAAAGATATCAGCCTTCATTGAAACAACCTTAATAAATGGGTTATGGGTTAGACTTATGAAAACTACTGAACAAAATATTATCTACACTTCCTGAAATAATATTATGTACATGTTATGCATACTTTTGCTAGAAATGTCATCAAATTGTAAATAATTGCAGAGCCTGTCTTTAAATGTTGCCTTTTCCTCTATAAATACGGCAGATGGGTTGAGAGTAATTGGAACGTGGCCTGCTTTTACTCAGCCTAGACATGGTAAAACACATGACACTGAACCCTTTGGCAAAATTAATAAATGAAAGGATGTCTACCTTCCCTAAACGAAGATTATAAATATAGTATGCATACGTTTTGCTAGAGATGTCAACAAAATGAATAGAACTGGGATGTTTTTCTTAAATATTGAATTTTATGAACATGGAAATGCGTGCATATCGGTCACGTAACTGGCTGTGTCCTTGCAAACTGCCAAGCAACGTGATGTGACTGCTCACGTCTTTCTGAGATGCAGTGAAATCGTTGACAAAATGAATAAAGGAAAGCTTGTCTACCTTCCTTGAACAAAGCTTTTAATATATTATGCATACTTGTTGCTAGAGATGTCATCAAAATGCATATAACTGCAAATGTTTTACTTAAATGTTGTTTTCATGTGTACTGGAATCTTACAGACACTCAGTGACGTACGTAGGAAACATCAGTTCCTCATGTCTTTCTGAGAAAATCTTCGGCAAAACTAAAAAAGTAAAGGTTATCTACCTCCCCAGAATAAAGATTATGAAAATAATATCCATACTTCTTGCTAGAAATGTAATCAAAATGCATAAAAACGCAGTTGTTTTGTTTAAATATTTACTTTTCCATGGGCAACAGCAGCCGTGTTCTTTTTTTGCTGGGGAAAACTTCAAAGATACGTGACCTGTTGTCACGCCAATGTTAATGAATAGGCCAAATAAAATGTAAGCATGACACGCGTTAAAGAGCCAATGGTGACAATACTATGTTTCCCCCTGTGGACCACTGTGGATATTACACATTTTTCAGTGAGGCTGAGGTGTAACTGAATACATGTATCTTTGTGTCGTTGTAAAGAAGTGAAAGGGAGACAAGTAAAAGTAGAACACTAATCCGGTGATGAATCTGTGTGTATTTTGGTGCTGGCAGCTCTGATTTATCATCAACACTGTATTTGGGGTCCTGAAATTAGTAAGTTGCTCGACAAGATAGAAGCCCTGGACCTTAGCAAAGGATGCAAACCAGGCGTATGCAGCTGTGTTCTTGCCTGTGTGTGTGTGTTAAAGTGTCCCTACTGATGTACGTGTATGTAGCACACTGGATCAAGTAGGAAAAGTGGAAAGTTGTGAGGTTGTTGTGAGGTTCTCATATTCCTCCTGCCTATGACAAGGTTTCCTCAGATGAGACACTAAAACCTGTGCTGGGTACTGCACAGTATACTGGGTATGAAATGTATGAAAGTGTGAAAGTTGAGAATGCAGATGAGTGAATGTGACATAGCAGAGCTTTTTTTTCTGTTTCAGCTACTAATGCTTACTGTTACACTATTTTTGTCAGTCAAGAAAAGACACAATCAAAACATTTTTTAATTCTCAATAAAACGGTTTCTTCAAGGAATACTTCAGTGATGATGCACCAAACATAAGCCGAATGCTAGAGCAGTGCAGACAAACGTGAAATAATTTCCGATGATGAAAAAGCTAAAAGGTCGGGCAAAGAGAATTTTGAGGAGGTCCTGGTTTGTTACAGCAGCTCCTAGTCCCAGGAAAGAAAGGCTGAGTAATAAAATTAAATTAAGCACTTATCAACTACCTTCTGGCTTTTTTTGTTAGATCCTTTGCTTATTTTCAGGCTGTCCACATTTTGCAAAACATATTGTCTACTTCTTTGCATCTTGCAAGCAAGAATGTTTAATGACAAAATCTGAGATTTTTTTACAAGTAGTTTCACTTTTAGTTTATTAGCGTATACTTAATAAGACGGCATGGTAGACTATTTTGTGAATACTTACTATTTGTCCTTATTTCAATGTCTAACTAACCAGTTTAGACTCCATTTAGACCAAGCAGTTTAGTTCTACAAATGAAAATAAACTACATTTCCTAAGGTATTTACTCATTAGCTGTTACACACACATGAATTTGATTGAAAACCTAATCTTAATCTATGGAGTTTAATATAATATTGGCCGACCTCCTTTCAGCTGTAATAGCTACAGCTTTTCTGGCAAGGCCGATCATTCTTCCAGAGGCACATTTATGAGGTCAGACACTGATGTCGGATAAGAACTTTTGGATCACATATGCCGCTTTAATTAATCTTAAAGGTGTTCCATCAAGTCAAGGTCTAGATTTTGTGCAGTCAACTTCTTTATGAACAAACCCTGTCCACTATGTACTCATGGACCTTGCTTTGTGCAATTGTGTACAGTCATTTTGGAACAGGAAGGAACCATTCCAAAACTATTCCCTAGTAGTTCCAGCAGTAGAAGCACAGTTATGTTGTATTAAATTATTATGATGCTGCCTTGGTTTGCAATACTTTGTGTTGTGGAGATAAATCCAGCTGTTTAGAGATGAATCTCGCTGTAAATCTGACCATACAGCTCGTTTCCACACTAAGCTCTCAGACGGGGGTCGGGAAGGACTTGACACCTGACAAAGTCAGCTTTTCTAGGTTTTACATATACTCTTTAAAACTTGTCTTTTCTGACTTTTGATCTTTTTTACTTTTGTTCTTAACACTTTGAGACACTTAAAGCACACTGTAAAAAAAATTATATGATAACAATAATAATAATTATTATTATATTATTGTAAATAATATTCTTCATTGTTATCAATGTTATGCCATCAATCCATTTTCTATACCTTCTTATCTGTGCAGGGTCATGTATGGGCTGGTGCCTATTTCCAGCGGTGAAAAGGTGAGAGCTTAGTTCCCTCCTGGACAGATCAATGTTATCATTTTTATAAAAATAATTATTAGCATTATTTCCTCCAATGACCATAGGGAAATATTCAGTCAACGGAGGCTGGAGAAACTCCAACCGGTAGAATAATGGAATAACCAGTAGAGTAATAATAAACAGGGTGTTTTAATTGCCTATGTAAACCTGTTTGGTCAGCCATTTTCTTATTAAACCCAGAAAAGTAGAAATAAAATCAAAGCTTTCTCTTCTGTTATGCTGTGATGTAGTTGAACTGCATTTTCAGAATTTTTGCAGACAAAGCAACTGTTTTTTCTTTACATTTTACAATGATAATTAATAGTATTGTTTATAAGAAAAGAAAAAGTTAAATAACAGAAGTTCCCCATTCATTAAATAAACTGTTTTGTGGGCCCTGGGTGTCTGGAGAGATTATGTGACGGCTGCTTTTGGTTTGCATTCAGAAATTGAAATTTTGCTTAGATCTTCCTCTTTTTTTTACAGCAGCTCCCAAACTGCCAGTAGTACATGCAGTTCACTTATTTAAATGGGGCAGACCAAATTGTTTTTGCATGTTTTAGTCATTGCAAATGCAGGTGGATTACAGACTTCCTGTCTGATAGGAAGCAGCACGTGAAGCTGGGAAAACATGTCTCCGACTAACAGCTCATCAGCACTGGTTCCCCCCAGGGCTGTGTTCTTTCTCCTCTGCTCTTCTCCCTGTACACCAACAGCTTCACCTCCAGTCATCAGTCTGTCAAGCTTCTGAAGTTCGCGGATGATACCACTGTCATCGGACTTCTCTGATGGTGACGAGTCCGCCTACAGGTGGGAGGCTGACCATCTGGCGACCTGGTGCAGGGAGAACAACCTGGAGCTCAACGCTCTAAAAACAGTGGAGATGGTTGTGGACTTCAGGAAGAACTCAGCCCCAGCTACCCCCATCACCCTCTGTGACTCCACAATTGACACTGTGGAGTCTTTCCGCTTCCTGGGAACTATCATCTCCCAGGACCTAAAGTGGGAGCTGAACATCAACTCCCTCACCAAGAAAGCCCAGCAGAGGATGTACTTCTTGTGACAGCTGAAAAAAATTCAACCTGCCAAGGACAATGATGGTGCACTTCTACTCCTCCATCATTGAGTCCATCCTCCATCACCATCTGGTACGCTGGTGCCACGGCCAAGGACAAGAACGGTTTCTTCCCATCCGCTGCCAGCCTTATCAACAAGGCCCAGAGCCACCCAGACACTGCCTCTCTCCCTCCCCGTTCAGGACCTACAAGCTACACCAACGTAGCATCTCCTGACCTTCTGCGTTACATTAACGCACTGTCTACTGTGTATATAGCTATAGATTCTGTACATATATCTATTTTGATTGCTCCATCAACACCTAGTCAAATTCCTTGTAAGTGTAATGTTTGAGATGCTTAGCCCACATGCAGATAACGGGTGACCAGAGCACAGTTTTAAGGTGTTTATTTAGGAAAGTGCAGTAAATAAAACACGATATGATCGCCTGGACGAGGCCTGAATGTCGGGGCGGGGTGGACTGTAAGAAAGAGGGGAAGAAAATGAATTGATAGCAAGAACCTGGAACGTGCCGAATCGTACGCTGCTTACCATGTAGCAGGGAAGACCTAACTGGGGAAGAGTAGGGTCGAGGGAACTCTATGTGCCTACTCTAGATGGAGGGTAGTGGCTGGAGGGCGGCAGATGGAGCTAACGAGAGAGACCCGAAGCAGACCTCAGCTGGCGGGAGCAACAGACGGATTGACCAGAGTAAGGAGTCTTGGAGGAGCCTGTGGAATACGGGGGGGGGGGGGAACCTCGAGCCCGTCTTGGTAACGCCAAGGGAGTAAGAGGGGGAACGCCAGAGCAGAATCTGAGCCAATGATTCCACAGGTTCAAAACCTCTTCGGAGCTTCGAGACTGGTGAGTTCATCCATGCACACAAAACTGTGAAAAAAAAACAAGAGATCCAAAATTAGTCCAAAGTCGAGAGACAAACACTTACAAGCAGGTTTCTAAGGCTTGGTCAGGACCACGTCGTACCACGACTGGTTTAAGGCTCTGGCATCTTCCGTCTGTCAGCGCTCTGCTTAAGAAGCCAGAGGAAGCTGCCTCTGACGAGCCGCAGGTGCGAGGCACGGCCCCTCAGCCACCACCTGTGGAGGCAATCAGAGCAGGCACACAACAAAACCCTGACAGTAAGTGCAAACCTACTTGGCAATAAACTTGATTCTGATTCTGAATCTTTGAAGATTGCACGCAACATGCCCACTCATTGCACCCTCAATTTTTTTCTGCCCATGCAATTTAATGCTCCTTATTTGGAATCTTTTAAGACTAGGCCTAAAGTAATCTAGCAATAGTGCTACTCTTGAGTATAATTTTGGGTACAAAATAAACTATTAGATTATTCTGTAAAATCACAAGATTATTTAAACTTTACCTTAATTGATTTTGGCTCTCTTTGTTTTCCTTTGTCTGCCTGTCTTTGCATCTCTCTTTCTCCCACATTCTCTCACTGTTTTTCATACATTAAAGGTACATAGCCACATT
Organism: Fundulus diaphanus; assembly: GCA_037039145.1. NCBI lineage: Eukaryota > Metazoa > Chordata > Actinopteri > Cyprinodontiformes > Fundulidae > Fundulus > Fundulus diaphanus. Next base: position 7,719,323 of record CM073129.1, on the reverse strand, counting down.
ATTTGACATCTTTGTAATTTATTCGTTAGTAGCTCACTCTGGTTGCAAATGTGGTGCATCTAAAAATGTCACCACATTGTTTTTCGTTATTTGTAAATGTTTTTATATTTTCTAAATGTTTTCAATATATATATATATATATATATATATATATATATATATATATATATATATATATATATTAGGGCTGTCAATCGATTAAAAAAATTAATCGAATTAATTACATCCTCTGTAAGTAATTAATCTAAATTAATCGCATATAATTTTTGCTGTGAAAGTATTTAAAATATTAAAATTCAAATGTTTCAATGAATAATCAGCATTAGATACATTAAAGTGCTGTTTTCAACAGCAGTCAAACTGAACTAAACAGATGCCAATGTCAAACTGAACTCACGTCAACAGGAAACGTCAACTGAAGTGATAATAAAAAAGATAACCTGAATTTAACAGACGTCAACAGATTCCATATTCCAATCTACTTTTTAGGCTAATTATACATAATTTAGACCTAGTGCTATTTTAACAAACAAGCATTTTATTAGTTGTTATCTCTTATCTGATGTATTTCTGATGTTTGGCACTTTGTTTTACCTCGTGTTAAAGTGCTCTTTAAATAATAATGACATTCATGATGATTATGATCAGAATAAACTTTTGCATAACCTCCTAGAAGCTGGAAAGAAAAGAGACAAAAAAAAATTTCACAGCTCACTTAGTAACTCTAATATATTAGTCTAAATACTTTAGCCTAAATATTTTAGGCTAAAATATTACACTTTTTATTAGTTTTTCTTCATTTCTCGGTGATGTTTAGTAATTTCTGCCAAGGGCTACAGCATTTTGATTTAATTCATCTGAATGCAGTATTTGCAAGCCATACTCTGATTGAATGGGAAAAAAAAAACTGTCTGTGATTGGCTTTAACAGCCGAGCGAGTGCACAGCTGGTGTGGAGTGTGAAACGAGCAGGTGTGCGCGAGCAAAGTAGCGCGCGAGCAGAGATGGAACTCACCGCGAGGACAGCGGGTTGAGAAGACTTTTTCAGACCGTGCCAGACCGGTTTTGAGCGTTGAGTTGTTTCACTGCGCGCTTGGATTGGTTCCTGCGCGCTCAAACAGAAGGCACGAATATCGGTACATAGTTTCTCAGAGTTGAGCGGCAGCGCTGTCTTCTTCTCTGTCTTCATGCGCCTCCCCTGTGACTCTTTGGCGCCCCCCAGGGGAGGCGCGCCTCACCTATTGAAAACCCCTATACGACATCGATTAATCTGCGTTATTTTTTTTAATCCGTTAATTTTTTTTTAATTAATTAATCGAAATTAACACGTTATTTTGACAGCCCTAATATATATATATATTAATTTTGACATGTTATTCAGCCATTATTCAGTGCTCTTCTGGGTTTAGTGGGGCAGGGAGTTCTAGTTGCGAGGCAGAACCTTTATTGTGAGGCGTTGCTTCAGGTTGGTTTTGCAGTGGACATTCTGTTTTCCTCAAACACAATCTGGATGTTAAAGGCAGAGCGTCCTCTCGTCATTGCTCTCGCCTGTTTCTACTGTTTCTCAGTTGAGTACATGGTAAAAACACACCAAACATATGCTGTAAGGTCTGTTCTTATTGTATCAGTAGGTGATATTGTGACAGGGTTGCTGTGTCCATGTCTGCTATTTGTTAGCTTTTTCAGACGAGGTATAGGTTAGCCGGTTTTCCTGCGCCTGAGAAGTCTTGCGGGATTTCATGGGTGAAACATTACAATATTTTGTTAACTCTGGATTTATGGGTTTTATTTTACTGTTACAGGGATTATATTCCCTACACTATATTGTTGTAATCCACATTAGGAAGCTGTAAACCCGAGTCTAGCCAAAGTTAAAGGCAGAGAGAGACTGTTATTTGTTCACTTAGAGTGGGAATTTGTGAGTTAGTTAACTTTTATATTTGTTGGAAGTTTTCTGATCATATTTTTCATCACTAAGACTAAGAAAGTAGAGCACATCACCCCAGTTCTGAAGTCCTTACAATGGCTCCCTTTATCTCAGAGAATAGACTTTAAAATATTTCTGTTAGTCTATAAATCCCTGAATGGTTTAGCACCTAAAAACATCACAGACATGTTATCAGTGTATCAACCCTCCAGACCACTAAGGTCGTCTGGCTACAGCCTACTCTGCATACATAGAACCAGAACCAGACATGGAGAAGCAGCATTTAGTTCCTTTGCTCCACTGATCTGGAACAAACTTCCAGAAAACTGTAAAAGTGCGGAAAGCCTGGGTTCCTTTAAATCAAGATTAAAAACACATTTATTTAGGATTGGCTTCGACTGTTCTAGTAGAACTGTTTTACCGAAACATCATTAGTTCAACTTTATAGTCCAACTGTTTTTAATGTTTGCTTTTAGTTTCTATTCTCCCATGTTCTATTTTGTTTCTGCATTTTCTTCCTACTTGCTTTTATTCTGTTTTATTTGGCTATATTTTAATCATGTAAAGCACTTTGCATTGTCTCTGTACTCAAAAGTGCTATACAAATAAATTTGCCTTGCCTTGCCTTACAACATCATAAATAAACTATGATAGCCTCTGTAAGCAGATAGATGAGGGCCTCAAAGAAAATCACACTCCAAATGAAGTAAGTCTTCTCATCCCTATCTCCTACCTTCTCCAAACTTGTAGTTCTGGGTGACTTTAACATCCATGTTGATGCTCCAAAATCCACCCTGGATGCTGATTTCCTGAACCTTCTGGACTGCCTTCCCCTTACCCAGCATGTAAATGGACACACATTCGACCTCGCCATCACAATGATGTGTCTGTTTCCGACCACCATGTGGTGCTGATGGACATCATAATTCTTTCACCTGCCACCAGAACCAAGCACTCCATAACTTTCCGTAACATCAAGGACATCTTCTACTCTCTGTGATCTCGATCCTGCACCCTCACTGAAAGAACATGTCCAGCATTACAACAGCACTCTGCAGGCCATTTGCCCCCGATGCGGCTGGTAACTTTCCGCCGCTCTGCCCTATGGTACACTGCCGAGCTCAGGAAACTGAATTCTGAGGACCAGAAGATTGAACGCATATTTAGACAGACAGGACTAATTGTCTACCAGCTGGCATTCAAACATCACCGGACAGCTTACTCATTAGCACTGAGAGCTGCTAAGGCTTCCTACTACTCTGCTCTTATCGAATCTGGCCACTAACAGTCAAAGCTCAATTCGAACTCCCCTCCATCGTTCAGAAGATGGACCCGTCCTCCAGCTCCCTTAACCCCCTTCCAACGTCACCTCTAAAGAGATGCCTTCTAGCCATTGTCCCCCTCATGACTCAGATAATGACTCGCTCTCTATCCAATGGGGAAGTTCCATCTCTATTTAAACTTGCAGCTATCAAGCCTGTACTAAAAAAGCACAACTTAAACTCTGACACCCTCTCCAATTACCGTCCCATCTTAAACCTGCCTTTTCTGGCGAAGGTTTTGGAAAAGGTTGTTGCCTACCAGTCGCACCAGCTCTATGAAAAGTTCCAGTCTGGCTTTAGACACTCCCAAAGCACAGAGACTGCCCTGGTCAGGGTTCTGAATGACCTGCTGACAGCGGTTGACGACAGTTCCCCCAGCCTACTTATCCTGCTTGATCCAAGTGCCGCATTTGACACGGTCGATGTCTCATACTGTGTCAGGACCTCCGGGAGGTGGGAGTTAGTGGCCCTCAGCCACTCCTATCTCTCGGGGATGAGTGAGTATGTTAAGCTGGAAAATCTCATCTCTTCTGCCAGATTGGCTACCTCCGGTGTCCCCAAGGGGTCAGTCCTGGGCCCCCTGCTCTTTTTAATCTACATGCTCCCCCTTGGTAATATCCTCCGAAGCCATGGCATCAGCTTCCACTTCCACTTGATTACACTAAAATTTACTTCCAAACCTCCCCTGACACTCATCTGGTTCTCTCAGAGTCACCAAATCGTTCAACGACATACGTCACTGGATGAGCCAAATCTCTCTCCAGTTAAATGGCAGTAAGACCGAGGGCATCCTCATCGGCACGCCCCGCCAAACTAAACAAGCTAAGCCCATTCACGTCAGAGAGGACTATTCTGAGCCCGTCCACGTCAGAGAGGACGCTTCTGAGTCCGTCCAGATGAGAGTGGACGCCTCTGGTCCTGTTGCTGTTGCCAGGGGTCAGATGGAGGCCTCGGTCCTGTTCCTGCCTCTGGGGTTCCGGCTGATGCCTCTAGTCCTTTTCCTGTCTCCGAAGGTCTGGCAGACATCTCAGTTCTTGCCTTCACTCCAGAGTCCTACGAGGAGGGGGTCCAGGTGGATCCGCCTCTAGTCTTTGCTCCAGACACATTTAAATGGTTATGACATTAAAACAGTATGTGAGCTGCCCTACCAGAGAGGAGAGGACCCTGGACCTGATGTACGCTAACATTAAAGATGCATACATCTCCTCTTCTCTCCCCCCTCTGGGCAGGTCAGATCACAACCTGGTTCACCTCAAACCCTGTTATGTGCCTCTGGTGAAGAGGAAGCCTACGACCACAAGAACTCTCAGGAGGTGGTCGGAGGAGGCTTGTGAGGCACTTCAGGCCTGCTTTGAAGTGACTGACTGTGAGCCCATCAATGTCCTCTCCGTGGGGGTCACAGAGTGCAGGCCAGAGTGCATCACAGACTACATCAACTTCTGTGTGGACTGCAATGTTCCAGCTCAGACTGCCACCTGTTACGCCAACAATAAACCATGGATCACCAAGGACATAAAGGCCATCCTGAATGAGAAGAAGAAGGCGTTCAGAGATGGCAACCGTGAGGAGGTGAGGAGAGTGCAGGGGGTACTCAAACAAAATTAAGGAGGCTAAAGACAAGTACAGGAGAAAGCTGGAGAATAAACTCCAGACCAACAACATGAGGGAGGTGTGGAGTGGAATGAGAGCCATCACAGGATTCCAAAAATCTACTGGCATGGGGTTGGAAGGTCGCGTGGACCGGGCCAATGAACTGAACCTATTTTTCAATAGGTTTGATACTGCGGCCCATCCCCCACAACTCTCTGCTACTTTAACAATAAGCTGGACTGGACCAGAAACACTGAGGCGGTCTACAAAAAGGGTCAAAGCCGACTCTTTTTCCTGAGGAGGCTGAGGTCCTTTAACATCTGTCAGACGATGCTGAGGATGTTTTATTAGTCTGTTGTTGCCAGTACGATCTTCTTTGCTGTCACATGCTGGGGCAGTGGGCTGAGGGTTGCTGACAACAACAGACTAAACAAACTGATCAGGAGGGCTGGTGATGTTGTGGGGGAGGAGCTGGACACTCTGACGACCGTGGCAGAGAGGAGGATGCTGTCCAGGCTCCAGTCCATCTTAGACAATGTCTCACACCCTCTCCACGACACACTGGCCCAGCAGAGGAGCTCCTTCAGCAGAAGACTCCTCTCACCCAAATGCACCACAGAGCGCCACAGGAAATCATTCCTGCCTGTGGTCATAAACGCCTCCCTCAGTGATTCAGACACCCACCCTCTGCAATTGACATTAATTCATCCTTTGCACTGTTCTTGCACAACGTCACCATCACTTTATTTGGATCTATAGTTATACATATGTATATACATATATATATATTTATATATATATGTATATATATATATATATATATATATATATATATATATATATATATATATATATATATATATATATATATAGAGAGAGAGAGAGAGAGAGAGAGAGAGAGAGAGAGAGAGAGAGAGAGAGAGAGAGAGAGAGAGAGAGTTTTATATGTATATATTTATATTATTTTTTGTGGAATGTTTTGTATACTCTGGGATTATTAAAGTATGTCTGATTTTGATTCTGACTTTTACTTCAGCATCAATCTTACATTGTTAATAGCAAATTGTAGTTGTAATATTTTTTTTTGCATTTCATCATCCATATCCCATGTCATCAACACACTAAGAATGTCTTCTGTATTCAAATGACATCTATCAGGCATAAATTACAGCCCATTGCCTGAAAACAAAATGCAACCAGTATTCAAACTATTGTAGTCTTATGAGCAGGTAGGATACTGTAAGAGGTTTTAATTAGCTTTAGACCAGGCATGTCAAAAGTGCGGCCCGAGGGCCATTTGTGGCCCCTGGACTCATTCTGGGTGGCCCCCAACAGCATTTCAAGAAAGATTTGGTCCAGGTGGCTGATGCAGATGGAAATTTTTAGTTTTTAATTAGGGCAAAATTATGACAGAAAAGTAAAAAGCCTACAATTGAAAATGTTAAGTTCAACACAAAGTATTCATCTTTCAATAAACACACTTTTTACATTCTCTTTAATTTCATAATAACATCTATCCAGTGACATTTAATTACTCAAATGCAAACTTTGGTGCATTAAATCTGCTTTGAATTCAATTATTAAAATTGGCTAATTACAGCAAGTGTTTTCAAAGAACAACTGAGTCAAATATTGTTCATATATGGCTAAACCAATAAGAGTCAAATTAAATTATTCAAAATAATTTGCAAGCTGGACGACCATCTTTTAATATGACAAATGAGCAAAACCCTTTTTTACCTTTTAAAATTATCATATTTTGTAGAGCAGGTAAAAAAATGTACATCATTTTTTTGGGTTTTAAAAAAAATAATAATTGTGGGGTTTTTTTGGCCCTCGAGTTCTTTTAACTGGACAATTTTGGCCCCTGTACCGAAAAGTTTGGACACCCCTGCTTTAGACTGTGTGAACTTCAGAACACTTTATACCTGAACAAAACTGTTACTGAGAAGGTTTAATTTATTGTACCTATAAATACAAGCATAAACCATCCTGTAAAAATGTTGGCTGTGCTGCTTGTTCTAATCTTACACAAAATGGATTGTTTGACAGTTTGGACTGTTTAATTTACAGAATATTCCTAACACGTTGAGGATGTAATATTTTGCTTATGGTCATGCAAACAACACATAGGACAAAATAACATAAAACTTCAGCATGCATAGCTGTTCATGCCCACAGCAAAGTAAGGCCCATTTCAGTGATTACTTCGTAGAGTCACCTTTTGCAATTCCAGCTGCGAGTTGCTTTGGTTAAATCAAAGCTTGTCGCATCTCATTTTGCCCATTCCTCAAGGAAGATATGCTCCAGCCCCTTCATGTTCGATTGTATATGCTTGTCAACAGTGATCTTCAAATCTAACCATAGATTATAAATTGGATTGAGCTCTGGACTTTGACTACGTCAGTCCAACACATTTAAATGTTTCATCTTGAACTTCAAGTTCAAGAATATATTAACAGAAATAAATGAGCATCCAGAGAACACCATTATAGAATGTTGTCTATCTTAATTAACCCTACATTTCAATCAACAAATTCCCTGTACTAGGCTTGTGAAACTTAACTAAACTACTAAGCAAAATTAAGATAAAAAAGAAACTAAGGAACTATGTATACACAAAAGAAACAAAAAGACAATAAAATTGTTGAAAACCATCATCAGAATGATTTAGTGAATCGTGGTTCACTGCAGATCCAAGTAAGAGAACCAAAGTTCACCTTAAATAATATGGGATGAGGTTAAATTAGCTTAACTAATTTAGAACAACATTTAATGTGTTCCAACCCATTCACAATACAAATCCTGAGAAATAACATTTTAAAGAATGATTTTCTCAGTAAAGATCAATAACCTTTAGGACACTTATTAATGTAATTATTTCTACAGGAAATAATTAAGACTCAAATCGGAAACTTAGGAAGCAAGAGGGCGCTGTAGCGGATGATCAACGGGAAATGACATGTCAAGGCACTTCCTGTGGTCATAGTTTACGTTAGATTGAGTTTACCTTAAAGTTAGGCAAAATACCATTAAAGCAACATTAATGCTCCCTATTAATGCTGTGATAACACTCGTAGCCCTATCGAAACAATGGTGGAGCGAGACGAAGACCAACATTAGATTTAAACAAACCGTAGTTATGTTTAACTAGGGTATTAGCAGTAAGTGTAAGTCTCTTTACTCTGTCAAACCTTAAAACAAAACAGTAAAAACACATTAAAAATAAACCATTTTAAATTTTCACTGTCAAATTCTGCCAAGCCGCAGCCTTTGTGTCTGTTCAGTTGATTTTGCGCATCCAGTTGGAAGCAGTTGGAGTAGGGTGAAGTTGGTTCTTCGGCCGGGGGTGGCGGGCAAGCTCAGGGGGCAGACTCCTCGTGAAATCCGGTCTGGAATGCATTTAAACATATCCGGTAGTCTGCTGTGGAACACGGGGACCTCTGCATGGCCTCCCTGGCGTGGTTGTGTCTTGAGGTTTTCTATGCAGGTCTGCAAAAGTTGCAGCGGGAAACTTCAGATCAGCTTTTCTCTTAGTTCGGCCTAGCCGCCGGAGACTCCTCTGCAGTGTCTCAACTCAGCTTTCCCGCAACAGCTGAGAACAGTTACAAGTAGACCGTTTCCATGGCTGTTGACTGTTTGAGTGACTTTACTTAGTTACTTAGCCTGGCCGGCGCTGCAAATGTTCGTGGACCATGGTGGCTGTTTCCCCAGTATAGCTGTTGAGGAACAGCGTACGAAAAAAGAGATAAACCTGAGTGGCTAGTTTTTATACAGTGGGCCCCTTTGCTGTTTGAGTCTCACTCTCATGCATTTTGGCAAACTCAAAATGTACTTTCTTATTTTTAACACCAATTAATGGCTTTTTCCTAGCCACTCTTTCATAAAGCCAGCTCTATGCAGTGTACAGCTTATTGTAGTTCTGTGTACAGCTTATTGTAGTTCTATGAACAGATCCTCCAGTCTCTGCTGTGGAGCTCTACAGCTCCTTCAGGGACCTTTGGTCTCTGCTGTCCTGCATTGAATTTCAAATCAGTATTGCCATTGGTTCAAAAGTTTTTGAGATGTCACCAGTAGAAACTGATGGTCAGTAGCTCTACTGCTGTGGGGAGTAAAAGCAGGAATAAAAGTTGGAGTTAGAATAGTGAGTTTTGCGATCTTTCTATTGATTTGTCAGGTTAGCAATTTATTAACTTAGCATCGATTTAGTTTATTTAACATTTATTTAGTTTTTTCTAATAGCCCAGACCCCTCTACCAAAGATTAGTTTACTGTTATTGCTTTAACCCCATTTAGAATTGGCATATATTTATAACAGACAAAGAATGAACATGTTAAACTGACACTTTCACAAAGAGAACCTCACAAGTTTTAGGGGGAGAAAAAGTTCAATGAAATACATCTTTGGTGTAACTTTGGTCTAGCAAATATATGTGTTTTATTGGTGTTAATATTGTCTCCAAGAATTAAACCACCATGAAAGACAGTCAAAATGAGATACTCAAGCCTGCTGGATGCAGTTCTGCGGCAGTGCGCTCCTACTTCACGGGGCCCACTCCTTCCTGGGGACGCACCCGATCCATCCCGCCCCTGTTTGTGATCCACTGGTCAGGCCAAAAGTGTTGTTTTAGAATATTTATGTTTTATTGTAGATTTGTGTTCATATACTTTGGCAACACTGTATTTTAGTCATGTCAACAAAGCAGTATTGAAAAGTGTTTTAATGTGTATCTGGATGCTATAAGGTGTCAGTGGAAGTGTGACAGTGAAATATCTCTTTTAAATATGTAACCACTGCGATAACGATGCACTCGTGGTGTATCCCTTGGAGAAATTAACCCCTTTAGGTTCCAAGATGGCGGCGCATCAACAGCGAGCATTTCTACAAAAATATGCTGCCTAGCATGCTACAAACTATACATTGATCCAGCAGGTTAGTATATGACCGGCAGCACCTGCTGGAGTTACGGTCATCAAGTGTTTTTGGACTACTCTCGATTGTTTACATGGCTTCGGAGCACTTTGGACACAAGTCCCAGAGGCCCACAATGCAGCAAACTCGCTGAGCAGCACACACCGGAGGAGGAGCAAGCGAAGGCGGTATGACTGGTGGTGGCGGAAGCGCGGCTGTCGAGGTGGGCTAACAGCGAAGCTAAAAGCAAACCCCTACAAATCACCGCTCCCTTCCATCTTGCTCTTCAAAGTCCGCTCACTGGACAACAAAATAGATCACCTACAACTCAAACTGTCTTTAAAGAGGGAGTTTAATAACTGCTGCGCTCTCATCCTGACGGAGACACGACTCAACTCATCGATACCAGACAATGCCATTAGCCTGGAGGGGCTCGCTACTTTCCGCGCTCACAGAAACAGCGGTCTCAGCAGTAAATCCCGAGGGGAGTGGGCTGTCTATTTACATCAACAACAGGTGTAAAAATGCTAGATCTGTCGCCAGCTACTGCTCTGCGGACATTGAGCTTTTGACTGTTAACTGCAGACCTTTCTACCTGCCCAGGGAGTTTACTGTTGTTAGCATCACTGCTGCTTATGTGCCTCCCAGCTCTAATACTAAAGAGGCTATGAGTGTTCTCTATTGGACTATCACAGAGCTTCAGTCTGCACACACGGATAGTGTCTTCATCATTGCTGGGGATTTTAACCAGGCCAATATGAAAATTGTTCTCCCTCATTTCAACCAGCACGTAGATTTTGCAGCTCAGGGAGAGAACACTCTGGACTTGGTTTACACCAATATAAAAGACGCATTCAGAGCAGTCCCCCGCCCCCACTTTGGCTCTTCAGACCACCTATCTGTAATGCTAATTCCTGCATACAAGTCCCTGCTGATCAGAGCAAAACCTAAAGTGAGGCAGGTGAGGATGTGGACTGAGGGGGCCATGGAGGCGCTCCAGGACCGTTTTGAGTGTTCTGACTGGGACATGTTCAAAGCTGCAGCAACATATGGCAACAAAATCAACATTGATGAGTATGCCATGACTGTGTCAGCCTACATCAACAAATGCACTGAGGACGTCAGCACCACTAAGAACATCTTCACCCAGGCCAACCAACGACCCTGGTTGACTGAGGAGGGTTGACAAATGCTAAGAGCACAGAACTCAGCCTTCAAGTCTGGTGACAAGGAGGCACTGAGGATATCGAGAGCCAACTTGAACTGTGCCAGGTTTGCAAAGCGGAGCCACAGTCGAAAAATCCAGGATCTTTTCCACGACTCCAGCAACACCAGGAGCATGTGGCAAGGCATACGGGCAATTACAGCACACCCCTTCGCAACTGGCTGCTAGACTTCCTCACCAACAGACCTCAGTCAGTGTGGGTCGGACAAAACACCTCTGATGTCATCACCCTCAGCACAGAGCCCACTGCTGTTCACGCTGATGACACACGACTGCGTCCCCAGGTTCACCACCAATCACATCGTGAAGTTTGCAGATGACACAATGGTGGTGGGCCTCATCAGAGTCGACAACGACTGGGACTACAGATAGGAGGTGGAGCAGCTGGTGGGCTGGTGCAGAGACAACAAGCCTGATCCTGAACATGGAGAAGACGAAGGAGATCATCGTCGACTTCAGGAAGAACCGGCCTCGCCACGCTCCACTGCTCATCAACAGCTCAGCTGTGGAGGTGGTAAGCAGCACCAAATTCCTGGGGGTGCACATAACAGACAAACTCACCTGGTCTGTGAACACCACATCACTGGTCAAGAGGGCACGGAAGCGCTTGTACTTCCTGCAGAGGATGAGGAGAGCCCACCTGCCCCCACCCATCCTCAAGACCTTCTACAGAAGCACCATAGAGAGCATTCTGACCAGCTGTCTCTCTCTGTGGTGTGGAGGCTGCAGCGCTTCCGACTGGAAAAATGTGAGGAGAGTGGTGAGGACAGCAGAGAGGATCATCGAGGCTCCTCTTCCCTCCATTAAGGACATTTCCTCTCAGCGCTGCGTGTCCCGAGCAGTAACATCAGCAGTGACCCCTCAAAAACCCACCATGGACTGTTCTCTCTGCTGCCCTTTGGAAAGACGCTTCGCAGCATCTGCTGCAGGTCCACCAGGTTCTGCAACAGCTTTTTCCCTGTTGTCATCAGACTGTTGAACTGTTGAACTCTAAATGGGACTCTGCATCACACATTCCCAGACTGAACTGAACTTTATGGCCATTTCGCATCATTATTTGGCACTGCCAACATTGCTGAACTTTTATAATCCATTTAAATTTTACTGAGTTTACTGCATTTTTGCACCATTATTAATTTGCACTGCCAACATTGAACTTTTCAAATTAATGCCTTTTTGCACCATTATTGCACTATAAACATGGTGGAATATTCTTCTGCACACTTTTTTTTAAATAACTGCTTTTCTCCTCCACTGTTACATTCTTATCACTGCTGCACTTTATATTGTAATGTTATTATATTTCAATTGCAATCTCATTACATTGTCGTAAGCTGTATACAACGAAATTTCGTTTTGTATGCACTCTGTACATACAAAATGACAATAAAGTTTGTCTAAGTCTAAGTTTAAGAGAAGAAAGTCTTCCATGAGTAATACAACGGAGGACAATGTTTATTATCCGATACTCTGACATCCCGTTCTCCCAAAGGCAGCATGGAGCTGCGCCACAAAAGCTGACAGGAACACTGAAAATAAGAAGAGCTACAACTGATACAGTTGCAGTGCCATGCATGTTTTAATGTGGTAGACCACAATTTTTCTCAAGTAGTTCAAAGTTTAAGCTGGTATTGTTGTGCATCTGTTTTCTTTTTTTTAATATTTTTTTGATTTTTGCGGCTCTAGTGGCTCGCTTTTTATTCATAGTAGACTGACAGGAAAGGGGTGGAAGAAGGGGAGAGACATGCGGCAAAGGACGGTGGGTCGGATTCGAACCCGGGTCGACGACTAAAGGCCTCCAAACATGGGTCACGCTACCCGCTACGCCACGAGCGTGCCCATTGTTGTGCATCTTTGATGTAAACCTTACCTATAAGCAAACACTCCCCAAAAGAATCGCACTGCCCCCATTTGTAAATATTGAAACTAGTTCCCCCTATCATCCTTTAAACACCCCCCAGGGGGTGGTACCACCCCTGTTGAGAAGCCTTACTCCAGACAGTTTGTGTTAAATTCAAACTGTTTGGCCCTTTCAGCAGTTTTAACTCCTCTCTTCTAGGAAAAGATCTAATGTTGAGTCTGTGACTCAGTGGATTCTGCTTTCAGGGCAGACTCTCCGGCTCAAGAAGAATGCATACTGGACACACCACAAATGCACACACTACTCTGTCTTTGTCAGTTAGTCCTCCTGATCTCACTCAGGTTCCCTCAGATTACCATGATCTCCAGTGCATCTTCAGTAAGAATCTTGCGTTGTCCCATTGACTCTGTTCATGGAGCTTCAATCTTTTCTAAACTCCACCTCTGTAATGCTTATTTCATCAGAATCAGAGAAGGTAACCAATGGAAAACTTCCTTTAAGACCCCTATCGGAAATTTTGAATATTTGGTGATGCCTTTTGGGCTCACCAACGCCCCAGGAGTCTTCCAAGCCCTAGTTAACAACATCCTGAGAGACTTTATAAATGAGTTCATCTTTCTCTACCTGGACGACACACTAATATTTTCCAAAGATCTCAGTGAAGACAGACAACATGTTTGACTAGTCCTACAGCGTTTTCTAGAGAACTGTCTTTTTGTAAAGGCTGAAAAGTACAAATTTCATGTCCCTGCTATAATTTGTTTTGGATTAATTTTCCAGGGTGGACAGTAGAGAGTGACACGGGAGTGGATTTTCACTCCTGTCCCGTCCCACTCCCACTGATAAAAATTGTGTCCCGTCCCAATCCCGGGCCAGAGTAGAAAAAAAAATCCTGTCCCGTCCCGCTCCTGGTAAAATTACTCCCACTCCCATCCCGCTCCCACTCAGAATGACTCCCGCTCCTGCCCTACTCCCATTCTTGTTGTCTTCATTAAGTTTTCTGGTAATACATTAAACCTGAATGTCTATGAAGGGTCAGTTAAGTTTCTGCTTTTAGCTGTAGTAAAGGCCAGTTAAAGTAAAAGGAATAATAATAAATAAATAAAAAAAGTAACAAACACGGAAACAGACCATGCCTATCTTAGTTGAATAAACAAAATGTACAATGTTGCTTTTTACTAATTCATTAAGTAATTGTTTCACATGAACAATGAAGTTACTTTTACATTTCAAATTGCTGAAACTAAAGAATAATGCACCGAGAAAGAGATCTATACTCAGTTAAGAAAAAAGTGTATAAAGGCATTACTGTCACAATTTAGATAATGTACCGAAGTGGTTCAAAAACTCAGTTTAGTAAAACAAAAAATTACAAAAAAGTTGAATATCATTCAAACATATTAGTATTTTTCCATTTGCAATAAAATATCCACAAACTAATTAGGGTTTACTATCAGAACCAATACATTCATTGAACATTAAACACATTCTTAGACAGATCTGTCAACTTTTATCAAAAGTTAAAAGTGAGATTATGTTAATTTTCGGGGATGATGCGGAGCTGGAGGCGGAGCTAACTGGACCCAGGAACAGCCGGTCCAGTCAGCTCCGTCTCATTTTTACCCGACCAGACATGGAAGTACATGTGTTTTACTTTTGTTAAATAGTGAAACAGAAGTGTTAACACATTGTTCAGTTATTGGGTTAAAACAGAAAAAAACACAACTGTTCAGACAATACTAAATAAAATAATAAAGTAGTTTTAAGTTATTGGCCGTATTATTACACTGTTGCACATTGGGAAATTAGTCCAGGAAACACGTTTTACAAGCAGGTACTGAGTGTTAACACCGTGACATTCAACTCTCCTCAAGTTTGTTAATATTTGCAACTTTACAGTTGCGCTGTGAGTTTAATAAATAAGTCCTTACTTTTGACTTTGCGTTGCCGATCCAACTTTTCCAGGTTGAGTTCGCCACTAGCGGTTGATTTCCCCCCCCCCTCCCATTCTGTTTTTTGAGCGCTGGCGGAAAAAATAAACCGGATGCACTGTTGGCTTCTGGGTCGTGTAGTTCTTTGACCTGCATTATAGTTTCGGTTTCTTGGAAAAAAACTACAAAATGGCGGCGGCGAACCTACATTTTTGATTTTCTATTTTATTTAATCTTTTGGCTTCGATCCTAGTTAATTGTACCTGTTGCTGGTTTACTCCCGCTCCCGTCTGCTCCCGTTTATATTTAATCCTGTACCGTCCCAATCACGTGATATTTACTGATGTTGACTCCCATCCCGCGGGATTCCCGTGGGAATCACGTGACCCGCGGGATTCCCGAAAAAATGTCAGTCTCTAGTGGACAGGTGAAGATGGACCTCGGTGAGATTGCAGCTGTCATCAATTGGCCAACTGCAACTTCCAGGAAACAACTACAGTGGCTTTTGGGGTTTGCTATTTTTTATTGGTGCTTCATTAACAATTTCAGGCTCATTGCAGCTCCTCACATGTCACCACTCACATCCGTCAGGAAAACATTCTCCTGGGCACCTGATGCTAAAAAAGCAATCCAGTTACTCAAGAAGAGTTTCTCCCAAGCACCCATCCTCATCCATCCAGACCCCAAATCTCAGTTTACCCTGGAGGTGGATGCTTCTTATACTGGGGTTGGAGCAGACCTTTCACAGATGTCTCAGTCCGATGGTAAGCTCCACCCCTGGGCTTTCTTTTCACAACGCTTCTCTCCACCAGATGTGGGGGACCGGGAACTGTTAGCCATTAAACTAGCCCTGGAAGAATGCCGTCACTGGCTGGAGGGTACGTCATTGCTCATTATCATTTGGACAGACCATAATATTCTTGCTTATCTCCGGTCGGCTAAACGCCTCAACTCCCGCCAGTCACATTGGTCATTGTTTTTCTCCAGGTTCCATTTCACCATCACTTACTGTCCCACTTGCAAAAATGGTAACCCTGATGCTCTATCCAGGCAGTTCTCCCCAGAGGAAGAGTCCCCTGACCCCAAGACCATTGTGCCCCTGTCCTGGGTTGTCAGTGCAGTGTTTTGGGACCTGGAATTTCAGATCCGTCAAGCACAGCGGGGCGAACAGCATTCTGGAGGAGGATCCCCTGGGCGTCTGTATGTCCTGTCATCTGTGTGTTCTCGGATCATACATTGAAGTCACTCTTCCAAGTTCTCCAGTCATCCTGGTTCCAACCGCACTATCACCCTGCTCCAACGCTATTTCTGGTGGCCTTCTTGGAACAAGAACATCCAGGAATACATTTCTGCATGTTCGACCAGTACTCCAAACAAGAATCCCTACAAACCGCCCTCTAGCCTACTTAAACCCTTACCCATTCCCAGTCGTCCCTGGTCCCACATTGCCGTGGATTTTGTCACAGGTCATCCTCCCTCCAGTAACAAAACAGTCATTCTTTCCATCATTGACCGTTTTCACCCTCAGACCAATGGTCAGTGTGAGCGGCTGAATCAGGAACTGGATAATGCTCTCTGCCTCTGCACCAACAACCCCATATCCTGGAATTAACACATCACCTGGGTAGAGTATGCTCACAATTACCACATGTCCTCAGCTTCGTGCCTGTCTCCTTTTGAAGCTTCTCTTGGCTACCAGCCATCTCTTCTTCCAGTGTCTTTTCCTGACATGGTTCTTCCCTCCGTTAGATCTCATTTGCGCCATTGTTGGAGGATCTGGGACCAGAATAAGAGATATGCTAACAGGAAATGGTCCCCTGCTCCTGTCTACCCCCCCAGTATGGCTCTTGTCATACAAATGTCCCATTAAAGCCTACTCTAAGAAGTTGGCTCCCAGATTCCTCAGTCCACTTACCATTGACCACATCGTAATCCCCACTACTGTCTGCCTGAATCTGCCCTCCCATATTTGTGTTCATCCCATATCCCACGTTTCTCAGATTAGGCCAGTTCTCTCCAGCTCTTTGTTCCCTCCAACCAGACCCCTCCTCTCACCTGGGACATTGATGGCTATCTCGCCTTCTCTGTTTGTCGCATTGTGGATTCCAGATGTCGAGTCATGCAATAACTTGTGGACTGGGAGGGGTACGGTCCTGAGGGTTTCTCGCAGTTTCATTCTGGACCCTTCCCTTATCACTACCTTTGAGGCCTCTTCTTCCTCCTCTGGACATCTGCGTCGGTTATGGGGGGCAGGGGGTAGTGTCATATCCACAGAGCTATGTGAAGATCTGTTGTCGAGATCTAGGAACGGCTTCCCGTCTGTGTGCTGCTGATTCCTTTCTCTCTCCTCACAAGTGGCGGTTGAGAGGGAGGGAGGCTGAGGCTCACAGGTGTTCTTCATTTCGGGCTCTTCATGTGGAGCTTAAAAGGAAGCTGCTGCCAGCACTTCACTGCCAGAGTGTGTGGTAGGACTCAGCCAGCTATGTTCGTCTTGAATCTAAGCTTCCTATGTTACTCATCATGTGCATCTTGTTCCCAGGTGATATGGTTATGATAAATAACCCCTTAGTATCCTACAAAGAAAACCACACAAACACAAGTTTAGACATTTCTGCAGAAGAGGGCAGAGGAACCCAAACGGAGAATTTCACTCCCTGACAGTCTGGGATCATCTGCGCTGAGCCACTTCTTTCTCTCTGCCTTTATTATCAACTTCAAAGAAGGGACAGGAGGGTCAGGAGTTTACAACATGGGGGTTGGCACACAAAGAGGGGTGTAGGTTTAACACACACAGCTGGATAAGGCAAGACATTCCTTATCTGGGAGAAGCATTTTTTCCCCAGTGTCCTGTCTAGCAATGTGGCAATAAGAATTGATGTCTTAATGCCAAATAGAGCTCGACAGATTTTGCTTTCACAAGTGGAGCAAACAGCTTTCGCCATAGTGCTCCGCTTGATTTGTGCATGTAAATAGCTTTATTGTGATTCCTACAGGGAGAATTTCAAATTATATGGACACCACAATGGGAAAGTAGGAGAGTAAAGGAAGAATTCAATTCAATTCAATTTTATTTATATAGCGCCAAATCATGAAACATGTCATCTCAAGGCACTTTACAAAATCAAGTTCAATCATATTATACAGATTGGGTCATATTATACAGATTGGTCAAAATGTCCTATATAAGGAAACCAGTTGATTGCATCAAAGTCTTGACAAGCAGCATTCACTCCTGGGGAACCGTAGAGCCACAGGGAGAGTCGTCTGCATTGTACATGGCTTTGCAGCAATCCCTCATACTGAGCAAGCATGAAGCGACAGTGGGAAGAAAAACCACCCATTAACGGGAAAAAAAAACCTCCGGCAGAACCGGGCTCAGTATGAACGGTCATCTGCCTCGACCGACTGGGGTTACAGAAGACAGAGCAGAGACACAACAAGAGAGACAAAAAAGCACAGAAGCACACATTGATCTAGTAATCTGTTCTACATTAGATGGTAGTAACGGGTGAGCCGTCTTCTCTGGATGATGTCAAAGTTAACAGAACGCCAGACCAGGTGTACCTACTATGAAGAAAAAGAGAGAGAGCAAAAAGTTAAAAGCTGAAATGACGACAGTCATTTCAATGTAATACAATACAAAACTGGAGAACCGTAGAATGAAGAACAGTAGAAATCAGTAGAGTGAGAAAATTAGACCCTGATGTCCTCCAGTAGCCTAAGCCTATAGCAGCATAACTATAGAGGTAGCTCAGGGTAACATGAGCCACTCTAACTATAAGCTTTGTCAAAAAGGAATGTTTTAAGATTAGTCTTAAAAATAGATAGGGTGTCTGCCTCACGGACCAAAACTGGGAGTTGGTTCCACAGGAGAGGAGCCTGATAGCTAAAGGATCTGCCTCCCATTCTACTTTTAGAGACTCTAGGAACCACCAGCAGACCTGCAGTCTGAGAGCGAAGTGCTCTGTTAGGAACATACGGAGTAATCAGAGCTCTGATATATGATGGAGCTTGATTATTAAGGGCTTTATACGTTAGAAGAAGAATTTTAAATTCTATTCTTGATTTAACAGGAAGCCAATGAAGGGAAGCTAAAATTGGAGAAATATGATCCCTCTTGTTGATTTTCATCAGAACTCTTGCCGCAGCATTTTGGATCAGCTGAAGACTTCGAACTGCATTTTGTGGACTTCCTGATAGTAAAGAATTACAATAGTCCAGCCTTGAAGTAACAAATGCATGCACTAGTTTTTCAGCATCACCCCTGGACAGAATGTTTCTAATTTTGGCGATATTCCGGAGGTGAAAAAAGGAAACTCTGGAAACCTGTTTAATATGGGATTTAAATGACATGTCTTGGTCAAAAATAACACCAAGATTTTTTACTTTATTACCAGAGGCCAAGTTAATGCCATCCAGATTCAGTGATTGATTAAGAAGTTTATTTTTTGAGGACTCTGGCCCAAAGATTACAACTTCTGTCTTGTCAGAATTTAAATGCAGGAAATTTAAAGTCATCCAGCTTTTGATGTCATCAAGACATGACTGCAGTCGAAGTAACTGATTGGATTCATCAGGATTTATGGATAAATATAGCTGAGTGTCATCAGCATAACAATGGAAATTAATCCCATGCTGTCTGATAATTTTGCCAACCGGAAGCATATATATAGTAAATAGAATTGGTCCAAGGACTGAACCCTGTGGTACTCCACAGGTGACCCTAGAGTTTGAAGAAGATTTATTATTAACATGAACAAACTGGAATCTGTCCGACAGATAAGATTTAAACCAGCCTAATGCTTTCCCCTTAATCCCTACAGTATGCTCAAGTCTTTGTAGGAGAATAATGTGATCAACTGTGTCAAATGCAGCACTGAGATCTAACAGGACAAGTACAGACACAAGTCCATTATCTGAGGCCATGAGAATATCATTGGTGACCTTCACCAGAGCTGTTTCAGTGCTATGATGAGCTCTAAAGCCTGACTGAAACTCCTCAAGTAGGTCATTACTTTGTAAATGTTCACAAAGTTGATTAGCAACTACTTTCTCAAGAATTTTTGTCACGATTTGGGTTTTGTCTTGGTTTATGTTATCAGATTTATTAGTTAAGTTTCTGATTTTGGGGTCTTGTTTGGTTTTGATTTAGACATGTTTTTCTGTTTAGGTTACCTGTTTTCCACCTGTCACTTTATCAGCTCTGTTCGGTCTCCCCTCAGCAATCTGTCAGCTTTCTTGCCTTGATTAGATCCACCTGCTCACTTATAATTAGCCTTCACTCCTGTTCACCTGCTCACTCCCCTATATAGTCCTGCCACAAACCTCTGCTATCTGCCAGATCATTAACGAGCCACGGTGAGTTTAGTTCCAGCATTCTTTATTCTGATTGACCTGTTGACGATAACCCGAGAGCCTTTTTGATTCTGAGCCAGCCTGTTCCCTGATCTGTTTTTCCTGCCCTGTCTGACTGATTTACCGGTTTACCGACTAGTTTCTGTCCTATGGTTATCCGAGCTTGCTTTGCCCTGTCTGTACCTCTGCCTATTTTGGACTGCTTTTTGTGTACCGGATTTTGGACTGCCCTTTTGACTATTGAGCCCGCCTGTTCCTGTTTTCATTATTAAAATCCTGTTTTTTGCCTTAACCTCACTTGTTGGGTTTGAATACTGGGTTTGCCTGATTCACGATCATAACAGAATGATCTGGCCCAACTAAAACCTATCGCCCAACAAGTTTTTTGAAGTTTTTTTTTTTCCCCTCCACACGCTATGGCTTGGGAGGGTTCCAGATTGGCGTTCTGTCCCCCTGGTATCGGTCCCAGACGCCATCTCTCCAGCAGCCGCAGCAGCAGTAACCCGCTGCCTGCTCCGAGTTTACGATTGGGAGGGCTCTTTGTCACAAATTCAGATTCAACTCAGAATAGAAGGGATCACTCACCCAGCGACACCGCTGTCGGCTCTGCCCATGGGTTTTATCCAGAACCAACTTTGTTTATGGAGGTCGAAGCGGAGGTGGTGCGGGATCTTCGCCCGGATCTTTTTTTCTCTCTCCCTCCAGAGGAGGAGATGCAGGGAACGCTGTGGGCTCCACCGATCCCGGCTCTACCGACAGGATCAAACCTCCAGCAAGTCCTGCCGTCCCGCCGTCGGAGGAGGGGACGGAAACCTGTGGGTCGCTCCTTCACCCGTTCTGTTCGGCCGACAAGCGAGTCAGTACCGCGCCCGTCCGTTGCCACTTCCTGCCCAGTGGATCGGAGTCCGGTGCTTCCCAGAGCTGAGCAGCCCACAGCGCCTCCTGTTGGCGCCCGTGATGCTGAGGATCTGGCTCTGGAGGACCAGTTAAGAGCTTTTGCCCCTATTATTAAAGACCTTAGGGAGGCTCTTTTCTGCCAGTATTCAGAGGAGCTGGAGGCAAAATTAAAGGAGGTCGAGGGGCACTATAGAGCGGCTCTCCAAGGTTTCTATAGTGGACTCAATCCTGTCCCCAAGGGTCCAGCCGACGCCCCGGCACCTGCACCTGTCCCAGAGGACCCGCCTCCTACCTCAGCTCCAGTGCCGGCCTCCGGCAGCTATAAGGCAGCACTGTCTGCGCAGCCGGCCCAAGACGCTGCAACCCCGGAGGCTCCGCAGCCGGCCCAAGACGCTGCAACCCCGGAGGCTCCGCAGCCGGCCCGAGACGCTGCAACCCCGGAGGCTCCGCAGCCGGCCCGAGACGCTGCAACCCCGGAGGGTCCGCAGCCGGTCCGAGACGCTGCAACCCAGGAGGGTCCGCAGCCGGCCCGAGACGCTGCAACCCAGGGGGGTCCGCCGCCGGCCCGCGACGTGGGAACCCAGGAGGGTCCGCCGCCGGTCTGCGACGTGGGAACCCAGGAGGGTCCGCCGCCAGTCTGCGACGTGGGAACCCAGGAGGGTCCGCCGCCAGTCTGCGACGTGGGAACCCAGGAGGGTCCGCCGCCAGTCTGCGACGTGGGAACCCAGGAGGGTCCGCCGCCAGTCTGCGACGTGGGAACCCAGGAGGGTCCGCCGCCAGTATGCGACGTGGGAACCCAGGAGGGTCTACCACAGGCCCACGATGAGGGGGTTCAGACGAGCCCTCTTTCAGGCCGCAACTCGGGGGCTCATCGGGACACTGGGCGCCGTGGCCCTCGCCCAGACGACAAGCGGCGCCGTGGCCCTCGCCCAGACGACAAGCGGCGCCGTGGCCCTCGCCCAGACGACAAGCGGCGTCGTGGCCCTCGCCCGAACGACAAGCTCCGTCGGGGGCCTCGCCGAGAAGACAAGCACCCAGAGCCCCATGGAGACTTAGAGGCCCCTGGACCTCTTCGGAAGCTCTTACCCCCTCATCTTTGGCTTGACAGCCAATTTCCCAAGTGGCTGACCAAACTGTCTTTGTCGGAGGTTCTGGAAGGGTTATTGATGAGGTTCTGGGTGTTAAAGGGTCTGGGAGCATCTGAAGTCTGTAGCCCGGGGCCTCCTGAACCTGAAGTCTGTAGTCCGGGGCCTCCTGAACCTGAAGCCTGTAGCCCGGGGTCTCCTGAACCGGAAGCCTGTAGCCAGGCCCCGTCTGAACCTGAAGCCTGTAGCCAGGCCCCGTCTGAACCTGTAGCCTGTAGCCAGGCCCCGTCTGAACCTGTAGCCTGTAGCCAGGCCCCGTCTGAACCTGTAGCCTGTAGCCAGGCCCCGTCTGAACCTGTAGCCTGTAGCCAGGTCCCGTCTGAACCTGTAGCCTGTAGCCAGGCCCCGTCTGAACCTGTAGCCTGTAGCCAGGCCCTGTCTGAACCTGTAGCCTGTAGCCAGGTCCCGTCTGAACCTGTAGCCTGTAGCCAGGCCCCGTCTGAACCTGTAGCCTGTAGCCAGGGGCCGTCTGAACCTGAAGCCAGTAGCCAGGGGCCGACTGAACCTGAAGCCAGTAGCCAGGGGCCGACTGAACCTGAAGCCAGTAGCCAGGGGCCGACTGAACCTGAACTCTGTAGCCAGGCTCCTCCTGAACTCTGTAGCCAGGCTCCTCCTGAACTCTGTAGCCAGACACCTCCTGAACTCTGTAGCCAGGCTCCTCCTGAACTCTGTAGCCAGGCTCCTCCTGAACTCTGTAGCCAAGCGCCTCCTGAACTCTGTAGCCAGGCGCCTCCTGAACTCTGTAGCCAGACGCCTCCTGAACTCTTTAACCAGGCCTCTCTTCTAGCTCTTAGTCCGGCGTTGTCTCCAGCCTTTAGTCCGGCGGCAGGTTCTGTTCTTTCTCTCTCCAGACGTCGGTTCCTGAGGGTCCGGTTCTACCGACGGTCCCCGAGGTTGCTGCTCGGCCGCCGGCCTATGAGAGACCTGCTCCGCCGCCGGTCTATGAGAGACCTGCTCCGCCACCGGCCGCCGGACATCGTTGCTAACCGGGGCCGTCCTTCAGGACACCCGCCGGATTACCTGTCTCACAGAGGTCGTCCGCCGGAGAACCTGACACGCCTAGGACGTCCGCCGGAGAACCTGACACGCCTAGGACGTCCGCCGGAGAACCTGACACGCCGAGGACGTCCGCCGGAGAACCTGACACGCCGAGGACGTCCGCCGGAGAACCTGACACGCCGAGGACGTCCGCCGGAGAACCTGACACGCCGAGGACGTCCGCCGGAGAACCTGACACGCCGAGACCGTCCTTCGGGACGTCCGCCGGAGAACCTGACACGCCGAGACCGTCCTTCGGGACATCCGCCGGACAACCTGACACGCCGAGGCCGTCCTTCGGGACGTCCGCCGAACAACCTGACACACCGAGGCCGTCCTTCGGGACGTCCGCCGGACAACCTGACTCGTCGGGGCCGTCCTCCTGGACGACCGCCTGAGAACCTGACTCGTCGGGGCCGTCCTCCTGGACGACCGCCTGAGAACCTGACTCGTCGGGGCCGTCCTCCTGGACGACCGCCTGAGAACCTGACTCGTCGGGGCCGTCCTCCTGGACGCCCGCCTGAGAACTTGACTCGTCTTGTTTTGTTTGAGTTTTTATTTGGACATTTATTTGATTCTAGCCCTCCGTCCTGTACCTCCCTCCACCCACCCGAGCTAGTCTGTTTTGTTTCTGAGGCCGTCTGGAATCCGGCCTTGAGGAGGGGGTTCTGTCACGATTTGGGTTTTGTCTTGGTTTATGTTATCAGATTTATTAGTTAAGTTTCTGATTTTGGGGTCTTGTTTGGTTTTGATTTAGACATGTTTTTCTGTTTAGGTTACCTGTTTTCCACCTGTCACTTTATCAGCTCTGTTCGGTCTCCCCTCAGCAATCTGTCAGCTTTCTTGCCTTGATTAGATCCACCTGCTCACTTATAATTAGCCTTCACTCCTGTTCACCTGCTCACTCCCCTATATAGTCCTGCCACAAACCTCTGCTATCTGCCAGATCATTAACGAGCCACGGTGAGTTTAGTTCCAGCATTCTTTATTCTGATTGACCTGTTGACGATAACCCGAGAGCCTTTTTGATTCTGAGCCAGCCTGTTCCCTGATCTGTTTTTCCTGCCCTGTCTGACTGATTTACCGGTTTACCGACTAGTTTCTGTCCTATGGTTATCCGAGCTTGCTTTGCCCTGTCTGTACCTCTGCCTATTTTGGACTGCTTTTTGTGTACCGGATTTTGGACTGCCCTTTTGACTATTGAGCCCGCCTGTTCCTGTTTTCATTATTAAAATCCTGTTTTTTGCCTTAACCTCACTTGTTGGGTTTGAATACTGGGTTTGCCTGATTCACGATCATAACAATTTTAGATAAGAAAAGAAGATTAGATATAGGTCTGTAGTTTACTAGCTCATCTTGATCAAGAGAAGGTTTCTTAAGTAAAGGTTTAATAACAGCTACTTTAAAAGCCTTTGGTACATATCCATTTACTAAGGATAGATTAATCATGTCTAAAATAGGACCACTGATCAGAGGGAATACCTCCTTAAACAACTTGGTTGGGATTGGGTCTAACATACAGGTAGAAGGTTTAGATGAAGCTAAAATTTTAGATAGCTCAGAAAGCTCTACTGCTTTTAAACAGTTCAGACACTGCGCAGGTTCTAAGGATTCCTCCAATGCTGCCTCACTTACTGAGGACGAGGTAATCATGTTTGGGAGGATGCCAATTATTTTATTTTTAATGGCATCAATTTTATTTATGAAGAATCCCATAAAATCATTACTGCTAAGAGCTAAGGGGATGGCTGGATCAACAGAGCTGTGGCTCTGGGTAAGTTTGGCAACTGTATTGAAGAGAAATCTAGGATTATTCTTATTCTCCTCAATTAATGATGAAAAATATGCTGCTCTAACTCTGCGAATGGTCTTGTTATACAACAATAGACTGTCCCTCCAGATTAGGTAGGATTCCTCTTGGTGTGTAGAGCGCCATTTTCTCTCCAATTTCCTAACATTGTGCTTCAAGGAATGCAGCTCTGAATTAAACCAAGGAGCCAGCTTCCTGTGAATAATCACCTTATTTTTCAAGGGAGCTACATTGTCTAATGCAGAACGCAATGACAAAGTCATACCGTTTACAAAGACATCTATTTGTGAATTGGAAGAAACAACATTGCTGCCATCTACAGGGCATTTCTGCAATACGGAGGATATTAAAAAGGGGACAGACTCTTTAAGTTTTGATACAGCATTATCCGATAAAGATCTACTATAATGGAACCCTCTTTTGGGGGTGGAGAACTCCGTTAGATTAAACTCAAATGTTATTAAAAAATGATCAGATAGGACAGGGTTGTGAGGAAATACTGTTAATTCTTCACAATCAATGCCATATGTCAGCACAAGGTCCAAAGTATGGAGCCGAGAGTGCGTTGGCTTATGCACATTTTGAGCAAAACCAATTGAATCTAGGATAGTTTTAAAGGCTACACTAAGGTTATCACATTCTGTGTCAACATGGATGTTAAAATCACCCACTATAATAACCTTATCAGTATTTAACACCAAATCAGATAAGAAGTCTGACAGCTGATCCAAAAACTGAGTGCAAGGGCCTGGTGGACGATACAAAACAATAAACAGAAGAGGTTTTATTGCTTTGCAGTTTGGATGAGGGAAACTGAGGGTTAAATGTTCAAAAGAACTGTAGTTATTAATTGGCCTGGGACTAATTAATAAATCAGACTGAAAGATGGCTGCCACTCCTCCTCCTCTTCCCACAGATCTGGGAATGTGGAAATTTGAATAATTGGAGGGAGTTGACTCATTTATACTAACGTAGTCCTCTTGTAGCCAGGTTTCTGTGAGACAAAACAAATCAATCTGTTTATCAGAAATCAATTCGTTAACTAACAAAGTCTTTGGAGGGAGAGACCTTATATTTAATAGACCACATTTAATTGTTTTATTTTTAGGTTCAAGGTGAACCGTATTGATTTTTATTAGGTTTTTATGATTTGTTCCTTTTAGATAAGTTTTTGATCTGTTAAGTTTTGGCCGTGGGAAAGACACCGTCTCAATAGGATAATGGGTGGGTAACAGTACAGAAGCTGCAGAGAGGTGTGTTAAACTACGGCTCTGCTTCCTGGTCTGGACCCTGGGTTGTCAGCATTTAGGAGAACTAATAAAACCGGCCAGATTTCTAGAAAGAAGAGCTGCACCATCCAAAGTGGGATGGATGCCGAACAAGAAGAGAAAAAAAAGAAAGAGAAGTAGGCCGCCCGTAGGCCTCCCAAGCCCCTCCCAGATGGGGGCAACAGACCCTGGAGTCAGACCCACCAAGCGCCCCACTCCGAGTGCCCCCAGAGCCCCAGGAACCCCTCCACCCAGCCACTGCGCCCTGCAGGAAACAACCCACCGACCCCCATTCCACTAAGAGATGGTGCTAATCAAAGGAGCCCAAAGAGGTCGCTCCGATGTGGATGCAGATGCTGTCTCAAGATTAATATGATCCAACAAAAGATCTCTATACTGATTGATACTGAGATTTTCCTTACTTTTCCAATTCATGAGGATAGTTTTCTTTGCGATACATAATGCAGTGAAAACCATGTAAACTATTTTATTCCCCAGAGGGCTTTCCTCAAAATTACCGAGCAAGCAAACTGATGGGGAAGGTGAAATTTTACAACTCAAGCACTTTGATAAGTCCTTACATATCTGTGTCCAGAACCTCTGGACTGGTGTGCATAACCATAACACATGAATATAATTATCAGGATGATTGCCTATGCAGTGTGGACAGATATTAGATTGTGCCAAACCCATCTTGAATAATCTTTGTCCTGTGTAGTGTACTCTGTGAAGGATTTTGTATTGTATTAGTTGTAAGTTGGTGTTTCTAGTTAATTTGAAAGTTCTTAGACATATCTGAGCCCAGAAGTTTTGTTCAAAGCTAACTGATAAATCCTCTTCCCATTTCATAATAGGAAGAGATAATGAATCATCTATTTTAGTCAGTGTTCTGTATGATTTAGACAGTAGTTTGGGGGGGGGGTTAAATCTAGGAACTCTAATATATTAGTTGGGATTTGTAAACCACCTTTAATATGCTTAAATTTATTTCTAATTATAGATTTAAGTTATTCATATTCCAAAAAATATATTTTTTACCAATGCCATATTGCATATTTAGTTTGGAAAAATTTATTGTCATGATTTGTCTTAGGATGAACCCGGCCACAGCACGCACACACAGAGCTGGTTCTTAAAGTGAGGTTATTGAACAGGGTGGATGATGGATGACGAGAGGAACCTGAGTCTTTTAACTGACGGAGATGTAGGGTGCAGAAGCTGGCCGACAGGAGGAGTGCAGGGAGACTGACCAGGAAGGAACACCGGAACCGAAGACTTGAGACCAGGGCGGAGCACTTGAGACCATTACGTGTTGGAGAGGATTTAACCTTAAAAAACAGACAGACGAGACCAGACACCACAGCTTCTCCTCAGTGACCAGCAGGGGGATTCGTTTATTCTGGACTTACAATCATCTTCATTTCACAGAAGTCCCAACAATCCCAACAATATGGGGTAACTTTCAGCCTTTATAGGGATACAGTATGACGTAAATAGGAACATGATATCTTACTGTGTACAGGCGCTGCTCTGGACCAAAAGCCCTCCCTCCCTAGTTGGAGGGGTGTGTGTGTGTGAAATGGTGTGTGTGTCCTCTTCCATTTCTAGGAAGTCCTATAAACAGATCTTTGGGAAACATTCTAGAACTAATCATTCTTTGGGCAGTGATTTCAGTTATTAAGACAAACAGGGTTCCATCTTAACCATATTAAAAGACGAAATCCCCCATACATCCCCCCTTTGGCACACTGGTGAGCCATATCAAGGGAAAACCACACTGGGAACTATAAGAAAAGTGGAATAATGTAATTGTGGAGTAATAGAGGAATATAAAAGGGTAAAAATACTTGCTTTGATTATCAAACAGAAAAAAGAACAAAGAAAAATTGGTAATGTATGGTCGTAAATGTAGACTAAAATAAAAACATGCACTGAACTATATACGAATGTACAAAATGTCCATTGTTTTTCCATATGCCAGTTATTTCTGACCATATGCAACCGAAAAATCCCTGTCGCTGGTATTTATGTGTTTATTCAGGGTAAAAACTGTTGCATGGACCCCTCCCCCACGGGCGTCCGCCAGCCGACCACCTGACCGACCAGCATGGCTCAGAAACCCAGCCATGGTACTCACAATGTCGTCAAAAGACATAAACACCTAAAAAATAACAGAAAAGAAGACAAACATATTAAGCAAAATTAAAAAACAATAGAATAGTATAATATAATCATTCAGTTTCTACGGTTATCACCCAAAAACATCCACTTAAAACCATCCCCATGATGCACCTTATCATAAATCAAAACTTCAGGGATTTAGCATAGCATAGATAAACTCAGAATTTATAACATTTGATGGGATTGGCAGCTTCGTAGTGTGGCAAAGTTCTTGTCCTCATGTCGCTGACACCGTATGTCGCTCTCCAGGGTCCTTTGATTAAATCGTACTGCTTTCTCACAGTCCTGGTGCAGGGCCCCCTCTGTTGCAAACATCATGCCTCTGAGTCCCTTAGTCCAGCACACAAAGAGGGACCCCGCCCTTCTACGTCCCTGGGTCGCCCTAAGGAGACAGGAAAAACTAACCAGTATCGTATATTACAATGATTTCCCAGCTCAGAGTCTTCACTAGTCTCATGATGATATCCTTTAAATGTCAATGAGGCTAATGTACTTTTTCTTTAACATTGATGTTTAGTGTCCATTTGATTTCATTTCAGTTTTATCTCAACTCGTACTGAGTATAAGTTGTAACAATTCACTAATAACATTACAACACTCTGTGTATTCGTAATTTCACCTTAACTTATCCTGCAACATAATCTTTTTGTGTGTATTCGACTTGAACTTCCAAACTTAAATACCTTCCAAGATCGCTCACCTGAAAGCTTAAATCAAAACAAAAACAACAGCTATGCCGACTCAATTAAAAACTAGATATTAAGAAAATAGAGAACAGAATGGTTGAAAATAATGTAGAATGTTCAGCCACAGCAGACATGCAACCTGTAGCAGCTAAAGCAATGGTCTTACTGAAAAATTGTTCGAATTGTTTTCTAATAACATCACTTTTTCTCATTATATTATCAGCCCATACATGAAAGTCCGCTTCGGTGACAATTCATCCCATCCTCCATGAACCATGCTCCACTCCAGGACATAGGAACAGTAGGATATAAAATAAAATTACAACTGGTGGTCACAAAAAGAAGCAGCAATGCCTCACTTGTCTCGCCTTTAAAATCAATACATTTTTTCCAAAGCAGAACCTCCGTGTGGCAAATCTTATGTTAAAAAAAAGGAAAAATAAAGAGAGAGAGGTATGCTTAACTTACCTCCTCTTTTCTGTTTCTCAATGGGCCCCGGTTTGCCATTGGCGGTATGCTGCTGTGGAAAGCCTTTTTTCCTCTCCCTTGTCCACATCCTGCCGACAACGCCAATTCTGTTGGAGAGGATTTAACCTTAAAAAACAGACAGACGAGACCAGACACCACAGCTTCTCCTCAGTGACCAGCAGGGGGATTCGTTTATTCTGGACTTACAATCATCTTCATTTCACAGAAGTCCCAACAATCCCAACAATATGGGGTAACTTTCAGCCTTTATAGGGATACAGTATGACGTAAATAGGAACATGATATCTTACTGTGTACAGGCGCTGCTCTGGACCAAAAGCCCTCCCTCCCTAGTTGGAGGGGTGTGTGTGTGTGAAATGGTGTGTGTGTCCTCTTCCATTTCTAGGAAGTCCTATAAACAGATCTTTGGGAAACATTCTAGAACTAATCATTCTTTGGGCAGTGATTTCAGTTATTAAGACAAACAGGGTTCCATCTTAACCATATTAAAAGACGAAATCCCCCATATACGAAGCACAGGAGCCGAGAACTTGAGACCAGGACGGAACACAGGAGTTGAGAACAGGAGTTGAGAACTTGAGAGCAGGACGGAACAGTGTCTTGGGTTGAGGCTGGCTGGAATAAAGCTGAAGAAAGTCTCCTGGCTGACTGAACAAAAAACAAAGCTGAAGTGAAGTCTACTGGCTGACTGAAACAAAAAACTGAGCTGACACAGGGTTCTGGCAGAAACTGAGCAGGAGAAGAACACTACGGACCGGCAACGAGAACAGAATGAGGTGAGAGTATATAGAGGTGAACAAAGGTGGCAACAGATCAGAGATAATTGCAGCCTGACAGGTGGAACCAATCAGTCAAACTGAACACTGAGGGACCAAAGGGCCAGCGAACACGGAGAACCAAAGGTCAAAGAACACGGAGGGCCAAAGGACTAGAGAACACGGAGATCCAAAGGGCTAGAGAACATGGAGGAACCAAAGGGGCTAGAGAACACGGAGGAACCAAAGCACACGCTGGAGCACAACCCGTGTGCGGCACACCTGGGAAAGGAAACAGGCGCTCGACAGTGCCAGGGGAAAGAACGGGCGCATGACAGCGCCAAAGGGAAGGAACGGGCGCACGACAGCGCCAAAGGGAAGAAACGGGCGCACGACAGCGCCAAAGGGAAGAAACGGGCACACAACAGCGTCAAAGGGAAGGAACGGGCGCACGACAGCGCCAGAGGGAAGGAACGGGCGTACGGAAACGCCAGGGGAAAATAACGGGCGTACGGGAACGCCAGGGGGAAGGAACGGGCGTACGGAGACGCCAGGGGGAAGGAACGGGCGTATGGAAACGCCAGAGGGAAGGACAGGCGGACTGATCCGCTAGGGCTCAACAGCGTACGGAAACGCTGGAGCACAACTAGCGTACAGAAACGCCAGGGGAGAGAACGGGCGTACGGAAACGCCAGGGGAAAGAACGGGCGTACGGAAACGCCAAGGGAAAGGAATGGGCGTACGGAAACGCCAGGGGGAAGGAACGGGCGTACGGAAACGCCAAGGAAAGGAATGGGCGTACGGAAACGCCAAGGGAAAGGAACAGGCGTACGGAAACGCCAAGGGAAAGGAACGGGCGTACGGAAACGCCAAGGAAAGGAACGGGCGTACGGAAACGCCAAGGGAAAGGAACGGGCGTACGGAAACGCCAAGGGAAAGGAACAGGCGTACGGAAACGCCAAGGGAAAGGAACGGGCGTACGGAAACCCCAAGGGAAAGAAACGGGCGTACGGAAACGCCAAGGGAAAGGAACGGGCTTACGAAAACGCCAGGGGAAGGACCGGGCGTACGGAAACGCCAGAGGGAAGGACAGGCGGACTGATCCGCTAGGGCTCAACAGCGTACGGAAACGCTGGAGCACAACTAGCGTACAGAAACGCCAGGGGAGAGAACGGGCGTACGGAAACGCCAGGGGAAAGAACAGGCATACGGAAACGCCGGGGGGGGGGGGGGGGGTGGGGGAAAGCAGGAGTACTGAAACACTAGGGTTCAACAGCGTACGGAAACGCTGGAGCACTACTAGTGAACAGAACCGCCAGGGAAAAACCCCGCCGGGGCGTAAAGGAAACGCCGGGGCACAAGGAAAGAAATCGCCGGGGCATGAGGGAATTTCTAAAACACTAGGAACAAGATCCAAAGGCGTCCAGACACGCCAAGGAATCTAAACGAAGGGCGTCCTAACACGTCGGAGAACACGAGATCTACAGGGGTCAGAGGGCGTCCAAACACGCCGAGAAACACGAGATCTACAGGGGTCAGAGGGCGTCCAAACACGCCTAGAAACACAAAGACTAAACACAAGGAGTCAGAGGGCATCCTAACACGGCGGGAACACGAAATCTACAGGGGTCAGAGGGCGTCCTAACACGCCGAGAAACACGAAAACTAAACACTAGGAGTCAGAGGGTGTCCTAACACGCCAGGGAACTAGAACAAAGGGCTAGGCAGCAACAGGCCAGGCGCGCCAGAGGG
Source organism: Fundulus diaphanus (assembly GCA_037039145.1). Taxonomy (NCBI): domain Eukaryota; kingdom Metazoa; phylum Chordata; class Actinopteri; order Cyprinodontiformes; family Fundulidae; genus Fundulus; species Fundulus diaphanus. The sequence continues at coordinate 7,687,180 of CM073129.1, read as the reverse complement.
CACAGACAGCGGCACGAGTGCCGGAGAACTCTGGCAACTACACAACAGGGAAAAAACAGGAAACAGGGGAACAGAACCAGGGGAAAACGAAACAAAATGAAAACTACGGAAGGCTAGAGAGGACTAGACTAACCTAAACAGGACAAAACTAAAATAAAGAAAAACAGGAGAAGTAAAAGCGTAGGGACCTTAAAAACGCAGGGACCTTAAAGAGTGCAGGGACCTTAAAGAGTGCAGGGACCTTAAAGAGCGCAGGGACCTTAAAGAGCGCAGGGACCTTAAAGAGCGCAGGGACCTTAAAGAGCGCTGGAACCCATCCAATGCAGGGACCCATCCAACGCAGGAACCCAGACAGCGCAGGAACTCAGACAGCGCAGGAACCCAGACGGCGCAGGAACCCAGACAGCGCAGGAACCCAGACTCACAGACATTAAGGGGATAAAACAAACAAAACTTAGAAAAACAAATACAGAACTAAGACCAGAACTACCAAACTTGACAGGGACTAAAATGCTAATACAGGACTAGACAGGAACCACAGGGCCAGACAGGAACCACAGGGCTAAACAGGAACTACAGGGCTAAACAGGAACTACAGGACTAACAGGAACTACAGGGCTAGACTAGAAAATAAAAACAAAACCAGAAAACTAGGAAGGGAGCCAAACAATAAAGCAAACTAGAGCCGAGAACTTGAGACCAGGACGGAACACCAGAGCCGAGGACTTGAGACCAGGACGGAACACAGGAGTTGAGAACAGGAGTTGAGAACTTGAGAGCAGGACGGAACAGTGTCTTGGGTTGAGGCTGGCTGGAATAAAGCTGAAGAAAGTCTCCTGGCTGACTGAACAAAAAACAAAGCTGAAGTGAAGTCTACTGGCTGACTGAAACAAAAAACTGAGCTGACACAGGGTTCTGGCAGAAACTGAGCAGGAGAAGAACACTACGGACCAGCAACGAGAACAGAATGAGGTGAGAGTATATAGAGGTGAACACAGGTGGCAACAGATCAGAGATAATTGCAGCCTGACAGGTGGAACCAATCAGGCTGCACAGGGAAGAGAGAGAGGAAGGGAGGCTCAGCATGCAGCCTACAAGCTGCATCCTGACATTGATGAACTCGTTTCCGTCAAGTAAATGTTCCAGATATTCAATACCTTTATTCTTCCAGTATGTAAAGTTTATCATATTATTTTGTAGGATGTCAGGGTTGTTCCAGATGGGTGTACGACTGCATGGGATAAGTGATGACTTCGTCATTTTAAGAAACTCCCACCATGCTGTCAGAGTAGAGTTGATGTTAATATTTTTAAAGCATGGGAGAAGCATTTGTTCTTCCTGTTTGAAGTTAAAACAACAGAACATTCCTGCAAGCCAGCTCTTGAAACAGACCAAATGCCTGTAACTTAATGAAAATAAAATGATTACATTCACATTTCTCTAACACCAGGTCTCGTTGGAGTTTGAACCCTCGCTTTCAGGACTCGCCATTGAATTTTCCAAGCCACTCTCCTGTTTCGCCACGTAACCCTGTCTGCTGTGATTCCAGTTGGCAGTTGCCGACCCCGCTCCTAAAGAGCCTTCTCTTCCCGATCGAGCCTCGCTCACCCTCCACCAATCCACCATTCAGCCTCCCTGTGTCAACGCCACGATCCATACAAACCCTCCCCGGAGAGGATTTCCACCTCGTAACCTCAACGCTCCACCTTCAGCATTTCCACTCCTCAGTTCCCATGCATTTCCCCCTGGTTGTGAATCAACCATCCTGCAGTAAGCTGTCTCTCCTGATCAAACATTTATCTGCTCACCTGTTTTCCTCTCTAATCACTCTGTTTCCCCGTAATGCAGTTGTGTACCCGTTCCCGAACGTTCCAGCTCCGGAAACCCCAACCCAGTCTTCGCCACTATTCAATAAAACCTTTTAAGCGTAAAACTCTTCCGGTCTCCTGAGTGTGTTCTGCATGTGGCCAAACAATCAGGACATCTGTACTGTTTGGGTGCTGTTTTCTCCACCTCCTATCTGCAGGGTGTGACTGGCAGGTGCTGCTTCACAGGTGTTTTCCATCTACCTCTCATCAGTGGTGCTTTATTAGGAGCTGCTACCAGGAGGAAGGTGTCAGATTATTAGTGCTTCCTATGTGGTAACCTGACCAAAAACTGCACAGATCTCCTTGCCTTCTCAAGTTCAGCCTGTTCTTACCTTCTGTGCCGTTTTCCTCCTCAGATGTTCTGGTATTATTCTAGTTGCCTCCAAGCCTTGACTCAAGTCCAGCTCCCTTTGGGATCTCCTCCTTGTAGGCTTAGCTGTAGTCTTCTTCCTCTCTCAGAGATCCTCTTTTATGAAGTTTGGTTCAACCTTCACTCAACTGACTCCACCGCACCTGCCTGTCCACCCTCCAATGCTCCCTGACAGAACTGTGAAAATCAGCTCTCAACCACAACACCTCCAACCAACCTCAGCTCATTGGGTGACTCACTTCCCCCTGGAACCACCTTCTGGCCCTCATCTGTAAGCAAAGCCCACTCTGTTTCTTTTGCTGGATTCCAGACATCTCACTGGATCATCTGCTACTTTACCCCTATAAAACTCTTAAACTGCTTCCCTGTCTCTGTAGCTGTCACCTGTTAACAGAGCACCATTTGTCTGGCATTATGACACAAGCATGTTGTGGTTAGGCCTCTTCTTAAAAAAACAGGCTTAGATCCTACAGCATTTTCAAATTTCAGGCCAATTTCTCATTTGCTATTTTGTCCAGAACAATCCTTTGTTCTGGAAATTATTATTTTTATTCAGTTACAGTCTTTTCTCGAATATAACAATCCGTTTGAAAAATTCCAGTCTGGCTTTAGATCCTGTTAGGAAAATTTACTACTTACCTGCGTGTTCGTTTATTCTGGAAATTAAGGACACATATTGACATAAAACATTCACAGAGACGAATGCAAAGTTATTCAAAATGTATTAAAAGAGTTGAATAGTACAAAACATGTATCAATACATGGCTCTTCCTCGCTTCCACTGAGTGGAGGCTGAAGCCTTGAGCAAAGAGGAGTCTGAATTATCTCTTCCACAATGTTATATAGCATTTCTGTGGAATTATCTATGCCCTGAAAGTGGGATGTGTCTAGCAACGGAGGCTGTCCACATCCTGCAGCATTGGTCTTCCCCTCGTCTCTGGTCAGTGTCATCCCATCTAGTCTTCGTCTGCTTCTTTCTTGAAGATTTAGACCTACATCTTTCCCTCACTGTGCGTTATAGTTATCTTAACCTTCATGAAAACAGAGTGTCTCTCTAGTAACAATATTCCTTAAAACACTCCCATTTGACTGATTTAACCTCCACCACGTCATAAATGAACACTCTGTGCTTCTACAAAACTAACTTTGTCAACGATATCATCATAGCACTGAAACTGTACTACTCAAATGGGGCATTTCTCAAATGATGTCAAATTTTTCCCGAGACAGCCCAGTTTCCCGGTTGGTCGGACAGGAAGAGTGCAAATTACATCGGCAACAACCACAATACTAATCATTTTGGAAGATGACGACGTCCCAGGAGCTTCATTTGAAACGGCTTCAGTAGAGAAACCCATCTTAAACGTTGACTCCTCAAAATGAGCTGAAAGAAAGCAAAATCAGTAAAAAGGTTGAAGAGACTGTCCTCTTCTCTCTCACAACGGATCAAACTCGAGGAAGAAACCCGCTGAATACATGTAGAATTACAGCTAATACTAAGAATATATATATATATATATATATATATATATATATATATATATATATATATATATATATATATATATATAGCTGACAGCTTTGCTAGGGCCCGGGACAATGCAGTCTTTTTGGGCCCCCTCCTCTACACCTGCTGCCACCACACACACACACACACACACACACACACACACCAAAAAAAGTCAACTTAACTGTATACTTCATGCCCTGGAAATCTCTGTATTTTATACTGGATATTTTCAACCCATCTATTGAATTTAGTGCACTAGTTGAACTTTTCTTCATAAGGGAACAGCAAGCACGGCAGCCAAAATATGGCCTTTTTTGACCTGCTGTATATTAGCCAGTCCCTAAGCTCCTCATCACTTGTTTGGCTCAGCAGGTTGACCTTCAGGGAAATGTGCTTGAGTGGTTTAAGTCCTGCGTAATAGACAGAACTTTTTCTGTCATTATAGGTGATCTGCACTCCTCTTTTTCAATCCCTCTGACCTCTGGGGTACCTCAGGGATCAATTCTGAGGCCTGTTCTTCTTTCACTATACATGCTGCCATTAGGACCTATCATTGCATGTCATAATCCGTCATTTCATCTGTATGCAGATGATCTGCAAATCTATCTGCCAGTCACGCCCAAATCCCCACTCAGTCTATATTCCATTGATAGCTGTTTAAGAGACATTAAGCATTGGCTATCTCAAAATTCTCTTCACTTAAATAATAACAAAACAGATTTTGTTTAACTCTTCCAGTAATTCATGTATTACTTCTCCCAGTCTAGATCTTTCACTCCCCCGCTTCACCCAGGTGGTAAAAAATCTAGGAGTGAAGCTTAACCGTAGTTGAAAACTTGATAAACAGATAAATTCAGTTGTGAAAACAAGTTTCTTTCAACTCTGCTTTTTAAGGAAAAGGCTCCCCTTAGCTGTGGCGATCTGGAGAAAGGCTTTGACTTCGTAAGCTCTAGACTTGATTATTGTAATGCTTTATATTTTGGCATCAATCAGTCTTCCATCTGTTGTCTACAGCTTGTACAAAACTCTGCTGCTCGCTTACTGACTAATACACTTAAGTATGAACATATCACTTCCGTCCTTTCATCTCTGCTCTATGGTCAGCAGACACATATCTGCTGGAGGTTCCTCACTCTAGGTGCAAGAAATGGAGGGACCGGTCCTTTTCTTTTGCTGGCCCAGCAGCCTGGAATAGTCTTCCCTTTCAGCTGTGTGCCATATCCGACCTGGTCTTGTTCTAAACCAAACTTAAGACCCAATTTTTTAGAAGAGATTTTGATGCTTAACTTGTAGTACTCTTATAGTACTCTTTTAGTACTGTTATATTAGTACTCAGTATTCTGATTGGTTGGCGTCACTTCCTGTTTGCGGTAAGGCATATTGTGTCACTTCCTGTTGTCACGGTGTGAATTGCGGTCTGTTGCTCCAGACTCTCTCGCTTTTATCTTTAATCTCTTTGCTGTAACATCTGTTTCTAACACATAAGCACTTTTAAAACATTCTCTGTTGCTGCACATCATGTTTGGGAACTCCTCGTGTTTTACGCAGTTTTCTTTTCTTGGCGTGGTAAAAGGGCGCTAGCCTAGCTTTAGCCAAGCCTAGCTTTAGCCTCACAGTGGCTTCTTCCCCTACTCTTCCATCCACTTCTCCGTCTCTGCCTAAGTCTCCCCCTATCTCCTGCTCTCTGTGTCAGATGTTAAGTTATTCCTCTGCCTCCTTTAGTGATAACGGTACATGTAATAAATGTAGTGTTTTTGTAGCTTTGGAGGGGAGGGTGTCAGAATTGGAGACCCGTCTCCGTGCTGTTGAAAAACCAGCTGATAACTGCCCCTTTGCTAGCGCTGAGCCACATAGAGTAACTTCACGTAGCGGTCCTCCAGCAGCAGCACCCGAGCAGCTGGGTAACCAGGCCTGCTGGGTGACGGTTCGTAGGAAGCATAGCTCTAGATTCCAGCCCCCAGGTCACCACCAACCCGTCTGCGTTTCTAACAAATTTTCCCCACTCAGCGACACACCCGCTGAGAAGCCGACCCTGGTGATTGGCAGCTCAATAGTCAGAAACATTGCACTAGAGACACCAGGGACCATAGTCAAATGCCTGCCAGGGGCCAGAACGGGCAACATCGAATCCTACCTGAAACTGCTAGCTAAGGATAAGCGTAAATACAGTAAGATTGTTATTCACGCTGGTGATAATGACACCCGGTTACGCCAATCGGAGGTCACTAAAATTGGTGTTGCTTCGGTGTGTAAGTTTGCTAAAACAATGTCGGACTCCGTAATTTTCTCTGGTCCCCTGCCTGATCTGACCAGTGATGACATGTTTAGCCACATGTCATCATTCAACCGCTGGTTCTCTAGGTGGTGTCCTGAAAACAAGGTGGGCTACATTGATAACTGGCAAACTTTCTGGGGAAAACCTGGTCTGATCCGGAGAGATGGCATCCATCCCACTTTGGATGGTGCAGCTCTTCTTTCTAGGAATCTGGCCAGATTTATTAGTTCTCCTAAATGCTGACAACCCAGGGTCCAGATCAGGAAGCAGAGCCGTAGTTTAACACACCTCTCTGCAGCTTCTGTACTGTTACCCACCCATTACCCTATTGAGATGGTGTCTTTCCCGCGGCCAAAACTGAATAGATCAAAAACTGATCTAAAAGGAACAAATCATAAAAATTTTATAAAAATCTATACATCTCTCCTTGAAACAAAAAATAAAACAATTAAATGTGGTATATTAAATATAAGGTCTCTCCCTCCAAAGACTTTGTTAGTTAATGAATTGATTCTCGATAATCAGATTGATTTATTTTGTCTCACAGAAACCTGGCTACAAGAGGACTACGTTAGTATAAATGAGTCAACTCCCTCTAATTATTTAAATTTTCACATTCCCAGATCTACGGAATAAGGAGGAGCGGCAACGCTCTTTCAGTCAGGCCGATTAATAACTGCAGTTCTTTTTAACATTTAACCCTCAGTTTCCCTCATCCAAATTGCAAAGCAATAAAATGTGGGGAACCAGTTGCTGGGGACCTTAGATCAAGGAACCCCCCCTTCCATTAAATTCAATTCTATTCCCTTTTACCTTTACTATAAATATTTTGTTTTGTTATTAAAAAGCACTGTGGTTATGTTAAGCTGAACATTCATTACATTTAGGTAACGATTCTGGCTGAGAGTGAAATTAGTTAAAAAGAGATCAGTTTTGAACAGGCGCTTAGGGCAGCCCTGGGTCCTAAGTTTCTGGCCGTTTTTCAGGCCGTTTATCAATATGCGTTCTTGAGCGTTCTCGTGTGCTCGTGACACGTCATCAGCCTCAGCCCGAGCACTGTTCCGATTGCCGAGAACGCCAAACCGAGAACGCGCCGAATTCCCCGGATGTTGTTCTCGCCCGCCCTCTTTATCGAGCATGCATCAGAGCAGACTTGTGCGTTCTTCAGACTGACCGCTTTCCCAGAATGCACCGCGGCAAGATAATTTTTAGGCTTTTTAGAAACTGAAAATGTTGTTTTAAAAAATTTTTCAATAAGATTTATTCTGGTGTAGTATATAAATAGTTTTGAATGTTAAAGAAATGCTAAAGAACTGTGCGTCTCATGACGTCACAAGTACGCTTCTGTTCCAATACACCATACGTGCTGCGTGCTCGCGTTCTTGTCAAGTCCGATCTTCCTGTGTTCTCGCCAAGACTGGACTTGACGAGAACGCGAGTCCGTACTCGCGTTCTCGTGAATTGAGAAACGGCCTCTGTGTTGGAGAACGTAAACTCATTATTAAAGAACAGCCATAGTGTGACGCACGTCTGATGTATGAATGTTGTTGGCATTTTCAGGTAAGCCAAAGTAATGGAAAAAGTTACCAAAAGGCACTGTATGTTTCTGACATGAAGTTTCTGTGTTGGAGAACGTAAACTCCTTATTAAAGAACAGCCAAAGTGTGACGCACGTCTGATGTATGAATGTTGTTGGCATTTTCAGAAAAAGGGAAAGTAAAGAAACTTTACAACCACCGCATGTCTCGATATCACTTTGTTCGAGTGTGCAACAAAATATTGGAGGTCCCACCGAGATTTATCAACGCTTCGTCGCGGGACTTTCTTTGAGTGATGCTGACCGGAGCGCGCAGCGGCGGGAGCGCGCATACACGGCGCACGACCGACACGGAGGAGTTGGCGGAGACCGTCTCTCAGCGGCTATGGCACTTACAGTTGGATCAGTTCAAAGAGGTGTGTACAGAAGCTAAAATCCAAAGCGGACATTCTGTAACAAGGCAAGCGTTAATACGATTAATAACAGAGTCCTTTGATGCTGTGATTAACGATGAAGAAGAGGAGGTGGCGAGGTGCTATCTTCAGAGAATGTTAAAATCAATTGAACTGATATCACAACATTCTGAAGTTACTGGTGAAGAGGAGGAAACGTGTAACACGTCACAGAGTACCCAGGCTGTAACTGAACAAATAGATTTAGCAGAAAAATACTCACAGCTCCACCTTAACAACCAAGCTTTGCAAGAGGAAGTACGGAGGCTAAATGAACATATAAATGGCAAGCCTCAGAGAACAGTGACTGAAAATGTGATGCCAACCACAGCAAATAGGCTTCCAGAAGTGACCATATGGAGGGAATTTAAAATATGTGGTCAGATAGGGGAGAAGGGTCAGAAAGACAGTCTCTCATACACAAACTTAATGCATCAGATTGAGAGAGGCCTGAGTAAAGGACATTGTGAGGCTGAAGTAATAGAAGCTGTAATAAAATCAATCAGCCCTGGGTTAAGCATTCGTGACATGCTGGAAATTAAATGGGATTTGACCCTGTCCCAGCTCAAAGCAATTTTAAAGGGACATTTCAAAGAGGATAGCTCCACTGATATTTATCAAAGACTGATAAATATCACACAGGACAGTCGTGAATCCCCCCAGAATTTCCTCTTTAGAGCAATTGAACTGAAGGAGAGGCTGCGGCTTGCTTCAAGAGAAGTCGATGCTGATGAGCAGTACAGCACCGAGTTCATTCATTGGAAATTCCTGAGGTCAGTCAGTACTGGACTGGTGAGTGACAACATAAAGTTTCAGCTAAAGCCTTACCTTGATGATCAAACTGTGACAGATGAGATTCTTATTGAAAAGATGAATGAGGCTGCAAGTGTGGATTCAGAACGACAGTCCAAACAGAGGAAAAGCTACAACACTAAAATTCCAAAAAGTAACTGTCATGGTTTAAGTTTTGTCTGGTTTCTTTTTTGTTATTTTGCAGTTCTCTCAGCTCTCCCTCGCTCAGCTTTTAGTCACACCTCTGGACACCAATTAGTCTTTATTCCCATCACCTTTCAGGCTGCAATTACCCCTGATCTGTTGCCACCTGTGTTCACCTCTTTATAGGACTCACCTCATTCTGTTCTCGTCGCCAGTCCATAGCGTTCACTCCCACTCCGTCTCTGCCAGAATTATTGTCAGCTCAGTTTTTGTTCCAGTCAGCCAATAGACCTTCCGTCAGCTTTGTTTTTGTTCCAGTCTCTGCCTAGATCCAGCTCAGCTCTGTTCCCACTCCTGTTCTCAACTCCTGGTGAGCTGTTCTGGTCTCAAGTCCACGGCTGAGATGTTCTGGTCTCAAGTCCACGGTTCAGATGTTCTGGTCTCAAGTCCACGACTCAGATGTTCTGGTCTCAAGTCCACGGCTCAGATGTTCTGGTCTCAAGTCCACGACTCAGATGTTCTGGTCTCAAGTCCATGGCTCAGATGTTCTGGTCTCAAGTCCACGACTCAGATGTTCTGGTCTCAAGTCCACGGCTCAGATGTTCTGGTCTCAAATCCTCGGCTCAGATGTTCTGGTCTCAAGTCCTCGGCTCTAATGTTCTGGTCTCAAGTCCTCGGCTCTGATGTTCTGGTCTCAAGTCCTCAGCTCAGATGCTCCGTCCTGGTCGCTAGTCTTCGGCTCCAGAGTTCCTCTCGGTCAGTCTCTCTACACGCCTCCTGCCGGCCAGCTTCTGCACCCTACACCTCCGTCTGTTGAAAGACTCTGGGTTCATCATCATCCATCTTCCACACCATTCAATAAACTCACTCCTAAGAACTAGCTCTGTGTGTGCGTGCTGTGTCCGGGTTCATCCTAGAAAAATATCATGACATTATGGACCGGCCAAGGGATGAACCCGAGCAGGCACAGAGCCTGGTGCAGAAGCTGGTAGGACCTGCCCCGCCTCCGGTTCATCTCGCCTGGGTCGCCGTGCGGCGACGCCTCGCCTCCGGTTCATCTCGCCTGGGTCGCAGTGTGGCGACACCCCGCCTCCGGTTCATCTAGCTTGGGTCGCCGCATGGCGACGCCTCGCCTCTGTTTCGTCTCGCCATGGTCGCTGAGTTGCGACGTCAGGCTTCCGGTTCGTCTGCCGGGGTCGCATCCGCAACGCCCCGCCTCTGACTCTGTTTCCCGGATCGCCTTTCGCGAAGTCCACCTCCCACGCTGCTCAGCTTTAAAGGACGGCGCTCCTCGTCGTTGCTGCCCAGCACCAAGATGTTTTACTTTATTACCAGAGGCCAAGTTAATGCCATCCAGATTAAGTGATTGATTAAGAAATTAATTTTTTGAGGACTCTGGTCCAAAGATTACAACTTCTGTCTTGTCAGAATTTAAATGCAGAAAATTTAAAGTCATCCAGCTTTTGATGTCATCAAGACGTGCCTGTAATTGAAGTAATTGATTGGATTCATCAGGATTTATGGACAAATACAGAGTGTCATCAGCATAACAGTGGAAATTAATCCTATGCTGTTTGATAATTTCGCCAATCGGAAGCATATATATAGTAAAGAGAATTGGTCCAAGGACTGAACCCTGTGGTACTCCACAAGTGAACCTAGAGTTTGAAGAAGATTTATTATTAACATGAACAAATTGGAATCTGTCCGAAAGATACGATGTAAACCAGCCTAATGCTTTCCCCTTAATCCCTACAGTATGCTCAAGTCTTTGTATGAGAATATTGTGATCAACTGTATCAAATGCAGCACTGAGATCTAACAGGACAAGTACAGACACAAGTCCATTATCTGAGGCCATGAGAATATCATTAGTGACCTTCACCAGAGCTGTTTCCGTGCTATGATGAGCTCTGAAGCCTGACTGAAACTCCTCAAGCAGGTCATTACTTTGTAAATGTTCACATAGTTGATTAGCAACTACTTTCTCAAGAATTTTAGATAGGAAAAGATTAGATATAGGTCTGTAATTTACTAACTCATCTTGATCAAGAGATGGTTTCTTAAGTAAAGGTTTAATAACAGCTACTTTAAAAGCCTGTGGTACATATCCATTTACTAAGGATAGATTAATCATGTCCAAAATAGGGCCACTGATCAATGGGAATATCTCCTTAAACAACTTGGTTGGGATTGGGTCCAACATGCAAGTAGAAGATTTAGATGAAGCTAAAATTTTAGATAGCTCAGAAAGCTCTAATGCCTCTAAACAGTTCAAATACTGTGCAGGTTCTAAAGATTCCTCCAACGCTGCCTCACTTACTGAGGACGAGGTAATCGTGTTTGGGAGGATGCCAATAATTTTATTTTTAATGGCATCAATTTTATTTATGAAGAATCCCATAAAGTCATTACTGCTAAGAGCTAAGGGAATGGATGGATCAACAGAGCTGTGGCTCTGGGTAAATTTAGCAACCGTACTAATGAGAAATCTCGGATTATTTTTATTCTCCTCAATTAGTGATGAAAAATATGCTGCTCTAACTCTGCGAAGGCTCTTATTATACAACAATAGACTGTCTTTTTCCAGATTAGGTAGGATTCCTCTTGGTGTGTAAAGCGCCATTTTCTCTCCAATTTCCTAACATTGTGCTTCAAGGAACGCAGCTCTGAATTAAACCAGCGAGCCAGCTTCCTGTGAATTATCAGCTTCTTTTTCAAGGGAGCTACATTATCTAATGCAGAACGCAATGAGGAAGTCACACCGTTAACAAAGGTGTCGATTTGTGAATGGGAAGAAACAGCATTGCTGCCATCTACAGGGCATTTCTGCAATACTGAGGATATTAAAAGGGGGACAGACTCTTTAAGTTTTGAAACAGCATTATTCGATAAAGATCTACTATAATGGAATGCTCTTTTGGGGGTGGAGAACTCAATTAGATTAAACTCAAATGTAACCAAGAGTGCGTCGGTTTATACACATTTTGAACAAAACCAATTGAATCTAGGATAGTTTTAAAGGCTACACTAAGGTTATCACATTCTGTGTCAACATGAATGTTAAAATCACCCACTATAACAACCTTGCCAGTGTTTAACACCAAATCAGATAAGAAGTCTGACAGCTGATCCAGAAACTGAGTGTAAGGGCCTGGTGGACGATACATAACAACAAACAGAAGAGGTTTTATTGCTTTGCAGTTTGGATGAGGGAAACTGAGGGTTAAATGTTCAAAAGAACTGTAGTTATTAATTGGCCTGGGACTAATTAATAAATCAGACTGAAAGATGGTTGCCACTCCCCCTCCTCTTCCCACAGATCTGGGAATATGGAAGTTTAAATAACTAGAGGGAGTTGACTCATTTATACTAACGTGGTCCTCTTGTAGCCAGGTTTCTGTGAGACAAAATAAATCAATCTGATTATCGGAAATCAATTCATTAACTAACAAAGTCTTTGGAGGGAGAGACCTTATATTTAATAAACCACATTTAATTGTTTTATTTTTTGGTTCAAAGTGAGCTGTATTGATTTTTATGATTTGCTGCTTTTAGATCCATTTTTAATTTGTTTAGTTTTGGCCGTGGGAAAGACACCGTCTCAATAGGGTAATGGTTGGGTAACAGTACAGAAGCTGCAGAGAGGTGTGTTAAACTACGGCTCTGCTCCCTGGTCTGGACCCAGATACCAGGTAAGTTTTAACTTATCCTGCACTGGTCTCATTGGTTCAATATGATTTATGAGCACACAGCTCCACAACCCTCTCTGCTTTCTGCAACACTGTTGATGATGTCGATATCTTTGCACATTTCCTGCATGCAGTTTACTATCTTCTGGGGTGGGGGTTATTTTGCTTTGTGCACGTGTGCATCACTGCAGATTTTCTCCCAAATTAACCTGATTTCCTCATATTCTATAACAAGGAATTCAATAAACATCAACCTTTGCAGAAGGTACTAACACACATAACCACACACTCCCACACAAAGCGGCATTGTGGATCACCCGTATTTATCCCAAGGCAGTAAGGTTTTTGGCTTGCCACTTGACAGCTTTAAACATAAGAGCTTAGCAGAAGGACAGTATCAGTGCAGGGAGGAAAACAACATTCATTAACAACCTTTAACCTTTTTATAGTCTCTCTGTACCCAGCAAGTCTTCCCATCTGTACACTCTGTTCTAATGTATCCCAGAGAAAGAGTGAACAGAGGACACAGTGAAGTGGGAGAATAATCCCTCTTGGAGTAAAGTTGGATGTAATTGCTTTCTATGCATTGAATATTCCTGAATGAAGCACAAAATATGCCACCATTTAGATGCCTAATACAGAAATCTTCCTTTTTTTACTGAAGGCTTAGATTATTCAAGGAGGTCTTAGGTTTTTTTTCTTCTGGCTGCGGACTTTTTATGTACAGAAACCCGGTGTATATTAATATGTACAGTGTCTCTCCAATACACTTCATTCATTATAGATAACTTTACATAGAACTGCTTGAAGAGAAGAGAAAAAAGGAGGGAAGAAATAATTTGGTTGTTAAATGAGTTGGTTTGAGAGAAGTTAGAGAGATTGACTAATTGGTTGAGAAAAGGAGAGATTGATTTTGAGTAATGCTGTGGGTATTTCTTTTTCTACTTCATGTGTTGGCCCACTTGTTAAGAAGTGGGGGGTAAGCCTTTGTTTGGGCCCATCGTTATTAGAAGTTAAATGAACCACAAAATCATCCAGCTGAGAAAGTCATTTAATCATTTAAGCTGTTCTTGATGAAAGGACATAGTTTTTCCTGAGAGTTGTGGGTCTGCCCTGGCATCTCCTCTGAGTGGGACATTCCCAATAAACCTAACTAAGCCTGAAGGCTGCATCCTGAACATTCCCTGCCTCCTCCCTTCCCAGCAGTCCACAGTCCTGATTGGGAGCACCTGTCAGACTGTAATCACCCCATAACTGGTTCCACCTGCTCACACCCCTTTACAAGCTCACCTCTGTTTGTTCTTCGTCTCGTAGTGTTCAGTCATTCACATCATGCCTGTCTGCTCCTGTCCCCCGTCTTGGTTCCCGTCTCGTCAAGTTTGGTTTCTGTTTTTGCTGAACTGCTGGTTTCTGTTCCTCCGTCATGGTCTCTGGTTACGCTCCTGGTTCCGCAGCAGCCCAGCACCCCTCCGTTTCATGGACTCTGTACCTGCCAGCCAGCTCCTGCATCCTTCATCTCCGCCTGGTGACAAACGCTGGTTCTTCATGTCATCACCATCCACTACTTGCAATAAACGCTTATATAACCGGCTCTGTGTGTGCGTGCTGTGTCTGGGTTCATCCAAGACAAAATCATGACACTTCCAATGGGGAAAAGCAGCAGCTGTAGACAGGTAAATTCAATTCCATTTAATTTATAAGCGACAATTCACAACACATTACATCTCAAGGTACTTTACAAAGTCAAGTCAAGAGATTTGCTGTTTTGCTCATGTTTTTCTTTGCCATAATGGATCAGAACGGCACCTGCATTGCTGTTGATGAGGCCCCAATCAGTCTATTTCTCTCTAGCCCAATCATACCCTCCCTCATGGTCAATACATTAATGCCTAAATATCTCTTTCTGGTTAAGAACCATGACCTTAGACTGACAAATTAATGATTATTAGTAATTTTAAAACAATCAAAAGGCCTTTTGTACTCCACTTATAGTTTCTAATATAAGTTTACTTATACTTAACTAGTCCTAAATTTTGATTTGGTACGTTGTTGCATATGAATCTTGCCATTGTTAAACTGGATTGGCTGCTATGTTGGGAGAGTAATTACCCTTTTACAGCTGTGGGTGGCTGTAGGTAACATCATGATTAATGCATTTAACATAATTCATGCCACCACAAGCGTCTAAATCAGGATTCACAAAATATATGGAAAAGGAAAAAAAAAAGACTTAGAATTGCACCCTGGACAAGATTCATAACCTAACAAAGAGCTTGCCTTGAGTACAGTTCAATAGAATGTGAGAAACTGAGTATTTTTTCTGTTTATGGTTAGGCTATACACTAGGTATCCCACTGCACCAACTGGATTCTTGGTGTGTGGGGTATGTAACAGTGGTAAATCCAGAAAGGACAACACTGTGGCAGAGATGTTTTGTCCATGCAAACCCATTGTAAAAGAGGTGATCACATCTGATGTGGTAAAGAAAAAATTTTTCTGCAACATAAATGCTACATGTATTGGCAGCGTGTTTGCAGTCTTCTAAAGTGTTGTTCTGAAAAAAAATAGTAGTGAGTTAGCATTAAAGCATGATGAGTCCACAAGTGGACAATATTTTATTTGGTGGATGGTGGTTGCCATCGGGGAAATACTATTTTGCAAAGCATTGCCAGAAAAAAATGCAGAAGAGGAAATTTTTCAAGTCCCTTAATACTATTCTGAATATGGGGAACTTAGGTAGGAAACTGCTGAGGCACTGGTAGAGCACCAGATATGGTCTGGTTCACCACAGGCTTCCAGATGCTATTATAACTCAGGTACTCTACCAGTAGACCTCACTCAGTCTTGGATGATATTCTATGCACGTGCAAAATATGTACAGGTAAGAACTCTTACTGTTGACCCCATGAAAGGTCACGGGACAGGAGCTAGGAAAACGAGCTAGAAGCTATTATTTAGGGTATTTGGATGGAGCCTAACAAAGGAGTTCATATTGACTGCAGCATTAGACATGGTTTCTGTCTTGCTGGATGACGCAAGTGGCGCAAAAATAAAAACTATCCCTAAGCCCATTCATACGGTCACCCGACACATAAATGACATTGCAAATGATCTTCAAGAACAGCTGGTTCAGAAACTCAAAGACAAACGTTTTGCCTTATAATTTGATAAAGCAACTGACAGCAACAAAGACTGTATTGCTTATGTACGTTGTATATGACAAACTCCCTGTGTGAGGATCTACTTTTTGTAAAATGTCATTATGAACATATTAGTATGAAGTCAAAAAGAAATCTAGTTAATTTTTTTAATTTTTAAAATTCCAAGCAGTTTGGTACTTGTCAGGACTCAGCCAGCAGGGCCGTGCAGCTTGCTCCGGTTCTGCTGCCTCTGACTCTTTCCACAGGTGTTCTGGGTTGACTGGTGGGCGGAGCCCACACACATGCGGGCGGTTGAGCGGCATCGGGAAGCACTACTTAAACACCACGCAGACAGCGAGAGGATGCCAGAGTGTTACCGTCGTGGTACCTCCTCGTGTCAGCTCTCTTCCTCTTGTGACCCTGTGAAGTCTCTCGTGGCAGGAGCTCCAAGCATCGTCATCTTCCGTCTGGTGTTGGTCTCTCCTGCAAACCTCCTGGTTCCTCCTGAGTCGGTTCCCCTCCCCTGGAACCCTGCCATCTCCGGAAAGTCACCTGGTTCCTCTCGCTGTCCTGGACATCTGGATTCCCCGGTGCTGCTCAGACCCGACCCCACCTTCGACCCACTGGTCTCCCGGACACCTGTGGCCACTATCGCACGGCTAGCGCTGAGTCCCCACTGCTTCCTCCCCGGTCGGCCTTCTGTCCATCAGGTGGTAAGCTTGCGTCCAGCAGCAGATCCAGCTCAGTCAGACCAGTTCCTCTCCACGTTTCCCCAGTTAAACTCTGTCTCGTTCTTCCCCAGTGATCGACCCGGTTTCCTGCTCCCTGACCGTTACCTGACGCTGCCTCCGCTGAGGCAGAATCCTCCCGTTACCTGGTTCTTAAATAAAACCTTTAAACTTCACCTGTTTCTCCCGAGTGTGCTTCTGCATGTGGGCAAAATACATAAAGCCAACCATGACAGTACTCTTTAGATTTTTTTTCTTTTTTATATTAAAAAATATGTTAATAAAGTTATTCTTTGTTGTAAGAATTATATTTCTCTTTTTTTGTTTTCTTTAATGGGAACAAAGATACAATGTTATGCAGACGTGTAGCCTACTTGCATTATAAGTAGACCTAATACAATTTTTATAAGTCTTTTTGTATATAAATCATAGTATTTACAGTAACGATGGACAGTGAGGGGTGTTTTCTTCACCCTGGGGGGTGTGACAAAAAAATTTGAGAAGCACTGAGTTAAACCTGTGAAGGAATATATATCTCTCCAGTTTTTGGTGGAGAAGCCAATTGTATTTTTTCAATAGAGAAATGGGATTACTGAAAATAAAAACACACAAAAAAAATTTACTTTAGATTTACATTAGAAAATTTCTGCAGAGTTGTAGTTTTTTCTAAGACTCTAAATGGGAACCCAAACACGGAAAGAGATACAGAGTTTAATTGCTTTATTGAATGAGAAAGGTAGGGGATCTGTAGATTTAGATTAGATTAGATTCAACTTTATTGCCATTACACAGGTACAGGTACAAGGCAACGAAATGCAGTTTAGGTCTAACCAGAAGTGCAATAGCAGCAAGTGCAGGATAAACAATGGTTCCATAAGTACAGGACATGGGTTTTTACTGAATAAATATAGAGATGAATACTATTATAAACAGAATTTTACTGATAGATTTGTCCTATGAATATAATATATAGATAACTAGTATTGTGGACTAAATGTACAGCTGGATATGTACCGAATATAATATACAGGTGGATATTACTATGAATAGAGTTTTACAGATATGTACAATAGCATAATATACAGATGATTGTTATTATAACAGAGTTTACATGTACTATGAATATATGTACAGATGGCTATTACTATAGGCATAATTGTGAGCATGGTATACAGGTAGCTATTACTATAAAATGAATAAATAAAGTTTGGACAGAAGCTATTTAAATTAAAGTGCAGTGGAAGGTAATTGCATATTACAGTTAAAGTACGGTATTGCAAATGTACATGTAAACAATTGGTACTGTGAATAAACAGTCAGCAGTGCAAATCAATATTCAGTCATGGTGAGTAGTGCAAGATGCATGCAAACAGTTGTTACAATAGTAACAGTCAGGAGTGCAGGTGAACATTACAGTCTTGTAAATAACAGAATAACAAAATGGAGGTAGGTGTGAGGAGGGATAGGAGAGTCTATCAGTGAGGATTAGAGTTCAATAAAGAGACAGCTCTGGGGAAAAAGCTGTTCTTTAGTCTGCTGGTTCTGGTCCGGAGGCACCTGAAACGCCTGCCGGAGGGCAGGAGAGAAAACAGTCTGTGGGCTGGGTGGGATGAGTCCTTAAGGATGCTGCAAGCTCGATGTAGGCAGCGTTTCTTCTGGATGTGCTCAATGGTGGGTAGTGGAGTCCTAATGATGTGTTGGGCGGCTTTCACCACCCGCTGCAGTGCCTTGCGCTCTGCAACAGTACAGCTCCCATAACACACTGTTGCACAGTTGGTCAGGATGCTTTCTATTGCACAGCGATAGAAGTTCACCAGGATAGTCGAGGATAGCTGATTTTTCCTCAGTGTCCTTAGGAAGAAGAGGCGCTGGCGAGCCTTCTTGACCAGGCAGGAGGTGTTGGTTGACCAGGACATGTCCGCTGAGATGTGGGTCCCCAGAAACTTGAAACTGGAGACACACTCAACAGCCATTTCATTGATGTGGATGGTGTCGTGCGTGCCTCTTGAATCTTTTCTGAAGTCCACGATGAGCTCCTTCGTTTTGGTGGTGTTGAGGAGCTGGTTATTTTCAGTGCACCATGTGGCCAGGTGCTTGATCTCCTCCCTGTAGGCTGTCTCATCGTTGTTGCTGATGAGACCAATCACCGTAGTGTCGTCCGCAAACTTGATGATGGAGTTGGATGCGTACACAGGCTTGCAGTCATGTGTGAAGAGGGAGTAGAGAAACGGGCTTAGCACACAGCCCTTTGGTACACCAGTGTTGAGTGTGATGGACGTGGAGCAGTTGGAGCCTGATCGGACATTCTGGGGTCTGTTGGTCAGAAAGTCCAAAATCCAGTTGCACATGAAGGTGTTGATGCCCAGGTCTCGAAGTTTGGCTATTAACTTAGCCGGGATGAGTGTTGAATGCTGAGCTAAAGTCAACAAACAGCATGCGTGCATAAGTGTTCTTATTGTCCAGATGTGTGAGCAAAGAGTGCAGTGCCATGGAAACTGCATCCTCTGTGCTCCTATTGCTGCGGTATGCAAACTGGTCCAATGTGGATGGTAGCGAGTCTTTTAGGCGTGCCAGGACCGGCCGCTCAAAGCACTTCATTACGATTGGTGTGAGTGCTACAGGGCGGTAGTTGTTAAGGCACTTTGGGCTGGAGTGTTTTGGCACTGGCACAATGGAAGTGCATTTGAAGCATGTTGGTACAGCTGCTTGGGCAAGAGACAGGTTGAAAATGTCTGTAAAAACCCCAGCACATGCCCTGAGCATGCGTCCAGGGATGTTATCTGGTCCAGCTGCCTTGTGCGTGCTGATCCTGCTCAGTGCATTGCAGACATCTGTGGAGGAGAGTGTGATTGGCGGGTGGTCGGCTGAGGATTTGAGCTTGGTGGCAGTTCCACTGTTGTCTCTTTCAAAGCGAGCATAAAAGTCATTTAGCTCATTCAGGAAGTTGACATCAGTGGCTGCAGAGGTGGAGTGAGTGGGTTTATAGTCACTGATGGCCTTAATTCCCTGCCACATGCGTCTGGGGTCAGCGTTGGAAAAGTGTCCCTCTATCTTAAGCTTGTAGCAGTACTTGGCCTCTTTGATGCCCCTTTTCAGATTTGCTCTGGCTGAGCTATAGGCTCGTGCATCTCCTGATCTGAAGGCAGTGTTGCGTGTCTTCAATAGGAGTCGCACCTTCCTGTTCATCCATGGCTTCTGATTTGGGTATGTGGTGATCTGCTTCTGGGTTGTAACATTGTCAATAGTGGTATTAATATAATCCAGTACAGAGGAGGCGTAACAGTCAATGTCTGTGTGAGAGCCACTGGTGAGTTGAGAAGCAAACATCATCCAGTCTGTGTGTAGAAACCTTTCCTAAAGTGATGAGTCTGCTCCCGCAGGCCACACCTTGATGGTCTTCACTGATGGCTTCACACGATTGATGAGAGGTGCATATTTGGGGGTGAGGAACAAAGAAAGGTGATCTGACTGACCCAGGTGGAGGAGGGGTGTCGCGACGTAGGCTCGAGCCACATTTGTGTAAACGTGGTCTAAAGTTTTGTTTCCTTTGGTGTGGCAGGAAACATGCTGGTGAAATTTCGGTAGTACTGACTTTAAATTTGAATGATTAAAATCACCTGCGACAATAAACGCAGCTTCAGGGTGGATGGTCTGTTGTGTACTGATGGCTGCGTGAAGTTCTTTCATAGCAGACTTAGCATCAGCGTCCGGGGGACTGTAGGCTGCAGTGATAATAATGGAAGTGAACTCCCGTGGCAGATAGAACGTTCTGCATTTAAGCATGAGAAACTCAAGGTTAGCTGAGCAATGTCTCTCAACAATAGCAGAGTTTGTGCACCAAGCTTTGTTAATGTAAATGCACAGTCCCCCACCTCGGGTCTTACCGGAGCCATCTGATGTTCTATCCGCCCGGAATGAATGACGTCCCGTTAGCTCAATAGCATTGTCCGGTATTCCGCTGTTTAACCATGTTTCCGTGAAGATTAGGAGATTACAGTTCAAAAGTCTCTTGCTGCATGTAATGTTGAGTCGGATCTCCTCCATTTTGTTCAGCAGCGACCGTACATTGGCAAGGAAAATGCTGGGTAAAGAGAGCCGGTGTGGTGTTAGCTTTAGCTTAGCTCTTAGTCCTCCGCGCTTCCCCCGCGCGGGGGTGAGGGTGAGGGATCGCCTCTGGTTGTGAAATGGAACCAGAAGACAAATCATGCAAGGTAGGTTGATTATGTTTGGTTTCTGTTGGCTTATGGAGATGGTGGAGTCCAGAGAAGAGTATAGAGATCTGCGGTTGGCAGTCAGAGTGGAGGTTCTTGCTATTGATTTCTTATGGCTGTTATAGTTGGTGAAGAGATTGTTTTCACTTTTCTTACCATAAAGTTTCTTTTTGCACTCAATATGACAAAGTAAGTGATTAATACAGTTTGGCAAGGCAAGGCAAATTTATTTGTATAGCACATTTTGGTACAAGGACAACGCAAAGCGCTTTACATGATTAAAACATATGAAAACAAAAACAGAATAAAAGCAAGTTGAACTGATGTTTAAGTTAACAGTTTAACTAGAACAGTCAAAGAATGGGTATGTGTCAGCAGGCCAGCTGACAGCTTTGCTAGGGCCCAGGACAATGCAGTCTTTTTGGGCCCCCCCCTTACACCTGCCGCCACCATATCACACACACACACACACACACACACACACACACACACACACACACACACACACACACACACACACACACACACACCAAAAGAAAAGTCAACTTAACTGTATACTTCATGCCCTGGAAATCTCTGTATTTTATATTGGATATTTTCAACCCATCTATTGAATTTAGTGCACTAGTTGATATTTTCTTCATAAGAGAACAGCAAGCACGGCAGCCAAAATATGGCCTTTTTTATAACATTATTATTATTATTATTATTATTATTATTATTAATAATAATAATGTTATGTTCAGTGTTTTTTTCCCCTAATCCACCTCTTATATCTTTCAATCCTTATGTAATTTTGTCTGTGTTGTGTGCACCTGCCTGTTGCTTTAATCATATAAATTTCCCCGTCGTGGGATAAATAAATGATTAGCTAATGTTATCTTATCTTATCTTAAAGGCACACTATGCAACATTTTTCAGTTAATTAATGTGTTCCATACCGTTTTGGATGATTAAATGAGTCATTTCAGGTTGAACAAAGGTTTTCTTGGCCGCCCTGGTGGTCTGTGGGGGAAATACCGCACTTGCAACTGCAGGAGCCCACGGCCCGCGCCCACAGGCTCAGAATCTCGTGCGAGATCGCGAGAGTCGGTCTTGCTTTACGGCGAGAACATGTTTGTTGCTAGCGCAGTGGCGATATCTGTGCAGTTATCATGGCGGAACCAGCGATAAAACAGCGAAAGCCCATGTCGGAGCAGGCAAGAAAGAGGAAAAGGGCTGTGGACAGAAAGAGGAGTCGTACACGGGTGAACATCGGGCAAGCTTTTTCCGAATGGCGAGAGCTAAAAGAAAAAGAAGGCTGCAAGGCTGAAGCGGACCTCGCGTTTCTGCTGATGCGATTGTAAGTAACATTGTAGGGTTTCCCTCATGCTACCGCCTCCCAACATTCCAAAAAAAAAAAACTAACTCGATATGCGCGCAAAGCTTGTTTCCCCCGCTCCGCCTCCACCGGTCGCTCCGCCGGTCGCGCGAAGCTTGTCTCTTTCCCCCGCCCGCCCGCCCGCTCGCTCCGCCGGTCGCGCAAAGCTTGTCTCTTTCCCCCGCCCGCCCGGTCGCTCCGCCGGTCGCTCCGCCAGTCGCTCCGCCGGTCGCTCCGCCGGTCGCTCCGCCGGTCGCTCCGCCGGTCGCTCCGCCGGTCGCTCCGCCGCTCCGCCGGTCGCTCCGCCGGTCGCGCAAAGCTTGTCTCTTTCACCCGCCCGCCCGCTCCTCCGGTCGCTCGCTCCGCCGGTTGCGCAAAGCTTGTCTCTTTCCCCCGACCACCCGCCCGCCCGCCCGCTCCGCCGGTCGCTCCGCCGGTCGCGCAAAGCTTGTCTCTACACCCCCCCCCAGCCCCGCACCCCCCGCTCCGCCGGTCGTCCGGTAAGCAAATTCCTAGGGGAAACACTGCATTGGAATGGTTTCTCTCTCTCTGTGTGCATGTTCATACTTTCACTGTGTTAGTCATTGTTTGTACTGCCGTGTTTTCGACTTTTGTATTCGTTGCGTTCGCCTGTCTGCTAAGCTCAAAACAACCGCGCCTGGCTTGACGAAGAAACCAGGAGCTGAGCATATTTACGACAGTGCACTTTTACTTTCGCCCTCTGGGGGGCGCCTCGCTGGAAAATCAATCCCAGTTGCATAGTATACCTTTAAATAACACTTTTTAATAGCATATATGTACTGGGTTCTTTCAAGGTCTTAATTACATTTTCTGTGTGGGCTCCAGTAACATATGATAGATAATATCTACTTTGAAAGTTAACATGAACTGCTGCTGAAGATGACCACTCTTATCTACCTGGATGTTCTCTGGAGGACTGAAACGCCTCAGTCAGTGACGTCAGTCTGTGGGTCTGGGTCTGTCGGGGCAATGAGAGAAGTTTCGTCTCCTCTCTCTGTTTCTGTCGCTCGACGTTTTCTTGCTCAAGGTTTTTCACGTGCTTATATAAATTAGTTGTGTTTCCACTGAATTTAACCGGCTTTTTACAAAACATACAGCTTAATTCTGGGTCCTCTGGTTCAGTTTGTTACAATTATCTGAGTCAAATCAGACTCACTCTCCTGCACTTTTGACAGGCAAAACTTTCTTAAAGAAAGCTGTGGGTAGAACATCTAGGCAGCAGGAGAAGGGACTTAGCTGGTGAACGGTTTCTTCTAAGCTTTTGTTTATTTGGCAGAATTGGAACATTTTGTCAAGATAAATTCTAGTTGGAGACAGCTTGTTTCTGAACTTGATATAAATGTACAGACTGCCCCTCTAATCTTTTGGATTTTCTCAGTAAAGAAGTTAGCAGATTTGTTGCAGGCCCTGGTGGAGTAGAGTATCTGTTTAACAACTTAATAAAAATGCCATATGCTATTTTATGTTGTAGTTATATCTTTAAGTCAAAAGAAGCCAAACTTTTTATATTTTAAGACCCTAACAACTATTTGACAAAGATTACCTAAGCCAAGCAAAAAGAGATTTTCAGACCTTCATTGCATAAACTGAGTTTTTAAAAATGTTCCTTCTTAGGTTTCATAATATTGTAGTATATAGTATAGGACATAGTATAACAGCTTTTGCTGTTTGGTTTCAGTTTTTATTGTTTGTTTTTAATGTTTTTAATGTGTATGTAGACTACGAGTCTGTGAAATAAATTTGTATTAAATTATACTTCTTGATATTATACTTCTTGATATGGCAGGTGGTTTTCTGAACAAGCTTACCATACTCAGCCAGGACATTGTCAGATGTTTTATATTGAAAGCCCAGTGAAAAAACACTTGTTTTAAAATACCTATAATAACTACAAAAGCAATGTATGAAAATATTTTGCTGGCCAGTTTAATGTGCGGTCAATAACATCTTTTAACACCAGACCGCTTATTTATGAAACATAGTTTTTGCTACATCTAATCCTTGTTACCTCAACTGCTACTGCTTTATATTGTCTGAGTGGACAATGATTGTTCAGCTTACATCCACAAGTGGGCATGGAGAACAAAATTGTCATTCTTCAGGAAGGTTGTAGAATAGAGAATTTCACTGGTATCATTGAGTAAAGCATCAGTAGTAGGGAAAAGAGATGAACCTATATGTAAATATTTTTAATTATTTCTCAGAAACATAAAAAAGTATTTGCCTTCTTACAGATTTCTGCTGTTTTAGCTTTATTTGATCAGATTGTTTATTTCATGTTTGTGGCTAGTTTTTGACCCACATGCAGAAACGACTCAGAGATCATAGCAAAGTTCTGACATTTATCAAGATGGTGACTTGTTTCTGGCCAGGTACGTTTATGGATTTGAGGGGAAGCAGCTGCGCAGGGGAGAAGATTGCGGACGTCCGGAAGTGAGTGCTGTTGTATAACCAGTGGAGCGCGAATGCATAGGAGAACTCACTGACAGAGTGAGCTGTGGAGAATGACCTTTCATGAGGTTCTCCCGGGAAGTTTAAGAGCTTGCAGTGGACTTGAAGGATGCAAGAGGATGTGGGAGCTGTATTTTGGGACCAGAAATTCTTAGGAGTCCAAGGGCTTAAGGATAGGTCAGGTAAAAGATTCTTCAGGATAGCTATGAGGAAGTGCAGGAGAGCGAATAATATAAGAAAACTTGGAGACTTAGAAACAGAATATTTTGCTTAACTCTACCAGCATAGATTGACAATCAGTCCTAGATGGGTCATCACACAGCTCCATATAAATCCGGGCATGAATTAAGAAGACTGCTCTCAGGTGTAAGAGCAACCACCACCCTCAGGCCTGCCCACCATTCTAAACTAGTCACTGGAAAACAACACAACCATTACACTCTGTCATGGTTTTCAGGTGACGAGCCCACATGCAGATACGATCGGGAAGCAAAGCACAGTTTCAAAAGATGTTTATTTAGGAAAAAGGCAGATATCAAGGACGGGACTACGGGCAACTCGGCAGGGTCAGAACGTCACGGCTGGAGAGACTGCAAGGAGAAGAAGAGTAAACGACTGTGGAAGTTGAACCAGGAGAACTACTAGAAACTGCGCTGGAGAAGTAGCGCCGAGGGAACTCTGTGATCCTACCCTGTTGGTGTTTGGCGGCTAGTGGCTGAGGGCGGCAGATGTTACTGGTGAGGGATCCAGAGCGAGCCTCCTCGGAAGTGGGTGACAGATGGATTGACCAGAGTGTGGGGAGAACCAGCAGAATCCGGGAAGGGGAACCTCAGGCCCCACTGGTTAACATCCAGGGAGTATGAGGGGTGAGCCAGGGCAAAATCTGAGCGAGAGGATTCTGATGGTCTGGTTCTTCGGACAAGACGTCAAGACAGGTGAGTGCATCCAAGCACCAAAAACTGTGACAAAAACAGGGAGATCCAAAATTAGTTCAAAGTTCAAAGACGAAAAAACTCACAAGCAGGTTTCCAAGAGTTGGGTCAGCGGCCACGTCGTACCACGACTGATTAAGGCTCTGGCGTCTTCCATCTGTCAGCGCTCTGCTTAAGAAGCCAGAGGAAGCCGCCTGCAACGAGCCGCAGGTGTGGGTCACGCCCCCTCAGCCAACTAGACACACCTGAGGAGTAGAGTTAGAGCAGGACAACACAGAGAACCCTGACACTACCCCCCCTCAACGGCCGCCTCCTGGCGGCCCAGACGAAGAGGTGCTGGGCTGAGTAGCCCAAAAGTCTAAAATCAAATCCTTATCCGTGATCACTGATGCTGAGACCCATGAGCGTTCCTCAGGGCTGCGACCCTCCCAATCGACGAGGTATTGGTGACCCCTACCTCGTCGACGGGCGTCCACAACCCTGAGGACGCGAGGGCTCTGACTGTCCTGGGAGGGTGGAGGGGGTCCGGAAGGAGGGCACAAGTTGCTGTCCAAAACGGGCTTGATCTGGGAAACATGAAAGGTGGGGTGTACTCGGGAGTGAGGGGGCAAACGTAGACGGACGGTGGTAGGGTTAATAACTGTCACTATTTCATAGGGTCCAGAGAACCGGGGAGCAAGCTTCTTAGCGGATGGGTTGGTTAAGACGTCTCTGGAGGATAACCAAACCTTCTGACCAGGGCGGTAATGGGGAGCTGGTCTGCGGTGCTGATCGGCGAACCTCTTGCTCCGCTCTGCGGTGCGAGTGAGTGCTGTGATTGTGGTCCTCCAGATGTCCTGACAGCGAGCGATGTAATCGTTGACGGTGGTGAAGGGGATCCTGAGTTCATCCGTGGGTAAGAGTGGAGGTCGATATCCTAAGGCTACTTCAAAAGGCGAACGTCCAGTGGCTGAAGTGATGTGTGAGTTTAGGGCATATTCAACCCAGGGCAAAAACCTATTCCAGTCCGAAGGTGAAGATGACGTGAGGCAGCGGAGGGTGGTCTCTAGTTGTTGGTTCATTCGTTCAGTTTGGCCATTGGTCTGAGGATGGTATCCGGAGGTGAGGGTGTAGCGGGCACCCAGAGCCGAGCAAAAGTGCCGCCAGACCTGGGAGATGAACTGAGGGCCCCGGTCAGAGAGGATGTCAACTGGGATTCCGTGGAGTTTGAAAACATGCTTTATGAGGAGCTGGGCCGTCTGGAGGGTGTTGGGTAATTTTCGGATGGGGATGAGATGACATGACTTAGAGAACCGGTCTACAACTGTCAAAATAGTTGACATGCCTTGGGACAAAGGAAGGCCTGTAACGAAATCAATAGCTATATGGGACCATGGACGTTTGGGGATGGGGAGAGGATTTAACAAACCGGAAGGTGGCTGAGTAGAGGACTTATTCTGGGCGCAGATGGGACAGGCTAGGACATATTCTCTCACATCCTTGGTCCATGATGGCCACCAGAAGCGCCGGGACACCTGAGACTGGGTTCTAAAAATACCCGGATGGGCGGAAAACTTAGCATCATGGCACCAGCGTAGAACCTCAGGACGAACAGACTGGGGAACGTACTTAAGTCCTGCTGGACCTGTACCTGGGTCCGGGTCTAATAGTTGGGCCTGGTTGATCCTGTCCTCCAGGTCCCAATGCAGGGCTCCAACAGTACATGTAGGGGGAAGAATGTGTTCCGGCTCCTTCTCCTGTTCAGAAGGGGCGAATTGACGAGACAGCGCATCGGGTTTGACATTTCTTGAGCCAGGTCTGTAGGTGATGGTGAGGTTAAATCGTGAGAAAAACAAAGACCAGCGGGCTTGTCTGGAGTTGAGTCGACGGGCTGACTGCAGGTAGGAGAGGTTCTTATGATCTGTCCAGATTATGATGGGCTGCT
The DNA here is from genome assembly GCA_037039145.1 of Fundulus diaphanus. Lineage (NCBI taxonomy): Eukaryota > Metazoa > Chordata > Actinopteri > Cyprinodontiformes > Fundulidae > Fundulus > Fundulus diaphanus. The sequence goes on along the minus strand of CM073129.1, from coordinate 7,659,773 downwards.
CGGATCCCTCTAGCCAGTGCCGCCACTCTTCTAAGGCTAGTTTAATGGCTAGTAGCTCACGATCACCCACATCATAGTTCTGCTCAGCAGGGGACAAACGACGGGAGAAAAACGCACACGGATGTAACTTGTTGTCAACCTCTGACTGTTGGGACAAAACCACACCCACCCCGGTATTAGAAGCATCTATCTCTAGGACAAACTGTTTGGCTGGGTCGGGGTGAACGAGTATGGGTGTCTGGGAAAAACGGGACTTGAGTTTATTGAAGGCCTCCTCTGCCTCAGGACTCCAGATGTATGGGACCTTGGTGGAGGTAAGAGCATGTAATGGGGAGGCTATCTGGCTATAGTTCCTGACAAAGCGCCTATAAAAGTTTGCAAAACCCAAAAACCGTTGGAGCTAATTACGCGACTCAGGGACGGGCCACTCCATTACTGCCCTTATCTTCTCCGGGTCTGACTTCACCTGTCCGCCTTCTAAAACTAAACCAAGAAAGGAAACAGAGGTCTGGTGAAAATCACATTTCTCAGCCTTAACGAATAAGCGATTCTCTAATAGTCGCTGGAGAACAAGTCGGACATGTTGCTTGTGTTGTTCTAAATCACGAGAGTAAATAAGGATGTCGTCCAGATAGACAAAAACAAAAACGTTCAGAAAATCCCGAAGGACATCATTCACCAGTGCCTGAAACACTGCCGGGGCATTGCACAAACCAAAAGGCATAACTAGGTACTCAAAGTGACCTAGCGGGGTCTTAAAAGCCATCTTCCACTCGTCCCCCTGTCTCACCCGAACCAGATGATAAGCGTTGCGCAGATCGAGTTTAGTAAAGATTGTGGCATTCTGGACTGGTTCAAGAGCTGAAGATAACAGCAGAAGCGGGTATTTATTTTTAACAGTTATCTGGTTAAGCCCTCGATAGTCGATACAGGGTCGAAGGGACCCGTCTTTCTTGCCGACAAAAAAGAAACCGGCGCCTAATGGGGAGGATGAAGGGCGTATCAACCCTGTAGCTAAAGACTCTCCTATATATTTCTCGAGCGCTTGACGTTCTGACCTCGAAATATTGTAAAGCCGACTGACAGGTAGTGGATCCCCAGGCAACAAATCAATGGCGCAATCATAAGGACGATGAGGAGGAAGTGAACAAGCCTGAGTCTTGCTAAATACCACTCGTAGATCGTGGTAATCCTCCGGGACGCAAGAGAGGTCAATAACATCCTCTGATTCAGACAAGGTGGTCGGAGGGATAGAAACGGGGCGAGCGGACTTTAAACACCTGGAATGACGAGCTGGGGACCATGACTCCAGTCGGGACTCGGCCCAATTTAACTGCGGATTGTGGACGGTTAACCAAGCTAAACCTAAAACCACGGGTGAACGCTTTACTGGAAAAACAAAAAATGAGAGTTGTTCCCGGTGGTTACCAGAAACTATTACCACTAGGGGTCGAGTCCGATGGGTGATCAGGGTTAACTGCTGTCCATCTAAGGACGAAACCTGTAGAGGTTCAGGTAAAGGCTCGATGGGCACACGGAGCTGATCAACTATGGCTTGGTCAATAAGATTAAAATCAGAACCAGAATCTACTAGAGCCGAAACGTCAAAGCTGTCCTGGTCAAAAATTAAAGTGACTGGCAAACAAAAACGAGAGAGAGACGGTGCCTTAGTGGTTACCTGGGGAATTGTTCTGTTACTGTCCACCGTTCTCCCCATTACGAACGGCGGACTCGGTCTTTTGGCCGAACAGGACAGTCTCTTAAAAAATGGCCTTTGCCACCACAATGAAAGCATAAATTTCCAGAGTTGCGTTGCTGACGCTCCTCGTTAGTTAAACGAACCTGTCCCAACTGCATAGGTTCTGGAGGTGGGGTAACAGATGACCGGGGTGTCTTATTGGTAAACGTTGATAAAGTGGGAGATCGCAAGACTCGGTCCGGTCGAGCCCGGTTCCGACTGCGTAACCGGGAATCCAAACGAATGGCTAATGCCACGAAATCCTCAAAATCCTTAGGTTCCTCAACCCGGGCTAACTCATCCTTTAAAGCCTCATCTAAAGCCTGAAAAAATACTGCCTTTAAAGGCTTAGGTTCCCATCCAGCTGCAGCGGCAAACGTGCGAAACTCCACTGAGAAGTCAGACACGCGTCTTCCGCGCTGTTTCAAAGATAGGAGATTACGAGACTGTTGAGCGGAATCTAACTCCGCTGAAAAAAACGTCTTGAACTCGGTAACAAACTCCTGAAAAGAATACCCGAATGACTGGCAATCAGGGAAACGAGCCTCAGCCCATCTGAGAGCTTTACCCGTTAACAGTCGTAAGACATAAGATATCTTAACCTGATCTGAGGCAAATGCCTGAGGGGAACGATTGAACACTAGTTTGCACTGAAATAAGAATCCGCCGCAATCTCCGCTGTCACCAGAGAATTTCTCCGGACAAGGTGACGCGCCTTCAGGAGGTGGGATCTGATGCTGACTCTCAGCACTCTGAGCGGCGGGAGGCGGGATACTAAGGTCTTGAGTGACAGGCGGAGTCATCACGGAAGTGACTGCGTCCGTCAGCTGGCTAAACTGAGCGGCTAATCTCTGCTGGACTTTGGTGGCCAGAGCCTTCTTCTGTCATGGTTTTCAGGTGACGAGCCCACATGCAGATACGATCGGTAAGCAAAGTTTCAAAAGATGTTTATTTAGGAAAAAGGCAGATATCAAGGACGGGACTACGGGCAACTGGGCAGGGTCAGAACGTCACGGCTGGAGAGACTGCAAGGAGAAGAAGAGTAAATGACTGTGGAAGTTGAACCAGGAGAACTACTAGAAACTGCGCTGCTTACCATAAAGCGGGGCGGACCTAACCGGGGAGAAGTAGCGCCGAGGGAACTCTGTGATCCTACCCTGTTGGTGTTTGGCGGCTAGTGGCTGAGGGCGGCAGATGTTACTGGTGAGGGATCCAGAGCGAGCCTCCTCGGAAGTGGGTGACAGATGGATTGACCAGAGTGTGGGGAGAACCAGCAGAATCCGGGAAGGGGAACCTCAGGCCCCACTGGTTAACATCCAGGGAGTATGAGGGGTGAGCCAGGGCAAAATCTGAGCGAGAGGATTCTGATGGTCTGGTTCTTCGGACAAGACGTCAAGACAGGTGAGTGCATCCAAGCACCAAAAACTGTGACAAAAACAGGGAGATCCAAAATTAGTTCAAAGTTCAAAGACGAAAAAACTCACAAGCAGGTTTCCAAGAGTTGGGTCAGCGGCCACGTCGTACCACGACTGATTAAGGCTCTGGCGTCTTCCATCTGTCAGCGCTCTGCTTAAGAAGCCAGAGGAAGCCGCCTGCAACGAGCCGCAGGTGTGGGTCACGCCCCCTCAGCCAACTAGACACACCTGAGGAGTAGAGTTAGAGCAGGACAACACAGAGAACCCTGACACTACCCCCCCTCAACGGCCGCCTCCTGGCGGCCCAGACGAAGAGGTGCTGGGCTGAGTAGCCCAAAAGTCTAAAATCAAATCCTTATCCGTGATCACTGATGCTGAGACCCATGAGCGTTCCTCAGGGCTGCGACCCTCCCAATCGACGAGGTATTGGTGACCCCTACCTCGTCGACGGGCGTCCACAACCCTGAGGACGCGAGGGCTCTGACTGTCCTGGGAGGGTGGAGGGGGTCCGGAAGGAGGGCACAAGTTGCTGTCCAAAACGGGCTTGATCTGGGAAACATGAAAGGTGGGGTGTACTCGGGAGTGAGGGGGCAAACGTAGACGGACGGTGGTAGGGTTAATAACTGTCACTATTTCATAGGGTCCAGAGAACCGGGGAGCAAGCTTCTTAGCGGATGGGTTGGTTAAGACGTCTCTGGAGGATAACCAAACCTTCTGACCAGGGCGGTAATGGGGAGCTGGTCTGCGGTGCTGATCGGCGAACCTCTTGCTCCGCTCTGCGGTGCGAGTGAGTGCTGTGATTGTGGTCCTCCAGATGTCCTGACAGCGAGCGATGTAATTGTTGACGGTGGTGAAGGGGATCCTGAGTTCATCCGTGGGTAAGAGTGGAGGTCGATATCCTAAGGCTACTTCAAAAGGCGAACGTCCAGTGGCTGAAGTGATGTGTGAGTTTAGGGCATATTCAACCCAGGGCAAAAACCTATTCCAGTCCGAAGGTGAAGATGACGTGAGGCAGCGGAGGGTGGTCTCTAGTTGTTGGTTCATTCGTTCAGTTTGGCCATTGGTCTGAGGATGGTATCCGGAGGTGAGGGTGTAGCGGGCACCCAGAGCCGAGCAAAAGTGCCGCCAGACCTGGGAGATGAACTGAGGGCCCCGGTCAGAGAGGATGTCAACTGGGATTCCGTGGAGTTTGAAAACATGCTTTATGAGGAGCTGGGCCGTCTGGAGGGTGTTGGGTAATTTTCGGATGGGGATGAGATGACATGACTTAGAGAACCGGTCTACAACTGTCAAAATAGTTGACATGCCTTGGGACAAAGGAAGGCCTGTAACGAAATCAATAGCTATGTGGGACCATGGACGTTTGGGGATGGGGAGAGGATTTAACAAACCGGAAGGTGGCTGAGTAGAGGACTTATTCTGGGCGCAGATGGGACAGGCTAGGACATATTCTCTCACATCCTTGGTCCATGATGGCCACCAGAAGCGCCGGGACACCTGAGACTGGGTTCTAAAAATACCCGGATGGGCGGAAAACTTAGCATCATGGCACCAGCGTAGAACCTCAGGACGAACAGACTGGGGAACGTACTTAAGTCCTGCTGGACCTGTACCTGGGTCCGGGTCTAATAGTTGGGCCTGGTTGATCCTGTCCTCCAGGTCCCAATGCAGGGCTCCAACAGTACATGTAGGGGGAAGAATGTGTTCCGGCTCCTTCTCCTGTTCAGAAGGGGCGAATTGACGAGACAGCGCATCGGGTTTGACATTTCTTGAGCCAGGTCTGTAGGTGATGGTGAGGTTAAATCGTGAGAAAAACAAAGACCAGCGGGCTTGTCTGGAGTTGAGTCGACGGGCTGACTGCAGGTAGGAGAGGTTCTTATGATCTGTCCAGATTATGATGGGCTGCTCGGATCCCTCTAGCCAGTGCCGCCACTCTTCTAAGGCTAGTTTAATAGCTAGTAGCTCACGATCACCCACATCATAGTTCTGCTCAGCAGGGGACAAACGACGGGAGAAAAACGCACACGGATGTAACTTGTTGTCAACCTCTGACTGTTGGGACAAAACCGCACCCACCCCGGTATTAGAAGCATCTATCTCTAGGACAAACTGTTTGGCTGGGTCGGGGTGAACGAGTATGGGTGTCTGGGAAAAACGGGACTTGAGTTTATTGAAGGCCTCCTCTGCCTCAGGACTCCAGATGTATGGGACCTTGGTGGAGGTAAGAGCATGTAATGGGGAGGCTATCTGGCTATAGTTCCTGACAAAGCGCCTATAAAAGTTTGCAAAACCCAAAAACCGTTGGAGCTGTTTACGCGACTCAGGGACGGGCCACTCCATTACTGCCCTTATCTTCTCCGGGTCTGACTTCACCTGTCCGCCTTCTAAAACTAAACCAAGAAAGGAAACAGAGGTCTGGTGAAAATCACATTTCTCAGCCTTAACGAATAAGCGATTCTCTAATAGTCGCTGGAGAACAAGACGGACATGTTGCTTGTGTTGTTCTAAATCACGAGAGTAAATAAGGATGTCGTCCAGATAGACAAAAACAAAAACGTTCAGAAAATCCCGAAGGACATCATTCACCAGTGCCTGAAACACTGCCGGGGCATTGCACAAACCAAAAGGCATAACTAGGTACTCAAAGTGACCTAGCGGGGTCTTAAAAGCCATCTTCCACTCGTCCCCCTGTCTCACCCGAACCAGATGATAAGCGTTGCGCAGATCGAGTTTAGTAAAGATTGTGGCATTCTGGACTGGTTCAAGAGCTGAAGATAACAGCAGAAGCGGGTATTTATTTTTAACAGTTATCTGGTTAAGCCCTCGATAGTCGATACAGGGTCGAAGGGACCCGTCTTTCTTGCCGACAAAAAAGAAACCGGCGCCTAATGGGGAGGATGAAGGGCGTATCAACCCTGTAGCTAAAGACTCTCCTATATATTTCTCGAGCGCTTGACGTTCTGACCTCGAAATATTGTAAAGCCGACTGACAGGTAGTGGATCCCCAGGCAACAAATCAATGGCGCAATCATAAGGACGATGAGGAGGAAGTGAACAAGCCTGAGTCTTGCTAAATACCACTCGTAGATCGTGGTAATCCTCCGGGACGCAAGAGAGGTCAATAACATCCTCTGATTCAGACAAGGTGGTCGGAGGGATAGAAACGGGGCGAGCGGACTTTAAACACCTGGAATGACGAGCTGGGGACCATGACTCCAGTCGGGACTCGGCCCAATTTAACTGCGGATTGTGGACGGTTAACCAAGCTAAACCTAAAACCACGGGTGAACGCTTTACTGGAAAAACAAAAAATGAGAGTTGTTCCCGGTGGTTACCAGAAACTATTACCACTAGGGGTCGAGTCCGATGGGTGATCAGGGTTAACTGCTGTCCATCTAAGGACGAAACCTGTAGAGGTTCAGGTAAAGGCTCGATGGGCACACGGAGCTGATCAACTATGGCTTGGTCAATAAGATTAAAATCAGAACCAGAATCTACTAGAGCCGAAACGTCAAAGCTGTCCTGGTCAAAAATTAAAGTGACTGGCAAACAAAAACGAGAGAGAGACGGTGCCTTAGTGGTTACCTGGGGAATTGTTCTGTTACTGTCCACCGTTCTCCCCATTACGAACGGCGGACTCGGTCTTTTGGCCGAACAGGACAGTCTCTTAAAAAATGGCCTTTGCCACCACAATGAAAGCATAAATTTCCAGAGTTGCGTTGCTGACGCTCCTCGTTAGTTAAACGAACCTGTCCCAACTGCATAGGTTCTGGAGGTGGGGTAACAGATGACCGGGGTGTCTTATTGGTAAACGTTGATAAAGTGGGAGATCGCAAGACTCGGTCCGGTCGAGCCCGGTTCCGACTGCGTAACCGGGAATCCAAACGAATGGCTAATGCCACGAAATCCTCAAAATCCTTAGGTTCCTCAACCCGGGCTAACTCATCCTTTAAAGCCTCATCTAAAGCCTGAAAAAATACTGCCTTTAAAGGCTTAGGTTCCCATCCAGCTGCAGCGGCAAACGTGCGAAACTCCACTGAGAAGTCAGACACGCGTCTTCCGCGCTGTTTCAAAGATAGGAGATTACGAGACTGTTGAGCGGAATCTAACTCCGCTGAAAAAAACGTCTTGAACTCGGTAACAAACTCCTGAAAAGAATACCCGAATGACTGGCAATCAGGGAAACGAGCCTCAGCCCATCTGAGAGCTTTACCCGTTAACAGTCGTAAGACATAAGATATCTTAACCTGATCTGAGGCAAATGCCTGAGGGGAACGATTGAACACTAGTTTGCACTGAAATAAGAATCCGCCGCAATCTCCGCTGTCACCAGAGAATTTCTCCGGACAAGGTGACGCGCCTTCAGGAGGTGGGATCTGATGCTGACTCTCAGCACTCTGAGCGGCGGGAGGCGGGATACTAAGGTCTTGAGTGACAGGCGGAGTCATCACGGAAGTGACTGCGTCCGTCAGCTGGCTAAACTGAGCGGCTAATCTCTGCTGGACTTTGGTGGCCAGAGCCTTCTTCTGTCATGGTTTTCAGGTGACGAGCCCACATGCAGATACGATCGGGAAGCAAAGTTTCAAAAGATGTTTATTTAGGAAAAAGGCAGATATCAAGGACGGGACTACGGGCAACTGGGCAGGGTCAGAACGTCACGGCTGGAGAGACTGCAAGGAGAAGAAGAGTAAATGACTGTGGAAGTTGAACCAGGAGAACTACTAGAAACTGCGCTGCTTACCATAAAGCGGGGCGGACCTAACCGGGGAGAAGTAGCGCCGAGGGAACTCTGTGATCCTACCCTGTTGGTGTTTGGCGGCTAGTGGCTGAGGGCGGCAGATGTTACTGGTGAGGGATCCAGAGCGAGCCTCCTCGGAAGTGGGTGACAGATGGATTGACCAGAGTGTGGGGAGAACCAGCAGAATCCGGGAAGGGGAACCTCAGGCCCCACTGGGTGACATCCAGGGAGTATGAGGGGTGAGCCAGGGCAAAATCTGAGCGAGAGGATTCTGATGGTCTGGTTTTTCGGACAAGACGTCAAGACAGGTGAGTGCATCCAAGCACCAAAAACTGTGACAAAAACAGGGAGATCCAAAATTAGTTCAAAGTTCAAAGACGAAAAAACTCACAAGCAGGTTTCCAAGAGTTGGGTCAGCGGCCACGTCGTACCACGACTGGTTAAGGCTCTGGCGTCTTCCATCTGTCAGCACTCTGCTTAAGAAGCCAGAGGAAGCCGCCTGCAACGAGCCGCAGGTGTGGGTCACGCCCCCTCAGCCAACTAGACACACCTGAGGAGTAGAGTTAGAGCTGTCACTATTTTGATGTTTTTGGGTATGACTTTCATTTGGATTCATATTTTTCATTGTTTTTCTAGACATTTATTATGTTAACAGATCTTGCCATATTCTGTTTTGTCTTGCCATTTGGGTTCCACCATTCCAGTTCACTTTTCCATACTCATGTTTGTTATATGCTTTCCCCCCATAGAACAACATTTGGTACGTGTTCAACCCATTCACAATGAAAATCCTGAGTTAGACAAAACATTATTTGAGAAAGTATCTGTCATGTTTTGCTTTAAGTAAAACGGGCTGGAGAGAACAGGCTTGATTTGAGAAACGTGAAACGTGGGATGGACTCGGGAGTGAGACGGGAGGCAGAGACGGACAGTTGTGGGGCTGACTATGGACAGGATCTCATAAGGGCCAGTGTAGTGGGGTGACAGCTTGCGGCAGGTGGATCTAGAAGGGATGTCTCTGGTGGAAAGCCAGACTCACGAATCGGCGGTTCTGTTCAGTGGTACTGTGGAGAGCCTGGATGGTCTGGGTCCAAAACTGTCGACAACGGCGAATGTGGTGATCAACTGACGGAACGCCGATCTGTTTCTCATCTGCTGGGAACAAGGAGGTTGGTAGCCCAGTGAGGCTTCAAAAGGGGATATTCCTGTGGCGGTGGAGACGTGAGTGTTGTGTACATACTCTATCCATGGTAGGTACTTGCTGGTGGAAGTTAAACAACGGAGAGCGGACTCCAGCTCCTGGTTCAGCTGTTATGTCTGACCGTTGGTCTGCGGGTGGTACCCGGAGGTAAGAGTGTACCTGGCTCCAAGGGCCGAGAAATGAACCCGTGAAATGAACTGAGGACCACGGTCAGACGTCCTGTGGGATGCCATGCAGGTTAAAAACGTGCCTTACCAGGGGCTGGGCCGTCTGGATGGCGGATGGAAGTTTTCGGAGAGCGATGAGATGGCAAGCCTTTGAGAAACGGTCTACAACTGTAACAATAGTGGTCATGCCCTGTGATGAGGGAAGGCCAGTGACGAAGTCCAATGCAATATGGGACCAGGGGCATTCAGGGACAGGTAAGGGCTGAAGGAAGCCCGCGGGTGGTCTATTGGAGGTCTTATTCTGCGCACAGATGGGACAAGAGAGAACATACTCCTTAACATCTTTAGATATAGTGGGCCACCAGAAGTGCCAGGAGAGGAACGTGAGAGTTTGGTGGATGCCTGGATGGGCCGAGAATTTCTCAGAGTGGGCCCACTGGATTACACAGGGTCAAACAGAGGAGGGAACATAGGTACGGTCAGGAGGACCATTACCTGGGTCTGGGTCTAAACGCTGGGCTTGAGTAATGAGGTTCTCAATTTCCCAGTGGAGGGCTCCAAAGGTGCAGGTTGGAGGGAGAATTGGTGCAGGTTCCTTTTCTGAGTCCTGGGGTGCGCATAGGCGAGATAATGCATCTGGTTTCTGATTTTTGGACCCTGGACGATAAGAGATGGTTAAATTGAAACGGGAAAAGAAAAGGGACCAACGGGCTGGCCTGGGGTTGAGACACTTGGCTGTCTGGAGGTAGGAGAGGTTCTTGTAATCAGTCCAAATCATCACGGGCTGCTCAGGCCCTTCAAGCCAGTGACGCCACTCCTCTAGTGCGAGTTTAATGGCCAGGAGCTCTCTGTCCCCTACATCATAGTTGCGCTCAGCAGGGCTCAGTCGTCAAGAGAAGAAAGCGCAGGGATGAAGCTTCTGGTCGCGGTCCGAGCACTGGGATAGAATCGCCCCAACACCTGTGTCGGAGGCATCGATTTCGACAGTGAAGTGTTTAGTGGGATCAGGGTGAATGAGAATGGGTGCTTGGGAGAACCTTTCTTTCAGTACACAGAACGCAGAGTTAGCACCAGAGTTCCATATGAAAGGGGTCTTTATCAACGTGAGAGCATGGAGGGGGCGGCGATCTGACTATAGCCTCTGATGAAGCGACAGTAAAAGTTGGCGAACCCTAAGAAACGTTGGAGTTCCTTTCGTGTCTCAGGAACTGGCCAATTGAGAACCACTTTGATCTTTTCTGGGTCAGATCGGACCCACCCCCCTTCCAGGATGAGGCCGAGGAAAGTAACAGAGGGCTTGTGGAACTCACACTTTTCTGCTTTCACAAAGAGTCGGTTTTCTAGGAGACGTTACAGAACAAGCCGTACATGCTGTTGGTGCTCGGAGAGGTTTCGGGAGTATATGAGAATGTCGTCTAGGTAAACAAAGACAAAGAGGTTTAGGAAATCATGGAGGACGTCATTTACGAGAGCTTGGAACACTGATGGGGCGTTACATAGGCTGAAAGGCATCACCTGGTATTCAAAGTGTCCCAATGGCGTCTTGAATGCCATCTTCCACTCATCCCCCCGGCAGATCCGAACTAGGTGGTAAGCATTAGGTAAATCTAATTTAGTGAAGATGGTAGCGGACTGAACTGGTTCGACTGCAGAGGAAAGAAGTGGAAGGGGATACTTATTCTTAACTGTGATCGCGTTTAACCCGCGATAATCGATACACAGGCGAAGGGTGCCTTCTTTCCAACGAAAAAGAAGCCCGCCCCGAGAGGGGAGGATGATGGTCAAATTAGCCCTGCAGCAATGACTCCTTTATATAGTTCTCTAAAGCCTGTCATTCGGCTTGGGAGATATAAAGATGACTGGTCGGCAGCGGGGCGCCCGGCAGGAGATCGATTGCGCAATCATATGGGCGATGAGGTGGCAGTGAACTGGCCTGAGTTTTTCTGAAGACCATCTTAAGGTCGTGGTATTGCTCGGGCACTAGTCTTAAGTTCTCGCGTTCTACTTCAGCTGAGGGCTGAACGGAAATAGGGCAGGTTGGGACGGCTGACTGCTAGCAACACGAGAGATAATTAGGTGACCAGGACTCGACCCGTTGGTCGGTCCAGTTAATGTGTGGATTATGCTGCTGTAACCAGGAATAACCCAGAACAAGCGGAGCATGTTTCACGGGAAAAACTAAGAAAGAAATTAGCTCTCTATGATTTCCCAAGACAACGACTTCTAAAGATCTGGTTTGGTGAGTTACGCGAGGAAGAATGCCACCGTCCAGGGCGGTAACCTGGAGGGTAGTGCACAAGGGAACCGTCTCAAGTTGGGCTTGGCGAACAAAAGACCGATCAATCAAATTAAAGTCACACCCTGAATCTACCAGGGCGGATAACTTAAAAGTTTCTCGAGCCGTAATAATTGTTGCTCGAAGACAGAGTCGTGGAGGTGTGGAGAACGATAACTTAGATCGGTCCACCAGCCTCTCCGCTACAGCCGACGGACCTGATCTTCTGGCCGTTCTGGACATGCGTTTATGAAGTGTTCCGGGGAAGCACAGTAAATGCATAATCTGGCATCCATACGTTGTTGTCTCTCTTCTGGAGAGAGCTGCACCCGGCCCATGTGCATGGGCTCCGGGGGAGAAGGTGGCGCTGCAACGGGTCGAAGAGGTGCTTGCTCAGGTGGAGGTGGCCGAAAAGAGAGCGGTTTCCCCACTCCACCCCTACTCCTACCCCTTAACCGGTTGTCCAACCGGATAGCTAGCGCGATAAGTTGATTTAAGGAGGTTGGTTCCTCAAGGCGAGTTAATTCATCCTTGAGAGGTTCATGTAAGGCTTGAAAAAATACAGACTTCAATGCGCGCTATTCCCAGCCTGCTGCGGCTGCTAGAGTGCGCAACTCTGTAGCGAAGTCAGAAATGTGCTTTCCCCGCTGCCTGAGGGCTAAGAGTCGCCGTGAATCCAGCACTTCGTCGGACTCTGCAGCAAAAATCATTTTAAACTAATTCAGGAACTCATTAAAAGTGCAGCCATAACGCCGATAATCGGGAAAGCGGGACTCAGCCCATCTTAGAGATCTTCCCATCAACAGACGCAAAATAAAAGAAATCTTGGCGTCATCTTGGGCATATAATCGCGGGAAACGGTTAAAGGCTAAGGTGCATTGAAACAAAAACCCCCACAGTCTCCACTGTCCCCAGAGAATTTCTCAGGGCTAGGTGAGGAGGACTCAGGGACAGGCGGAGACGATTCAGCTGACACGGACTCAGAGGCGGGGTTAGACGACGCCGAAGAGGAGGGCTGAGGTTTGGCGCTGAGGGTATTTGTCGGCCGCAAAGCCCTGTAGCTGATTTTTTCTAGTTAGAACTGCCAATTCTAACCACCGAATTTGGTACTGCTGGGCAGTTGCCCTACCGAATGTGTCTCCTGAGTCTGTTTAGCCAGAGTGTTCTTCTGTCATGTTTTGCTTTAAGTATTTGGCCCACATGCAGACACACTCGGTAAACAGGAAGCAGTTTTAAGATGTTTATTTAACAGACAGAGGGGATAACAAGGGAACGAGAAGATTTGTCTCAATGTGAAGGAGATGTGGAGAGAATCACGAACGGGACGCGCTCAATCTAGGAGGGAAGAGGAAATGATTAGACTGGATTAAGGAACTGAGCGATATGTTGGAGGGAAGTAAGCTATAGTACAATAAGTGGCCAACAGAGCTAAGTTCTTGGAGGGCAGCAGAGACAAGGTGCTGGCGTGCAGCAGAGCAGAATCCATGGAGAACAGCGTCGGTGGCGAAGACAAGGTCCTGGTAGCTGGCAGTAAAGGGGTCTTGGAGGCCGACCACATCTCAAGCAAAGGGAAAGGAGTCTGGAGTGCTTAGCAGGCTTGATCCCTGGCTTGAACTTGGCAGGCTTGCTGTCAGATGTGAAATGGAGTTTAACAGACTTGAGCTTGGCAGATGGGAACCCATGCAGAAGCTCTTGAAACAGGAACCGACGCAGAAACTCTGGGAACCTGAAGTCATGACGAGGCCCTGCATGCTTGAAGTGATGATGATGCCCTGGGATCTTGGTAGCACGACGGGGCCCTGGGTGCTTAAGTTGAAGGAACAGCTCTTTCACACATACTAGTGAGATGCTCTCATACATATTACTGAACAGCTTTCATACATTCTAGTGAAACGCTCTCACTCATACTGCAAAATAATAACATAAATAGGTCTGGGGTTCCCCAGGAGGAGCTGGCCCAAGTGGCTGGGGAGAGGGAAGTCTGGGCCTCCCTACTAAGGCTGCTACACCCGGGACCCAACCCCGGATAAGCAGAAGATGGATGGATGGATGGTCTTTCCATGGTTTACCCCACCTCTCCCCCTTTGACCGCTGGAGATAGGCACCAGCTTCCCCGCGACCCTGCACAGATAAGCGGGTACTATCCTGCACACAGAAGATCTTGCAAGGCCAAAGAGTTTACCCTGCATGCGGTAATCTGCCCCTGTTGCAATGTGGTACAATGTATTTTAACAAGTGACCATCCTAAGAAGTCAACAGGAGAGGTGCTGACATATATAATTAAAATCTCAGCAGTGTCCGACATTCATTATTTTTGCTCTTTTCTCTTTAACTCATAGGATTTCTGTAGGATTAAGATCTGAAGATTGAGATGGGCATGGAACAGGCCCAGAGTGGCTAATCGGGAGGACCAGGACGATTCCCGGTGGGCCGGTCTGATATTTGGGCCACAAGGGCCGTTGTTCTTTCCCTTTTCTTTTTTTTAGCCGCTGTTCAGTCACGACACTGCGCTGCTACCGCTATCCCTGGCTGCCTCCGCCTCCACTGGCAACTCTTTTTTTTATTTTCACGCATCCTGACGTTACGTATGTACTCTCGGTGAATACTGTTTGAAAGGGGTAGAAAGCGCAGGATGGCGCAGTGGAGATCGCTAGAATTAAAGAGCTAAGCTCTGAAAACATCCACTGCTAAATGTGCAAAAATTGGCAGCTTTTTCAATAAATTGAGCGGTTTGAAACATGCAATGAGGATGATTAAATGGGCAAGGAAATATGTTGAACTTTCCCTGCAAACCACCCTACGGTTTAATTACTAAGTCTCTGAATTTTGTGATGTTTGGGGGCATAATGTATTGTTATATAGTTTAAATAATAGAATGATGCAATGCCACGTGGATTTTTGTCTTATAGCCCCTCAGAGTCAGAAGTAAGATACAACACCAAGTACCAGCCATGAGCGCACAAGACCTGAGTGGGCAGGTAGCATTAATCATTAAGTAAATATTAGAATTATTATAATGAAGAGTGTGGTGCTGTTCTGTATGAATAGTGCCGTGAGATGTTAGATGATTCAACACCACATTCATGAAACTGACCTGAATTTAGCAGATGGCTTTGTAACAAGGGGTGATTTAATTTGTGCTGAGAATTAGAACCATTTTCAAAATAGACATGAGCGAAAACATAATTTCGTTGCATACAGCTTATGACAAAGTAATGAGGTTGCAATTGAAATAAAATAACATTACAATATAAAGTGCAGCAGTGATAAGAGTGTAACAGTGCAGGAGAAAAACAGTTTTTAAAAAAGCGTGCAGAAGAATGTTCAACCATGAACCAAAAGTAGAGAAAATAGCAAAAATAACAATCTTGACAACAATGGCAGTTTTGGGATTTTTCAGACACTACTATTTTATCGTTGTCAAGATAAATCCAAATTCTTATCACAATAAGGAATTTTTCAAGATAACGACAAAACGATACGATAAAGGCCCAGCCCTATTTCAGAATGTGATTTAGTGTCAGAAGCAGATCCAGTAGTGATGAGGGGATTGCTCCTGTTAGTATGGAAGAAACAGGTAAACTGTTGTAATAGAGTGTGTGAACAAACAACCATTAGTTCTAAAATAACTACTTTCTATAGCCAAACAAAATAAGTTACCCGTTACATATATGTTTTCTTATTAAAAGTAAGATAGTAAATACACAAACCCGGCAAGAGAAAGGGAATAGTGTAATGAAACCAAGACAGAGGACCCAGTATTCGAACAGATACGAGAGAGTGGCGTATTCACACAGTTTTATTGGATGTGTACTGCTACGGATCAAGGGAGTCGCTGTCGGCGGGACCCGGAGCCACTGGAATCAGAGATATCAGATTAGTGACCAGTATTAACAGGTTGAACAAGTTATGATAACTGGGTCACTAACCTTTTAATTAAACGAGGTCCAAGCTGAAAAAGGCTCTATGGGAGTCCTTCCAGGGACTGGTCCGAGTACAGTAGTCGAAAGGCAGGCAGAGGGTCAGAACCGTGGTGGCAGGGGCAGGAGATCCCTGGAGTTAGTCAGAGTCCGTGAGCAGGATCCGTGTCGAAGCCAGGTGATCAAAGGTCCAGTGATGATCTGAGACAGAAATCCAAAATCAGGGTCAGGGCACAGAATCAGGTCAGATAGTCCAGTGGGCCGAAACAGGGACAGGGCAATCTCAGAGAATCGCAAGGAAGGTCAGGTCAGGCAACAGAAAAGGCAGTCAGGTCCGAGAAGGGCAAGGCAGAAATCAGAGAATCCAAGGTCAAAAACAGGTCTGGTAACTAGCAGGCAGGATATAAGAAAAATCGCTGGACTATACTCGCCAAGGGCTCGAAATAATCTGGCACTGATGTCTGGTCTGAAGGCTAGTTATATACTGGCTGGTGCAGGTGGATCAGATGAGAGGTGATGAGAAGAGGGGCGGGGCTGAGCAGGTGTGTAGAGTGAATGATCAGATCAGCATCAGTGCCGAGATCATAACAAATAGGATGAAATATGGAATGAATCTGCATATGTTTTGGAATAATAATAATTGTTATCTTAAGGGTACCAATCTGAGGCATGAAAGTCCCACTCCGGCTCTGCCATGGGAGAAAGATGGTGTTGTTTCTGGTGAGCTATTTCTGGATTGATCTGGCCACGTTTTTACTATCATTTGTCTGCTCAAAGATCCAGTAAAGACCAATTTCTGTGTTTTCTGGTAGAGGCCAAATGATTTGTATTTAATTATCCTGGGATTTGAAAGAGTTCATGATGCCAGCAACTCTACATTTGCACCTGGAAAAACAATTTCCCACTGCATCACAAATCCTCCAATATACGGTACTTCACAGTGCACATAGGGTGCTTTTCGATCTATTTATGTGCTGTAGCACATGGATTACTCACCTCAGTTCTTTTGACTAAATACTGCTGTTATATCAGTGGAAAATCATCTTGGCCAGAGGCAAAAGGAAAAATTTGGCATGATGCAGGTGCAATTGCTTAGCCATATTCAGTGTGAATGCAGCGCAATGCAATGAGACAATATAGAGTTTCACTAATGAAATCCATTGGGTCATCAGCCTAATGGACTCCATTGAGGCGTCAATTTAAGTACACCAAAATGGTTATCACCTCTTCATTCCATTTCTCAATTAATTCTTAGCACTTTATTGCTATTGTTACAACATTGCATTTAATTTATTCTCATATTTTAATAACATCTCACACATGGTAACTACTTTATCTGGCTCATATCTCCAATCTATTATTAGCCACACTCTCAAAACCATTTCAGGAGCTGACATCCAGCATCTCCTTTGTTTGAGCATCACACACAAAGACATAGTAATACAGTCACACATATGGTGACTTATTGTTAATACAAAACTTTGACTGTACATTGACGTTCAGGTAAAGTCAGAGGTTTCCCTGTTTTTCATACACTTTTTTGTTGTTATTTAAAGCCATGCCAATCCTTAAGTGTTGGTTGCAGAAAAGCTTAATCCTAGAGTGCATTCACACCAGCCCTGTAGAATCAAACTTTTTTAAACAAACTCTGGTCCTTTTGGGGAGGTTTGAATGTGCAATCGAACTCAAACCAGCAGTATTGGGCTGCCACAATCATAACAGGTTTATCAGGCTATTAGGTGTGAAAACACCGTCAGTCTCATTGGACCAAAGTGCATGGTTCCAGTTAAAACCTCAGGAGCCTAAAGAAAATGTTGAATGTTTACATTTTTGGTATGACAAAACAAAAGATTCTTTCATCGCATGTCTCCCAAACGATTGGCGGGCATGTAGGTAGTGTTTAATAGTTGTTATGGAGAAAGACACCACTCTTTGCTGCAGGTACCCAACAAGGAAATGAGGAGATTTCTTTTTAGTTTTCTTACCATTTTGCTGGCTCTGTGTTAGGTTTTCACCCAACCTAAAGGCCAGTGCCCTTGTGTTACTTGATGTTTTACATCCAGGGAAAGTCATAGTTTATTAGTTAACAATTCACTGACAATATGATTAACTTAACCAGTGATTTTTGTAATAAGGTTTTTTTTTCCATGGCTGGGTAAATATGCCGACAACCATGCACCGGAAGGTTGTCGGTGGATGTCGCGACGGCAACCTTCGAACACGCTGGTGGACACCGGCGGTGAGGGAAGCCGTCAACCTGAAGAAGGAGTCCTACCGGGCTTTATTGGCCTGTGGGACTCCGGAAACAGCTGATGTGTACCGGTGAAGCGGCAGGCGGCTCGGCTCGTTGCCGAGGCAAAAACTCGGGCGTGGGAAGAGTTCGGAGAGGCCATGGAGAAAGACTTCTGTACGGCTTCGAAGCGATTCTGGTCCACTATCCGCCGTCTCAGGAGGGGGAAGCGGTGCAGTACCAACACTGTTTATAGTGGGGGTGGTGTGCTGCTGACCTCGCCTCGGGACGTCGTGCGTCGGTGGGCGGAATACTTCGAAGACCTCCTTAATCCCACCAACACGTCTTCCATTGCGGAAGCAGAGCCTGAGGACTCTGAGTCGGGTTCTCCCATCTCTGGTGCTGAGGTTGCCCCGGTGGCAAGGCCCCAGGGGTGGATGTGATTCGCCCTGAGTACCTTAAGGCTCTGGATGTCGTGGGGCTGTATTGGTTAACGCGGCTCTGCAGCATTGTGTGGACATCGGGGGCAGTTCCCCTGGATTGGCAGACTGGGGTGGTGGTCCTCCTATTTGAAAGGAGGGACCGGAGGAATCACACCCTTAAGCCTCCCCGGTAAGGTCTATTCCGGGGTTCTGGAAAGGAGGGTCCGTCGGATAGTCGAATCTCGGATTCAGGAAGAGCAGTGTGGTTTTCGTCCTGGCCGTGGAACACTGGATCAGCTCTACACCCTCAGCAGGATCCTGGAGGGGGCATGTGAGTCTGCCCAACCAGTCTACTTGTGCTTTGTGGATCTGGAGAAGGCATTCGACCGTGTCCCTCGAGGGATCCTGTGGGGGGTACTCTGGGAGTATGGAGTACCGGGCCCTTTAATAAGGGCTGTCAGGTCTCTGTATGACCGGTGTTAGAGTCTGGTCCGCATTGCCGGCAGTAAGTCGGACTTGTTTCCGATGATAGTTGGACTCCGCCAAGGTTGCCCTTTGTCACAGATTCTGTTCATAACTTTTATGGACAGAATTTCTAGGCACAGCCAAGGTGTTGAGGGGATCCGTTTTGGTGGCCTTAGGATTGCGTCTCTGCTATTCGCGAATGATGTGGTCCTATTGGCTTCATCAGGACATGATCTACAGCTCTCACTAGAGCGGTTCGCAGCCGAGTGTGAAGCGGCCGGGATGAAAATCAGTGCCTCCAAATCCGAGACCATGGTCTTGAACCGCAAAAGGGTAGAGTGCCTCCTCCGGGTTGGGGAGGATGTGCTGCCCCTAGTGGAGGAGTTCAAGTATTTTGGGGTCTTGTTCACGAATGAGGGGAAGATGGAGCGGGAGATCGACAGGCGGATTGGTGCGCCGTCTGCTGTGAAGCGGGCGCTGTACCGATCCGTTGTGGTGAAGAGAGAGCTGAGTGATTTATCGGTCGATCTACGTTCCTACCCTCATCTATGGTCACGAGCTTTGGGTCATGACCGAAAGAACGAGATCCCGGATACAAGCGGCCGAAATGAGTTTTCTCCGTAGTGTGTCTGGGCTCTCCCTTAGAGATAGGGTGAGGAGCTCAGTCATTCGGGGAGGACTCAGAGTAGAGCCGCTGCTCCTCCATGTCGAGAGGAGCCAGTTGAGGTGGCTCGGGCATCTGGTTAGGATGCCTCCTGGACGCCTCCCTGGTGAGGTGTTCCGGGCACGTCCCACCGGGAGGAGGCCCAGGGGAAGACCCAGGACACGCTGGAGGGACTATGTCTCTCGGTTGGCCTGGGAACGCCTTGGGATTCCCCTGGAGGAGCTGGCCCAAGTGGCTGCGGAGAGGGACGTCTGAGCCTCCCTACTGAAGCTGCTACCCCCGCGACCCGACCCCGGATAAGCGGAAGACAACGTAATGGACGGACGGACGGAGTAGATATAAATTCTAAATTAAAAGTTGGATTTTTCTTTATTTTTCAGTGTGAGATTTTGCTGCTACAATAGAAGTTAAATGTTTTTCAAAATTCTTTTTACCACCGAGGCAATAAATGAATGGTGCTTAGTATAACAAATCACATTTTTAAGATGCAATGACTACAAGCATTTTCACTCTCTTTAATTTCCTCATCACCTCCAACTGGACCTAAAATATGACTCAGTCAGCAGCAAGCAGCATAGCTCTGCTACTGGAGCTTGCGACAGCTGTATGGTAGCTATTTTAGCAAGGACGCTGACAGTTGTGGGCTGTCACACGTAATGGTGAGGGCAGCACTGATATGTTGTAGCAGACGAATGAAGAGAAGTGCCTCTCGGGTTTCCCACCTTACTGAGCTGTTCCCACCAGTGGGTTACAGTCACAGAAACAAAGGACAAATACTCACTTGTTACTCAGTACCTGACCCTTATTTAGGATGACCATATTAATGCACAAGTGCTAACTCACTTGTTCACATTCCCACTCACATGCTGTATGCCTGCAGTACATAAGATCAATGTCAAATAGATGTACACAAAGTCTGCAAAACCACTGTAGAGCTCACAATGCTGCCTATAACACTGAGCATTCACTTTTTCTCCTCCTTGCTTCCTTTTTTGAGCCTCACTTTTCCTTTTCTTTCCTCTCAACACATTCTGTTCTCGTGCTCATTTTCTGTCATTGCTTTGTTCATTCAGCTCAGTGATTTATTCTTCATGACTTCTGCTCTTCTACTCTCTCTCTCCCTCCCTCCCTAAAACTCACTGACTCACCTTTCAGTTCTCTCTTGCTCACATCCACAGCAGAGTGGCTCCCTTGCTCTGAGAGGATCATATAACCCTTACACGTTATTTGAAGTGTTATGACTCTCCCCTGCTCAGCTGCTGTTGGGTTGAGTCCAGCTTTTCTCGCCTGCAGGGAGACTTGGTCTCGGAGCTACAGCAGCGAGCCCCCTACTAATGTCTGTAACGCTGAGGCAACACTGGATCAGAGGAGAGATAGACCTGCAAGCCCTGCTCATTTTTGGTCTGCTGCTTCAGGTGTTCACCTGAATGCTGAAATTTTAAAGGCACAGACTTTCATGCTGCAACTGTTCTTACATCACAATAAATTCCTTAAACAGATGTTTTTATTCAGTACAACTTTAAATTGAGGACAAACTTCAAGCACTTAGTTTTTATTTACTTATGTTAAGGCATCACTTTTGAAAATAAAGTTTTATTGAAAATAAAATAAAAGCAGTTCAGCAACTTAATAAAGGCCAGTTTGACATTTGAACTGGTAAAATAAGATAGATAAGAAATCGGGGCGTGACAGTGGCAAATACGACGACAGAGTTACACACAGTACTGTAATGAAAAACCAAGCTAATCTGATCTAATGTTAGTTCTAAAGCAGCAGAGGATGCGCGTTATCAGAAACAACAAAATTAACAGTAATAATATGGCATACTCGGGTAACAAAAGATAAAATATGCAAGTTAACAATGGAAAAAAAAAGAACACCGGCCTATTTACAGTACAATATGAAATAATGTGCAATATGCAGGACATAAACATTTGAACAGCAAAAGGGTTCAAGTCCTTTTTCCAAGTCAGAGTCAAATTTTAGGCCACCTTGCAGAGTCCAAGTCATGTCTCAAACCTTTGAGGCGCAAGTCCTAGTCAAATATTAAACAACTGAAATAAAAATTTTCCCATCAAATCCATGGAATGTAGTGCAACCCTGCACTCCATGACTGTGTCAATCATCACAGATATCGTTGGTTTTGGAATTACTTTAAATGTTGGCTGTAATATGAACATTTTATTTGTATCTAAAAAAAACAATGTCTTGTTTGGCCTGGATCAAAGAAACATCAAGGATTTATTTATTATATTTTAATTGGAAAATATTTAATTCAGAAATGTCAATTTGTTAAATTAATTCCAATTACCTTTATTCCCACACAGTAAAATATATCAGTAAAATTAATGGTGAAAAGTTTTAAAATACTCAGATCAGCTCCACCTGCTGCCACTAATTACAGTCAACTCTGCTCACCTGTTCACCTGCCTACTTATACCTGCCTCAGTCTTTCACTCTCTGCCAGAACGTCTCGTCTTGTCTGATGTGCTCGGCCTCTACCAGTTCCTATGTACTCAACCAGCTGGAATCTTGAGCTTAATTTCTGTTTTCAGCCCTCACCTGCTCTGCCCATTCTCGTGGTTCCTCTCTACACATCGCCTGTTCTGGTCAGCCCCTGCCTTCTTCATCTGATTTGTCCTGTCCTTGCCTGCAACCACTGGTCAATCTGGGTCTGCTTGCCTGCCTCACCTTCCATTACTCTTCCATCCAGTCTAGTTTTGCCTGCCTGTCTTGTTTACCATTACTCATCCATGCAATAAACTTTAAAAAACAAAAACAAGAACTTAACTCTGTGTCTGGCTGAATATCGGGTTCACCGCATAGCTCATTACAGGAATAAAAGTGAAGTCTCAAGTATTTAGGCCACAAGTCTATGTAGAGTCTGAACTCTTATTTTTGTCAAGTCGGAGTCTCAAACATATAAAAGTCGCCATCTCTTGGCCAATCTGAATATTAAGCCAGCAAGTTTGAAGCAAAAGTTAAGCGTCAAAAAGCCAATTAAACCAGGGCAACACAAAAAAATTATCTTATTATAGTGCTGTGAAAAAAAATATTCAAACAGAACCTGTCTGACAACGTGAACTAGACTACAATTTCTCCAGTTATTAAGGTAATTCGGCAATTGATTTTGAAATGGGGATAGGTGGATTTGGAGACCCTCCGCATAGTGGTTTTTGAAGGTGGGGACAATTTTAGTCTGGTGAGAAGGAGGTCTTAACTATGTAAAGTTCAGTCTTGCTGTGGTTTTGGCTTTACAACATCTCAATTGGTTTAAAGCAGAAATAAGTAAAATTTCATTATTTTAGATAGAACTAAAAAAGTTTTGTGAATAACAAAAGAGATCTTTTTAGATAGACTATAGTATGTCACACACCATCTCTCTGTGTTGTTCTCCAGTCTCTTGTTTAACAATCCGTATGTTCCTAACAGAGCACTTCGCTCTCAGACTGCAGGTCTGCTGGTGGTTCCTAGAGTCTCTAAAAGTAGAATGGGAGGCAGATCCTTTAGCTATCAGGCTCCTCTCCTGTGGAACCAACTCCCAGTTTTGGTCCGTGAGGCAGACACCCTATCTATTTTTAAGACTAATCTTAAAACATTCCTTTTTGACAAAGCTTATAGTTAGAGTGGCTCATGTTACCCTGAGCTACCTCTATAGTTATGCTGCTATAGGCTTAGGCTACTGGAGGACATCAGGGTCTAATTTTCTCACTCTACTGATTTCTACTGTTCTTCATTCTACGGTTCTCCAGTTTTGCATTGTATTACATTGAAATGACTGTCGTCATTTCAGCTTTTAACTTTTTGCTCTCTCTCTTTTTCTTCATAGTAGGTACACCTGGTCTGGCGTTCTGTTAACTTTGACATCATCCAGAGAAGACGGCTCACCCGTTACTACCATCTAATGTAGAACAGATTACTAGATCAATGTGTGCTTCTGTGCTTTTTTGTCTCTCTTGTTGTGTCTCTGCTCTGTCTTCTGAAACCCCAGTCGGTCGAGGCAGATGACCGTTCATACTGAGCCCGGTTCTGCCGGAGGTTTTTTTTCCCCGTTAATGGGTGGTTTTTCTTCCCACTGTCGCTTCATGCTTGCTCAGTATGAGGGATTGCAGCAAAGCCATGTACAATGCAGACGACTCTCCCTGTGGCTCTACGGTTCCCCAGGAGTGAATGCTGCTTGTCAAGACTTTGATGCAATCAACTGGTTTCCTTATATAGGACATTTTGACCAATCTGTATAATCTGACCCAATCTGTATAATATGATTGAACTTGATTTTGTAAAGTGCCTTGAGATGACATGTTTCATGATTTGGCGCTATATAAATAAAATTGAATTGAATTGAATTGAATTGAATGCATGTGTGTGCACGTACAGCTGCCACTTTGGGCTTCGCCTCACATTGCCCATAAAATGCCACTACCAAGCACAAAATGGTGGAAAGCACACCCACCAAATCAAAACATTCTCTTGATAACATTATAAAGTTATGAGTTACCTAATTCTTCACTTGACATCTTCCTCCGAAAGGTGATGCTGTTTTGCTGGTTATTTATCCTTTGCAAATATGTGCATACAAGGCAACAGATGAGGAGGGGAGTTGAAATGGGCACTGTGTTGCAGTTGGAGTGGAGGTAGAGATACACCTAGTGGTGAAGAATCTTTAATGAAATGAGAGACTTCCCTGACTGTTTAGAGCATGAAACATCTGTAGTGAGATAGTGATGGCTCCTTTAGTATGGAGGTAGGACATGTGTTCTGGAAGTGGTTTGGGGGACTTTGCAGCAGTATTTTTCCATAATCTGTTGTCTGTGTGCACCTGTGTGGATTAGTCTTCAAAGACTCTGAAGCAGGACTAGATCTGTCTTAAAAGCTTTTTGTATGGCCACCTAACCATTTCCACACTGGGCTGGCAGCACTTCAAGTAATGCATCATAACACTTCTGTAACACAGAGTAAAGGGGGTTATAGTACAATTTTGCAATGGTCACAGTGGTACTCTTCAAGCTTCAGTGCCACTGTGTGAACAACTTAGAGTAATCAGAAGAAACACAGATTTTGAAAAATATGCGGATGTTTTCTTCTGAGTGCACTGGGCAAGATACAGAGCGTGGTTCCTGGTGAAATTACTGATGGTGTTCCCTCAAGCACATTAAGATTGTACCTGAAGGTGGAGGCACTGAAACCTCAAATTTTTAATTAGAATTTCTGCAGCATTGCACACAGATGTAATACTCTTGGCAGCAACACTGTGGCCAAAAAAGCTCCCCTGAATCATCTTTGGGCCAAATAAAATATCAGTAGGGTCATGCTTGCCTACATACTGAATTTAGATTTTCTAAATGTGCGATCTGTTGAAGTTTTAGCAGTGTAGCAGATCTTGAATATCCTAATCTGTCTGAGGGGGGTTAACCAAAGAAAGATTCCTCAGAATCCTGTGGACACTAGTGTGGATTATAGCTTCTCACAGGGAAAAAAAAAACATTTTGCACCTTTCAGCTTCCCAAGTTTATTTTATGTTACTTGTTGGAAGAAGATATGACAAAGATCTGCAGTTGACTGAGGCTCCATTGGCAAGCTTTGAAAGTCTTCAAACCCAGCGCTGCGATTAAATTGGTGAGTTATTTGAGTGTGTTCACCTTGCCTGTACTTTTGTTTTATAATAAAAGGACTCAAATTACATGTATTGGCACAACTGTGTAGGAAAGTGAATGTGTTTTGGGGTTAGTTGGGATCACCCTCCCATGTACAACAAGCACACACACCAGCAGGGCCACCCAGCCATCTGTGTTACACACATGTCCGTGACCCGGTCCCAACACATGATTAATTCGGCTTTATTTCACTTCATGCATTTAAGTCCATTTCAGAAAGGTCAGCAAGGGGCTTGACCAGGCAGGAATTGAGCTCCCCCTCCTTGTAAAACCATTCTGTGGGCTCAAGGCCATTTTGCTTCTGGTAAGTTCACATGAAATTCTTATATAAGATTCTTTGTTCCATCTTAGTGCAGGAAAATTATGCAAAGTAGTACTAACCATTCAATTATTGTTAAACCCTACTTAAACAACAAAGAGAAAAGGGAATTCCATTTCATTAGGTGGGATTAAACATCAGTTTAAAAGGCATTTTTGTGTCTGAGATGAGTGCATGAGGTAAGAGGTGATAGATATTAAGACGATGAGGGGTGTAATTTTAGTCCTCCCTCCTTTTCTGTTCCAAAATATTGTTCTTTGACACTTCACACCCATTGGGTTGTCTCAGATAGACTTCTTGAAAGCCTGTTAAAAATGAAGGGGTCTACATGAGAGAAATGATTGAGGCCCAACTCCTTAGCACTATGATGGAGAATAAGGATAAAGACTGAATATATTTCTTTTACATGAAAAAGTGAAATGTTTCCATCAGTCACACTTTTCTAGTAAACAGCTCAGTTCTAATTTAATTCTTAGACCCTTTTCCAAAGCATTTAAGATACTTTGATGGAATTTTTCAGTTAAATGGAATATGTACTGTATAAGTTAAAGTGTGAGCGAGTTAAGCATTGACAATAAGTAGGGGAGAGTGGGATAAGTTGACCCACCCCCTGTATCTAGGCAACAGTACAAATTTGTGGTCATGCGATCAAAAATTCTGTGACCACCCTTCATTTTGCTGCCCCTATGACTGATAGAAGCATGTGGTAAGTATGCTTTAGAAAAAAAAACTGTTTTTTGCTTGTCAAAGTAGATTTATTACATTTCAGCTATAGTTACTGTTCAGTGAAAGCTAATTTATCCTGGTTTTAACAGTGTATACTAAACATGTTGCTGATTTACTAGCATATTAAAACATGTAAACCTTTTAGCTAAAGACTAGCTTGAAATTCTAAGCTAGGTTGTTTTTTCCAAAGTGGTGGCTGTGGGGTAAAGTGAGCAAAATGACTTGGGGTAAGTTGAGCCAGTGGTATGAAGCATGAGTAATATTATTTCTAAAATTAAAACATTATTTTTAATGTATTACATAGCGGTTTTGTCTTCCTAATATTTTACACATTGAAGAAAACTAATTATGCAAATACATCAGAAAGACATATTTAGGGTCAAGACCCCTTCAGGAGATCTAGAGAGCAGCTGCTGAGGTCAAGGCAGGAAAAGTCTATAAGAACAGCGAAAGGAAAAGAAAGTTAGGGAGCACTGCTAAAGAGAACCCAAATTTTGCTTTCAAGGAAGATGATGTGGTACTTTTCCAAAGTGAAGTGGTAAAGAAATTAACTCAACCTCAAAGAGCTGGATGAATTACATGCAGAGAGCAGTAAATTCAGATTTCCTGCAGCCTTGAGGAACGGAACGGAATGTAGAGTAGTTGTTGAGAAAAACCATACTATTCTTTTTTGTGTGAGTTCATTATAGTTTATATAAGTTGTTTGTTTGATAGTGTTCAATCATATCATAATTTTTACTGAAATATTTTCAACAATACACTTGCATATTGTCATGATTTGTTCTGATGACCCAAACACACTACACACACAGAGCTAGGTATCTTTTGTGAGTTTATTGAATGAGATGGTGTTTGATGATGAAACCAGAGAGACCGCTGGGACTGGAAACCGAGGTGCAGTTGAGAGCAGGAGCTGATGGCCCGGAGAGAGTTCTTGGAAACCAGAGCAGGATCCACAGCATAGCAGACGGAGAACCAGGGCACAGCAGCAAGATCCCCAGCACGGCAGAGAACGAGCCAGAGCACAGCAGCAGGCTTCACAGCACGGCAGAGAGTGAGCCAGAGCAGAGCCACAACAGGATTAGTAGCTTGGCAGGTGAATACTTGCAGGTCTGAGTCACAACAGGATTGTTAGCTTGGCTGGGTGAATAATTGCAGGTCAGAGTCTCAACAGGATTAGCAGCTGGGCTGGATGAATACTTGTAGGCCAGAACCACAGCAGGATAAGCAGCAAGGCAGGGTGGATACTTGCAGGTTAGAGTCACAACAGGATAGTTGCACCGACGAGACTGGACTAATCCATAGCAAGCTGAGGTAAAAGAGAAGCAGAGGTGGCAGGATTCCAGCAGCAAGCAGAGAACCCTCAGGTATACAGGCAAGGAGTAGGTGTTGCATGATGACAAACCGGCAGAGGAGTGACAACAGAGGGAGGTTTAAGTAGGGAGGCTGGCAGGTGAAATGAGTCTGACTGATTAATGACCAACAGGTGTGACTGACTGCAGAGGGAGTGAAGGGAAAGCTAGGTGAGGGGGAGGAGGAGCTGAAAACTAACAGAAAATAAAGTCAAATCATAACTAAAACCCTAACAAAGAGGAAAAACTGAAAGCTAATAGTAAACAAAAGCCAAGTCAAAACTAAACCCTGACACATATGAGTTATTATATATTGTTTAAAAGTTTACTTTAGGATATTTCAAAATGATGCTCAGGTTTAAACTGAAAAGAGTAAATAGGTCAATTTATACTCAGGTGGCTCAATTTACCCCTAAGTTGGGGCAAGTTGAGACAAGAGACCACTTTTTTTTTAGAAGTCACATTTCTCTTTCCTTATGCCATGCATGCATTCTTAGCATTTCAACTGATGGGACACATCTTGAAATAAATGTAAACATTTTGGTTTTGCTTGTGAATTACTTTTTCTTGCCTGGAGGACAGCATAAGTAAACAATGGCTCAATTTACCCCACTCTTCCTTATATATCCACATATCTATCCATCCATCCATTTTTTTTACACGCTTATCCCCGTTGGGGTCGCGAGGGGTGCTGGTGCCTATCTCCAGCTGTCAATGGGCGAGAGGCGGGGTACACACTGGACAGGTCGCCAGTCTGTCGCAGGGCTTCACATATCTAATTGTTGCTATTTTTGTGGTTCTTGGATGGAATGTGTTCACTAGTCGCAAAGCAAACAAAATGTTTAGGTTGCGTGACTGCCTCTGTCATGATATTTTTCTAGGATGAACCCGGACACAGCGCACACACACAGAGTTGGATTTTAAGAGAGTTTATTGTACGATGTGGATGGTGGATGACATGAGGAACCAGTGTCTATTACCAGGCGGAATCGTAGGGTGCAGAAGCTGGCCGGCAGGAGTAGTGCGGAGAGGCTGACCAGGAAGTGATATTTCAGCTGATGACTGGAGACCAGGACGGAACACAGGAGCCGAGAACTTGAGACCAGGACGGGACACAGGAGCCGAGAACTTGAGACCAAAGCAGAGCGCCGGAGCGGGTGGCTGGAAACCAAGGCAGAGCGCCGGAGCTAGCGACTTGAGACGACTGCAGGGCGCCGGAGCTGGTGACTGGAGACCAAGGAAGAGTGCCAGAGCCGATGACTGGAGACCAAGGCAGAGCGCCAGAGCCGGTGACTGGAGACCAAGGCAGAGCGCCAGAGCCGGTGGCTGGAGACCAAGGCAGAGCGCCAGAGCCGGTGACTGGAGACCAAGGCAGAGCGCCAGAGCCGGTGACTGGAAACCAAGGCAGAGCGCCAAAGCTGGTGACTGGAGACCAAGGCAGAGCGACAGAGCCGACGAACCCTAGACTGCAGGCTGAGCTGGAACGGAGTCTCTGGTGGTGAACTCAGCTGAAACAGCGTGGCTGTGGACTGAACAGGAGTTGAACCTTTACGGACCGGCGAGCAAGAGCAGACTGAGGTGAGTAGATATAGTGGTGAGAGCAGGTGGAAACAGTCCGAGGTTAATTGCAGCCTGACAGGTGAAATCAATCAGGCTGCGCTGGGAAGGGAGGAGGCAGGAAAGCTCAGAATGCAGCCTACAAGCTGCATCCTGACATTACCCCCCCCCCCCCAACCCCCCCTCAAGGCCGGACACCGGACAGCCCAGAACCTCCCACCCTGGGTGGGTGAAGGGGGCCCAGAATGGCGGGCAAGAGTCAAAACAAAACACTAGGGAACTAAAGAGCTAAAAAACACCGGAGAACCAAAAGGCTAGAGAATTCTGGGGAACCAAGAGGCCAGGAGAACTCTGGGGAACCAAGAGGCCAGGAGAACTCTGGGGAACCAAGAGGCCAGGAGAACTCTGGGGAACCAAGAGGCCAGGAGAACCCTGGGGAACCGAGAGGCCAGGAGAACCCTGGGAAACCGAGAGGCCAGGAGAACCCTGGGGAACCGAGAGGCTAGAGAACTCTGGGGAACCGAGAGGCTAGAGAACCCTAAGGGACGAGGTAGGTAGCGTAGGGAAACGCTAGGGAACAGGCGAAAGGAAACACCAGGAAGACAAGAGAGGCGCACGCCAACGCCGGGACTCAACAGACATACAGACACGCCGGAGCACAACCAACGCGCGGAACGCCAGAGGGAAGGAACAGGCGTACAACAACGCCAGAGGGAAGAAACAGGCGTACGACAGCGGCAGAGGGAAGAAACAGGCGTACGGCAGAGGGAAGAAACAGGCGTACGACAGCGGCAAAGGGGACAAACAGGCGTAGGGAAACGCCAGAGGGACAAACAGGCGTACGGAAACGCTAGGACTCAACAGGCATACGAATACGCTGGAGCACAACTAGCGTGCGAAACGCCAAGGGAAGAACAGGCGTACCAACGCCAGAGGAGAAGGACAGGCGTACCAACGCCAGAGGGGAAGGACAGGCGTACCAACGGCAGAGGGGAAGGACAGGCGTACCAACGGCAGAGGGGAAGGACAGGCGTACCAACGCCAGAGGGAAAGGACAGGCGTACCAACGCCAGAGGGAAAGGACAGGCGTACCAACGCCAGAGGGAAGGAACGCCGGGGCGTGAGGGAAACGCCGGGGCGCGTGGTAAACTATACGCCAGTGAACAGAGAAATCTAAAACACCAGGGAACGGAGGGCGTCCTAACATGGCAGGAACAGAGAAACCTAAACATCAGGGAATGGAGGGCGTCCTAACACGCCAGGGAACGGAGGGCGTCCTAACAAGCCAGGGAACAGAGGGCGTCCTAACATGCCAGGGAACCAGAAAATATCCCAAAATACTAGGGAACAAGGGGCGTACTAACACGCCAGGAACAGCTAAATCCAAAATTCTAGGGAACGGAGGGCGTCAAAACACGCCAGGGAACAAGAACGGAGGGTACGCCGGTCAGCGACAGACCAGAAGCGCCAGTGGGCACAGACGGCTACACGAGTGTGCCGGAGGGCTCTGGCGGCAACCTGCGTGCGCCGGGCAGTGACAGGCCGGATGCGTCAGAGGGCACAGACGGCGACATGAGTGCGCCGGAGGGCTCTGGCGGCAACCTGCGTGCGCCGGGCAGCGACAGGCCGGATGCGCCAGAGGGCACAGACGGCCACACGAGTGCGCCGGGGGGCTCTGGCAAACCTAAACACTGGAGAAACAGAGGAACTAGGGGACACCAGAACTAAACAGAAACTACAAAGGGCTAAGACCAGACAAAACTAAGGAACACGATAATCATACGGAAACTAAGGAGCTTGAAACTAGGGAGCGCAGGAACCCAAATGAGCGCTGGGAGCTTAATAAAAGCTGGGACCTAAGGAGCGCTGGGAAAGCACAGGAACCCATAAAGCACAGGAAGCCATAGAGCGCAAGACAAAAAGGAATCAAATCCAGGACTAAAAAACAAAGGCAGGAACTAAACAATGAAGCAAAACAAAAAAAACTAGGGCAGGGATAACAACTCACAAAGCAAAATTAAAGCAAAACTAGAAAATCAAAATAAAACACTAAAGTAAAACAATAAAACTAAAGCAAAAACTAGGAAATAAAGCAAAGAAAAAAACTAGGGCTGGAACAAATACACTACGTAAAAACTAGAGAACTACAGCTAAATTAAGAAAACAAAAGCAAAACGGGAAAGCTAAGATAAAAAACTAGAATACTAAAGCAAAACTGAAAGACTAGAGGCAAATCTAGAATACTAAACACTAGGGAAACAGAGGAACTAGGAGGACTCAGGAGAACTACAACAGGGGGACCAGGAAAAACCAGAACCAGACTGAAACTATAGAGAGTAAAAAAAAAAAAAAAAAAAGCACCAGGACTAAGACAAATCAAAAGAGTGTAACACGGCTCATATCTGGGGAACTTAGGAACCTTACAAGCGCCGGGACCTTAATGAGCGCCAGGAAAGCGCAGGAACCCGAACCGCGCAGGAACCCGTACCGTGCAGGAAGCTATAGAGCACAGAAAAATAAAATAAAATAAATAAATAAGACAGAACCTAGACAAGAACTTCAGGACTAAAGAAAACTAGAAAAACTAAGGCAGGACTAGAAAATTACATTCAGAACAAAAACAAAGACTACAAGATTAAAGCAAAGATAGAAAACTGAAGCAGCACTAGAAAACGAGAGGCAAGGCAAAAAAAAAAAAACTCTAAGAAATCTAAGACCTACTGAATAAGTCTAAAACTGAAAAAATGCTAATTAACTCAAAACTCAAGGAAAAATAAAACTCGAAACTAAGACAGAAACTAGAGAACTAGACAGATCTAAGACAGAAACTACTATACTAAAACAGGAACAAAAAACACAAAAACAAGAACTAGAAGGGCTGGGCAGCAATGTCTTCAACATGCTGGGCAGCGGCAACTGTTTACGCTGGGTAGCAACGACTGGAAGTGCCGTCTTTTCAATGCTGAGCAGCGTCGGAGGGTGGCTTCGCAGAAGGCGATCCAAGGGAACAGAGTCAGAGGCAGGGCGTCGCGGATGCAAACCTGGCAGACGAACCAGAAGAGGGAATCGCGAGCAGCGACCCCGGCGAGACGAACCAGAGGCGAAGGCACCCACGGAGACCTCGGGCTGAGGCGGAGCAGAACCCTGCCAGCTTCTGCACCAAGCTCTGTGTGTGCTCGGGTTCATCCTTTGGCCGGTCCGTAATGTCATGATATTTTTCTAGGATGAACCTGGACACAGCGCGCACACACAGAGTTGGATTTTAAGAGAGTTTATTGTACGATGTGGATGACATGAGGAACCAGTGTCTATTACCTGGCGGAGTCGTAGGGTGCAGAAGCTGGCCAGCAGGAGTAGTGCGGAGAGGCTGACCAGGAAGTGATATTTCAGCTGATGACTGGAGACAAGGACGGGAAACAGGAGCCGAGAACTTGAGACCAAAGCAGAGCGCCGGAGCGGGTGGCTGGAAACCAAGGCAGAGCGCCGAAGCTAGCGACTTGAGACGACTGCAGAGCGCCTAAGCTGGTGACTGGAGACCAAGGCAGAGCGCCGGAGCTAGTGACTTGAGACGACTGCTGAGCGCCGGAGCTAGTGACTTGAGACGACTGCTGAGCGCCGGAGCTGATGACTGGAGACCAAGGCAGAGCGCCAGAGCCGATGAATGGAGACCAAGGCAGAGCGCCAGAGCTGGTGACTGGAGACCAAGGCAGAGCGCCAGAGCTGGTGACTTGAGACCAAGGCAGAGCGCCAGAGCTGGTGACTGGAGACCAAGGCAGAGCGCCAGAGCTGGTGACTGGAGACCAAGGCAGAGCGGCTGAGCCGACGAACCCTAAACTGCAGGCTGAGCTGGAACGGAGTCTCTGGTGGTGAACTCAGCTGGAACAGCGTTACTGGCTGTGGACTGAACAGGAGTTGAACCTTTACGGACCAGCGAGCAAGAGCAGACTGAGGTGAGTAGATATAGTGGTGAGAGCAGGTGGAAACAGTCCGAGGATAATTGCAGCCTGACAGGTGAAACCAATCAGGCTGCGCTGGGAAGGGAGGAACCCTCCCTTGATTAAGTTTACTTAACACATTACAGACCTATATCGAATCTTCTTTTCCAATATAAAATTCTTGAGAAAGCAGTTGGTAGTCAAGTATGTGGACATTTACAAAGATATTACCTATTTGAAGAGTTTCAGTCAGGCTTTAGAGCTCATCGTAGCACCAAAACAGCTCTGGTGAAGTTCACTAATGATATTCACATGGCCTCAGATAATGGACTTGTGTCTGTAATTGTCCCGTTATATCTCAGTACGGACTTTGATACAGTTGATCACAATATTTTCCTAGAAAGACTTGAACATACTGTAGAGATTAGGGGAAAAGCATTAGGCTGGTTTAAATAGTATCTTTCTAACAGTTTGTTCATATTAATAATAACTATTCTTCAAACTCCAGGGTGACTTGTGGAGTACCACAGGGTTCAGTCCTTGGGCCAATTCTCTTTACTATATATATTCTCCTGTTACGTCTGTAACCCAGGGTAAAAACTGCCCTTAATCCCGCCTTTGCTGCTCCATTGGTTAGTGACAATTAGTCACATGGTGCATTCAGCCAATCAGTACATCTGGAGGGGTTATTCAGGCCTGCTCCAGCTTTCCCAGTCAGGTGTGAGGGGGAGAGCTGGAGACAAAGGCGCTATAGGTTTGTGCTTCCAAACAATTAGTTCAACTCTTTGTTTATTATGCACTTTAAAAACTCACAATATAAAAATCATGTAGATCTGGGGCCCGTTCTTCGTACGTCGCTAACTCAGCTGGATTTGATTGTTGACGATTTGGCATGATCTTGGATCGTTTGGTTCTTCGAAACTCATTCCGGACTTGCTGTCATAGCAACATGTGCTCAAACTTAAACCTGCTGGAGAGGAGGCTTATTTCATGTAAACAGGATTAGATCGCTGCTGTATAAATGGAGGAGATAGGGATATCCAGCCAGTGCACTTGGACCACCTAGTGGCAGAAGACGGGACAGAATTGTGGAACACCATTTTTTAATGTTTAATAAAAGACAAAACAAATAATGCTTAGTTCCTGTCTTTTTATTTAAACAATTGTCTATAAAGAAAAGCCAGCAAGTCATCTTTTGCCTGCAATAAGAGAAAGTTATGTAAAGTCAGCAATACTACTGTCAAATGGTGTATTAGAACTTACTCTGAAGGTCCTTTTGAAGCAACTCGATCTCTAGTGCAAGTTTTCTCTTTTTCAAGTTGTGGAGTTCAATTTCAATCTGAAAAACTCACACAGAAAGAAAAGGCAATTAGAAGAATTTTATTGATACAATATTTTAAGAGTTTGGCGCTCAGACCTCGGCAGGAAAAATTCACGCTGAATTATACTTCAATATGCATAAGCAGGCGTATGAGAATAGGGATATTTCCCCCAAAAAATTGCCGAGGTAGAGGCTGGTGCTTCAAACAGGGCCGGTTGTCGCGAAGGCCTCTTCTATTGATACAATAGTTTAAACTTTGGCGCTCAGACCTCGGCAGGAACATAAACGCTGATTTATACTTTAACGTAGATAAGCAGATGTATAAGAATAGGGAAATTCCCCCCCAAAAAATGCCGAGGTCCAGGCCAGAGCGTCAGCAAGTTCAGAAGGCAGAGAGAAGGAGAAGGATGAGTAATGAAGGAGAAGAGATATGAAAGCTTAGCAAAGAGGGCCATTGCCACAAAGGCTTACCAAAATTTAAAGAAGATGAATGAAAAGATGAGGTGAGGTTGATGGAGAGGTGGAAGGTGAGGTGAATGGTCAGTTTCGGGCTGATGCACGTGATGAATGAATAATCATGGCAGGGAGCAAGGCGGGAAGCATTCAATGGACATGGGAGGGAACACACAGGGAACACACAGGGAGCATGGCAAGGAGCATAGAAGGGAACATGGCAAGGAGCATAGAAGGGAACATGGCAAGGAGCATAGAAGGGAACATGGCAAGGAGCATAGACGGGAACATGGCAGGGCAGGCCGAATGGCAGAGGGCATGGCAGGGAGTATGGCAGGGAAGGCCGCATGGCAGGGAACATGGCGGGAAATATGGCAGGGAACACACCGGGAGCATGCAGGGAACATAGAAGGGAACATAGCAGGGAACATGAAGGAAGCACGGACAAAGGACAGGATGCCTGATCGACAGAGCCAAAGACAAGACGATTGACAGGATGATTGACAGAAGATGCATATGGGTGATGCACATGAATGAATGAGTGACCAAGAAGGAATGAACAGGACAGGACGCGGGCCTAATGAGATTTGAATGAGATTTGAATCCACCACCAGTATTCGCAGTTAGATTACCTTGAAGTTGAACATTAGGCGGCTAAGATGAATGAAAGGTCAGAGCACATATGTGAGGCATGCTGATGATAGCCACGAGCGTCTGCTGTTGCACAGCTCACATCCTGAATGCTGAAATAACTCTAGATAAAAGACCTGAAGTAATTGATTGGCAAAACATTGAGATGACAAGAGTGACAGAAGTGGCCTGGTCAGCATGAATGAGAAGTCAGAACCCAATACAGACCAGTCCAAGTGGATGCCAAATTGCACCAGAGTTGCAGCGGTTTAATAATGATTGGTATCAATTGCTGAATTTAAAATGCACTTCATACTCAGACCAGTAGGTGGAAGCAATGCCACCAGCCCGCTGGCTACCGGCAACACCAGAAGAAGAAGAAAACGAAAACAAACAGTAAAATGAAATACGTTCGCCTGAATAGAGGACGAACATGGGTGAATACATATTACCTGAGCTGGCTCCGAACACATTAGCGAGTGAATGAGAGCTGGCTGAAAAGTTGCGGCCGGGACGAGCGGCAAGGTGGCGCCGCAAAGCCGATCAAAACCATAGAAGGTCCTGGATGAGACGGCGGATCCGCGAACCAAGAGCCAGCCCCACGGGATCAGTTTGAGAAAGACCCCGGCGCGCTATGAAGCGAAGCTGACCGGAACTTAGGCGGAGTTGGGACGCGTCTGCGTCGCTTGCGAGTTCATTGCGCCAGGAATCGGAGCTGACGAAAACAGAGGTCGGAAAGGAAGATGTGCGGCTAGACGGTATTCCTGTGGCAGGAGGATTTCAGGATAAGTTATTATCTCTTGAATCCGGTCATCAGAGTCCAAACCAGACACGTGCAGCCACTGCTTGCTCGCTGAGGAGAAGGCCGAGACAAGGATGTGGAGTTCTTTTAAGATGAACCCAGAATGCTGATTGGCTTCGAGGAGGAACAGTTCAAAGCTGATTGGCTTGCGTCGGAGGCAGATGAGTCTCTGATTAATGGAGGTAGGCAATAGAGTTTCTTCAGTCTGAATTTTCGCTTAAGCTCCATTTCTCCTCTTAATTTGTGTTTTTTCAGGTCAAAATACTAAATTTTTTGTTGAAGATGACGTTTATATAGGGAACGGATGGCACTGTGTCATTTTGTGAAAGAAAAAGAAACGCATGAACGCGCAGTTATCTCTGTTGTGGAATTATACACTGTTTAAAGTTATTTAATGTTTCATAAATAACTCTCTGTCTGCTAAGTATTGTCTGGTAATGATCAGCTCTTAAGCTGATATCAAGACAACGGTTGAAAGGGATGAATTCGAGCACTAGCAATCTTTTAACAGCAAAACCTGCACACACATATAATAAATGAGTGACAACTTCTTTTCAAGTCCAAGAATTTAATAACAGAAATAAAATGAACATCCAGAGAACATCACTATGTAATGCTGTTTATCTGAATTAACAATATTTCAATTAATAAATCCTCTCTACTAGGCTAGTGAAACTTAACTAAACTACCAAGTAAAATAAAGATAACAAAAAAAAGAAGCTAAGCTAAGGAACTATTTACATGCAAAACAAACAAAAGACAAAACAAAAGTGGTTGATCATAATCAGAATAACTCAGTGAATCTTTGTTCACTGAAGATCTGATGCCAAAACATGGAATGGAGTCAAAACATTTGCCATGTATTTCAATCTATTCACAATGCAAAGCCCAAGTTAAACAAAACATAATATTCTGAGGACCGGTTTGTCCTGTAAAATCATTTAAACCCTTACGACCGAGTTTGTTAATGCGATTCTCCCTCCGGGCGTCTTGGGTCGCTGTAACAACTCGGTGACTAAGAGGTTACAACATAAAGTTATCAAAATTGCCTTGAAAACTGGCATTAATGTACCATATTGATGCGGGAATAACGCTCATAACACCATCGGAGGATGGCGGAGCAGAACAGTTACGCTTTATGCTTTAAAACGAACTCCTTTTGAAATGTCCGGAAACCAATTATTTATAAAGAAAAGCCAGCAAGTCATCTTTTGCCTGCAATAAGAGAGTTATGTAAAGTCAGCAATACTACTGTCAAATGGTGTATTAGAACTTACTCTGAAGGTCCTTTTGAAGCAACTCGATCTCTAGTGCAATTCTTCATTTTTTCAAGTTGTGGAGTTCAATTTCTCCTCTTAATTTGTGTTTTTTTCCGGACAAAATAAATTTTTTTTGTTGAAGATGCCGTTTATATAACGAACGGATAGCATCCTGTGTCATTTTGGGGAAAAAAGGGTGAAACATGCCTCATGCAACAAAAGTAAAAAGAACCCGTTTTTTTCAGCCTTGTTATAGGCTGTTATAAACAGACAAATACATAATTTAACAGTGGCTTTTAAAAAAGAGGAAGAAGTTGCTTTTTAAAATACAGTATAATAATTAAAAGCTACCATTTTGTAGAATATTCTTGTACTTCACTTTTTTCCCCATGTTCTAGTGGCTCCCGTGGAGGCTCTGACATAAAATAACAAAGAAAATATGAAATTATTAACGTACGAAGAACGGACCCCAGCATACCCAGTGAGCGTGGAGCCATGAAGTTGTCATGCACTGAGCTATATATGGAATTGGTGAGTAGTGAACACAATGTTATGTTTGTTTAGCATGTTGGTGGTGTTAGCCAATGCTAATTGTTTGTCAATTGTCACACGATTTAACTTCTTAAATTCAAAGTATGGGTTTAAGATAATGAGATAAATGCTGATATCTTTATTTTGTCTGAAAGACCAGATGGTGGATGTAATTGCATTTATTTCTGTAAGTGGAAAAAGTCTAGTTAACTAGCAGGCTGGTAATTTGCTGGTCCTGTATATTTCAATACAGGCCAGGGGTCCGTTCTTCGTATGTTGCTTAAAACATCCGAGATCAAATGAGACATCCAAGATGATTTCATCCGGCTAATCACGATCCGGCTGATTGGGTTCTTCGAACACACCTGTTGTTTATGATTAGTATCGCTGGATTGAGTTATCTGAGATTGTTATGCAATAACGCCATGATAAATAATTGATCTCAGATTGAATTCTGAACAGTGGAAGGGTTGACCCCCACTCCTGCTGCAACATGAGACCCTCACAGCTTGGACAGCCCTTCTTCCCAGCAGGGGTTTTCTCCTTACAGATAAAAACCTTCCTCCCACAGACAAAGAACTCTCTTCTCCAGCTCTCTTCTTCTGCAGACCACCCCAGCTGTACTGCAGCTCTCTCAGAGCAGACAAAGAAGGCCAAACCATGAGGGCCTGGTTGGCCCTCACCGACACACAAGCCAGCAGCTGAGGGAGATTGCCTGGACCAGCCACGCTTGATCCAGGGTCTGCTAGATTCGACTGCCTGCTTCAGCAGAGGACCTGACTGAATCCGGACAAACAACATGTCCGGGCAAATACAGAGCTAAGTGGCTGTCCTAACCTCACAATCAGATGCAGGGGCAAAGACCCTGCATGCGAAACAGCTCTGTGTATTTTTCCTCAGCCTGTACAGGGAAACGAACCCCATTGGAGCTGAAGGCTGTATGCTGAGGAAAACCCCTGCTCAAATCGGACTGCATCCAAGCCAGAGATTGCCTGCAGGAAACCAGGCCTCCGACCCGACCATGTGGTGCAGCAGAGCCAAGCGCTAACCTGCTAACGCTAGCCTGCCAAGAGGCAAACCAACGACTTCCCTGCTTCCAACGCTTCTTCCTGGAACGGCCAAAGTGGACAAAACTCACACATGAGGCATTAACAGTTTGGGCAGCGAGATGAGGGTGAAGTTAAAAAGGTTTATTGGTAAATGTTTGTAAACCATCGTGTTTAGAACAAAAGGGCTAACCGGTAGCTCGCGCTAGCCAAACTGCTATTAGCCTTGCTAACATCCGGTTTCGGACATTTCAAAAGGAGTTCGTTTTAAAGCATAAAGCGTAACTGTTCTGCTCCGCCATCCTCCGATGGTGTTATGAGCGTTATTCCCGCATCAATATGGTACATTAATGCCAGTTTTCAAGGCAATTTTGATAACTTTATGTTGTAACCTCTTAGTCACCGAGTTGTTACAGCGACCCAAGACGCCCGGAGGGAGAATCGCATTAACAAACTCGGTCGTAAGGGTTTAAATGATTTTACAGGACAAACCGGTCCTCAGAATATTATGTTTTGTTTAACTTGGGCTTTGCATTGTGAATGGATTGAAATACATGGCAAATGTTTTGACTCCATTCCATGTTTTGGCATCAGATCTTCAGTGAACAAGGATTCACTGAGTTATTCTGATTATGATCAACCACTTTTGTT
Source organism: Fundulus diaphanus (assembly GCA_037039145.1). NCBI lineage: Eukaryota > Metazoa > Chordata > Actinopteri > Cyprinodontiformes > Fundulidae > Fundulus > Fundulus diaphanus. The sequence continues at coordinate 7,620,302 of CM073129.1, read as the reverse complement.
TTGTCTTTTGTTTGTTTTGCATGTAAATAGTTCCTTAGCTTAGCTTCTTTTTTTGTTATCTTTATTTTGCTTGGTAGTTTAGTTAAGTTTCACTAGCCTAGTAGAGAGGATTTATTAATTGAAATATTGTTAATTCAGATAAACAGCATTACATAGTGATGTTCTCTGGATGTTCATTTTATTTCTGTTATTAAATTCTTGGACTTGAAAAGAAGTTGTCACTCATTTATTATATGTGTGTGCAGGTTTTGCTGTTAAAAGATTGCTAGTGCTCGAATTCATCCCTTTCAACCGTTGTCTTGATATCAGCTTAAGAGCTGATCATTACCAGACATTACTTAGCAGACAGAGAGTTATTTATGAAACATTAAATAACTTTAAACAGTGTATAATTCCACAACAGAGATAAATGCGCGTTCATGCGTTTCTTTTTCTTTCACAAAATGACACACAGTGCCATCCGTTCCCTATATAAACGGCATCTTCAACAAAAAATTTAGTATTTTGACCTGAAAAAACACAAATTAAGAGGAGAAATGGAGCTTAAGCGAAAATTCAGACTGAAGAAACTCTATTGCCTACCTCCATTAATCAGAGACTCATCTGCCTCCGACGCAAGCCAATCAGCTTTGAACTGTTCCTCCTCGAAGCCAATCAGCATTCTGGGTTCATCTTAAAAGAACTCCACATCCTTGTCTCGGCCTTCTCCTCAGCGAGCAAGCAGTGGCTGCACGTGTCTGGTTTGGACTCTGATGACCGGATTCAAGAGATAATAACTTATCCTGAAATCCTCCTGCCACAGGAATACCGTCTAGCCGCACATCTTCCTTTCCGACCTCTGTTTTCGTCAGCTCCGATTCCTGGCGCAATGAACTCGCAAGCGACGCAGACGCGTCCCAACTCCGCCTAAGTTCCGGTCAGCTTCGCTTCATAGCGCGCCGGGGTCTTTCTCAAACTGATCCCGTGGGGCTGGCTCTTGGTTCGCGGATCCGCCGTCTCATCCAGGACCTTCTATGGTTTTGATCGGCTTTGCGGCGCCACCTTGCCGCTCGTCCCGGCCGCAACTTTTCAGCCAGCTCTCATTCACTCGCTAATGTGTTCGGAGCCAGCTCAGGTAATATGTATTCACCCATGTTCGTCCTCTATTCAGGCGAACGTATTTCATTTTACTGTTTGTTTTCGTTTTCTTCTTCTTCTGGTGTTGCCGGTAGCCAGCGGGCTGGTGGCATTGCTTCCACCTACTGGTCTGAGTATGAAGTGCATTTTAAATTCAGCAATTGATACCAATCATTATTAAACCGCTGCAACTCTGGTGCAATTTGGCATCCACTTGGACTGGTCTGTATTGGGTTCTGACTTCTCATTCATGCTGACCAGGCCACTTCTGTCACTCTTGTCATCTCAATGTTTTGCCAATCAATTACTTCAGGTCTTTTATCTAGAGTTATTTCAGCATTCAGGATGTGAGCTGTGCAACAGCAGACGCTCGTGGCTATCATCAGCATGCCTCACATATGTGCTCTGACCTTTCATTCATCTTAGCCGCCTAATGTTCAACTTCAAGGTAATCTAACTGCGAATACTGGTGGTGGATTCAAATCTCATTCAAATCTCATTAGGCCCGCGTCCTGTCCTGTTCATTCCTTCTTGGTCACTCATTCATTCATGTGCATCACCCATATGCATCTTCTGTCAATCATCCTGTCAATCGTCTTGTCTTTGGCTCTGTCGATCAGGCATCCTGTCCTTTGTCCGTGCTTCCTTCATGTTCCCTGCTATGTTCCCTTCTATGTTCCCTGCATGCTCCCGGTGTGTTCCCTGCCATATTTCCCGCCATGTTCCCTGCCATGCGGCCTTCCCTGCCATACTCCCTGCCATGCCCTCTGCCATGCGGCCTGCCCTGCCATGTTCCCGTCTATGCTCCTTGCCATGTTCCCTTCTATGCTCCTTGCCATGTTCCCTTCTATGCTCCTTGCCATGCTCCCTGTGTGTTCCCTGTGTGTTCCCTCCCATGTCCATTGAATGCTTCCCGCCTTGCTCCCTGCCATGATTATTCATTCATCACGTGCATCAGCCCGAAACTGACCATTCACCTCACCTTCCACCTCTCCATCAACCTCACCTCATCTTTTCATTCATCTTCTTTAAATTTTGGTAAGCCTTTGTGGCAATGGCCCTCTTTGCTAAGCTTTCATATCTCTTCTCCTTCATTACTCATCCTTCTCCTTCTCTCTGCCTTCTGAACTTGCTGACGCTCTGGCCTGGACCTCGGCATTTTTTGGGGGGGAATTTCCCTATTCTTATACATCTGCTTATCTACGTTAAAGTATAAATCAGCGTTTATGTTCCTGCCGAGGTCTGAGCGCCAAAGTTTAAACTATTGTATCAATAGAAGAGGCCTTTGCGGCAACCGGCCCTGTTTGAAGCACCAGCCTCTACCTCGGCAATTTTTGGGGGGAAATATCCCTATTCTCATACGCCTGCTTATGCATATTGAAGTATAATTCAGCGTGAATTTTTCCTGCCGAGGTCTGAGCGCCAAACTCTTAAAATATTGTATCAATAAAATTCTTCTAATTGCCTTTTCTTTCTGTGTGAGTTTTTCAGATTGAAATTGAACTCCACAACTTGAAAAAGAGAAAACTTGCACTAGAGATTGAGTTGCTTCAAAAGGACCTTCAGAGTAAGCTCTAATACACCATTTGACAGTAGTATTGCTGACTTTACATAACTTTCTCTTATTGCAGGCAAAAGATGACTTGCTGGCTTTTCTTTATAAACAATTGTTTAAATAAAACGAGAGGAACTAAGCATTATTTGTTTGTCTTTTATTAAACATTAAAAAATGGTGTTCCACAATTCTGTCCCGTCCTCTGCCACTAGGTGGTCCAAGTGCACTGGCTGGACAGACTTCCCTAACTCCTCCGCTTATAAAGCTGCGATCTAATCCTGTTTACATGAAATAAGCTTGCTCGCGAGGTCTGGTAGGAGGCTGATGGTTTGTACCATATCCCCTTCCATCTCATCATACAGACACACAAACCATTATTGTGCTGACCTGCGGGGAAATGTAGGATTTTCATGCACATTCATAAGGAAGATCTACTGTATATATTTATTGTATTTATATTCTTTTGGGTTCTAAATGTGTTTTGTGGTGTTTGTTTTACTTTTTTTTCGTTCTATAAAAATACACAATATTGAAAGCAGTTATTCCTTTGTATTGTTTTTTTATTAATTACTGACAACCGCTCCAGTAGACGAATTTAGACTTCTGATATTATATGCCTGCTAGTCCTTAATACATAAACTAGTGTTACACGTCCACGAGGCTTGTCTGGTGGGGTAACATTAAAGAAGAACCAAAATAGATTAATGCAAAACCTATAACTAACCAGAAATAAGCAAATGCAAAACTAACTAAACCCTCAGAACCCCCAACTGGGGTTCTGAGGGAGACCAGGAAAAGAGCCTCCCCTCCTCTGCACGCCTAGCCGCTTTTAAGCAGCAGAGCTCCAATTAGGGCAAAACGTAACACCTGCCAAAGGCCTGTCTCCAGAACCCTATAAGGAAAAAAAAAAAACAGAGACCCACTCCAGCCATAACACCTTCCCCCTTAAAACAGAGGATCCCAACTAGGACCTCTGTAACCATTTTCCTTGTTAGTCTGGTCCATTAATTGCTCGAGACAATGAATCAGCCAGCACATTTTCAGTGCCTCGAATGTGCCGTATTTCAAGGTCGTAAGGTTGTAGAAATAAGGCCCATTGCATCAGCCGCTGATTTGAACTCCGTAAGGAGTGCAAAAACGTCAAAGGGTAATCATCTGAATACACCACAACAGAAAACGCACCCCGCCCACATACACATCAAAGTGCTGCAGTGCCCAAATGAGAGCCAAGCCCTCTTTCTCAATGGTTGAATAATTAAGTTTGTGTTTATTAAACTTCTTAGAAAAGAAACAGACTGGATGGTCAATACCTCCCTCATCAGTCTGCAACAAAATAGCTCCCACACCCACTTGACTTGCATCAACCTGTACTTGGAAGGGCTGATCTAATCTTAGAGCTGCCAAAACAGGTGCAGTGCTTAAGAGGAACTTGACATTTTCAAATGCTTTCTGACAGTCTGTGGACCACCTAAACTGGACTTTAGCCTTTGATAGGTCAGTTAATGGAGCCGTTACAGTAGAAAAAGTCTCACAAAAGTTTCTATAGTAACCCCACAATGTTATGGTGTCAGGAGCTCTGCTGCTTAAAAGCAGGTGCTGCTGCTTAAAATTAGGGCAAAATGTAACACCTGCAGAAGGCCTGTCTCCAGAACCCTATAAGGAAAAAAAACAGAGACCCAATGCAGCCGTAACACTCCCATTTGGTAAAAATTATCAGACAGATAAATATAGCTGATGACACTCAGCTATATTTATCCATAAAGCCTGATGAATCCAATCAATTACTTTGACTACAGGAATGTCACCCACCATACCCAAAAAAACTCATCAACTCCTTTTTTGAGGTGGGAAGCTATCAATGGCTTGGACTTTAGCTCTTACTGGTTTTACTTGTCCTTGCCCAACAACTTTTCCCAAATAAGTCACTGTAGCTTTTGCAAACTCATATTTTGCTAAGCTCACAGTCAAACGAGCATCCTTAAGACACTGAAACAATTTCCGGATGCGTTGCATGTGTTCAGCCCATGTATCACTGAAGACCACTACATCATCTAAGTAGACAGCACAACCTTCCAACCCAGCCACTACTTGATTCATCAACTCCTGTTTTCTCCATCATTCTCAGATCATGCAGATCTTGTCTCATTCAGTTTTCCTGTTACTGACTCCTATTTTTTTCATGAGGAACTTTCACATATCCAAACTGAGTAGTAGAAAAGCACACCTAAAACTGGAAGTCATAAATCATAAACTGCTCATAAATCACAACCATAAATCAGCAAAACAACTTGTAATAACTCTACTTATAATAACTATCTGAAATATAAACTAAAGGTCACCAATCAGTTCTAAAACATCTTTAGACGAACCCTTGTTGATCCCTGGAGAACCAGCGTACCAGATTAACGCCTTACAAAGAGTTTTCAATCATTCTGTAACATTTTATCCAAGTGTCTTTTACTCATGCGAGCAGCAACTCGTGGTCTTGTCTTACTTTTTATTGATTATTTTTTAACCTGGACACAAACCAAACATTTATCACAGGATCAGCCCGATCCAAATAAAATTCATCGATTAACACACTTACCATAACACAGGGCAGCTCCCCATCAGTTGCCACCGTTTATGACAACATACTTCCACTTCTTCTTCTTCTCCTGTTTTAAAAGTTGTGCGCTCTTCTTCTTCTTCGTGTTTTAATGGCAGCTGACATCCAAAAGCATCATTACCGCCTATCTAGTGGTGCGGTCTGTTCCTCGTCTTTGTGTTGACAGCAGCGCAACCAGCTACCGTAACATTTCTGCGCGCAACAGCTCTACCGTAATAACAGTCTACACGCAACTTTTTCCCCCTCGGTAAAATCTGCGACATTTCCGGGGACAGCTTTAGCCGGGGACAGGTGGTCCAAAACGGGGACAGTCCCCGGAAATCGGGGACGTCTGGTCACCCTACGTTATGCTTACTAGGGTTACAAACAGGCTATTATCGAAGGCTAATAGCAGCTAATGCTAGCAGACATTCAACTTGTACTTAAAAAGACTTGTAAGAAATGTTTTTCTTGTGTGCGGATAAACCCAAAATTAATGTCCCATCAATGTTTAAACCTTTATGGAAATAAGGTTTGTCATAACCGTAAAACACACCCAAATCACATCAGCATAGCACTGTTTCAAACTTGTGAGTGGGAGCTTAGCCTGTAAGTTCCAGTTTTTTTTTCTGGGTCAAATCTTAAAAACAAAACAGTAAAAACACATTAAAAGTAAATCCTTTAACTTTCCCTGATCAATTATCTGCCAAACCTTTTTTATCTGTGTCTGTTTAGTTGACTTTGGGTCATCCCATTGGAATGAAGTTCAAGTTGGCAGCGAAGGAGTGGCTCTTAGGGTAAAAGTCCTTATTTGGGAACAGGACCTGGATGAGCTTTACACGGGCTCCGGTGGGCTGCGCTTGGCCTGTCGAGCATGAGGATCTATGCATAGCCTTCCTAGCACGGCTGTGTTCGATGCTGTGGAGGCTGTAGCATATTTGGGCACCGCCCAGCCGTGGGAAACTGCTTCATGCAGCCTTGGCTCAGCTTTCTAGCAAAAACAGACAAAAATCACGAAACCTGATTTCTGTAGTCTGATTCTGCATAAGATAGACTGTAGCCACTTCCGTTTCTAGCTTAAACACGTTTGTGGATCACCGAACTCCATTCGTACCCCGGCGGCTCAGTCTCTCCAGTGCAGACCTCGCCACAGTCCACGGAAAAGAGAAAGCTGAAGGGGGACACCCTGGATTCATAGCAGTGGCACCCTGCTAAGTGGGCAGTCCCTGGTGAGGGGAGTCTGCAAGTGTCAGTCCTCTTGCCTAATGTTGCCACAGCATTTAAAGCCAGCACGTTTCTTTCCCCAGCCACAACCTGCTGTGATGTGGTAATCCCTGCAGCAGCTGCTTTCTGGAACAACAGATTCACCAGTTGGAATTACAAACCCTGCCTGATTTCTCAGCTTTCTTACGTTCACTGAATCCTCATCAGTCACTAATCTGTACTCTCTATTTACAGTTGATCCTGTTCATGTCACTGGCAGATTCCAGTTTCCCGACAGTTTCTCTTTGAGGGGGAGTGAAAGGATGGTTCACCTTCCACTAAAATGGGGACAGCACGCATAGAGCCAGAACAGTGGAATGGTTTTATTCGTGGTTTGCCTAGGCCACAGATCTGTCTCCCGAGCTTCGTACCTGTGAGTTTTTGGAAACCTGGTTTTGGACTAATCATGTCTCCTGTTTTCTCCAGTTTTGTCGTGTTGGGATTTACTCACCTGTGTTGGCTCCGTACTCCGATGGACCAGTCATCTGAATCCCTGCCGCTCAGCTTCTGCTCTGGCACTTCCCCTCATACTCTCTTGGTGGTACCAAACTGGGCGTGAGAACCCCTTCCCTGGATTCACCTGGTTCGTCTGATACACTCCGGTTCTTCCAGCTGCTCCTCCTGTCTGCCGCCGTAGTGGTTCTGTTCGGTTCCCTCCACCTGTATGACATCTGTCAGTCCTCCTGTCACTCAGCCACAATCTTCCATCAGAGAGTCACGATCACAGAGTCCCTGTTCACTCATCCTCCCCGGACAGGTCTTCCCATCCAAACGGTAAGCGGCGCAGCTTCTGGAGATTTTCCCCTGGTTCGATCCTCTTTAATATATATCCCCTTTTCTCCCGCAGTCGTTCCAGCTCTGACGTTCCGACCTCGCCTGATACATACTGCGCGTGCTTATCCTTTGTTGAGCCTGAAAATAAACATCTTAAAATTGTTCCTGTTTCCTTCTGTGTCTGCATGTGGGCCAAACACCTCAAAACCATGACACATGGGTTGCGATTTTTTTGGGGCTTGTTTTTTAACATGAAGTCGCTTATTTGGGCTTGGCTTTGTTTCCGACAGAACCCCTTTTCCTGGTTATCATGCTGTGCAACTAGAACTATTAAGTGATCTTGTCTGTAACACAGCAGCAGCATCAGCCAATCTGGTATGTATAAGGACCATACTAAACACATCAATATATTCATTTTAGAAGCGCCCTCTGTGGTGGGTTGCTTGTTGGGCTTCTTTTGGGCTTATTTTTATAGAGGCGGTCGCTCTAAGAAGAAATACGTAGATCTGGCAACAATGTTTAATAGTTATTTGCAATATCTACAACTACAATGAGACTAGGTGCAGAAACTGAATACACAACTGATCAATGTATCCAATGAATATTCTACATGCAGTTTTTATTTGTTGGCTTACATAAACTGCATAGAGATGTCCACTTGAGGAAAATCTAGCACATATTTAGGATGCAGCACTCTGTCTCTGAAGCAGCTTTTCAGTTCTGCAACAGCATTACACATGGGGTGGGAGACACTGTCCAACATGGATGTTATTTTGCCAGAGCCTTTCTTTGTTCTACCACCTGAACTGAGTCAAGGAGGCATCCTAGGACACAGCGGGCCTTCTTGATGAGCTTCTCTAAATGCTTCCTCTCAGCTTTGGATAAGCTGCTGCTCCAACTAACTACACCTTAAGCCGGACATACACTGTACAATATTTTGCAGTCGTTGTACTCAGATACAGCTCAAACTGTATGACCAAAACGCGGGGTTTAAAAGTTCACAGCTCACGATATCTGTTCTTACACTGTACGTCCAAAAACCACACGTTGGACTCAGCCCCGTAGAGAGATGGCGCTTGTCGGAGTTGCCTATTCAGAAGCCAAATGTAAACAGTAGAAGAAGGAAAAGACAGAAGTGTCAATGCTCACTGTTAAATATCAGGCTCACTAGAACGACACACGCTGCCTTGGATATTCTTTGAGTTGCTCCTCTGTAGTTTGACTCTATGTCACACGTACTGCCCCCATGTTTCTCAGTGCTATGTTTTTATCTCAGAAAAAGAAGAAGAATTCCCTTGTTTGCACATGCGCAGTGTGCAAGGTTGGGGGAAATCGGCTTGTAGATGCTTGTAGCTTTGCTTCAACAGCAGGATGAGCTCACGATCACCTCACAAAGGCCGACTGAATTTCAAACATGTTTGATTTTCATCCGACCATACGATTCCTGATCGGGAGGTGGTCGTGAGAGGCTAATCGGCTAACCTCATTACCCCCTGTATACTACACGATGCAGGACACACGATGAAGCTGAAACTTCCAAAAAATTCTCACACAACTGAAGAATCGTCCCAAAAAGAGCAAAAAATCGTACAATGTATGCCTAGCTTTAGAAGATGGCTGATACCACCACATGTCAAAAAAGTCTTCATGAGTGCCCCCACTGTACTCCAAAAGATATCAGTCTACTTAAGGCTGCAGTAGGTAACTTTGTATGAATGTATTTTTTAACATATTTGTTGAAACTGTCAGAATATCCGTCCGTCCGTCCGTTTTCTTCCGCTTATCCGGGGTCGGGTCGCGGGGGTAGGAGCAGGGTCCGAAATTAACACTCGCCACTCGCCAAATGCGAGTAAATTTCCCGTTTGGCGAGTGAATTTCAGAGGGCTAGCTGCTACATGGAGAGTAAATCTTTGTACCAAATAAATTAAAAATAAAATAAAAATAACAAAGCCCATCTGGGCTGCGGATGATCCGTTCACAGAGCTCAGTCTAGACCCGCCTTCTGCGGAGCTGGTTCAGCTTCTTTCACATCTTATTTCTGGGAAGAGCGGCTCCCAGATAAAGCCTTCATTCAAAACCAGTCATGGCTGCACGCTGGATCAGAAAACAGTTCTGCTAACCAGATACAGTCTAAAACGCCCATTAGTCTGTTTATAAGTTTCGTTTTTATTAATTCTGCATTTAACTACGTGCGCTCCGAGGGAAGGGAGGAGAGAGGCGCAGTTACAGTGCCTCAGCGCTGTAACTGCGCCTCTCTCCTCCCTTCCCTCGGAGCCAGGTGCTTTTGTCAGCGACCAGCCTTCAAAACGCGAATCACTACGTTTAATGTCCTTCGACTCGTACCAAAATGTCCCAATTAAAATAAATAGCAGAGTCAGTAGCTATGTTTAATGCTGTTTTGTATTTAACGACACAGAGCCAGTGGTGCTTTGGTGGGCTGCTGCCTTGCGCTTGAATTCAGGTGCGCAAAATTACGTTACATGTAATATAGGTGCGGACTTTTTAAGGAATCAGGGGCTTCAGCTCAGACCCATTATTCATTCTCTTCTCTCTAAAGGAGCCCTTTACAGTCTTCATTTATGCATTTTCCCCACTGTTTATCCGTTGCGCGTAGCGCACGAGGGTAAAATCCAGCAACTAGATCATGCGTAAAGACGCAGCGTGAACCCCTGCGTGCTTTAAGTGTTGCAGCTGAGAGAAAAATGTTGAACCATACAGGCTTGATGAAACTCTGCCGCATTCACAAATTAGACCAACACGGATAGAATAATGATAATCTGTAGTGTCTTTTATTGCCTGGATGTAAATGTGATAATTCTTATTGTGCCTTTTATAATCAACTACAATATTTTCTTATTAAAGTCAGGAAACAAAGATTTCTCTTCCAGGGTCCAGACAGCCACGCCCCCAACCACGTCCCCGAAAATTAACATAATCTCACTCTTAATTTTTGATAAAAATTGAGGTCTGGTCAGGATTAATATTTTGTCCGGTAAAAAATATGCCTGGCCGGTTGATTTTTACATCTACCGGCCAACTTGGCCGGTGAATCAGGAAGTTAATTTCGGACACTGGGTAGGAGCTTCAGTAGGGAGGCCCAGACGTCCCTCTCCCCAGCCACTTGGGCCAGCTCCTCCGGGGGAATCCCAAGGCGTTCCCAGGCCAGCCGAGAGACATAGTCCCTCCAGCATGTCCTGGGTCTTCCCCTGGGCCTCCTCCCGGTGGGACGTCCCCGGAACACCTCACCAGGGAGGCGTCCAGGAGGCATCCTAACCAGATGCCCAAGCCACCTCAACTGGCTCCTCTCGACGTGGAGGAGCAGTGGCTCTACTCTGAGTCCTCCCCGGATAACTGAGCTCCACACCCTATCTCTAAGGGAGAGCCCAGACACACTACAGAGAAAACTCATTTCGTCCGCTTTTATCTCGTTCTTTCGGTGACGACCCAAAGCTCGTGACCATAGATGAGGGTAGGAACGTAGATCGACCGGTAAATCGAGAGCTTCGCCTTTTGGCTCAGCTCTCTCTTCACCACAACGGATTGGTACAGCGCCCGCTTCACAGCAGACACCGCACCAATCTGCCTGTCGATCTCCCACTCCATCTTCCCCTCATTCGTGAACAAGACCCCAAGATACTTGAACTCCTCCACTAGGGGCAGCACATCCTCCCCAACCCGGAGGAGGAACTCTACCCTTTTCCGGTTCAAGATCATGGTCTCGGATTTGGAGGCACTGATTTTCATCCCGGCTGCTCCACACTCGGCTGCGAACCGCTTCAGTGAGAGCTGTAGATCACGCCCTGATGAAGCCAACAGGACCACGTCATCCGCGAATAGCAGAGACACAATCCTAAGGCCACCAAAACGGATCCCCTCAACACCTTGGCTGCGTCTAGAAATTCTGTCCATAAAAGTCATGAACAGAATCGGTGACAAAGGGCAACCTTGGCAGAGTCCAACTTTCACCGGAAACGAGTCCGACTTACTGCCGGCAATGCGGACCAGACTCTGACACCAGTCATACAGAGACCTAACAGCCCTTATTAAAGGGCCCGGTACTCCATACTCCCGGAGTACCCCCCACAGAATCCCTCGGGGGACACTGTCGAATGCCTTCTCCAGATCCACAAAACACATGTAGACTGGTTGGGCAAACTCCCATGCCCCCTCCAGGATCCTGCTGAGGGTGTAGAGCTGATCCAGTGTTCCACGGCCAGGACGAAAACCACACTGCTCTTCCTGAATCCGAGATTCGACTATCCGACGGACCCTCCTTTCCAGAACCCCTGAATAGACCCCTTTTTAAATAGGCGGACCACCACCCGAGTCTGCCAATCCAGGGGAACTGCCCCCGATGTCCACGCAATGCTGCAGAGCCGCGTTAACCAACACAGCCCCACAACATCCAGCCTGAGCCTTAAGGTACTCAGGACGAATCTCATGCACCCCTGGGGACTTGCCACCGAGGAGCTTTTTAACAACCTCGGCAACCTCAGCACCAGAGATGGGAGAACCCGACCCAGAGTCCTCAGGCTCTGCTTCCGCAATGGAAGACGTGTTGGTGGGATTAAGGAGGTCTTCGAAGTATTCCGCCCACCGACGCACGACGTCCTGAGTCGAGGTCAGCAGCACACCACCCCCACTATAAACAGTGTTGGTACTGCACTGCTTTCCCCTCCTGAGACTCCGGATAGTGGACCAGAATCGCTTCGAAGCCGTACGGAAGTCTTTCTCCGTGGCCTCTCCGAACTCTTCCCACACCCGAGTTTTTGCCTCGGCGACCAGCCGAGCCGCCTGCCGCTTTGACTGCCGGTACACATCAGCTGCTTCCGGAGTCCCACAAGCCAATAAAGCCCTGTAGGACTCCTTCTTCAGCTTGACGGCTTCCCTCACCTCTGGTGTCCACCAGCGTGTTCGAGGGTTGCCGCCGCAACATGCACCGACAACCTTGCGGCCACAGCTTCGACTAGCCGCCTCAACAATAGAGGAACATGGTCCATTCAGACTCAATGTCCCCCGCCTCCCTTGGGACGTGTTCAAAGCTCTCCTGGGAGTTAAAGCTCCGTCTAACGGGGGACTCTGCCAGACGTTCCCAGCAAACCCTCACAATACGTTTGGGCCTGCCAGGTCTGACCGGCTTCCTCCCCCACCATCAGAGCCAACTCACCACCACGTAGTGGTCGGTGGAGAGCTCCGCCCCTCTCTTCACCCGAGTGTCCAAGACATGCGGCCACAGATCAGAGTAAACAACAACAAAGTCGATCATTGAACTGCGGCCTAGGGTGTCCTGGTGCCAAGAGCACATGTGGACACCCTTATGCTTGAACATGGTTTGTGATGGACAATCCATGACGAGCACAGAAGTCCAACAACAGAACGCCACTCGAGTTCAGATCAGGTGGGCCGTTCCTCCCAACCACGCCCCTCCAGGTCCCACTGTCATTGCCCACGTGAGCGTTGAAGTCCCCCAGCAGAATGAGCTAGTCCCCAGGAGGGGCACTCTCCAGTACCCCCTCCAAGGACTCCAAAAAGGGTGGGTAACCTGAACTGCTGTTTGGCGCATAAGCACAAACAACAATCAGGACTCGTCCCCCCACACGAATGCGGAGGGAGGCCACCCTCTCGTTCACCGGGGTGAACCCCAACGTACAGGCACCGAGATGAGGGGCAACAAGTATGCCCACCCCAGCTTGGCGCCTCTCACCAGGGGCAACTCCAGAGTGGAAGAATGTCCAGCCCCTCTCAAGGAGACTGGTTCCAGAGCCAGAGCCATGTGTCGAGGTGAGCCCGACTATCTCAAGTCGGAACCTCTCAACCTCGCGCATGAGCTCAGGCTCCTTCCCCACCAGAGAGGTGACATTCCACGTCCCAAGAGCCAGCTTCTGCAGCCGACGATCAGAACGGCATGGTCCCCGCCCTCTACTGCCACCCATTGCACAACGCAACCTACTCCTTTGGCCCCTCCGATAGGTGGTGAGCCCATCGGAAGAGGGACCCATGTCACCTCTTCGGGCTGAGCCTGGCCGGGCTTCATGGGTAAAACCCGGCCACCAGACGCTCGCCAATGTGCCCCACCTCCAGGCCTTGTTCCAGAGTGGGGCCCCGGTTACCCGGGTCCAGGCGAGGGAACACAAAATCCATTTATGTGAATCATCATAAGGGGCTTTTTGGGCTGCTCTTTGTCTGGTCCATAGGACCTGTCTGCCTTGGGTGACCCTACTAGGGGCTTAAAGCCCCTGACAGCATAGCTCCTAGGATCATTGGGACACTCAAACCCCTCCACCACGGTAAGGTGGCAGCCAAGGGAGGGGTATCCATTTTACTGTCAGAATATCCTGACAGTAAAATGTGAGAAAGATAATCTTTAACAAAATAAAGCTCCTCTAGCTTATTTGACTAAATCCAAGATATTTTGGATTTCCACGAAAACAGCGAAAAGGCTTTTACAGTCTGACATCTTTGGTAGCATCCCGACATCCTCTGGCACTGCCGAGGCATCTTCGTGGCACCCAACGGCCACTGACTTCCAAAGTGTGCCGGCGTGTTTTGACGTAATGTTTTTATATCACCACATTTGTTTTTCTTATCACGAGTCAAACCACTCACATAAACAGTCGCCTTGTACCTTTTTTTATTATTTAAAAAATGTTTAATGGAGCTTAAGCGGAAATTCAACTGAAGAAACTCTGCTTTGCCTACCTCCATCCAATCAGAGACTCATCTGTCTCCGACGCAAGCCAAGCCAATCAGCTTTGAACTGCTCCTCCAAGAAAGCCAATCAGCATCCTGGGTTCATCTTAAAAGAACTCCAAATCCACATCTCAGCCTTCCACCCAGCAAGCAAGCAGTGGCTGCGCAATGTCTGATTTGGACTCTGATGACTTGATTCAAGATGATAACTTATCCTCAAATCCTCCTGCTCATAGGAGTGCCCGTCTAGCCGCACATCCATCCTCTCCGACCTCTGTATTCGCTCCAGGATATCTTGCCCCGCGCTGACCTGGACTCGCTCTCTCAGCTGGCCTCCCTCCACCTGTGGTGTCTCATTCTGTCACCTAACCTCTGTTTTCCGTCAGCTTCGATTCCTGGCACAATGAACCTGCAAATCCTTCGCTACCTAGCCAAGCGACGCAGATGCCGTCCTACTCTGCCTCAGCTCCGGTCCCGCTTCACTTTGTAGTGCGCCGGGGTCTTTCTCCAGCAGATTCGTGGCGCCGGTGTTCTGTCAGGTCAGCATACCGCGTCAGACCAGCATACCCATAGTTTTACGCATGCGCGAACTGGCTCTTAACCGGCTAAAAATTACCACCCAGCTGCCGGCAGCGGATGATCGCTGGTAACTGTATTGCTGGGACTATTTTTGCAAGCTAACCGTGGCTTTAGCCGAGCACCGCTACGGTTCTCCCGGCTCCAACAGCTCGCTATCGGGGCTGTGCCGCATAATTAATTACTTAGTTTTTGGGTTTTTTTTGAGTGGTATTGCAATCTGACTGCTTCTCCAAGTTTTCGCAACTTTGTGCAGTTATACGCATGCGCAACCATGTTTGCGCATGCTTAACACTATGGGTATGCTGGTCTGACGCGGTATGCTGACCTGACAGAACACCGGCTCTCGGTCAGCGGATCCGCCGTCTCGCCGTGGGACCTTCCCTGGTTTCGATCGGATTTGCGGGGCCACCTTGCCGCTCGTCCCGGCTGCAACTTTTCAGCCGGATCTACTCTCTCATTCACTCGCTAATGCCGTTCCGAGCCAGTTCAGGTAACATGTATCCATTCACATGTATCCATTTCATTCATACATTTTCCATTGCATGCATTTCATGCTATTCAGGCAGAACGTATAATCCATCATTCTAATGATTGTTTTCGTTTTTCTTCTTCTTCTGGTATTGGTGGTTAGCAATGGGCTAGTAGTAGCATTACTGCCACCTACTGGTTGGAGTTTGGTTCGTGATGGTCTTTTTATGTCTTTGTATCCTACCCATCTATATCATTCATTCATTAATGTATTCATTCATTCATTCATTCATTAACCTTTTCCTTAAATTCTTTTAAATATTACTCATATATTTTCTCTTTATTTCATAATTATATCATTCTATTTTAACTCATTGTTCATATTTTCTACAGTAATTACTTTTGCCCTTAGTATGTTTTGATTTTAAGTGTAATTAAGTTTTGTTGGCTAAAATATTAACCTTGTTATCACTCTCTTTTCTTTATTTCTGTTTTCTCCTACTATCTTCTGATACATCAACGTTTCTTCACGTCTCCGCTTTATCATCGACCCGCAGGCTGTATTAGCAAGCGATGTCTCAGCATTTTTAAAAAATCTGATTTTGTCATTCAAAGATTAACTATTTGCAATCCTTTCCGCTTTAAGCATCTGTGATGACATTTTTGTTCAGTTTACCCGGACTGTAGGGTTGAGTCGATACTTACCACATTTTATTTCAGAGTTTATATTAAATTCAGCAATAATACCAATTGTTACTAAAACCACTGCAACTCTGGTGCAATTCGGCATCCGCTCGGACTGGTCTGTATTGGGTTCAGACCTCTTATTAATGCTGACTAGGCAACCTTTTGTCTCTCTTTTAATTCCATCGGTAATTTCAATGTTTTGCCAATCAATTACTTCAGGTGTTGTGCAATTATACATGTTAAAGTTATTTAATGTTCTTGTTTGTAGGTATTGTCTGATGAATGTCAGCTGGGAGCTGATGTCGGTATGGCTGTTGGGGGATGGATCGAGTATTGGCGATCTTTTAACAGCAACTTGCTCGTGTATTTTGGGGATTGACAATTTTTTTTTTTAGGTTCAAGAATTAATTTCAAGATGAACATCCGGAGAGCATCACTGTGGGTGCTGTTGTCTGGTTGATACTATTTTCCATTACGGATCCTCTCTGCAGGCTGGTGAGGCTAACTAAAGCTACTAAGCAATGAAGATCATCAGTTTTATCAGAATCTGAGTTAAAGTATTAAATTAATTCAAACAACATGGAATGAGCTAAATAAGCTTAATCGATTCATAACAGCATTTGGTATGCGTTCGGCCATTCTATGCATTCATGAGTTAAGCAAACATTATTTGATAAATTATGTCTTTAAGAAGTGTTACCCATCTTCCATCCGTTCTTCATCTTCTGGTCGTTTACTTCTTGTAGATCTTCCTTTCACTATTCCCAGTTTTTCTTCAATCGGCCCTGTTTTGGTAGGCCTTCGCGGCAACCGGCCCTGTTTTGGTAGGCCTTCGCGGCAACCGGCCCTGGTTTGGTAGGCCTTCGCAGCAACGGCCCTCTTTTGCAAGCCTTCGCGGCACTTTCCTTGCCTTCGCGGCATTTTTCCTCTATTACTCATCCTGCTTTTCTCTGTTCTTAGTTTCAATTCAAGACGCACTGGCCTCGACCTCGGCAATTTTTGGGGGGAATCATCCCTATTCTCATGCACCTGCTTATGCATATTGAAGTATAATTCAGCGTGAATGTTTCCTGCCGAGGTCTGAGCGACAAAGTATTAAAATATTGTATCAATAAGATTCTTCTGTCTTTTCTATCCGTGTGAGTTTTTCAGATTGAATTAAATTCTGTCAATTTAGATTGATTGAAATTAAATATAGAACAGGCATTAAATAACCCTAATGACAAACCGTTTGCCCATAAACAGCAAAAGAAGTGCGGCAGGTGGCCTGTCGGCTTAGTGACAACTTGTGGCAGGCGGCTGGCGAAAGTTCCACAAGCATTTATTAGAAATAATATCAATGAAACGTGATTATTTGGAAGTCGTTATAGACTAACAGGCATCTATAACAAATTGTTTGCCCAAAAACAGCAACAGGAATGTGGCAACTGCCGTAGCACCTTCTTGGCAATCGCATGCCAGTGAAAGTGCCACCGGAATTGCCACTACTAGCTGCCGCTGCCACAAATTGCGCTCAGCCCTGCTGAAAATATGACCCAAACAGAATATAAAGATCTTTATGCAGTACCTGGACAGAGGATATTCAACTTTTCTGCATTCCAACCGACTCCAACTACACAACAAAATGTATTGAAGGCCATGCATTAACATGGCAAACAGAAACCGGGACATACTTAAAGTTTAGCAATGCTTAATCCTTATATTTGATTGTAATTAATTTAAAAAATCTTAGTTTAACATTGTTTTATCCATTATTTTATTTTTTTGCATTTTAATTATTCATTCGTTTAATGGACAGGGAAGAATACCAAACCTCAAAGTCAATATTTCTGTTTTTTTTATCAAGGGCTGTGATGCAACATTTTTATTTACCTTCAAAATAAGTTGACATAACATTTGATTTGAGAGTCCTATGATAAAGGTGGCACAACCTCCATCTTGGATACTGGCTTTAGATATCACAATGTTTGAAATAAACACTGGGGATATGTAAATATATTCTGTTTTTCTAATGGACATTTGGAATAGCTCATGTAGGGTTAAATGCATATTCCAATATCTATTAAAATGCATTATGGAGTATGAAACTGGCTTAATTTACAGTTTTCTGTAGCCTCCAGTGATTTGGCTCACCATTGGTTTTCAGCCAGCATAAGCTGTGTGATGAAGTAGCTCACACTGAGCAAAAACATCATGAATCTCTCTCAGCCTTTCCTCTCTGAAGGACTCCAGCACTCACTATCCACTCTCATCTGTCATCTCTCCACTTCATTATCTATAAAGGATTCACTGTATCAGATTTAACAGCAGCCTCAAGAGCAAGTCTCTCTCTCTCTCTCTCTCTCTCTCTCTCTCTCTCTCTCTCTCTCTCTCTCTCTCTCTCTCTCTCTCTCTCTCTCTCTCTCTCTCCATTCAAAGAAAAGTAGGTCCAGCGATTTAGTATATGTAATGAAGTTTTGGTCAGGTGTGTTTCTTTTAGTTTTTCTTCTGTTTTGCAACATACCACATAAATCAAGATCAAGGGTGTCAAACTCAATTTCACCAAGGGCCACTTCAGCATATTGGCCACCCTCAACGGGCCACATCGACGGTATAAATCAGGAATGCCCAAGTCAGTCCTCCAGACTGCAACTTTTAGATGCGTCCCTGCTAAAAACATACCCCAGACAAAAGGTTGAATTCCTTCATTAGGACTCATTCATAGGCCTCTACAGGAGGCCTATGAATGAGTCAATTATCCAGGTGTGTTAGAGAAGGAACGCGTCTAAAGTTGCAGAGCATAAATGTATGAAAATACAATGTTAAAAATAAATTAAACAACACCTCATATTGTTAAATAACTGATTTTATGTATTCAAGTGTTAAATATTACATTTCAGTTAGCATGGATGTAAAATTACTGCTCAGTTGAAACCTTACAATACTTAAATCAGTGTTTAAAGATAAGCAGAGAAAGAACTTAAAAAAGTTTTGATATTAACTCTCAACTTCACAAAACTGTTTTATTTATTACACAACGACCATGTATTTCACATAAGAACAAAACAATTAGGTGATGTTGCCTGTCCTTGAACTCAAAGCTGTTCCCTCTTCACCCTGTCACCAACTCACACAAATCCTCATTCACCAGCTGTGTTCTGTAAATAAACACAAAACAAAACACAAGCAAAATCAATAAACTATATGCATATTCCAGTATACTGAGTTTTGGTTTTACATTTAATTCAGTTTGTTCGTGCTTACCAATGTTTTCTGGCCGGATGTCTGGCACCGTTTTCCCCTGGTCAGTTCATCGATGTCTGGTTTTAGTTCTTGTGCTGTGGCAATCCGCAAAACGGCGTGTAGGTTTTCATCAGTAATGCGCGATCTGTGCTTGGTCTTGGTCTGCATTGCAGTAAGGACCCACTCTTCAATGTTCGACTGGACAAAGGTTTGAGTGTTGCCGAAGGATTTCCAATAAAATTGTGTTTTTGAAAGGTTTCCCTCAAATTCACATCCACATATTCTGGACAAGTACTGTTTAGACTATTACCTTCAAGTAAAACTAGCCGCCACGGAGACAGTTTCTTTTCTCAAGGCTCCCCACATACTTGCCCGTACATGAGTCTACAGACGTCCGTGTGGAGTCTGCGTGGACTCCACGCAGACAGGTACATGCAGAGCTCCATTTTTATCACCGTGTACGTGGAGTCACTCTATAAACTGCTCGGTGGCAAGAAGTCTTTACATCAAACTGTTTTATATGTGACACCGAGCTTGATACACTGAGCTACTCCAAACAAGTGCATCACACTACCTCTCTGTTCGGACTGTACTTACAGAAAATTAACTGTTTTATTTGTGAACAATTTATTTTTGTACATTTGTATTTAAAAGGCGACTCCCCTTAAGCTTATTTTGCACACACAAATAGTTGTTGTTTTTTACCTTGATTCTAGATATGTATATACTGTATGTCCAGGGTTTTAGTTGATTTTTTTATGACATATTTGTATGTCATCTATTATATCTATCTGGACAAATAACTACAATTTGGGAGATCAGGCTGCAAAAAAGTCATAATTTCTAAGAAATCCATAACAATAGATTTCCATTTTACTTCATGAAGTAAAAAAACCAGTTTTACTTGCATATGGGAGGGGGGAAACAAGTACTTGTTGTTGCTGTTTCTTAGCCGCTTTGTACATATGTGCAGTATAGTCAGTAACTCTTCCCTCCAAGGATTTGGGGGGATGAAAATGAGCCATTCTCCAAGTGTCTTCTTGTCAACATCAGGCCTAAAATAATTTGAAGTACAGATTAAAACATTCATATTTTATTTACTTATCAAATTAATGGCATTTCTAAGCAGAATGGTGAAAGTAAAATATTGTTAGATCAAGATCGCGCAACAAATGGCCACTTTGGTACAATTCTCACTTGTGAACTGACGGATCCAAACTACAACAAACAATTAGATCTGCGGAGCAGGTCATCTGAACTGCCATTCCCTCCATCCAGGATTTGCACGTCTATGGTTAGGAAAAGGGCTGCTAACATTTCTGCAGACCTGACACATCATCAACACAAACTGTCAGCTGCCACAGAGCTGTCTTTCTGATAAACACAATGAACACCTTACAGCACGAGTTGTAATGCCCAGAAATAATAGGACCCAGAATTCAGCCAGACACAAGCAGCTAATGTTAAGAAAGAGTTTATTCAGACAAAAACTGCTGCAGGTTTTATCCTTTGTATATAAGAATAAGCTAATAAACTTGCATGAATGTGGATGAAGACTCTGAGTCTAGCAGGTGTTAGATGGTTGGAAAACTGGCACAGGGTCAGAACAGTTATGACAGAATCAGGAGTTATGCCAGGAACCTGTACGAATATTATTATTAATTATAATTTGATAATAGATCATTCAAACTCAAATGGTAGCTATAACAAATTTAATTCCGTTCTGTCTCCGTTTCTCTTCACCCTTTACACCTCGGACTTCACCTACAACACAGACAGCTGCCACCTTCAGAAGTTCTCTGATGACTCGGCCATTGTGGGCTGTGTGTCTGAGGGGAACGAGCTGGAGTACCGGTCGGTCATCATGGACTTTGTGGACTGGTGTGAGAAAAACCATCTGTGTTTAAACACCAGCAAGACCAAGGAGATGGTGATCGACTTCAGGAGAAGACCCCCACCTCACTCACCTGTGAACATCCAGGGGGAGGACATAGAGACTGTGGAGAGTTTCAGATACCTGGGTGTTCACATCAACAATAAACTGGACTGGACTCACAACACCGACGCCCTGTATAAGAAGGGCCAGAGCCGGCTCCACCTCCTCAGGAGGCTGAGGTCCTTTGGAGTGAGCAGGCCTTTGCTAAAAACTTTCTATGACTCTGTGGTGGCCTCAGCCCTCCTCTATGCTGTCGTCTGCTGGGCTCCTGGCAGTGCAGAGCGGGACAGAAAGAGACTGAACAAGCTGGTGAGGAAGGCCACTTCTGTCCTGGGCTGCTCTCTGGACTCAGTGGAGGAAGTGGCTGAGAGGAGGGTGTTGTCCAAGCTCACATCCATCATGGACAACACCTTCCACCCCCTGCACCAGACTGTAGAGCAGCTGAGCAGCTCCTTTAGTGCCAGACTAAAACATCCTGTCTGTAAAAAGGAGCGCTACCGCAGGTCATTCATTCCTGCTGCTACCAGATTATACAATGCTGCAGTGTAACTGTGACCTTAACCGTTATAAGTAACATGCAATAACTAATGTACAATAATATGCAACTCATGTAAATTTAATCTCTGGACTATACATATAACTGTTACAATTACTGTTACTGTAAGTGTTTTGCAGTAACTACGTGCAATAATGTGCTATGTTTATTATTATTATTATTATTATTATTGTGTTATATTATTATGTTATAAAGGTCACTCATTCCTGCTGCTACCTGATCATACTCGCTGCTTTATAAGTGTAACTATTAGAGTAACGACTGCAACCATGCACCATAGCTGCAACAATAACTGTAATAACGTATCTGCAATAAGATATTTAAACAAGGTGCTATAATCCGTGCATTAAGCCTGTGCAATAGTCCTGTATAAACTGTATAATAACATATGTGCAATAACATATTTATACATAGGGGTGTACAGAATTGTATATTGTATATAGCTGTATAACTGTATCTAACTGATTCTACTTACCTACTTTGACACCTTCTTCTGACTTTTGACTATTGAGCCGATGGGACAAGTGAATTTCTCCACTGTGAGATCAATAAAGCTTATCTTATCTTATCTTAATTCAAGTGGTTGTGGTCCAAGGGCTATGAGCCTGTAATGATTAACACTAACAATGTGTTTATTAATTAGCAGTTATGAACTTTATTTATGCTGGAAAAGTGTGATCTGACCGGTTGTTGACTTATTAGACTTATCCAGCAAACGTTGATAGCTCAAATTATAATTGCAATTGGAGTTTTACCCCTTACTTCTTTATCACAAACCAATGAAAATTTTTCAGTTAATTCAGTTGTTAACTCAAAAAGGAAGTATTCTTTTGCTCTTAGTGACCATTCAACTTCTGGACCAAAATAACCACAAACAATTACTATTTCACACGTTATTATTTATTAATATTATAATTCCTGTTACAGCAATTATTCTACTTAATAAAACACTAGGAAACACTACTCGCTACTTAAAACAACATGCAAAAGAAAATAAATGAAAATAAAACAAGTCAAAAATGGATTAAATGAGATGTAGCACTGCTTAATTCTATTCACAGTTGTTTAAGACTGATTGACATCACATTCAAGAAGTCGGCACCTTGACATAGCAGCATTGAAAGACAAAATAGCTTTGAGATAGCACAACCGGAATACCGAAAACAGACCTGAAGCCAGATGGGGACCGCTTCTGTACGTCACAACCAGTCGCTAGCAATCATGCACGGTTGGTTTCCAACTCCTCTGATTACCGGTAGCACGGCTAGTGGCAGCTAACTGATGTCACTCCACAACAAGCTAAGCTAACCGTTTAGAGCTACCCTGTCCCTCTCCAAGATGGCGACTATGACGACATATGGCCTACGGCCTTGCGTGGTACATAAGGGGGCGGCGCTAATGACGTATCTAACGCGCCCTGCCTAGTTTGGGCGGACTTCTGATCAGGAGGCGGTCTCGCTTCAGAGCAAAGGACTTCAAAGAAAAATGCGGGAAAACGACAAAAAGGGAGAAGATGGGAAAAAAAAGGGAGAAGAAAGGAAAGCTCTGAGTCGGCTATCGGCGTAGGCAGTTTATCATCAACACAAAAACAACACAGCCAAAATTACTTATGAAATGCATGCACACACATTAGAATATATCCAGCACAATTAAACAAACTCCCTTTTGGAGTAATTAAGCATTAAAACTATTTCCTAACAGTTTCTGCCTAGGCACAAATATATCACCTTATGGGTAAAAAAGAGAAATAAAAGGGAAAGCCCTTTTTATTTGGTGTTGCCTCAGTGAGGATGTTCCAGCTCGTCTGTAGGTCCGTGGCTCCAGATGCACCATTGCGCAGCGTGGGTCCATCAGGGGCAACAAGGAAAAAGGGACAAACCACAAGTCTCTGGGGCTGTCGGACGCTTTGTTTGGGCAAAACAAAGAGCGGAGTCTGACGATCGCTGAGAGATAGTGGCTTCCAGGAGGATCGAAAATGAATTCAAATAGTTTAAAAAGTCGCGACCTCCTGCATAGAAATACAGGGAGTGGATTAGTTCGGCAAACTCTCAGACCAGCCAGGAATCGAACCACGTGCCACGTGGGGGGAAAACCCAACGGGAGACAGCTGTCTGTATGTCTTCTCAATTTGGCTGCTCGGCAGGAAGAAGGCAGAGCGTTTTCACCTTTTATGTCATTTCCATGGCAACAAGATAAGATGGCAACAAGATAAGGCTTCGTAGGCTGAACCTCAGGGTGACCGCGTTGCATGCTGGGAGTTGGAGTCTGTAATGTCATAACATGGCATAACACAGGCAGGAGGATCAGAGGGGATTACCAGAGTCTGAAATCCGAGAGCCGGTCCAGAGTCAGAGCAAGGTGATCAG
The DNA here is from genome assembly GCA_037039145.1 of Fundulus diaphanus. Lineage (NCBI taxonomy): Eukaryota > Metazoa > Chordata > Actinopteri > Cyprinodontiformes > Fundulidae > Fundulus > Fundulus diaphanus. Next base: position 7,596,503 of record CM073129.1, on the reverse strand, counting down.
AAATCCAGGAAGAGTCCAAATTAGAATCCGGAGCAGAGTTAGGACACAGATACAGGTCAGGAATCCAAGTAGCACAGATAATCAGATCCGACAGGGGAAAGGTAGGCTTTGAGAATCTGGAGGCAGAAACTGGTCAGGTAACAAGCAGGCAGACAGGCAGACAGGATTCAGGATGCTGGATTAGACTCACCGGTGGTTCATAATAATCTAGCACTAGTGACTGGTCTGACCGCTGGTTATATTGATGATAGTTGATGAGAGCAGGGCGGAGCTGCACAGGTCTGTCAGGCGGTAATCAGACCAGCACTAGTGCCAAGATCATGACATGAGTAGTCTGTTATGCTACTGTAAAACAAAAATAAGTGTATTGCACTTTCACAATTCACAACCTGTTTTGTTCTTTACATAAAAAAATGACAGCATATATATTGTTTGTATATAATAGTAATATAGAAATAAAGTAAGTAATATCATCTTTATTGTCATTGAAACATACATTACAACGAAATTTGTTCTCTGCTTTTAACCTATCACCCTTGGGGAGCAGTGGGCTGCCATGTGCAGCGCCCGGGGAGCAATCAGGGGTTAAGGGTCTTGCTCAGGGACCCAGAGTGCAGGCACTGGGGATTGAACCGGGTACTTGCAGCCACCCCTCCCCCATATGTATATTAAATGTCTGTTTTCTGTTAGCATTTTAGCATGTTAGCATTTTAACCAAAGTCAAATTCCTTGATTGTGCACAATCATGGCTGAATAATGATTCTGATTCTAAAATGCCTACTACAAAAGCAATTGTGATCTGAATGCTCCAAGAGGTGACAGCTATATTACATTGTTATAAGTCTACTGCATGTATGTTCTACAAAGATTCTTGCTGGCCCACCTGGATAAGTAGGCAAGCAAATATCAAGACCCACTGCAGAGTGCCCATTGGTGTGGAGTTGAGGTTGAACCAACACCATCATACACATCCTCCATTCATCTGGATGAAGCCAGCAGGATTGTGAGGATCATGTTCTTTGATTTCTCCAGTGCATTATCCCAATTCAGCCTGACTTGCCTTTTCAGAAACTCCAGGAAAAAACAAACAAACATTGGGGGCTTCAACAACCGTCTAGAACAACTACCTGACTCATGGGCCACAGTTTGTATGATTCAAAGGTCATGTGTCTGACCAAGTGGTCACAGCACTGGAACACCACAGTGGACTGTAGTCTCACTTTCCATTTCTTTATGTGTAAGTCAGTCAGCTTTCCAGTTCAACAGAGTTCTGTCATCTGCAGAAATACTCAACAGTCTTCAGGTGTATCTGAGATGGACAAGAGCTTGAATCCAGAGGGCTGCTTTATGATATGGTGTTGAAACAGTAATTTTATCATGAATGTAAACAAAACAAAGGATATCCAACAGTGAAACTGTCTACAAGAAGGGACAGAGCAGACTGTACTTCTTGAGGAAAATTAAGTCCTTCTGTGTTTGTACCAAGATGCTTCATGTCTTCTATAAATCTTTTGTGGAGAGTGTGATGTTCTGCCATCAACTCTTGGGGTAGCAGCATTAGAGCCAGTGATTTAAAGACGCTCAACAACCTGATAAAAAAGGCTGGCTCTGGTCTGGGAACTGCACTGGAACAACTCTGAAGAAACTCGTATGAGTTAAAACAATCTGGGATTAATTCAGTTATTTTTCATTTAATTGAATAGAATTAAAATATCTGAGAAGAGTAGTCAACTCCAAAGTCAGACAATGGGTCTTGTTCACCCGACTGCTTCGGGCAAAAGAACGATGGATTGGGATCTTTCGGTTTTCTAACATGGAATCAAACTCAAGGAGCTCGGATCTCAGAACTGACAAAGAGCTGCTGGAGTTTCTGGATAGTACCCATGCGAGGACTAAAGCTCACTTTCAACGTCATATCCAATTACAAATGTGTGTATTTCCAGACTGGTAAATTTGAAAGCTTGCTATGCTGTTTTAAATAGAGCTTTTAGCAGGCTGCTAGCACTAGCCCAGGCAGCTGAAGGTAGCAAATGAAAGGAGACCCTCTATTTCCTCCATGCACAGGATAATAATTTAGATATTACATCATAAATTGCCCTCACTCCTTGGAGGTTATATGTGATATTTATTTATAACAAAAGTGATTTTAAAAGTAATTATGGGAATGTGTGTTTCTCAAAGCTCTTTTACACTGAGCTTTTAGCAGGCTGCTAGTGCTAGCCTAGCCAGCTCAGGGTAGCAAACAAAGAAGTAAAGGAGACCCTTTGTGAGGGGCTTATCGATCAATGTCATACATAAATTAATCGATAAGCCCCTAAATACTTCCAACATAAATGCAGAGTGGATGCCAGGCTTAAAATAATTTTATCCAAATTTTCCAGCAAATGCCAGAGAGGAGGAGCACTGTAAAGTGAAGGTGTATTGTTTACGTACCTCTGAAATTACCAGTTTTCTCTTTAAGACAAAATATTTTTTGAGATCCTGGACCCATACAAAGTTGCTCTGTCAATGAGCCCAATGAGACGTTGATGAAATAGAAAGAAAGCTCAGCTTTTGAGAATGGCGGTGGGCGGCAGTGGCAGATCATGTAAATTGTCTGTCCAATTATCATGCGCATATGGATCAATCCAAATGATCCTAGAGATTTGTTTCTAGACAGCAAACCTTCGGAACAGGTTCTAGCTTGTCTTGGTACAGTCCATTGCTTATCTCTTTAGTACAGTCCATTTTTCAAGTACTTTGCATCTCTATCTCTCACAGCACGACATCCAAATTAGCAACTTAAACAAAAGCCTTTGTCCAGGAAAATGGCAACTGCATTCCACAATGCATTGCACAATTATGTTCCCTTTCGAGCGCCATAATGATCAAATATTATTGATGTAAATATTTATATTTTGTTTTCAAAAAAGGATTGGGTTAGGAAGGATCTGCATTTAGATTTGCACATTTATTGCTTGTAATTCTGATCAGCGAGGAAAGGTTATCCTACTATACCGTGCTGTGAAGTAAAAAAAGCACAACACTTTGCGTGCTTGTGTACGTGTAGTGGTGTGAAATGGCTCCCGTTTTGAAGGGCACAATATTCCTTGGCTGGTTTCATGTTCTAAGTGATGTCACTATCCTTTCTCCATTTAATCTTCTCACCATCGCTATTTCTCACTTTTTATCTAACTCTCTTTCAAGCCAACACCTTTAACATCCCAGCTATCATCCCTTATCACAAAACAACTGTCATAAAGAGAGTGCTAGATAATATGAAAGCTTTTCTAGCTCATGCACACATCACTCTCTGTCACCTCTACTATTTGTGTTATCTTGTTCACACACACTCATCTGTCTTCCTTGATATTTTTTTCTATTTCTTGCTCTTCAGAACAATTTTTTTTCTTCCTCGTTTCTTTTTTAACTCACTTATTCTTTTAAAAAAAATGTTCCTCATAAAGGTGTTATTACATGCTTGTCTCTTTCCCTTCTCCTTGACCTCACAGCGGTTATCTACTTGTTTCTTAGGTCAGCAGTTTATTCCCTTCTGTGTTCAGTTATTCCTTGTGAGGGGCAGGGTTAGGGTGGAAGTGTGAGTCCCACAGTACCATTCTCTAGGAACATGGGAATTGGAAAAAATGCCCTTCAGGAATTGCTTTCTTCCTACCAAACCTGAGTCAGCATTGGATCACCTTTGGAAAAGAAGATGTCAATGGAACCATTTAATTTCAGAACACTTTCTGCAGATGAGCCACAATCGTAATTGCAGGGCAACGTGCACAAAATATACAAACTTACATTTAATCAGATGCACTCTCATATACACAAGTGCCACTCCAATAAAGCATAAGGAAAAGAACATGGATCAATCATGATGACCCTTTAAAGTGGACACATTTACATTTTTCATGCAATAGGGAGCAGCAGCACATGAATCAAACATGCTACGACCAAAAATAAACACAAAACACTCAAATAAGCTCAGTATTAACACAGTAATACCCTGATTTCATATATTGAAGAGCATTTAATCGGTAAAAAAAACTTCCGGTGGCGCCCCCGAGGCAGCGGCTGCGTGTACAGCTCCGACCAACTCTCGACATTTTTCACAAAAAATGCCGCCAAACTCGCTAGAAATCTCTCATCTACCCAGCCGATCAGTACTTGACCGCGAGCGCCTGTTGGAGTTACGGTCATGTAGTGTTTTTGGACTTTTAACTACTGCTACGCTCGACTGTTTACGTGGCTGCGGCGTATTACGGGGACCAGTCCCGGAGGCCTGTGAAGCAGCGGACTCGACGAGCTGCTCACACCGGTGGAGAGCAAAGCGAAGGCGGTGTAGCCGGCCGAAGAAGCGCGGTTGCCGCGGAGGAGCAGCAGCTAAGCTAAAGGCTAACCCATGCAGATCGCCGCTCCCGTCCATCTGGCTTTCCAAGTCCGCTCACTGGACAACAAAATAGACCATTTACAACTCGAGCTCTCTGCAAAAAGGGAGTTTAGAGAATGCTGCGCTCTGATTCTGACCGAGACATTGCTCAACTCAACAATCCCAGACCAAGCTGTTAGCCTGGAGGGGCTAGCTACTTTCCGCGCCAACAGAATCAAAGAACTCAGCGGTAAGACCCGAGGAGGCGGACTCTGCGTTTACATCAATAACAACAGCTGTAAAAATGCTAGATTAGTCGCAAATTTTTGCTCTCCGGACATCGAGCTGATGATTATTAGCTGCAGACCCTTTTACTTGCCTAGAGAGTTTACTGTTGTTTACATCACAGCGGTTTATGTTCCTCCCAGCGCAAACACAAAAGAGGCTATGGGTGTTCTCTATCGGGCTATCTCCGAGCTGCAATCTGCACATACAGAGGGCGTTTTCATCATTGCTGGGGATTTTAACCAGGCAAATATGAAAACTGTTCTCCCTCATTTCTATCAACACGTGGATTCTGCAACTCGGGGAGAGAACACTCTAGACTTGGTTTACACAAATATTAAAGGCGCATTCAAGGCAAACCCCCGCCCCCACCTTGGCTCTTCAGATCACCTTTCCGTGATGCTAATCCCTGCATACAGGCCCCTGCTGATCAGAGCTAAACCTGCAGTGAGGCAGGTGAGCGTGTGGACTGAGGGAGCAATGGAGGCGCTCCAGGACTGTTTTGAGTGCTCTGACCGGAACATGTTCAAAGCTGCAGCAACTTATGAGGACAAGATCAACATTGATGAGTACGCCATGACTGTGTCAGCCTACATCAGCAAATGCATTGAGGACGTCAGCACCACCAAGACCATCATCACCCGCGCCAACCAACGACCTTGGATTACTGTGGAGGTCCGTCAAGCGCTAAAAGCACGGAACTCAGCCTTCAAGTCTGGTGACAAGGAGGCACTGAGGACATCGAGAGCCAACCTGAACGGTGCCATCAGGCTAGCGAAGCGAAAACACAGTCAGAAAATCCAGGAGCTTTTCCATGATGCAAGCAACACCAGGAGCATGTGGAAAGGCATACGGGCGATCACCGAATACAACACGCCCTCCCCCCGGTGGGTGAAGTTGATGCTGACTTCCTCAATGGACTAAATAACTTCTTTGGGAGGTTTGAGGCACTAAACAGCATTCCAGCAGTGAAGGCTGTTCCCCATCAGGAAGAGGAGGTGCTCTGCCTCGACACCGCCGACGTGTGGAAGACTCTAAGGAGAGTCAACCCGCGGAAGGCCCCAGGTCCCGACAACATACCTGGGCGGGTGCTCAAGGAGTGTGCAGGTCAGCTGGATGGTGTTCTCACAGACATTTTTAACACCTCGCTGGACCAAGCCACAGTGCCAGCATGCTTTAAGTCGGCCTCCATCATTCCGGTGCCAAAGAAGCCTCAAGTCACCTGTTTCAACGACTACCGGCCTGTTGCACTGACTCCCATCATGATAAAGTGCTTTGAAAGGGTGGTGAAACAACACATCGTCTCCAGTTTCCCCCAACACTCGACCCGTTCCAGTTTGCATTCCGACGGAACCGCTCCACTGAGGACGCCATCTCCTCTGCTCTTCACCTGAGCCTGGAACACCTGGAGGAGAAGAACACGCACGTGCGAATGCTGTTCCTGGACTTCAGTTCAGCGTTTAACACCATCATCCCACAGCACCTGGTAGGAAAACTAGAACATCTAGGCTTCAGCACACCTCTTCGCAACTGGCTGCTGGACTTCCTCACCAACAGACCTCAGTCAGTCCGGGTCGGACAGAACACCTCTGATGTCATCACCCTCAGCACGGGCTCCCCTCAGGGCTGCGTCCTGAGCCCCCTGCTGTTCACCCTGATGACTCATGACTGCATCCCCAGGTCCGACACCAATCACATCGTGAAGTTTGCAGACGACGCAACGGTGGTGGGCCTGATCAGAGACGACAATGACCAGGACTACAGAGAGGAGGTGGAGCAACTGGTGGGCTGGTGCAGAGACAACAGCCTGATCCTGAACGTGGAGAAGACGAAGGAGATCATCGTAGACTTCAGGAAGAACCGGCCTCACCACGCTCCACTGCTCATCAACAGCTCAGCTGTGGAGGTGGTAAGCAGCACCAAGTTCCTGGGGGTGCACATCACGGACAACCTCATCTGGTCTGCGAACACCACGTCACTGGTGAAGAGGGCACAGAAACGACTGTACTTCCTGCGGAGGATGAGGAGAGCCCACCTGCCCCCGCCCATCCTCACGACCTTCTACAGAAGCACCATAGAGAGCATTCTGACCAGCTGTCTCTCCGTGTGGTGTGGAGGCTGCAGTGCCTCCGACTGGAAGAACGTGAGGAGAGTGGTGAGGACAGCAGAAGGGATTATCGGGGCTCCTCTTCCCTCCATAAAAGACATCTCATCTCAGCGCTGCCTGTCCCGAGCCCGTAACATCATCAGGGACCCCTCACACCCCCACCATTGACTGTTCTCCCTGCTGCCCTCTGGGAAGAGGTTCCGCAGCATCCGCTGCAGGTCCACCAGGTTTTGCAAAAGCTTTTTCCCTCTTGCCATCAGACTTTTGAACTGCTGAAGCCACAAAATGGACTCTGTAACTGCTGAAGCCACAAAATGGATTCTGTACCACATTTGTATATTTGCACATTGCACATATGCCATCAGACTGTTGGAACTGCTGAAGCCACAAAATGGACTAATGGACTCTGAACTGCTGAAGCCACGAAATGGACTCTGTACCACATTCGTATATTTGCACATTTGCACATATGCCATCAGACTGTTGAACAGCCACAAAATGGACTCTGTACCACATTCGTATATTTGCACATTTGCATCATTGCATCCTTATCTAGCATTACAAATGCTGCCGAACTCTCAGTTTCTAAAATGCATTCTGCACAAATGCCCTTTGCATTTCTGCACATACAATCGGTTTTTAATAATACTCACCTGTACACTGTGATTGCACACTGTCTATTTCTCCTGCATTATTTACATTGTTTACATTTCGATTGTTTACTATAAATCACTGCTGCACCTTATCTGTAATTTACTGCAATTTACTGTAATTTTTCAAGCTGTATGCAAACGAAATTTCGTTCTGTACGCACTCTGTGCATACAAAATGACAAATAAAGTTGTCTAAGTCTAAATGATTTATCCTGACATTGTTTAATCACTACCTGAATCATGACACACGATAAAATTTCTTTGACTCTTGTTTGCCTCAATTTTCCAGAGTAGGATTCAGCTTTGAGATACGTATACTAAAACAATGAGTTTGCTGTGCATCCACCCGTATGCATTTTAAGTTCATGCACCTATCTATTGCACATCATATTAACCTTTTTTGGTATTGACAGACTGTTTCACCCACACTGCCTCCCTTCTTGATCCTTAACACCACCATTTCTACTGTGGATCATGTCCTAGGGACCAGCCTTTCTCAGGACCTGTGATGGCACTCATACATTACTCAGAAGACCCCCCAGAGACTGTACTTCCTACAGCAACACAAGAAGTACAACCTTCCACAGGAGCTGCTGGTCTTCTATCATTCAGTCTGTCATGTGTTCATCCATCATTGTTAGGTTTGACTTATCCAAAAACAGGACAGATCCATAATGCAACAATTAGGTCTCCAGAAAAAAATCAGTGGGGCTGACCTTCTCTCCATCCAGGACTTGTACAGGTACAGGGTCAGGAAAAAGACTGCTACCATCTCTGCAGACCCCATGAATCCTGCACACAAACAGTTCTGAGTTTTATCCTCGCACCCCCCACCCCCCCAAGGGGGTGCCCGGTGTGATGCCAGGGGGGTGAGGGGAGGGGGGGTGAAGGGGGTCTGGCGGGTATTGTAGCATTAGACATGGTTTCTGTCTTGCTGGATGACACAAGTGGCGCAAAAATAAAAATCATGCCCAGTGATGGGCAGTAGCGCCGCTACATGTAGCGAAGCTATTAGTTAAACTACATTTTCCAGTAGCTTGACCGTAGCGTCGCTGCTTTATGAATCAAGTAACTTTCCTGTAGTGACGTTATTTTTTTGATCAAGTAGCGACGTAGCGTCCACAAACGTTACAAAATCCAGGACATAACTAAGAAATGAAACCAGGTTTGCTATTTTGAAACAACATTCAGAGTGAACAATCCATCTGAGTTGTTGGTTGGACATGTTCATGCGCGAGCTTTTACTCTGCCTCTCCTGTCTGTATCTATCGAAACATGCGCATGCATACGGCAGTGGAACTTATGGCAAGCCGATTAGGCAAATACTCGCCCTTACAATAACGTGCAGTTCCAACCCGTATTTTACGCGAGCGCGCGTTTTTTAATCACCGCGCGTTTCCAGCCAGAACGTGCGGTGACGTAAAAAACGCGCGCTCGCGTAAAATACGTGCGGTGGCGTTAATAACGTTTGGTGGCGTTTTTTGCATATTATATTATCAGGAGGTTGTCTTTTATGTGCTCAGCCACTAGATTTAAAGGTGTTTTACCCAATAAGAACACTGCAGCACCAGACACAACCAGGAGGTCCCTGATCGTTGGGGAAAGGCAGAAAGAAGATGCACCTTCCTTTCTGATCCTGTCTAAATCCTGCTTAGTTCAATAATAAAGTCTGATATTACACAAAACTCACTCTGCTTGTTCTCCCTCCTTATGCCCCTGTTGCAGAAGATAAATGAAATCTTTAACAGAAATGTTATCATTGGCTGATCTTTAATAAATGTTTTAACCAGTGTATCAGACTCATTTTGAATTGATCTGACATTAGGTTGGTACAATGTTAAGTAGCTTCTGATGTAGTTAAGCTACTTTTAACACATTTGTGTAACTTAGCTTGCTATATTTCTATAGGTGGTAGCTTTTGTGTAGTGAAGCTTAATTTATTGTTGAGTAACTGATAGCTTAGCTCACTACACTGGACAAGTAGCTTGCCCAACACTGATCATGCCTCTATCCAATGATACTGTCGCCCGACATATAAATGACATTGCTAACGAAGAACAGCTGGTAGAGAAACTCAAAGACAAATGTTTTACCTTACAATTTGATGAAGCAACTGAGAAACATACATGTCATATGTATGTTGTGATATGACAAACTCCCTGTGTGAGGAACTACTTTTGTGTAAATATGTGAGTATGAACATATTTACAAAAAGTATGAAGTCAGAGAGAAATTTAGTTTATTTTAAAATTGTGCAAATTGCAAGCACTTTGATACTCTAAATTTTGGCTTTTAGATACTAAAAAACAATGTTAATAAAGTTATTCTTTGTTGTAAGAATATCTATATTTCTTTCTTTTTTTTGTTTTCTTTATTTGTAACAAGGACACAATGTTATGCAGCGGTGTAGCCTACTTGCATTATAAGTACACCTAACACCATTTTCTTGTAAGAATTTTATGGACAAATCATACTATTTACAGTCGCGGCGGGCAGTGAGAGGTGTTTTTTTTGGCGGGAGCATGAAATGCTTTCTTCTTCCTAGAGGGGGTATGACAAAAAATAATTGAGAAGGACTGACTTTCTTCTCCATTATGTTATCCTATTTCTCCATCCAAAATGTAAGACGATACCCGATGTTTTTTAGTTATTTTTTTATTTTTTTATTTCCCTGCTGGAGAAATAGGCCTAATATGCTTTACTGCCAGACCTTTGTAGTTACCTTGACCTTCAACCGCTGCAATAAGAATGTAAAAATGGTTTGTCCAAAATGTTTGAGACATCTCAGTGAGAAAAGGACTGTATTGATTTTTACTTCTCCTAACACTATTATTAAGATAAAAACAACCCTACCTTACCTTTCCTTAATCATGTCTAATGTTTATTGACAATAAACCTAGATTAAGTTTGAATGAATGCTGTGTGTCTTCAATCCATCGCATCTTGCCGGTAAATGTTACTATTAAATGGATGTATGTTTAACTTAGTGACATCTACTAAGTCCTGCCCATTCTACGTCTCCCTATGGCCAACTTCTGTTTTGAACCTCAGTCTCATACAGCTGAGAGCCCAACTCCTGCACACAGCGGCACTTTAGGGTTAATAAATGAAGCTTAAATGAGTTTAACCTCCAGAAGAGACACAAAGCAATGAAAAACGGCACATTGACACAGCATGGATACTGAGGCTATCACAGTATGGCGACCTTGATATTTTAACCAAGCGTTTTGTGAGACATACTTGACTTTCCCCTCTAAAAACCTATCCTTTGCTAACAATCGGATCCTTCACATGTCTCTTCTCTCTCTTTGAGCCTTCAGCCATATGTTACATTGGATCGCTCCTCATATTCTAAAGGGCCCAGATTGATGACACTTTTCATACTAATATTGTCATGCACTTTACAGGACAAAGCATGCATGAAACCCTGCAGAGAGGCAAAGGTAGACGTGACAGGCTGCTTATTATTTTTGGAGAGAAAAAATAAATATTCAATGTCTGTGGATCATTTCAGAACAAATAAATGTAGCTTATACCTGACTTCTTCTTGCTGCTAAGCTAGCTTCAACACTAAAAGCTCAGTTCTGTTTATTCAGTAATAATGTATTGTCTGTGCATATCCTCAGTTACTTATAATAAGCGGACTATGCAACACTGAAGCTCACATAAACACCCTCATAGATTGTATGATGTTTTCATTCTGCTGAGACAAAGCCAAATAAAATTAGCCTTTTTATTACATGTCATGTCTGGCAATGTAGCATTAAGAATTGTTTTCTTAATGCCAAAGAGAGCCCAACAGATTTTACTTTCACAAATGGAGCATTACCGCTTTCGCCAAAGCGCTCTGCTTGATTTATGTATGCAAAAAGTTTTATGAAATTTTATTCTGGGACATTTTCTTGTTCAATGGACAAAAAAACAGGAAGATAGAAGTGAAATATGAAGAGAAAAAGATGAGAAAAACACTAAAAGTGAAAAAAGGTAACAAAATAGAGGATAGGAAAAGAAGAGAACAAGATAACATCCTTGGAGTCTGCTTCAATTCAAACATTTTAATCATGTATGACAATTTTATTTAATTTTGCTAAGTTTCATCATCATGTGAAAAATGTCTTAAACTATCCATCCATTATCTAACACATCTATCCCTTGTGGGGTCGCGAGGGATGCGGGTGCCTATCTCCAGCTGTCAATGGGCGAGAGGCGGGGCACACCCTGGACAGGTCGCCAGTCTATCGCAGGGCAATGCAGAGACGAACAACTATTCTCACACAAAATCACACATAAGGAGAATTTAGAGAGGCCAATTAACCTAACAGTCATGTTTCTGGACTGTGGGAGGTACCTGGAGAGAACTCATTAGAACATGTAAATTCCATGTAGGAAGACCCAGGGCAAGGGTAGGACTCACACCCAGGACTTTCTTGCTGCATGGCAACAGCGCTACCCACTGCACCACTTTGCACATTTTTGTTGTTCTTTGTTTCTTGTATCAGTCAATCACAGCTCTTAGAAGACACCATCACACCTAGCAACAGGGTAGACAACACCTCCTCAGTAAGTTAAAATTTTCTGTGGTCTCCTTATTCAGAGTCACTCTCAGTAACTATAGCTGCAGTTCCACCAACCCTATACTCAGTTTGGCCTGCCCAGCTCGGCTCTTCCCTGCTTGGTTTCATTTTGTGCAGTTTGTGTTTCGATCAGCCTTTTTTTCCTTCAGACATGGTTCATGTTTTGTAAATAATATTTAAATAAATATTCTATAATAATATTTGACCCACTTTATTTGTAAAGGTCTATAAAAATGAAGTTTAGATGTAAATTCTAACTAACCCTACACCTGTATCCACTGATCACCTCGTCATGTGGACATGCCCCAGCCAATCTGCATCAAGTCCTCATCCTATCATCCCACAAGACTTTGCTTATAAGACTCGTCATCCATGGATCTGCTCTTTAACCGAGCTTCAGCTGAGCTTCAAGTGTGTGGCATATCTCCCGGCTCTGGTTTGCACTCCATCTTGCCGACCTCACCGCACTCCTGCTGTTTGGTGACTCTTTTTGTCCTCTCCTTCTCCAGCTGATAAGTTTTTGAGGTGCTTGCCAGACTAGATGGCCATTCCTATGGATCAGTCCCAGATGGATGTGAGTGGAGCTAGGCGGAGCGAAATACATCTGGCTAGGGTCAGGTTAGCTTAGAACTGCATTTTGTGAAATTCCTAATAGTAAAAACATTACAATAGCGTAGCCTTGAAGTAACAAATGCAGGGACTAGTTTTGCAGCGTCACTCCTGGACAAAATATTTCAAATGTTGGCAATATTTCAGAGGTGAAAAAAGGAAACCCTGGAAACCAGTTTAATATGCGATTTAAATGACATGTCTTGGTCAAAAATAACAATACTGTGCTATCAGCATAGCATTGTTTCAAATGTCATTAATGGGTAGCTTAGCTCTGTCTTTTAATTTGGTCAAACCTTTAAAAAAGAGCAAAACACATTAAGAGTGAACCATTTTAAGCTTTCCCTGCCTTTGTCAGTTCGGTTGACTTTGGGCCATCCGGTTAGAAGAAGTTGCTCCAGGCTGAAGCTGGTACAGGGCAGCAAGGAAGCACTCCCTCAGGGGTATACTCCTTGTGTACCCCAGCCTGGGATGCGTTTACACTGGCTCCAATGGATTGTGCTTGGCCTGTCGAACGTGGAGGAACCCTGCACGGCAGAAGTGTTTCCTTAGGCTTTCTGCAAATCTGTGGGCACCGGTGTGGAGGAGGGTGTCCCAATGTTTAGGCACCATCCAGCTGTGGGGAAACTGCCTCTTTTAGCGTCAGCAGCTCTCATGTAAAACTGAGAAAATTTACAATAGTTGGTTTCTGTAGAGGCTGGTTACTCCAGCGTTTGGTTATCCAAAAGACAGACTGCAGACTTAGCCACACTTATAGCTTGAGCACATGTTCATGGATCCCTCCAGTGTAGCACTCCTCTAATCAAGGGCCGACGGACAAATAGGAAGATAAATCCGAGGGGGCTTGGTACATTGCAGTGTTGGCACCTCCTGCTGTGATGGGCAGTTCCCCAGGGGAGGGAGTCTGTAGCTTCTCGCAATTCAGAAATAGTCTGATTTTGTGTCTCCTGGCTGATTTCACAACATCGCCCAACTTCCATCCGGCTCGCTGTGCGTTGCCAGGCTTGTCTCTGTAGAAGTCTCCTTTGATCGCCGTTCATCAAGCTGTGCCTCCCTCAGCCCAAGCTCAACTGTTCCTTTCCACTGATGCTTCCTGCATGTCATCCATAGACACACCAGCACTCCATTTCATGGATATTAGCGCATCTACAGGCATTCCCTCCATATCGGTCACGTCGACGCCTCCTCCCTCTTCCGCTCATTGCAGCTCAGCTTGTTCCTAGGCTCCACCCATCTGTGTTTACTCTCGCTAAACGCCTGCCTTAGCTCATCTGGTGAGATGTATCTCTCCATTTCTGTCTCATGTTTAAAATGCTCAGCTGTTTTTGCAAGCATTCCATGCTTCCTATCCGTCCCTGTTTATATTCAGTCAAATCATATGTTTCTATGGACTTCACTCAACCTCTGCTCCAAGATTTGGCAGGTGCATTTCATTTATTCAGTTTTCCATTCTAACATCTCTCAAGGTAGAACAATGTGTTGCGTCTTTTGATAGTTTTACTGCCGTCTTCAGGAGTTAAAATTCTGTTATAAACATTGGTGCATATATGCATCTAAGTCAGATAGAATACTGACAAGTTTAGTAGGTTAATCCTCCTGAGGCGCCCTGGTATTATTTAAACAAACCTAAGTTTGTTTAAATAATGAACATCTCAAATCTCGGTGTGCATGCCTAACTTGCTCTCAATAGACAGCCTTAGGGTGCGAATACTATGGACCCCCGCCCGGATCATCCAATGAAATACTGGAATTGCAGTTGGGTTTAGGTTCTGCCAGTTAGTGTGCTCTAACTGTGAGTTAGTGTGATCTAGTGTTGGCTGTCCTTGGTTTATTGAGGGATTATTTGAATCTTCTCTGTTCCATAAATGAACAATATGAGGGAGCCTTCATTTGTAATTTTGTGTATAAAAATGTAACTACATTTAGGCATTTCGAGTGTGCTGGTTTATGCTACTTTATCTGTTCAGATTGTGTGCATCACAAAAGAAAATGAGTTGAGTTTTTGTGCCCATTTAACTTATTGTCAGGGTTCTCTGTGTTGTTCTGCTCTAACTCTACTCCTCAGGTGTGCCTAGTTGGCTAAGGGGGCGTGGCCCACACCCGCAGCTCGTTGCAGGCGGCTTCCTCTGGCTTCTTAAGCTGAGCACTGACAGATGGAAGACGCCAGAGCCTTAACCAGTCGTGGTACGACGTGGCCTCTGACCCAACTCCTGAAAGCCTGCTTGTGAGTTTTTTGTCTTTTGAACTTTGACTAATTTTGGATCTCCCTGTTTTTGTCACAGTTTTTGGTGCTTGGATGCACTCACCTGTCTTGACGTCTTGCCCGAAGAAACAGAACTGCAGAATCCTCCTGCTCAGATTTTGCTTTGGCTCTCCCCTCATACTCCCTGGATGTTACCCAGCGGGGCCTGAGATTTCCCCTCCCGGATTCTGTTGGTCCTTCTCTCACTCTGGTCAATCCATCTGTCACCCACTGCCGAGGAGGCTCGCTCTGGATCCCTCACCAGTAACATCTGCCGCCCTCTGCCACTAGCCGCCTAACACCAACAGAGTAGGATCACAGAGTTCCCTCGGCGCTACTTCTCCCCGGTTAGGTCCGCCCAGCTTTATGGTAAGCAGCGCAGCTTCTAGTAATTCTCCTGGTTCACCTTTCAGAGTCACTTACTCTCCTTCTCTTTGCAGTCTCTCCAGCCGTGACGTTCTGACCCTGCCGAAGTTGCCTGTAGTCCCGTCCGTTATATCGACCTGTTTCCTAAATAAACATCTTAAAACTGTGCTTTGCTTCCCGATCGTATCTGCATGTGGGCTCGTCATCTGAAAACCATGACACTTATCACAGCAGAACCGCCACTGGTCGCCTTTTCTGATGGTTTTACTGCCATCTTTAGGTCCTCTGTTCCCCGCCTGTCTTAGAATCTGGTGAGTTTTGATCACCTTTAGCATTCACAGGGATGTGTTTTGTTCAGTTTAACCCGAGCTGACCAGGATGCTTTTTTGTCCGTCGTTGCTGACATTCATCTCAAATACGGCCGCTCATTTTCCAGTATGACCGATCTATTGTACCATTGCTGCATACTCCTCACCCGTTTAAGTTTCATCCTTGATTCAGTAATTATCATCATGTTCATTCAAGCCACCTCCTGTTTTCTCGTGGCTACCAGCACCCAGTCGCATGTCTTCCAAAAAAAGCTCAGCTTTTAATAATTCCATCATTTGTCACAAATTGAATGAAGTTGTTTGCCTTTGACAGTCTGTCCTTTTCTTTTCTGTCTCTTTTATATATATATATATATATATATATATATATATATATATATATATATTTAATATATAACCAATTCTTTAAAAAACACGACTCCCAGAATTTAAAGGAGACTTTTGGGAAAAAAAACAGCGGATTTGGCAACAGTGCCAAAAACCATTTCACACGATGACCGTAGCTGTTAGCTATTAGCAGAAGCTAATACATGTAGAACATATTGACACTGTCACATTTATGATACTCCGCAGATTCCACAGTAGTTATTACGTGCTTAACGCTGAGGTCGTTTGTAATTCATTTAGCACACCACACGATGGTGCTCTAGTGTGAAAATCAGAATTCAAACTGCTGAAAGTACTTTAAATATAAAATTATTACATACTGTTCAATAAATGATAAGCTTTTTTAATTAAGAGTAATTTTCATTTGAAGCCATCTTGGAAAAGAACAGTACTGCCACCTCCCAGTTTGTGACGTCGGGTCGCGGTATCGGCTGTCGAGCAAGTCCCAATGCCCCATCTGTCCCCTTGTAAATAAATATCCGTTTTCAGGCCAAAATATTTTTTAACCACTTAAACAAAGATAGACATGGTATTAAGCATTTAAATTTAAATTAATACTAATTTTACATTTAAAGGACATAAAAAGACAACAAATAAGCATTAAAGTACAGTTTATGGGTTGGGTTCTGCAATGTTATAAGATGAGTATAAAACTCATCTTTAGAACCATCCATCCATTTTCTTCCGCTTATCCGGGGTCGGGTCGCGGGGGTAGCAGCTTCAGTAGGGAGGCCCAGACGTCCCTCTCCCCAGCCACTTGGGCCAGCTCCTCCGGGGGAATCCCAAGGCGTTCCCAGGCCAGCCGAGAGACATAGTCCCTCCAGCGTGTCCTGGGTCTCCTCCCGGTGGGACGTGCCTGGAACACCTCCCCAGGAAGGCGTCCAGGAGGCATCCTAATCAGATGCCCGAGCCACCTCAACTGGCTCCTCTCGACGTAGAGGAGCAGCGGCTGTACTCTGAGTCCTCCCCGGATGACTGAGATCCTCACCCTATCTCTAGGGGAGAGCCCAGACACACTACGGAGAAAACTCATTTCGGCCGCTTGTATCAGGGATCTCGTTCTTTCGGTCACGACCCAAAGCTCGTGACCATAGATGAGGGTAGGAACGTAGATCGACCGGTAAATCGAGAGCTTCGCCTTTTGGCTCAGCTCTCTCTTCACCACAACGGATCGGTACAGCGCCCGCTTCACAGCAGACGCCGCACCAATCCGCCTGTCGATCTCCCGCTCCATCTTCCCCTCATTCGTGAACAAGACCCCAAGATACAGCAGCACATCCTCTCCAACCCGGAGGAGGCACTCTACCCTTTTCCGGTTCAAGACCATGGTCTCGGACTTGGAGGCACTGATTCTCATCCCGGCCGCTTCACACTCGGCTGCGAACCGCTCTAGTGAGAGCTGTAGATCACACCCTGATGAAGCCAATAGGACCACGTTATCTGCGAATAGCAGAGACGCAATCCTAAGGCCACCAAAACGGATCCCCTCAACACCTTGGCTGCGCCTAGAAATTCTTTCCATAAAAGTTATGAACAGAATCAGTGACAAAGGGCAACCTTGGCGGAGTCCAACTCTCACCGGAAACGAGTCCGACTTACTGCCGACAGTGCGGACCAGACTCTGACACCGGTCATACAGAGACCTGACAGCCCTTATTAAAGCCTGATTCTCCATACTCCGGAGTACCCCCCACAGGATCCCTCGAGGGACACGGTCGAATGCCTTCTCCAGATCCACAAAGCACATGTAGACTGATTGGGCTAACTCCCATGCCCCCTCCAGGATCCTGCTGAGGGTGTAGAGCTGATCCAGTGTTCCACGGCCAGGACGAAAACCACACTGCTCTTCCTGAATCTGAGATTCAACTATCTGACGGACCCTCCTTTCCAGAACCCCGGAATAGACCTTACCGGGGAGGCTTAAGAGTGTGATTCCTCTGTAATTGGAACACACCCTCTGGTCCACCTTTTTAAATAGGGGGACCACCACCCCAGTCTGCCAATCCAGGGGAACTGCCCCCAAAGTCCACGCAATGCTGCAGAGCCGCGTTAACCAACACAGCCCCACAACATCCAGAGCCTTAAGGTAATCAGGGCGAATCTCATCCACCCCCGGGGCCTTGCCACCGAGGAGCTTTTTAACAACCTCGGCGACTTCAGCACCAGAGATGGGAGAACCCGACCCAGAGTCCTCAGGCTCTGCTTCCACAATGGAAGACGTGTTGGTGGGATTAAGGAGGTCTTCGAAGTATTCCGCCCACCGACGCACGATGTCCCGATTCGAGGTCAGCAGCACACCATCCCTACTATAAACAGTGTTGGTACTGCACTGCTTCCCCCTCCTGAGACGCCAGATAGTGGACGAGAATCGCTTCGAAGCCGTACGGAAGTCTTTCTCCATGGCCTCTCCAAACTCTTCCCACGCCCGAGATTTTGCCTTGGGGACCAGCCGAGCCGCCTGCCGCTATGACTGCCGGTACACATCAGCTGCAGCTGATGTGTATCTTTAGAACCAATCTCTGCTCAAAATGGTGATCTGGACCGCCTAATCTACTTTCAGCAGTTATCATCAGTTATTGCAACCGTAAACTGCAGAAAATATGGGCAGAGCGGCTCCTCCTGAGTTTACTCTCTGCTCCTGTCAGGATGAGCTGCAGTGCGTTATGAAGCGGAGGGATATTTCAGTGTCACTTAGTTTAGAGCCAAAACAAGCCACTTCACTTTCAGAAACAAGCCCAAAAAAAACTGTAACCCGTAACTCATGAACTTTACAAGCGACTTTAGAAAAAATAAGACCAAAGTTGCATAAAATAAGTGGGCTTCGCAACAATGAGCATTCTTTTTAAATGTGTCGTATCACTCCGCGGCTCTGGTCGGTAAACAAATGTCCCGGCAAATTCTACATTATAAAAAAGGAAAATCTACCGAAAAGTCTCGCTCTCATGTCATCTTGAAGACATTCTTCTTCAAAATGTTGGCTACAGATGTGTTTTCTCTCTGGTCAGAAGTTTGATGGCAAATCCTTCCTCTTCAAGTAGGTATTCCAACAAAAGAACCCGGTGGATCATGAACTGGAAAGGTGAAAAAACAAATGTTTTTTCCACTTTTACCCGATGTATTGGAACATCCAACGGCCATGCACGTGAGCATTGTTGCTTCAACAATAGCTCTCGCGAATTTCAATGGTGAAGTCCTCTTGAAATCCGAAATAATTGTTGCTGATCGCAGGTGTGTACAACAGCTCCTATTGAGTTTGCTTGTAAAGCGCGGAGAACTGCCCTCGGCTCACCGTGATGTTACGTCACAGGTGATGTCAGGCGGCCATTTTTGCCCATATTTGGGCAATAATGGCCGACTCCATACACAGCGATTCAGACAACAATTTATGCTTTTATTTTCTTATTGATTAACGCTAAATAAATTAAATCACCACGAACGTATTAGTTTTAGTTATAGCTAATGATCCCCTGGTTTTTCCTTGTTGACCGGACTTCCCCTATAACACAGAAAAATTTATCCAGTCCTACAAAAGGAAGTTTTGACTATGGAAAATAAATTCTGCCATATTTGTACCAAAGATCAGATGAAGGCCACTGGCATAAAGAATAATTTAGGCATTAGATAGAGCGAATGCACATAAAAAACAGACAATTAATTTTTCTGCGTGCTCAACAGGCTACATGCTTTTTAAAGACATGAGTCTTTCTCTCCATGACATCAGAAACCAGCAAAGAAGACTGCAACACATTAAGCTGGAACCAGTAGGGACAACTTAACCTGCTGGTAGGCCCCGGGGCTAAAGGGTCTTGTAGGCCCTCCAATAAAATCCTTCCCCATTTACCGCATCACTAACTGTAATGATAGCAGTAAACTATCAGTGTCATAATTTAAATTATTTAATAAACCAACCAATAAGACAGAAAATACAAAGATTTGAAGAAGATGCTTTTTCTCCAGATACCCTTAGATTTGTTTATAAGATTACAAGCATGCGCAAAGACATGCGTACACACAATTTGAACGGCACAGCTACAGTGATATGGCCTGAATGCCAGATATCACAGAACCATTTTTTTACAGCACGAGTGGTCATTTTATCAAAGGTAGGCTGACAGGAAAGGGGGGCTGAGAGAAGGGGAAGAACTGCAGACCGGAGTCGAAACTGGGTCTCCCCGAGCTCCATGGCCTCTGTATATGGGCTGTGCGTGCTACCCCTGTGCCACCAGCACTTCAATGGTCCCTTTTTTTACAAAATTTGCAGTATATTCTAGGTAAAGGAACAAGCAAATGCATATTCCTATTAAATCATTGCAAAACTACAACTTTTAAGAGTTCCTCTCGGTCAGTCTCTCTACACGCCTCCTGCCGGCCAGCTTCTGCACCCTACACCTCCGTCTGTTGAAAGACTCTGGGTTCATCATCATCCATCTTCCACACCATTCAATAAACTCACTCCTAAGAACTAGCTCTGTGTGTGCGTGCTGTGTCTGGGTTCATCCTAGAAAAATATCATGACAAGAATGTTCTTCTATTTATCTAGTGATGCATTATAGTTTATATTAGAAAAGTGGTTTTAGAAAATAAGGTGGAAAACTCTGATCTTTTCAGAAAGCTGTAATTGTGGAGTCCAGTGACTGAGCTTCCAGCGGTTTGTATTAGTGATAAAAAAAGTGTTACCAAGACTGACTGTGTGTTGGGTTAAACTATTGTTCAAGTGAACAAGACTCAAGTCGGAGAAGGCGGTGGTTATTTCGGCACAAAAAAAGACTCAAAACACAAAACCGTGTCAAAAACGAGAATGCGCTTAATTTTTATTTCTTTACTGGGAACCGCAGGTTCAACAAGAAAATAACTGAAGAAGGAGCTGATGTTATTTTTTTTAATAAAGCCATAATGCTACAGGGTAGATTATTTCAGAGGAACTGAATTTCTCACAACACCGGGTCACTGTTATAAAGGCCAAACTTAACGCCTCCCCTTGCCTGATCCTCCTGTCTGTTCCCTTGCCCTCCGGCCAGCCCAGTATCCACCTGTGCTGGCTGTATCTCCTCCTTCTCTCCCTCAGATGGTCTGAGAGTGTCGTTCAACAGGATCATCTCCACGGGCAGTTCTATTAAAAGACTCTATAAGCTTTGGTGTAGTTTCTAATAATTCTTGAAACTCCTAAGGGTTTTTTTTTTTTTCAAACATTGCTCTCAGATATCTTTCCTGATGTGTTGACAACTGTCATTCTTTTACCGGGTAAGTGCACAGCCAAAAACTAGCTCTTCACATTCTGATTGGTCAACCCATGGATCATAAATCAGTGAGCCCATGTGGGTCATTTTTATTTTGGGGTAATCAGCAACCACAGACTAGCATCTAAAGTCATAGACATATGCCTAGTGATTGACAGAGAGCCTGACAAGTTACAAACATTGATATCTTTTACATCAATGGTTACACTACTCCTGGATTTTTTTCCAGCTCATCATGTGACCTAAATACGGTAGGCCCCCTAACGCTGTAGGCTCCTGGGCTTCATCTCAGGTAAGCCTGTGCATTAAGGCGGTGGGACCAGGTGTCTTAACTCTGGATGAAATGGCAATCACACAGAGTGGAGTTGTACCCAGGAACAGAGAAGCTTTTTGGATGTAACATTGCCTAGGCATAGAGAGCAGCAACACATGCATGTGTTTTTATATCGGCAAAAAGAGCAACAGGATGGAAGCAAATGGTGGCTTACCATTTCAGTCATTAATTGGGCAAATTACAAGCCAATCATCCTAGAAACAATTGAGAGAGCAGCTTCCACAGGACCTTTTGCGGTAAACATCACCACTCACATGGCAGTCCAAATCTAGCTATGTGGTGGGCTTTTGGACACCAAAATATATATATATATATATATATATATAAGACCCAGCAAGACCAAATAAAAGGCTGGAAAAATGTTGACAAAATGTTAAGCCATCACATGAGGCCTTCAGTCTCATCCAGAAAACTGCAAAGCTTTTCCAAACAAGGAAGTCCGGTGCATCCTTCTGGGAGTTCTCGGATAGCACGGATAGTTTAAAGAAAGAAGAAAGTCTGTTAGAAAGCCTGCTTCCTTTCATGTATGGATGTGCGAAGAAAAATAATCAGCTTCATAAATATGCTAAAATAATATAATACAAATTCCTGTCATGCAGTAAATACCAACTTTGTGCAGGTTATAGTGTTAAAGTACTGTTGTTCAAACATTTTGATTCAGCTCTTATTTTGGGGCAGAGAAAATGGCAATTTGTTACCTTGGCAATCCTGTATAACTTGCTTCAGCAGTTCATAGAAGTCAGCCTCGTGTGGTTTAACCGAAAAATATTAAATAATTACTTATCTTCATAGTCACTGTTTTCCTTACTGATAATATCCCCATTTATGCTGCCGTCTCTGATGGATTGTCTGTACCAGAATCTATAAATCGAACTAAATCAACCATGTGAATCTCACAGAGCAAAAGCATAATCTCTCAGTTATATCACTCTGACTGCAGATTGACACATATGAAATGCAAACTATATGGATTAAAGTTTCAAGCACACTAATACCCTTCCGGTATGCAGAACTAGTTTGCAGTTTTTCTTAACTTGCAGTTGTTTTTGCTACTTGCAGCCTTTTGCCTTTGCATGCGTTTTGTGTGTTTGTGCGTCAGCATCATTTGTGTTTGCAGCATGTTTGCACTTTGTGTGACTAATTTCTGTGATTGCAGCGTTTCTGTTTTGCTGCATTTTTCCATTGCGTGTGTTTGTGTGTGAGCCTCTGTTTTGTGTTGGGAGTGCTTTTTGTGTTTGCAGTGCATTTATGTACTTGCAGTATGTTTGCACTTCACAGCCACTGTAAAAAAGAGAAATTGGATCAAAACAAATATGTAAATTATAAAAAAACTCAGAAAAACTCCCAGGAAATTTCCATAGCTTCATTATGATGACAGTATGGCTGGTGATCTTGTTTATGCCCATTTTATTCAATAATAAACTTTATCATCTTTATCTCAAAAGTAATTTTAACTAGAATGCAGCAAACTAAAAGTGTTTCAGCAGAAGCAAGGCAGTGATACCACAGACCCATTAGTAATGTATTCAGTCTCTGTCACTTTTTTAGAATAGAGTAAAATAGAAATACTCTTATTGTCCCACAATGGGGAATTTCGGGCGTGACAGTGGCAAAGCACGACAGGATACATCAGAGTTACACACTAGATCAGTGGTCCCCAATCCTGGTCCTCGAGGGCCGGTGTCCCTGCAGGTTTTACATGTGTCCCTGATCCAACACACCTGACTTACTTCCCCAGTGTGCTGTCAAGTTCTCCAGAGTCCTCCTAATGACCTCATTATTTGACTCAGGTGTGTTGAAGCAGAATAACAAATAAAAGTTGCAGGACACTGGCCCTCGAGGACCAGGATTGGGGACCACTGCACTAGATTAATAAAAAGCTGAACGAAGTTCTAAAGCAAAAGATAATGAACTTATCAGAAAGAGAAAAATAAATACAATTGCAATTATTCATTTATAATACAGCATATACAGGTGAAAATGTTTACTTACGTAAAAAAGATGTGATATTTAAGGTAATAATAGAGGAAAGCAGCAGCTGATTTACAGAACAGTGTGAGAAAAAAAACTATGCAATAAGTATATTGTATATTGAAATTAGGATCTGATAGACATTGTAAATGATTCTTCATCAGATCAAGAACCCATGCAACCATTAGCATCTCTGTAAACAGGCTCCAGTTGAACACCCAGGTACTTAAGAGTATCAACATGAGTTCTCTGTATGTTAACCAGTGTATCCACTCTCTGTACTCTAAGTAGTCCTCTTTTGTATGAGTCTGGCTGTGGCAGTGTCATCAGACAAATTCTGAGGGTAGCAAACAGGGAAGCTGACGGAGAAATCTTCAGTATCAAGAGTGAACAGAAACAGAAAGACATAATAAAGCTGAAAGCAATCTTATAAGAGCTAGATAATTCTAATTTCAACATGAGTTGTTTAGATAAAACCTATTTCCTCACATGCAAACAGCTTCAGAGCCATTAAGATTACTTCGAGGACCCTAATTGTTTTTTTATTTAGACACAAGGAATGGTGGTGGTTGGTGTTTACTGTTGAACACAGGCGATGGCATGAAGGGGCCTATGGTTCTCATAATAATTAGGTTAATACCTGTCATGATGTCCCACTATTATCAGTGCAGTAACCAGATAAGAGGTAGGAATTACCAGTTGTTGGTTGGGAAACGTAGATCAACAGTGACGAAAGGAAAAGTAGAGCAGAGACCCCCTTTATTGCTCTGGGAAAAAGCATAGGTCTTGCTTTTGAGTGAGTGTGTGTCCTCCCAAGACAGTTCACCTTTATGTGTCACTATTTATGTCTGCATCTGTTTAAAGCAATACAATATTCATATGCACAGGCATATAAAAAATGCATATGTACCAGTGCACTGCAGAGTGCGTATATATATATATACATGCATTTCATCAAGCAAACGTGTGTGGGAGAATGTGACATGGTGCCTGTACCTCTTCCCTTTTCTGGGCTGGTTACTCCAGGGGCAGGTAAAAATAGAAAGGACAATGTCATCCCATGGTGTGTGTGTGTGTGTGTGTGTTAGAGAGAGAGAGAGAGAGAGAGAGAGAGAGAGAGAGAGAGAGAGAGAGAGAGAGAGAGAGAGAGAGAGAGAGAGAGAGAGAGAGAGAGAGAGAGAGAGAGAGAGAGAGAGAGAGAGAGAGAGATCCATTACCTCTAGCTTGTAAACAGTATAGATGAACGAGCCCAAAGTTGGTGATGAAAAGTGGACGTAACAACACTGCCGGAAGCTCGGAACACAGCGCTGAGTGTTTCTGGAGGTCACTTTTTCCCCTTGATCTTCATTCTTTAACAAACGTGAAATAAATCATGACGTTTAGGGTTACTACAGTTGTAACACCAGTGATATCATTTATTTAATGTGCACTATTTTTGACCATGAAGCTCCAGCACCGATTAAAAGACGCAGCAAAACGAAAAAATATAGTGACTGCTGTACAAGCCAGTGAACAAGTTGGCTGCAGCAAAGAAAAAGTTAACAGAAAACAGTGAGGACAAGCTTTCTGACAGGGGTTAGGTGTCAATCTCACAGACAATCTGTGGAGAGCCAAGATACTCAGCAGAGTCATTTGTGAAATTTCCCCACCAAACCAAGGACATGAAAGGTGTTAAAGTGGAGAGTAGTGATGGGTCCGGCAACACCGATGCGTCGGCGCATGTGTCGAGTTCATAGAGCAAAACCTGTGTCGATGCGTGTATCGACACGGGAAAGTCACGTGACCGATACAGGAACTGTTTCGAACTGACTGACGCGCCAAACTATTTCTGTTCCCTCTAAGCTGCACGCGTGTGCATTCGCGCACAGCAGCGCGCACAGCAGCGCGCACAGCAAAGCTATGCTGCGCAGTAAATAAAATCCAAGCTGAACTGTAAACAAAATAACGGTTAATAATGGTTAATTTTTAACCATTTTGCAACTCTGGTGTGATGGTGTACCACAGTCTCGCTCTGTGAGCGCCATGTGCTGATCGGAGCGCACCACTGATGGATGGGTTGGGCAGACGCCTTTATGGTTGGGCGGGTTGCGCTGTGCGTCTTTGTTCTGAGCGCCGTTTCAGAAAAAAAACGGCTGATCTACCCTTAGTAGAAAGCTTCTACTCTGAGTAGTTCTTCCTCCCTTTGTCATACTCAGCATTTCCGATTTCAGAACAGATTGAAAGGACATGGCAGCAAAGAATTTAAAAAAATTTAAAAAGCCAGTCCACAAGCATCCTCGTTCACAACATGTTTACTTAGAGGTTATATTATGATACAAGTTCACATTGTTTGACTGTATCTAAAAAAAAAATCAAATATATGTGTCAGGATATTTTTCTGGGATGAACCCGGACACAGCACGCACACACAGAGTCAGTTCTTATGGGTGAGTTTATTGAAGGGTGTAGCAGGTGAATGACGTGGAACCAGAGTCTTACAGCTGACGAGGGTGTAGAGCACAGAAGCTGGCCGGCAGGAGGCGTGTAACGTGACAGGCCGGGAGGAACTCAGGAGCCGAAGACTTGCGACCAGAACTTCAGAGACGTGGACTTGAGAACAGGACATCGGAGGCGTGAGCTTGAGACCAGAACATCGAAGGCGTGAGCTTGAGACCAGAACACCGGAGGCGTGAGCTTGAGACCAGAACACCGGAGGCGTGAGCTTGAGACCAGAACACCGGAGGCGTTGAGCTTGAGACCAGAACACCGGAGGCGTTGAGCTTGAGACCTGAACATCGGAGGCGTTGAGCTTGAGACCAGAACATCAGCGGCGTGGACTTGAAATCAGAACATCGGCGGCGTGGAACTGAGACCAGAACATCAGCGGCATGGAACTGAGACCAGAACATCAGCGGCGTGGGCTTGAGACCAGAACCTCAGTGGCGTGAACTTGAGACCAGAACTTCAGAGGCGCGGACTTGAGAGCTGAGCTGGAGCTGGGCAGTGACTGAACTTCAGAGGCGCGGACTTGAGAGCCGAGCTGGAGCTGGGCAGTGACTGAAACAAAACACAGTTGGAAAGAAAAACCTCTGACAGGAACTGAGCGGGAGTGAGCACTATGGACCGGCGACGGGAACAGAAAGAGGTGAGTCTTATAAAGCGGTGGAAACAGGTGATGACAGATCAGGGTTAATTGCTGCCTGACAGGTGATGGGGAGTTAAGGCTAATTAGTGTATGGAGCAGAGCAGGGAGGGCTGAGTGAACTGCACACTAAAGACAGACAAAACCTAAACCATGACAATATGTTTAATTCAAATGAAAATATAAAATAATACAATGCAACATACAATGATTTAAATTGTATTGTGTATACTTGGTCATCAAATCAGTGTCAGTTAACTCTGTCAACCAGGTTGCCTGTAGGGATTTTTAAGGTCCAGCAGGTGTCAGTATTCAGTGACACAGTATCGGCACAGTATCAATACAGTTTGGCAATGTGTCGAAACGCTTCATGACGCCTCATCGACCCATCACTAGTGGAGAGTATCTTTCCTAATGTACAGACATTTTATTTTTCAGCAAGATATTATCTTAGGAATAGAACAGAAAAATATCAGGGTTTTCCGAGCAAACCGTTTACAGGTTAAATAATAATTATTATTATTATTGTGGATGTTTTGTGGTGGTGTGTTTAACATGGATACTTTTTAAATAGCCTCTTTAAATATTAATAGAGTTATAGAGACTGTAAAATGCTCTATGGTGTATCACACAGCAAAACAAAAAATAATCAATGTTTTATCTTTTCAAGAAACACATTATGATTTTAATAATGAAGTAGACTGGTGGAGAGAGTGGTAGGGGGAAGACATTTTTAATCACGACACCTCCCAGAGTGCTGCATTTTTTCCGAGACCCTTTTAATGAGCATGTTGTCCAGGGAAGTTGTCTGTTAGTTAAAGCTAAGGTTGACCATTTTTAAGATGCTTTTTATTCATATTTATGCTCCTAATGTTAGTGCTGAAAGAAAATTATTTGTAGAAAAAATGGGTGAAAGAGTTGGAGACTGTGGGTCTGAGGATTGTAGTTTTTAGGTGGGGATTTTAACTGTAATGAAAATGACTTTTTGGGCTGGAATTTTGCATGTTACCACACTCTGTGGCAGTTAGTCTCATACTTTGGCCTGGTGGATGTACTGTATGGAGGAGGATGCACACTGGCTGCAGACAGCACACATGGTCCCACCTTAAAGAAAACCAGATCAGGAAGATATCAGACTGGCTCACTGGGAATTATCCTGGTCCTCCTGTTTAGCCACTCCGGGCCTAGTTGGGAAGCCTTCTAACAGATACCAAATGAGAGCCAATACTACTTTTGTTTATATATGAGAGTTAAGTTAGATGTAAGGTTGTTCTGACAGGAATGAAATAGATCCGCGCCAAGTATGGGTAAATGATTTTGGTATATACTATACTATGGGATATACATATTACTAAAAACCGTGGAAGCCCACCTTAAAGTCAAGGGGGAGAGGGTTGCATGAGAGGCTAGGTGTCTCACATGCAAATGGGTCTACAATTTGGCCATATTCAAAAACTGGACGTGTATGGCGAAAAGTTTTCCCCACCCATCTAAATAATGGAAATCAGAGGTTCTAACAAATTTCATTGCCAAAGGAGTATAAAATCAAGCTCCATGCATGCAGAGTCTTTCTTCAAACTTTTGTGGGATAATGGGTCGCTTTCAGGAGCTCAGAGAACTTCAGTGTGGTTTTCTTAGTAAAATGTTCTCAATCCTAAATATTCCAGTCAACTCTCACTGGTATGATACATATTGTATATAATCCACCCTAAATGCATACTTCTCGCTATTAATTTCATAAATGTTGCATTTCCCTCTATGAGTATGGGGGATGGGTTCAGAGAAAATGGAACAAGTGAAACTTGGTTAAATCCTAATATTCCTGAAAATACGATTGCCATCCCTAGATACTCTTGTTTCTGCAAAGACAGACAAACGGGAAAGGGAGGGAGCGTTTTGATGTATGTGAGACAAATGTATAAATTCACAGAAATAAAAGTTGACTCTTGCCATATTAAATGTTTAGTTTTGAAGGTTATTTTATCACCAAGAAGGTGATTGTAATTTCATATAATCTACCTTCTTATAATGTGTCTTTTTATGATAATGTAGACAAATTATTGAAACAGTTAAAATATGATAGTGAGGTAATTTTGTCAGGCAAAAATGGGAAACAAAGACTTAAAGCAGTAACATCAAAGTATAAACTACAATAACTAATAGAAGATCCAACCAGAATAACCCGAACAAGCAAAACTCTTATTGATCTGGTATTCACAAATAAACCAGAGTGTGTGACAAAAACATACAATCTTATGACAGGACTATCAGATAACAACTTAACATTGATAGCGAGAAAATGAACCAAAAAACGTCTGTTTTTTTTTTGTTCTGTCCCTATCAAATAAACGTATTAATAATAATAGGAAGGGCTGTGTATTCAGTAAATCAATTACATGTTCCATCCGATGTAGGACCACCAGTCAAAAACCTAGCCTGTATGCTTTTCATTGTAAAGTTTCACTGAATATTTTTTTGAATAAGTTTTCAATATCCATACTGTTTAGTTTACTGGAGTAAAGTTTAGTAAAAAAAAAATACAACTGGAAATTATGATAGGCAGCAGTGAGCAGAACAAATAGGACTAAAAATGTTGATATGAACATCCAGATCACAATCCAGTGACATAAGCACATTTGAATGTTCAGAGTAGGAAGCATAAATGGCAGAACATCAAGTGAACCCCTGTTCATATACAAAGGAACAGTTCTGCTTTAAATGAAATCGAGAGACCACTTACCACTTCTTATCCGTCACCACAAGTACACAAGCACATAAGCTAAAAGCTAAAAATGCATTGGTTCATTGTACTGATTAGTTTGAACATCCTCGATAAGATAATGCTGTGGTTATTAAGACAATTCAAATGCCACCTCTAAATATGTGTTGGCTTCAGTTCAATAGCTTGACTGTTCCTGGACAATTTAAGCCAACCACAAAACAGTGGATGCTTATCGGCATTTTCTAATCATAAACACCTTTAATGTTCATTTGAAATGATAACTGCAAAATTCACAAAAATGTCATTCTTCTTTCTCATTTCAAAGTATTTTCTTCAACACTCATCAAAGTTAACAACTGTATGAAATTTAAATTGATAGATTAGTTGCTGGGAATGAGGCTAAAACAATTACTTATTATTCCTGTAGGAGAGATGGTACTCTAAATTACTCTTATAGTTTGCTGCGACAGAATGGTTTAGCAATAAAAGCAGAGACAGGGCAAGAGCTCATTAGACATGAGGGTAATAATCTAACTGTGTTGAATTAAGAAAACCTTGACCTGTAAATAAAAATGGATCCAACTCAATGTGTTTAAAGAGAGGTGAGTTTACACCAGAAATCTCAAACTCAATTAATTGAAAGCTAGATATTTTTGTATTTTTTTGATGATTATTTGCTTGAAAGCCTTGAATTAAATAATAACATCATCAACAGAACATCAGCACTCAAGACATGAGGGAATTCCAGTGTTGTTCTGTAACCGAGTGACAAAGCACTTGTGAATTTTTTTCACCACTAAATATCCTCTGCTGTTAAAACAAACTATAATTGATTAGTAACTCCAGCTACACCACAAAGTGGGAGGATACGTGAAACAACAGAGTGGGGTTAGTGAATGCTGAGGCACATACTATGCAAAGGTCGCCCACTTTCAATAGAGTTAATAACTACAACTCTCCAAACTTCATGTTGTAACGCCAGTTCGGGATGTGACAGACTGCATTTCCCATTTTGCAATGTGGTCAAAATGGCCACCAACTCCCATCATGCAACACGGTCAAAATGGTCACCGACCGAGATAAGGTTGCTATGTTGATAACTATTTAATCCGACCGCACAAGCGCTCTGCCTTCTTCTTGGCGCTCCGCCAGTACGGGAAGACACGCAGCTGTTTCACTCCGTGGGTTTCAACCCCCACACGCCACGTGCTCGATAATTCTTTAGATTTTCGAAGCAAACTCCTTCCCTGCTCAGATGTGCAGGAGGTCGACTTAAAAAGTACTTTTGGATTCCCTCTGATCAAAGACTGAGAGCCGCCTTATCTCCCATTAATCGTAAAAGGGACCACGCTTTTGTTTTGGCCGAACAAAGCGTTCAAACGCCCAGAGAAAGAGACGAAGAGACTTTTCCTCTCGTTTCCCCGCTGACCGAAGGACCGACCGCCGGAGCTGCGGAGACCAGATTCGGGGACCCCCCCTTTCCTTGCTGCCTGACGGACCTGGAGCTGGGACTTCCCCTGATACAACGCAAGTAAACGGGATTCCCCCCCTTTTATTTATCTTTTCACCCTTAAGGTGATCTAGGTGTGCCTGGGCAGTTTTAGGAATTTAGTTTAATTGTCGTTTACTCCAAGACGGAGTTTGTTTTAACTGTTGAATATTTTCTGTTGTATGTGCATTCTTTTTGTAAGTGATTTTGGCTGTGTTGATTTGTGATTCATAAGCGACTCCGCTGCAGGTCGATTTTTCCATCTTCTTTCCTTTCTCTTTTTCCTGTCCTCTTATCAGCGGGTTCGATCTATTTGTAAACCTCAGTTTGCGGTCTTTCTTTAAACTCCTCAGCCAAGTTGCTCCCTCTCTGATCGAGGTACCACCCCACATCAGCGTAAGCGTTGGTTATGTCATTAAGACCTCACCTTACGCATCACGCAAGGTGATGCATAAGGGTCACGTGTCGTCATAGTCGCCATCTTGGAAGGGTGTAGCATACCTAAACTGTAGCTAGCTAAGCTGAACTAGCTTGTTGGAAAACATTAAAGCGTCCAGTGGGATTCTCAAAGCTGTTTCGTCTGTCAATGCTGCTACGTTAAATGCCGACATCTTGAATGTGATGTTTAAACAACTGAGTGAACTAAGATTTGCTACTTCTTATTTTAATCCATTTTTGACCTTTATTTTACACATATATTTTGCATGTTTAGTTTAGTAGTGAGTAGGGTTCCCACGGTTGTTGAATCAGAGAATTACTGTAACAGGGAATTGCCTTTGGTTCAATAAAAGCAACAACTTGTGGAATAGTAATTGTTTGTGTTCATTCCAACTCACAGTTGCATGGTCTTTCAGAAAATAGAGTTACCACTTTTCGTGTTAACATCTGACATTAAAACAAAGACACAATCATTGGATTGGTGATAAAGAAGTAAGGGTTTAAACTCTAATTGCAGTTATAATGAGTTCATAACAGCTAATTTATAAATGCATTAGTGTTATAAATTATTACAAGCTTACCGCTGGGTATCACCACCATTTGAGTCATATTTTGTTATAGCTACTATTTGAGTTTGAATAACCTATTATTAAAACACCAAATTATGATTAATAATAATAAACATATTCAAACAGCTTCTGTCATAACAATGTGGTTTTCAAATTAGCTTAAATGCACCATGAACGGCGTCTTGGAATTGATTTCCATGATGGAGCAGCTACATCCAACCCTTACCTAACCAAGTTCAATGCAAAACATTCAAGAGTTGGCTCTAGCCATTCTGGTGCCCTTGGTGAGATTATGGTTTGGTATTCCACCCACATGTCTCTGTGACTCTTATCACACCATTATCAGGGCTATTTTCATGCTTTAAACTTGTCAGGAGGTATGTTGGTCAGTGCAATCAACTGATTTTATTCATTATTAAAAATAAAACTATGTTGAAATATTATGTCTTGTTGCGTCTGCGTTATAAATGTGATCTGTGTGCATCCTGAGCCAGTGTCTATCTAAAAAGAAATATGGTAACACATGGCAACAACATAAATTTGTGATTCTTGAAAATGTTTGGCCTTCATTGGCCTTGCATCCAAACCCTTTGCATGTAGTTTTTGTGGTCCCTCCTTTGTAATTGTATGGAAGTTGTGCTCTTTTCAGATTGTGTGTAACCAAAAGGAAAGAGCATTTTTCATTCTGCTATTTCAGTCAGATAAACAAAAGGAAATAAGATAATTTGAATTGGGACTGGATAAAGAAATGTACAAAAATGGTAAAGCAAAAATACACTGAACTCAAGACAAGAAATTCAGGAGATGGAGAATATCGAAGAGAGTTAAAGGTCAAAGGGCAATAGTGATTTTGTCTTGGATTGCTGTTAAATTGACTAATGTCCTTTTGGCTGTTGTGAGATAAAGTGTATGAGTCTACCCTTGGATCTAATTATTTTATTCCCTCTTTTCCTGCTTCTATTTGTTTTCCCTCCTCCGTTTTGTAATAACTCACCATGCTAATTTTCCTTTTTCTCCACCTTTCCCCACCGTGCTGCCATTATGGCACTTCATGGCTCAGCTGATACTAGGGCTTCAGGAGACAGCTAAACACATACAGACAATTTTCAGACTTTTAATGCTTGGCCAGTTTTGCATGTAACAAGACGGTGTGTATTGCTCCTGCAATACACACAAACACATTCAAATATATAAAGCAGTAGAAAAATAATCATTACAGCAACTTAAAGAGCAATGTGTTTTTTCAAGAACAACCTGGTTGTCCGTCCATCCATTCATCCATCCATTTTCTAATACGCCTATACCTTGTGGGGTCACGAGGGGTGCTGGTGCCTATCTCCAGCTATCAATGGGCGAGAGGCGGGGTACACCCTGGACAGGTCTCCAGTCTATCGCAGGGCAACACAGAAACAAACAGGACAAACAACCATTCTCGCACACACACACACACACACTGTTCCACTGTCTTGTCAGGGAGAAACAAAACTTCACACAAACCAAGGATGGGACTTTATTTTCATGGGCACAACATGTAGCCAACCACATGCAAAGACTGACTAGCCAGATTTAAATGTAAATATGACAAGTAAAATGTGAAGAAATTACCAAAGACTGATTAGGAGGCTCCACCTGGCTACATTACAATTATATGGGAGATTGACAGGTTTATTTCATATTATAAATTTTACAGATGAGAATCAACAATAAACCCACACAGGAGCTTGTGGTTCTTTTTAAAAATGCATAAAACACACCATACAAAATCCTTCCAAGCACACAAACCATCCATAAAGCCTTATCTTCAAAGATTCAATATAAACAGTGCTAAATTGCATGGACAGAAAATAAGTGCGCAAACAATAAGTGGGCGTCTTGCAGCTGATCTACAAAGCTTGCAACCACAGTAGATAACAAGTGCAAAATGGATTTGGTCCACCCTATTTAAATGACTAAAATGTGTTCCCCAATGGCTGTTTGGGAGCTGCTGTAAAAGAGAGAGAGGAAGATCAAATCCATCACATTATCTCTATAGACATCCAGGACGCACAAAATGGTTTTTAATGAATTGAGAACCTCTGCTATTAAAGTTGTTCTTAGAGGCGATATTAATTATTATAAAAAAGACAATGGATTTGTCAGCAGAAGTTCAGCTAAAATAAAAAAAATAGTTTTATTTTATGTCCGAATTTATTAAGAAAATTTTACAGCTGACAAATGTATTCCTCTTTATCATTATTCTACCAGTTCATAGATCAGTGACGGTGACCATGTCAAATGCAACAGCTGAGCGGAGCTTCTCCAGCCCCTCCGGTTGTTGAACAAAACAGATCTGTGCCCAGCCTCTCTCCCTTTGACCACTGGAGCTAGATCAATCATAAACCTGACAAAGCTGACTGTGTCAGCTGTCAGCTCCTCCCTGACCCCACCTCTGAGTCTGGGAAGGAGCCGTACGGTTTGGTGTGTTTCAGTGAAAGTCATCTGTAAACAGCTGGATTTACCTCCAACAACACTTCACAGCAGCCGCTTGAGACAAAATATTTCAGACCAAGGAAGCCCCATATTAATTTAATACAAAATAACTGCTTCGATTGCTGGAGATCCCTGGAAACCTGCACAGATAAGCTAATATAGATAATGCACGGATGGATAAGTTACAGAGCCCATATTAGAACAATGAGGGAGGGGCAAAAAAAGTTATGGATAACTCCTGCCAGCCAAAGCAACGGGGCCTTTTATGTTTTCCTCTATTGATTAAAACTCCCCCCAATGAACACAATGAGTTGCTCTTTTGGTCCCTGGGGAGTGAGAGTCATCCATATATATGTTATTGTTCTTCTTATTATTGTTGTTTTTATTAAATTTCTTTTACACAGAAGCTTGAATCTACAGAGCGCAGAACAACATAATCTCAAAGCTGAGTGCTCCCAGCTCTTCTCAGCTTTACAAATGTTCATGAACATGTAACTTATGTAAGAAGCAGACAGCAATCAATGTTGGGCTGGAGAGACAAGTCCAGCTTTCTGAGTGGGAGAGCCGGTTCTGACTGCGTTCGGGTGTTGTGCCAAAGTTATCCTCTGCCATATTTGTGCCCTGTGCAAGGGGAACGCAGGAAGAGAGGCACTGCGATCAATGCACCCTGCAATGTAAATTAGTCTAACCAATTAATCGTTGGTTTTGTGGGCAATGCTGATTCTCACCTTATGGAAGCACAACGTGAGGGAACAGATCTGGGTCGCTATGAATCTGGAGGGAAACCATTCAGTTGGTTTGCTTTTTTTTCTTGGGACATGCATTTGCGGCACATATCAAAGGGAGTTAGTATTTGAAAACTTTACAGGGTCTCAAACCTGGACCTGGACCAAATTCTTTCAAGACCCAACAGTATGATGCCGAGCCCAAGACCAAGGCGTCACATTCCGAGACCAAGACCGAGAAAAAGCGGCCTTGAGGCCAAGACCGGTCTTGAGACCTCCATCCCTGGTCCCAATGTGTTTGGGCACCGTCCAGCCATGGGGGAAACTGTGTAGTCTCGGCTCAACTTTCCCGCAAAACTGAGAAAAATTACAAAGGCTTGTTTTTGTAATGGCTGATTCCTTATTCCGGCGTCTGATTACATAAAAGACGGACTGCGGACTTAGCTACGATCCAGCCTGCATATGTGGTGGGTCTCAGAACTCTATTTAGGTCCACTACAGAGGAATTCAGCTCTGTCACTCTTCAGCCACCACCAAATCTGCTCAGTCATCTACCAGCCACCACTCTGCACCTGATCGGCTCCACATATTGCAATCACTTAGTGTCAACTCTGCTCACCTGCTACCCTACCTGCATATATCTGCCTCTTTTATCTACTCACTGCTAGAACATCTTGTCTTGCCTCATGCACTGCTGCCTTGTCACTCCCAGTTTCTGTGTGCTCAGCCTGTTGGACTCCGAATCTGCTTGTGTTCAGCCTCACTGACGAATTGTCGGGTTCTTTTAGTACTACTTATAACAGTGTTATAAAATGAACAGAAAATGAGATGAATTGTATAATATTGTCTCCAAACAGAGGTATTTTATTAAAAACAAAAATTGTCAATCCCAAACTATCTTAAAATGTACAAAAAGGTAAATATAGGTACAAGTAGCTCAGTATCAGGGTCACCTGGACTGTCTCACATGTCCTTGCTGTCATCAGGCAGAGGTGTAGCCTGACTAACCTACTTTGAGGCTTATTTTCCCTCTTTTTGTTGGTCTGGATGAGCTGCTCCTTTGTCTTGAAGCAGACGCAAACTTGCACTTCCCAGGTCTTGAGGCTGACCGTAGCTGCCTGGAAGGTGGCTGATAAGACTCATCTTCACCATCATCGCTGTAGAATCAGTAAAATATGTGAAAGAATACATTTTATCTAAAAACCACACTAAAAATGAAGTTGCGTCTGACACTGACTTATAATATTAATAGGAACATAATTCACACATCTGGTTTATAACTGCAGATCTTTGCATAAGAGACATCTCACCTTGCAGAGTCAGCTGAAGTGGCAGGGGCAGGGTCGGCTGTGTTCCAGATGGTCCTGCAGCTTTATAACGTTCCTGTTAAGAATACTGCTGGATAACCCGATATTCAGACGGACACAGCGCTTCATTTTTTAAAAGTTTATTGCAGAATGTGAATAATGGCAGATGAGGCAGGCAGTAATGGGAATAAGACCAGAAAATGCAGGTGGGGTGAATGGCAGAACCAAACTGACCAGGGGTTGCAGACAGGGGCAGACCAGAATCAATGAAGAAGGCAGGAGCTGACCAAAACAGCTGGTGCAGACTGAGGAAACACCAAAACGGGCAGTGCAAGCAGATGGAATTCACGGGGAACAAGGCAGACTTTGAGCAGCATGTTGACAGTAGAAGCGCACAGTCCAGCTGGCTGAGCAATTGGAAACTGGTAGAAACACAATGGTAGTGTACATGAGGCAAGATGACACGTTCTGGCAGGGATAGTTGGCTGAGGCAGTGTTACGGCCCCCCCCACCACCGAAGGAGGGAGGGTAACACGACAACCACAAATATGAGACGGGAGCCAGGTGAATGTTTTAAAATAAATAACGGGATTTATTGTTTATACAAAAACAATCCCACAAAAGTTTTATAAACCAAGGGGGGAAGGGGTGGGAGTAAAGAGACCACTAGACTGTGCCAAACAAATCAAAACAACCCTTACCTTCTACCATCTAAGCTAAGCAAAAATAAAAGTAAAAATAAACCTTACTATCCTAAACTAACAAAACAGCTCACAAAGCTTTACATAGGTGGCACCAGCCTACTTACCTAGTGTCTCTAACAGAGATTTACCTACGTGCTGGAAATGTATGGGGTCCCCAAACTTACCTAGTCTCTAAACTCCCACCACCACATCTTACACAACAGAGAGCAAAGCAACATCAAAAGTTTGTTTGCTTGATTGTCAGCCCTCATCTGCCCCTCCAGCTGGCCTCAGCTGAACACCTTATATGGCGGTTGTCTTGAGTCTTGATTGGCTCCTTGATTCATGAACCAATTTGGGCAAGTGGCTCCAGCCTGTACACCCAACCTGAGGAGAAAACAAAACAAGAGGGGGAGGGGGAGAAACACCACAAACATGTCCTGAAGACATGTAACACCCCCACCCTTTTAAATCCAAACCAAAACCTTTGGGAAATCCAACATCAAAACGCACGTGACAAGGCATCCGCCAAAACGTTGTCAGACCCTTTTTTATGACAGATCTTTAGGTTGTACTCTTGGGTCATTAAGGCCCATCGCATAAGACGTTGATTTTGATTGTACATCCTGGAAAGAAAGACCAATGGGTTATGGTCAGTGTAAATAGTTATGGGTTCCTCACTCGAGCCAAGATAAACTTCAAAATGCTGCAATGCTAAGAGTAAGGCAAGGGTCTCCTTCTCAATGGTAGAGTATTTACTTTGATGACAGTTGAATTTTCTCGAGAAGTAACTCACCGGATGCTCCAGACCATCCTTATCATCCTGTAGAAGAACAGCTCCTACCCCAACTGCATTTGCGTCTATGTCCAGCTTAAATGGCAGACTGAGGTTTGGGGCGGAAAGAACAGGTGAACAGGAAAGCAATCCTTTAAGGTTCTCAAATGCATGCTGGCATTCTTTGGACCAAGAAAAAGGCTTTGAAGGACTAGTCAAAGCAGTCAGCGGAGCTGCTACTGTTGAGAAGTTTTTACAAAAGCGACGGTAGAATCCTGCCATCCCGAGGAATCTACGAAGCTCCCTTCTGTTTGACGGCACCGGAAAGTCAGAAATTACCTTGACTTTTGCATCCACAGGACACATTTTTCCTCCACCAACCTTTTGACCAAGATAGATAATGGAACCTCTGCCAAACTCACACTTTGAAAGATTGAGAGTCAGTGAGGCAGCCGAGAGGCGTTTGAAAACCTCAAGCAGAGTGGCAAGGTGGTTGGTCCATTCACGAGAGTATACAACAATATCATCCAAGTATACACGGCAGTTTGGCACATCACCCAGTACTTTATTTACAAGCCTTTGAAATGTAGCAGGGGCATTACACAATCCAAAAGGCATCACCGTGTACTGGAGAAAACTATCTGGAGTCACAAAAGCACAAATGTCAGAAGCACTTTTTGTTAATGGCACTTGCCAATATCCTTTTAACATGTCAAGTTTAGTGATATATGTTGCTGGTCCAATTTCATCAATACAATCATCGATGAGTGGCAAAGGATAGGCATCAGGTACTGTTACAGCATTTACCTTGCGAAAGTCTGTACAGAACCTTGGACTTCCATCAGCCTTTATGTCCAGTAAACATGGCGAACTCCACGGGCTACAACTTGGAACCGCAAGTTTATTTGTAACGAGATAGTCCACCTCCTTTTTCATTATTTCCCTTTTTGTAGGGTTGACACGATATGCTCGCTGTTTTATAGGTACTGGGTTAACCAGAACAATGTCATGAGACACCACATTAGTCTGAGTAGGAGTATCACCGAACAGACATTTGAAGTCCATAATGAGTTGTGCAATGTCTCCAGCTTCGTCATTCAATAAGTGTGACAAATAGTGTGGTAAGTTAGACAGAACCTCACTATTACTAAGCCTTCCAACATGGGGGCCATCTTTGTCCCTGACCACATACTCCTCAGCAGAATGTGAAGCTAGACAGGCTACAGGGGAAACAGGCTCTACCTGACTTTTAGTTTCCTTATCACCACCATTTTCTCTTGAATGATAAAGTTTTATCATGTTAACATGACACAGTCTAGTCTTACGGCGGCGATCAGGAGTCCAAATAATGTAGTTTGTTGCACTAAGTTTCTTCTCCACAACATATGGTCCAGAAAATTTTGTCTGGAGAGAAGAGCCAGGCGTGGGTAGCAAGACTAAAACCTTATCACCAGGTTTAAATTCACGAGCCACTGCTTTCCGGTCATAATGTTTTCAGTTTAACCTGTTTTGAGGTTAAAGAACGCTGAGCTAGAGAGCGAGCTGCCTGCAGGCGCTCTCTCATTTTTGCAACATACTCTGGGATACTCTTTACGGGGTTAGAGGTTGAGACCAACTTGTCCTTGAGGATTTTTAAAGGACCCCTAACCTCATGTCCAAACACAAGCTCAGCAGGACTAAAACCTAAACTTTCCTGCTCTGCCTCACGTGCAGCAAACAACAGAAGTGGGATGCCTTCATCCCAGTCCCTCACTGTGCCCATACAGTATTTGCGAAGCATTGCTTTTAAGGTCTGGTGAAATCTTTCAAGGGCACCCTGACTTTCAGGATGGTAAGCACTTGATGTAACATGCTCTATACCCAACTATTTTAATGCTTGGGCAAAGGTCCTCGATTTAAAGTTGGTGCCTTGGTCAGTTTGGCCAACCTTGGGAAGACCATATACTGAAAAGAATTTTACCAGTGCTTTTGTAACAACAGGAGCTGTGATCTTCCGGAGGGGCACGGCCTCAGGAAATCTGGTGGAAGCACACATCATTGTTAAAATGAACTGGTTTCCACTTTTTGTCTTTGGCAAAGGCCCTACACAGTCAACTATTACTCGTTCAAATGGTTCACCCATTACTGGAATCGGTGACAAAGGAGCAGGGGGAATAACTTGGTTTGGTTTGCCAGCAACTTGGCAAACCCGGCAGGTACGACAATACTGTGAAACAGCAGACTTGAGCCCTGGCCAGAAGAAGTGCCTGAGAACCTTTTTATAAGTCTTATTTATGCCTAAATGCCCCGACAATGGATGATCGTGTGCTAAAGCTAGCACCTGCCTGCGGCACTCTGTTGGCAAAACTACTTGATGTGTGACATTCCAGTCTTCCGAGCTGTCACCAGCCCAGCGACGCAACAGAAGACCTTGGTCAACTACGAATGCTACCTTTTTCCCTCTGGCTTCTTCCTGTGTAAGAACAGCAGAAAAACATTTCATCAGAGTTTTATCCCGTTTCTGTGCGGCGATCAGTTCCTCTCTCGAAACTGGTAAGTCTGCCATGTCTAGATCTGAAAGAGAAAATACATTTTCAGACCTACGGCCACTCTCAGATCTTACGGCTTCAGAAGGTTGATCCATGGCAAGGAAAGAGTCAGACAAGTCAAAACCATATTTTTTTGTCTGGGCTCTCGTTAGTGCACAAGCAGGAAAAATGTCTGGAGCCATTGGGTGTTCACTCTCTGAGCTTGTATCAGGTGTATCCAAAACCTCAGGCACAGGTAACACCTTACCGCCAGCCAAGTCATTTCCTAGGATGAGATCAATCCCCCTTATGGGCAAGACGGGAAGAACAGCGACTCTGAAAAAACCACTCACAAAAGGTGAGCTAATGTGAATATTATGCAAGGGTGTAGACACAAAAGTCATTCCAATACCTTGAACAACAACACTGGACTGACAAGATGACTTACCAGACAAAGGCAAAATACCCTCCCGAATAATGGTCTGGGAACCACCTGTGTCCCTCAGTATTTTTACCGTTAGCTCATCTTTGGGGTCTCCTGTTAAGGAAACAAATCCTTGAGTAACAAAAGGTTTAAAACAGGGATCTAGATTGTTCTCATAATTTTTTTGGTTGAAAGGGGGTGACACATTTCTAAGCAAACCAACACCTTTTGGTTGCGATGACAAAGCCTTGTTTTTCAAGGAAAGGCAGTCAGCAATGACATGACCTTTTTTATGACAAAAGAAGCACTCCCGAACCTCCCGTGGAGGAATTGGCCTTCTAGCCTGGGCTTCTGTCTGAACAGGTTCAGGTTTTTGCAAACGGGTGGCCAAAACTTTATCTGAGCGAGGTGCAGAAAGAAATACATTTTTGTGAGTCAACATAAACTCATCTGCCAGAATGGCTGCATTTGCTAGTGAAGCCACTTTTTGCTCATTCAAGAAAACTACCATTTTCTCAGGTAATGTATTCTTGAAGTCTTCTAGCAGAATCAACTGGCGAAGAGATTCAAAGTTTTCCCTTACTTCACTAGCAACACACCATTTATCAAAAAGCATTCCTTTCTCCCGTGCAAACTCCATATATGACTGACCATTAGATCGTTTGTGATTCCTAAATTTTTTGCCTGTAGGCCTCCGGCACAAGCTCATAAGCACGCAATATGGACTTTTTCAGTACCTCATAATTCATGCCATCCTCTGTAGATAGACATGAGACAACCTCCTGTGCTTTTCCCATGAGCTTGCACTGTAGTAGCACAGCCCACATCTCCTTTGGCCATTCTAATGCTACTGCAATCCTTTCAAAAGCATTGAAGTACGAATCCACCTCTGATTCCCTAAAAGGCGGCACTAGAGCAATGTTTTTGCTGACGTCAAACTTGCTCTTAACAGGCAAACCCGGTGTAGGATCAGCTGATCTGCTCTGTGAAAGCTTCACAGCTTCCATCTCAAGCTGTTTTAATCTGATTTCCTTCTCAGCCTCAATTTCCAATTTACGAACTTCCAGTTTGTAATCAAACTCAGCCTTGCGTACCAGCTCCCTCTCTTGAGCTTCCAACTGAAGGCGAGCTAGACGAACCTTAAGCTTAACATTACCAGTAGATCCACTGAAGTCTGGTGAGACAGGATCAAAACGAGGTAAAGTCCCAGGTGGCGCCTCAGGTTCCACCAACACCTTTGGGGGAGTTGCTATGGCAGACGCTTCAATAGAAGGAACAGGGTTATCACAAATCTCTGGGTCACTTTTACTTGAATCCATGAGGATTTCAAGCTCAATTAATCTCTTCACAATTATATTCTTAATTTCACATTTAGCAAAATGCTTCTTCACAGGAATATCAAAATGTTCTACAATGCACAACAAGTCATCCTTGCGACATCTTTCCAACTTCTCATAACAAGGAGTGTGAATGAACTCACCTAAGTCAAAACTCATTGTTGAACAGTCACAAGGACCCGGCAAATATTGTGGTTGTAGTTAGCTCAGGACAAAAAGTATCTCCTGGACGAGCCCCCACTTGTGTTACGGCCCCCCCCACCACCGAAGGAGGGAGGGTAACACGACAACCACAAATATGAGACGGGAGCCAGGTGAATGTTTTAAAATAAATAACAGGATTTATTGTTTATACAAAAACAATCCCACAAAAGTTTTATAAACCAAGGGGGGAAGGGGTGGGAGTAAAGAGACCACTAGACTGTGCCAAACAAATCAAAACAACCCTTACCTTCTACCATCTAAGCTAAGCAAAAATAAAAGTAAAAATAAACCTTACTATCCTAAACTAACAAAACAGCTCACAAAGCTTTACATAGGTGGCACCAGCCTACTTACCTAGTGTCTCTAACAGAGATTTACCTACGTGCTGGAAATGTATGGGGTCCCCAAACTTACCTAGTCTCTAAACTCCCACCACCACATCTTACACAACAGAGAGCAAAGCAACATCAAAAGTTTGTTTGCTTGTTTGTCAGCCCTCATCTGCCCCTCCAGCTGGCCTCAGCTGAACACCTTATATGGCGGTTGTCTTGAGTCTTGATTGGCTCCTTGATTCATGAACCAATTTGGGCAAGTGGCTCCAGCCTGTACACCCAACCTGAGGAGAAAACAAAACAAGAGGGGGAGGGGGAGAAACACCACAAACATGTCCTGAAGACATGTAACAGGCAGGTATATGTAGACAGGGGATCAGGTGAGCAGAGTTGACTCTAATTAATTGCAGCAGGTGGATCTGATCAGGTGCACAGTGGTGGCTGAAAGATGGATGAGCGGATTGGGTGGTGGTTGTGGCAGAGAGCTGACAAAGTTGAATCATGACAGTTGCTTAAATCAATTCCACATACAGTACATGCAAAGTTTTCTGATTACAAAATCAGCATTATTTTCCACTTTATTCATGTGGCCTCTTTCTGAAATAGCAGACACGTAATGTAAAAATACTGGAAATAAAAAGTTACAGTTCAACTTACTGGTGGACCGGGTTTCTCAGAAGCATTTCCGCATCTACTTCCACTTCTACCAGCTGCTGTCTGGTGATTCTTCAACTTCTCCGTCACTGGTCCACCAAAATTCCCTCCAAAGCTTCCCAAACAGTCATTTTCTTCTTCTGTGCCATTATTATAGTTGATGATCACAAGAGAAAAGAAACAACACCGACAAGATTCACTAACAAACGGAGGAATATGTGCTTGCGGCCATGTGTAAAGCAATCTGAGTTCAATGCAGCCGTGTCTACAGATTTTACGCACAGAGCATGCCTGTGTTACGCACGGAAATTGAGTCACTGGAAATGGTCAGACAATGAACTCCGACCCCTTGTTGGAAAGGTAAGAGCCTCTAGTTTCCAACACAAGCCATGAGGGGGTGGGACAAAAAAACGGCTGCGTGCTGCGTATGGCATATTTCCGTCAGATTCTGACATGCCAGATGGAAATTTAAATCTCATTTTGTTTGTTTACACTACTGTAAAACAAAAGGTATTTGTTAAAAATGTATTTTGCGACTTATTTTAGAGACTTTAAAGCCCTCTCTAACAAGGCATGTTGGTGAAAAAAAATTACATTGTGTTTTACCCATATCTAAAAATAGCTCAAAACGTGCACCTGTCTGCTTGACCCAAACTCAGGCCGATCGGGTGAAAGAAGTTAAAAAATAAACTTTTTAATCTAAGACTCTGGTTGTTGCACCTAGCAGAGAACCCTATAATTCAGCCAGAACACAGGAGTAGGTTTAACGGTTTTATTTAAATGAAAGGTGTTCAACGGCAGGCTTAAGGCAAGAGGGAAATCCATAGTACAGATTTGGACCATACACGATGAGTCAAAAGCAGGCAGAGGTACCAGGGGCTAGGCGAACAAGCTTGGTCAGAGTCCTGTGGTTCAGTTTCCAGAATACAGACACATGTGGAGCTAACCACTGGACAAGGCAGGCAGGCTTGGTCAGGAAACGATCAGGAGGTCCAGTGTCCACAATCAGAGGTCAACTGG
This sequence comes from Fundulus diaphanus, assembly GCA_037039145.1. Classification (NCBI taxonomy): domain Eukaryota; kingdom Metazoa; phylum Chordata; class Actinopteri; order Cyprinodontiformes; family Fundulidae; genus Fundulus; species Fundulus diaphanus. The sequence continues at coordinate 7,552,282 of CM073129.1, read as the reverse complement.
AGAGTCCGACAGGGGAAGGCAAAATAGGCAGAATCCGCAGAACTAAACTGGGTCAGGCACAGGTAGGTAAACAAGGAACACTGGATGGTCTACTTACACATGATGAGCTCTGAAGCCTGACTGAAACGCAGCAGCAGCATCTCGATGCCCTTGAAAACACAAAGTGTAAAAGATAGCGTAACTTTTCTTTTAGAAAAATATTCCAGTGTGGGTTAACAAGTCATTTTAAAATATATAAAAAGAAAAGGTCAGACATCAAAATCTATTCCAGTACATATGAATTGGACTTTAAAATCAACATTGTAGAATAATTCAAACTTCCACTGATCAAATATTTTTTGTAGGATGTTTAAGCTCTAATTAGTTACATCAAAATTGACCTTATTCCTCCCATTAGGTAGGTTCATAAAAATAAAAGAAAGAAAGAATTGCCCATTCTTCTGAACAGCAATATGAAAGGGATGGATGCACAAGCTCCAGTTCAATTCAATCTCTGCAAGGTACTTTAAACCTTGTCAGGGCCTGTCCCTAAGTTACGTAGAGTAGTGTTTGAGTATTGCTTAGAAATCAATACAATAGTACCACAGATAGAGATAATATTGGGCATAAAAACAGTAACTGTCTAACCTGGCCAGTCAGATTGATAATGTGTAGCACAGTAGTTCTGCACATTATCATTCTGGGACTGCTCTATTTGAGGAAAGGAACTCTCTGAGCTGTGAAGTGACACCTAGTGCGTGCCTACCAAAGGTTGGTTTTAGCCAATCACGGTTATCAAATTAAAACGTAAGCAGCAAGCTGCTTTGAGAAACCACAAGAAGGTAAGCTAGTCAAGGTACTTCCTGGTGTCCTACTATCAAAGAAAATTTTTTGGATTCTTACAAAACAGATTTGATAGCAACAGCTACGTGTGGGTCCTCCTGTGCTGCCATGTTTGTGTTGGTTTGGCTGTGGGATCAGCCGCTCTTGCTTTCGTCACACCAGTATGTCCCACCTTAACCTCAATACTGCAACGTGATTGGCCCAAACCGTTTTTGGTTTGGACACAAATGGTTCAAGCCAGAGCGGTACAAGGTACAAGGCTTGATAACCTACAAATACCATGAGAATTCATCTTGCAGGCAAAATTAGTAAGTGACAGCTCATATATATATATATATATATATATATATATATATATATATATATATAAATAAATCTTATAGTTTATATATATATATAAATCTTATATATATATATATATATATATATATATATATATATATATATATATATATATATATATATAAATCTTATAGTTTATATATATATATATATATATATAAATCTTATAGTTTATATATATATATATATATATATATATATAAATCTTATAGTTTATATATATATATATATATATATATATATATATATATATATATATATATATATATAAATAAATCTTATAGTTTTTATATATATATATATAAATCTTATCGTTTATTTCTATTCCAGTTGAAACTTGAATGTAATACATCACACAGTGAAATCACATACAATAAACACAAAATTAAACTTTGATTTGTCATCAAAACAATATATGATGGTAATCTAACATATAGTTTCCTTTGTAGAAAAATGTAATATCAAGTTTATATGACTCTCCAATCATCAGTGAAACAAATTTAAGACATACATAAACTACAACCAAATCTGATGAAAAAATTACAGACATGTATGAGTATATAAAAAGCAGGTGACAGTTGACTGTTCAATTATTTTCAATTTAGTATTTAGTTTAGTATTTTAGAAACATATTAAGTATTTCATAAATGACTATTCATTCCATTCTAGCTGGAGAAATACTTTTAATTTGGCACTTGATCAACACGATACATAAATTGCACATTATCTTTTAGAATAAAACTCATTTCTTGGTTGTCTTTTCACATAACCCAAGTTCCTTTATAGTGATGCTTGTACCTCTAAACAACTGTTTTTTTGTAAGTTTCACCAATTTACATAAATTGTTGACAACAGGCAATGCACAAGGCTTCGCATAACAACAAATGTACTTTTTCTTCACTGATGTGCAGTTTCATTTGTTACATTGATAAGTGTTTAGAAAGTTTCTTTATCAGGTCAGAAACCCAGAATTAGCTCCCTTTTTCAATAATTTACAGCAATGCGTGCTCAGTAGCAGACATACAATCGAACTGGACAGTGGATATAGTCTGTAGATACATTTTCTAACTATCTGAGTTGCAGTTCTAGCTTAGTGAAACTTCTCATTTTGATTATTTTGTATTTGTCTTTTACCAATCTGATGGACAAATTGGGCTTTTTAAAAAATATTTCTGGAAGGATTTAACCATGTTTACTTTTCTGAGAGAGAGCAGTGGGGAAGATAGATTTTTGAGCACATTTTATATTAATAATTGAGTTTTTATTTATTTTTTCACTTCATTCATACCAACAAATTTACCCTTCTGAAAAATCACGTTGATTGAAGAAGTCAAAAATACTACTTGACAAAATTGCGACATGCATTGGATGTATAGAAAAAACGACTTCCAGATTATGCTCGATGTCTCAGGAATATAGCCACAAAGGCACACTCAGTCTTCATCCCATTCACCTGTTCTCCTGCCTTCCTATACTGATGATTTTATGAAGAAATCTTGCACCGACTGACTAAAAAAGTAATTACAACTTCCTTGAATTATTTTTATAGGGTAACATACTGCATACTTTAAAATTTGAGCTTAGTGCTGTAGTGCGCAACATTAATGTAAAACACTGATGAAAATTTATGCAGGCCATCACTGTAATGGAAAACAACTCAAAAAAGGGTAATAGGGTCAGGTAATTGATTTCTTTAATGTATAGAAATATACGGAAGCCAAAAGCTGCTTGCTAAGTGTTGGAAAAACCTTTGCAGTATGCACGTGAAATTGGCCCAAATATATCGACAGCGGGTTAAAACTTGCACTTGCTCTGATGTGTTTCTTTATGACAGGATATAGAGGCATGAAAATTATTTAACTGGAAATTATAGATTTCATTAGATATGTCAGGCTATTGGCAGCAAGAGCGTTTCAAAATGCAAACGTTGCCAGAGAACTTATCTGTGAATTATAGCAGGCCGTTTATTGGGGAGGGGAAAGTGAGCAATTAAACACTATGGCAATGTAAAAAGTATCAAAGTGAAAAGGATTAGAGTGCATTTTTTTTAGTCTGGGCCAGCGTCCAGAGAAGACAATTTAAAACCACTCGAATTATCAGAAAATTATAACCCAAACCTGTTATCATGGTCATGTTGCCAAATCCATCTCAAAGCTCTCCAGCATAAAAAACGAAGGATATACTGTGCAACAAATTGTCCTTCTAGGGGATGGGAGCAGCAGGGTAATATTTTGTTAAATTAGATTATAATGTAGAATCTGCACCGCAGTCAGCAAAAGCAGCAAATAGGAAACTTGGAGAGAAAATATCATCCCCAAGAGAGGAAAAAATGTGAACCCCCTGAATGTAATAAAAGACAGGAGATGAGTTGATGGGGAGATGCGGAGGTGAGAGGGAGTGGCATTGTATGGTTGAATGAATAGCACAAACAAAGTGACTATGGTGGATTTTATATCAGTCATATTCCTCAGTAGCTTTATACTCACTCCCAGAGCTGCTCCAATAAGCAGCTCTATTTGTCATCAACGAGCAGCAGGAGTCTGCTATTTGTTTAAGCAAGCTCACAGCCAAAATGTTTTTTCTGTTTGTGTGTGTGTGTGTGCTCTGACAGTAATACGAACCATCCTGGGAATCACTTTGTTAATCTGAGGTGATGTACATTTATGTCCTACTTCCCTTTCCGTTTTCAGAAACACCCACGGGTGCTGGGATGGGTGTTCTGTAATCGGAGAGTAAGTAGGGGAGGAAGTTAGAGCAGAGGGGGAGGATAGAGCAAAGGTCAAAGAAGCAGTTCAGAGTGAATAAAATTGAGAAGAAAGAATTATGTCAGAGACAGAAACATAACAGAAAGAGGGAAAACTGAATGAGAAGAGAGACAGATAATGTGATTTTAAAGGAGAGAAGACAGAGAAAATTGGCAACAGCTGGCCCGGTTGGCTGCTGGCAGGGCCCGGTGCTCTCGTACAGAGAGCTTGCCTGTCAATGCAGTCTTGAATAACCAGGGCTAAAGACAGGCCGCCAATAATGTCTAAAGAAAGACTCAAACAGCAGAGCAATGCAGGGGCTCTGCCTGGGGTTTTAATGAGGAAAAGCAGGTGGATGTGCTAGGCTGGTGGGTAAAGGCCTTTGGGACACCCTGCCAGGGACAAAGTCACCTTAATGTTGGGTAACAGCAGGACAGTAGCTCATCTCCTTGATGGCTCATTGTGCTCTCACTTTGTCTTTTCCTCAATGGATTTACTGTACTGTAATTCATAGTACATATTTTGTTTTAGCTATGTCAGCACCAATATGTTTCCTACTATAAAATTACTTTGCAGGAATTTTCAATTCCATTATTGAACAATAGCCATCATGGAGATGTCCTATCTGAGCTTCAGAATTGTGGACTTCGCGTCGGACGCTTCTCGACTCTACGTTGTCCATTCATTTATGATAATGGAAACCTTGTCGGGAATTATCTCTTACTTGGACTTGTCATGAAACGTGAATCAGGCAGACCCAGTATTCAAACCAAACAAGCGAGGTATGAGAAAACACAGGATTTAATGAACAGATAGTGAAAATACAGGGACAGGCAGGCTCAATGGTCAGAATGGCAGTACAGAATCCGGTACACGAAAAGCAGTCCAAAAACGGGCAGAAGTACAGACCGGGGTAAGGCAAAACTCAGAAAATCCCAAGGCAGGTCTGGGTCGGAAAAACAGGTAACAGTCAGACAGGGCAGGAAAATCAGGTTCAGGGATCAGGCTGGCTCAGAAGTCAAAAAGGCTGCAGTTGGGTTATCGTCAACAGGATTAATCAGAAAAGAGAATGCTGGACAGAAACTCACCAAAAGGCCCATTAATGATCTGGCAGAGAACTGAAGGCTGAGGCAGGACTATATAGTAGAGTGAACAGGTGAAACGGAGTGAAACAAATTACAAGAAGGCAGGTGGAACTAATCAGGGCAAGGGAGCTGACAGATTGCTAAGGGGAGACCAAACGGAGCTGATAAAGTGGCAGTTGGAAAACAGGTAACCTAAACAGAACAACACGTCTAAATCAAAGCCAAACAAGAAAGAACCCAAAAGCAGAAACTGAACTAATAAATCAGATAACATGAACTAAGACAAAACCCAAATCGTGATAGGAATGGGTGAATACTTGATTCTTCTTGACTGCAAGGTGTCCCTTAAAAAGTGTTATAGGACACCTATACAAAAGTTCTGCTCAAATAGCCTGACTGTTCTCAATAATTGTGCTTGGCTCAAACATTAGCTCTGTGGCTAGAGCTGGTTACTTTGGCAACGTGTCACAATGAGAGATATTGAATAGTTCTCTCAGCCACTTCCTGTGAAAAACTTACAATTTTAACAGTGAAAAAAATTTAACTATTAGTAATTGATTTTATATTTATTTATTTCGTAAGTGGCCATGGTATAGACGGGATAATGCCCTTCGAGGTGTCCATTATCAGAAATTAATGGACGGCGCGGAGGCATGAATTGTCCAACACGAGTGTTTCAAGTGTCAAAGCCATTGGAAAAGAACACAGAATTTTCATTTAGTTTTTCTAAAAAATATATATTTTCTTGAAACTGTCAAAACAACTGACTTTTATAAAACATCACTACAGCATACCTACATTTAATATCTACAATCTGCTTTAGGCTACTCCTAAAGCAGATTGTAGATATTAGCTTCACTGCCGTTAAACGCATGACAAATAAAGAAATTTGAGAAAGCTAATGCTAGCAACTAACCAATAACCAATGGCTGTCAGTCGTTGTCACATGTCTTTAGATCAATGGTGCTGCACTCACACACGGTGCATGTTTGCGGGGATAGCTGTTTTAGTTCAGGATAAATGCCTTTTAAAAATTAACTTGTACTTTAACAAACGTGCAAAAAAATCATGTATTTTTGGGATACTTATTCTTGTAACATCAATAAATAAATATTGTTATATTTAATGGGCACTATTTTGAAGTTGAAAAGCATAAATAAAATTGCTGTAATCATTGCTAAGTAGGAACATGTTTTCCTATCCATAACATGGTGGTTAAATGTCCCTCGAGGATTGCCATAGGGTATGCAGTAAGCCAGTTGGAAAAATAAGAGAGAAATAATCCCATTGCTTAGTCCATTCTGCTACCTCATCTGGTACCGGTAACAATTACACTACTACCATTTTTTTTTTACTATAAGGCGCACTTAAAATCCTTACATTTTCTCAAAAATGTACGGTGCGCCTTATAATCCGGTGCCCCTTATATACATATGATTACCATTGTGCTTACTGACCAGTTTTATGTGGTACAATGCGCTCAAAAATCTGTTAAAGTGTGTAAGTATGACTTTGATTAGCAAGGAAGCTGCTCCGCTCAATGGATATTCGGAGCATTATAGCTTTCTCTTAGGAGAGAGCTGTGTACGCGAAGGGGTGGAGTGATATTACACACTTGGGAAGAATATTTAGGGTGCCTTATAATCCGGTGCGCTTTATGGTCCGAAAAATATGGTAATTAAAGGATTAGGCTTTAATTACCATATTAGAGATGTCTTTGTGGATGTGTATGGTCTAGTGAGTGTCAGGACAGTGACGTAAATGGCGGATGAATATCCTGAACATTGTTATCATACTTACTGGTATCAAAATCCAATAAAGTAGATGCTAATAGTCTGCAAACAGTTTCTAAACCTAGCATGAGGGATAATGCGATGAACAAAAAGTTAGCTCCTGTAATGCCCAGAATTTGGAACCAATAATTCAGCCAGACAACAGGACTGTAAAACAATGATCTATTGAAATAAAGCAAGTTAAGCTCGATCAGGAGGCTGCTAGGGGCGCACACAGGAACCACTTCTCAAAGTCCGGGAGTTTGTGCAAGAACTGATCCATTGGTCCAAGGGCTCCAAAACAGTGCTAGAAGGAGTGCAGCTGGTAACAGAGACATTGTGCTAAGTGAGAGTAGAGACAGGGCTTGGCAGGAAGGAATCCAGAATCCAGGCAAAGATCAGAACCATGAGACAGAAACAGGCTAAGGTATCCAAAGGGCTAAGCAAAAGCTTGGTCAGGAGGCAGAATCTATGGTCAGTGTCCAGATCTGCAGACGCCAACAGAAAAGTCTGACAAGGGCAAGGCAGAGAAATCCAAAACCAGATGTGGTCAAAACAAGGCAGTCAATGAATGTTGGATGGTCTACTCACACAATGGCTTTCAAGAATCTGGCGGGGGCTGACTGTGAGCAACTGGGCCAAATAGTGCCAGGAGAAAATCATCCAGAGCTAATGGGCTCAGCGCAATGGGAGCTGCTTGAGTAATCAGTGGAGCAGAGTTCAGGAGGCCAGCTCATATACCCCGTTTACACTATCCTTTTTTAACCGTGCCGAGACCAGTCTGAGTTCGGTAACTGAGATAATTTTCGAGTGTAAATGGATCGCAAACTGAACCGGACCGTGCCAGACACAACCGGACCGCGCTAAATCTAGACCAGTTCGATGAGTGGGCTCGGCCCGGTTTTTCCGTGACTTGGTTCTCAGATAAGAAAGAGCGCATAACCAGACCGTGTTATCTACTTACAGTCAGCTGACTTATTTTGCGGTTTCAAACATTCATAAAAATACTAGCTTCCTTACCGTGCCACACCATTTCCAGTGATGATTCTGCTTAGCAGTGTAATGAACCTCAACGTCTGTCATTGTTTCCTGCGTCTGTAAACCCTGATTAGACGTTCGTTTGTCTTATCCATGTCCCAAAAGCCGACTCCGTCAAGTAAATTCACCAAAGGTTGCCTTCTTCGCCTGACTCTCCGCAAAAAGCAATTATAACCAAGCATAACTTCCTGAATGTTACGGGCTCCGCCATTTTGATTTGCTTGATTCCCTCCTTCAATCCTAGAGAGCAGTAGTACCGTAGATCGTCACTAGGAGGCGAGGAACCGTGCTAGGGTGATGTGTAAATGGTCGTCAGAACCAAACTCGGTATGGTTAACTGATCTAAGCTCGGTCCGAGCTCGGCATGGATCGGTTTAACAAGGGTAGTGTAAATGGGGCTATAGTCAGTGAAACAAAGCATGAAAATACATGGTTGCAGAAGTTTTACAAGCACCGCAATGATCTATTTTCAGACCTGCGCAACTGTGCCCACCACTGGCATGCACAGATTCTACACCAGAGCTAGTGGGAAGCATACTATGGAAGAAATATAGTCTCATTAGAATCAGACATTTTTTAGACTTTGAATTTATAACACTGAACTTTTATCCTGTGAAATTATGTATGCGTACCCCAGCAAACCCAGAAAAACCAAAGCCTGGTGCTTAAATTTTTTTCTTTTAAAATAGCTGAGCCACATGAATATTATTTGATCTAAACCAGTGGTTCCCAAACTTTTTTAGCCGCGCACCCCCTTCTGTGTTCCAACCGGGTTGACGCACCCCCAGTTTACAAAAAAAACTAATTCATCAAGCCCTTTCATAGCCATATTAAAGGCGTCATGTTTAATCATGCTCAAATGACCAGAACAGGCATAACAAAAAAAAAGTTTTGGTTGCAATAACACAACCATCATAAGAAAGGTTATGGAAATAAAATTAGAACAGAATTTGAATTAAATTGCAATAAAGTTACACACAACATCCACAACAGTATCCTAAGGATTTTCAGGTGCAACAGTGGCTCCGCCTGGAGCCAGAGAAAGAAAGAGACAGTTTGGTTTCATGAGAAGTCCACTTGTCAGTCGTTAACTATTGTCGAAATTTGATCCAATAAATTACTGGAACATCAGACTTACACACCAGAATAAAGCTGATCTCAGAGTTCTTGGAGATTGTTTTTTTTTAAGAATTTACGTGTGGACACCGGCTGTGGTAGTGTTTTCCATATAAATGGAAGTGCTGCCATTTTAGCCATGTTTAGTCTATGATGTTTTTTTCTTCTTTGGGCTCACTTCCTTAAATTTTCCTGAAAGTGAACAAAGGAACAATTCATCTGTTATATATGTTATTATTCGTTCTGTCCTTGTTCCAGTATCTATAGTTTCTGTCCTTTTGTTCTCCTTCAGACACTTTTTAATTATTTTCCTGCCATGTTTCTCTAAAGCTAACTTATCAGATTAATTGGAATGTTTTGAGCAGAAGGGGTGTGATGTGTTGAGCAAGATTGCAGTGCATGTATGTGTGTCCACACATATGCCATTATGCGTTCTATGGATTTGTGTGTGCTTCAGTGAGATCATCTGAGTGTGTGCAGTACATGAGGGATGTTCTACTGAGAGAGAGGAAAATGTCATTTCACCATCTTCTGTCGGAAAGGCTGACTGAATACAGATGCGCACTGGTTGCTCTGTACTGCCAGGCTCTCTTGGTATGTTGAATCAGAGCTGCACAATCTGGATTAAAAGAAACAATAACAAAACTAAGATCAGAATGTTAGGGGAAAATTAATTTGGAATATCTCAAAAAGACAAGACTTTAGTTCATTGTAATTAAGAACAGCGACGACTTTGATGGAGTAATTATGAGCAGTAAGGATCTTATCCACTGCATGCGGTAGTCAGAAAAGTGTTAGTTTGGACAAAAAGTGGAAACATCTCACTGGGGAATCAAGCCAACACTGACTTCAGAGAAAGCCAATTTGAAAAAAAAATGTTTCATCTAAAAGATCTTATGATCAAAATGTGACACCTGCTGTTAAAGTAAATACTGTATTGAAGATTTGTTTTGCAAGATGTTGTAACATTAAGACCATGTGTGGCTCATGGGCCATGTCAACATAAAAGTTTGTGCAAAACATGCAGTTTGGGGTTTTCTATGTTCTGAATATAGTATATTTTGGGAATTTCTTCAGGTAACTTCTTTACTAAGTGTGTTGGTAATTTGCAGGTAGAGGGTCAGTATAGCTACACAAATAATGGAGAAAATAATTTCTCAGGGAATTATTGCATCATCAGATTAGATAAAACATAGGTTTCCAAGATATGAGTGCTGAGTAGCGACTGTGAACCTAAACTAAGCTGTTTTATACTTTTCATGTTAGCTGGTGACTTTGCAGATCTTTAATTAAATGTTGTGGTACCAACAAACCAGTTTGACATCATTGTCTCCACTGTAACACATGCATCTCAATTTCTTTATTTTGTAAATCATCTCAAGTAATCACTATTAACACCTAAATGTTATTACAATAATTACCAATCCATGCATGTGCTCATCCTTTTCCTCTTATCAGAGGCAGACCTAAACATCCCTCTGTCCAGCAATGCTCTACAGGTCATTTTGGGGGACTACAATGTGGTCCTAGGCAAGAAGTATAGAAAGTTCCTCAAATGGATTCTGAGTCTACTTCGGCATCTCCTCCCAATGCAAAGTGCCTGGAAAACTTCCAAAGACAGACATCCAGGAAGAATCCTGATGCTGATGGCCCCTACTAAAAATGCAATTTAGCCTGAGGCTTTGACAACAGTTATTTATATTTAAAAGCAAAATGTTTTTTTTATTCTAGCCTAGGATACATTCAGTAGTATATACTGTCTTCAAATATGCCAGTAATTAATTTTTTTTATTTAATTGCGAAAACTAATTATTACATTATGGTTTCATGTATGAGTGAAAATATGTTACAATCAAACGGTTTGAAAAAAGTTATTTAACTTCTATTATTTTTAATAGTAGAAGTTATCTCTCTTTAATTATGTCCGGTCCTTAGTAGCTTGTCTCTCCCAAATATTGTTTTAGTGTTTTTCCAAAATGGAGTTCCTGTGCTTTTTTAGCAAACGTACAGGTGCTTGGATTTAGGTACTTGCAGATTCACTTCTATACAGAAAACCCCCATTATTATCTTTAGCTGTCATTTTATACATTTCGTATTGAATAATACTCTATATTCTTCAGTGATGGTATCAAGGCGTTGGTTGTTTGTACCAGTAATACTTTATCGGTTGGTTTTGCTGTTCTTATTATATCTATCTTTGCAGGTGTAGAAGCAGACTCAGAGGATGTTATATTGCTCTCTCCCTTTCCTCTCCTCTTTCACCTTTTATCCTTTTTAGCATTTTGTCTCATTTCTTTCTGTCCTTTTTTTCTTCTTTTACCTTCCCACTTCAGTGTCCATTGAACATGAAATAGTCCCAGCATAAAATATAATAAAGCTTCTTTCATATATGAATCAAGCGGAGCACTATGGTAAGGCTCCACTTGTGAAAGTAAAATCTGTTGGCTCTTTTTGGCATTAAGACAACAACTCGTACTGCCACATTGCCAGACAGGACACACAAAAAAAATTTAGTTATGTGTCATTTTCCTTTGGTGTCCTATTAACATTGCTGACATTGCGGAATCAGCTTTACATTCTCTAATGAGCTGCTGCAACACCTTTGCGGTCCAAATTACTGCCACCCAAACACTCATAAGAAATGCAAACAAAAAAAAGGACTGTTAAGAAGGTGAACATATCGATTGATTACTCCCTGTCTATGTGACCCTGAGGTCCAAATTAATGCACAGCTGGTCATCACGCTGTGACCAGGGCTGGACTCAGCCTTTGAAGCTCACAAATCCCAGAGTAAGCACTACAACACACACAACGATGAGTCTCTTCAGTGTTGTTTAATGATTTCATTTGATCAGTTGCTCTCCGACCAACATTTTTCATTTTCAAATACAGAAGTTACTTGGTTTATTTTAAATGTTTTAATTCTGTTTATGTTTGTACAATATAGTATCAATTTCTTATGATATATTTTGTTGTTTTAACAGTAACATATCACACTATGACTATATTTATTTGTCAAGTGGTTACAAAAAACAAAAAATGTTTTTTGTTTTTTTTATGCATTTTGTGTTGTTTGCTGGGGATTTAATGGTTCCGGAAGTTTCTCCTAGTCCTTTTTGAATAATTGTGAATGTGCAAGACCATCTTACCTGCTCTTCTGCTCCTCAGGGGATTGCATACAAAAAGTGGAAACTAACAAGGAACGTGCATGCACACTGCCATGAGTGTGCATGCACTTACATGAGTGTGTTAGAATGATTGGCATGTGGGACAATCAATATATAAGTTTATACCCCCGGAACTTGAGGGACAGAGGAGGGTGAGAGCAGGACCAATACTCTGACAACTGTGCCCTCCTGCTTTTGCAGATGTGAGTTCTGAGTGTGATGTCTGCATGTGGATCTTAAAACTAAACCAAATCATGACAAATATATCTCAAATGAATCTGATACTTGGGTCAAAACTTACACCATGCTGCTTCAAGTCCAGACTCAATCCAACATAAAAGTATGCAGGCCATGTTAACCTATGTCTGTACTATCTTCAAATATTTGGATTATTGATGCATTGGTGTGTGTGTGTGTGTGTGTGTGTTCTTGTACTTCCTGCTAAGCTTGAACATTGTTTGCTCATTTACTAGTAAACATGCCCTTGCAAATTCTCAGTTATCCACATCATCGCAACAGAAAACAGTCTTAAATTGGAGGCAACTGGAGTTTCACTCAAGTCCGGCTGCCTCCGATTTAAGCCTGTTTGCTGTTTACTAGTAAAGTGAGGACTTTGACGTAAATTGAGGACCGAAAAAAGTCCTCACATTTTTTTCTGGGTTAGGGGTTAGGTTTAGGACTATGGTGTTAATTAGGTTTAGGTTAGGTATAAACTGGTTAAGGTGTATGTGTGTGTGTCTGTGTAGAAATAAGAGTGTTGGGGGAAGGCTTTCCTGATGCCCTGCTGATGTGTGGTGTTACATTATGAGGAATGAGGGAATGGGCAGCAAGGCACCATCACAAATCCCCCTCAGGGTCAACTTCCTAACTAGCCCCTTTTGTTCTTTTTTTTAACATATTCTATCTGGCAGTGTAGCACTTGCTTTCTTAATGTCAAAGAGAGCCCAGCAGATTTACTTTCACAAGTGGAGCATTCGCTAAAGTGCTCTGCTTCATATGTATGCAAAAAACTTTATTATATTATTATATTATTTTGGGATTATTTCAAATTCAATGTACACAGAAAAGGAAAGGAAAATGAGAAAGAAAGGTGAGGTAAAAAGTTAAGGTGAGAAAAATAGAGAGTGCAAGATAACATCCCAGATCCAAATCTGCACTGTAAAAAAAAATATCTTAAAGAAACGGTAGTTTTCTGGCAGCTGGGGTGCCAGAAAAATACTGTGAAATAACAGATAATTACTTTCTCATAAAAATACGGTTATTTTCCAAATTAAAATACAGTTTGTAGTTGTAATTTTAACAAGTTTTTGTCTTATTTTCATCCTATTTTAAATGTTTAATTAGAAACAGTCACATTTTAAAACAATGAAATTACCTAGAAATATGGTAAATAAATGTTGTCTTACGAATAATACTGCTTAAATTCACAGAAATGTGCTGTTCTTAGCTGTTTTTTTAATGGAAAAGGGTTGTATAATAATTTAAATTTGATGTAATATAACAGTATATGGACACAAAATAATGTGATTCATCTTTCAAAACATGTTAAAATTTTTTTGAAAAACATGATCTTGGGTTTACAATTGCAATAATTTACTGTTATTTTTAGATCACATCAAATGCATACTTAGTTATTTTATATTTGTTTTTAACATTTACTTAAACATTATGTTTTAAAACAATGAAATTACCCATAAAGATGGTAAATTAACATTATAATATGAATAATAATGCTTAAATTTAAAGAAATGTGCTATCAGTTGGTTTTAATGGCATTATTTTATGTAAAAAAGCTGTATATTACTTTATATTAGATGTAAAGTAACAGTATACAACAATATTTTTTATTAATCTTTCAAAACGTAGGTGTAAATTTAGTTTTTTGTTTTCTTTTACATTGATTTCCTGAATATTTAAAAGACTTTCAACTAAAACTATAATCACCTAATAACACCAGAATTATTTAAATTTTAAATGGTTTAAACCGGTTTTTGGCTAGTGGGAAAAGGGGCTTAAATGAACTGTTGTGCTTGAATGAGACTAAGCTGAACAACAATAGCCATAATTTCCCATTCTCTGTATTTTTATTTAACTGTAACCATTATTACAGCAATATTCAAAAAATAAAAACAATTAAATTAAAATGACATAACAGCTTATGTGAAACCTCACTGGATATTAATCAATAACAGTCTGTAACTTTGACAAAGTATCCATAACTTGTGAGCACTTCTTATTCCCTCCCCTCGTAGTCTGCAATTCTGGTGATCAGTGTGAGAACCTTTGGACTGACTGCAAGTTTTCTTTTGGTGGCGTTCCGCTCCACTTTTGATCCCTTGTCTGGATTTATCTTGAAGAGGCACCTGTCAAATGGAAAAAAAAAAAAAAAACTTTAGTCACTGTGGACTGTACTCTAATTGTTTTCATGGGTCGATCTTTCATCATTCCATTTCATAACTCAATCAGAAAAAAAGAGAAAACAAGGTTGTTTTTCCTCTTACAATAAAATCAGAACATTCAAATTAAGTTTTTGATATTATTTTGTTATGTGATATTTGGATAAATTCAGGAAATGCTTGGAGACTTGTGGAAGTGCAGGTGCTTTACTTTCAGCCTACATGCACAGCAGAAAAGCCTGACCGGAGATCTGCCTGCCGACTGCAAGACAAGTCTCCTAGACCGGGCAGGAGCCAGCACCATCTTCAGTAATGTCCCTTCAGGTCCATCTCAGTAGCTCCATGCTGCTTTTCTCCGTGACCCAACTCCACCTCCTAGTGGGGCCTCCTCAGTGGCAGTGCTGGTTCCTGTCTGGTTTGAGTGACTCCTAGCATGAGTGTTCATGCGCAGCAGGCTGTCAGGCTTCCCTGCTGTGAATGTACACTGAAGGTAATGCAGCTAAACCTCCACAAACCTCCTCAGGTTTTTCAGGTTAGTACTGAATGTTTTATCTTTGGTAACCAAAGGTTCTTTTGGAGTCTCCAAAAGAACACTGAGAAAATCGCATGTGTATGCCCACACAAAAATGACTCCCTAGAAGTCATACTTCATCCTAGACCTGGTAGTGGGTCTCAGCTGTATTTCCAAGACGACATAAGTGACCAAGGGGGCAGAATGTGGTCATTTCCACAGGTGTACAAAACCGCCCCCAAAGAAAACTAATATTCTACCCTTTGTCCCACACTGGCAGTTTATCACACAATCAATCTATTGGTACCATTCTACAGGGCCTCAGCTTTTCAGAAGAGGTCAGGCACTTGATTTTAAGTCAAAGTATGTGGACACAGGGGCATTTTAAATAGGCAATGTGCAATTTTGAAGAAAAACAAAAAGGGGGCGACTAGCACTGGGAGATAATATATATATTATCTTATTTTGATGTATTAAATTGACTAGTGCTGTCTTACCTCTGTAAGAACTCCAATGTTGATGCCTGGGCTGCTGGGTAAGATATGTTCATACAGTAGTACGAACCAAACCTCAGCATAAGAGCATCACTGAAGATTCTGATGTGGCCATTCACAATGGTCTGGTCCACAGACAGCATGAAATTCTCCGCTGCCAAAGTCGAGTTTCCTGTTGTGTACAAGGACAAGAGAAAAGGGGAACATTTTGTGATAAACGGAGACAAAAGACCGCAACTTCCAACAACTACTAAATAAAATTACCGTGCTACAACTGAGTCCACAACAACAATAACAATCAAAGTTATTTGATCTGTTTGCCCAACCTTGCCGCTAAGGTTGGGCAAACAGTGTGAGAGCGCATGTAGCAACCAGCCGTTACACATGCTACAGATACAACGATATGACCGACTTTACAGCTGTTAAACTTTCACAAGAGGATGTCCAGGCGCCCAGATTACTGGTGGAACTGTGGAACAACATACCAACGTTCAGCTCAAACGATGGATTGAGTGTCGAGGGCTTAGAAAGACTGGAAAACGGGCCGAGTTGATAGAAAGGTAAGTCGATGTTTTTCTCCTGCTCGGCGTTCATGGTGTCATCGGCCATTTTTTTTCTGTTTGTAGTCACCGTCCAGGAATCGGTATAAATTTTCCGGCCCGCCGAACAATTTAGTCCGGCCCGGTGGCCAAATGCATTATCATTATCAAACGGCTGTATCTCCTCGCTGCATCGACCGATCGGCACCAGATTTGTTGTGAGTTTGTTTCCCACCGGGCATTTGTGGGAATCGCCCGGTGGACGGGCGAGGAAAATGCGTGACAGCATCTGCAGTGGCGGGCGGCCGGCGGTGCGCGAACCCCGCCCGCCGGCTGGCACCGCAGCGGTGCGCGAACCCCGCCCGCCGGCCGGCACCACGGCGGTGCGCGAACCCCGCCCGCTGGCCAGCACCGCGGCAGTGGCCAATAGGCCGGAGTGCGCTTGGCTGCGAGGGCCGATCGACGCCGCTTGCGGCTTTAACATCCTTCATATGCGGCCTATTAGCGTACCTCGAGTCGCTGTTGCACGTTCCATAACAACAATGTTTAAAAACCATGGTTAGGAGACGTCTTAGACTTGGAAAAAGCAGTCATTTTACCGAGTAAAACCAAGGGTAACTACAGCGAAAGAGTTATTAGTGCAATGGAATGTTACTGCTTCATGTCACATCACACGTCACGGCATGTTCCTACAACGAAATTGGATCAATAAGTGACTCGACTCGGACTTGACTCGGATGAGTAGTGGACTCGACTCGGATTTTTTTTTTATTGACTTGGACTTGACTCAGACTTGAACACTGGTGACTCGAACCTGGACTCGGACTCGAGGCATAGTGACTTGACTACAACATTGCTAGGAGGACTAGAAGGGATGAAAAATACTGTTTTTCAAGCATTAGTGTCATATTTTAACTTTTAACTTAGTCAGAGTCAACAATGCTATGTTTAAGTGAAATTACCCTTGCCCCACAAAGCTTGTACACAGGCAAAGGATAATAATCTAGTTCCTGCTCAGGCTTCCAACATTTCATGCTCTGCCTTGCTTGTTTCACTTCATACAATGCAAATGCTGGCATATAGGACACAATAAAGTAAACATGCTGGTCCTGCATTACAAGCATGAGCTCAATCTGTCCGAATTCAAGTGCCTCACCTTGGTTTTAACACAGAAAGAGTCCCTTTATGTACTGAGTGCCTTTCCACTGCACCTCGTAAGCTGACTCAACATTGGGTTCTTTGACTAAGGTTTCTCCTACTGCGGAGCGCAGTGCTTCGCTGTACAGTTCAGCATAGAAAGGAGTGGAGTTCTTAACCACCAATGAGGGTGCAAAAAAGGAGCCAGAATGAAGGTATGCCTGTAGTAGCTGATGGTTCTTTGCAAGTGTGTGACATACATTTCTGAAGTTTTGTGTCCTTCGGACACATCTTTTGAAATATGAGTGCTTACTCTCGAACCTCATTGTCCACAGCCGAATGAGTGGGCCAAACTTTAGTATTAGGGCAGGATAGTGGGTGAGGTAATGGTGCTTTGGTTTTAGTTTTTGTGAAGGGAAAAAATATTTCCTTCCTTCCAGATAATCACCAATTAGAACACTGAGCAATGCAACCTGGGCTACTGATATAGTAGGGGCACAAATCAATTCCACCAGCTCTTTCAGCTGGACAGTCAGTTGCCATACAGGATCCTCTGTGTCTGTGATCTTTTCGCCAATGATAATGGGGAGAAGTCTCAGCAAAGACCAGTTTTCTGCTGCCTGGCCACCTAATTTCACACCCTTTACTGAAACTTCAGCTGGTTTAGAACTACCATCAGATCCCTGGTAACTAAACTGTTTGATCCTTCGATTAAGCTGTGAATATGTGAAGAATTTCTTCACCTTGACAAAATAGGTCAGGTACATGGCAAGGTCAGATGCCACGACACCCTCAAAGAGATCATGGCCAATACATTGTGGGAGGCCTGGCTGGCAAACATGAAAAAATGCCAGTGAATTAAAGACAGAGTTAAATGTCACACCTCTGACTATACTCGCACCACCATTTTGCAGCTCTTGAACAGTGTCATTGTACTCTTGTATTGTACGGATTGGAGCATGGTGTTCCAAATTGTCTAGCTCAGTTCTGGTTACGTGACTATATCGGCAGAAATGTTGAGACGTACTAAAATTTTCTGTGAATCCACCATTATTATGTGACCCTAAATTGTCACCGGCAATGAAAAAGACAGTTGCCTTAACAATGTTTCCAGAAATATTCAGTCCATTTGTCGCCAGTTCTCCAAGATCAGTTATCAATTGAGAGAACACTTTCTCGTGGCCAAAATATTTGAAATCAGCTTCTCGGCACAAAAGCAAAAGCTGCAAGTTGTCAACAGTGGATCGATGAAAAGGTTCAAAATTTGCTAGAGTGAAGTAGACTCCAAGCATCTTATGTTTTTTCTTTGCCGAGCCAAGGGGATTAACCACCTCAAAAGCATCTTGATAAAGTATCACTTTTAAAATGAGACCTGACTCAGCGAAAAGAGGACTGGATTTGAATACCGATCCATCACACACATCATTTAAAATATGAGGTGAACTTTCATTCTCAGAAACCCTGTTTCAGCACATCAGTATCTTTTAGTAGAGTTGTCAATGTATGCTTTATGGGAACATACTGAGCATATTGCTCCTTTTTATTTTCATCAACCCCCAAAAAAATGGGTCGTGGATGCACGTATGGAAAATTCTCCTCAAAATACAGTTTTCTGTTGTACTCTGTGGAAAGGGAGGAGCTGCAGGATCCATGAATATCTACATTATCTAGGGTCTCCAAAACATCTTCAATTTCAGTCTCAGATAGTTCAGTTTTTGTTTGAAGAGATGCTTTCAGTTGACTTTTCGTGTGCTGCAGGCACATTCCATTAAGACTATTAATTTTTTCTACGATCGACTGGATTGTAGAGGAAGGAATAAGTTGTTTGGCCTGTAGTTTCATATAAAACATGCACAGATTTTTCATGTACAAACTTTTCATTTGTGCAAGGTCTGGGACATCTGCCTCAGGCTCATCAACAGCTGACCCTTCATCTGGCTGGCTTTCAGCAACAGAGGACTGAGACTCACTAGGAACTGAAAGAGGACAGTATGCACCAGAGACATGCAGAGCTGTGGGGTTTTTGTGCTTCCTAGATAGGTGGGCTGTGAAAGATGAGGTCACTGAAAATGTTTTATCACAGTTTTTAAATGGGCATTGCACTACCTCTCTTCTTGAAGTGTGAGATTTTAGGTGACAGAGAAGGTCTTTAAGGTCATTCAACTGTTTCTGACAATGTGGAAGTTGACATCGAAAGGGTGCCTGCAAAGTTTGACACTGCGGCGCGTTAGATGAGCGTTGATGATGGCGGTAAACATGACATTTAAAAGCATTGTAATTTCTGAACTGAAACTTACAACTTTCTATATAACACGCATACTGATAATGTGGTTCATTTTTATGAAGCCCTTGATGCATCACATACCCTTTTAGGGTATTCACTGAAGCACCACAACTACGACAGGTGTAATTTTTTGACATCCTTAACTGCAGTGCAGTACTCACCTTTTCAGTTTACTCCATAAAATCTACTCACATCACTTATCTGCAGAAAGAAAAAAATATATAAATGCTATTGGTTGTGAAATAGTTGACCTAAACTGTGTTAGCCAATCTCCCCCCAATAAAGATGATTGTTAACTTATCATTTACATATTTTTCTGTATTGTTTTGAATTTAATGTTGACCAGTGACTAATGTTGAAAGACAAGTAAGAAAGAAAGTAACTGGTTGAAATAAACCATTACCAAATCTCAGTATAATTTATAAAAAGCGTATTAGGTCGAGTATGATTTTTTTTTTACCCAGTGTATTATTGATGTTAGAAAAATTTCAAAACCAAATTTTGAAAGTTACATGAAATTAAGCTTCCTATCCTAGCCAAATATCATACATTCATTTCAAGTCATACAGTGAAAGTTATGGCCAAAAAACTAGTGAAAATGTAGAAGAGGCAAGAGGGTTAATAATCGATTATTGTTCATTGTTGCAGCTCTAAACAAATGTTCGTCTTTCTCTCCGCCTGTGTCCGTTAGATCACAAAAGCAAACGTAATGGCTCACTGTTAAGTGGTAAGCTAACGTTAGTGGCTGGTCGTGACAACGCTGATGAAACAAAACTAAGCATCTTAACATATAAAAAAAAAAAAAATGAAACTTCGTGTAGGAGAATGAGAGCGGGAGAGTGCGCGGGGCATAGCAAGAAAGGCTGCATGTATTAGTTAAGTAATGGCGTTCCGCGAGCGAGCTATTTTTACTCGGTAAAACGA
This sequence comes from Fundulus diaphanus, assembly GCA_037039145.1. Lineage (NCBI taxonomy): Eukaryota > Metazoa > Chordata > Actinopteri > Cyprinodontiformes > Fundulidae > Fundulus > Fundulus diaphanus. The sequence goes on along the minus strand of CM073129.1, from coordinate 7,531,911 downwards.
CTGCTTTTTCTAAGTCTAACACGTCTCCTAACCATGGTTTTTAAACATTGTTGTTATGGAACGTGCAACAGCGACTCGAGGTACGCTGATAGGCCAAATATTAAGGATGTTAAAGCCGCAAGCGGCGTCGATCGGCCCTCGCAGCCAAGCGCCGCTCCGGCCTATTGGCCACCGCTGCGGTGTCTATTTGAAATAGCGGGGACATAGGCTATTTGAGATGTTGAAAATGTGACGGAGGCGCACTGTAAACTAAACTAAAACTAGTAAACTACCACACAATTGCTGAACTTATGTTATTTCTGCTTTCAGCAAAGTTTAACCAAAGTCCTATACCTAGCTAGCGAACATAGCAGTTCCCATTCACGTTTAGTTCACTGTGCTAACGTTAGCTAGCTAGCTAGCTGGCTAGCTAGCGAATTTATTCCGTGCCCAAGAGAGTGTTTCATCGGCATCACACACAAGTAATGATAATAAAAATAGTACACAATATATAATTACACAACGTGAAGACGCCAACGGTCATGCTTTTGTCATCATAGTTAGCTAACATGTCCACATGCTAGCGGGTTTGGTGCCGACTGAGTAATTAAGAAGCATGATGGTAAATAAACATAATGCTACTCGGCTTCAGTTTGATACTTGTCTTCTAGCTCCGTCCTTCCTCCAGCCTTGACATTGGGCATTAGCTGCTGTTCACTCGAAGACGACCAACGGGACCCGCCGCGCAACGTTGTTGGGTTGACACTGGTGTTAGCAAAGATTCTGGGATATGTTCAGACATGCTGTAACATAATTCAAGACCTTGCGATTTACATTGTTTGGATTTATATATAAATAAACAATAGCCTACAGTGTGGCCCTGCAATGTTTCATACTTTCTATTACTTTTTATTCCTATAAATTACATCTTCACTAATTACCTCTGAAATGCTGAAAAGCAATTAGACACAGATTACACATATTAATGTTCTGACAGAATGTAATGCTTTTAAGTGGTACGTTAAGGAAACAGACAAAAAGCATGGTCTATGTGTTTTTATACTGGTATTGGCCTCCTTCACTTTCCTGTTAAGATGACCTTTGAAACTAAATGTTAAAATAATGTTAATACATGTTACCATCTAGGAAATTGCAGTAATTGTAGTTATTTTCAATGAAAACATTAGTCAATTAATAAAGAAATTATAGTAAAATTACTAATTAAATAGTTATTTTACTTTTAATTTCTCAGTAACTTTAAAAGATTTTTTACTTTTTTTACAGTTTTAAAGTTGAATTTTACAGGTTATTCCCTTAAATAACAGCGAAATATTTGTGAAATTACGATATATTTGTGAACGGATTTTAACAATAAATATATGGATTTCTAATAGGGTTTTATTGTAAAAGAACAGGAATATCCATGCATTTGTTACTTCAAGGCTGGACTATTGTAATTCTTTACTATCAGGAAGTCCACAAAATGCAGTTCGAAGTCTTCAGCTGATCCAAAATCCTGCGGCAAGAGTCCTGATGAAAATCAACAAGAGGGATCATATTTCTCCAATTTTAGCTTCCCTTCATTGGCTTCCTGTTAAATCAAGAATAGAATTTAAAATTCTTCTTCTAACGTATAAAGCCCTTAATAACCAAGCTCCATCATATATCAGAGCTCTGATTACCCCGTATGTTCCTAACAGAGCACTTCGCTCTCAGACTGCAGGTCTGCTGGTGGTTCCTAGAGTCTCTAAAAGTAGAATGGGAGGCAGATCCTTTAGCTATCAGGCTCCTCTCCTGTGGAACCAACTCCCAGTTTTGGTCCGTGAGGCAGACACCCTATCTATTTTTAAGACTAATCTTAAAACTTTCCTTTTTGACAAAGCTTATAGTTAGAGTGGCTCATGTTACCCTGAGCTATCTCTATAGTTGTGCTGTGATAGGCCTAGGCTGCTGGAGGACATCAGGGTCTAATTTTCTCACTCTACTGATTTCTACTGTTCTTCATTCTACGGTTCTCCAGTTTTGCATTGTATTACATTGAAATGACTGTCGTCATTTCAGCTTTTAACTTTTTGCTCTCTCTCTTTTTCTTCATAGTAGGTACACCTGGTCTGGCGTTCTGTTAACTTTGACATCATCCAGAGAAGACGGCTCACCCGTTACTACCATCTAATGTAGAACAGATTACTAGATCAATGTGTGCTTCTGTGCTTTTTGTCTCTCTTGTTGTGTCTCTGCTCTGTCTTCTGTAACCCCAGTCGGTCGAGGCAGATGACCGTTCATACTGAGCCCGGTTCTGCCGGAGGTTTTTTTTTCCCCGTTAATGGGTGGTTTTTCTTCCCACTGTCGCTTCATGCTTGCTCAGTATGAGGGATTGCAGCAAAGCCATGTACAATGCAGACGACTCTCCCTGTGGCTCTACGGTTCCCCAGGAGTGAATGCTGCTTGTCGGGACTTTGATGCAATCAACTGGTTTCCTTATATAGGACATTTTGACCAATCTGTATAATCTGACCCAATCTGTATAATATGATTGAACTTGATTTTGTAAAGTGCCTTGAGATGACATGTTTCATGATTTGGCGCTATATAAATAAAATTGAATTGAATTGAATTGAATATTGTGTGTTTTCACAGTTGCAGTGATTTGATGTTAGTTTACATTTGACATGTAAAATCACAGTCTCTTTTTGTAAATTAAATGGTATTTTAAAAATACAGACAAAATCTGTAAAATAAACAGTAAAATTCTGTTATATTACAAATTTTTTTTTACAGTGTGCTTCTACACTTGCAGAAAGAGCTATAGAAAGAATGACACAACAAACACAAAAAGGGTCAAGCAAACAACCAAAGAAAGTCTATACAGTAATTACATTACTGAAAAATATGCAGTATTGTTTAATACAAGATGTATTTATTGACAGGTGTCAATAAATACAATGACAGGGTTTATCTGTATAGAAGTGTATCTGTAAGGACCTGGATTCAAGCACCTGTAGGTGAGCTTATATATGTAAGGTTTGTCCATAATAAAAATGTTCAGTAGTGGTTGTGAGGAGCCAAAGACCCGCCCTTAGCAGACTGACGCAGACACCGGGGAGACTAGAGCCCCAGACATCGGAAAAGGGCCCCCAGAGTGCAGGAGCCCAAGAAGGACCAATACAGGGATAGCTGCATCCCCCTTCCTGGAGAAGAGCCCTGGGAACCACTCCCAGCAGCCACAGTGTAGAAGCCCCCAGCGACGAGTGTGGTAGCTCCGCCGGCACACGGCCCCCCAACCTAGGGAGCTTTGGCATTGTGAAGCATCCACCAGGAGTGGACCAGCACACACCCGAGCCCCCAGCCCCACACATGAAAGCCACCAGCACCCCAACGGGTCCAGTTGCCAACCACTGGCAGGGAGCCTGACCAGGGGATGGGATCAACACTTAAGGGACTTTTCCATGGACTTGAATGAGCTGTACTGTACTCCACACCGCGCGCTTTAAGAGTTTTTCAACTGGCTTTTTTTTCCCTTCCCGGCTGGATTTTTTCAAACCCACTCAGGAGGTATATGTTTGTTATCGAGTAGAGTAGAGCTCTTATGTAAGCAGACTGCTACTCAGTGATTGGCTGTGGGTGTGGCCAGCCAGCCAGCCTACAGTGGAATGAGAGGGGGGGGGGGGGATCAAACGTTATTTGCCAACTAGAGAGATGGAAACACTGAATTCACTACAGTGAAGGCTGTGAAATGTTGTCTATAGCTCCTGGAGCTATGCTCCTGCACCCTTGATCTAACCCAAAGAAAACTCCAACGAATCAGTGCAGCGCAACGCGAATACCCAATATCCAACCTTTAAAAATAGAGAGCCCTAACATTTAACAGAATTTTAACAGTTTGGAATGAATTAGATCAATCAACCCCTTTCTGCTTTTCTCTCTCTCTCTCTCTCTCTCTCTCTCGCTCGCTCTCTCTCTCTCACACACACACACACACCCACAGAGAGAGGGAGAAATGTCAGAGCCGGATCTGATCCAGATATTTGTGACCGGCCACAGCAAAGCCATGAACAAGTCTCAGGGCCGTTTTGAGTTATATACATATTCAGAAAGAGTGGATTCTAAGCAAACTTGTGGAAATCAAATAAAATTTGAAAAAGATATGACCTTTTGAATGTTGGCGCTCTGCAAAGAAGATTAGGGAGAAAACAAGCCTCAAAGTTTGTTTTGAATCACCCCAAGCCAGGGGGGTGTTAACAAAAGCTGTTGATTTTAATTACTTTGCATACCTTGCAGCAACACCTCCCACCCCTTCAATGTCTGTCAATAGAGGGTCCAAATCAACTCATAGCACTAGCTGTTTAAGTAAAGATATTTTAAAGCTCTGAATTACAATATTTGTGTTAGATATTTGCATTGAACAAACATCTTCAACTGTCCAAAAATATCAAATTTATTGGTAACACAAAGACACACTCATACAAAGAAAAAACTGAGTAAAAAGCTTCAAGAGTTATCATTTACAAAATTGGTAACTTTTCAACCCAGATTGTCAGGATTCAAACATTCATGATTATCTGCAAGAAGTCAAATGTTGTCTCTTTGACTTGCCCTTTCCCCATCTCGTGAGAAATTAAAGCTTATTTAGAAAACAACAGCTAGGAGCGATCATGTTTTCATTAAAGCTCATCCTTCTGAGATTCGAGACAGTTATTCAGCTTGTTGCCAAACTTTAAGAGAATAATATTCTGTGTACAGGGATCAGGCTTCTGTGACTCTTGACGCTTTTGCAGGTCTTGAGAAAGAACATGAGACACCCAGATAATATTATTACTGCTTGAGGAAGGTTCATTTTCAGGGATGTAATTCTCCAGGTCCTGAAAATGATCCCCTTTTTAAGTCTTAGTTCCTTCAGAATGTCAGGGTTTAGTTTTTGATCAGGCTTTTGTTTACTATTTTTCAGTTCTTCCTCCTTGTCAGGGTTTAGTTATGTTCTGACTTTATTTATTGTTAGTTTTCAGTTTTCTCCTCCCCCTCTCACTCAGCCTTCCCTTCACTCCTGCTGCAGTTAGTCACACCTGTCATTAATTAGCAGGTCATTAATTAGCCAAACTCACTCCACCTGCCAGCCTCCCTACATAAGCCTCCCTCTGCCTTCACTTCCCTGCCTGTCCGTCATCAGACTCCACTCACTCCTCGCCTGTCTACCTGGTTTGCTCCTGCTAGTGGCTTTTGTACCCTGCCTTGGTTACCCTTGTTAGTCTCTGCCTGCTGCTGGACGTAACCTGTCTCACCTCTGAACTTCAGGTGGAGCTGCTAACCCTGCTCTGACCTGCAAGTATTCACCCAGCTGAGCTTCTAATCCTGTTGTGACTCTGACCTGCAAGTATTCACCCAGCTGTGCTGCTAACCCTGCTGTGGTTCTAGCCTTCAAGTATTCACCCAGCCAAGCTACTAATCCTGTTCTGACTCTTACCTGCAAGTATTCACCCAGCTGTGCTGCTAACCCTGCCGTAGTTCTGGCCTTCAAGTATTCACCCAGCCGTGCTACTAATCCTGCTGTGACTCTGGTCTGCAGTATTCACCCTGTTGTGCCGCTGATCCTGTTTGGACTCTGATCTACAAGTGTTCACTCTGCCGTGTGGTGGATCCTGCTGCTGCTCTGGTCTCCAAGTACTCACTCTGCCGTGCTCCTCGTCCTGCTTGCCAGCTCCTGCACACATCTACACCTCTGCTCCAGTTCAGTGCTGCATCTCTGGTTTCACCTGCCATTATCCACCTTCCTTGCAATAAACTCTATATTTTTAGCTCTGTGTGTGTGTGCTCTGTCCGGGTTCATCCTAAGACAAATCTTGACACAGAATATGCATGGAAGTGTACAATAAGATGTGACCATGCACTGCAGGAACATGAGCATGGTGAGGTTCATCTTGTTTGGGAAACACATTTACAATTAGAAAAAAAGCAAGCTTAGAGTCTTAAACCTTCAAACAGGAAACAGGCCTAAGAAAAGAGACAAACCCAGTTTGTGCCTTTTCTGTTTGCTGGATCACTGTGTCTCCAGTGATCCAGCAAACTGAAAGGGGTGGAGACTGGCAGCAATCAATACCTAAGCAGACAGATAAAAGTCAATCTTTTCACAATGCAAAACTAAAAGGTAACATTGGTAAAAGGAAAACACAAAGGAAATCTTTGAAATTATCTGCAGACATTTTTTCAGTTTGTGGTGCGTTTAACAAATTTCCCATGTGAGCCAATCAAATCCAAAAGCGACTCTAAAACATATCATGCCGCAGCGTATGATAATGTTGAAAATAACCCCTAACAAGGCTTATTCTGGTTTTAACTCTCTCATTGTTTTAGGACCTAAGAAATGATGAAGGGTAAAAAAATTATTTAATGACACATCAAATACAAATCTTGTATGTACACTCCTGATCGAAATCTTAAGACCAGTCAAAAAATTGCAAGAATTTGCATTTTGCACTATTGGATCTTAAGAAGGTTCTAAGTAGAGCTTCACAATGTTAAAAGGACAAATCAGTGCAAGAGACAAGAACATTTGAGCAGGGAATTGTCTGAAAACTGCATTTATACTCAAACATGATTTTTTCAACTGATCAAAAGTTTAAGACCATAGCTCAAAAAAAACCGAAAACCCCCCAAAACAGAAATCAAAATGTCAAAAAAAAGGACTCAGTAATGAGTAGCTCCACCATTCTTGTTGATGACTTCAAACAATCGTTTAGGCATGCTCGATGCCAGTGTTTCCAGGAGGCTAGTGGGAACGTTGCTCCAAGTGTTGAAGATGGCTTCACGAAGGGCATCCATTGTCTGGAACTGATGTCCATTTTTGTAAACTTCCCTTGCCATCCATCCCCAAATGTTCTCAATGGGTTTAGATCCGGGGAACATGCAGGATGGTCCAAAAGAGTGATGTTATTCTCTTGGAAGAACTCCTTTGTCAGGCGGGCATTGTGAACTGCAGCATTGTCCTGTTGAAAAACCCAATCATTACCACACAGACGAGGGCCCTCAGTCATGAGGGATGCCCGCTGCAACATCTCCACATAGCCAGCTGCTGTTTGACGCCCCTGCACAACCTGAAGCTCCATTGTTCCATTGAAGGAAAACGCACCCCAAATCATGATGGCGCCCTCACCACTGTGCCGTGTAGAAAACATCTCAGGTGGGATCTCCCTGTCATGCCAGTAACGTTGGAAGCCATCAGGACCATCAAGGTTAAATTTTTTCTCATCAGAGAAGACAACTTTCTTCCACCTTTCAATGTCCCATGTTTGGTGCATCCTTGCAAAGTCCAAACGGGCAATTCTGTGGCGTTGAAGAAGACGTGGCCTTTGAAGACGTTTTTTGTTTCTGAAGCCCTTCTCTCGCAGATGCCGTCGGATGGTTATTGGGCTGCAGTCAGCACCAGTAATGGCCTTAATTTGGGTAGAGGATCGTCCCGTGTCTTGACGGACAGCCAATCGGATCCTGCGGCTCAGAGCTGGTGAAATTTTTTGGGGTCTACCACTTGACTTTTTTGTTCCATAACCCTCAGGATCATTTAAAAAATGCAAAATGACTGTCTTACTGCGTCCAACCTCAGCAGCGATGGCACGTTGTGAGAGGCCTTGCTTATGCAGCTCAACAATCCTACCACGTTCAAAGTCAGTGAGCTTTTTTGCTTTTGCCATCAGGAGGTCTTGACAGTGTAAAGACTTCACAGAAAATGACATGGAATCCAGATGTTTGCACAGCTTTTGGCTTTTAAAGACTATGGTCTTAAACTTTTGATCAAAGCCATGGATCATGACAATTCCCTGCTCAAATGTTCTTGTCTCTTGCACTGATTTGTCCTTTTAACATTGTGAAGCTCTACTTAGAACCTTCTTAAGATCCAATAGCGCAAAATGCAAATTCTTGCAATTTTTTGACTGGTCTTAAGATTTTGATCAGGAGTGTATATTGATTAGGGTCAGTCGTCTGTCAGACCTGCCTCAAAACTGCCAGATAAAACCTTCAAACTGTAATGCACTCTAGATTTAGGGTTAGTTCTCTGCCAAACTGCCCCCTTATAGCAGGGTGCCCACTATATAAAGCCTAGCCCCCCGAGACAATCTCTCTCTTTTGCTCTCTCCAGCAGCACTGGAGAGACGAAGTGACCATGGGCCCCAACTGGACTTCGGAGTCCCACTAACATGTGAAGGCTGGAACAAAGCTAAGTAGAGTCTGTTTTCTGTGAATCAAAATCAAAGCAGCGGTGATCTTTCTTAGGTGTGCAGGAGAAATCTGATCCAGGAGTCAAACCACACCTCTGCCATGCAGAGATCCCAAGGCTGCGACCTCCACAGCCCGATTGCAGCCCACAAGAGACCGATTTTCAATTCAGTTCAATTCAATTTTAGCGCCAATTCATGAAACATGTCATCTCAAGGCACTTTACAAAGTCAAATTCAATCATATTATACAGATTGGGTCAGATTATACAGATTGGTCAAAAATGTCCTATATAAAGGAACCAGTTGATTGCATCAAAGTCCCAACAAGCAGCATTCACTCCTGGAGATGCGTAGAGCTACAGAGAGAGTCGTCTGCATTGTCCATGGCTTTGCAGCAATCCCTCATACTGAGCAAGCATGAAGCGACAGCGGAAAGAAAAACTCCCCATTAACGGGAAGGAAAAACTTCCAGCAGAACCGGGCTCAGTATGAACGGTCATCTGCCTTGACCGACTGGGGGTTACAGAAGACAGAGCAGAGACACAACAAGACAGACAAAAAGCACAGAAGCACATATTGATCCAGTAATCTGTTCTACATTAGATGGTAATAGTGGGTGATCTGTCTTCCCTGGATGATGTCACAGCTAACAGAACGCCAGACCAGGTGTACCTACTATGAAGAAAAAAGAGAGAGAGCAAAAAGTTAAAAGCTGAAATGACAACAGTCATTTAAATGTAATGCAATGCAAAACTGGAGAACAGTACACTGGAGAACAATAGAAATCAGTAGAGTGAGAAAAATAGGCCCTGATGTCCTCCAGTAGCCTAAGCCTATAGCAGCATAACTATAGAGGTAGCTCAGGGTAACATGAGCCACTCTAACTATAAGCTTTGTCAAAAAGGAAAGTTTTAAGATTAGTCTTAAAAGTAGACAGGGTGTCTGCCTCATGGACCAAAACTGGGAGTTGGTTCCACAGGAGAGGAGCCTGACAGCTAAAGGATCTGCCTCCCATTCTACTTTTAGAGACTCTAGGAACCACCAGCAGACCTGCAGTCTGAGAGCGAAGTGCTCTGTTAGGAACATACGGGGTAATCAGAGCTCTGATATATGATGGAGCTTGATTATTAAGGGCTTTATACGTTAGAAGAAGAATTTTAAATTCTATTCTTGATTTAACAGGAAGCCAATGAAGGGAATCTAAAATTGGAGAAATATGATCCCTCTTGTTGATTTTCATCAGAACTCTTGCTGCAGCATTTTGGATCAGCTGAAGACTTTGCACTGCATTTTGTGGACTTCCTGATAGTAAAGAATTACAATAGTCCAGCCTTGAAGTAACAAATGCATGGACTAGTTTTTAAGCATCACCCCTGGACAGAATGTTTCTAATTTTGGCGATATTCCTGAGGTGAAAAAAGGAAACGCTGGAAACCTGTTTAATATGGGATTTAAATGACATGTCTTGGTCAAAGATAACACCAAGTTTTTTTATTTTATTACCAGAGGCCAAGTTAATGCCATCCAGATTAAGTGATTGATTAAGAAGTTTATTTTTTGAGGACTCTGGTCCAAATATTACAACTTCTGTCTTGTCAGAATTTAAGTGCAGGAAATTTAAAGTCATCCAGCTTTTGATGTCATCTAGACATGACTGCAGTCGAAATAATTGATTGGATTCATCAGGATTTATGGATAAATATAGCTGAGTGTCATCAGCATAACAGTGGAAATTAATCCCATGCTGTCTAATAATTTTGCCAATCGGAAGCATATATATAATAAAGAGAATTGGTCCAAGGACTGAACCTTGTGGTACTCCACAAGTGACCCTAGAGTTTGAAGAAAATTTATTATTAACATGAACAAACTGGAATCTGTCCGACAGATAAGATTTAAACCAGCCTAATGCTTTCCCCTTAATCCCTACAGTATGCTCAAGTGTTTGTAGGAGAATATTGTGATCAACTGTATCAAATGCAGCACTGAGATCTAACAGGACAAGTATGGACACAAGTCCATTATCTGAGGCCATGACAATATCATTGGTGACCTTCACCAGAGCTGTTTCAGTGCTATGATGAGCTCTGAAGCCTGACTGAAACTCCTCAAGTAGGTCATTACTTTGTTAATGTTCACAAAGTTGATTAGCAACTACTTTCTCAAGAATTTTAGATAAGAAAAGAAGATTAGATATAGGTCTGTAATTTACTAACCCATCTTGATCTTTAATAACAGCTACTTTAAAAGCCTGTGGTACATATCCATTTACTAAGGATAGATTAATCATGTCTAAAATAGTGCCACCGATCAGAGGGAATATCTCTATAAACAACTTGGTTGGGATTGGGTCTAACATACAGGTATAAGGTTTAGATGAAGCTAGAATTTGAGATAGCTCAGAAAGCTCTACTGCTTCTAAACAGTTCAGACACTGCGCAGGTTCTAAAGATTCCTCCAACGCTGCCTTACTTACTGAGGACGAGGTAATCATGTTTGGGAGGATGCCAATTATTTTATTTTTAATGGAATCAATTTTATTTATGAAGAATCCCATAAAATCATTACTGCTAAGAGCTAAGGGAATGGATGGATGAACGGAGCTGTGACTCTGAGTAAGTTTGGCAACTGTACTGAAGAAAAATCTAGGATTATTTTTATTCTCAATGATGAAAGATATGCTGCTCTAACTCTGCGAAGGGTCTTGTTATACAACAATAGACTGTCCCTCCAGATTAGGTAGGATTCCTCTTGGTGTGTAGAGCGCCATTTTCTCTCCAATTTCCTAACATTGTGCTTCAAGGAACGCAGCTCTGAATTAAACCAGGGAGCCAGCTTCCTGTGAATAATCACCTTCTTTTTCAAGGGAGCTACATTGTCTAATGCAGAACGCAATGACGAAGTCACACCGTTAACAAAGACATCTATTTGTCAATGGGAAGAAACAACATTGCTGCTATCTGCAGGGTATTTCTGCAATACTGACGATATTAAAAGGGGGACAGACTCTTTAAAGTTTGATGCAGCATTGTCCGATAAAGATCTACTATAATGGAACCCTCTTTTGGGGGTGGAGAACTCAGTTAGATTAAACTCAAATGTTATTAAAAAATGATCAGATAGGACAGGGTTGTGAGGAAATACTGTTAATTCTTCACAATCAATGCCATATGTCAGCGCAAGGTCTAAAGTATGGAGCCAAGAGTGCGTCGGTTTATGCACATTTTGAGCAAAATTGAATCTAGGATAGTTTTAAAGGCTACACTAAGGTTATCACATTCTGTGTCAACATGAATGTTGAAATCCCCTACTATAATAACCTTGTCAGTGTTTGTCACCAAATCAGATAAGAAGTCTGACAACAGATCCAAAAACTGAGAATAAGGGCCCGGTGGACGATACAAAACAACAAACAAAAGAGGTTTTATTGCTTTGCAATTTGAATGAGGGAAACTGAGGGTTAAATGTTCAAAAGAGCTGTAGTTATTTGTTGGCCTGGGACAAATTAATAAATCAGACTGAAAGATGGTTGCCACTCCTCCTCCTCTTCCCACAGATCTGGGAATGTGGAAATTTGAATAATTGGAGGGAGTTGACTCATTTATACTAACGTAGTCCTCTTGTAGCCAGGTTTCTGTGAGACAAAATAAATCAATCTGATTATCAGAAATCTATTCATTAACTAACAAAGTCTTTGGGGGAGAGACCTTATATTTCATAGACTACATTTAATTGTTTTATTTTTTGGTTCAAGGTGAGCCGTATTGATTTTTATTAGATTTTTATGATTTGTTCCTTTTAGATCAGTTTTTGATCTGTTAAGTTTTGGCTGTGGGAAAGACACACCGTCTCAATAGGGTAATGGGTGGGTAACAGTACAGAAGCTGCAGAGAGGTGTGTTAAACTATGGCTCTGCTTCCTGGTCTGGACCCTGGGTTGTCAGCATTTAGGAGAACTAATAAATCCGGCCAGATTCCTAGAAAGAAGAGCTGCATCATCCAAAGTAGGATGGATGCCGTCTCTCCTGATCAGACCAGGTTTTCCCCAGAAAGTTCGCCAGTTATCAATGTAGCCCATGTCGTTTTCAGGACACCACTTAGACAACCAGCGGTTGAATGATGACATGTGGCTAAACATGTCATCACTGGTCAGATCAGGCAGGGGACCAGAGAAAATTACGGAGTCCGACATTGTTTTAGCAAACTTGCACACCGAAGCAACACCAACTTTAGTGACCTCCGATCGGCGTGACCGGGTGTCAGTACGGCCAGCGTGAATAACAATCTTACTGCATTTACGCTTATTCTTAGCCAGCAGTTTCAGGTAAGATTCGATGTCGCCCGTTCTGGCCCCTGGCAGGCATTTAACTATGGTCCCTGGTGTCTCTAGTGCCACGTTTCTGACTATTGAGCTGCCAATCACCAGGGTCGGCTTCTCAGCCGGTGTGTCGCTGAGTGGGGAAAACTTGTTAGAAACGATGACGGTTGGTGGTGACCTGGGGGCTGAAATCTAGAGCTATGCTTCCTACGAACCGTCACCCAGCCGGCCTGGTTACCCGGCTGCTCGGGTGCTGCTTCTGGAGGACCACTACATAAAGTAACTCTATGTGGCTCCGCGCTAGCAAAGCTGGTTTTTCCATAGCACGGAGCCGGGTCTCCAATTCTGACACCCTCGCCTCCAAAGCTACAAAAACACTACATTTATTACAAGTACCATTATCACTAAAGGAGGGAGAGGAATAACTAAACATCTGACACAGAGAACAGGAGATAGGGGGAGACTTAGACAGAGACGGAGAAGCTGAAGTAATAGTAGGAGAAGGAGCCATTGTGGAGCTAAAGCTAGGCTAGCGCCCTTTTACCACGCTAAAAAAGCAAACCGTGTGAAACACGAGGAGTTCCCAAGCGTGATGTGCAGCAACAGAGAATGTTTTAAAAGTGCTTATGTGTTAGAAACAGATGTTACAGCAAAGAGATTAAAGATAAAAGCGAGAGAGTCTGGAGCAACAGACCGCAATTCACACCGTCACAACAGGAAGTGACACAATACGCCTTACCGCAAACAGGAAGTCATGTCAATGTAAAGCTTGCCCAGGCCTGGTTGCCAAATGAGGGCTTTCCCCCTGAGATAGTCCTTTCCTTGCAGCCAGCTGAAACTGCTTTCAACCAGATGCCCCAAAGTCAACCAAACGGACACAGACGCAGAGGTTTGACAGAAATAAGCAGGGAAAGTTAGTATTGGATTAGTCATTTAAAATGGTTTACTTTTGTGTAAACACATTAGTTAAATGTATACTAATGTGTTTTTATTGTTATTTTAAGGTTTGACTGAGGTTTAGACATGGAGATTACAGACTAATGCTACTCGCTAGCGACTTTGAAACAATGCTATACTCATGTGTTTTGGGTTGTGTTTTACAGTTATGACAAACTTTATTTGCATAAGCTTTTTCAACATTGATGGGCTATTATTATTTGTGTTTTCTGGTCTGCTAATTACATCAAAATATAGTTTGAAAGTCCTTTTAAATTAGCTCTGAATGTCCACTAGCATTAGCCGCTATTAGCTTCCCTAATAACTTACTACTGGCCCTAGTAAATGTAACTACGGCTTGTTTAAGCATAGTGCTTGTTTTCGTTTCACTCCGCCATCGTCTGATAGTGCTACAAGTGTTAGTACAGCATTAATAGGGAACATTAATGGTGATTTAAAGGTGTTTGTGTAACTTAACTCATCAAGCAAATGGTGACATGGCCTGGATGTGCCCTGACATGTGCTCGCTCGTCCACTTATAGTGCCCTCTAGATTCTTAAGTTACCAATTAGAGTTGTATCTATTTCCTGGGGAAACAATTACATAAATAAAATCAAGTGTCCTAAAGGTTATTGTTTTTTTTTCTAGCAAAGCATTCTTAAAAATGTTGTGTCCTCAAGTCTTAATTGTTTCTGAAGAAACAATTACATTAATTAAAAATTAAGTTCCTAAAGGTTATTGATTTTTAATTTTGCAAATGTCATTTTCTCAAATAAAGATTAATCTAACTTGCAGTTGCATTGTGAATGGGTTGAAAACGTACCAAATGTTCGTAATTAGTTTAGCTAATTTAGCCTCATTCCATTTTCTTTAAGATGAACTTTGGTTCTCTAACGTACAGGGGTTGGACAATGAAACTGAAACACATCTCATCTTAGTGTGGGAGGTTTCATGGCTAAATTGGACCAGCCTGGTGGCCAATCTTCATTAATTGCACATTGAACCAATAAGAGCAGAGTGTGAAGGTCCAATTAGCAGGGTAAGAGCACAGTTTTGCTCAAAATATTGCAATGCACACAACATTATGGGTGACATACCAGAGTTCAAAAGAGGACAAATTGTTGGTGCACGTATTGTTGGCGCATCTGGAACCAAGACAGCAAGTCTTTGTGATGTATCAAGAGCCACGGTATCCAGGTTAATGTCAGCAATACCACCAAGAAGGACGAACCACATCCAACAGGATTAACTGTGGATGCAAGAGGAAGCTGTCTGAAAGGGATGTTCGGGTGCTAACCCGGATTGTATCCAAAAAACATAAAACCACAGCTCCCCAAATCACGGCAGAATTAAATGTGCACCTCAACTCTCCTGTTCCCACCAAAACTGTCTGTCGGGAGCTCCACAGGGTCAATATCCACGGCTTCAATGGTGCAAGGAGCGCAAATCTTGGGCTGTGGACAATTTGAAACATGTATTGTTCTCTGATGAGTCCACCTTTACTGTTTTCCCCACATCCGGGAGAGTTACGGTGAGGAGAAGCCCCAAAGAAGCGTACCACCCAGACTGTTACATGCCCAGAGTGAAGCATGGGGGTGGATCAGTGATGGTTTGGGCTGCCATATCATGGCATTCCCTTGGCCCCATACTTGTGCTAGATGGGCGGGTCACTGCCAAGGACTACCGAACCATTTTGGAGGACCATGTGCATCCAATGGTTCAAACATTGTATCCTGAAGGAGGTGCCGTGTATCAGGATGACAATGCACCAATACACACAGCAAGACTGGTGAAAGATTGGTTTGATGAACATGAAAGTGAAGTTGAACATCTCCCATGGCCTGCACAGTCACCAGATCTAAATATTATTGAGCCACTTTGGGGTGTTTTGGAGGAGCGAGTCAGGAAACGTTTTCCTCCACCAGCATCATGACGTGACCTGGCCACTATCCTGCAAGAAGAATGGCTTAAAATCCCTCTGACCACTGTGCAGGACTTGTATATGTCATTCCCAAAACGAATTGATGCTGTATTGGCCGCAAAAGGAACCCTAACCCTAACCCTAACACCGTACTAATAAATTATTGTGGTCTAAAACCAGGTTTTCAGTTTCATTGTCCAACCCCTTTAGATCTGCAGTGAACCCAGGATTCACTGAATCATTCTCATGGAGATGGTTTTCAACTACATTATTTCGGACTATAAGGCGCACCTCATCCATCCATCCATTTTTTTCACACGCTTATCCCTTGTGGGGTCACGAGGGGTGCTGGTGCCTATCTCCAGCTGTCAATGGCCAAGAGAGCGGGGTACACTCCCTGGACAGGTTGCCAGTCTATCGCAGAACATAGGATATATTACTGGCAATTCAATACCTTATCCATATATTACTGGTAATTTGTCTAATTACTTACCCTTGATGAAAGTTCTTCTCTCCGCAGAATACCACAGCTGTGGAGCATACTTTGCAGCGTCTGGTGTAAATTCACGCTTTTTAAAACATGCCCATAAGCCGCGCCGCTTATGTTACGCGGCCATTGTATTCCCTCCTTAAACTGACTAGATATGATTCCTCTTATGAAAACTGGGGACGTTAAGCACAGAGTCTCTGCCTGGGGGTTGGTTTGTTTTGTCTGAACTGCAATGCTGATGGGGGCGGGGAAGGTGCGTTTAGCAAAGCTCTACTACATCGGGACAGCGGCAGGTCCAGGTAAATACCTCTTGTTGTGCTAAAGTTTTTTTACTCCATCATGATACACTGAAATCGGGGACATTTCCGGGGACATGTCATCCAAAATGGGGTTTGTCCCTGGACATAGAGGACACCTGGTCACCCTACCGGAGGTGCGAAGTGTTATTACACACTTGGGAAGAATATGCAATGCACCTTATAATCCGGTGCATCATATGTGGACAAAGACACACATAGATCATACCATACCATCTTTGTTTATAAAGCGCTTAAAAACAGCCAACAGCTGAAACAAAGTGCTGTAAATTGCTACAAGCTAAAACAAATCCATTAAATTATTTTTTATTAAATTAACAAAATTTAAATAATAATGCATGAAAAAGCTTAAAAGAAACAATAAAACCAACTAAAAATAAAAACCAAGTCTCACTAGTCATAAAAGCCAAAGAATAATAGTCGGGGGGGGGGGGGGTTGAGGTTTTTATGGCACTAGTGGCTCGGTTTTCGTACAGTGGGCTGACAGGACATGGGGTACGAGAGAGGGGAGAGGCATGCAGCAAAGGACCAAAGGTCAGAGTTGAACCCGGGTCGGCCGCATCGAGGACTAAGGCCTTCGTACATGGGTCGTGCGCGCTAACCACTGCACCACCGAAGCACACTAATGGTGGGTTTTAAGGTGAGTTTTAAAAGTGGGCAGTGAAGGAGCCTCTCTTATGTGCAGGGGCAGGTTATTCCACATCCGCGTCCAAAATTCGACCGGCCACAGGGCCGGCCCTGTCCAGCCTACAAATATGAGGGGTGGCCCGATGCAACCTAATCTGTTCTCATCAATGCTGTTGATCAGTTCAGAATCCAACTTCCTTCTTTGCTGGACAGAAACAGCAACCCTTGCAGTATAAAGATTTCTGTGGCGGTTGCTTTTGGTGGGGAAACATGCATACAGGGTTTTTGTTGATCACCACAAATTCACTTTTCACCCACATTCATCTTGATTAATTGGTATAATCCACTTTTGGGTGGATGTTGGGTGCAAATAACGTTTAACACTTTTTTTATTATAGGTACATTAGCTGTCCTTTTTGGACATGCTTTAAAGTCTTCAGCTGATCCAAAATGCTGCAGCAAGAGTTCTGATGAAAATCAACGAGAGGGATCATATTTCTGAGGCAGTCACCCTGTCTACTTTTAAGACTAATCTTAAAACTTTCCTTTTTGACAAAGCTTATAGTTAGAGTGGTTCAGTGTGTGCTTCTGTGCTTTTTTGTCTGTCTTGTTGTGTCTCTGCTCTGTCTGTTGTAACCCCCAGTAGGTCAAGGCAGATTACCGTTCATACTGAGCCCGGTTCTGCTGGAGGTTTTTCCTTCCCGTTAATGGGGAGTTTTTCTTTCCGCTGTCGCTTCATGCTTGCTTGGTATGAGGGATTGCTGCAAAGCCATGGACAATGCCGATGACTCTCCCTGTGGCTCTACGCTTCTCCAGGAGTGAATGCTGCTTGTTGGGACTTTGATGCAATCAACTGGTTCCCTTGTATAGGACATTTTTGACCAATCTGTATAATCGGACCCAATCTGTATAATATGATTGAATTTGACTTTGTAAAGTGCCTTGAGATGACATATTTCATGAATTGGCGCTATATAAATAAAATTGAATTGAATTGAATTTAAAGAAACATGTCTATAATGTGTGACCATCCAAAGACAAAAACTACCTACAAACCAATAATTTCCAAAAGACATCTCTCTACACACGATCAGTTGTTAAACTGTTTTATTGTAACTACCACTGTTTTACTGGACGCTGCATACCCAATCAGCAACACCACTAGGAATAAGGTGGATATGAAAAAAATAATGAGCTACTAATTAATATTGCCATCTACTTTTGTTGTAAAGGTTTTTTTTTTAAAATTACTGCCTACTTGAAATATTCTTTCTGAATGCAAGGGGACAATTGATTCAAAACAACCATTTGGACTAGTGTAGTAAAGTTCTGAATTTAAATGTAAATACACCCTACTTAGTAATCCTAAAACAAACACTTTAAACCAAAGGCAACAGTTACAACTCAGAGTATCACAACAATTTAAATTGGCCTGGCAATTTTCCTTGTCACTTGTTGAGTTATAACAGGGAGGTCAGCCTCTGGTCAGCCAAACAGTTATGGGAAGGACAAAGATGTTCCAATCTGTTTTAGTGTTCCACCCCTAACAGCTAATTTGTCCAATTTTAGGGAGACACAGAGTAAAAGAGAGAGGAAAATGGTGAGAGGGTATTTTTGCACAATGGACAGTTGAATTATTAAAAGTAATTGTTTGGTAAAGCGTTCAAAGTTTTGGCTAAGGGGATTCTCCTTTCAATTTGTAATTTGGACAGGTTCCAGTTTGTCTTTCGACTCCTCCAATCGATTATGATGACACTCTTAACTGCAGTTAGCCTGAAGTGCATTGCTCACAACAGGTCTGTCCTGAACCTCCACTGTGTGTATTCCTGGACCAGGACAGCTGAGGGCTGCTGCCTCTGTGGTAATGAATGTTAAGAGGCATCTGTTAATAAATTAGTTGTGCATGTATTCTACTTTATTAATGGCCTCAGAGGCAAATCACAACCTTTTTAATGCATTTCACTTAGTGTAGCTTAAGGATGCCTTTCATTAAACATGGCAGCTTTTTAGACACTTCTTAAGGAAATAAATGTATCAGCCTGCTGTGGCTTCCTTCCATCCTGCCCCCTTTTCACTCTTTCCAATGTATATTCTGTTCTACATGCTCCTATACCAACAGAATAACTTTTAAATTAAATGTATTCAATATGAGATCAAATTGGTAATTAGCAGTCATTTGAACATTTCTATTTGAGCGGAGATGACTGAGGATAGGCTCAGGAGACAGGAGACTTAAAATGTTACTCCTCAGTCTACTTAGAAGATCATTAAAAAACTGAGCTACCACAGTGATATATGATCAGAGGAATAAAAGTGTTCTTTATTTGTGGAACAAATCTTGGCTTACACAAGTGGGTTTTAAGGCCTGTCTGCCATTATAACAAAAAACTATTTATTAGAAAAAAATGTAAGAAAACAAAAAAGATTTGATGGTAAAAAATGTTTTTGCAGAAGCAGTAACCCTGGAAGTGGTAGATTTAAATGACGGGAGTGGTAACGTGCTCTAATATATAGTGTCTTGTAAAGTATTAAAACCATTTGAACTTTTTCAGATTTTTTCATGTTATCACTCGTTGTGCAATTACATGCTTTTTCTGTGGTGTCTCTGCATTTTGGGCCAGTGGGGCCAGGCCCCACCAGATGTCACTGTAGAGCTCTATGTTAGCAATAATCAGTGGGACATGATAGTTCTTTATAGAGTAATATTGTAAAAAAGACTGATTCCTATACCAATAAAATTCTGTTATAAACATTTGTGTCTCTATATCTAAGTCTGCCAGAAAACTGACAAGCTCAGTAAGCTAAATCCTCTAGAGGCACCTTGATATTGGGGCCGGCCCACCAATGGTTGTTTAAATAATGGACATCTGAAATCCTAAATAATGGGCACAAATCCTACGACCCCAAGCTAAAATCGTCCAATCAAAATACTGGAATTGCACACATTACGTTTACGTTCTCCAGGATAGTCTGTAACCATCTAGTGTTTGTTGTCCTTGCAAGCTCATTGAAGGATCGATGTGAATCTTTTCTGTTCAATAAATGAACAGTATAAAACAGTTATCCTTTGTCATTGTATAAATGTATAAAAACTGAATTACATTTAGCTTATATAAAATGGTATTTCTAATGTGTTGGTTTATGCTAATTTATCTGTTAAATTTAAAATTTATCAAAGTCAGGTTGTATGCATTACAAAAAATGTGTTGCTGCTAATAGGTGTTGAGTTTTTGTGCTGTGCTTTTAAGTTATTTAATGTTTAACCAAATAACCTTATGCTCTGTCTGTCAGTTATTATCCAGTGAATATAAGCCCAATTTGGCTTTGTTATTAGGTCAATAGGGAAAAGAGAAATTCAAGTGCTAACATTCTCTTAACAGCAAACTTCACACACATACGGAATAAATGAGTGACAAGTTTCCTCCAAATATAATAATTTATTAACAGAAATAATTTTGCTAAAACTACTAAGCAAAATCAAGATTAAATAAACTAAGGAATCATGTACACACAAAAAGAACAAAAAAAAACTATCAAAATGGTTGAAAGCTATCAAAATAAAATGATTCAATGAATTTGAAGTTCAGTGAGGATTTTTAATTTAGAGAACCAACATTCATCTTAAAGAATATTTGGAATGATGTGAAATTAGCTTAAAGGAACAATAAGCAATAACTCTCTATTTTAGATAAAAAGAACTAAAAATAGTGATGTGAAGTATTAAAGGTATCTTTTTAGATGGACTATGGTATGTCACACGCCATCTCTCTGTTGTTCTCCAGTCTCTTGTTTACAAAGTCCGGTGTAATGATTACTGCTGGTGAACCCGATATTCAGCCGGACACCGAGTTACGTTTAAAAGGTTTATTGTAAAGATGATGAGTAGGCAGGCAAGCAGAACCAGAGACCACTCTTCATGTTTCACTTCGAACGAAGCCATCTGCACCCAACATAGATAAAATGTCAGTTTCGGGGGAGTGTCGGTTGTATGGCTCAAATCTTGGAAGATGGAGATTGGGGTCTGACATAGAAGAGATGTACCGCTTGAAAGGATTTGTCAATTGTTTGAGGTTCTCAAAGCTGTTGTTTTTCTCATGGGGGGGGGGGTGAATGGTCCTGGGGTCATTCTCAATGTTTTCCATTTCTCAGGGTTGAATAATAGCAATCTTGCACACTGCATCCGTGTTATCGAACACAGCTGAGACTAGTTCTTTATCCAATTTTATCACAGATGATCCAGTGACTGCTTCTTTAACTTGTGTTGTCTTTGATTTTGAAAAAAGAATGTTTTATTTAACACAATTATTTCGACTGTATTTAAGCCGGAGACTCCGCCCACAAGGTTAGGAGGTGGCATAGTTAGGAGGTGGTCTCAACATGACTTCTAGCATGTGGTCATCATTACGGCGGTCATAGGTCTTAGGTCATTAGATGGTTAAAAAAGCCAGTAATGTGGTAAACAGAAGGGGTTCATTGTCTCAGAAATGGTTGCTAACATCAGGCTAGGGGGCGGGAATTCGAGGGAGAGGGACCGGAAGTGGGTGAAGCACCTGTCCCTCTGGAATGTGGGTGGGGCTTTATTTGACGATAGGTGGGTTCTACTTCTCTCTGATGTTGCACAGCTAAATTAAAGATGACGAATGAAGATGATTCAGCCAAAGAACGTTGTTGTTCAAATACTTTTGTCATAAAATACCCAATGCTGCACAAATGAGAATGATTTTGGTTAATTTTAGAGTAACTTTCTTTTTTATTACCCCTTTAAGTTTGAGCTGAAAGATGAAGAAAAAGTATGCAAACACCACATCTCCCTGAAACAATGTTTTTTTTTAGTTGTAAACATGCTTCTATGATTGTGTTATCTGAGTTAATATTGCTTTACTATCACAACTCTCTGCTTGGCTGTGCATCTTCCCTTTCTTCCCCTCTCTGAAAGAGTGCCTACTTTACTCCTCCCTTCTCCAGAGGCACTGTTCTCTCCCTTCTCTGAGTGTCTCATCTAGTCCTCTCTCCATCCTACCCCATCCAGAGAATCAGCTGCTAGGAATCAAGTTCCCGTTCTGCTGACTGAGTCCACCAAAAACTGGAACAGAGCACCACTTCACTAGGACCCAGACAACAACTAATGATAATAAACAAATCTGGGAACGACAGGTATCTGTTGCTCCCCTCTGTTTCCCACTTTCTCCTTAACTTAGTCGTCCACCACTGTCTCTACTCACCACGTACCCTCCCCACTGCTATGTGCTCCCATTCAGGGTTGATTTATGCTTTATTGTTTCTTGCTGTATTTCAAGGTCACTGCTAACGCTGTACAAACTGGACCCAAGAGGGTCGTCTTTCAGAGTACCTGCCAGGATAACAGCAACATCGCTGCAGCTGACACCAGCGCACCTTGTGCCAAAAAATTGTAGGTCCCCCTGCATTCTCTCTCTCTCTCTCTCTCTCTCTCTCTCTCTCTCTCTCTCTCTCTCTCTCTCTCTCTCTCTCTCTCTCTCTCTATATATATATATATATATATATATATATATATATATATATAAATGCTAGGTTATGAACCATGACACCCAAGAACCTTTTAAAGAGGCATTATTATAACTGTTCATCCATGAGAACATGCTGACTTGGTAACATCCACAGTGTGCAAAAGCTAGTATGATTTTTAATAGACACCTTTTGAAAAAAAATACTTATCTACAACAAAAATGGCAGCAGAAGATCCCTACAGGGCTTAATTCACAAAGAAATCTTTTTTCTGAATGGATCGGATTTTACTGACTAATTTGTACATGTGCATGCCTGTGAATCTGTCGATGAGTTGCTCTCTGAAGGTTCTGTTGTCTATGACAGATTACATTTGGAGGCAATTCCTCTTTTTTATAAGGAAGAAAATCTGTTAAATATGGCTAAGGAAAAAGCAAGACACATTCTTTTTCTCTTATGTTTTTTTTTTCTATCTAAAAAACTTGGAAATACTCATACTTGGCCAGTTCGTATTATCCAGACTAATGATACTTCAAAATACCACTACAAGCCTTTATGATAAAAGTAAAAGCTCTCCTTATTTGTTCCCCGCCGGCTGCCCAAATGCTGTGTTTCCACCAGGTTGATTTAACGGAGCAATAAGCGAAATTTAATTATTTTTAGATAGAAAGAATTAAAAAAAAATTTTTTTGTTAAGAACTAAAGGTATCTTTTTAAATGTACTATGGCAGGGGTCACTAATTAAAAATCAGCGGGGTCCGAATAAAGAAAATCAACAACCAGTAAAGGTCCAGACACATTTTTTATTACAATCCGTTACTTTAAACAGTATTTAACACTGAAATAAAATGTTTATGCATCCACCTTATACATTGACTTTTTAAACAAAAAAATAACAACGTAAACAGAACGTTTTTCTATTTTAAAATCCAAAGTGCTTTTTGAAATAGAGAACCACAATCTTTCACAGTTTGGTATATAGACAATTTCTTGACTTTCACATCTTTTATAAAACAACTGAACTTTTTGTAACTTCTTTTTTATGGCTTAATGAGAGAAGTGAGCTTTAGGCTGTCCTGCAAGGATTTTACACCTGGGTTTGATTGGCAACAAAGCCAACCTCAAGCACATATCAAGGTGCTCATTCGTTCTGCGCCTTTAAATCAGCTATTTTCTCCGTATGTATGAGCAAGCGGATATGTTTGGGAACGCTCCGGAGGGCTTTGCCATATTAACAAGAGAAGCGGCGCAAGTGAAGTTAGCACAGGGGTTGAAGCAAAAATAATGTTTGACTGAAAACATTTTCTCGCAAGCCCATATATTCCCGGGGCCGTGGACATCATGCCGCATTAGTTGGCTCACTTGCTTAGTGTGCAAAGTCAACTAAATCTGATACTTTTAAAATATCCATTGAAAATTTCTGTATCTCTGCCACCTTTCAGCTTTAGAGCCTTTGCGTCATCCTGGACAGCCTCTCCATCACTTTCCACATCCACATCATCATCTGGGTTACTTTCATCTCTGCAGCATCAAGTTTTTCCTTCACACTGTTGACAAACTGGTCCACAGTCCACTTTACAATCCCAGCTCCCTTTCCTCTTTGTCCTCCAGAAACCCTCCATAAACTGCAGCTGCTTCAGAGGACAGCAGCTTCATCATTACATCATCTACTTCACACCTGTACATCAACTCCACTGGCTCCCTGTCACATTCAAAATAAACCAATTTTATGATCATACAAGGGAAACACAGCCTTGGAAATGCAGGACACATCACCAACACTATCATGACATAATACATTTTAATTTGACACAGATTGCACATGACAATAATCAGTCTCTGCTTTGCCCATTATTGTTAAACAATTAATCATTAGAGTTTATAAAAAGGCATGATTTAACTTTTTTGAAGTTTAATAAAATTGTTATATTTTAGCCCAGTGACTGGAGACCTGTCCAGGATGAACCCTGTGTCCGCGCTCCACTTTAACTTCATAAAAAAACTCTCTGAGAATCGCCTTTCTCTGGCCTCACCCAGTTAGAACCTGTTCTCCAGTCCATGTTGTAGCTGGAGTTTATTTGTTTTATCTTTTTGATGTAGTTTTCTTAACAATCTGTAAGCATCAAAATCCTTGTCATTTTATTTAGTGTCCTGGAGCGCAGCTGCTCATAAGGTGAACACTGCTGCATACCGACAGCCGATGCAGCTCTGCCTTCTTTGCTTCAGAACAGGGCAGGTTTTTTTTTTTTTTTTTTCCTTTTTCCGAATCGAACCCAGTCAAATGCGGGACATCGTTTCACATTCCGACTCTTCTTCTTCAAGGGTCATGCTAAATTAGCCTGAGCTAGCGCGTTACTCTTCTTTGTGTTTAAATAAAACATAATAGCGAATCACGAGGAGATCCCTGGTTGGTCGCCGCGTTTATCAGCGAGGGAATAAACGCTGACAGACGACATGGCCACAGGTGGAAATAATTCATTAATTACCTGCAGGAGCAGATTGACGCTTACCGAGGGAAGTCGTTGTCAGCTGTTCTATCTGCTGAACTTTCTGACCTGCTGGTTTGCATAAATCCAAAGAAAACCTTTGACCACCGCTACTTTCATTCATACCATCTGTGGCCACTTTAAAATGCTCTCCCGAAAGTTAAAATGATGAACACGATAAACCTCAGACTGGCAATGTCCGCTTTGGAAAGACCCGCCCTGCTCTTTTTCTGATTGGCTAATGTCCCGCCTCTGCCAGGTTTGATTGGTTGAGAGCAGTTTCAGATTATAACCTTGAATAAAAAGTCTAGACGGGACTTTTTGCGCTTAATTTCCAAATGACGGAAATCCGTCGCAGCGACGGAGAACTTTAACCCCTGAGTTAGACACTGTCGTTGGACAACATGCAGTAATATATAAATGTTTTAAATCAGGTTGGGTCCGGATTAGCCAGCAGGTGGGTCCGGATCCGGACCCTGGTCCGCTAATCCGTGACCTCTGTACTATGGTATGAGGTCATACACCATCTCTCTGTGTTGTTCTCTAGTCTCTTGTTTACAAAGCCAGGTCGGCCGTGCGTGCATGTACACGTGTGAATGCACGAACGTGCATGTGAACAGCTGCCACTCACTCAGGGCTTAGCCACTCCCTGCCCACAAAATTTCACCGCCAGAGCAGTGTTGTGTAAGCACAAGATGGGTAGTCCCCAGCAACCTTGGATGGGCTTAGAGTAATGATTTTGTTTGTCCTCAACGTGTGATGCTGTGACACAGAAAAGATGAGACACACATTGTGCTTCCGTTAGCATCTATCAGGAAGGTTTATTCTTCTTCGATGTACCCAACCTTCTCTATGCCATCAGTGTGACAGACGCCCATTATTGGCAGTATGTGGACTCAACAGAATAACTGACATAACACTAAAGCACATAGTGCAAAGAGTAATTAAGGACAGAAAAAAGATAATGTTGGGGTGCCTATTTTTATACTTAGTGTTTTTATTACTTATAACACTCTACATGGGCACGCCATGCGGATCAAAACGTTCTCTTGCTAACACCATTATACAGTTATGAGTTACTTACTTCTTCACTAGACATGTTCCTCCAAACTGTTTCGCTGCGTATTTACCCTTTGTAAATATGCGCATAGGAGGCGACGGATGAGAGGGTGAGGAGAAATGGGTTCCGGGTTGCAGTTAGAGCAGAGGTAGAGAGATCTGTGGGTTGATACACATCTTGTTTTGGTCTACAGACAGTGCTCAAGCCCCAATCACTTATTGCTCCTTTAATGGTTAGTTGATCAAAACTACAACAACCACTTACTTCTTCACTAGACATGTTGTGGTCTATATGTGGTAATCCAAATTATGCAATTTATTGCTGGCAGAAGTAGGCTTAAAATTTGTTAAGATGTATTTCACAGACACCATATTCAAACGGTTTCCACTTTAAGGACACACATGCTTTCTTCACTTCAAATAGATCATAACAGAAAGGTGAAGGCAGTAATACCAAACAAATGGATTGTGGTTGTCCTCAAGTCAATATGGGTAATGTTAATTCCTTTCTCTTGGAGAAAATGTTGATCTGGAAACAAAATGTTTCACACCATGATTATAATTCTCAATGCTTTGACCTTAAAACCCACAATAAAAAACACCTTTCACACATAAACACAGAGATGTTTAAGAGAATGCACACAATTTTATTGCAGTCATCTCTGTACTGTTTACACATGTATGCCACAACAGGATATTCTCCAAATTTACCGCTAAAGGAGAAAGGATCTCCTTTAGCGGTCTGTCTTGTAGCAGATCTGGAGAAGCATCTGACTTAGGACGCTGTTGTTGAATGACAGTCTGATGAGGATACTCAGGGTTGTCCATAATGTTCTTCATTTGATGAAGTATCATTCTTTGCACAGCCATCTCCAGGTGTTCTAGAAGGGTCCCCAGAACAGAACCAGCCTTCTTTATTAGCTTGTTGAGATTTGTTACGTCAATTGCTCTGATGCTGCTACACCGACAGACGATGGCAGAGAAGACCACACTGTCCACAACAGACTTACAGAACACATGTAGCATCTTGCTGTAAACCCTGAAGGACGTAAGCTTCATCAGGTAGTACAGTCTGATCTGTCCCTTGTTTTAGACAGCTGCACAGTTGCATAAGATAAGATAAGATAAGATAATCTTTATTGATCTCACAATGGAGAAATTCACTTGTCCCATCGGCTCAATAATCAAAAGTCAGAAGAAGGAGTTTAACACAGTTATACAGCTATTTACAATTCTATACAATCCTATGTATAAATAGGTTATTGCACATATGTTATTATACACTTTATACATGGTTATTGCACAGGCGTATTGCACAGGTTATAGCACCTTGTATAAATACATATATTTCTCCAATTTTAGCTTCCCTCCATTGGCTTCCTGTTAAATCAAGAACAAAGAAAAATATGACAATTAAAATAATATTATCTCAATACATCACACAGAAGTTTTAAAGTATACATCAAAGGAGCTATAAGTAATATTGACACCTTGTGGCTCAAATCGGTACAACAGTTTGCCTATCACAACAATCCAATATGCCGTTTTATAAATGGTGTGTTATGATGTTGTATTCTGTTCTAGTTCCTGGCTTCCATGTTTGCAGGCTGCTTCTCTTTAGCCAAGATAAAATACCAAATGCTGCGCTCTGTGTTGGGAACCCTTGGAATGCTCATATTGTTCAATTGAATTGAATTGAATTGAATATGATTGGCTGAGGAACCAGGAAGTAAACACGGGTTACACTCTGAACCGAAGTAGTTCCAGACAGTACCTCTAGGTTTCAAAGGAGAAAAACGTGACTAGTTGATGGAGAGGACCAATTGTTTCTAGGGAATGTTACTTCCATCCTGGGTGAGAAATGAGAATGATCTAGGTTGATTTTATAGTAAATATCTTACTTATAGCTCATTTAATTTTGCCCTCCAAAAACCTGTACAGGATTTGATCTTGAAGCATATGACCAATGGATGACTTTGAATATTTAAATGCTTTTATAAGTGAAATCATGGTCAAATACAGGGTATCAACAAACCATTTACATCTTTTCAGGTCGCGCTTGTACATGAGACACTCAAGGGACTAACCAGTATAAATAAAGAATTAATAATAATAAAAAAATTTACAGCACTTTAAAAAAAAACAAAAAAAAAACAATGTTGTTGATTATGTGAAACTAATACAATATGACAAAATGTACATTTCCAAGCAACTTCTGACTAAATGCTGCCCTTCAACAACTTTTGTATCATTCTTTTGTATTATGAAAAAAGAATAGGTGAAAAGGACTAATAATATTGGAATGTAAAAACTCCGAAACTACAAGCAGAAACGTTTTGAAAGATGAACAAACCTGATTAGTTTTTATCAAGTGAAGCTGACAGGGGAGTTAGTCTGAACCATAGTTATCAGAAAATCCCACTGGTGATTTTAACTGGCATAGGTAAAGCTGGTTGTATTCTGTCATACCAGGTTTTCGTCTCCATGACAGATGCTCTATCTCCCGTTGGCTCCAAGCCTATAGTGAAAGCTCAGTGGAATTTAACCATCCACAATTCAAAAGTCATCAACATCAACTCCTCCAGCCCACTTCACCACCTGCTGCAGTGTTCGATACACCCCAATTCATCCTAAAGTAACAGATATAGCTGCATGTGTGTGGAAAGTGAGTGAAAAGAGGGAAGTGTGCCAGATTCAACCCAGCATAACTGGGATCTTAACCTGAGCAGCAGAATCTTATATGGTTAATGGCAGGAAAAATATTCTATAATATTGTATGTAAAACAATTTATTTTTATTAGGAACATTTTCTGCTTGTGAAAAACTTATTTTTTCTATTCTTTAGGATGGATGGTTGTATATTGTTAAATCTCTTAAACGGCAATTAAGGAAGAGCTGACAGTCACTTATCTAAAGAGTCATTTATCCTTTGTTAATTTCTAACAAAATGCTTTTATTGTGTTTTTTATGTTCACATGGTTGTAAGGCAATTTAGCCCCTAAGAGCAATTTTGAGTTAGCTTCTGAATTAAGAGGAAAGTGTCAGACAACAATAAATGATAAAGGAGTTGTTGAAGTACAGTATATTCTTAGCAAGAGACATCAAAAGAGGTACCACAGTGGTATGTGCAGCCATTAAATACATTGTGGCATGTGGGAGGTGATTTATTCTGCATAGTCATTGCATGCAAGAAATTGATGACTAAACTTTCAGTACTTTTTGGATGTCCACCTGGGCATCTTGCTTTGCTGCATAACCCCCTCACATCAGACAACAGAAAATAAGACAGTTCATGTGTGGGTGAGGCTCTAGTCCTTCTCAGGAATTACCCAACAAGCTTTGGCACTAAGTTAGAGGATGGATTTTGCAACCTTGAGCTAAATTATCAGACAGGTCTGTTATGGCTTTTCCAGAGGAGGAAGAGTGAGAGGTTATTAGGCAAATTTTGTCAAATTATCCCAGATGTGTAGGGGCAACACCACCGAACAGTGGCAATGGCTTTCACAACTACAAAGGGTTCATCTTGTTCACCTTCCTAGCTGCTTGTGCCACAAAGTACAAATCCATATACACTGATAAAGGACCTTATGGAAAATACAGTGATTCAAGAATGTCAGTACCTACTTTGTATACCAGCATATTTAGGAAAAAAATCCTTCTTCCACCCCAGCTCTACTGCTTGGGACTGATATCATGACTCCACCAGTTTGTGGGTGATGAAGCATATCCACCAACACCATCTACCCTCACAATTTATGAGCTTTTCAAGTTTGCTGTTAGAAGCAGTGCATTGCACCTTGTTTTATTGTATTCTTTTGAAGTACTCTGAATATTGTTGCTATAATTATCTAAAAACGTGCCCAGAATAGTGTGCTACCAGCAAGAGCCCTGGTTTAAATAAATCCCTTGGTTCGGATTCCTCCCATTCCTAGTGTCCATCCATCCTCTTCTGCTTATCCGGAGTTGGGTCGCGGGGGTAGTAGCTTCAGTAGGGAGGACAAGACTTTCCTTTCCCCAGCCACTTGGGCCAGCTCCTCCGGGGGAATCTCAAGGCGTTCCCAGGCCAGTCGAGAAACATAGTCCCTCCAGCGTGTCCTGGGTCTTCCCCTGGGTCTCCTCCCGGTGTGACGTGCCCGGAACACCTCACCAGGGAGGTGTCCAGGAGGCATCCTAACCAGATGCTCGAGCCACCTCAACTGGCTCCTCTTGACGTGGAGGAGCTGTGGCTCTACTCTGAGTCCTCCCCTGATGACTGAGTTCCTCACTCCATCTCTAAGGGAGAGCCCAGACAAACTATGGAGAAAACTCATTTCGGCCGCTTGTATCCGGGATCTGGTTCTTTCGGTCATGACCCAAATCTCATGACCATAGATGAGGGTAGGAACATAGATTGACCGGGGATAAGTTTATTTTAATCTCCTAACCTTTAAAGAGCTGGACCAAACAGACACAGTATGAGTTTCACAAGCTTTTTGCAAACAGGGGAGAGAGCTGTTAGAAATCTAACAGGACACCGAGGTGTCTCTGCTCAACTCCGAAGGTACTTCCCCTTGCAGGCCTTTTTATTTCATGCAAGCAGGATGCGGTTACATTTTCACAAGACTGCATTGTTACAATCAACTCCTTATCTGGGCTTCCTTTCCACTGCCTTCTAATCATGATCAATCAAACCAGTTCTGGCTAGTTCATGATGCTCCTTTGTGGATGCAGCAGTCATGTTACTTCCTCCCCCCAAGGGTCAAATGAGGGTCAAATGAGCACATTGTATCTCCATGCAAACATGTCCACAAGCAGAGAGAATAGCAGAGACGTGATCCTAAGGCTATCAAAACGGATCCCCTCAATACCTTGGCTGCGCCTAGAAATTCTGTCCATAAAAGTTATGAACAGAATCGGTGACAAAGGGCAACCTTGGCGGAGTCCAACTCTCACTTGAAATGAGTCCGACTTACTGCTGGTAATGTGGACCAAGATTTGACACCGGTCATACAGACACCTAGTACCGGGCAGCTTATTAGAGGGCCCGGTACTCTATACTCCTGGAGTACCCCCCACAGGACCCCCCGAGGGACACGGTCGAATGCCTTCTCCAGATCCACAAAGCAGATGTAGATTTGTTGGGCAAACTCCCACGCACCCTCCAGGATCCTGCTGAGCGTATAGAGCTGATCTGGTGTTCCATGGCCAGGACAAAAACCACACTGCTCTTCCTGAATCTGAGATTCAACTATCCAACGGACCCTCCTTTCCAGAACCCCGGAATAGACCTTACCAGGGAGGCTTAAGAGGGTGATTCCTCTGTAGTTGGAACACACCCTCCATTCCCCCTTTTTAAAAAGGGGGACCACCACCCCAGTCTGCCAATCCAGGGGAACTGCCCCCGATGTCCACGCAATATTGCAGAGCTGTGTTAACAAATACAGCCCCATAACATCCAGAGTCTTAAGGTACTCAGGGCAAATCTCATTCACCCCCGGGGCCTTGCCACCAAGGAGCTTTTTAACCACCTCGATGACCTTGGCACCAGAGATGGGAGAACCTGACCTGAAGTCCCCGGACTCTGCTTCCTCAATGGAAGATGTGTTGGTGGGATTAAGGAGGTCTTCGAAGTATTCCGCCCCTGCTGACATGCGACGTCCCAAGTCGAGGTCAGCAGCACGCCACCCCCACTATAAACAGTGTTGGTAGTGCACTGCTTCCCCCTCCTGAGACGCCAGATAGTGGACCAGAATCGCTTTGAAGCCGTATGGAAGTCTTTCTCCATGGCCTCACCAAACTCTTCCCACGCCCAAGGTTTTGCCTCAGCGACCAGCCGAGCCACCTACCACTTTGACTGCCTGCACATATCAGCTGCTTCCGGAGTCCCACAGGCCAAGAAAGCCCGATAGGACTTCTTCATCAGCTTGACAGCTTCCCTCACCACTGGTGTCTACCAGCACGTTCGAAGGTTGCCACCGTGACATGCACCGACAACCTTGCGGACGCAGCTCCAACTAGCCGCCTCGACAATAGAGGCACGGAACATGGGCCACTCAGACTCAATGTCCCCCACCTCCCTCGGGACGTGTTCAAAGCTCTCCTGGAGGTGGGAGTTAAAGCTCCGTCTCATGGAAGACTCTGCCAGATGTTCCCAGCAAACCCTCACAATATGTTTGGGATTGCCAGGTCTGACTGGCTTCCTCTCCCACCATCGGGGCCAGCTCACCACCAGGTAGTGGTCGGTGGAGAGCTCCACCCCTCTGTTAACCCGAGTGTCCAAGACATGCGGCCGCAGGTCAGATGAAACAACAACAAAGTTGATCATTGAACTACGGCCGCGGGTGTCCAGGTGCCAAGAGCACATATGGACACCCTTATGCTTGTTCGTTATGGACAATCCATGACGAGCACAGAAGTCCAACAACAGAACACCACTCGAGTTCAGATCAGATGAGCCGTTCCTCCCAACCACGCCCCTCCAGGTCTCACTGTCATTGCCCACTTGAGCGTTGAAGTCCTCCAGCAGAACAAGGAAGTCCCCCTCCAAGGACTCCAAAAAGGGTGGGTAGTCTGAATTGCTGTTTGGCGCTTAAGCACAAACAACAGTCTGAACCCATCCCCCCACACTTATGCTGAGGGAGGCCACCCTTTCATTCACTGGGGTAAACCCAAACGTACAGGCACCAGGATGAGGGTCAACAAGTTTGCCAACTCCTGCTCGGCACCTCTCACCAGGGGCAACTCCAGAGTGGAAGAATGTCCAACCCCTCTTAAGGAGACTGGTTCCAGAGCCAGAGCCATGCGTCGAGGTGAGTCCGACTATCTCTAGCTGGAACCTCTCAGCCTTGCGCACTAGCTCAGGCTCCTTCCCCACCAGAGAGGTGACATTCCACATCCTAAGAGCCAGCTTCTTCAGCCGAGGATCCGAACATCAAGGTCCCCGCCCTCGACTGCCACCCATTACACAACGCACCCGGCCCCTCCTACAGGTGGGGAGCCCATTGGAAGGGGGACCCATGTTTCCTCTTTGGGCTGTGCCCGGCCGGGCTCCATGGGTAAAAGCCTGACCACCAGGAGCTCGCCAGCATACCCCAACTCCAGGCCTGACTCCAGAGTGGGGCCCCGGTGACCTGCGTCCGGGCGAGGGAACATTGCATCCATTTGTTTCAATCATCATAAGGGGTCTTTTGGGTGCTCTTTGTCTGGTCCCTCACCTAGGACCTTTCTGCCTTGGGTGACCCTACTAGGGGCATAAAGCCCCTGACAGCATAGCTCCTAGGGTCATTGGGACACTCAAACCCCTCCACCACGATGAGGTGGTTGCCCAGGGAAGGGCATTCCTGGTGTGTATATATTAATTACTTTAACAGGGTTACAGCTCAAGTAAGTTACAAAATAAACGTACGCTTTAACAAATAGCTCCATGAGTGCAGCTTGGGGTAATAATATGTTTGTCACTGTAGTCATCATATTCAATTCAGTTGTATTTATATAGCTCCAATTCATGATCCATGTCATTTCAAGGCACATTCCAAAGTCAAATTCAATTAGATTATACAGATTGACCAAAAAAAAAATCCTGTCTAAGGAAACCCAGTAGATTGCATCAAGTCTTGACAAGCAGCATTCGCTCCTCCTGAAGTAGCGTAGAGCCACATGGACAGTCGTCTGCATTGTCCATGGCTTTGCAGCAATCGCTAATACTGAGCCAGCATGAAGCGACAGTGGAAAGAAAAACTCCCCTTTAACGGGAAGGAAAAACCTCCAGCAGAACCAGGCTCAGTGTGAACGGTCATCTGCCTCGACCGACTGGGGGTTAGAGAAGACAGAGCAGAGACACAATCAGAGAGACCAAAAAGCACATAAGAACACATTGATCCAAGAACTTTTTCTACGTTATATGGTAATAGTCTTCCCTGGATGATGTCACAGCTAACAGAACGCCAGACCAGGTTGTTAAAGAAATGTGAATGTAATAATTTTCTTTTATTAAGGAATGTTCTACTTTTTTTAACTTCACACAGGAAGAAACAGATGTTTCTCCCAGACAAGGAATGTCTTGCTGTATATGTTAATCCTACACCTCTTTGTGTGCCAACCCCATGTTGTAAAACCCCCCTTGTCCCTTATTTTGTTTCTTAACCCCCATGTTGTGAACTCCTGAATCCTCCGGTCCCTTCTTTGATGTCTGACAGTAAAGGCAGAAAGACAGAGGTAGCCCAGCGCAGACGGACCCAAGACTGTGATGGAACAGGCCTCACGTTTCTTGCTCCTCTGCCCTCTTTCTGTGGGAAGAGTCTAAACTTGTGTTTGTGTTGGTTTTCTTTCCAGGATAAAAGGGTTATTAAACTTAACCCTATCAGCTGGTGCCGTGAGCCGGATCCCAACATATCAACTCGCTGACGAGAGGAGCAACGCACTGAAAACCACTGAACGAAAGTCCGTCGCATAAGCAGAAGTAAGGAAAAGTCAGGTTTAAGTCCTGAATGGTAGATAAAAAAAAGAATCAGGTTTAAGTCCTGAAAGGTAGATTAAAAAAAAGAATCAGGTTTAAGTCCTGAAAGGTAGATAAAAAAAAAGAATCAGCTTTAAGTCCTTGTCATGGTTTGTCTTGGATGAACCCGGACACAGCACACACACACACAGAGCTGGTTTCCAAAGTTTATTGAGACAGCAGGTAGTGGATGATGAAGCCAAAGTCATTTACCAGACGGAGGTTGCAGGGGTACAGGAAACTGGCAGGCGAGAACAGACCGGAGCAGACAGGAACAGAACCAGGAGACGAGCACGAACGAGACAGGCATGGTGTTCAGGAGACGAACCGGCGCCCAGGACAAACTGAAGGCGAGTCTTTATAGTGGTGAGAGCAGGTGGAGTGAGTCCAGGATGATTGCAGTCCTGTCAGGTGTTCCCAATCAGGGCTGCACTGGGGAAGGAGCCAGGAAGTGTTCAGAATGCAGCCTTCAGGCTGCATCGTGACAGTCCTGAAAGGTAGATAAAAAAAACAATCAGGTTTAAGTCATGAAGGGTAGATAAAAAAAAAAGAAACAGGATTAAGGTGCTGGAAGGTATATAAACACAACGCAAAAGTAAATAGGATGGGTTCAGGACAAAGTAGAAAGGGAAATCCCAGAGGGGATGAAAAGTTTATGTATCAGATTGATCCAAGTAATTTAAAATACTTGGAGAAGTGGAAGAAAAAGTATAATATAGATGGTGTGTTGAAAGTGAATCAATGGGAAAACGTTGTATGTCGGCTAGAAACAAGCGCTAGTGCAAAAACAGGAAGAAAAAACAGAAAAAAATAAGAGCTTGAAATTGTACGCTGTTGGTTAATTCAAGCAAAAAATAGGCAGGATACGCGAGCTAAAAATAAAGCAGACCGTCAGACAACTGTAATGTTCGTGCGCCCTGAAGATAATGAAACGCAACCGCGCGACCGTAGGTAGAGACAGCCCCGACCAGCAGGAGGGGGTGGAGTAGCCGATGGAGCGGCACGTCAAAGCCCCACTTCATCACCTATTTGGTTCCCTACAATTTTAGGCTCTAAACAAAAAAGAACCCGCCAGAACATTACTTCAGTAACGCAAACTATGGTAGCAACTGAAGAAAACAGACCACCACCATATAATCCCTTAAACCCCCCCAAGGATGTTTCAAATCTGTACCCAGACCTGGATGGACAGAGTAAATCAGATCACTCATTATCTACAGACCAGTCCAAAGGCTTGTATCCTATGGTGCAGGTCGCAAATCCTGATGTAGGAGCTCAGCAGCCTCAAACAATCCCAGTTTTCCGTCCGTGGTCGTTAGAGGAAGCTAGGAAGGCTGTGGAAGGTGTAATTTCTCCGCAGGAAGATCCAGAATTATGGATCCAAGACATGGAGGGAATTTATAACTCATATGGTTTAAATGGACATGAGTTCGGACAAGCCTTACAGTCATCAGTGGGAAAACATTGGGGAAAAATAAGAACGAATTATACAGGCAGAACCCCACAAGGCGGAGTATTTGAACATCAAGAGCAAATGGTGATCGAACAAAGACAACAATGGACAGCTGTCGCAGACTCCACGCGTGCAGTTTTCTGCAGGAGGGCGGATAATGGACATTTGGGGTCTATAAAACAAAAAATAGGGGAAGACGTAGACGCGTTCAAAATGTGTTTTGAAAAAGAATATAGATTTCACAGTGGCATCCCGCTGACGGAGATGACACACCATATCAGCAACAGCTAAAAAAATATGTTAATGGGAGGTTTCCAGCCGCATATATCTGCGTGGGTTAAAAAACATTTAGTTACACTGGGAACATCTAAGGTAACCACAGTTATGGAATATGCGCGTCACACCGAGAAACATGCAAAAAAGGGAGGTGGTGCTACTGGAGGGGGGTCACACATTTTCTGGGCAGATCCTACGTGTGACCCATACGATATGTTTTGTGTTTTGTGTGCGGCGCTCCTTTTTTCCCCCCCTTTCCCAGAGTTCCTCTGTGCTGACAGGCAGGCAGGAGGGATCCAGGAGGACTGCCCCCCCCCCTTTTCTCCTCGCCGCCCTGGTCTCAAAGCCTCCATTCCATTAACTCACCACGCTGCTCCTCACCTAATCTCTGTGACCTCTTCAGCTGAGGGACAGGGTCCCCCCCCCCCATACAGGATGGAATGAAAGCTGTCCGTGTAGAACATGTAATGTCGCTGCAACAAAATCCTCCTGTGTTTTATGCACTATGCTTACTGTCACTGCTCCAAATAAAAGAGAAAAGCGAACTCATGCATAATGCTAGAAGCACATTGTCAAATCCAGAGGATGAAATTCCGTTACCTTATCTACACACCACTGTGAATGTATGCTTAACTCCAGGTGAAAGGTATGTAAAACAGTTTCTTAAACAGGAAACTACAATTGTGGCTACACAAAATGTGTACACAGATGGGAGTTCATTTGCAGCAGTTACCGTTATGCTTACTACACAGATGCAAAAAATGTATAGCTTACCGTGGGTTCCATATTTGTCATTGTTTAAGACCAATGAAACACAGTGGAGAGACAGGCCCGCGTTTAAAAGCTGCAGAAAGTGCGTCTGATTTTCAGCCGTGTCCACACAAAACAGGCTGGCTCTACAGCCCTAGCACAGAACTATGGAAACAGCCTTACAAAGTTCTGTTCAATACAGAACCTCGCGTCCAAGATTTACCATGAGATAAAATAACCCAACATTTTTTGCTATCAGGTTACAAATAACCTTAAAGAACCACTGTGCTTATCATCCACAAAGTGCAGGACTTGTGGAAAGAACAAATGGGACAGTTAAATCCAGGCTTAAAAAGTTCATGGAAGAAACAAAGAGACCATGGCCAGAATGTCTGGACCTAGTAAAACTGTACATGAGAATAACTCCAACGAGCAGCGGTTTGACTCCATTTGAAATAATACATGGCAGACCATATAAATTACCGCTGTTCACAATACAGACACCATCTAAGGAGACCACAGACTATTCTCCCTGCTGCCCTCTGGAAAGAGGTTTCGCAGCATCCGCTGCAGGTCCACTAGGTTCTGCAAAAGCTTTTTCCCTGCTGCCATCAGACTGTTGAACTGCTGAACTGCTAAAGTATAAAAACGGACTGTGTACCACATTCGATTCGCTGATTTGCACATCTGCACATTTGCACATTGTATCGTATCCTGCAAAATTGCTGCTGCACCTTACCGGGAAACGTACTGCAAAACTGTGTACAATGCAACTGTCTACTTTTAAATCATTGCTGCACCTTACTGCGTATTTGTTTACATTTGTTTTACACTGTTTACATTTCAACTGCCTACTGCTCACTGCTGCACTTTATCCGGAAGTCAATTGAAACTTATCCTGTAAGTGACTGCGATTTATCACTGCACTTTATCCTGTACTGTAATTCACCGCAAGGTATCCTGTAGAGTTACTGCAATCTTTCTGAGCTGTGTGAAAGCGAAATTTCGTTCTGTATCCACTCTGTGTATACAAAATGACAATAAAGAAAGTCTAAGTCTAAGTCTAAGTCTAAGTCTAAGGAGGAAGAAAAAACTCTTGCAGACTACATGAGAGAAATGTTGCAGTCTAAAGAAGTGTCCAATGCAAATTCACTGCCAGAAGAACCATTTTCTCCTCAGGATCCACAAACAGTGAGACCAGGGGACTGGGTTTTCATCAAAGTCATCAGAAGGAAGAACTGGGCAACCCCAAGGTGGGAAGGACCATTCCAAGTGCCACTGACCACGCCAACAGCTGTGAAGATCGCTGAAAGACCATCCTGGATTCACCTCAGCCACTGTAAGTTACAGAGAGTGTTAAATAGCCTACCTAAGGTTGGAACAGTGCCACTCGTCTCAACGTCGGTGAAGATATCAACTGATCCCTGTTCTTTAGAGTCCTGGGTAAAATTAACATCTCTGTTAACCTAGCAAAAAATGGGGTTCCCATGGAGATGGGGCTTCCTTTGCATTGTGGCTGTTGCGTGCATTATCTGTTTGAGTCCAGACCTGCTGAGTAAGAGAGGAAAGAGGTTCATCCACTCCACTGCCATGAAGATTTGGCTGGGAAATCTCCCAGACCATCACCCAGACAACTTGTGGCAGGTGTATGTGACGATGTTGGCTGAAGAGAAGAACATGAGTAACTGCTACGTATGCTCAGTGATGCCCAGCTCCACCAGAAAACCCACCCTGTATGCTAAGAGCATGCCAGCAGGAGACGGAACGTGTTTCCTGAGGACTGCCCTCATACCTGTGTTTGCACCTGGCTACATAAAAAAAATCGCACAGTGTGCATACGCTCATTGAATGGATCATATTGTGATGTGAAGTTATTTTCTACCTGCAACAACACCACCCGCATTTTCCCTTTCACCAAGAAAGTCAGAAATTACGTAGGAAGCCTGAAGGCCCAGGTGGATCGCGATGATAAACATCCTGTGTGCATACAGTCACCTTTCAAACCTGGCTGCAAGAAACTGGGCCAGGTACAGGGGTGCCAGGCTAACCTCACTGATCTGTTTCCAAACTCCACGTTAACCCGGGACTACATAGCGTGGGCATCTATACCTATAGAAGGAGGATGGTTCCTGTGTGGTGGAAACAACATTTACCCATCACTGCCCCTCAGCTGGTCAGGTACATGTGCACCTGTGTTTGTTTCTGACCACACTATCATCACCTCAGCTCAGGCTGTTAAGGACCATCACTCCGCTAATAGGAGGAGAAGAGAGATCAGCTCCAGCTCAGGTTTCCAACCCCATGATCCCATATGGGGTTCCAACGTTCCCTCTGAACATAAGCACTGGAACACAGCGAGTAAAATAGGACTTTCACTTTTCAATCCATTCACAACGTGAATCCTCAGTTAAACAAAACATTATTTGATGAAATAATAATCTGTTTAAGTAAAACAACCAAAGTTCACCTTAAAGAATGTGAATTGTGGTTAAATTAGCTTAACTAATTCAGAACAACATTTGACATGTGTTTCAACCCATTCACAATGTAAATCCTGAGTTACACAAAACATTATTTGAGGGAATAATATTTTGAGGAATGATTTGCTCAGTAAAATGATTACCTTATGGCCGATCTTATTAATGCGATTCTCCCTTCGGGCGCCTGGGGTCGCTGTAGCGATCGGTCGCTAAATCGGTTAAAGTCTAAAGTTATCAAAATTGCCTTTAAACCGACATTAATATTCGATATTAATGCGGGAATAAGGCTCATAGCTCTATCGGCCGACGGCGGAGCAGAAAGGTTAAGCTTTATGCTTTAAAACAAGCTCCTTTTGAATGTCCGGAACCAGATGTTAACAGAAGTTAATAGCATTTTGGCTAGCGGGCATTCGGCGCTAACAAATAAGGGCTTTAGCTTTATTTTTAGTCATAATGAATGGGCTGGATGACATAAACATTAATGTCCCATCAATGTATGAAACCCTTGTGGAGATAACCTTAGTTATAAACATAAAAACACACTCGACAATGACATGGTACCGAATGCTAACAATGAGCTATCATGTTAGCCCTTTGTTTTAAAGCAACCATGTATCCAAACGATTTACAAAACATTTCCCAATAAACCTTTTAACTTCTCCTTCAGCTCTCTGGCCAAACCTGTCTTTTGCCTCGTGTGAGTTCTGTCCACTTTGGCCATCCGAGGAAGGAGCACTGAAAAGCAGGAAAGTTATTGGCTGTTCTTGGCGGGCTAGCGTTTAGCTCTGCAGCTATGAGCTAACCAACAGCGTGGTCGGGCAGCTTGGCGAAGCGTGGTCAGGATCGGAGGCCTGGTCTCTGCCACGTTCTCTGACCTGGATGCAGTCCGATTTAAGCAGGTTCTCCTCAGCATACAGTCCGTCTGCCGGCTTTTCAGCTCCATCTGGGGTTCGCTTCCTGTAACGGCTGAGGAGAAATAAAACAAAGCTGTTTTTGGCAGGCAGGGTCCTTCCTCCTGCTCTCGACGCCAATAACAGCATAACTATAGAGATAGCTCAGGGTAACCCTTGCCACTCTAACTATAAGCATTGTAAAAAAGGAAAATTTTAAGCTAAGTCTTGAAAGTAGACAGGGTGTCTGCCTCACGGACCAAAACTGGGAGTTGGTTCCACAGGAGAGAGGAGTCTGATAACTAAAAGATCTGCCTCCCATTCTACTTTTAGAGACTCTAGGAACCACCAATAGAGTTTCAGAGTCTGAGAGCGAAGTGCTCTGTTAGGAACATACGGGGGAATCAGAGCTCTGATATATGATGGAGCTTGATTATTAAGGGCTTTATATGTGAGAAGGAGAATTTTAAATTCTATTTTTGATTCAACAGCAAGCCAATGAAGGGAAGCTAAAATTGGAGAAATATGATCCCTCTTGTTGATTTTGATCAGAACTCTCGCTGCTGCATTTTGGATCATCTGAAGGCTTCAAACTGCATTTTGTGGACTTCCTGATAGTAAAGAATCACAATAGTCCAGCCTTGAAGTAACAAATGCATGGACTAGTTTTTCAGCATCACCCCTGGACAGAATATTTCTAATTTTGGCAATAGCTGGTAAAAAAGGAAACTCTGGAAATCTGTTTAATATGGGATTTAAATGACATGTCTTGGTCAAAAATAACACCAAGATTTTTTACTTTATTACCAGAGGCCAAGTTAATGCCATCCAGATTAAGTGATTGATTAAGAAGTTTATTTTTTGAGGACTCTGGTCCAAAGATTACAACTTCTGTCTTGTCAGAATTTAAGTGCAGGAAATGTAAAGTCATCCAGCTTTTGATGTCATCAAGACATGACTGCAGTCGAAATAATTGATTGGATTCATCGGGATTTATGAATAAATATACCTGAGTGTCATCAGTATAACAGTGGAAATTAATCCCATGCTGTCTTATAATTTTGCCAATTGGAAGCATATATATAGTGAAGAGAATTGGTCCAAGGACTGAACCCTGTGGTACTCCACAAGTGACCCTTAATCTTTACCGTATGTTCAAGTCTTTCTAGGAGAATATTGTGATCAACTGTATCAAATGCAGCACTGAGATCTAACAGGACAAGTACAGACACAAGTCCATTATCTGAGGCCATGAGAATATCACTAGTGACCTTCACCACAGCTGTTTCAGTGCTATGATGAGCTCTGAAACCTGACTGAAACTCTTCAAATATGTCATTACTTTGTAAATGTTCACCTAGTTGATTGGCAACTACTTTCTCAAGAATTTCCGTTAGGAAAAGAAGATTAGATATAGGTCTGTAATTTATTAAGTCATCTTGATCAAGAGATGGTTTCTTAAGTAAAGATTTAATAACAGCTACTTTAAAAGCCTGTCGTACATATCCATTTACTAAGGATAGATTAATCATGTCTAAAAAAGGGGCATTGATCAAAGGGAATACCTCCTTAATTAATTTGGTTGGGATTGGATCTAACATACAAGTAGAATGTTTAGATGAAGCTAAAATTATTAGACAGCTCAGAAAGCTCTACTGCTTCTAAACAGTTCAAACACCGATCAGGTTCTGAATATTCCTCTAACACTGCCTCACATACTGAGGATGAGGTAATCATGTTTGGGAGGATGCCAATTATTTTATTTTATAAGATTAGGATAAGATTATTTTTATACTCCTCTATTAATGATGAAAAATATGCTACTGCTGTATAAAAAGGGTCTTTTTATACAGCAGTAGACTGTTTTTCCATATTAGGTAGGATTCCTCATGGTGTGTAGAGCGCCATTTTCTCTACAGATTCTCATAGCTCTAAATTAAACCAGGGAGCCAGCTTCCTGTGAATAATCACCATCTTTTTCAAGGGAGCTACATTATCTAATGCAAAACGCAATGAGGAAGTGACACCGTCAACAAAAGATGACTGACCAGAAAATTTAGAGATCTTAATAGTTTTGCCTTTTTACTCTGTTTTCCTGTTAATGATATACGTTATCTCAATGATTGATATATCAAGAGTATCAATATTTTGATGGGAGAATTGATTTTAGAGCATAAAGATCTGGTATCAGAGGTATTTATATTTTAGTATTGATCAACACATCACTAACTTCAGTCCAATGCTGGTGGACACTGAGAGTTAGCCCAATAAATGGAAACAGCCAATCCTGGGAGACACCGCCTTTTTGACTACAAGTGTGTCAGTCATGATAGCAGGCTTCTTTTACAGTTATTGTTTTAAGTTTGGTTTCTGGTCTTGTTTTGAGCCTCAGCATTTATGTCTGGTCTAATTACTTACTCTGCACACCTGCCTAACTCCAGCCCTCCTGCAATCACCTCTCACCGGTTTCACCTGCTTCCTCCTCCATATAAACAGTTGAGACCAGACATCAGTGTCAGGTCCTCTTGTTGAGTTATGGGTGAGTCTCCTTCTGCAAGATTCTGTTTTTGATTTGCTTTTGGATTTTTGACCCCCTTTGTCTCCAGTAACCTGAGCCATCCTGTTCTGTCAGTTCCTGCCCTACCTGCACAACTGGACTGTTTGTTTTTATGCCATTTTTGCTACAACAGGTTTTTTTTGGATTTTGTCTCTGTTTTTAATTTCTGTTATTAAAATCCTTCTTTTTAAAGAAACCTCTGCTGGTCTGGCTGAATTCTGGGTCCCCTGCCTCTGGTCATTACAGTACGACCTGGCCAAGTTTAGGATCCATCGCCAGACCAGCACGTTTCTTTTTTTTTACTTTTTCCCTGCTTTAATTATTTTTTTCTCAAGATGAGCCGGCTGCAATCCCGGAGCTCTGTTCTCTGCAGAGTTGAAATCCAGGGGGCATCTTTTGAGGGCTCCAGATTAGTGCTCTGCCCCCCCCCGGGTACGGTCCAGGACGGCACCTCCAAGGGCGGAGCGCATTGCCGCAGCCGTCCCGCCGCCGCAGACATCGTCGAGTGGTTGAAGCCTCGGCTCCTGTCCCTGAGGGTCCGCCGCCAGCAAGCGATGTGGAGACCCAGGAGGTTTTACCGCCAGCGGGCGAAGTGGAGGTCCAGGAAGGTCCGCCGTCAGCGGGTGACCAGGGGGAGTATGTGGCCTTGGAGAATAAAATAAGAACTTTCGCCCCCATAATTAAGCGTCTCAGGGAGGCCCTATTCGCCCAATATTCGGAGGAGCTGGAGCAGAAATTAAAGGAGGTGGAGGGGCATTACAGGTCAGCCCTCCAGGCTTTCTACAGCCGACCTGTGTCTGCCCCCGAGGGTCCGGCCGACGTCTCGGCACCTGAACCTAGTCCCCGAGGGTCCGGCCGACGCCTCGGCACCTGAACCTGTCCCCGAGGGTCCGGCCGACGCCTCGGCACCTGAACCTGTCCCCGAGGGTCCGGCCGACGCCTCGGAACCTGAACCTGTCCCCGAGGGTCCGGCCGACGCCACGGCACCTGAACCTGTCCCGAGGGTCCGGCCAACGCCTCGGCACCTGAACCTGTCCCCGAGGGGGTCCTGGAGGACCCGCCTCCGCTCAAGTCCCGAGAGGGGGTCCTGGAGGACCCGCCTCCGCTCAAGTCCCGAGAGGGTGTTAAGAAGGACTCACCTCCTCAAGTTTGTGTGTCCCATGAGGGGGCCCGGGGGGAACCGCCTTCGCCTCTGCTCAAACCCCAAGATGGGGTCCTGGAGGACCCGCCTCTATCATCCTGCGACATGGGACCCCAGGAGGGTCCGTCGCCGACCTGCAACGTGGGAACCCAGGAGGGTCCGTCGCCGTCCTGCGACGTTGGAACCCATGAGGGTCCGTCGCCGTCCTGCGACGTTGGAACCCAGGAGGGTCCGTCGCCGTCCTGCGACGTTGGAACCCAGGAGGGTCCGTCGCCGTCCTGCGATGCGGGGACCCAGAAGGGTCCGTCGCCGAACTGTGAAGTGGGAACCCAGGGGGGGTTACCACTGGTCCAGGAGGTGGAAACCCAGGTGGATGCTTCTTCCTTCAGGTACCCCGGGCCTCAGGAGAGGGCCCAACACCCGGGGCCCCCTAGAGATTTTGATCCTCTCAACGCCTTTCTGAAGCCTCAGTCCCTGGTTGCCCTGGTTGACAGTCAGGTCTGCGAGAGGCTTTACTGGCTGTCACTCCCGGACTCTCTCCAGAGACTAATCACAAGACTCTTTTTGTTCAAGGGACTGACAGCAGCCTGCAGTCAGGCCTCATCAGCAGCCTGCAGTCAGGCCTCATCAGCAGCCTGCAGTCAGGCCTCATCAGCAGCCT
Organism: Fundulus diaphanus; assembly: GCA_037039145.1. Lineage (NCBI taxonomy): Eukaryota > Metazoa > Chordata > Actinopteri > Cyprinodontiformes > Fundulidae > Fundulus > Fundulus diaphanus. Next base: position 7,487,410 of record CM073129.1, on the reverse strand, counting down.
GCAGTCAGGCCTCATCCGCAGCCTGCAGTCAGGCCTCATCCGCAGCCTGCAGTCAGGCCTCATCCGCAGCCTGCAGTCAGGCCTCATCCACAGCTGCCGGTAGCCCGGGGCCTCCTGAAGCCGGTAGCCCGGGGCCTCCTGAAGCCGGTAGCCCGGGGCCTCCTGAAGCCGGTAGCCCGGGGCCTCCTGAAGCCGGTAGCCCGGGGCCTCCTGAAGCCTGTAGCCCAGGGCCTCCTGAAGCCTGTAGCCCAGGGCCTCCCGTAGTCAGTAGCCCGGCGCCTCCCCCAGCCTTTAGTCCGGCGCCTCCCCCAGCCTTTAGTCCGGCGCCTCCCCCAGCCTTTAGTCCGGCGCCTCCCCCAGCCTTTAGTCCGGCGCCTTCCCCAGCCTTTAGTCCGGCGCCTTCCCCAGCCTTTAGTCCGGCGCCTTCCCCAGCCTTTAGTCAGGCGCCTTCACCAGCCCTTAGTCTGCTCTCTCTCTCTCCAGGCGTCGGCCTCTGAGGGTCCTGTTCCGCCGCCGTCCGCCGGAGAACCTGTCACGCCGGGGCCGTCCGCCGGAGAACCTGTCACGCCGGGGCCGTCCGCCGGAGAACCTGTCACGCCGGGGCCGTCCGCCGGAGAACCTGTCACGCCGGGGCCGTCCGCCGGAGAACCTGTCACGCCGGGGCCGTCCTCCGGGACGACCGCCAGAACATCTGTCTCGCTGGGGCCGCCCTCCGGGACGACCGCCAGACATTCGGTCACTTAGTGTTTGGACTCTGTATTGTTGGGATTCGCCCTTTGAGGGTTGTTTTTTGTTTTGGACTTGTGCTTTTTGTTGTTGTGTTCTTTTTCTGACTCTAGCCCTCCAACCTGTAGCCCCCTCCACCCGCCCGGTCTGACTTTTGTTTTGTTTTCTTTGGACTTTGGAGGGCATCTGGTATCCGCCCTTGAGGGGGGGGCTCTGTAATATTCTGTCTTGGTTCCTGTTTATGACTTGGTTAAAGTTAGCTTTTCCCTGCTTTTTGGTTTAGTTGGGTTTTAGGTTCTGTCATAGTTGGAGTTCTGTCTTAGTTTTGGTTTGTGTCTTAGTGTGAGTTTTGAGGCTTCTTTTACAGTTATTGTTTTAAGTTTGGTTTCTGGTCTTGTTTTGAGCCTCAGCACTGATGTCTGGTCTAATTACTTACTCTGCACACCTGCCCAACTCCAACCCCTCCTGCAATCACCTCTCACCGGTTTCACCTGCTTCCTCCTCCATATAAACTGTTGAGATCAGACATCAGTGCCAGGTCGTCTTGTTGAGTTATGGGTGAGTCTCCTTCTGCAAGATTCTGTTTTTGATTTGCTTTTGGATTTTTGACCCACTTTGTCTCTAGTAACCTGAGCCATCCTGTTCTGTCTGTTCCTGCCCTGCCTGCACAACTGGACTGTTTGTTTTTCTGCCATTTTTGCTACAACAGGTTTTTTTTGGATTTTGTCTCTGTTTTTGATTTCTGTTATTAAAATCCTTCTTTTTAAAGAAACCTCTGCTGGTCTGGCTGAATTCTGGGTCCCCTGCCTCTGGTCATTACAGTACGACCTGGCCAAGTTTAGGATCCATCGCCAGACCAGCACGTTTCTTTTTTTTTACTTTTTCCCTGCTTTAATTATTTTTTTCTCAAGATGAGCCGGCTGCAATCCCGGAGCTCTGTTCTCTGCAGAGTTGAAATCCAGGGGGCATCTTTTGAGGGCTCCAGATTAGTGCTCTGCCCCCCCCCGGGTACGGTCCAGGACGGCACCTCCAAGGGCGGAGCGCATTGCCGCAGCCGTCCCGCCGCCGCAGACATCGTCGAGTGGTTGAAGCCTCGGCTCCTGTCCCTGAGGGTCCGCCGCCAGCAAGCGATGTGGAGACCCAGGAGGTTTTACCGCCAGCGGGCGAAGTGGAGGTCCAGGAAGGTCCGCCGTCAGCGGGTGACCAGGGGGAGTATGTGGCCTTGGAGAATAAAATAAGAACTTTCGCCCCCATAATTAAGCGTCTCAGGGAGGCCCTATTCGCCCAATATTCGGAGGAGCTGGAGCAGAAATTAAAGGAGGTGGAGGGGCATTACAGGTCAGCCCTCCAGGCTTTCTACAGCCGACCTGTGTCTGCCCCCGAGGGTCCGGCCGACGTCTCGGCACCTGAACCTAGTCCCCGAGGGTCCGGCCGACGCCTCGGCACCTGAACCTGTCCCCGAGGGTCCGGCCGACGCCTCGGCACCTGAACCTGTCCCCGAGGGTCCGGCCGACGCCTCGGAACCTGAACCTGTCCCCGAGGGTCCGGCCGACGCCACGGCACCTGAACCTGTCCCGAGGGTCCGGCCAACGCCTCGGCACCTGAACCTGTCCCCGAGGGGGTCCTGGAGGACCCGCCTCCGCTCAAGTCCCGAGAGGGGGTCCTGGAGGACCCGCCTCCGCTCAAGTCCCGAGAGGGTGTTAAGAAGGACTCACCTCCTCAAGTTTGTGTGTCCCATGAGGGGGCCCGGGGGGAACCGCCTTCGCCTCTGCTCAAACCCCAAGATGGGGTCCTGGAGGACCCGCCTCTATCATCCTGCGACATGGGACCCCAGGAGGGTCCGTCGCCGACCTGCAACGTGGGAACCCAGGAGGGTCCGTCGCCGTCCTGCGACGTTGGAACCCATGAGGGTCCGTCGCCGTCCTGCGACGTTGGAACCCAGGAGGGTCCGTCGCCGTCCTGCGACGTTGGAACCCAGGAGGGTCCGTCGCCGTCCTGCGATGCGGGGACCCAGAAGGGTCCGTCGCCGAACTGTGAAGTGGGAACCCAGGGGGGGTTACCACTGGTCCAGGAGGTGGAAACCCAGGTGGATGCTTCTTCCTTCAGGTACCCCGGGCCTCAGGAGAGGGCCCAACACCCGGGGCCCCCTAGAGATTTTGATCCTCTCAACGCCTTTCTGAAGCCTCAGTCCCTGGTTGCCCTGGTTGACAGTCAGGTCTGCGAGAGGCTTTACTGGCTGTCACTCCCGGACTCTCTCCAGAGACTAATCACAAGACTCTTTTTGTTCAAGGGACTGACAGCAGCCTGCAGTCAGGCCTCATCAGCAGCCTGCAGTCAGGCCTCATCAGCAGCCTGCAGTCAGGCCTCATCAGCAGCCTGCAGTCAGGCCTCATCCGCAGCCTGCAGTCAGGCCTCATCCGCAGCCTGCAGTCAGGCCTCATCCGCAGCCTGCAGTCAGGCCTCATCCACAGCTGCCGGTAGCCCGGGGCCTCCTGAAGCCGGTAGCCCGGGGCCTCCTGAAGCCGGTAGCCCGGGGCCTCCTGAAGCCGGTAGCCCGGGGCCTCCTGAAGCCGGTAGCCCGGGGCCTCCTGAAGCCTGTAGCCCAGGGCCTCCTGAAGCCTGTAGCCCAGGGCCTCCCGTAGTCAGTAGCCCGGCGCCTCCCCCAGCCTTTAGTCCGGCGCCTCCCCCAGCCTTTAGTCCGGCGCCTCCCCCAGCCTTTAGTCCGGCGCCTCCCCCAGCCTTTAGTCCGGCGCCTTCCCCAGCCTTTAGTCCGGCGCCTTCCCCAGCCTTTAGTCCGGCGCCTTCCCCAGCCTTTAGTCAGGCGCCTTCACCAGCCCTTAGTCTGCTCTCTCTCTCTCCAGGCGTCGGCCTCTGAGGGTCCTGTTCCGCCGCCGTCCGCCGGAGAACCTGTCACGCCGGGGCCGTCCGCCGGAGAACCTGTCACGCCGGGGCCGTCCGCCGGAGAACCTGTCACGCCGGGGCCGTCCGCCGGAGAACCTGTCATGCCGGGGCCGTCCGCCGGAGAACCTGTCACGCCGGGGCCGTCCTCCGGGACGACCGCCAGAACATCTGTCTCGCTGGGGCCGCCCTCCGGGACGACCGCCAGACATTCGGTCACTTAGTGTTTGGACTCTGTATTGTTGGGATTCGCCCTTTGAGGGTTGTTTTTTGTTTTGGACTTGTGCTTTTTGTTGTTGTGTTCTTTTTCTGACTCTAGCCCTCCAACCTGTAGCCCCCTCCACCCGCCCGGTCTGACTTTTGTTTTGTTTTCTTTGGACTTTGGAGGGCATCTGGTATCCGCCCTTGAGGGGGGGGCTCTGTAATATTCTGTCTTGGTTCCTGTTTATGACTTGGTTAAAGTTAGCTTTTCCCTGCTTTTTGGTTTAGTTGGGTTTTAGGTTCTGTCATAGTTGGAGTTCTGTCTTAGTTTTGGTTTGTGTCTTAGTGTGAGTTTTGAGGCTTCTTTTACAGTTATTGTTTTAAGTTTGGTTTCTGGTCTTGTTTTGAGCCTCAGCACTGATGTCTGGTCTAATTACTTACTCTGCACACCTGCCCAACTCCAACCCCTCCTGCAATCACCTCTCACCGGTTTCACCTGCTTCCTCCTCCATATAAACTGTTGAGATCAGACATCAGTGCCAGGTCGTCTTGTTGAGTTATGGGTGAGTCTCCTTCTGCAAGATTCTGTTTTTGATTTGCTTTTGGATTTTTGACCCACTTTGTCTCTAGTAACCTGAGCCATCCTGTTCTGTCTGTTCCTGCCCTGCCTGCACAACTGGACTGTTTGTTTTTCTGCCATTTTTGCTACAACAGGTTTTTTTTGGATTTTGTCTCTGTTTTTGATTTCTGTTATTAAAATCCTTCTTTTTAAAGAAACCTCTGCTGGTCTGGCTGAATTCTGGGTCCCCTGCCTCTGATCATTACAGGCAGGTTGAATCGAAATGACGCAAAAGCCATTTTGCAAAAACCTGCCGCACCCTACTGGAAGAAGGTAAGAACAACACCACACCTTTGCTGCACAAAACCGCATACCTGGCATCACACTCCCTTAATGGTCATCTCCTGGTGACTGATCTGGGTAGAAGCAGGGGATCTTTCGTAATCGGTTATCAGAGATAGTTTCATGATGAAGTGGCCTGGAATCCAGGAGTGATCCTCTGAACCATTACTTTCCTGGGGTGTCCATTAGGTACTGGACACACCGACCTCTAGGATCAGAGTCAAGGATGTGGCGGACTGTGTATACGGGATGACCATCGACGAACCGGGCGGGTGGAGGGGGTTTGGTCAGAGGACACAAGGAACTGGACAGGACGGGCTTGGAAAAGTGGGTGCTGATTTGATGAAATGTTCTTTGGATTCCTTAAGAGTGTCTCCCAGTTGCCTAATAATAATTAGCTGAATTAATCAGAAAATAAGTCTGACTGCCCTGTACTGGGATTCATTCCAAGAAATTCGGGTGCTAAAGTGTATGAATCTTCATCAGTACCACCAGAGCATCTGCATAGCATAGCATTGGATAGCATTCATTTGTAAAAAAATAAGTATTTACATTTTGTAGTATGGGTGCTTACTTGCAGTAAAAGTGTTGTCTTTAAAAAATAGAAAAATACACCACAGCCTGAATACAACACTTATGCCACAAATTCTGTAACAAGAATTGCTGGCAAGAACTTGCAAGAACAACGTACTTATTCAAGAATATCTGAATTATAGAACGATGAGGGTGGAATTTAATTTAACTTAAATTGCACAATCTTTATATGCGACTGAAACTTAAGATAGATAACCAAACATTTGCTGGGTGTACAAACAAAATCCAATTCAGGAGCCATAGGCTACAGTTTGCAGATACTGAATTAGATTAGAACCGAATTGTGAATCGTAATTTTATTTCTTTTATGTAAAATATAATAAATTAATATGATTGACTGATTGTAGTGGTAGATGTGTATTAAAAAAAACAAAAAGATTTGAATAAATACTTTAAAACAAAGTCCCCTAAACTATATTATTATCTGTCATATCTAGCAGAATTTAATATTACCATTACAAGGGAGGACTACGGCTTCATCTTTATCGTCAAACCACTGTAAACATCATCCGCAAAAAAACATGGTGTGTGAATGTTTGCTTTATTTTGTTTCTAATAAAGTACATGTGTAAAGTGATGAGTGGTTTGTTGCAGCCATTTCTTTAAAACTCAGACATCAGCATTAATCAAATGGATGACAGAGAAGACAGGAGCTTTATAGGGAGTTTTTGTACCTTCCCCTGAGGGAGAAGCTGATGACTGTATCAGCAGTAACATTCAAAGGGTTGAGTTGACTGAGGAAGAGATGGGAAATAAGAAAATGTGGAAAACACTTAGATAGATTAAACACAGTGGGATGAGAGAGGACCTTGTTTTTATGTGCATATGTCTGCAAATGTGCTGCCCTGTGTGTGTGTGTGTCTGGTGCGTGTTGAAGAGTCTTGGATACATTTCAGGTCCCAAGTAACCATCCATTACAGATTAGCAGTGAGTCTGCCTTTTTTAATATATGGAACCTATCAGTAATCTAGAAGACCTGTTTTCAATGAGAAACATATCACTCCAATGTCAGCAACAGCACTATTTGCTTTAGTGGTGTTCAGTGTTGTGGAACTGGGAAATGGTTTTAAACTGCTGTTATGGGGGGCAGCGAGGGGGGGGGCACTGTATTAAGCCCCTGGTCACGCTACAAATACTCTCTTTTGCCTGCTGCTAAGTTGGAGCAGCATTGGGGAGAATACTCTCATCTTCCTCCACCCAACAAGCATTCGGAGAACATATGGAGGCTGGATCGAAGCTAAGTCTGCAGCCTATCTTCTGCATAAACAGATGCTGTAGTAAAGAATCCATCTATACCGAAACCAACCTTCTGACTTTTCTAAGCTGTTGCAGGAAAGCTGAGTATGCTGCAGCCTCCAGAGAACGAACACAGACATGCCAGCAAGGCTGTGCGGAGGTCCCCGCCGCTGGAAAGGCCATGCAGAGAGCCCATGCTTTGACCCCTCTTCACAGGCTGAGTTCACGCCCTCCCCGGAGCTGTGTACAGCTCGCCCAGCCAGTCCTGGCTTCCCAAACGATAGCTGTTTCCATTTTCAAGCTAGCCGCCTGCTCGCTGCTCAGAGAACCAGTCTTCACCCTGCCCCAACTTCTTTGAACTAGATGCCCAAAGTCAACCAAACTGATACATAGGCACAGACAGGTGTGGCAGAGTTAGGCAAGGGAAGCAAAGTGGTTTACTTAATGTATTTTCACTGTGTTTTTAAAGCTTGACCAAGCTAACATGCTAGCTCCATTAGCATTCTGGAAACCAAGCTTTGCTGATGTAACTTAGTGTGTGTTTTTACAGATATAACAAACTTTATTTCCAGAAGGATTGTGTACATCGATATTAATGTTTGTGTTGTCCGGTCCACTCATTCCGACCAAATAGAATTTAAGTCTTTTAAATTAGCGCCGAATGTCCGCTGGCATCAGCCACTAATTAGCTTCTGAATAACTTATGGCTATGGCCCTAGTAAATGCAACTACAGTTCGCTTTCAAACATAATGTTTGTGTCATTTTTCTTAAAGGTTAATGATTTCTACTTAGCAAATAATTTTTTAAATGTTATTTTCTCAAATAATGTTTTGTTTAAGTCAAGATTTGCATTGTGAATGCGTTGAAACACATATCAAATGTTGTTCTAAATTAGTTAAGCTAATTTAACCCCATTATGTATTCTTTAAGGTGAACTTTTGTTCTCTAATTTGGATCTGCAGTGAACCAGGATTCACTGAATCAATCTGATGATGGTTTTCAACCATTTCATTTGTCTTTTTGGTTCCTTTGTGTGTACATAGTTCCTTGGCTTCTTTTTATCTTAATTTTTCTAAGTAGTTTAGTTAAGTTTCACTAGCCTAGTAGAGAGGATTCTTTGATTGTGATATATGTTTATTTCAGGTACACAACATTCTATAGCTGTGTTCTCTGGATGTTAATTTTATTTCTGTTAATAAATTCTAAAACTTCAAGCAAAGTTGTAACTTCTATATTCTATATCTGTGCAGAGTTTGCTGTTAAAAGAATGCTAGTGCTCGAATCGCCCTTTCAACTATTGTCCTAATAACAGCTGTTTGGGCTGATATTCACCAGACAATACCTAACAGAACAATAAATAACTTAAGACCATGCACAATGGCACAACAGGATTCATCTATAACATTTAGCAAATTTAGAGCATACAAGGTGAGGGATTTTGGCCATTCCTCTTTGCACAGTCACCCTATACTGTCCAGAGTCTGGAGACTGTGACAGTCATAGAAGAAGCTGCTGATTCGGCCATATGCTGTGGATCATTTTCCTGCTGAAAGACCCAATGGCAACCCATTTCCACAAAACTGTCATGGTGCACCAGAAGACGAACAAAATAAATTATATAAACAATTCAGAAAAAAATTAGCATCTGCACAAGAGGGTGCAGCATGAAAATGCTGTTGTAGGTGTGCCAGGCCCCACGGTGGCGTTGTGACACTGCCACAGAAACACACAAAAACACTAGGCATGCGCAGACAACTTTTGTGAAGTATAACACACCAACAAAGTTGTTTTTGCCAAAAATGACGATGAAGAAATTATTTCGTTAAGGGTCCTTTTTCTGTAAAGATAATAGGATGCTGACGAGATGAACATGGCTAATTGATGATTAAAACATGAAAAGACGTGTGTGGTTTCATTGACAGGTGAGACTAGACGAAAGTTTTATTAGGTGATCTGTCCAACATTCAAAATGCATTACATTTCTGCCTATTGTGCATGAAACAGTTGGTCAAAAGCGGAATAGTAGCAGCAATTCTGCACCAGATTGACATTATAGAGTAGACCCCGCATCGATTGCTATGAGGTATTGGCGGTGATGAGATTTGGGCCCACCATCTTGAAATGGTTTCCAGCTCTGCTCAGTGTAATGTGTTTAGCAGGAGCAGTAAACTGTCAGTGCTGTTATTTAAGCAGAACTTGCTGAATACTAGTTATAATTATATATATATACACATATCCATATTCTAACATGCCTATCCCCCTCTCCAAAGACGAGACCAGAACAGAATAGAATGAAAGAGGACCTGACAATGAGTCTGACAACACTGACAGAATATATAGGAGAGGAGACAGAAGAACACAGGTGAGAGGAGTAAGGCAATTATGCAGAAGGAGAGGGAGGGCAATGTGATGGCAGGGGTAGGAGGAGAGCTGAGTCTAACAGGAAAACATGATGAATGGCCAGACGTGAGGGAATAACCTAACAAGACTAAGGACAGGCAGGCAGAACATAAAGATCAAACAGAACTGCTAAAAAGAATAGTAGCTAACAAAGACACCTTTAAATCTAACACATACAAGAATAAACTACTACAAATAATAGAGAACCGAAAACTGACCAGGGGCAGAGTATGCAAACACTTAACAATATTAAAAGTGCAAAACATAAACAGACTGCAGGATCCCCAGAGAGCTACAAGAAGTAATCAAACACCTGGGGATCCTGACAGTGACCAGTTATACACCATGGAAATAAAGCAGCCACTGACCAAAAGCGTGGCCCAGCACAGAAGAGCAACATTATTAAGTTAATATTTGGCATTTTACACTCTGCTGACCAGTGGTCACTATTTCAGGTATGAAAATGTTCTCTCCTGGATAAGGAGGAACGTTAGTTGGAGAGGGGAGTAAAGGTAGCCTTTTTTGTGATGAGAAAGCCCCCATTATTATACAGGGGTGGAGGGTGCATTTGATACAGTTGATCACAATACTCTCCTAGAAAGACTTGAACATGATGTAGGGATTAAGGAAAAAGGCTGGTTTAAATTTTATTTATATTCCACTTTGTTCATTTTAATAATAAATCTTCAAACTCCAGGGTTACTTGTGTAATACCTGTCATGATTTAGAGGTGTCTGGTTATGGTTTTGATTTAGATTCATGTTTTTCTTGTCTTTTATATTCTATAGGTCTTGCCATATTCAGTTATTAGTTTTGCCATAACGTTCACTTTTTCATATTTTAGATTTGTTAGATGTTAGTCCTTGTTACTGCATTTCTTTACTTTTTGCCTTCTAGTTAGTTCTTGCATTATTTTTTACTTCGAGTCTTGTATTTGTGTCCTCAGTCAGATTATGTACTTGTATTTCTATTCAGCTCCATTCATGTTTATTTTAGTCTGCCACCGACTACCATAGCTCCAGCCAGTTCACCTCATTCTATCCATCTGTGCTTTGCTCATTATCCAGCATTTGTGTCACCTGGTATGCTGCCTATTTCTACCTGCCTCTCACAGTCATTCTCTGCCAGATCGTGAGAAAGCCATTGTGTGAGTAAACCTTCTACCATACCTTGTCTGCCTGCCTGTTTTGACCCTGGCCTCAATTTTATGGATTTTCTTTGTTTGCGGTGCCCTTGCTGGACACCTCATTGGGTATCTGATTCTGAATGTGACCTTGGACTGTTTTGACCACGATTCCAGCCTAGTCCTTTGTTTGTGTCTGCCTTCTCCTGCTTGTCATCTCCTGCTGTGAGCAGTCTGCCATGCCCACATCTGCTTTTGTTTAATTGTTGTTGTTTTTTTACTAAAAAAATCCTTGAAAGCGCAACTCTGTCTGGCTTGAATATCTCTGATCTGCTGCTCAAAACAGTATCACAGGGTGCATGTTACTTCAAGGCTGGACTATGGTAATTTTTTACGATCAGGAATTCCACAAAATGCAGTTCAAAGCTTTCAGTTGATCCAAAACACTCTAGCAAGTGTTCTGATGAAAATTCAGAAGAAATATCATATCTCTTCTATTTTAGCTTCCCTTCATCGGGTTCATGTTAAAGCAAGAATATAATTTAAAGTTATCCTCACATTTAAAGCCCTCAATCAAGTTTATCATACATAAGAGACCTGATTGCTACATATGATCCTAACAGAGCACTTCAATATCAGACTGCAGGTCTACTGGTGGTTCCTAGAGTCTCTAAAAGTAGAACAGGAGACAGATTATTTAGTCATCAGGCCCCTCTCTTGTGGAACTAACTTCCAGTTTTAGCCTGTGTCATAATGCTAGGCAGATAGTGCTCAGTTCACAGGTGACACGGAGGCAGGAAGCAGTTTGAGTTTTATTTGGATAAGGTAACAGATGACCAGATAGATGTCAGAACTGGAACAGGACCATTGCAGCACTGAGGGAGAGAGAGGTAAGTGAGTATCTTGGTGTTTTACATGAATCCAGCAGATGAAACAGAGTGGTCTTAGCTTACAGATGAGGACCAGAGGATGGTTCCAGGAGGAAATGAGTCACCCACTGAGCTGAGGTTGGCTGGAGGTTTAGTGGCTGAGAGCTGATTACTGCAGTTTTGTCAGAACCAAACCTCAAACAGGAAGAACTTGGAGAGGGGAGGAAGGGTTCACCTGAGCCCACGTGGAGGAGATCTCAACAGAAGCTGGATCTGAGTCAGGACTTTGAAGCAACTAGAACAATACCAGAACATCTGAGGAGGAAAGCAGCACAGGACGCAAGAACAGGCTAATCCTGAGAAGACAAGAAGGTCTTTCCAATACGTGGTCAGGTTACCACATTGGAAGCGCTGACTCCTTCCCTCTTCTTGTTTCCTTTATTGTCGGATTGCAAACAACTTACAGAGGCATACCGCCACATACTGTACAAGAGCGTGTAGCTCTATATATTCCACCTACTATATTCTATTTTTTAACTTTACAATGTGTAAAAATAAAAATATCCATCCATCGTCTTCCACTTATCCGGGGTCGGGTAGCAGCTTCAGTAGGGAAGCCCAGACATCCCTCTCCCCAGCCACTTGAGCCAGCTCCTCCGGGGGAATCCCAAGGCGTTCCCAGGCCAGCCGAGAAACATAGTCCCTCCAGCGTGTGTCAGGATCTGGGCTTTGTTTTGGCTGTTCACTAGTGATGTTACGTTATGTGCCGAGGCTTCGAGGCGTGTGTCGAGTAATGGAGGGGGCGTTTCCGCAATGCGCGTATCGAGGCTTGCTTCATTTGGGGGAGGAGCCGAAAACGATGACGTCCGAAGCCTCGCTGGCCGGCTGTACCACGTGACTGCTTCAGGAAGTGGCTCAGATTGTTGCGCGGGGTTTGACGGCTTTAAAAACTCCACAAGCTCCATTCAAAATGTGGGTTGTTGTAGGAGAGTTGCGGTCAGTTGAGAGAGTGGATAGAGTTTGGATAGTAGAGTTTGGATAGTGGTTATTTAGTTTGAGAAAGTTAGTTTGGTGTTTGGAGAGTTTAGGAAAGAGATACATAGGAGATTTAGGAGTGCGAGGACAGGATAGGAGTAGGATGGAGCAGGCGAGAAAGAGGAGGATGTCCCCTATGTGGGAACATTTTGATTTGATAAGCCCTAACAAGGTAAGGTGAACTGAACATTTGCAGATGCATTAGGTTTGCTTATGAGGAACTGTATTTTTCACTGTTTCTTATTTTGTGTAAAGGTGAGGTGTTTATTGTGCTCCAAGGAGTTGGGGTACAATAATAACACCTCATCCATGCTAAGGCACTACCGTGCCTTGCATGAGAATAGGGATGAAACTGGAGCTTCACCCAGCCAAGGTATTTCATTACTATATTAAAAACACACTTTCACAATTTTTGCATGCTGATGTTTGCTTGTTGTGCAAATAAAGACAGGTAACAGACACTGTATTTATTCCCTTTTAACCAGCCACCAAAAAAGCAGAGCTGGATGAAGCTCTAGTCTCCATGATAGTGAAGGATACCCAGCCTTTCACTATTGTGGATGACGTTTGTGTCTAACCTGGATCCCAATTATGTTCTCCCTACAAGGCAGGTATGTGTGGGTCCATACATGAAACGAATGACTACATTATTGTATGTGTCACAATTCAGCAATATCCGTCCGTCCGTCCGTCCGTCCGTCCGTCCGTCTTCTTCCGCTTATCCGGGGTCGGGTCGCGGGGGTAGCAGCTTCAGTAGGGAGGCCCAGACGTCCCTCTCCCCAGCCACTTGGGCCAGCTCCTCAGGAGGAATCCCAAGGCGTTCCCAGGCCAGCCGGGAGACATAGTCCCTCCAGCGTGTCCTGGGTCTTCCCCTGGGCCTCCTCCCGGTGGGACGTGCCCGGAACACCTCACCAGGGAGGCGTCCAGGAGGCATCCTGACCAGATGCCCGAGCCACCTCAACTGGCTCCTCTCGACGTGGAGGAGCAGCGGCTCTACTCTGAGTCCTCCCCGGATGACTGAGCTCCTCACCCTATCTCTAAGGGAGAGCCCAGACACACTACGGAGAAAACTCATTTCAGCCGCTTGTATCCGGGATCTCGTTCTTTCGGTCACGACCCAAAGCTCATGACCATAGATGAGGGTAGGAACGTAGATCGACCGGTAAATCGAGAGCTTCGCCTTTTGGCTCAGCTCTCTCTTCACCACAACGGATCGGTACAGCGCCCGCTTCACAGCAGACGCTGCACCAATCCGCCTGTCGATCTCCCGCTCCATCCTCCCCTCATTCGTGAACAAGACCCCAAGATACTTGAACTCCTCCACTAGGGGCAGGACATCCTCTCCAACCCGGAGAAGGCACTCTACCCTTTTCCGGTTCAAGACCATGGTCTCGGATTTGGAGGCACTGATTTTCATCCTGGCCGCTTCGCACTCGGCTGCGAACTGCTCCAGTGAGAGCTGTAGATCACGCCCTGATGAAGCCAATAGGACCACGTCATCCGCGAATAGCAGAGACGCAATCCTAAGGCCACCAAAACGGATCCCCTCAACACCTTGGCTGCGCCTAGAAATTCTGTCCATAAAAGTTATGAACAGAATCGGTGACAAAGGGCAACCTTGGCGGAGTCCAACTCTCACCGGAAACGAGTCCGACTTACTGCCGGCAATGCGGACCAGACTCTGACACCGGTCGTACAGAGACCTGACAGCCCTTATTAAAGGGTCCGGTACTCCATACTCCCGGAGTACCCCCCACAGGATCCCCCGGGGGACACGGTCGAATGCCTTCTCCAGATCCACAAAACACATGTAGACTGGTTGGGCAAACTCCCATGCCCCCTCAAGAACCCTGCTGAGGGTATAGAGCTGGTCCAGTGTTCCACGGCCAGGACGAAAACCACACTGCTCTTCCTGAATCCGAGATTCGACTATCCGACAGACCCTCCTTTCCAGAACCCCTGAATAGACCTTACCAGGGAGGCTTAAGAGTGTGATTCCCCTGTAGTTGGAACACACCCTCCGGTCCCCCTTTTTAAATAGGGGGACCACCACCCCAGTCTGCCAATCCAGAGGAACTGCCCCCGATGTCCACGCAATGCTGCAGAGCCGCGTTAACCAACACAGCCCCACAACATCCAGAGCCTTAAGGTACTCAGGGCGAATCTCATCCACCCCCGGGGCCCTGCCACCGAGGAGCTTTTTAACAACCTCGGCAACCTCAGCCCCAGAGATGGGAGAACCCGACCCAGAGTCCTCAGGCTCTGCTTCCTCGATGGAAGACGTGTTGGTGGGATTAAGGAGGTCTTCGAAGTATTCCGCCCACCGACGCACGACGCCCCGAGTCGAGGTCAGCAGCACACCACCCCCACTGTAAACAGTGTTGGTACTGCACTGCTTCCCCCTCCTGAGACGCCGGATAGTGGACCAGAATCGCTTCGAAGCCGTACGGAAGTCTTTCTCCATGGCCTCTCCGAACTCTTCCCACGTCCGAGTTTTTGCCTCGGCGACCAGCCGAGCCGCCTGCCGCTTCGACTGCCGGTACACATCAGCTGCTTCCGGAGTCCCACAGGCCAAAAAAGCCCGGTAGGACTCCTTCTTCAGCTTGACGGCTTCCCTCACCGCTGGTGTCCACCAGCAGGTTCGAGGGTTGCCGCCGCGACATGCACCGACAACCTTGCGGCCACAGCTCCGACTAGCCGCCTCAACAATAGAGGCACGGAACATGGTCCATTCAGACTCAATGTCCCCCGCCTCCCTCGGGACGTGTTTAAAGTTCTCCCGGAGGTGGGAGTTAAAGCTCCGCCTCACAGGGGACTCTGCCAGACGTTCCCAGCAAACCCTCACAGTGCGTTTGGGCCTGCCCGGTCGGACCGGCTTCCTCCCCCGCCATCGGAGCCAACTCACCACCAGGTAGTGGTCGGTGGAGAGCTCCGCCCCTCTCTTCACCCGAGTGTCCAAGACATACGGCCGCAGGTCAGATGAAACGACAACAAAGTCGATCATTGAACTGCGACCTAGGGTGTCCTGGTGCCAAGAGCACATATGGACATCCTTATGCTTGAACATGGTGTTTGTGATGGACAATCCATGACGAGCACAGAAGTCCAACAACAAAACACCACTCGAGTTCAGATCAGGTGGGCCATTCCTCCCAACCACGCCCCTCCAGGTCCCACTGTCATTGCCCACGTGAGCGTTGAAGTCCCCCAGCAAAACGAGTGAGTCCCCAGGAGGGGCACTCTCCAGTACCCCTTCCAAGGACTCCAAAAAGGGTGGGTAATCTGAACTGCTGTTTGGCGCATAAGCGCAAACAACAGTCAGAACCCGTCCCCCCACACGGATGCGGAGGGAGGCCACCCTCTCGTTCACCGGGGAAAACCCCAACGTGCAGGCACCGAGATGGGGGGCAACCAGTATGCCAACCCCAGCTCGGCACCTCTCACCAGGGGCAACTCCAGAGTGGAAGAATGTCCAGCCCCTCTCAAGGAGACTGGTTCCGGAGCCAGAGCGGTGCGTCGAGGTGAGTCCGACTATCTCTAGTCGGAACCTCTCAACCTCGCGCACAAGCTCAGGCTCCTTCCCCACCAGAGAGGTGACATTCCACGTCCCAAGAGCCAGCTTCTGCAGCCGAGGATCGGAACGCCAAGGTCCCCGCCCTCTACTGCTACCCGTTGCACAATGCACCCGACCCCTTTGGCCCCTCCGACAGGTGGTGAGCCCATTGGAAGGGGGACCAATGTTGCCTCTTCGGGCTGAGCCCGGCCGGGCTCCATGGGCAAAAGCCCGGCCACCAGACGCTCGCCAACGTGCCCCACCTCCAGGCCTGGCTCCAGAGTGGGGCCCCGGTGACCCGCGTCCGGGCGAGGGAACACGAGGTCCAATAATATTACTCATCATAAGGGGCATCATATATATATATATAATCTCTTCCTTTAGGCTCTGAAGGCCATGGTGGAGGCCAAATATGAGTCTGCTAAGGCTAAAGTAGAGAAGGTGGCTGCTGTTAGCCTTACATCAGATATGTGGACATCCATCAACATGGATGCCTACCTGGCAGTGACATGCCACTTTGTGGAGGAGAATGAAAAGCTGAGCTCGGTGTTGTTGGGAGTGCAGGCATTCCCCTAGTCTCACACTGCTGAAAATATTGCTTGTGTGAAAGCCTCCCTGATGGAGGAATGGGAAATCTCAGGCAAGGTGACATGCATGGTCACCGATGGTGTTCCTAATATGGTGGCATGCGTGAGAGACCTGAAGCTTCGCCACCACATTTGTGTTGCTCACACCCTCAATCTTATTGTGAAGAGGGCGCTTGACCACCAACCTGCGCTCTCTGGCCTCCGGGCCAAAGCAAGGAAGCTGGTTGGCTACTTTAGAAGCAGCACCACTGCTAAGGTATCCTCTTTTATTTTATTCCAATATATAATGTTAATAGTTTGTCTGTACTCCTACTGCAGTGACTTAATGGCCTACTCTTCTGTATCTTTAAAGGAGAAGCTTACACAAGTGCAGCTTCAGCTGGGCATGCAAGCAACCAAGCTGATGCAGGAGGTGGAAACAAGATGGAACAGCACCTACTTGATGCTGCACCGTCTGGTGGAGTTGAGGGAGCCAGTAGGAGCGGCATTGGCTGGATTGCACACTGACATTCCCTTTTTAACTGCCAGTGAGTTTGATATTGTTGTAGCGTGCCTTTCGTTACTCTCTCCTTTCTATGACGCCACCATGGAGCTCTCGGCAGAACAACACGTGTCGGCATCAAAAGTTATCCCCCTCCTGAAGATGATAGAGAATGCCCTTCAGGAGGAGGACACCAAGTCGGCACCTGCAGAAGCAGTGCAAATAGGAGAGCAGCTCATCAGACATCTCAGGGAGAAGCTGCACATGCTCCAGTCAATGAGCATCTTGTCGCTGGCTACACTCCTGGATCCACGATTTAAAGTTATAGCATTTTTCAGCAACACAAAAGCTGCTGAAGCAGTGAAGCGCTTGACTTCAGAGTGTGCCACCGTAATCCGACGGAACCTAGAAGAGAACACTCACGAGATTCCCCAGGCTTCCACCTCTCAAGAATTCAGTGGAGGTAATCTTTTGTATTACATTTTGAGATTACTTATTCCTATTAAAACACTTACTAACCTGACCTGTGGTTTCCATTTAGGTAGCAGACTTTGGCAAAGATTGGACACTAGTGTCATGGAGGCAAAGAGGACTCCAAATGTCTCAGCAGATGCCACCGTAGAGGTCCAGCGCTACCTCTCAGAGGCGAACATAAGCAGGCTGGAGAACCCCCTGGAGTACTGGGCTAATCATCGGTCACTGTACCCCGATCTGTACAAACTTGCACTTATTTATTTATGCACCCCGGCATCATCTGTGCCATGTGAGCGTGTCTTTTCAAAGGCTGGAGAAGTAGTATCAAAAAAGAGAAATCGTTTGAAACCAAAAACTGTGGAGAAATTGTTGTTTCTTAATAAAAATGCATGAAATCATCCAAGTTACACAAGCATCAGCCTATTCATTACCCCCTCCCTAGTTCCATAAGCACTTTCACTGTCCTCTGCCTGATTAAGGCTATGCCATTTTTGTAGAGTCACAGAAAAACATTATTACACAACATGCCATATCACATGACACTCCTATTTTGGGAATAATTACACACAGAGAATACATTCAAACAATATTTTATTGTACACATGTGTTTACAAAATTTATGTAGACAAATGATTTCGTCCTACACCTTCTGTGAAGTCATTCCCAAGAGCCATAATAGACAAAAATGATATGCATCACACGTGTTAAGATACAGCTGGCTGTGATTATACAACTTGCCAGTAGGTGGTGCTGTGTGCACATGAACCGTCAAGAAATGAACCTTTTCTCGAACCAGTTGGCTGAGTGGTTCAATGCCTCATGAGGCTTCATCTCGCCATCACTACTGTTCACTGTTCACTCTCCTGCCTCAGGTTTTATTTCTGTTGTAGGTTCTGTCTTAGTTTTGTTTTGGGTTTTGATTTTGTTTATGTTATCAATTCACTTGGCCTGCTCAGATCACTTCTTTGTATCCAGCCTTTAATCAGTCAACTCAGTTCACCTGCCAGCTCACCTCTTTGACACCACCCTGTTACTCCCCTTCACCAGTCACCATCCAATCAGCTTCAGTTTACTTCCAGTCACTTACCTTCCCCTGATTAGCTCCACCCATTCCGGTATTAGTTTCACTCCATTCACCTGCTCACTCCCCTACTTATACCTGCCTCTGCCCCCTGCAATCTGCCAGATCAATTCGAGCCTTTTGGTGAGTCTTATCCAGCGGTCTTTTCTGATAATCCTGTGAGTATTGACCCAATCTGCCTTTTTGACTTCTGAGCCAGCCTGATCCCTGAACCTGTTTTTCCTGCCCTGTCTGACTGCTTACTCTAGTGATGGTGAGATGAAGCCTCATGAGGCATTGAACCACTTGAGCCAACTGGTTCGAGAAAGGGTTCATTTCTTGAAGCTTCATGTGCACTTGAAACCACCTACTGGCCAGGTGTATAATCACAGCCAGCTAGCTGTATCTTAACACGTGTGATGCATTGATTTTTTTTGTCTATTATGGCTCTTGGGAATGACTTCACAAAAGGTGTAGGATGAAATCATTTGTCTACATAAATTATGTATACACATATGTGTATAATAAAATATTGTTTGAATGTATTCTCTGTGTGTAATTATTCCCAAAATAGTAGTGTCATGTGATATGGCATGTTGTGTAATGTTTTTCTGTGACTAGAAAAATGGCATGGGCTTAATCAGGCAGAGGACAGTGAAAGTGCTTGTGGAACTAGGGAGGGGGTAGTGACTAGGCTAATTCTTGTGTAACTTGGATGATTTCATGCATTTTTATTAAGAAACAATTTCTCCACAGTTTTTGGTTTCAAACGATTTCTCTTTTTTGACACTACTTCTCCAGCCTTTGAAAAGACACGCTCACATGGCACAGATGATGCCGGGGTGCAAAAATAAATAAGTGCAAGTTTGTACAGATTGGGGTACAGTGACCGATGATTAGCCCAGTACTCCAGGGGGTTCTCCAGCCTGCTTATGTTTGCCTCTGACAGGTAGCGCTGGATCTCTACGGTGGCATCTGCTGACACATTTTGAGTCCTCTTTGCCTCCATGACACTAGTGTCCAATCTTTGCCAAAGTCTGCTACCTAAATGGAAACCACAGGTCAGGTTAGTAAGTGTTTTAATAGGAATAAGTAATCTCAAAATGTAATACAAAAGATTACCTCCACTGAATTCTTGAGAGGTGGAAGCCTGGGGAATCTCGTGAGTGTTCTCTTCTAGGTTCCGTCGGATTACGGTGGCACACTCTGAAGTCAAGCGCTTCACTGCTTCAGCAGCTTTTGTGTTGCTGAAAAATGCTATAACTTTAAATCGTGGATCCAGGAGTGTAGCCAGTGACAAGATGCTCATTGACTGGAGCATGTGCAGCTTCTCCCTGAGCTGTCTGATGAGCTGCTCTCCTATTTCCACTGCTACTGCAGGTGTCGACTTGGTGTCTTCCTCCTGAAGGGCTTTCTCTATCATCTTCAGGAGGGGGATAACTTTTGATGCCGACACGTGTTCTTCTGCAGAGAGCTCCGTGGTGGCGTTTTAGAAAGGAGAGAGTAAAGAAAGGCTTGCTACAACAATGTCAAACTCACTGGCAGTGAAAAAGGGAATGTCAGTGTGTAATCCAGCCAATGCCGCTCCTACTGGCTCCCTCAACTCCACCAGACGTTGCAGCATCAAGTTGGTGCTGTTCCATCTTGTTTCCACCTCCTGTATCAGCTTGGTTGCTTGCATGCCCAGCTGAAGCTGCACTTGTGTAAGCTTCTTTAAAGATACAGAAGAGTAGGCCATTAAGTCACTGCAGTAGGAGTACAGACAAACTATTAACATTATATATTGGAATAAAAGAAAAGAGCATACCTTAGCAGTGGTGCTGCTTCTAAAGTAGCCAACCAGCTTCCTTGCTTTGGCCCGGAGGCCAGAGAACACAGGGTGCTGGTCAAGCGCCCTCTTCAGCTCTCTCACGCATGCCACCATATTAGGAGCACCATCGGTGACCATGCATGTCACCTTGCCTGAGATTCCCCATTCCTCCATCAGGGAGGCTTTCACACAAGCAATATTTTCAGCAGTGTGAGACTGGGGGAATGCCTGCACTCCCAACAACACCGAGCTCAGCTTTTGGTTCTCCTCCACAAAGTGGCATGTCACTGCCAGGTAGGCATCCATGTTGATGGATGTCCACATATCTGATGTAAGGCTAACAGCAGCCACCTTCTCTACTTTAGCCTTAGCGTGCTCCTTAGCAGACTCATGTTTGGCCTCCATCATGGCCTTCAGAGCCTAAAGGAAGATATATATATATATATATATATATATATATATATATATATATATATTGCTGAATTGTGACACATACAATAATGTAGTCATTTGTTTCATGTATGGACCCACACATACCTGCCTTGTAGGGAGAACATAATTGGGATCCAGCTTAGACACAAATATCCTGAATCCAATGTCATCCACAATAGTGAAAGGCTGGGTATCCTTCACTATCATGGAGACTAGAGCTTCATCCAGCTCTTGTTTTCTGGTGGCTGGTTAAAAGGGAATAAATACAGTGTCTGTTACCTGTCTTTATTTGCACAACAAGCAAACATCAGCATGCAAAAATTGTGATAGTGTGTTTGTAATATAGTAATGAAATACCTTGGCTGGTTGAAGCTCCAGTTTCCTCCCTATTCTCATGCAAGGCACGGTAGTGCCTTAGCATGGATGAGGTGTTATTATTGTACCCTAACTCCTTGGAGCACAATAAACACCTCACCTTTACAGAAAATAAGAAACAGTGAAAAATACAGTTCCTCATAAGCAAACCTAATGCATCTGCAAATGTTCAGTTCACCTTACCTTGTTAGGGCTTATCAAATCGAAATGTTCCCACATAGGGGGAATCCTCCTCTTTCTCGCCGGCTCCATCTTACTCCTATCCTGTCCTCGCACTCCTAAATCTCCTATCTATCTATCTCTCTCCTAAACTCTCCAAACACCAAACTAACTGTCTCAGATTAAATAACCACTATCCAAACTCTGCTATCCAAACTATCAAAACTCTATCCACTCTCTCAACTGACCGCAACTCGCCTACAACAACGCACATTTTGAATGGAGTCTGTGGGGTTTCTAAAGCTGTCAAACCCCGCGCCAAAATCTGAGCCACTTCCCGAAGCAGTCACGTGGTACAGCCGGGCAGCGAGGCTTCGGACGTCATCATTTTCGGCTCCTCCCCTAAATGAAGCAAGCTTCGATGCGCGCATTACGGAAAAGCCCCCTCCATTACTCGACACACGCCTCGAAGCCTCAGCACATCACGTAACATCACTAGCTTACTCGTTTTGCCGACCTGATTCTGATTTTGGATTATCTGAGCTTGCCTGATCCCTGTCTGTATTCCTGCCTGTTTTGGACTGCCATTTTGTGTATCGACCCTGGACTGTTTTTTGACCACCGAGTCTGCTTATCCCTGTCTGATTTAATTTTGAGCTTTATTAAAGCCTTTTCATTTACCTTGCTTGTTTGGTTTGAATACTGGGTCTCTCTGCCTCTCCAGTTCTTGACAACATGTCCTGGGTCTTCCCTTGGGCTTCCTCCCGGTGGGACGGGACCAAATGCCCAAGCCACCTCAACTGGCTCCTCTCGACGTGGAGGAGCAGCGGCTCTACTCTGAGTCCTCCCCGGATGCAGACCCGGCGGCATGGGCGGGCATTGGGGGGCCGTGCCCGCCCTGTGAGCCAGCTGTGCCCGCCCTGGACTGGAAGCTGTCTTTTTATTTTTATTTTATTTATTTTTTTACCTCGGAGTGGCCATCGTCCTTTTAGTACTATCTTTGATGTGCCAGTCATACAATTTAACCAATCAAATCAACGACTGACGGCAACATGCTAGCCAATCACAGCTGGAGTGGGGCGGGACACCGAGTCATAGCATTCAGTCGCCGCCGCAGTTCGGTCGTGGTCACCGTTGGTGTCAGTAGAGCGGGATGAAAATTTGGTCTGATTACCAAACAATTACAAGAAGTGACAACGAAGCAGAGAGCGAGCTATTAGTTTCTGTTTGAAATGCCAGCACTGAAGTCTAAACTGGAGTAAACATTAACGCCAGGAGGGTTAGCTAGACAGCTAGCAGGGTTAGCTAGGACAGCTACGAGCACAAGCTGTTTTGCTCCTTGTTCTCATAGCTGCTGTAATTACAGAACCTGTTTTAGTCAGAATTGTTACTTCAGTCAGTGTTCAGCCTGACACCAGCGCTCATGTTTATTAGCGTGTAGCTTATGCTGGACTTTTAAGTTAAGACACAGCGCTACAGGTTACCCTATGTCACTGTTAGTTTCCAGTAACCCAAACCAGCATAAAACCTGCCCAACTTAAAATAAAAAACAAGCCCAAATCTCAAACTCTCTCATGTTAAAAGCACAGAACTATTAAACACATAAGAACATGCCATTAGCACACAACTGCGCCAAAGCAAAGAAAAAAACTGCGCATATGGGCTCCAAACAAAATGTACAATCAGACAACCAAATAACACACAAGATCTCTTTAACAATCAGGATATATCAACCGGAAAAAAATAAATTATAAATAGCTTCCCAACATGAGTTGTAAATCTACCTTAATATAAACGTAATTTCTCTCAGTATAGCTCAATTAAACATTTCTCTTACACGCAGTCATGAAATATTTTTAAGTTGATAAGTAGAACTCAACCCCTCTTGGGCGTTTACACTGACCAAACACTTGATTAACCATTATTCTTTTCTTGTTTTATAACTATTATTCATTATAACTATTATTCATTGATGATGTCAGATCGACAGATTCAACTTATTTAAAAAATAGATGACTATTTTGATATATTTTGTTAGTAATTCTTTCTAAAAGCCCAACAAATGTTATGAAAAGCTTCCGAAATGTTTTATCTGCCCATAAGCTATTTTTTTTCCAGCTCAATGTGTTCAAAAGCCTAATTGGTTGGAAACCTGCCTAGTTTGGCAACACCGACTACACTATTGCTATTTGTTCGTTACAGTAGTCACAGAGCCACTGTTCAGCCTGAAGCATATATATATATATATATATATATATATATATATATATATATATATATATATATATATATATATATATATATATATAATATTTTTTTTGTTTTCTTTTTAAAGTGTGCCCCCCTAAAAAAATGGAATGCCCCCCCTGTAATTTGTTTCTGCAGCCGGGTCTGCCCGGATGACTGAGCTCTTCACCCTATCTCTAAGGGAGAGCCCAGACACACTACGGAGAAAACTCAAAATAAAAACATTGCTTTATTAATAACCCTAATTTCATCCCTATCCCTCTCTGTCCCTAATACTCCTTTTATACTCCTGTCATGGTTTTAAGGTGTTTGGCCCACATGCAGACACAGTCGGAGAACAAGAGACAGTTAATGATGTTTATTGAGGCTATACACGGATCTAATGCACACAACGTGAGCAACTGGTGAGGTTCGGAACGTCAGAGCAAGGAGTACTGTGGGAAGAAAGAGGATAATAATTAAATACGAGTCGAACCAGGGAAATCTGCACAGATGCTGCTCTGCTTACCACTAGGTATGGAGAACCTATCCGGGGAGGGTGAGTGGAAGAAGGAGTTCTGTGACCTTATGCTTTCTGATGGAGGGAGATGGCTGAGCGACAGGTGAGCTGGCGGATGGAATGCAGGCGGGGAGCCCAAGCAGCACCACAGCGGAGGCAGACAGGAGGAGCAGCTGAAGGAACCAAAGTGAATCCAGGAAGGGGGGGTCTCTTGTCCGGCTTGGTACCACCAAGTGGGCTCGAGGGGAACGCCAGAGTAAAATCTGAGCAGCAGGGATTCAGGAACTGGTCTTCGGCGCACGGAGACAACACGGGTGAGTAAATCCAGAGCACGACGAACTGAAGAAGACAGGAGACAGAGTTAGAACTAGGAACAGAGATCTGTCGACAGGACAATGGTCTAGGCATACCACAACGGGCTAACACTCTGGCTTTCTCCAGCTGACTGAATACTCCTTTTAAGCTCGAGTAGAGTAGCCGTAACGAGCCGTAACGAGCCGCAGGTGCGGGCCACGCCCACCTGTCAACAACAGCCACCTGTGGAAGAGAGTTAGTGGAGCACGGTACACAGAATCCTGACAACTCCATTCTCTCCCTGTTTGCCTAATTAATTCTTTTTTATCCCCTCTTTCAGTTGCATATATGTTCATCAATGTATGATCCACATTTTCTTTTTCTCCACAACCATCACATATATCATTATTCCTTTTCCCTATGTTACGACCTGTCTAGGGTTGGCCAGACCATAACATATTAAAGAGTTGATCCATCCTCTTCCCATCCCAAGCAGCTCACAAATACAAAGTTGTATATGGTTAGACAGTAATTTATTTACAAAAAGGAAAATAGTTTTAAAGTAACACAAATGGAGCAAACAACTTCAGAGAGAGCTATGTGCCGAAAATAACAAACAAAAGGCAACTGTCTAAAAAAAGAAATAAACCAACTTACCTACTGCAACATAAGTAAACAAATAACAGTCACCTTACCTCCCTAACTAAGAAAACAGGAGAAAACTTAAGTAACAGAAACGGCAGCTCACTC
The DNA here is from genome assembly GCA_037039145.1 of Fundulus diaphanus. NCBI lineage: Eukaryota > Metazoa > Chordata > Actinopteri > Cyprinodontiformes > Fundulidae > Fundulus > Fundulus diaphanus. Next base: position 7,462,705 of record CM073129.1, on the reverse strand, counting down.
CTACAAGCTCCAGAACAAAGTGCTAAAGGTGTGGCTGGTTGGGAAGAGTGGAGGACAGACCCAGGAAGTCCACATCAGCAGTCTTTTATTGTTGTCACTTCCAGGAAGGCACCAATGCGATGTCACGTCGTCACCGTCCTGGAACCAATCAGCAACTGGAACCTGCACACTTAGATTTACATAAAAACTTACAATGCCAATCGTAACACCCCCATTCACAAAAATTAAACACACCTTTGAGTGTTTAATTCACTTTAGTTAAAACTCCTAGACAAAGCATCAGCTAGGACGTTATCCGTCCCCTTTTTATAATTAATCTGCAAATTAAAGTCTTGCAGCAGCAGAGACCAGCGCATCAGCCGATGGTTGGAGTTTCGCATTTGGGAGATGAACACGAGCGGGTTATGGTCAGTGAATACCTGTACGGGTTGTGCGCTAGAACCAATATACACTTCGAAGTGCTGTAAAGCCAACAACAAAGCCAGAGCTTCCTTCTCAATTGTGCTGTAATGAACCTGATGTTTATTAAACTTTTTCGAGAAGTAGCAGACAGGATGCTCTATGCCTTCCTCGTCCTCTTGTAGAAGCACAGCTCCAGCACCACACAAACTTGCATCAACGTCAAGTTTAAAAGGACGCTCAAAATTAGGTGCAGCCAGCACTGGTGCACTGCACAGCAATGCTTTGGCAGATTCAAACGCAACCTGACAAGACGAAGACCAAACAAAAGACTTCAGCGGACTAACGAGTTCAGTCAGTGGACTAACCACATCTGAAAAATTTTTACAAAACCCGCGATAAAAACCACACATTCCCAAAAATCGCCGCAAATCTCTTTTGTTCTGCGGAACAGGGAAATCAATTATTGCTTGCACTTTAGCAGCAATAGGGCGCACCTGTCCTTGACCAACCTGCTTTCCTAAATACGTAATTGTAGCTTTCCCAAACTCGCATTTTGACAGGTTCAAGGTAAGTGAAGCATCACAAAAACGACCGAACACCTCTGAAAGAGTGTCTAGGTGTTCTGACCAAGTACCAGAATAAATGACTACATCATCCAAATATGCTTCACAGTTTTTCACTCCAAACAATACCTGTTTCATTAATCGTTGGAACGTAGCAGGTGCGTTACGCAACCCAAAAGGCATAACGGTATATTGAAGGAAATTATCAGGAGTGACAAAAGCGGAAATTTCAGAAGCTCTTGGTGTTAACGGAACTTGCCAGTAACCTTTTAACAGGTCCAACTTTGTGACAAATTTAGCGGAGCCGACACGATCAATACAATCTTCCATTCTAGGAAGTGGAAAAGAATCAGGTTTGGTGACAGCATTAATCTTTCTATAATCAGTACAAAACCTAGCCGTGTTATCTGGTTTCGGGACTAGAATACAGGGCGAGCTCCACGCACTGTTACTGGGTACGGCTAAACCCTGCTCAACCAGATAAGCTACTTCTTGTTGTATTAAAACACGCTTTGTTGGATTTACCCTATAGGCATGTTGTTTAATTGGCTTCTCAACCTCCACCTCAATATCATGGCACAGCACGGATGTTTGGTGTGGATGGTCTGAGAAAAGCAACAAGTTAGCATCAATCAGGTCAACGATATCTTTTTGGGCAGGCTGTGACAAATGAGATAGGAAAGATTCCAAATTTCCCAACACTTCTGAATTTCGCAAGCGAGCCATAGGCATGCAACCAGTGTTCTCCCTCAAATTATCATCTGCTAAATGATAGGGTGGGGATGAAGAACAAACCAAAGCAGAAGCAACTGAAGAGCTTTTATCTGCAACACCTTCCCTGGAAATGTATTGTTTGAGCATGTTAATATGACAAACTCTTGTTTTTCGTTTTCGATCAGGAGTCTTAATCACATAGTTTGTTTCATTAATTTTTCTGTCCACCTCATAAGGTCCAGAAAATTGAGCACGAAGACTCGAACCACTCAAAGGAAGTAACACCAGAACTTTTTCACCTGGAGTGAAACTTCTTCTTACAGCTTTTTTATCATATCGAGCTTTCATTTTTTTCTGAGCTTTAACTAAGTTTTCTTGGGCCAACTGACATACATGAAATAGACGGTCTCTAAAACTACTAACGTAGTCCAACACATTATGTTCAGTTTGACACGACTCTGACAACCATTTTTCTTTAACAAGTTGAAGTGGACCACGAACAGTGTGTCCAAACACTAAATCTGCCGGACTGAATCCAAGGGATTCCTGAATCGTTTCTCTAACGGCAAATAATAGAAGTGGAAGACCCTCGTCCCAACTTCTACCAGATTCAAGGCAGTACTTGCGCAACATTGTTTTTAAAGTTTGATGAAACCTCTCCAGCGCACCCTGAGACTCTGGATGATAAGGGCTGGAGGTTTGATGTTTAATTTTCATTTCCTTCAAAATCTGAGCAAACACTTTTGACATAAAATTTGTCCCTTGATCTGTCTGAACAACTTTTGGCAGACCAAAAGTTGAGAAGAAAGTTATAAGAGCTTTCACAATGTTCTTCGCCTTTAACGTGCGTAATGGAATAGCTTCCGGAAAACGAGTGGCAGCACACATTATTGTTAAGATGTACTGATAACCTGACTTAGTTTTTGGCAGAGGCCCCACACAATCCAATAAAACTCGCTCAAATGGTTCACCAAGCACTGGAATGGGATGAAGAGGTGCTGGTGAAATCGGTTTATTTGGCTTTCCCACTAACTGGCATGTATGACATGATCTACAATAATTCACCACATCTGACTAACTTAGGCCAAAAAAAATTACGCAACACACGATGATAAGTTTTCTTGACACCAAGATGTCCAGCCAAGCTGGCATCATGTGCAAGACTCAGAATCTGATACCTGTAATCTTTTGGCACAACCACCTGATTTATTCTTTGCAGATCACCTGAATCTGGAGACCAAGACCTCATCAACACACCATTTTCAACAAAATAGGTCACCGGGGCTTTAGATTCGCTGTTATCTGCAATAGAAAAACAAGAACTCAGTGATGGATCATTCTGCTGTGCTTTAATCAACATTTCCCTAGTAATGTTCAAACTCAAAGTTTCATCTTTGGGAATAAGTTCAGGAGCGTCACATTTTGACCTTTTTACAGAGTCACTTAAATCAAAGCCATCTTCATCAAGTGTAGCCATGAAAGACCCAGATAAATCTATGACGTCACCCATTTTACGAGCTTGCGTACGTGTAACTGCACATGCAGGAAACACATTCAAAGTGGCAGCTGAGTCAGTCACAGAAGTAAGCGAAACTGGGACATCAACAACTTCTGGTGCCGGAAACACTTGTCCACCAGCTAAGTCGTTACCAAGGATGAGGGAAACTCCTTCAATAGGTAATCGTGGACGCACGGCTACTTTAACACGTCCCGAAACTAATGGTGAACATAAGTGCACCATATGCAAAGGAGCTTTGATTACACTCATTTTTATTCCCCACACAAGAATATCTGAACCACAAGATGATTGGTCAGATAAAGGCAGCACGGATTCTAACAAGAAAGAGTAATGAGCACCTGTATCTCTAAGGATTGTAATTGGAACTTTATCCTTTTCCTCACCCGTCAAAGAAACAAAGCCCTGCGAGATAAATGGCAAAAACTGTGGATCAACATCAACTTTGGGTTTTTGTTGAATGTCACAGTGTACATTCGGCCGGGAAGTTGACTTTATTAATCCCACACCTGCAGGAGTTTTCATGTTTTTAGCACCTTTCTTCTTCAAGACTGGGCACGCAGCAATTAAATGTCCAGGTGCGTGGCAATAAAAGCAATCACGATTGTTTGCTTTTGAAGCAACTGATGGCACATTTCGACTCACTGACCTCACGAATGCATTTTGTCGTTCAGATACATTTTCCGAAACTGAATTCTGTGAAGGAAATACACTTTTGTGAGTCAAAATAAATTCATCAGCCAAAAGTGCTGCATTTGCCAATGATAATGCTTTCTGTTCATTTAAATAAGTTACAATCTGTTCAGGTAAACACTTCTTAAACTCTTCCATCAGAATTAGTGATTTCAAGTCGTCAATAGTTTTAACTTTACACGAATAACACCACTTATCAAACAAAACGTTCTTCTCTCGTGCAAACTCAACAAATGTCTGATTAGCAGTTTTACTAAGACTTCTGAATTTCTGCCGATATGCTTCAGGGACAAGTTCATAAGCTTGCAAAACAGTTTTCTTAAGAATGTCATAATCTAAACTGTGTTCAATTGACAAGCTTGAACACACTTCTTGGGCTTTTCCAACAAGCTTACATTGCAACAACAGTGACCAGAATTCTTTCGGCCATTTTAAAGCAACTGCTATGCGCTCAAATGCGCCAAAATAAGAGTCAACCTCAGACTCACGAAATGGCGGAACCAATGTGATGTGTTTGCTAATGTCAAAAGGAACAGAAACAGAAGAACCTGTGCTTGGTGGTTGTGGTGAAACTGCAGATGCACCGTTTTGGAGTTCAAGAGCTCTGATTCGAAGACGCATGGCTTCCACTTCCAGCTCTTTGGTATGGTTCTCCACCTCCCTAATATGGAGTGTGAGACGCAGATCCTCAGACGACATACCTTCAAGAGATTTGGTGCTGGGTTCTGAGCTTGCAGCAGGCACATCAGCCAGTGCTGCATCACCAACTGCTCCAGGTGCGGTGTCTTCGACTTCCTTCACTGCAGCTGTTTGCAACACACCTTTTTCCACCAGTTTTTCACACAGTATCCCCTTCAGTTCTGACTTTCGATCACTGGAAGACACCTTAACATCATAATGGTCAGCCAACATAAGCAGATCACTTTTTCTACATTTTTCCAATTTTGTCCAAGAAGGTGAACTAACAAAATCCCCAAGAGAAAATCCCTTCTCCATAAGTGCCCCGTGTGCAAAATAAAACTGCTAATCAGAAGAATGTGCGAACACTTACCAAACACAGAACGAGAGAAGAAACGGACGAGCCCCCAATTTAATATGTTACGACCTGTCTAGGGTTGGCCAGACCATAACATATTAAAGAGTTGATCCATCCTCTTCCCATCCCAAGCAGCTCACAAATACAAAGTTGTATATGGTTAGACAGTAATTTATTTACAAAAAAGAAAATAGTTTTAAAGTAACACAAATGGAGCAAACAACTTCAGAGAGAGCTATGTGCCGAAAATAACAAACAAAAGGCAACTGTCTAAAAAAAGAAATAAACCAACTTACCTACTGCAACATAAGTAAACAAATAACAGTCACCTTACCTCCCTAACTAAGAAAACAGGAGAAAACTTAAGTAACAGAAACGGCAGCTCACTCCTACAAGCTCCAGAACAAAGTGCTAAAGGCGTGGCTGGTTGGGAAGAGTGGAGGACAGACCCAGGAAGTCCACATCAGCAGTCTTTTATTGTTGTCACTTCCAGGAAGGCACCAATGCGATGTCACGTCGTCACCGTCCTGGAACCAATCAGCAACTGGAACCTGCACACTTAGATTTACATAAAAACTTACAATGCCAATCGTAACACCTAGTATAAATAAAAACCTGTTTTAAGTAGGTATGACCAATTCCTAGTCTAGTCAAAGTCATCTCGTCCCTTCTGCTTCTTTCTGTATAATTTCTCATTATTACAGATTCTTGAATTCCAAATAGTCTTCTTTTCTCATCTTCATCCCATCTTTTTTGCCATACTTCAGTTCCTTTTTAATTATTGATTACCTTCCCTTTTCCCAAATTTGAACTATTATCTCCTTTCCCAAAGCCTCTTAGCTAGCTTATCTGCTGTTTCATGTCCTCTCACCCCTTGATGTGCTGGTACCCCACAAAACTGAATGTCTATTCGACACCTAAGTAACATGAATAAACTCTGATGAATTTCTAGGACAATATCTTTTATATAGTTTCCTTTTGATTGAATACTTTCTATTACTGCTTTTGAGTCTGTGCATATCACCACACTGTTTGATCTAACCTCTTCCACCCACTGTAAACTTATAAACATTGCTACTATTTCTGCTGTGTATACAGACAGAAGGTCCGATAATCTTTCACAGATATGTATATAAAACTGTGGAATGTATACTGACACCTTCCTCCTGGTTCCAGCTCCTTATAAAGCACCACTGCTGACAGGTAGATGGGAAACACCTGTGGAGCAGCACCTTCCAATCACACCCTGCACACAGGAGTTGGAGAATGCGCCACCCAAACAGCACTGATCTTCACACAGCTCAGTGGATATGACACTCTGAGGCAACTTCTCCAACTTTTAAGACTAGGCTTTAAACATTTGATTTTGACAAAGCTTATAATTACAATGGCTTAGGTTATCCTGAGCTATCTCTTTAGTTATGCTCAGCGCCATAGAGATGGAAAGAGTTGCGACACTCTTTGATGTCACCGCCAGGGCAGTCACGTGGTTCGTGTAGACCGCTATAGTTCCAAAACATACGCTGGCTGTCATGTTCTTCTATGGGACAGACAGAAGCGATTGCGTTATTTAACGGTAAATATATATATAAACATACACCCTACTACTTTTTCAGCTGTTATTGCATGATTACATATTTGTTAATGTCATTTTTCCATTTTGAGAGGCAGGGTGACAACAAAAAGCTGTATATTACTTAGATACGTTTTACATTTAGGGAGGGAAAAGCTTATGTTCATGTTCGTATGGACAGGAGTACAGGCTAGAACGGCTCTAACTTAACTTTTCTTTTCCATATCATTCATGTGATGACAGATGTCTCATGATTTTCATTTTATGGCGACTGGGCTGTATTATTGATTACCGTGATTTTGCTTATAAATTCCGATTCAGCCATTAGCTTACCTTTGTGGTAGCGTTAGGTCTGCCGTGGTCCATTCAGCATTCGCCTAGCAGCTAGCTCACTTCTGATAAGTGGTCACCCCCAGACCACAACGTGAAACATGATCATGTTAAGACTAATAATATAATTTTAAGATTAAGCCATTCACATATTATCAAAAGCATTATGCTTGTATGTTTGGGTCTATAGGTGCAGAGCTATTAAGATTCTTCTCTACGTCTCTGGGTTAATGTACAGAGTAAGAGTAAGGTTAGCTGCAGAGAGAGTGATAGAGAACAGTGACAGGCAACACTCCCATTGGACTCCGTTGTTGCTTTTTGCTTTTTTGAGAAAGAACAGTCCATTCAGCATTTACACCCACTTTTTCTGATGAGGCAGGAGTTGGCCACACAACAATGATAATTTTAATACTAAGACATGCACAAAGAATCAAATATATTAAAGAATAACAATGAATGAATGATGAATGATTCAAATATTGTTTAATAAAAAATACTGAGTGAGACAACAAGATGTGTGTGTGTGTATCTAACTGGAAAAACAAGAACAAAGTGAAGGAACAGGGAGGAATATTATAAATACATTTAAAAACAAATCCTCCACATACATCAGGCTTCAGAGTGCATCAGGGCTGAAAGGAAGGACAACATTAATAATAAAGGTACCTGGCATAAGATAAAAATTAACAGTGTGGAACAAAAAAAATGGGAACAAGCATGAATAATATCAACAAACATACGTACAGTATGTGTGAACAAGAACAACAAATGTGTAAACAGGCGTTAAGAACAGGTATCCTAACCATTTTTTTTTGGGGGGGGGCTCCACTGAAACCTGTGATGGCCACAACAACGATACTGCTGGTCCAGCAAGATCTGTTGAGACAGGGGCACAAATATACCAGCTGCCAGCACCAGCAGAGGCCAACATTATCAGCAGCCGCCACCAGCAGCAGCCGCCATCACCATCCTTCGCCAACATCAGCCAGCTCAAGCAGTCATCGCCTCCAGCAGCAGCCACCTGCAGCAGCAGTGTTTGGGGAACAAATTAGTCACACTACTGTCTGAGTAATAAACATTTTAAAGCTCATTATGGCTTATGATAATTTTTTGTGTGGAATAATTTGTATTCCTACATGCAATCCAACTAAACAGCCCTTTCAAGGGGGCAATTAAACAAACCTTATTTCTACTAGCATCAGATACACAGTACTCAGCTGACTGGCTAACACCGCCAGGTTCAGCAGATACAACCTAAAAAAAACGTCCTAGTCAACCTTGATGATCCTAGTAATCTTAATAAAAGATGTCAGAGATTCACTAATGAACTTCGTAATTTCTGGTGTAGCGATACCTTCTTCACAGCTGGCAAAATCGAGATAAAAGTAACAGCCAATGACTGAAAATCGGTTGTCTACCAAGTTAAGAATATATTTATAAATTGCACTGTGCACATACAAATAAATATAAGCATATGCACCATAAAGGGCCTATTTATATAATATACAGAGTTGACAATTCAAAAGAGGTAGCTATTTAATCAACTTACACCTGGATATAACGTTAGTGCTACCTTTACAGAGGGCGAAGTCAAGCTAACAAACTAGCAGGCAATCGGTGGTCTACCAAGATAAAACATATATATATTTACGCTGTGTACATACAAATAAAGATCAGTATATGCATCATAAAGGACCTCTGATAAAATATAGACAGTTGACAGTTCAAAATAGGTAGCTATTTAATCAATTTACCCCTGGATATAACGTTACCTTCACAGAAGGCAAGTCAAGCTAACAAACTAGCAGGCAGTCGGTCGTCTACCAAGATAAAAAATATATATATAATTACGCTGTGTACATACAACAAAAGATCAGTATAAGCATCATAAATGGCCTATGATACAATGTAGACAGTTGACAATTCAAAACAGGTAGCTATTTAATCAACTTACCTCAGAAGTTACTCGACAGTCAGCAATGGAAGTGAATGATGTCCAACGCCATAGAACGGCTTTTTGGAACTATGCGAGGCTGCATACCCCGGAAGTAGGCTGCAAAAAGCGTACAACGGAGTCCAATGGGAGTGTCGCGACTCTTTTTATCTCTATGGCTCTGGTTATGCTGCTATAGGATTAGGCTGCTGGAGGACATTAAGACTTTTTTTCTCTCCCTCAGTTGAATTCTCCTACTGTTCTCAAATTTTGCATTATTTATTATTATTTAAACTTTTAACTTTATGTTCTCTTTTGTTTACTTTTCTCTTTATGGTAGGTACATCTGGGCTGGTGTTCTGTTTAGCAGTGACGCCATCCTGGGGGGCAGATTGTCTGCCATTACGCTCTCTAACATAGAAAGTATTCCTGGATCAATGCTACTGTGTTCCTTTTTTGTCTCTGCTCTGTCTTCTCAAACCCGCAGTCAATCGTGGCAGATGACATTCACACTGAGCCTGATTCTGCTGGAGGTTTTGCCTGCCTGTTAACAGGGAAGTTTTATCTCCACTGTTGCTACATAAATGCTCGGTATAATGGATTGATGCAAAGCCAATGACAATGCAGACAATAGTCTACTGTAGCTACATACTCATTCAGAAAGAGTGAATGCTGCTAGTAAATGACTTGATGCAATCTGCTGGGTTTCCTTAGAAAACGTTTTGACCAATCTGTGTGTATGATTTTAATAAATTTATCTTGTAAAGTTCCTTGAGATGATGTGTTGTGAATTGGTGCTGGATAAATACAATTCAAGTCTCCTAGTCCAATTGTCCCCCTCTTACAATGCTTATTGCGAGTATGACTCAGCCCTTTGGTAACAATGAGTGGTCATCAGAATACTAATGATATTTTTAGGCTAATGGTCACAGTTAAACCTGTCAATCCACTATGTGAAGGTACTGCTTATATAGCTGAATTTACCTGTATCTCCTCAGACTGAAGATGTCTCTTGGAAAATAAATTAAATGTTTCAACAAAGAAGAACTCGTCCAGAGGACCTACTCAACTTTTGTTTTAATATTTTCTTTTTCTTATTGTAGAGTATGCTACTGCAATAAAAAGTTAATTTGTTTTAAAAATGTGTTTACACATTTTTGACATGGGAATTTAAAAGTTAGGAGAAAGCTGTTTATGGTCTAACAGTGGTACTAATTATGAGAGTCATTAGTTCTTGCAGTTCTTTGTACTTAATGAGGCTGTTGTTTTACCTGACAAACTTGAACATATAATTTTAATGACATTAAGGTGATCTTTATTCAAAAGTGAATGCTGCAATATAGAATAACATCAAAGTTAAACAGAGGTGTTACAATTGCCCTCAGGAAACAAGCATGGTTTTTGTGGGTGAGCTTAGTTCTGTAAAACATAAATCTGCATTTTTGGGAAATTTAATTATAAGATTCTTCCTCCTGCAAACGGTAGCAATACAAACTGAGGGCCATCTCCTTATAGTCAAACCTACAGATTAATCTTATTAAGCTTTTCAGAATGTTCTCTGTTGCAGCTGCATTACCCAATTGTTTTTTTTAGTTTTTATTTTTTTTTACATATTCCATACATAAATAGGACTGTATCTGCTTTGAACTGAAACAGCGAACATCCAAACAGCAGTGACAGGAAAATCATTTTAACTTCTACCTTCAATGAATCACAGACAGTGAAAGATTAATGCCCAGAGAATTGTAATGAACTTAAGACCCGTGCTGAGCATAGCAAATACAGATGTTATAAATGATTTGACACAGTGTGTCTGTATTTGACAGCTCACTAGGAATATGTGTTAGGTGAAGCTAACAACCATGACAGGAGTTTCTATGAAGAGGTCTGTGTGGACTTACTGCCAGCAAGCAAGACAAAAGGTAAGGTTTATTTATTTTTATGGACACTCTATTAAAATTGTATCCTATTTTTTTTAAATAAAGTTTAACTGGTTTACATTTTCAGAATTTTTGAGCTGGTCCATAGTTAAAACTGGCAAAGGTCTAGGTATAGGTGTCATGATCTAGGAGCTGGACCAGATTGCAAAAAGGAACCCTGGAGTCACATGTTGAGCTGAAGATATGTAAAGGAGACATAACCTGGTATTTTATTTAAATATACTATCCTTCTGAAAATATCTTTAAATTCATGTTTAATCATTTTTAGGAGAAATATGTTTTAAATATAAATTTAAATTATGACCCTTTTTATATCCCTTTTTATTTCTTGTGAGGGTACATGCGAGAATTTAATTTGCATGTGCGTGCATTCATGTACCATGGCCCAACCATCTTCCAGTGTCGGCGCTGCCGTGAGTGTCTCTCGCTCTCTCACACCAACACACACAGAGACACTGCAGCTGCCCGTAATAAAAGCTCAGCACTTGCAGTCACAGCAAAGCCAACAGAGAAGAGAGAAACATGGTAAAAAGTTATACAAGGAACAACACCGAGGGCTCTGCAGATGAGTCCCTGTTGGAATCAGCTCTTTCTCCAAACACGGAATTGATGCCATCTTCGCCTGGTATTGTTCCAAGTTAACAAAACACTGCAAAATGTGACAGAAAGTGTTGCATGCTTGAGCTCGAAGGGGCGTTCTGCTTGCAGAGACAGTCGCTTGACGAGAGACAGGACAACAGATGATTATGTGTGACGGCAAGAGCTGAGTGAGAGGGAGAATAATACATAGAGCAAACAGGGAGGTAGGACAGAAATCTAACAGAATATTATACAAAATTATATAGAATGAACCAAGAGCAGAATCACTTATAAATCTACAAAGGCAATAATACAGCAGGATAATGAACCAAAGAAGGCATGATCCAATAATCATGACAAAACTCCCGCTTCAAGGGCAGATACCACATGCCCTAAGAGTATGAAAAATAACCCAAACAGGCGGTTTTCTCAATGAACTTCCCCTGCCGTCCGATGGCTCCACAGAGTTTGCTCTGAAGATCAAAGGAGTGCATGCCCACCCGAGACCAGAACAAACCTGGGCAGTGGGGATCCCTCTTATGGGGTGTATGGTGCTCACGAATGTTCCAAGAAGCCATTGGAAACATTCTTTTGATTTTGAAATCTGCTAAGATGCAATGACCCAGGCATAGCCTGGGCTGTGATTGTTATATGCTGTGCTTAGTAGGTGAGTCCTACTGGGATGAAAGGTAGGTCTAGGAGGGGAATCATGGAGGGTGGTAGGTGGGATGATGGAGCATAAAAGAGCTAGTTTGGGCTGGACCCAGGTTTGAACCTGTCCTCCTAACATCGTTCAATCCATGTGTGTTCCTTTGAGTTATCTGAGCTGTGTATTTGGAGTGGTAGGCTGAAGGAAAACAGCCTACCACTCCTAACACACAGATATACATATATACACTTACATACATACACATGCACACACATATATACACTTATATACATACACATGCACACACATATACTTATATATATATATATATATATATATATATATATATATATATATATATAACCTTAGCTAGAACTGAGCTGAAAATAGACCTGGTGAAGTGGTTGCCCAGCAGAGCATCCAGAGCTGTAGGTGCCCAGTTGTACCTAACTCCAAGAGATGAGCAAACTTGGTTAAATATGTGCACGCGCTTTTAGCATTTAAAAAAATGTTTCAGAATATGATGTCCAAGAAGCCATTGGACTAGTGCCAGCAGAACCATCTCATGTTACACCTTAAGCCTGCCCCTACTGGTACCTGCATGAACAGAGCCATGCCCATTTTATCATGCTTTCATTTCCCCCCTAAATACCTCCAAGGAGGAGCCTTTAATGTTTCTAAAGCAAGTCCCTATTTTTTTCCACAAATACTTGACTTTAAACACACAAGATGCCCTTTAACTGTTTATCAAACATTGCTGATTACGTCCATGCTTTTTTTCACAATTCTTTATTCTCGTAAATGGCAAGTTTATATGTATAGCACAATTCAGCCAATTCAAAGTGCTGTACATAACCTGTGTTTTTGTTAGTTCTTTTTATGTTTTTTGGAATATGCTATTTCAAATAACTAATAATTGTATAGTAATTTTTCTTAGGTTGTATATTTGCCCTTACTGTACTGTCACATTTTTTTGTTTTTATATTTTTACTTTTGTTTGTATCTGCATTTTCCATTTGCTTTTCACTTTGCTGCTGGTACACCTAAATTTCCCCACTGGGGGACAATGGAGGATATTTCTATTCTGTTCTATTCTTGTAAATTTTGCAAATAAACCTTTTACTGTTTCAATCATTTGCCCCCTAAGTTATTCTGCATGTGTGTCAGGAAGTTATCATCAAACATGACAGTATGCTATCGGGTGTAATGGGGTTAAAATTTATTTGGAGATATTCGGGACCAGACTCGGTGTTGAAATCTTTTTGTCAGAACTAATGAAAGAGATGTTGTAAAACACTCAAAAAAAGTAATTAAAATAGATATGTCAGTGTAAAAAAGATCTACCGTAGTTGTAAGACATCTGGTGGATGTCATTCTCATTTAGTTGTACAGCTGAAATGAGTAGCTTTGATATATATTTATTGTAGCTCATCTGTGAAGTTAAAAGCTATTACCAAACACCATCAGCCTGTTTATAAGCAGTAGCTTGGCTAAAATTAATCACTGAACAATGTTACCTTTAAGGCTATTGCCCAAGTCATACAGAGCGGACCTTGAAGTTTTTCCAATTATTCCAAGCAATTTGCAATAATGTAACTGTGACCTAAAGCTGTTTACAATGAAGATGTTAATACAGGAGAAAACTACGATTTAGTGCAGACTGAGGCAAAATGCAGAGCAGGCTGGTTTTTTACCCTTGAATTGCCCTAATTATACAGGGCATTGATTTTACAATGCATCCATGGATTGATTAGAAGAGCCCCGCACCTCCCCTAAGGAAGGAAGGCTTTGCTCTCTGGTCTTCTTCTCACTGTTGTCCTCTTCACCCATTCTCTGTCCCCCTTTACTTAACTGCATCCAGGTTTGTTGGCAATGTTCAGCTGACTCATCTGTTTTCTTAGAAAAAAATTGATGATCACTTTTTATCTCAATGTCATTTTTGGTTAACATTGAGAGCCACTGATTAAAACTATTTCTATAGCTACTGTAATAATTTTTAGAATGATTCATTTGCTCATTTCAGCTTCAGAATAAAAAATTTTGATGCCAGCATGGGGCATTTTGCATGGGGTTCAAGAGAATTAGATGAGAAATTAGCTAAATCATGGGGAAAACTGAGGATTTCAAGGTGAAAAAAAATTGCCATCTCAGTAAGAATTTCTTGACATTTCGTTTTTTTCCATCATTTTGATAAAGCTGTTTGCAGAAAATTTACAAAAGATCAAAACCATCTCACACAAAGGTATCAGTCAGAAGAAGGGGCTACCAGGATTCTCCAGATGTGCCAGAACACGGTGTAGCTGGTAGATGATGGCATCATCCATCCCGATGCAAAGCTGGTAGGCAAACTGCAGAGCATCTAGTGAAGACTTCACAAGGGGGCGAAGATGGTTGAGGATCAGTCTCTCGAGGGTCTTCATCAACTATGACGTTACTGGCCTGTAGCTGTTCAGTCAGTCAATTTGCATAACAAGGCAAAATGCCTTGGTATTTTTTACAAAAATCTCTGTAACGTTGGTTTAGTGTACCTCAGCTGCATAAATCTTTGCACAGGTAATGTTTACCAGTGTTTCTAGGCATTCCAAAAGTGTTTTGCCTTATTCATATTCTTGACATTTCGCTTTTTTCCATCATTTTGATAAAGCTGTTTGCAGAAAATTTACAAAAGATCAAAACCATCTCACACAAAGGTATCAGTCAGAAGAAGGGGCTACCAGGATTCTCCAGATGTGCCAGAACACGGTGTAGCTGGTAGATGATGGCATCATCCATCCCGATGCAAAGCTGGTAGGCAAACTGCAGAGCATCTAGTGAAGACTTCACAAGGGGGCGAAGATGGTTGAGGATCAGTCTCTCGAGGGTCTTCATCAACTATGACGTTACTGGCCTGTAGCTGTTCAGTCAGTCAATTTGCATAACAAGGCAAAATGCCTTGGTATTTTTTACAAAAATCTCTGTAACGTTGGTTTAGTGTACCTCAGCTGCATAAATCTTTGCACAGGTAATGTTTACCAGTGTTTCTAGGCATTCCAAAAGTGTTTTGCCTTATTCATATTCATTCTAAAATCTTGATATACTTTATAATGCAGAAAAAATCTGGCGAGGAAAAAATAATCCTTTTTTTCTAGGTTCTATCCTGATTTTCTCTGAAACTATAGAAGCTGCTGTGATAGTTACACTTTTGAAGGAATCTCCTCTTAGCTATTTCTGAAACCAAAATTATTTAAATGGAGTTGTAGTAGCCGAATAAAATGTGATTAGATTTAAGCATGTCATTTTGATCAAAAATTCAGAAACAAGGCCTTCGAGGGCTGCTGGGCTTGACAGGTTAAGACAGCAGTAAGGTTAATTTTTAAGTTTTTTCTTAAGTTATTTCAATGTGGACAAAAAATTTGATTTTACCCATTTAATTAAAAGGCCATTCTTTGTGTTGTTATTTGTCATGATTTGGGTTTTTGTTTGTTTTGCCTTTAGACTTATCCAATCAGCTCAGTCTTCCTCCAGCCACCACCCTGTCCTAGATCATCTCCACCTGTTGTCACCAATTAGTCAATCAACTCCTGCCATTATTTAAGCTCTTCTCAATGTTTCATTGACTGGTGGTTCCTACTGCTGCTCCTCTCATTTTGCCTTATCATGTCTCTGGTTTTTTGCATCCCAGGACTATGCATTGTTATTGCTCTGGTTCCTGCATCCTCCAGTGTTCTGTAAGTTTAGATTGTGCATTAAATTCACCTTTAACAGCTTCCTGCTTTTGGGTCCTACAACAAGCTCTACCAAAACATGACATAATTTCAGTTTACTCTTTTCACCATTGTAAACTGTGAAATAACATTGATCAGCTGGCTCATTTAAATGCACATTCCCATTCATGAGGTGCTTTCCATTGATGGCTGAATGTGAGTGTGTGGAGAGTACAACATATGGCGTAACCTTGTACGCAAATGTTTCAGGTGCAGCTGCGATCTGTGAAGGGAAAGTGCGGGTGGTTTTAGAGGGGTTTTTTTTGTTTGTTTTTTCGGCTTTTGGGAATATGCAAACATTTTACTATAAATCGTATGCTTCTTTTACGTGGGAAAAATGCAGCTGCCCCTAGACAAAATGACAAGATATGATCAGTCATACATGAAAATTTTCCAACCCAAAATTAACTTCAGTTATATTAAATTAACATACCCGCTGTCTAGCAGAACACCTGCAACCTCCATATCTTTTTTAAATCCCCACTCACTCATGAATTATCTCCACCTGGTAATAATAGCCGCACCGATATAAACTCGTTTTCTCCTGGTTATTACTAATTTTCTTTTCTTAGTTACTTTCTCTTTCCACTTGCTGGACAAAGAATATGTATGCTCCTCCATTTCAACAGAAAACATAAAATAGCATTATCTATGGTAGTCTTTGCTTGTTTATACTCCTCCTCAACCGACAGCAGGTCTTCATATAGAAGACAGATAGGTAAAATGCATATGGCTGAACAGTTTTTCCGCTTTTTGGCTGCTGAAATCAGAAATAGCGAAGCAACATGGCGCCTCCCAGTGGGTGCACCGACACATATGTATTTATAAACTACAGTCATGCGAACACTTTCATTTTTGATGTGAGGTTATTAGACTTTGCCAGAATATGTATTTATAAAAGTAATACTTGATTTTTGCTAATTAAAAGCCTAATTAGTTACACACTGTCCTTTTTTTAAAGAATGAAAAACAGTGAGAGAATGTGACAGAGAAACAACCAGACAAAGAAAAGGAGAGCAGGAATCACTTAAGGTATAGTTTAAATAATTTTTTAATCTTATTTTGTACCCAAAACCTTTACTTAAGTGTAGCACTACTACACGAAGACTCAAATTATTTTACTCAAGTAAAAGTAAAAGTAGCTATCCAAGAAATTATTCAAGGGTAAATAAATGGTAAGTCTTAAGTACTGAGAATCTGATCATAACATCTGATTTGTTGTTTAAAAGTTATGTAATCAAACAGACAAAATATAAAGTTGTGCACAATTCCAGGTGTTTTAAAGACAAGTTAAAAATATAGAAAATGAACAGATACGTGCAGAAGAAACTTTTTAATATTTTTTTTCTAAATAAAACATATGAAACCAAGTGCTAGTTACACGAGGTAATTTTGATACTGTATATTCACTTGATTTCTGATTGGCTCAGTATATAGAAAATAACATTAAAACAAAGCCTGTGTTTCACTGACATAAATGTAGGGTGTCTCTGGTGCATTATGGTTAAAACAAGTCCATCCTATATACCTAAACTTACTCAAGGTGGGTAGAGCAGCCATGACTTTTACTCAAGTAATATTAGTGATACTGTACATAATTATTATTCAAGTGAAAGTAGAAAGTACACTGCAGTAAAACTAGTCCTTAAAAGCATTCCTTTCAAATGTTACTCAAGTAAATATAAACTTAGTTACTATGTCTGTCAAAGCAATGTTTCACTCATATTACATCAAAACAATAACACTATGGCAAGTTCAAATAACACTGTAATCTAGATAAAGTCTACTCACAGCATTAATTGAAAACAAAGGCAAATAAAGGTTTTCTTAATTCTAGTAGTTCTGCCAGTGCTAACATGTTCTGCTGCTGCTTACCAGGCTGTTAGCGCTCTCTCTCTCTCTCTCTCTCTCTCTCTCTCTCTCTCTCTCTCTCTCTCTCTCTCTCTCTCTCTCTCTCTCTCTCTCTCTCTCTCTCTCTCTCTCTCATATTGTGTTTATTACCAATTCCATAACCTCTGGTCAGCTCAAATGGGTAATTTATAACTTTATAGTTTTTTAGATGAAATTATGACCCAAAATGGGCGTCGGCCCACTGGGCATTGCCCAGGATGCCTGATGGCCAGTCTAGCCCTGACTCTCCCTCAGCCTAATCCCTGTCATGTCTGTCACCTGTTGTTAATAACTCTCACCTGCCTTCCTCTTTCTTTTTCTTCCCTATTTAAATGGGTAATTTCCTCTCCCTCCTTGTCGGATCCTCTGTTGTCTTGTCTTTATTATTTTATGCCAGCCAGTAAGTTTTGTTCTGGTTTTTAATGAATCTATTAAATATTTTTCCATCTAATCATGTGGCTTCAGACCTCCTGCTTGCATTTTGGTTTGGCATCGACACCTAAAAACATGACATGGAGGACCCAGTTTGGTCAGAACAAAAGGCAAATTTAACAATGAATAAATAAACTTACAAATGATTCTGACACAAGAGGTCTGCTATGAAACACAGGAACAAAATCAAGAGGAACATGGAGGCAAACAACAGAGGAAGAGGGAAACAGGAGGCATGAATCCACAGGAAGAAAGATAAAGAAGCAGAGAGCAAAGGAAACCAGATAGAATATATACAGAGGCAGGGTTGAGAATTGAAGCAGAAGGCAAGTGAAAATAATCAAATAAGCAACAGCTGAGAACAATGAGGGCTGAGAGCTTAGGAGGATGAGTCAAGTGAGGGTCACCAACCTGTAAGAGCCTAATGAGCAGCAGCACGGCCTAAAAAATAGACACGATATTCACTGAAGATCCATCTCAAAATATTTAAATTTGAGTTTTGGGAGATTTTTAAAATATTTTTGAATGATGATTTGCTTTTGAGTGGATTTAAAAGCAACAATATTCAAACTTAAATACTAAAAATAAATTGAACATGTGGGCTATTGTCTAAATATGTTACTAATATAATAATTTATATAAACGTAAACCAGATGTAATTTTGAATGGAGCCATGCTGATGACAGCCAAATTTATATGACACTGAAAAAGAGAAAGCAGTACTCAATATTTCACTTTCTGGATTGTGCTGCTGAAATCAAACCATGGATGTCATGGAATTTTTTTGCATTTTAATGAACAAAAAAACTAAGCTATTGTTGTTTAATGCTCATCTGGGTTCTTTCTCAGATTATTTGACGCAGACAGCAACAAATCTGGGTATGGGACTGGACAATGATTTTAAACTTGATGCACAGATTAAATCTGTAATCAAATCCAGTTTTTATCATCTGATACAATGGTTAAAGTTAAATCTTTTCTTTCATGGCATCATCTTGAGATTTTAATTCATCCTTTTTATTACAACCTGTTTAGAAAACTGTGATGTTCTTTATAAATGGTTGAGCCAGTCTTTAGTCGATTAAAGCTATTTTAAAACGCTACTTCATGCCTTTTAACTGATGCACTGAAATGAGAACTTATCACTCCTGTTCTGGCATCTCTACATTGGCTTCCAGTTTGTTTCCAAATTGATTTGAAAGGTATTTTATTTAGGGTTAGGGTTAGGGAGGAGGCCCAGGGGAAGACCCAGGACACGCTGGAGGGACTATGTCTCCCGGCTGGCCCAAGTGGCTGGGGAGAGGGACGTCTGGGCCTCCCTACTGAAGCTGCTACCCCCGCGACCCGACCCCGGATAAGCGGAAGAAGACGGACGTTTTTAAGTGTTCACATGGTCATGTCCTCAGTATCTATCTGACATGATTTAAACGTATACTCCCTCACGCTCCTTCAGGTCCACGGAATAGTTACTGTTGGTTGTCCCGAAGCCAAAAAGAAGTTGAGAGGTCCAATCCAGTCCAACTTTATTTATAAAGCACTTTAAACACACACAGACCAAAGAGCTGTACAAAAAACAAAAACACAAATATAAACAGCATAAAAATCTGTAATATTGATCAAAACAATACAGGAAAATAAACATAGAAAAAAACCTGACAAAGTTAAAGAACACCAACATCCTCTTCAGTATTAAAATCCAAGGTAAAAATATGTAACCTGACTCTAGCCAGATGTATGTCGCTCCGCCTAGCTCCACCCACATCCATCTGGGACCTCTCCCATAGAGAGTGATTTCTCCAACCAATTTTATTGTCTAGCCAATCAGGACGCAGGGCTGGAGTTTCATAGATGTGACGTAGTGGAGAAGCGATCGTGACGTGAGACTGTTTTGATTTAGACAGCAATGGCGGCTCACATCGAGGAAGCAAGCGTTAGCATTGATGCTGCTATTTCTTCTGTGTTGTCCAATCTACCTAATATTGTTTCATTATAAGAACATCAGAGAGCGGCTCTGAAGGCTTTTGTTGGTGGAAACGATGTTTTCGCCCTTCTCCCGACCGGATTTGGCAAGTTTTGTTTTCCGGCGTGCGCCCGCGGCAGAGCGGTTAGCGCGAACCATAGTAGGCCTTTAGTCCTTGACGCGGTCGACTCCGACCCGCGGCGCTTTGCCGCCTGTCTTCCCCCCTCTTCCACCCTCTTCCTTCCAGCTCACTGTCAATGAAACGCGTGCCACTAGAGCCCCAAACACATAAAATTTTTTTTTTAAAAAAACCTGCGTCGCTCTCACAGCGTCACGGGTTAGCTTTGGTGTGAGTGGTTGAAATAGCACGTCGATAAAGATGACAGACAAGTGGCTTATCCAATCATATGCAAGGATTTTTGATAAGGCCCAGCCTTCAATAAAGGCAATTCCTATGGAGAGGTCCCAGATGGATGTGAGTGAAGCTAGGCGGAGCGACATCCGTCTGGCTAGGGTCAGGTTAAAAAAGATGAGTCTTTAAAAGAGATTTAAAAATGGTCAAAGAGGAAACCTGCCTGATATGCAGCGGCAAATCATTCCAGAGTTTGGGACCAGCTATAGAGAAAGCACGGCCCTCTCTGAGCTTACGTCTGGTTCTTGGCACCAACAAGAGTAAAAGGTCAGCTGACCTGAGAGAACGAGGCGGTACATAATGATGTAGAAGCTCAGAGAAGTAGGATGGGGCAAGGCCATTTAAAGACTTAAAAATATGAGCTTAACATGGGGGAGATATGCTCAAACTTAAGTGTCTTAGTTAAAAGTCGTGCAGCTGTCATAGTTTGGGTTTTGTTTATTTTTGCTTTTGGACTGTTTGAGACTTTTCCTGCTAGCCTGTTCACCTCTCAGCCACCAGCCTCTACCCAATCAGTTCAGTCCACTTCCAGTCACCACCTTTCTCTAGATCAGTTCCACCAGTTGCTGCTAATTAGTTTTCAACTCCAGTCACCTGTTCACCTACTTACTTATACCCGCCTCAGCCTACTCTTCTTTGCCAGATCATTATGAACCTCCGGTGAGTCTTATCCAGCATTGCCTGCCTGCCCGTGATTTGATCTGTTCCTGATTCTCTGAACCGGCAAATTTCTAAGACAATATGGAGCCAAAATCGCTAGAAACAAAGATGCAGAAGAAGAGAACTTAATATTGCAAATAACTTCTACATACTGTCGATATCCAAATGAACTCTTGGAAGAGGATAAACTGCAACTTAGAAAAACAATTACAAGTACAGCCAGAAAACCTTTACTAAAATAAAGCCAAGGGCGCCTTTATTAGATCGACACCAACTTATCCTCAAATCCTCCACTACTTTTACTTTGTTTATTTTTGGAATCTAAACAATGCCTACGACTTGTTGCACACAGAGGCATTCCAAGTCGGCGGATGTACGTTTCTTTCGTTTACCGAAGGACGAAGAAAGACGAAAGAAATGGATAATTTCAATGAAAAGGATGCAGGCAGACAATCCCAATCAACAGTGGAAGCCATCATACCACGACAGAATTTGCAGTCTACACTTCATCTCCGGTAAATACAAGTTAATTTTGCACTAGTCATTGTTCTGAGTTGAGTGGACGCTGGCGTGATTTCTGGCGCCGCTACTCTCCGACAGCTGTGGTCTACAACTTTTGGGAATAATTTCATGGACTAAATGAACAATCCTCCACAACCCAACGCTTGGAGCTACTCTGAAACTTTGTTACTGATACTCTTCACGCTTCGTCAAGTTTCTCTGTGCAAAAGTGTAAGCTTACCTGCCTCTCTATCCAGCCCTTCGACCCTCCGGTCCAGTTGCTGCTACAAATGATGTGGCCTCCACAGATTTTCACCTGGACCGTAATAATCCTGATCTTCATGCTGCCTCTTCTCCGTCCTGGATTTGGTCTAATCCAGTACACCGCAACAGAGCTCCTCTGCATCCGCTCACTTCTGACTGAACCTCCGCCGGCATCTTTAAACCTCCACCCTGATATCGCTCACCTACCTCGCCGGAAATACACACACCGCGGATCTCGCCGACTCTTCCATCCCAGCGACTCCAAACCTGTTAAATCCTACTGGTCCACAACTCGCCGCTCTCAACGTAAATCCAACCGGACTGTGAACCACAGCGTGCTAGCGAGCCCAGCTAGGTCGGCTAAGCCTCCAGTCAAACTCCAAAACATCACCCTCAACTTCGGTCTCCTCAATACTCTGGTCTAATTTCCATCCTCATTCTTCTTGATCTAAGTGCAGCCTTCGACACAGTTTCACACTCTACCCTACTCCATCGACTTTATACAATTGGCATCACTCATACTCCCCTAGCCTGGTTTCAATCCTATCTTTCTGGCCGCACTCAGTTTGTTCAGATTAAGTCATATCGTTCCAACTCCTCTCCAGTTACCACCGGTGTTCCCCAAGGCTCTGTTCTAGGACCCCTACTTTTTATCATCTACATTCTCCCCCTTGGCAATATCTTTAGGAAATTTAACATCAATTTTCACTGTTATGCGGATGACACCCAGCTCTATCTTTCTTGTAAACCAAACTCTTCACTCCCACCTCCTTCATTAATCTCCTGCTTAACCGAAATAAAATCCTGGTTCACCTCCAACTTTCTTAAATTGAATAATGACAAGACAGAAATCCTCTTAGTGGGAACAAAATCTACTTAGGCAACGCTGACAGTTTCTCCCTTTCATTTGACAACTCCATAATTTCCCCCTCACCTCAGGTCAAGAGTCTGGGTGTCATCCTTGATAGTACCTTGTCCTTCTCCTCTCACATTAATAACCTTACCCGCTCCGCTTACTTTCACTTATGCAATATCAATCGCCTTCGCCCCTCTCTCTCCCCTAGCTCCACCTGCACTCTTGTTCATAGTCTGGTCACTTCCCGCATTGATTACTGTAATTCTCTTCTTTTCGGCCTTCCTCAAAAATCCATTCACAAGCTTCGGTCAGTACAAAACTCAGCAGCTCGCATCATTTCTAGAACCCCCTCTTTTCATCACATCACCCCGGTCCTGCAGCAGCTCCACTGGCTACCTGTGAAGTATAGAATTCAGTTCAAAATCCTCCTACTTACTTTTAAAGTTATTCACAATCTCTCCCCTCCATACCTTTCTGATTTACTTCTAATTTCTACCCCCTCCCGCATACTTAGATCTTCTTCTACCACTCACTTAGTTGTTCCTTCAGCCCGTCTTAAAACCATGGGGAGCAGAGCTTTTTCTCGTTCTGCGCCCACACTCTGGAATTCTCTCCCCCCTGACATCTGCAATACCGAGTCTTTACCCTTGTTCAAATCAAAACTCAAAACCCACATGTTCAAGATTGCCTTTTCATTATGATTTTATATTACTTTCCTCTGTGTAATTTGTGTTGTTTCTTTTAATTATGACGACTGCTTTTACCATTTATTGTTTTTACATGTACAGTGACCTTGAATGTTTTGAAAGGCGCTTGAAATAAAATTTATTATTATTATTATTATTATTATTATTGTTCTACTTAAATAATTATTTAAATAAAAATTAGGATATATACTTAAGTCAAGACGTAAACGTTTGTTTCGTAATAATATACGTACATGTACAATGTATGCAAACCCTCTGGCATGAGTTTGTGAAAAGGATTAATAAGACAAAAACACCAAAATAATCCTTTGTGAACAATGTTTTTTTTTAGCCTACCGGTGGCGGGTCTTCCTCTTTGCTGAGGCGCTGTCTGTGTCCGACTCCGCTTTCATATGTTACAAAAACATGTCTGAACATGTGCCGATATGAAATAATTGTAGCCGTCAAGTGATTTCATGGCTTTCATGCTCTCTCCTGTGTACTGGCCTGGCATGTTGATAAGGTAGCTGTATATGTCGCCGTACGGAACACTTGGCCAGCATTTCACAGACTCGATCCATCCCTTCAGGCTTTTGCTGTATTAATCTGGCAATCGGATACCATCAACTTACTCTTATAACAATCTTGTGATACGTTATCTAAAGAACAAAAATATGTCGAGAACTCATCAGTTTCTTTTTTTTCGTCCGCCATTGTGTTCGCCTTTTGCCTACCAGCCCAGGGCGCATGCGCAAAAAACCCGGATCAAAACAATAACAATGAATCGGTCTGTAGGAGTGCCCGTCTAACCGCACATGCATCCTCTCCGACCTCTGCATTACGCTCCAGGGGTATCTTACCCAGCTCCGACCTGGACTCCGCTCAGCTCTCTCAGCTGGCCTCCCTCCTGCTTTGTGGCGACTTATCTCCCTCACCCCCACCCTCTGCTCTTCTCCCGTCAGCTCCGATCCCTGGCCGCAAACGAACCTGCAAATCCTCCGCTCCCCCCCGCCAAGCGCCGCAGAGGCCGTCCCAGCTCCAGTTCCCGCTTCACTCGGTTCCTCTCACCCTTCCGTCGCACAACAAGGTCCTTCTTCAGCCGATCCCGTAACGCTGGCTTCTCGATCCGCAGCTCCGCCATCCCTCACCACAAATCCTCCTCCAGCTTTTGATCAGTTCTCGGCCTCCCTCTGCTCCACGCTGGACTCTCTTAATCGATTGGTCTCAACTCTGTCTGCAAGCCTTGGAGGCCCCCACCCTGCCACGTCATCTCTACCACCAACTTCACAGCCGGATCTCCTCCATCCCCCTCCCTCCTTCATACTCACTAATGCCCGCCCTGGGCCAGCTCCAGGTAAGACGTATCCACCTATGTTTTCATTCATAAATTTCTCCATTGCATGAGTTTCACTTATTATGCTTTCTGTTCCTGCCCCTCCACTATTCAGGCAGAACATATATTCCTATGCATGCTAACGTTTCTTCACGTCTCCATTCAAAAATTATTCAATTAAAATATGTTAACTTGGTTTCCCTCATACTCCCCTCTCCTGAAGTCGACCAGCAGGTAGCCTCAGCAAGTGATGTCACAGCCATTTTCAAATCCTCTGATCCTCGTTTATCCAAAGACCTCACTATTGGCCAATTTCTTGCTGCATTCAGTATCTACCGTGACATTTTATGTTCAGTTTACCTGGACCGCAGGGTTGAGCTCGATATTTATCTCTCTTTAATCGCAGACCTTCATATAAAATTCAGCAATAACCTTTTTATCAATACCATAAATCATTCGCTACTAAAGCCGCTGCAACCCTGGTGCAATACGGCATCCGCTTGGACTGGTCTGTATTGGATACAGACCTCTTAATCATGCTGACCCAGGCCACTCCTTGTTCCTCCTGTCATTCCATCGGTCACCTCAGTGCTTTTTGCCCATGAATTCCTTTCAGGTCTACTACTCCTTCCATCCCTCCTCTGCCCCCTTCTACATCTTTTCAGCCCACAGATCACAGAGGTAGAAAAATTTAGCCAGTGCAAGGATGCCCATCCAAAATAGTCTGTCCCCGCCGTGCACTTTTCACCACCAAAAATCGCACCTCCAGACCTTAATAGCCCGTCATCTTTCCACCGAATTGGCTGCTTGTCTTCTCCACCATCCTGACCGTACTTTCATAAATTTCATTCTAACCGGTCTGTCTCTGGGATTTCTTGTCGGCATTTACTGCCCCCCCCCTCCCACACCCACGTCTCTTCTAACCTTCAATCCGCTCTGAGAGAACCAGACATTGTTGATCAATTGCTTCATAAAGAAGTTTCCAAGGGTTTCATGATTGGTCCTTTTAAAGCTTCCCCCTTTGCCCCTTTTCGTGTTAGCCCTCTTGGAGTAGCTACCCGCAAATACTCCGGGAAAAAGAGGCTCATCCTGGATCTATCCACCCCCTTTTCCCTTCACTATGCTTCTGTGGATCATGCAATCTTTTTGATTAAACTTACCGGCCATGGGGCCTGGCTGGCAAAAGCTGATATTTCTGACGCTTCAAAATCGCCCCTATTCAACCCTCCCAGTGGCACCTGTTCGGTGCTAGATGGAAGTCTCTGTACTATTTCGCCGTCCATCTGACATTCGGTTGCGGGAGCAGTCCCTGTCTGTTTG
This sequence comes from Fundulus diaphanus, assembly GCA_037039145.1. Lineage (NCBI taxonomy): Eukaryota > Metazoa > Chordata > Actinopteri > Cyprinodontiformes > Fundulidae > Fundulus > Fundulus diaphanus. Next base: position 7,436,720 of record CM073129.1, on the reverse strand, counting down.
ATAAAATCTCAGAAGCTCTGTGCTGGATCCTCCTTAACGTTACCCATCTTCCATGCGTTCTTCATCTTCTGGTTGACTTCTTCTTATAGATCCTCCCTCCACCATTCCCAGTTTGTCCCTTCACAAACTGCAAAGGCTCTTTTCCCATCTTGGTGTTACCATGTCCGACGAAAAAACTGTCGGCCCTGCAACTAAAATTTAGTTTTTAGATATTGACCCTCGACTCAGTGGCCATGATAGCTTCCCTGCCCGCAGACAAGCTGTCTCGAATTCACGAGATATCACAGTCCTACAGTTCCACACCAGTTATTTCCAAGCGTCAGTTGCTCGCCTTGCTTGGTCACCTGTGCATTATCCCCCAGGGTCGCTCTTTCATTTCCAGTCTGCTCGATCTGGCTAATTCCGTTCCCTCCCTCCTTGAGCAGGTTACTCTGAATGAGGGCTGCCTTTCCTTTTGGTCTAGACTGCTTCTCAACTGGAACGGCAAATCTTTTTTCTACGATGACGTCATTCTGTCTGCAGACATGCTTCAATTTTTTTACGGATGCTGCCCCATCTGTAGTTTTTGGGGTTTCTTTCAAAATAGTTGGTTCGCAGATTCGTGGCCTTCTCCCCTCATCAATTCACAATCCTCTGCGAGGTTTACCCAATAGCCGTAGCTTGCCGTCTATGGGGCCCGCTTTGGAGAAGGAAGCGCATATCCGCTTACTGCAATAACATTGCAGTTGTTGAAGCCATTAATGAAGGTCGCTTCTCCTCTCAATCTCTCATGCCATTTATCAGAAGCATCACTTGGCAAGCAGTCACAAATAGCTATTATCTCAGCTCGTCATGTTCCCGGCCATTCTAATTCCGCTGCTGATGCTCTTTCTCGTTTCAAATTCCAGTCTTTCTGCCAACTTCGACCTACAGCCGACTTCAATCCGACCCCCTTGTTCCTCCTTTGGAGGTACTCATTCTCAATTAACCCATTCTCTCCAGTCGTACTTACTTTCCTCCAGTTTTTACATTAAGTCAGGTTTAGCCCCTTCCACGCTCAGACCCTATAATTTTGCATGGCAATTATTTGCTAAATTTTGCTCAGGTCTTAACATACCTTTATATCCAGCATTCATTTCTTACTGCTTTGACAATCGCCATTTTAAACTTGCTTACATTCGCAGCTTATTAGCAGGTATCAACTTCTTTTCAAAATGCTCCAACTCCAACTCTACAAGCCTCTTTGCAAAGTACTCCATTAGGCTCCTTCTCAACGGTTTGGCAAAACATTCTTCATGTTCATTTGATTTGCGAAAGCCAATAACCTTTCCAATCCTTAGAAAACATTTATCCTCACTCTCCTCCAGCCCCTACTCATCCTACGTCAAGTTTCTTCCGTCTGGTACCTTCTTATTGGCTTTCTATGGCTTTGTGAGACTAGGAGAATTCACTTCACCTAATAGTCACTTTGATCCATCCAGAGATTTGTCACTTTCAGATCTTCATTTTAATATCGATCATTACAAACTATTCTTGAAACAAACACTCTAAAGGGAGAGGCTCCTGTTTTGTTTCCATCGCTCGAACAGATGGCCCTTTTCTCGCTATGTTTAAATTTGTTCAAAAACACCACAAAATATTCTCGGATTCCAAAGCTCTTTTCATTACACCTGAGGGTTCTCCCATGTCAGCACACTGGTTTCAAAAACATCTTAGAGAGCTGTTAGAATCCTGTGGCCTTCCATCTAGCCGTTATTCCAGCCATTCATTCAGAATAGGAGCAGCCACAACAGCAGCTGTTCGTGGAGTCTCCCTGGCTTCTCTCCAGCAACTGGGCCGATGGTCATCATCAGCCTATTCCTCATATATCCGCCCTGAGCATTCATCCATCTTAGCCGCTCAACAGTCTCTCAGCCTTTAGGGTAAGCTTACTGCAAATACTGGTGGTGGTTTGAAACTCATTCATATCTCTTGCCAGACCCCTGTATGCTTGACTCTTTTAAATTAGTGTTTTATAACCCATCCTCACATCACCCATCACACTCCTGTAACTCCTCACCCTAGATGGTTGATATTCCAGGCTCTATTCCTCTCATCATCCCATCATTCATCCCATCATTTCATCCCATCATCGCCTTCGCGGCACTGGCCCCTTTTTGGTAAGTCTTCGCGGCACATCTATTACTCATCCTGCTGTTCTACGTTTCTTAGCTTTTGACTCAAGTCTCTCTGCCTTCTGAGCATACTGACACACTGGCCTCAACCTCGGCAATTTTTTGGGGGGAAACATCCCTGTTCTAAAATGTTTGCTGAATAATGATTATAAAATTATGGCTCTGATGCTGGCACAAATAATTAAAAACATTTTAGATCTGGTCATTGATGAGACACAGTCAGGCTTTATGAAAAATTTGACAAATCAGTAATATCAGACTTGTGCTAGATCTCCCAGATTACTCTGAATTAGTGTTAAATGACTCATTTATATTGCTCCTAGATTTCTACAAAGCCTTTGATTCAATGGAGCATGAATTATTTTTTTCATCACTTAAAAAAAATTGGCTTTGGTGATATGTTTTGTAATGCAATTAACGCTCTATATTCAAATGCAAACTGCTCTATTAGAATGAAAATTGGCACAGCACCTAGATTTAATCTTAAAAATGGAATCCGGCGGGATGCCCAATTAGCCCGTACCTTTTCTTGCTTTCTACTCAGATTCTAGCATCATATCTTCATTACTTTAGCTTGAGAGGGATAACAGTAGTTAGCAAAAATATTATCAGTCAACTGGCTGATGACACCACATTATTAAACACCAGCCAGGTCCCTATTGCTCTGCAACTTATTTAGAACTTCTCTGGTGCTTCTGGGTTAACAGCAAACAGGCTTAAATAGGAGCCAACCGGATTTTCGTTCAGTTCTTTCTGAAAACATTTCAACACCCACCGGGGTCTTTGTCAATTCTAGTGGCCCGCACTTCAGAAACCTGCAGTTGGTGTACTGCTGTTTTTAAGGACATGGAGGCGCATCCTCCTAAGCGCATTCTAAGTCAGATGCAAATGAATGACCCACCCGCCACTGTCCTGGGTCGTTAGAAGCTATTGCTTGGTGTGAGTGGAGTACTTGGTCACCTGAATCATGATGAGACTCTTTGGAGTGCAGGGACGTGCAGAGACCGTTGGAGGGGCAGGTGCTCAAAGTTAAAAGAGGGCACATGGGGCACGGATTTAAAACATGATACAGAAACATACCTTGCTATACAACCGGCTGAAATGTACCAACCCATACTATAAAGAATGTAACATGGAATCAAGGGCGTAGGTTTGATTTGAACTTTAACCCTAGGGACACTATTGGCCCAAAGCTTCATTGGTCCTATACAATATGCATGCTCCTATTTCTTTATGCCTGATTTGAGCGTCAGGACGCGTTTCTTCTGTCTAAAGAGAAAAGCAGTATTTCTTTCTGTCATGGTTTTCAGATGTTTTGCCCACATGCAGATACGACCAGGCGACAGCAGATAGATTAAAACAGTTTATTAGGAAATGTGCAAATACAAAAGACGAAATAATGACTGCAGCTGCGAGGTCTGAACGTCGAGGCGGAGGAGACTGCAAGAGAACGGAGTAGTTAGATCGTCGGCTAGAATCCAGTACCAGTCAGAACATGCTATGCTTACCCATTAGCCGGGCGGACCTAACCGGGAAGGAGTGAGTGTCGGGGAGACCCTGTGAGCCTGCTCTAGATGAAGTAGGTGGCTAGTGGCTGGAGGGCGGCAGCAGAGGCTGACGAGGGATCCGGAGCTAGCCTCCGCTGGGTCGAGTGACAGATGGATTGACCAGAGTTGAAGTGGGAACACCAGTATCCGGGTAGGGGACCTCGAGCCCAGCTGGGTAACCTCCACTGAGTAAGAGGGGGAGCGCCAGAGCAGAATCTGAGCCTTGTGATACTGGTGAACCTTCTGGGACGGAACGTCCAGGCAGGTAAGTGCATCCAGCACAAAAACTATGACAAAAACAGGAGAGTCAAAATTAGTCAGAGTTGTGTGTACAAGACTCACAAACAGGTTTCCAAGGCTTGGTCAGAGGCCATGTCGTACCACGACTGGTTTAAGGCTCTGCCGTCTTCCATCTGTCAGTGCCTTGCTTAAGAAGCCAGAGGAAGCCGCCTCCAACGAGCTGCAGGTGTGGACCACGCCCCCACAACCAACTAGACACACCTGAGGAGCAGAGTTAGAGCAGGCACATACAGAGAACCCTGACACTTGCTACATTTATACAAATTTTATAAGCACGACACACACTAGATGCTTTTTGTTAATCTGGTGGCCTAGTGGTTAGAGCATTGAGCTTGGGTCCCAGAGGTTTTGAGTTCAACTCCCACAGACTAACACTCTGGGTTCCTGAGCAAGACCCTTAACCCCCGATTGCTCCCCTGGCGCTGCACAGGGGCAGCCCACTGCTCCCGGAGGGGATGGGTAAAGATGCAGAAGTGAATTTCTCCATTGTGAGATCAATAAAGTTCAATTATTATTATAAATTATAAAGCAGCTCCTGATCTGATGAATGTTGAATTGGGACTTTTTTCCCACTTTGAAAAAGTTTGCATTTGAACTTACTAGCAACAGAGCCAGATGGTAAAAACGTGCCAATTTAACCAAATATATTCAAAATATGTCTATTGTCTAGATATATCTTGTATTTTCTTTAGAAGATATAGAAATGTGCAGAGATAAACCCCACCCTTATTTTTTTATCTAAGATACTCTGCATCATAAAACACAGCAAAATTGTACATTCAAGGGACTGCAAGTAACTTTCTTGTATTTACTCTGCACTGGAAGTCGACGTGTCACGGACACTGACAGCATTACAAATATTAAATTCAAACTTCAACAACTGGGATGTAGTTACTCTCTTTAGCCCATTTCATGTAATTTATCTTAACATTCCAAACACATTTCTTACATCATATATCTGAAGTGTAGATAACAGCTTCTCCTTACCTACATCCTCTCAGACAACTAATTATTTCCCTAACAATAGTGAGATGTCAATGTTTAAATGTGCAGAAAACCTTTATTCATAAGGAGCATGGAGGACCCAATACTGTACTTTGAGTAAGATGGGTGACACCAAGACTGAATTGTAACATTAGTGGTTGTCCATTTCAGCATTGAAATGAGAACATATTAATATACTATTGGAATATACTAGTAAGACTATTAAAGAACAGCAGATTCAACTTTAAGATATGTAAAGGCCTATATTAAATTAATTGTACGACCACATCAACAGATTAAATAATTTTTACTTTTTTGGTGTACCAAATTACCCTCGTATTGATGTAATATTTTATGGGCTAAGCCCCTGGTGATGAGAATGTCTAACTCCGCTCCTGGTTTAAACTAATTTACTAATGGACAGTGTGAAAACCTTTGTACAACAAAAACAATGCAAATGGTGTTCCTCGGTTGTATTTCTCGTAATTCTAATTCTAATTCTAATTCTAATTCTAAAAGTAGAAATAGTGAAATAAATAGCACTATAATTTTTTGGAATCCTAATTACGCTATTATAAATAAGCAAAAGTCTAAACAAAATATAGCAGTTGTTTAGGCGGCATCTAGTGTTGTTGTGTTGTATATCATGTAAGAGAAATATCACCTGCTATTTATACCTGAACTGCATCAAAGTGTCAACAAAAATTAAAGCAATAATAGCAACAAAATATGGTAAAAGGGAAACCCTCACCTTTTCTTTTTCAGGCAGCTGTGGCTAAGAATCAGAATTTTTAATAGCCTACAGTCTTTGCTTTTCCATCTTTCCAGCAGTCTTCAGAACTCCTGCCTGGCACAGAATATTTAGTTTTATAAAACAGATTAGGTTTCTGTTGATAAATGTATTTTACTTCAGAATTAGATGCTACTTTGAGATGCTACCGTTGGTTACTTACATTTCTCAAGTTCCACAAATCAACACAGTCTCTCCTACTTCTTTAAAGAACTGCACTCAGCGGCTTTCCCCTATTTTAGTGCAGATAATATTTAGTTTCTTAACTGGCACTAGTTTTGTAGTCTAGTATTAATTGTGGTAACCGCAGTATCCCAGTATGAATCGAAACTTAAAGGTATACTATGCAACTGGGATTGATTTTCCAGCGAGGCGCCCCCCAGAGGGCGAAAGTAAAAGTGCACTGTCGTAAATATGCTCAGCTGTTCTCCTGGTTTATCCGTCAAGCCAGGCGCGGTTGTTTTGAGCTTAGCAGACAGGCGAACGCAACGAATACAAAAGTCGAAAAAACGGCAGTACAAACAATGACTAACACAGTGAAAGTATGAACATGCACACAGAGAGAGAGAAACCATTCCAATGCAGTGTTTCCCCTAGGAATTTGCTTACCGGACGACCGGCGGAGCGGGGGGTGGGGGGGGTGTAGAGACAAGTTTTGCGCGACCGGCGGAGCGAGCGACCGGCGGGCGGGGGAAAGAGACAAGCTTTGCGCGACCGGCGGAGCGAGCGACCGGCGGAGCGAGCGACCGGCGGGCGGGGGAAAGAGACAAGCTTTGCGCAACCGACGGAGCGAGCGACCGGCGGAGCGAGCGACCGGCGGGCGGGGAAAAGAGACAAGCTTTGCGCGACCGGTGGAGCGAGCGACCGGCGGGCGGGGGAAAGAGACAAGCTTTGCGCGACCGGTGGAGCGAGCGACCGGCGGAGCGAGCGACCGGCAGAGCGAGCGGCCGGTGGGCGGGGGAAAGAGACAAGCTTTGCGCGACCGGCGGAGCGGACGGGCGGGGGAAAGAGACAAGCTTTGCGCGACCGGCGGAGCGGGCGGGCGGGGGAAAGAGACAAGCTTTGCGCGACCGGCGGAGCGAGCGACCGGCGGAGCGAGCGACCGGCGGGCGGGGGAAAAAGAAAAGCTTTGCGCGACCGGCGGAGCGAGCGACCGGCGGGCGGGGGAAAGAGAAAAGCTTTGCGCGACCGGCGGAGCGAGCGACCGGCGGGCGGGGGAAAGAGACAAGCTTTGCGCGACCGGCGGAGCGAGCGACCGGCGGGCGGGGGAAAGAGACAAGCTTTGCGCGACCGGCGGAGCGAGCGACCGGCTGAGCGGGCGGGCGGGGGAAAGAGACAAGCCTTGCGCAACCGGCGGAGCGAGCGACCGGCGGAGCGAGCGACCAGCGGGCGGGGGAAAGAGACAAGCTTTGCGCAACCGGCGGAGCGAGCGACCGGCGGAGCGGGGGAGACAAGCTTTGCGCGCATATCGAGTTAGTTTTTTTTTTTGGAATGTTGGGAGGCGGTTACTTACAATCGCATCAGCAGAAACGCGAGGTCCGCGTCAGCCTTGCAGCCTTCTCTTTCTTTTGTGACTTTTGTGGCTTCATAAATGAAAATCTCTGTGAGAACTTTGCCTTAAAATGGGAAATTATTGTTTTTTTGCTTTTTCACACAACGGAATACTGACGCTTATTTCATTATTAACCTAATGATTATCCTGTCCAAATTCTACATCCACAAAAGCAAGTACAGTAAGTAGAAAACCAACTTTACTTATTTTTATAATGAGTAAAAATACCTCTTACTTTAAAATGCTGAAAGACTCTGACAACCAAAAGGCATTGAAGATTATCAACATTTGTACAAAATATAATTTATTCAGAATTGTATAATTGTACAAGTTTTTTTTATGTATCACCCACTGGCTCATATTGCCTCTTTACATGTGTATACTTACTATGTATACTTCCTTAGATACAAAATTAAAAAAAAAACAACTGAGCAGCAAGGATGTGCAGGGTAAGCGCAGGTGTGCAGTGGCTGCCTGGTGAAGACTAGATGCCACTAGACGCTCAACTAGTAACAATGTTTATCTCTGCTTGATCCCAGTGCAAAGTTCTTTTCAGGCTCAAAAAGGACCAAGTAAACACTATCAGGACAACGCTTGATAAATATTTTTTTATTTGAAGATTAATATAATATTTTTGAGTTTTTCTTTTTATGGTTAAGATATCTGCCCCTTTAAAGTAATGGTTTAGGTTTTTAATCTGATTATGTTCTGAGGTACAAATAAAAGTCAACATAATTCCCTGAATCATTTAGCATTTTTTTAAACAAATAAGGTGCCACCGCTGGTGTGTGTAGTTAATGCTCCAGCTATAATTTATTATTATCTGTTAATATTACAAATTTCCTTTCTTTTAGCTCTCGCCATTCGGAAAAAGCTTGCCCGATGTTCACCCGTGTACGACTCCTCTTTCTGTCCACAGCCCTTTTCCTCTTTCTTGCCTGCTCCGACATGGGCTTTCGCTGTTTTATCGCTGGTTCCGCCATGATGACTGCACAGATATCGCCACTGCGCTAGCAACAAACATGTTCTCGCCGTAAAGCAAGACCGACTCTCGCGATCTTGCACGAGATTCTGAGCCTGTGGGCGCGGGCCGAGGGCTCCTGCAGTTGCAAGTGCGGTATTTCCCCCACAGACCACCAGGGCGGCCAAGAAAACCTTTGTTCAACCTGAAATGACTCATTTAATCATCCAAAACGGTATGGAACACATTAATTAACTGAAAAATGTTGCATAGTGTGCCTTTAAATCTCGCGCACCTAGAAAGCACGCACACGCACGCACTAGAAAACAGCCAATCAGTGACAGTGGAGTTAAACAGCACAGAGCACAGTCACGTGTGCTGCAGATTTAAAGGGGCAGGACAGACCGGGCAGAGCGGCAGCGCGAGGCAGCGGAGCTGCGAGAGGAAAAGAAGGGCAGAGTGAGGGCACGTTATGTGGATCATGTAACCGGCCATGGTTACCGTGGCACGGTAGATCTAAATTATTATTGCTTTTGGACATGCACACACACACAAACACTCACACATAAAAAAAAAAAACACTGACAAAAGGGCACTTTGGGCATCAAGGGGCAAGGGCAGGTGCTCAAGCCCCCTCCGCCCCCCCTCTGCACGTCCCTGTTGGAGTGTGTTGGAGGACCGAGCTTAAACACTGTGGAGTAGGAAGCGCAGTCCTCCACCCGTTTAGTGATGGCTTTTCTCTCAGGAGAATTTTCTACAAACACAACATACCAGTAAATTTCAAATCTAATAACACTCTCAGACAAAAACTGCTTCATCCCAAAGACAGAACACCCAAACCACAGCTGAGCGGCATTGTGTATGCGGTCCAATGCAGCAAGGACTGCTCAGACTCCTACATTGTAGAATCTAAACAACAGCTACATGAACGCATCCCACAGAACAGAAGGGCCAGCAGCTCGGGGCCAGATTCAGCAGTCCACTTGCACCTCAAGAACAAAAGGCACTCTTTTGACGACAATGATGTCCAGATTTTGAACAGATGGTTTTAAAGAAGGGTGAAAGAAGCCATCTTGGTCAAAAGAGACAAGCCATCACTAAACAGAGGGGGAGGATTGCGCTTCCAACTCCCCGGATAACTGAGCATTTGCACAGGCATTCTGGGTTAACTTTGAATTTAAATAAGTGCCAACTGCTTCCAATTAAAGATTGCAATGACTTAAATGTATGTAATATACGCATGTTGAAATGAATGAATTACCTAGGCTTTATCATCTGTAAAGATCAAAAACACAAAACTTTAACAAATTTTACTCCTATGATGAAAAAGACACAAACCAAACTGAATCAGTGGTTGCAAAGAGTTTTACTATCTAAAGCAGAAGGACTATCCCGGCTGACCTATGCAGCTCTTTCTCTATACATAGATAACAAAACCTGTAAGGATATTGACTGAATGCTCTTTAATTTTCTCTGGAAGAAACTCATTATATTAAAAAAGTGTGATAATCATTAATTATGAATGAGGAGGGCTCAATGCCTTGGATTTCACCACACCAAACATCCATCCATCCATTTTCTAACACGTCTATCTCAGACCACACTAGTCGCCAGTCTATCACAGACCACACTAAACAATAGTTTTAAAATTAACATGGCCAAACATTTCTTTAAAAATCCAGTCTTGATATGGTACTTAATTTTCTCTAAATTTGGTAGCCTAAACTTTGTTTTAATGTAGACAAACTCTGATAAAGTATTATTATTTCACAAACAGGTCTTATTAGTTATGGTCTTTGATCTATAAGCACAACGTCTCACCCTAAAAATATATTATATGGAATAATTGATGCATTTTATATACAAACAAATCAATATATTTTCATAACTGGGTAGAGAAAAAGTTATCTCAACTCTTTAACGCCAATGGGCGACTGATGTCTTACTCAGAATTTTTAACTTCTTAGCAATTTCCAGTGACATCTAAACAATAAGCTACAATTTTTGATGCCATCCCTTCAGGCGTTATCAGGCTACATAGGAGTGCAGAATTATCCTCACAGGTCTATTTCACTCCCTAATGCACTAAATTCAGATATAAGAAAAAAAGTTTCTCATCTTACAAAAAAATGTAATAATTTTTTTTTTTTTTATCGTATTCCAAAATGTGTTTACCTATATCACTCCTGTTGTATCATACTGGTGTCGATTTGTAAGTGATAGTCCATGGAAATGTTTGGACAATTCCCAACAAATATCTAACAACAAATAAGGTGAAGGAGGTTTCTTATAAAAATTATCCATAAGTATTACCCTGCTAGCCATTTTATGACTAAACTTAAGAGGGACATTGATGTGCATTGCTCTTTTTGTCGTGGTCATGTAGAGACAATTCAGCACCTCTTTTTGACATGCTCTTACTCCAAGAACTTCTGGAAGGACTTTTGTGGCTTCATAAATGAAAATCTCTGTGAGAACTTTGCCTTAAGATGGGAAATTATTGTTTTTTTGCTTTTTCACACAACGGAATACTGACGCTTATTTCATTATTAACCTAATGATTATCCTGTCCAAATTCTACATCCACAAAAGCAAGTACAGTAAGTAGAAAACCAACTTTACTTATTTTTATAATGAGTAAAAATACCTCTTACTTTAAAATGCTGAAAGACTCTGACAACCAAAAGGCATTGAAGATTATCAACATTTGTACAAAATATAATTTATTCAGAATTGTATAATTGTACAAGTTTTTTTTATGTATCACCCACTGGCTCATATTGCCTCTTTACATGTGTATACTTACTATGTATACTTCCTTAGATACAAAATTAAAAAAAAAACAACTGAGCAGCAAGGATGTGCAGGGTAAGCGCAGGTGTGCAGTGGCTGCCTGGTGAAGACTAGATGCCACTAGACGCTCAACTAGTAACAATGTTTATCTCTGCTTGATCCCAGTGCAAAGTTCTTTTCAGGCTCAAAAAGGACCAAGTAAACACTATCAGGACAACGCTTGATAAATATTTTTTTATTTGAAGATTAATATAATATTTTTGTGTTTTTCTTTTTATGGTTAAGATATCTGCCCCTTTAAAGTAATGGTTTAGGTTTTTAATCTGATTATGTTCTGAGGTACAAATAAAAGTCAACATAATTCCCTGAATCATTTAGCATTTTTTTAAACAAATAAGGTGCCACCGCTGGTGTGTGTAGTTAATGCTCCAGCTATAATTTATTATTATCTGTTAATATTACAAATTTCCTCTGATTTTGAAATCAAATTTCCTCTGATTTTGTAGTGATAATGTTTCTTCTCCACAGTGTAAATGCTGTGTTAATCCCGACAATAGCTTTCTCCTCTCTCCCATCATGTCACTACAATAATAATAGTGCACAGAAGTCTGTATCTGTACAATCTGTATAAAGGTTGGTGACGATGGCCATTTTCATGGACTTTTAATGACTGTACAGAAGTTATAAAATGTAATTACTTTGAAAAAACTACCAAATAAGTTTTATTACTAAAATCACGGCTTTTATTGTCTCCACGGAAGCCCCACTACTGACAGAGACCTCAGCCTTTGGACTTCATAGTGAGTAAAATAAAAATAAAAAATGTCTCGGTATCATCCTTGATGAATCAGGCCTTTGGTTTACAGTTTGGCTAAAAACAAATCTAGTTTTAGATTTTTGAAGCCATATTTCCTACTATATTATTAAAAAAAACAGGATACCCTTGGTATGAGCATGGACATAAGGATTTCTATGAGAAAATAAGATATACATGCTGTGATTTTATTTTTTTTAAATGGGCAGTAAAATGTTGTTGCAATATGTAACCAGGATAATTGTTCTATATTAGATTCAGTTTATTTTATTTTCCATTTTTTAGATTTAATTTTATTTATTTTTATCTAAAGGTTTAATTAAAATCCTCCTTTCCTTAATTTATTCAACACTAACCAAGTGAGAACAATATTGTTCTCGTGCGGTTTTGACGTCATGTGACAGCTGCACGTCAGCGTCCTAAATTGACAGCTGCGGCTTATATGGCTGCTAATCGCCTTAGGTAGAAAAATGCTGGCCGACCCTGACGTACAGGTAGGCTTCTGGTCTGTTTCCAAGCGGTTTTCAGATATCTATTGTATATCTTCAATCGTGTGCCTCTGTTAACTTGCAGACGTGTGATCAATCAACCGAACGTTATAAAGATCACGGTTGGTCAAGAGGGAACTGGTGAGTGTTTGCTCGGGAGCTAGCATGCTAGCACTAGCCTCCCCAGCCTGTTTTGGTTATACACCGATCTAAATTGAAATGCTTACCGAAACTACTGTTGTGTAGAAATACTGTTTTGCATAAGTTGCATTTAACTATCATGTAAACTCCTGCAATTATAAGAAAATACATGTACATGTAAATTGATTACTTAGGCCTGTTTACACAGGCCAGGTATATTGCAGATCCCCCAGCTCAAGGCGTGGCTAAAGGATACAGCAAAGATTGTCTGGCTTCATGCTGACCAGACTGGCGAGCTAACCGTTCAGCGGATCCGGAAATACATCACCTACTATCTGAGAAACCTCTTCCGAACTGGTTGGAGATTCAGCCCAACAAGTGTTCACTGAAGGAACTGGATTATTATTATTATTTTTTGTGTTTTCCCTTTCATCATCAACAAAGACTGGTTGACTTCCTTGGTTTAAGGAATCCATTTGGACTTTAAAATTGTGGACTATGTTGAGAATTAAAAATATATCTTAGTTGGGGTTACTGAGGAAAGCAGAGTGGGGCCTGTCCCTTCCTGCTCCAGCGTAAGATAAACATGGAGTTTTATTGCCCCGAGGGGGTGGTCAGAAGGAGAGGGGGTCAGTCATCCTCCCACTGAGCCATGCAGGAGGAGTTTAAAGTTGATAAAAGGAATGTCTTGGTAAAACTTACTTCAGACAGACAGACAGACTTCTGGACCGCGCGGTGAAAGATCTTGGTTGGTAATGTAACTCTGTCTCCATATTTAATTTCTATGAATTAAATATGTATTTAAACTGTTCTACCTCTGATAAATGATTCCTCATGTATTGTCAAATCTTAAACCGGGGTAAAAATGGGCCTTTAGTAGCGAAGCAGGATTAGGCCAATAATAATACAAAACCACAACTAGCTTGTATATATTGTAAATATTAATACAACTCACCAATTTTGCACCATCAAACTGTCTCTGTGTTTTACAATTTGCCACTCCTCCAGCAGACGAACCTAGTCTTTAAGAAATCACGTGGGTTGACCTAGAATGCAATTTGGGTTACAAATACATGATGCATAAAAAGAATACTGGTCACTTGTTATGTACAAATTAAATTGTCCTGGTATTTGTGATGATTTAAGTTCTAATATAATTAACTCGTATTAGCCATATTAGTTTTATTGCAACATTTCATGTCAAGAAATGCCCAGCTTAACGGTAAACCTGTTAGATCTATTTTCCAGTGTCTTATGGTGCCTTTGGGCCAGTAGTAGAGGGGCTTACGTATAGTATAATTTCCCCCTATGCCTCTCTGTCACTCTCCACATGTCCCAGTGTTCCACTTCTTTTGTATTTTCCATATTTGTGATAAGGCATTCCTGTCAAACAGCAGGGAGGGTCTGAGGAGTATAATATAATGTATAATAAAGAAGACTGAAATGCATAGATCATGATGTGTATCTTACTGTGAATAGAGGTACACAGCAAGACTGGAAGGATCAATTGCTGTTGGCAAAGGAGGAAATAATAAAAAAAATATTAGGGCAGGAATGGAGAGACAAGTGTGTTTAAAAATCAATTACACAGTAAATATGACACGAGTCAGCATTAACGCCCTCCGGGGAGCCCAGGAAATATGTTCCTGACTGCACATCAGTAAATCTGCTCTCCCTACAAATGAATTACTAATTTTATGTACAGCAGTGAGGGAGGGAGGGAAAAAAACTGTTTGTGGTGGTATGTGTGCTGCTTATGTACACAAGCTACAGCTCCCACGAGAGAGTGTTATTAATTGATGGGGTAAATGAAGCTTTTTTGTCTGCTGAGGGAGAGAAGGCAGGAGCGATCCAGTATTATCTCTGATCTTTGGGAGTGTCAGCAGGTCAGCAAACCAAATAAAAACACTGCTGCAGCTGATGCTTTGAAGCAGCCTCAAAGACTGACCTAAGAAAGATGGAGAATGGAGGATAGGATGGAAGGAAAGGAAGCATGATGAGGCAGAAGCTGAAATAACTTTCAACCGGGTAAGGAAAGTAACGGGGTGCAGCAGAAACAGGGAGACTGATGAATCCAAAGAACGTAAAATGTAAACACAAACACACTGACATGAACATTTGGTAGAAAACTAAAGCCTCAGATGAGGCAAACCTTGCACAAGAAAATTAAAGCAGTATGGAGAAAAAAATTCTTAATCATGAATAGATTTAAAAATTCATCCTTTACCATTAAAGTACATGTTTTTGTCAATATAATTTAAAAAGTCAGCAAGTGTTCCTATCTTCTAAAAGTCTTAGTAATTTTTTTTTCTTTGCAGGAAATTACTAAGGCCTTAATGTGTAATGAAATGAAGTGAGGGTGAAAAAAAACTATTTTGAGGACAAGACAGGATGAGAGTTTAGTGACATTTTTGTGAGAACCAAAAATCCGCAGGTTTGATTTGTCAGTAGACTGTGGTTTTCATACTTGTTCGGTCTAAGATTCCTAGATTGAGAGCTGTTTTGGAAACACAACAAACGGTTCATACATCTCAAGTTTTCATGATCCTGTCTTGTTTGTATGTGAAAGTATCAGGCGATTTCCTGCCAAGCAGAGCTCTATGGTTGGCGTGGCCAGCACTCTGCCTTCCTTCTCCTAGAAAACCCTAACCTTCCTTGGACTCCTGACAACAACCACCCACAAAAAGGACCCATTTACCCTCCTGCAGAGATCCAATAAAATCTGTAAGAGAAGCCAGCACTCAGTCTGCAATACTTTCTCCTCCTCGTTCTATGAAACAATTTCTGCCCTTTGTAGACACGGCCCTAGATGGGAACCCCGACCATCCCCTGTATGTAACTGCACATTTCAAAATTGTAAATAAACTACTTACTGTTTTGTGTCATGACTTTCTTTTTAAAAATTTCTGCATGTGGGTCAGTGAGTTAAACATAGAAATGACACTCGCTGCTATGTGTAGAGCAATGGAATTCAGGTCAAGTACAGATGATCAAATGCAGTTTATATTCCTGAAACAAACTACCATAGCCTTTCGATTTTGTTTGCCAGTCATGATAATTTTACAGTGCCTCCAAACTGAATGTTTTGTGTGACTTTGTTTTTTGCTTTTTTGTCTTTTGTATATGGCACCCCAGTATTCTACCACAATTCTAATAAGTTTCATCCACACAAAGCCGAATTAGGATATCCACACAGAAAAGTTTGAATATAGTGATGAAACCGCCTGAAGTCGAATTAGCCGTAATAGCCGTTTGAATACATATGCCACACCAGTGGGTGGCACAGAACCCGAAGCAAGGGAAGTAAACAAAATCACATAGTGCATATGCAGGGAAGTGCTGTAAGAAGAACAACAACTAACAGTGAAGAACTAACAGTATTCTCTCACAACCCTGTCCTATCTGATCATTTTTTAATAACATTTGAGTTTAATCTAACCGATTTCTCCACCCCCAAAAGAGGGTTCCATTATAGTAGATCTTTATCGGATAATGCTGTATCAAAACTTAAAGAGTCTGTCCCCCTCTTAATATCCTCAGTATTGCAGAAATGCCCTGTAGATGGCAGCAATGCTGTTTCTTCCCATTCACAAATAGATACATTTGCTAACAGTGTGACTTCCTCATTGCGTTCTGCATTAGATAATGTAGCTCCCTTTAAAAAGAAGGTGATAATTCACAGGAAGCTGGCTCCCTGGTTTAATTCAGAGCTGCGTTCCTTGAAGCACAATGTTAGGAAATTGGAGAGAAAATGGCGCTCTACACACCAAGAGGAATCCTACTTAATCTGGAGGGACAGTCTATTGTTGTATAACAAGACCCTTCGCAGAGTTAGAGCAGCATATTTTTCATCATTAATTGAAGAGAATAAAAATAATCCTAGATTTCTCTTTAGTACAGTTGCCAAACTTACTCAGAGCTGCAGCTCTGTTGATCCATCCATTCCCTTAGCTCTTAGTAGTAATGATTTTATGGGATTCTTCATAAATAAAATTGATGCCATTAAAAATAAAATAATTGGCATCCTCCCAAACATGATTACCTCATCCCCAGTAAGTAAGGCAGCATTGGAGGAATCTTTAGAACCTGCGCTGTGTCTGAACTGTTTAGAAGCAGTAGAGCTTTCTGAGCTATCTAAAATCTTAGCTTCATCTAAACCTTCTACCTGTATGTTAGACCCAATCCCAACCAAGTTGTTTAAGGAGGTATTCCCTTTGATCAGTGGTCCTATTTTAGACATGATTAATCTATCCTTAGTAAATGGATATGTACCACAGGTTTTTAAAGTAGCTGTTATTAAACCTTTACTTAAGAAACCTTCTCTTGATCAAGATGAGCTAGTAAACTACAGACCTATATCTAATCTTCTTTTCTTATCTAAAATTCTTGAGAAAGTAGTTGCTAATCAACTTTGTGAACATTTACAAAGCAATGACCTACTTGAGGAGTTTCAGTCAGGCTTCAGAGCTCATCATAGCACTGAAACGGCTCTGGTGAAGGTCACTAATGATATTCTCATGGCCTCAGATAATGGACTTGTGTCTGTACTTGTCCTGTTAGATCTTAGTGCTGCATTTGATACAGTTGATCACAATATTCCCATACAAAGACTTGAACATACTGTAGGGATTAAGGGGAAAGCATTAGGCTGGTTTAAATCTTATCTGTCGGACAGATTCCAGTTTGTTCATGTTAATAATAAATCTTCCTCAAACTCTAGGGTCACCTGTGGAGTACCACAGGGTTCAGTCCTTGGACCAATTCTCTTTACTATATATATGCTTCCGATCGGCAAAATTATCAGACAGCATGGGATTAATTTCCACTGTTATGCTGATGACACTCAGCTATATCTATCCATAAATCCTGATGAATCCAATCAATTACTTCGACTGCAGTCATGTCTTGATGACATCAAAAGCTGGATGACTTTAAATTTCCTGCATCTAAATTCTGACAAGACCGAAGTTGTAATCTTTGGGCCAGAGTCCTCAAAAAATAAACTTCTTAACCAATCACTTAATCTGGATGACATTAATTTGGCCTCTGGTAATAAAGTAAAAAACCTTGGTGTTATTTTTGACCAAGACATGTCATTTAAATCCCATATTAAACAGGTCTCCAGAGTTTCCTTTTTTCACCTCCGGAATATCGCCAAAATTAGAAACATTCTGTCCAGGAGTGATGCTGAAAAACTAGTCCATGCATTTGTTACTTCAAGGCTGGACTATTGTAATTCTTTACTATCAGGAAGTCCACAAAATGCAATTCAAAGTCTTCAGCTGATCCAAAATGCTGCAGCAAGAGTTCTGATGAAAATCAACAAGAGGGATCATATTTCTCCAATTTTAGCTTCCCTTCATTGGCTTCCTGTTAAATCAAGAATAGAATTTAAAATTCTTCTTCTAACGTATAAAGCCCTTAATAATCAAGCTCCATCATATATCAGAGCTCTGATTACTCCGTATGTTCCTAACAGAGCACTTCGCTCTCAGACTGCAGGTCTGCTGGTGGTTCCTAGAGTCTCTAAAAGTAGAATGGGAGGCAGATCCTTTAGCTATCAGGCTCCTCTCCTGTGGAACCAACTCCCAGTTTTGGTCCGTGAAGCAGACACCCTGTCTACTTTTAAGACTAATCTTAAAACCTTCCTTTTTGACAAAGCTTATAACTAGAGTGGCTCATGTTACTCTGAGCTACCTTTATAGTTTTGCTGCTATAGGCTTAGGCTACTGGAGGACATCAGGGCCTATTTTTCTCACTCTACTGATTTCTACTGTTCTCCAGTCTACTGTTCTCCAGATTTGCATTGCATTACATTGAAATGACTGTTGTCATTTCAGCTTTTAACTTTTTGTTCTCTCTCTTTTTTCTTCATAGTAGGTACACCTGGTCTGACGTTCTGTTGACTGTGAAATCATCCAGGGAGGACAGATCACCGACTATTACCATCTAATGTAGAACAGATTACTAGATCAATGTGTGCTTCTGTGCTTTTTTGTCTCTCTTGTTGTGTCTCTGCTCTGTCTTCTGTAACCCCAGTCGGTCGAGGCAGATGACCGTTCATACTGAGCCCGGTTCTGCCGGAGGTTTTTTTTTCCCGTTAATGGGTGGTTTTTCTTCCCACTGTTGCTTCATGCTTGCTCAGTATGAGGGATTGCAGCAAAGCCATGTACAATGCAGACGACTCTCCCTGTGGCTCTACGGTTCCCCAGGAGTGAATGCTGCTTGTCGGGACTTTGATGCAATCAACTGGTTTCCTTATATAGGACATTTTGACCAATCTGTATAATCTGACCCAATCTGTATAATATGATTGAACTTGATTTTGTAAAGTGCCTTGAGATGACATGTTTCATGATTTGGCGCTATATAAATAAAATTGAATTGAATTGAACAAAAAGGAGGTGAATGCTATCTCTGCTGGAGTAAGAAAAGAAGTTTTTATTTGGACCAATGATGAGGTGGAACTTCTCATCTGGGCTACACTTGACTACAAGACCAAGAAAGCACAAAAACAATGTAGATTGGGTGTCCTGTCTGTCAAAATACAACAATATTGCTTTCATTTTTAGAGCAGTACCCGCTAGTAACAAGGATTTTCCTATTGACGTGTCCGCCATAACAAAAACTCAGGTCACAGCAAAGTAGACACAGGAGTGGCCAAGGAGATGTGATACTGTTGTTGTTTTTTATTTATTTTTTTTTTATTTTGTGAGGATCTCCACAGCTACGTGCTGCATTGCTAGCGAGATTGGCACCTCAGACCTGGAAAGGCCACCCTCGAGCAGTTCATCGTCAAACGCTGCAGTCTCCAGAGTCAGTTTTCTGAGCAACTAACCAGATGTTATTTTCCAGTTTTTTAATAATTGCATGCTTTTGTTCCCATTTTGCTAATGCATTTAACTTTGCTCTGTTTCATTCAAGGAACAGCTGGATAGCCTGCACTCATGTTGCTATAAGGGCTCCATATGACAATGAAATTGCATATGCAATAGAAAGCACGTGCATTCTATTACATATGCAAGTGATATGCGACTCCAACATGCATCTAACAAATTTAGTAGCACGATGGCCTGGCTCTACACATGACTCCTTCATCCTGGCGCAGATCAGTATAGGGAATAGACTGCAGGCAGGCGCTACACATGATGGCTGGCTTCTTGGTGAGTCCATGGAAACACATTTTGGCCATTCTACCTATTCGGGCTGATGTATACTGATGCACTCTCCCGCTATAACCTACAGGGGACAGTGGGTACCCCCTCAGGCGCTGACCACAAACACCTTTTCCTAACCCCCAGAGCGCAGATGATGTGGGTTTCAATTACACTCACACCCGTGTTAGAGGTGACTTAGTAATAATAATAATAGTAATATCATCTTTATTGTCATTGAAACATACATTACAACGTAATTTGTTCTCTGCTTTTAACCCATCACCCTTGGGGAGCAGTGGGCTGCCATGTGCAGCGCCCGGGGAGCAATCTGGGGGTTAAGGGTCTTGCTCAGGGACCCAAAGTGCAGGCACTGGGGATCGAACCGGGTACTTGCATCCTTCTCTGAGTGCAAGCGCGCTGCTCTGACCACTAGGCCAACACTCGCCAATGACTTCATCTCCCTCCTGGCCTCCCTCCTCCTCAGAATGTTTACCCGATCCCACAGCCACCTCCAAGTCAAGACCAATTCCATCAGGGATCTCAGTTCCGTAAGTATGTCATGTAACAATTAACACAGCAATAAGGTTCGCTCTTAGTTATTTTAATGTGTCTGATATTTCGCACATAACGTCACACATGTTTTGCAATATGGTTCTTATTTCTTTCATTTCATTAATTGTGTCTCTTTGATTTTGTGGAACAGCATTCATCAGCACCGGTCCTCCTCCAGACATACCGTGCGCTTGGGGCACTCTGGTGCTGGAGGCAGCCGGACGCTCTGTGCCCATTTCTCTCCCTCCTGGACTCTCCTCACTGGGACCGTTTTCACTACCTGTCAGCTCAAGAGGCCCTGAGGACACAACACAATATATTAGCCAACTGTTTCTTCATCTCAGATTCAGACATTAAATAAAATCGTGCTTTACCTGGCTGTTCTGTGTTCTCTGCCAGATCAGTGTCTCTCTCCTTCTCCGACACAATGCCACACACGCTCGCTTCACCTACTAGCGAGGTCATCTTCCTTTCAAAAGCCGTCAGCTTGGGTGCGCCCTTATCCTCACCTGTGGCTCACAGGTGTGTCAAGCATTTTTTACATCCACCTTCAAATCCGACCACTTTTTTTCACTTCAGCCATGGTCCTCTCTGTGCCACTCACTGCATTAGCATTAGTGGCACAGAGTAATGTGTTGCCACTCATTAAACTTCTTTTTGTTTGTCATGCCACTACAGTGGCTGCCAAACAGGATGTGTTAACGACTCTCCACCTCTCCACGACTCTCCACCAACACATCTATTTCCGCCTCTGTAAAATAACGGGGTCTTTTTTCACTCTTTTCTCTGTGTTTACCATTGCAACCCATGAAGTGAAAACGATCAGCTCAAACTTATTAATTTCCCCCTATGAGGAGGATGAAGTTTATCTTATCTACATATTATTGATTGTATGATTGTTAAAAACATTTATGTGCTCATTTCCTCCACTGTTTAGGTGGTGGATCAGCCAAAAAGCTGTCTCTGTTTCCACCATCATCCTGCTGAAGACACTTTTAGGCTGTTTAAAAGTCCTCCTCATTACTCCTAACATTTTATCATTTTAGGAGCTCTGTTAAGGCCTAAGATGGTTTATAAATAACTTTTAACTTACTGAAGTAAAATTCTAAGAAAAATCTTAGAATTCGGAAAGTTCTAAGAGGGCGTCATTATGAGCTTTTAGCCTTAGGATTCTTGGTGAATACGGGTACTGATGTTTGCAAAAACATTTCATTTTGCACTGCTTTTCATTCTGCACCGCAAGCTCAAATAAAAAAACCTAAAAATAACACTGTAAAAAACAATCCACCACATTTTTCCAATCCTATAGTTGGTACACTGAACACTTTATGTTTTACTGGGTGAAATGGTTCTTCCATCCTGAGAGTAGTCAATACATTATATATTCAGAAAAAGGATTGGAAAAATGTGACCTCTTTGAGAGCTGCAGGCCTGTAAAGACGCTGTCAGAGGATTGGTCCTGCCTACACTCCCTCTGTCCCTGGCGTTTCCAGGGTATCACCTCATTTATTAGTTGTCCCACACACCAATCATTGGGACGCACTTGCATAACTCCATTGTGCATGCACGCTCCTTGCTAGTTTCCGCTTGCTAGTTGTGCACGTGACTTCTAGTGTTACTGTATGCAATTAGCTTCGGTGTTAGCCGTTCATTGTAGCTCCGCTGCTCTCACCATATACTTTGAAAATGGCTGAGAGTCGCAAGACGCAAAGTGTCTTCCACGTTTATGAGAAGAAGAGAAGCCTCAGAAGAAAACAAGGCCAGTATGTTTGGGAGATTTTTTTTGCACAATCCCCCTGAGGAGAGGAAGAGCAGGTAAGATGGTCGTGAGCATGCACATAGTTATTAAAAAAGGGACTTGGGCATTTCTTACTTACATTTCTGGAAAATCGTCTACTCTACTTTTAAGGGTCAAGATATTTCACTACTACTCTGCATTCTCTCACCCTCTGCCTCATTGCAGTCAGTGACAAATTTATTACACTGTCTCAGTGGTTGTAAGTCCTTTTCAGCCTATATGGTTCCCATAACAGAATATTCCTACACAGCCTCCTTTACTGGCCTCACAGTAATTGTGAAAACCAATGCAGGAGTAAATGATATCGAGCAGGTTGTCCAGGTTTAAGTCCATAGGCCTTCTGAGCCCATCAAATCTGGGCTTGAGCTCACCAAAAGCGCATTCCATAACCATACGGGCTTTGCACAGAGAAAGTCTGCTCATCTGATAGGGTAAAAACGGGTAGGCAGGATCTCCAAGAAGAAATACTGGTATAGCCTCTTCATTGTCCACAATCACTGTTCTGGCCATTTGATAAGCACATCCATAAACCTGTACTTGTAATCACAGACAGCCTGAACATTTAATGAATATTTACTCTTCCAATTTATGTAGAATTTTTACGTAGAATTATGAGATGGCTGTTTTATTTCATTGTATGTCCCCTTTGCTCCTCCTAAACATTGGTATGCCGTGGGCATGGTGGAAGCCCCCAACTAAATTCTTCACCGGCTCCATGTAAGGCAACTTGATGTTCTTTGGTCCAAGACATACAGCTATGGTGTGGCATGTCTGCCTAATGACAGACACTGTCAGTCGCGACACGGCAAAAAATTTGCCATCTTCCACAGATGTTCTCTTTCGAAAACAAAATATTTACTGTAGAGGAATAGCAAACGGAGGAATACAGTGTTGTGAACTTCTGATGTGACCGGGAGCGGCACTGTTGTGATGGAGCTAATGTGTTCAGATCTTACTTGCTAATAAAAGCCAGTTCCCGATACTTCAAACAAGTGTCCATTCACATGTACTATTAGGAGTAAATCGGCATCTGCTACATTTACTGTAGAAAAGGAATAAGCACAATTTTTTTATCTTGATTTCCTGTTGATGCTGGCGAAATTCGGCTAGCTCCCCCAGCACAAAACAAAGATGCTAATTCAGTCTCAACAGAATCAGTTTGGACGGCCAGAGGAGCTCTTTCATTTAAGGTGCAGGTCTCGCTGTTTGTTGCATCCGGTGATGATAAAATGCTATTTGAAATTGTGGCTGCTTGACCTATTCTTTCCTTACTCCTATTGCCGCTGTAATTGGCTGCTGATAATTGGCTGCCCCCTATTGGCCACTCCATATTTACCTAATATTACTCAGTTTGGGTTCCATGCATGTGCGAGTCAGTCCTAAACTTTTGCCCTGCCTCTTCTGTGACAATTTTAACTCTCACACACACAAGTACAAACCTCTCATTTAGTCTAGTATTAGTTCACACACGCACACATTATATATGCAGTTTTAGTTTTGTGAATGTGTTTGACGGTGTCTGTTGTAGTGTGTGCATGGTTTTAGTGGTGTTTGTGAGAGGAAAAAAGTTTCTGTGGCATGACAGACAGCCATCATGTCGAGTGTGCTAACTTTGAGCTGTAAAAGTACAACATCGTGAAGTTACAAAGTTACATGAGACATTCGTCTTTTTCAGGAAAGAAAATACCACATTCTGCCATTGGTGATGTCCTCCAGCAGTGCCAAAGCTGCCATAAATCCCCCATTATTTTCAACTTTATACGCAGCTATTCAGGGACATGCATGATTGATCAGGTTTGATGTTTTTTGACTTGGTTTGTGATTGTCGCGTAAATGTTTTTGCATGGCTAGCACACCTTCGTGTAACGTTAATTTTTATACATCCGAAGTTGTGCTTGAAACATAGCACCGCAAGCTTTTTGTGCATAGGTACATTTTATACATCAGGCCCCTGGGCCATGTATCAATAAGAAATCAAGATTTGAACAGGTTTTTAATGTGTTGTCTCCACTGTGGAAAAGCAAACTTGAGCTGAGCAAACTGAGAAAGACCTTATGTGTAAAATGTGGAGGAACGTACCGGACAGCGTCCAACCTTCAGTGGCAACCACAAAATGGTATTGCATGAAACGATAAACAGATGATCCAGTCACTAGCTAGAGACTGGCTGAAGAAAGAAAAAGAATCACATCGACATAAATCTACATACTGCATAAAAGAAAGAAATGATTACATGATTGCAGGTGGCAAGAGCAAATATATAATCACGATGATTTGCAAACTAGAGAAAGTGCATATCAGTCTTCTTATTTCTAATTTTTCTAATTTTTAATGGATAACACACTCCCTTTCTGTATTTTTTACCTGCTTTTTCCCTTATACTCTTCATCTCAGTGGCTGTGTTGCCTTGGCAGGGCAGCGGAATTCGGTTCAGCTCTAATGAATAGCATTGATCCTTGTTTGGTTATGAGCAGGCTTTAGTGGCCATGTTGAGATGTTAATAAGTTTGGCCTTATTCTGGAGGAGTTTTAATTAGGCTGTTCAAAATGTGCTTACAGGGCTTTCACTCTGTTGTGTCGTACATTCCTTAACGTGCACACACACCTACACACACAAGGGGGTACAAAAGCAGCAGGCAACAGCAAGGTTTTACAGACACACACACACATACAGTAGAGTCAGTCATTTCTTGGACCACTGAGATGACAATCAAAACAGCATTCTCCATTTATTCAATTAATAGTTTCATTAGCACATCAGGTAGTGTGTATTTAGTTACTTGTGGTGCTATTAGATTCACACACAGATACACAAACAATTACTTGATAAGCACTGTATTCTGAGAATTCCCTGTTCTTTATTGTATATTGAACCATCATTTGCAGGTCTATTGTGAGAAGTTATAAAAAACTCCTCAAAAGTCTCTTTTTAAATGCACATTAATATTGGCTCTGTGTAGCTTGTTAAGAATATGCAAGGCTTAGAAGAGCTGCTAACCAGTTCAGCCCATACTGATGTTAAAGGTAGAGTCGCTGATTTCCCCAAGTCCCTTTTTGACCAACTCCCCATGCGCAACACTGTCTTACCTGCTCCTCCGCTCCTCAAGGGGATTGGATGAAAAAAATCTCCGAAATTCACTCTGGCCTTTTTTTTTCTAGTGAGGCCTTTCCCTTCTTTTCATAAACTCGTACACTGTTTGCTTCTTGTGACTCTCAGCCATGTTCAAAGTGTACATTGAGAGCAGCGGAACTACAATGACTGGCTAACATTGAAGCTAACCGGATACATAAACCAGACTTCTCAACTTTTATCAAAAGTTAAGAGTGAGATTATGCTAATTTTTGGGGGCGGGGCGGAACTGGGGCATGGCCGGGGCGTGGTTGGGGGCAGGGCTGTCTGGACCGTGGAAGAGCCGGTCTTGTGCGAAATTCTGTTCCCCTGTGAAAATCTGTTTCCCCCTGTGTCGGGAGCGCGCATTGCAGCCAGAGAGGCAGGTCTGACCATTTTCACGGCGCTCCTGGTCGATTTCTCGGTAAAACAACTCATATAATCATGTCAAGGTTGCAACATTCAGTTTAATCGGCAACTGCTGTTTACAAAATTGTAAAATAAAAATAAATAAACGAGGTCTTCCAGTGATGCTGGAGCAGAGGGAGATGATGGAGCAGGAAAAAGTCTTAGATTAAAGGTTGATCTTACACATTCCACTATATGTTTCTGTGTTAGTCTTCCATGTGTTATTAGTATTTTTGAATCAATGAAAAGAAAATATGTTGATGGTTATATGTTTTTACAGATTTTTCTGTATCACCTATACAAAAATCTAATCTTAGTGCAATGTGTGTGTTACTACACATGCTTTGTTCTTGATATAAAAAATCTTTAATTTGTTTATTATTATTCACAGATGAACCCAATGAATTATGAAATAATTCTGGGAATCAACAATCAACACCACCACTGGACTTTAGTGGTAATAAACGTTTTTAAACTTTAAAAACATTCTATATCATACTTATCACATAGACAAAAACCATATGAAAACTGTTGAATGCACACTTTCTAGGTGATCTACCCACAAGAGAAAAGGTCTTTCTTGTATCCACTGGAGGAATCGAAACAAGACACCCTGAAATGTTTGCAAATCACAAGGTATGGTTAAAAATTTAAGTTTAACTGAAGTATGAAAATCATATATGTCATGGTTCAGTTTTGGCCTGGCTGTCTACCCCTGTTATTTTCCAGTACTTCCACCTCTCATGCAGCCCAGCTCTCACTCCACCTCATTAGTTCCACCTGCCGTTGCTTAATTAAGTCTGGATTCAGTGCACCTGCCAACACCTCTACAAAAACCTCCCTCAGTCAGTTCTTCCCCGCCGGATCGTCATCAGTCACCACTCTAACCTTGTCTACTGACAGAGATTGTTCCACATCTGTCAGTCTCTCCTGCTAGTCTGAGTTTCCCTCGACTGCAGCCACACGTTCTATTAGTGATGGTGAGATGAAGCCTCATGAGGCATTGAACCACTTGAGCCAACTGGATCGAGAAAGGGTTCATTTCTTGGAGCTTCATGTGCACACGAAACCACCTACTGGCCAGGTGTATAATCACAGCCAGCTGTATCTTAACACGTGTGATGCATTGATTTTTTGTCTATTATGGCTCTGGGGAATGACTTCACAAAATGTGTAGGACGACATCATTTGTCTACATAAATTATGTATACACATATGTGTATAATAAAATATTGTTTGAATGTATTCTCTGTGTGTAATTATTCCCAAAATAGTAGTGTCATGTGATATGGCATGTTGTGTAATAATGTTTTTCTGTGACTCTAGAAAAATGGCATGGGTTTAATCAGGCAGAGGACAGTGAAAGTGCTTGTGGAACTAGGAAGGGGGTAGTGACTAGGCTAATGCTTGTGTAACTTGGATGATTTCATGCATTTTTATTAAGAAACAACAATTTCTCCACAGTTTTTGGTTTCAAACGATTTCTCTTTTTTGACACTACTTCTCCAGCTTTTGAAAAGACACGCTCACATGGCACAGATGATGCCGGGGTGCATAAATAAATAAGTGCAAGTTTGTACAGATTGGGGTACAGTGACTGATGATTAGCCCAGTACTCCAGGGGGTTCTCCAGCCTGCTTATGTTTGCCTCTGACAGGTAGCGCTGGACCTCTACGGTGGCATCTGCTTACACATTTTGAGTCCTCTTTGCCTCCATGACACTAGTGTCCAATCTTTGCCAAAGTCTGCTACCTAAATGGAAACCACAGGTCATGTTAGTAAGTGTTGTAATAGGAATAAGTAATCTGAATAAATAATCTCAAAATGTAATATAAAAGATTACCTCCAGTGAATTCTTGAGAGGTGGAAGCCTGGGGAATCTCGTGAGTGTTCTCTTCTGCGTTCCGTCGGATGACGGTGGCACACTCTGAAGTCAAGCGCTTCACTGCTTCAGCAGCTTTTGTGTTGCTGAAAAATGCTATAAGTTTAAATCGTGGGTCCAGGAGTGTAGCCAGAGACAAGATGCTCATTGACTGGAGCATGTGCAGCTTCTCCCTGAGCTGTCTGATGAGCTGCTCTCCTATTTCCACTGCTACTGCAGGTGCCGACTTGGTGTCTTCCTCCTGAAGGGCTTTCTCTATCATCTTCAGGAGGGGGATAACTTTTGATGCCGACACGTGTTCTTCTGCAGAGAGCTCCGTGGTGGCGTCATAGAAAGGAGAGAGTAAAGAAAGGCACGCTACAACAATGTTAAACTCACTGGCAGTGAAAAAGGGAATGTCAGTGTGTAATCCAGCCAATGCCGCTCCTACTGGCTCCCTCAACTCCACCAGACGTTGCAGCACCAAGTAGGTGCTGTTCCATCTTGTTTCCACCTCCTGCATCAGCTTGGTTGCTTGCATGCCCAGCTGAAGCTGCACTTGTGTAAGCTTCTCCTTTAAAGATACAGAAGAGTAGGCCATTAAGTCACTGCAGTAGGAGTACAGACAAACTATTAACATTATATATTGGAATAAAAGAAAAGAGCATACCTTAGCAGTGGTGCTGCTTCTAAAGTAGCCAACCAGCTTCCTTGCTTTGGCCCGGAGGCCAGAGAGCACAGGGTGCTGGTCAAGCGCCCTCTTCACAACAAGATTGAGGGTGTGAGCAACACAAATGTGGTGGCGAAGCTTCAGCTCTCTCCCGCATGCCACCATATTAGGAGCACCATCGGTGACCATGCATGTCACCTTGCCTGAGATTCCCCATTCCTCCATCAGGGAGGCTTTCACACAAGCAATATTTTCAGCAGTGTGAGACTTGGGGAATGCCTGCACTCCCAACAACACCAAGCTCAGCTTTTGGTTCTCCTCCACAAAGTGGCATGTCACTGCCAGGTAGGCATCCATGTTGATGGATGTCCACATATCTGATGTAAGGCTAACAGCAGCCACCTTCTCTACTTTAGCCTTAGCGTGCTCCTTAGCAGACTCATATTTGGCCTCCACCATGGCCTTCAGAGCCTAAAGGAAGAAATATATATATATATTGCTGAATTGTGACACATACAATAATGTAGTCATTCGTTTCATGTATGGACCCACACATACCTGCCTTGTAGGGAGAACATAATTGGGATCCAGCTTAGACACAAATGTCCTGAATCCAACGTCATCCACAATAGTGAAAAGCTGGGTATCCTTCACAATCATGGAGACTAGAGCTTCATCCAGCTCTTGTTTTCTGGTGGCTGGTTAAAAGGGAATAAATACAGTGTCTTTTACCTGTCTTTATTTGCACAACAAGCAAACATCAGCATGCAAAAATTGTGATAGTGTGTTTGTAATATAGTAATGAAATACCTTGGCTGGGTGAAGCTCCAGTTTCATCCCTATTCTCATGCAAGGCACGGAAGTGCCTTAGCATGGATGAGGTGTTATTATTGTACCCCAACTCCTTGGAGCACAATAAACACCTCACCTTTACAGAAAATAAGAAACAGTGAAAAATACAGTTCCTCATAAGCAAACCTAATGCATCTGCAAATGTTCAGTTCACCTTACCTTGTTAGGGCTTATCAAATCGAAATGTTCCCACATAGGGGAAATCCTCCTCTTTCTTTCTCGCCGGCTCCATCCTACTCCTATCCTGTCCTCGCACTCCTAAATCTCTCATCTATCTATCTCTCTCCTAAACTCTCCAAACACCAAACTAACTGTCTCAAACTAAATAACCACTATCCAAACTCTGCTATCCAAACTATCAAAACTCTATCCACACTCTCAACTGACCGCAACTCGCCTACAAAAACCCACATTTTAAATGGAGCCTGTGGGGTTTCTAAAGCTGTCAAACCCCGCACCGAAATCTGAGCCACTTCCCGAAGCAGTCACGTGGTACAGCCGGGCAGCGAGGCTTCGGACGTCATCGTTTTCAGCTCCTCCCCTAAATGAAGCAAGTAATGGAGGGGGCATTACGGAAACGCCCCCTCCATTACTTGACACACGCCTCGAAGCATCGGCACATCACTACGTTCTATGGACTCCTTCCCTGCTGCTCTCCTGGTCCTTCTGCAGCTCCCTGCGTCCTAGAAACTCTCACTGCTGCGCTGCTGAATCACATGCCACCCCCTGCGTTCTATGGACTCTCTCTCTGCTGCTCTCCTGGTTGTACTGCAGCCCCGCGTCCAAAGAACTCTCTCGCTGCACCTTTGGTTCTACAGCAGCCCTTGTACCTCCAAGTGCTCACTCAGTTACGCTTCTGGATTTACTGCTGCACTGCTGAATCTACTGCAGCCCCCCTGCATTCTATGGACTCTCTCCCTGCTGCTCTCCTGTTCGTTCTGCAGCCCCACGTCCAAAGAACTCTCTCGCTGCATCTCTGGTTCCACAGCAGCCCTGCACCTTCAAGAACTCTCTCTGCTGCGCTGCTGAATCACATGCAGCCCCCTGCGTTCTAAGGACTCTCTCTGCTGCACTCTTGGTCTTACTGCAACCCCAGAGCTCCAAGTCTCTTCTCTGCTGAGCATGTGGTTCTTGGCGCAGCTCTCCAGCTCTTGCCGGTCCTTCAGCTTCTGCTCCCATCTACAGTACATCCTCCAGTCCGGTACAGCCTCTCTGGTTTCCTTCTTCCACAACTCATCGTTTATTCAATAATTTATTCTTTATTCAGAACTAAGCTCCGTGTGTGTGGTGTGAATTCCGGGTTCATCTAAAAAAAAAATATGACAATATAAAGTTGTTCTTATTAATATATCTATATTTACAGGGCATTTATGAGGAAGAAGGGATGCAATGTCTCACTTACATTTGACACAGTCAAGCATCCAAAACAACAGGATAGTACATCACGTGGTGTATTTTCACTGAAGGTGCATGCATATTGTCACACAGTGTATCACTTTAGGATTTTGATATATATTTTGAGAGATGTACAGTGAATTACTTTCTTTGTTACTTCAATTTAAAGCCATTAAATGAAGCTGTACATTTCAGTTTGCAGAAAGAATCCTAGCAAAAGAGGTTGTGGATTTTCCTGTTTCCACTGAGGCTGTCTACAGCATGAGGTTGGAAATTCCTGTGAGACTTATCCTTAACAGTGGTGAGGATAACATTAATATTCTTATTTTGAGTGTTTGACAATTATCATGATTACTATTATTTGTATGTTTCGCTAAAACATCAGTACTTAGCCCAAACTTAATACATTAACATGGAATCTGAAAACATTTATTTAAGGAAATTGTGTGTGTGTGTGTGTGTGTGTGTTTTATACTTTTGTTGTTAACAGATCACCTAAAAGACTTGTTCCACTTCTGTGGAGAGATGGAAAGTGACATGGACGTGAACTGGGTAAGAAATCTTTTAGCATTATTCAAAGATTTAGTGTTAGCAAGTTAAATGAAGAGGACAAGTTTTATCTAATTTTGTCTTGCATAAACAATTTTTGATAGGATCCTCCAGCAGTTGGAATATAAGGGAATTTAAAATGATTGATTGTAATTGTAAAGACATATTTTTCTAAAAAAAAGCCTTATATTTTTGGTTTCTTTCCTAGATCCAGTGTCACATGTGCCTGAGGTAGTTCCATCAGGCGTGTGTGGGAAGCCCACCAATTGAAAAAAACTTATCAGTGCTGTGCGTGTTTGCCTTAGGTTACTGAGTTTGCTGTGGTGTGCTAGTTTATGTATGTTGTATAATGGTTAATAAATTACATTTTTAAAAATGTTTGATATTTATTCTTACAAGACTTTAATATGAGGTAGCTATGGAAATATTGTTTGAATCCCAAGGCACCTTACCTTTTTGATATGAAGAGCAAATGTTTTCAAAGCATGATTAAGGACTAGCTGGTAAATTAATTTGTTCCCATGTTATGGGGTGAGCGGATTATATATTTATAACCAAAGGGAGCAATTCTACTGGCCTTTCATGAAAAGAGATATAGAGAAATACATCACCAGGAAATGCTCTTGCATCAAACAAAAGAAACCAGTTACAAATGAAAGAGCTCCGATGGGAAGTATTACATCAACTTTACCCCTCGAGCTACTATGCATCGATTTCCTCCACTTGGAAGCCAGCAGGGGTGGGTACGAGTACATCCCAGTCGTGATTGACCACTTTACCAGGTTTGCCCAAGCCTATCCCACCAAGAACAAGGCTGGTAAGACAGCAGCCGACCGGCTTTTCAATGATGTTATCCCGAGATTTGGGTACCCGGCCAAACTCCATCGTGACCAGGGTCGGGAGTTCCAGAATGAGCTCTTTAAAAATCTCAGACGATTAGCTGGTTTGGCCCATTCACGAACCTCCCCATATCATCCCCAGGGTAATCCGGCCGAACGACTAAATCGTACCCTACTGCAGATGCTCCGGACTCTGGGGGAGAAAGAAAGAGAACTGGAAAGATCATCTACCACATGTGCTCCACGCCTACAACTGCACAAAGCATGAGGCCACAGGGTTCTCCCCATATTATCTATTGTATGGTCAACATCCTCGCCTTCCTGACGACATCCTCTTTGGCCTCATGTTAGACCGGGAGACCGAGGTCAAGGGACCCAGCGGATATGCCGAGAGATGGGCGGGAAAAATGATCGAGACATATCGCATAGCCAATGAAAACAGTCAACAGTCCAGCTTAAAGGGAAAGACACACTATGACAAAAAGAGTAGAGGTGTCGTCCTTCAGAGAAGGAGGGGGGCCTGGGAAGTTGAGACCCTACTGGGAACAACAGATCTTCATTGTGAAAGAGCAGGTGGGTGACAACCCCATCTACAAAGTCAGCCCTGAGGGGGGAGACCGGCCAATACGCACCCTGCTCAGAAATCTACTGTTACAAGTGAACGACTTACCTATAGAACTGGGACAGACCCTAACTACAAACACCGCAGAGTCACAGAGAAAGGCCAAGAACAGTTCAAAAGGTCTCCAGACTAGACATGTTGTATTGCACTCAAATACAGGTGACTCTGATGAAGAGGAGGAAGAGGAAGCACCGCGTTACTGGCTTCGAATACCAGCGGAGGAGTTCAGACCACGTGTCAGGCACCCGATCGGAATACCGCTGGTGACCTCCAAGACATAACTGAAGAGGATGTAACCAATCCGAGGGAAGCAATCCCGACCGAACCTGACCAGGAAAGAGAGTGTGTCAGAAGTGGAAGGCAGGAGTCAGACAGTGTGGATGAACCATATGTTGAGGAGCTTCAGCAAATTGTCCTGGAAGACACACATCCTGCTCCTCCAGAGGACAATACTCTCACACAGGGTACAGAACATCCAGTTCCCCTTAGACGCTCTACAACAGAAAGGCGGCCAGGATATGTGTTCACTTACCCGACTTTGGGTCAACCAGCTTACCAGCCACGCTCAACTGTGAATACAGCTGGGATCCAATCACTGCAGTGTATACACCAGTGTTTCCCACCCTTGTACTTCCATTCCATCAACCCACCATTCCTTAGTCCCTTTCCTTACCTACCAGTTATATACCCAACACATAGTAGATAGAAGATAGTTGAATATCTGAATCACACATACATCATACATTACATCTACTGAAACACATACACTATATATTGCATACTCACCTGGAGGGACCTGCAACACACCAAATCACACATTTTTGTTTTGAAGTGGTTTTTAAAAAAAAATAAAAATAAAATAAAAATGTGTATGCTCAGTCAGGTTGTTTTGGATACTGAGTGTCAGGAGCCACCTTTGTTTGTTGGGGAGTGTGTGATACACCATAAAGTGGGAGATTTTAATCATCTTTTTTTATATAGTTGAGAAAAACTGTGTAAGAGTAAAAGCCACCACCCAAACTACGAGTATGGCAATGTATTATATACGTGAGTTTTTTTGTTAAACTGAAATTGACCGAAATACTGTGTCAAATTTAAAAGGAAAAAAAAAAGTAACCAAAATGTAGACAGCGTTTCACCAGGGGCTCTAGAGTGAGGAGCACTGCCCCGCGCCCCTCATACAGAGCTTGGGGAAGAAGACGGCGGTCGTTCTTTCATTCACTGAAACGATCTATGTTTACAGGTTAGTAATGTGAAGCTGGTGAAAACTGTCTCCCCTAAAATGTAAAATAGCAAGTTAATTGGGAACTGATGTTGCAATCACATGCTTAGACTCTCACGGAAAAGGAGTGAATTTCTATCATATTTGCAGTTAGCAAGAGTTAGCTACAACGGTCGGAGGGCAGCCATTTTAGAGGCTCCATCATGTATAAGCTCCATCTCACCCCGCAACCTAACTTTATTAAGGTTATGATGGAATCCTGACATCTGTGTGCTGTTATCTGTAAAAAAAAAAGTGTTTGAGATACAGAAGTGCTAAGGTTATTTCTAGTTACTAGTAATTAGAGTTTAAAATATTCATGATGGATGTGTTTTTTTCCCCTTACTGTGTAATTCTACTATACAGTTAGTCATGTAGTGATTCAACGCTGATGAGAGCTTAGGTCATTCAAAGATGTCTATATTAGAATGTATAACCAATAACATGATTTAGTTTTTCAGAATTAATACAATTCAAGAGAAATTTGTAAATTGAATATTTCATTACACTTGAGAAATTTGTGTTTTAATGTGAATCTGTGAGATTTGGATTTATGGTTGAACTGTTTTCATTTGGCTCGCTGATGATGCCACAGCTGGTGGGAGCTGTTTTTGTTTATTGAAGTGAAAAGTATCTGGTTGTCTTAGAGCAATAAAAGACACTTGGACATGATGGTAAAAGAAAAGAGGAAAGAATGTTATTGTATAATTTCATGATTTTGTGAATTTGTAATAAAGATACAGAGCTTGGGGAAGAAGACGGCGGTCGTTCTTTCATTCACTGAAACGATCTATGTTTACAGTTTCAGGTTTTGCACTCTGAAAGAAAGAAGTGAAGACGTCATCAAAATATCATTTGTTGCAATTGTTTCAACCCAGTTGAGACGTGTAACATAGGCAGCTAAAATATATGGTTCCCCCCTCATAACTCTGGTAAATAAGGAGCAAATGCTACTAAAATCACAGGATTTGTTGTTGATGATGAGAGGAATAAGCACAGTTAATGACTTTCTGGTAAATTGATTTATTCCCATTTTATGGAGGGGGAACGGATTATTTCAGGTGGCTAAAATATATGGTTCCCCCCTCCAAACTTTGTCAAATAAAGAGCAAATGTTTTCAAATTAACATGATTTATTGTTTATGATGAAAGGAATAAACAGTTAAAGACTTGCAGGTAAATTAATTTGACTTACTTTTATTTCAGGCTTAAGTGACAAAAGTTGGAAAAAGACTGATTCTCTTGGCGTTTAAAATAACACAAAACAGCGTAAGAACAGTGGCGGATACAGGCGTGGGGCGTGGGGGGCGCGCACACCCCCTTCTGGATTTCGTCAAAAGTCAGGTTGCTATCAAGAAAGTCTTCTATATATTCCAAATCGCTATCAGATGATGATGATAAATCCATGGAACTCCCATCGCTGTCGCTAATTAATCCATCACTGTCTGCCGCACTGGTCGTCGCCATCTTGGATAATAGCACGCAGTGACACACAACCAATTTTATCATGCATCTTAGACACCTTCACTTCAAACATTTTCACATCGCACACTCATGTAGGCCATGGTAGGGGGGGGTGGGGGGAAGACGTCTGGGGGGGGCTTATGTTGTGTGAGCCTCACCTCGGACGGCTCCCTTCATCTTCTCTCCCACTTAGACATTGAGGGTTCTGGGCAGTCGCCCGGAGGGGGTGCGCTGGCAACAGCTTCCTTCCGGAAGGGAGGTGGGCTGTGCCGTGCATCCCCTTCGGCGCTCCCAGTTTTTAAACGCACTTGAGAACAACATGCAACAACACAACATCTGAGCGGGCGTAGGGAGGATCGGGGTCTTCTGCACACCCCCGTTCTCCGATGGCGGCAAGGAGTCTGGGGCCTGAAGGAGGTGCGGGCCACTGTGTCCGGGGTCTTGGCGGGGGGCTGCGGTGCGTAGTCAGCGGCTTGCCAGGTCTGGGGCTGATGCCTCCGCTCCCCCCAGGAGGGGCGGGGGGGCAGGGATGGCAAGGGAAAGGTGGGGGAGGGAGGGGGTTTATTAGGTATTTAGTGGGTGAGGGGGGCTCTGGCTGGGTGGCTCGTGCGGGTCGTGTTGGCCCACCCTCTCTGGGGGGCCCGGTCCGGGGGGCGTCTGGTCCAGGGCCGGGGCCGGGGGTCGGGCACAAGCAGTTGTATAGTCGATTTGGGGTGACCCCCCTCTTTGGTCAGTGTTGGATGCGAGTGTTATGTGGGAATGTGTGTACAGTGTTTTTTTTTTTTTAATCTGTGTGTGGTGAGTGGGGCACAAGGGAGGGATGGTGTGAATGAGTTTTTTTTTTTTTTTTTTTCCCAGGTATGGGTGTGGTCCGCTCCCTCTCCCAAAAACATCTCAAGTCTCCGCTAGGTGCGGAGCCCATCCCCCCACGCCCTGCCCTCCTCCACTTCGTTGGCGGGCGCCTTGGCCCTCTGGCGCGTTGGTTGGCTTCGGGTTTGGGGCGGGTTCCCGGACGTGCGCCGGCCCACTCCCGGCGGCCTCTTCGCGGGGCCTGGCCCCCCGGGGGGCGGCCGGGCGCCCCTGGGCCCTCTGGGCCCCGGGGCCCATGGCCGGGACCACTCCGGCGGGGCTGGCTGCCGGCGGAGCCCACGGGCTCGTCCCCGCGGCTCTTGAGGGCGTCGGCATTGCGGTGGCTGGGGGATTTCCTCGGGGTCGTCTCTCTGCTCCTTCTTTGGGGGGGGGGGGGGGGGGGGGTTGCAGATATCCTGTGTCGGCCCCCCCTGGGCGACCTGCTTTAGGGGCCCCTTTGGGAGTCCGGGGTTATGGGTCCCCTGACTCCTGCCTCTGTGCTCGGGGAAGGCGGGCCTTTGGTTCTCCACAACCACTATCAAGCTATTTCCTTTTGGAAAATTTTCACCTAAACTAGTGCACTCTCACAAACTCCCACAGGTGCTGGGTCCCAGGTATTAAGTGTTCACTTATATACAGTAATCTTATAATTTATTTATTTATTTATGTTCTTTCACTTTCTTTTTTCAAGTATCACATTACACATGTCAGCTTACATAATAATATACACTCACCGGCCACTTAATTAGGTACCCCATGCAAGTAACGGGTTGGACCCCCTTTTGATTCAGAACTGCCTCAATTCTTCGTGGCATAGATTCAACAAGGTGCTGGAAGCATTCCTCAGGGAGTTTGGTCCATATTGACATGATGGCATCACACAGTTGCCGCAGATTTGTCGGCTGCACATCCATGATGCGAATCTCCCGTTCCACCACATCCCAAAGATGCTCTATTGGATTGGGATCTGGTGACTGTGGAGGCCATTTGAGTACAGCGAACTCATTGTCATGTTCAAGAAACCAGTCTGAGATGATTCCAGCTTTATGACATGGCGCATTATCCTGCTGAAAGTAGCCATCATGGGTTGGGTACATTGTGGTCATAAAGGGATGGACATGGTCAGCAACAATACTCAGGTAGGCTGTGGCGTTGCAACAATGCTCAATTGGTACCAAGGGGCCCAAAGAGTGCCAAGAAAATATTCCCCACACCATGACACCACCACCACCAGCCTGAACCGTTGATACAAGGCAGGATGGATCCATGCTTTCATGTTGTAGACGCCAAATTCTGACCCTACCATCCGACTGTCGCAGCAGAAATGGAGACTCATGAGACCAGGCAACGTTTTTCCAATCTTCTATTGTCCAATTTCGATGAGCTTGTGCAAATTGTAGCCTCAGTTTCCTGTTCTTAGCTGAAAGGAGTGGCACCCGATGTGGTCTTCTGCTGCTGTAGCCCATCTGCCTCAAAGTTCGACGTACTGTGCGTTCAGAGATGCTCTTCTGCCCACCTTGGTTGTAACGGGTGGTTATTTGAGTCACTGTTGCCCTTCTATCAGCTCGAACCAGTCTGGCCATTCTCCTCTGACCTCTGGCATCAACAAGGCATTTCCGCCCACAGAACTGCCGCTCACTGGATGTTTTTTTCTTTTTCGGACCATTCTCTGTAAACCCTAGAGATGGTTGTGCGTGAAAATCCCAGTAGATTAGCAGTTTCTGAAATACTCATACCAGCCCTTCTGGCACCAACCATCATGCCACGTTCAAAGTCACTCAAATCACCTTTCTTCCCCATACTGATGCTCGGTTTGAACTGCAGGAGATTCTCTTGACCATGTCTACATGCCTAAATGCACTGAGTTGCCGCCATGTGATTAGCTGCTTAGAAATTAAGTGTTAACGAGCAGTTGGACAGGTGTACCTAATAAAGTGGCCGATGAGTGTATATGATTTAGCAATGGCATCTAGGTGTTATTCGGTTGTATTTGTTGCTTTATGTCTGTTGGTTGTGCTGTTCTTTTTGCATCTCTCTTTCCAGGTGACGGAGCAGACGGAGAAGGTTTTATCATTCTCTCCCTTTTATCTCCTCTTTCTTTCACCTCTACTCTTTTTTTTCCCTCTCTCTTTCACTTCTTGTTCTTTCTTTACTCTCCCATTGTCATGTCCATATAATTTGAAATTCTCCTTGCAGGAATCACAATAAAGCTATTTACAAGCATAAATCAAGTGGAGCACTATGGCGAAAGCTGTTCGCTCCACATGTAAAAGCAAAATCTGTCGAGCTCTATCTGGCATTGAGACATCAATTCCTATTGCCACATTGCTAGACAGGACACTGGGAAAAAAAAAAAGAAACCAACTCGATCACTTTATAGTTTAAATAAAGGCAAATTTATATGATAAATTTGCCTATATCACATGCGTAATACTATTTGCCCAGAAGCATCCCAGAAGGTTTACATTTGTACGTAATGATCAAAGGCAGGGGACCCAGAATTCAGCCAGACCAGCAGAGGTTTCTTTAAAAAATATGTTTTTGATTTCTGTTATTAAAATCCGAGACAAAATCCAGAAAAAACCTGTTGTAACAAAAATGGCAGAAAAACAAACAGTCCAGTTGTGCAGGCAGGGCAGGAACAGACAGAACAGGATGGCTCAGGTTACTGGAGACAAAGGGGGTCAAAAATCCAAAAGCAAATCAAAAACAGAATCTTGCAGAAGGAGACTCACCCATAACTCAACAAGACGACCTGACACTGATGTCTGGTCTCAACTGTTTATATGGAGGAGGAAGCAGGTGAAACCGGTCAGAGATGATTGCAACAGGGGTGGAGTAAGGCAGGTGTGCAGAATGGGTAATTAGACCAGACATCAGTGCAGAGGATCAAAACAAGAAATAAACCAGAAACCAAAGCTAAAAAGCTGACAGGACAAGTGGACAGAAACTACACCAAACTTACTAAGAAACAAAATCACTCTAAGGTAAAAACCTATAACAGAAAATAAAGCTAAGACTAAAACAAATGATAAAACAGGATAAACTAACAGTAAATAAAAACCCAGACAGGACACAAACTTAAAGCAAGCAGAAAACCTAAAGCAGGAGAGGAAAATGACTCAAAAATAAAACCAGAACAGAAACCAGAATATTACATTGTAAACCCATTATCATCGTCATCATAAAGTTGAAGGTGTTGTAGAAGAGAACAATATTCTTTGTCAAGTCTTACTGTTCTATTATAGGCTTATGGCTTAACTTCACCATACATGTTCATTGGTTTAACTTATTTTAAAGTTTTTTTTTTTTCTCAACATAGTTTCTCGTTAAAATATATTCAAAAATCCTTTATCACTTGAACCATACCAAACTGTTCTTGAGTCCTTGGGTCTTTTTAAGTCATTTTTTTCTTAATATAGTTTATCTCGTTAAAATATATTGTTAAAATACATGTATATTCAAAAATCCTTTATCACTTGGACCATACCAAACGGTTCTTAAGTCCTTGGGTCTTTTTATTTCATTTTACTAAATAAATATACTTTCTGGAAATAAAGAAAATCTTTGTTTGATTAATTATTGATAAGGATAATTTTTTCTTCAAACTACTTTTTAACCTTGTGCATGCTGTAAAAACCGAGAGATTTTGGCTTAAAAATCCTTTTTCAATTACAATAATGTAATCATGCTAATTCCACTTATGTTCATCCATTAAAATGATTATCAATTCAAAAACCCTTAGATGAATAATTAGGGTAGTGTGGAAGAGTAAAGATGGCATTCTTTGGTCATTTAGCCTCACATTGTCTTGACATGACCCTAAAGTGCGCACCCCCCTTTGAAAAATCCTGGATCCGCCCCTGAAGAAGACCTCGTTTATTTGTTTTTATTTAACAATTTTGTAAACAACAGCTGCTGATTAAACTGAAGGTTACAACCTTGACATGATTATATGAGTTGTTTTACCGAGAAATCGATCAGAAGCGCAGTGAAAATGGTCAGACCCGCCTCTCTGGCTGCAATGCGCGCTCCCGACACAGGGGGAACAGATTTTCACAGGGGAACAGAACTTCGCACAAGATCGGTGTTATGCGAAATTCAGTTCCCCTGTGAAAATCTGTTCCCCCTGTGTCGGGAGCGCGCAGAGAGGCGGGTCTGACCGTTTACACGGCGTTGAAAAAATTAATTCAAGGCCCTTGAAAGTTCTTGAAAAAAGCCAAAAAAACACTT
Source organism: Fundulus diaphanus (assembly GCA_037039145.1). Taxonomy (NCBI): domain Eukaryota; kingdom Metazoa; phylum Chordata; class Actinopteri; order Cyprinodontiformes; family Fundulidae; genus Fundulus; species Fundulus diaphanus. Next base: position 7,396,580 of record CM073129.1, on the reverse strand, counting down.
TGTCCTTGAAAGTCCTTGAATTTTTTTGTGGGGTTGAAAGTTCACACGGATGACGACTCGTGTCATTATTTTACTACCACATGATCTTTTAAAATTATGTTGATTCCGCAGATTTTTAATTTGCAAAAGTACGTTTGCTCTTCTTCGTTAGTTGGTAGGCTACGGTTTAGGCCTACGTGCGTCCAATAGGTTACATTCACGCAGTGTTGCCAACTCAGCTACTTTGTCGTTATATTTAGCGACGTTTCAGACCCCTCCAGCGACTCTTTTTCAAAAAAGCGACTAGCGACAAATCTAGCGACTTTTGGAGACTCTTACGTGAAAGCACGTATCGTTCATACTCTTGTCCTCCAGCGGCAGGTACTGCCGTGGGGCGCCTCCCCCGTCCCAACCCCGTTCTCCCGCTACCGCAGGAGTCCCTCTCAGCGCTGCAGTCAGAGCCACAGCATGTTTACCCTCAGCGTCCAGACTGCAAATGAAGCGCGCATGCGCCAGGACTGACGGCGCAGGTTGATCATAAATAACTGAATTTGAAATATTTTATCTTAAATAAATAACGGCATTTGATTCACACAGCCACATGTTCATGTTTTACCGTGATTTGTAGGCTCCTTAGTGGACCACAAGAGAAAAAAGAAAATGTTAAAAAAACGTTGAAAAGAAAAAATTTGTAACTCCGCCATAGTGTCTCTTTATGGTTAATTTTGCCGGTCTCAAACCCGGGTAAAGGAGGAGGGTTAGTATTGTAATAAAATAAACATCAATAAAAATAAATAAATAAAAAAAAAATAAAAAAAATAATAATAAATAAACATTAATGGACAAAAAAGTAGCTCTATATATTTTGAGTGTTTTTACTCACTTTTTGTCTCTCTCTAACAACGTTATTTCTCCCACAGCGTCAATAACATGCACATCACATCATGTGGCAGATTATGCAAATTAGGCGATGACGTCATTCAGCGACTTCTAGCGACTTTTAAACCAGCCAATAGCTACTTTCCTTACTGAGGAGTTGGCAACACTGCATTCACGTTGAGTCAGAGGAGAGTTGCAAGTCGTCGCGTAATGTCATGCCCGGAAACTGATTGGAACGTTGACAGTGTCCTTCGAGCAATGTATCAATTGCTCAAAGATACTCCAGCCCGAAGGGAGGATTATGAAAAGACAGTAGGGTCAGGTTCCCCAAAGCCCCTGAAGTGTTGTCCAACTAGGTGGGTCGAAAATGAGCCTGTTCTTGAAAGGGCTTTGGATGTTCTTCCGTACATGTCTGCTTATGTACGTTCCATCAATGAAAAAGTGTGTCCAAATACAAACACCAAATCATTTGATGTTGTGAAGGAGGCTGTCGGGGACCTACTTATGACAGCAAAACTGAATTTTCCTTTGTCAGTATGTAGGGAAGTCACCCCCATCTTGAGAGATTACCAAGCTGACAAACCAATGTTGCCATTCCTGGCCAAAGACCTGTACAAGGTACTGAAGAGCCTGATGTCCAGATTTATTAAATCTGAAATACTGCAGGAGGAAACAACTCCTAAAAAACTCCTCGACATTGAGGTCAATGATTCTTCCTGCCATGTTGATGCCTCAAAAGTCGACATAGGCTTTGTTGCTGGGAGGATTGTGAGGGAGTTGTGTACAACGAAAGCTATTTCTTTCTTAAATAACTTTCTACTCAGGGTAGATTGATTGGTAATTTTTTCTGAAACGGGGCCCAGAACAAAGATGCACACTGAAACCTGCCTAACTATAAAGGCGTCTGCCCCACCCATTAATCAGCGGTGTGCTCCGATCAGCACCTGGCACACAGAGTCGGAGCGTGAAACACCATCTCACCAGAATTGCAAAATGGTACAACATAACTTGGTTTATTTTTTTTATTTTTGTTTTACAGTTCAGCTTGGATTTTATTTACTGCGCAGCATAGATTTGCTGTGTGCGCTGAATCCAGATGCACTGTGCGATTGCGCACAGCTTCTAGGGAACATTACTGACAAGTAATGTGTCTCTTTGCTGGGTTAAGTACCAAGCAGAAATGTTAATTGTTTGAGAGACACCCAAGATGTTTGGTATCAAATTGATTATTAGTCTTTTCAAACATGATACAATGGAAGTGATTTCATGAAACTTCCATAGACTAATATTTCTAGCTAAACAATAAACGAGCCACTCCAAAGTGCTTCAGACAATAATCACAAGTGCTGCCGTTTCCATCTGCTCGGGTGAAAATCTTTCAACGTATTAGTTTTGTTTTTTTGGTTACTGTTAAAACTAAAAAAATATCTGTTAGGCTGCAGACCAAGAAACAAACCGACTAACGGGCAAATACAAAGCAAGCTAATCACAGAGGAGACAGACAGTTGAAAGAGAATAAAGAAAGAAAGCAAACTAGAGCACAAAAATTGTACATGAGGTGGTTTCAAAGGATTATTTCAATCAAGATTCCCTTGGCACGTGCTTAGGGCTTAAATATTCAACTGTTTAAAATGTGAGGAGTGTAACAGCCTCAGAACAGACCACATACATATTTAATCTCTACACAAGGTATTTATTATTAATTAAACCCAAAGTAACATGGTGGAAAAACTCACTATAACTACAAAACATGGTCAGGTTGCTGCTGAAAGGCCAGCTCCAATTTTACATTAAAGCTACAAGCTGAAGTCTTATAGACTAGTTTCAAACATGGCTGATATTTTGAAGGGGAGAACGTTTTTGATTGACTTTAAAGGTTTTCCCCCCTGCTATTAAACACAATATAATGATAAAATCTGAAACAATATTATGGACATCATAATCGACCATAGCTGTCACTACAATTTGTAATCCATTTGATCTGCAATCAACAACTGACTGAATTTAGGAACCAAAAAGGCAAATATGCCACATAAAATCTGCTGAAGTCAGATCAAAATCAAATCAAATCAAATGATGTTAGATAATAAAATACATAGCAATACAATTCAAAAGTAAAAAAGATATAAAATATAGTAAAAAAAATAAATAATTATATATATATATATATATATATATATATATATATATATATATATATATATATATATATATATATACACACCAAAAGTGTCAGGGTTCTCTGTGTTGGCTGCTCTAACTCTACTCCTCAGGTGTGTCTAGTTGGCTGAGGAGGCGTGGTCCACACCTGCAGCTTGTTGCAGGCGGCTTCCTCTGGCTTCTTAAGCAGAGCACTGGCAGATGGAAGACGCCGGAGCCTTAACCAGTCGTGGTACGACGTGGCCTCTGTCCCAACTCTCGGAAACCAGCTTGTGAGTTTTTGTTACGCTTCTTTTTTGAGTAACTTTTTGTACCTCTCTGTTGCTCCAGATTTTGGTGCTTGGATGCACTCACCTGTCTTGACGACCCGTCCGAAGAAACAGACCAGCAGACCTGTCTGCTCAGATTTTGCTCTGGCGCTCCCCTCATACTTCCTGGAAGTTACCCAGCGAGGCCTGAGATCCCCTTTCCCAGGTTCTGTTGGTTCTGTGCTCACTCTAGTCAATCCATCTGTCAACCGCTGCCGATGAGGTCGCCTCGGATTCCTCGCCAGCTACATCTGCCGCCCTCAGCCACTAGCCACCTATCTCCATCTGAGTAGTCACATAGAGTTCTCATGACGCTACTTCTTCCCGGTTAGGTCCGCCCAGCCTAATGGTAAGCAGCGCAACTCCTAGCAAGTTTCTTGGCTCTTATTTCAGAAGAACTCACTTGCTCTTTCTTACAGACTTTCCAGCCGTGACGTTCTGACCCAGCCGAGTCACCTGTAGTTCCGTCCATAGACCTGCCTGTTTTTCCTTTAATAAAGATATTTAAACTGTGCATTGCCTCCCGTTCGTATCTGCATGTGGGCTCGTCATCTGAAAACCATGACAGAAGAAGGCTCCGGCCACCAGAGTCCAGCGGATACGTTCGGGCGGCAGATAGCCGCACAGCAGGAACAAATGCAGTTGCTAGGTTTTGCTGTCAATTCTACTCAGGAACAGCTTCAGAGATTAGCCGCTCAGGTTAGCCTACTGGTGGACACAGTCACTTCCGCGAAGACGTCACCTGTCACTCAGGATCACGTTACCCCGCCTTCCGACGCTCCGAGCATGGATAATCAGGTTTGGACTCCACCACTTGAGGGCGCGTCACCTTGCCTGGAGAAATTCTCCGGTGAGGGTGGAAGTTGCGGCGGTTTTCTTTTCCAGTGCAAACTGGTGTTTAACCGTTCTCCCCAGACTTTCGCCTCTGATGAGGTAAGGATATCTTATGTCTTACGTCTACTAACGGGTAGGGCTCTTAGGTGGGCCGAGGCTCGATTCCCTGATTGTCAGTCGTTTGGGATTACTTTTCAGGACTTCATTGCTGAATTTAAGACAATTTTTTCACCTGAGTTGGATTCGGCACAACAGTCTCGTCATCTCCTCACTTTGAAACAGCGGGGTCGACGCGTATCTGATTTTTCCGTGGAGTTTCGTACGTTTGCTGCTGCTGCGGGTTGGCAGCCGAGACCGTTAAAGGCAGCTTTCTTTCAGGCTCTAGACGAGTCGTTAAAGGATGAGTTAGCTCGGGTTGAGGAACCTGAGGAGTTTGTAGCACTTGCTATCCGTTTGGATTCCCGATTACGCAGCCGAACCCGTTTTAGATCCAACCTTGCCTTGCAATCATCCACCTCCACCTCTTCTACATTTACCAAGAAGGAACCCCGTTCTTTTACACCTCCTCCTGAACCCATGCAGTTGGGGCAGGTTGGTCTTTCCAATAAGGAACGTCAGCAGCGTGTCTCGGGGAACTTATGTCTTTATTGTGGAGGTGAGGGTCATTACCTCAGAGATTGTCCTGTTCGGCCAAAAGACCGAATCCGCCGCTCTTAACGGGGGGATCGGTGGACAGGTTGGGATCTATTCCCCGGGAGGCTGTTAAAGCGTCATTTGGTTCTCGTTGTTGTTTACCAGTTACTTTAATATTCGACCAGGAAAGTTTTGATGTTTCAGCTCTAGTAGATTCAGGCTCTGACTTTAATCTCATAGATCAGGCGGTTGTGGACCAGCTTCGAGTACCTGTCGATCTTTTACCCGAGCCACTCCAGGTCTCGTCATTAGATGGGCAGAGATTGACTCTTATTACCCATCGCACCCGACCATTGGTAGTGATAGTTTCCGGTAACCATCGGGAACAGCTTTCCTTCTTTGTCTTCCCGGTAAAGCGTTCACCTGTGGTTTTTGGGATAGCCTGGTTAAGGGTCCACAATCCACAGTTTAATTGGGCTGAGTCCCGACTGGAGTCATGGTCACCTACTTGTCATTCCCGCTGCTTGCAGTCCACTCGGCCCGTAGCCGTCTCCTCTACTTCCTTGACAGATTCCGGAGACATGATTGACCTCTCTCGCGTTCCAGAGGATTACCACGACTTACGGCAGGTATTTAGTAAAACTCAGGCTTGTTCTTTGCCCCCACATCGCCCATACGACTGTGCGATTGACTTGTTACCTGGGGCCCCTCTACCGGTGAGTCGGCTCTATAACATCTCCAGGTCAGAACGTCAATCGCTTGAGAAATACATCAGTGAGTCTTTGGCTACGGGGTTAATTCGTCCTTCTTCCTCCCCATTAGGGGCTGGTTTCTTTTTTGTGGGCAAGAAGGACGGGACCCTTCGACCCTGTATAGATTATCGAGGGCTTAACCAGATAACCGTCAAGAATAAGTACCCGCTTCCTCTATTATCATCAGCCCTCGAGCCAGTCCAGAATGCCAAGATTTTTACTAAGCTTGATCTGCGCAACGCTTATCATTTGGTTCGGGTGAGACAGGGGGATGAGTGGAAGACGGCTTTTAAGACTCCGTTAGGTCACTTTGAGTACCTAGTCATGCCCTTCGGCTTGTGTAATGCCCCGGCAGTTTTTCAGGCATTGGTTAACGATGTCCTGCGGGATTTTTTGAATGTTTTTGTTTTTGTCTATTTAGATGACATCCTGATTTACTCTCGTGACCTAGAACAACACAAGCAACATGTGCGACTTGTTCTCCAGCGATTACTAGAAAATCGCCTGTTTGTAAAAGCCGAGAAGTGTGAGTTCCACCAGACTTCAGTTTCGTTCCTCGGTCTAGTTTTGGAAGGCGGTCAAGTGAGGTCAGACCCAGAAAAGATAAAAGCAGTAACGGAGTGGCCAGTTCCTGAGTCACGTAAACAGCTTCAACGTTTCCTTGGGTTCGCTAATTTCTATAGGCGTTTTATCAGGAACTACAGCCAGATAGCTTCCCCGTTACATGCTCTTACCTCCACCAAGGTCCCTTTTAGCTGGAGTCCTGAAGCCGATGAGGCATTTAATCGACTTAAGTTCCGTTTTTCCCAGGCTCCCATATTCGTTCACCCTGATCCTGCGAAACAATTCACCCTTGAAATAGACGCTTCTAACACAGGTGTGGGAGCGGTCCTATCCCAACAGTCTGAGATAGATAAGAAGTTACACCCTTGTGCATTCTTCTCCCGTCGCTTGTCCCCTGCCGAGCAGAATTATGATGTAGGCGATCGTGAACTGTTAGCCATTAAGTTAGCCTTGGAGGAGTGGCGGCACTGGCTAGAGGGATCCGAGCAGCCCATCATAATATGGACAGATCACAAGAACCTCTCCTATCTGCAGACAGCCCGTAGACTCAACTCAAGGCAAGCCCGTTGGTCATTATTTTTTTCTCGTTTCAACCTCACCATAACCTACAGACCAGGCTCCAGAAACATTAAACCAGATGCTCTGTCTCGTCAATTTGCCCCATTTGAACAAGAGAAGGAGCCGGAACTTATTCTTCCCCCCACATGCACTGTTGGAGGTCTGCATTGGGATCTGGAGGACAGGATTAACCAGGCCCAACTATTAGATCCGGATCCTGGTACGGGTCCACCGGGACTAAAGTATGTTCCCCAATCTGTTCGTCCGGAGGTTTTACGCTGGTGTCACGATGCTAAGTTTTCCGCCAATCCGGGCATTTATAGAACCCAGTCTCAGGTGTCCCGGCGATTCTGGTGGCCATCGTGGACCAAGGACGTCAGAGACTATGTTTTAGCTTGTCCTGTCTGCGCCCAGAATAAGTCTTCTAACCAGCCACCTTCTGGGTTGTTGAATCCTCTTCCTATCCCCAAACGGCCATGGTCCCACATTGCCATTGATTTCGTTACTGGACTCCCTGTTTCCCAAGGCATGTCAACGATTTTGACTGTTGTTGACCGTTTTTCGAAGTCTTGTCATCTCATTCCCATCCGTAAGCTACCTAACGCCCTCCAGACTGCCAAACTCCTCATTAAACATATTTTCAAGCTCCATGGTATCCCTGTTGACATTCTCTCTGACCGGGGTCCCCAGTTTATTTCTCAGGTCTGGCGGCACTTTTGCTCCGCTCTGGGTGCCCGTTACTCGCTCACCTCCGGATACCATCCTCAAACCAACGGCCAAACAGAACGAATGAATCAACAATTAGAGACCACTCTCCGTTGCCTCACGTCATCTTCACCTACTGACTGGAACAAGTTTTTGCCTTGGGTAGAGTATGCCCTGAACTCTCACATCACCTCAGCCACGGGACGTTCACCTTTTGAAGTTGCCTTAGGATATCAACCTCCACTCCTACCCACAGACGAACTCAGGATTCCCTTCACCTCCGTCAACGACTATATTGCTCGCTGCCAGAAGATATGGAAAGAGACGGTTACAGCACTCACTCGCACCGCAGAGCGGAGTAAGAGGTTTGCTGACCAGCACCGCAGACCAGCTCCCCATTATCGCCCCGGTCAGAGGGTTTGGTTATCATCCAGAGATGTATTGACTAACCCATCCGCCAAGAAGCTTGCTCCCCGGTTTACTGGTCCCTATGAAATAGAGACAGTTATCAACCCGACCACCGTCCGCTTATGTCTTCCCCCTCACTCTCGTGTTCATCCCACTTTTCATGTATCCCAGATTAAGCCCGTTTTGGACAATGATTCATACCCTCCTTCCGGACCCCCTCCACCCTCCCAGGACAGTCAGAATCCTCGCGTCATCAGGGTTGTGGATGCCTGTCGACGAGGTAGGGGTCACCAATACCTCGTCGATTGGGAGGGTCGCAGCTCTGGGGATCGCTCATGGGTGTCTGCAGCTACCATCGCCAATCAGGATTTGATTCGGGATTTCTGGTCTAATCAGCCCAGCACCTCTTCGTCTGGGCCGCCAGGAGGCGGCCGTTGAGGGGGGGGTAGTGTCAGGGTTCTCTGTGTTGGCTGCTCTAACTCTACTCCTCAGGTGTGTCTAGTTGGCTGAGGAGGCGTGGTCCACACCTGCAGCTCGTTGCAGGCGGCTTCCTCTGGCTTCTTAAGCAGAGCACTGGCAGATGGAAGACGCCGGAGCCTTAACCAGTCGTGGTACGACGTGGCCTCTGTCCCAACTCTCGGAAACCAGCTTGTGAGTTTTTGTTACGCTTCTTTTTTGAGTAACTTTTTGTACCTCTCTGTTGCTCCAGATTTTGGTGCTTGGATGCACTCACCTGTCTTGACGACCCGTCCGAAGAAACAGACCAGCAGACCTGTCTGCTCAGATTTTGCTCTGGCGCTCCCCTCATACTTCCTGGAAGTTACCCAGCGAGGCCTGAGATCCCCTTTCCCAGGTTCTGTTGGTTCTGTGCTCACTCTAGTCAATCCATCTGTCAACCGCTGCCGATGAGGTCGCCTCGGATTCCTCGCCAGCTACATCTGCCGCCCTCAGCCACTAGCCACCTATCTCCATCTGAGTAGTCACATAGAGTTCTCATGACGCTACTTCTTCCCGGTTAGGTCCGCCCAGCCTAATGGTAAGCAGCGCAACTCCTAGCAAGTTTCTTGGCTCTTATTTCAGAAGAACTCACTTGCTCTTTCTTACAGACTTTCCAGCCGTGACGTTCTGACCCAGCCGAGTCACCTGTAGTTCCGTCCATAGACCTGCCTGTTTTTCCTTTAATAAAGATATTTAAACTGTGCATTGCCTCCCGTTCGTATCTGCATGTGGGCTCGTCATCTGAAAACCATGACAAAAAGTAAAGATATTGTTTGAATGAACACATCCAGATGAGTGGCAGATAAAACACCAACCACATTTAAACAATAACTATGCGTCAAATCCTCGTCTAAACATTTGTGTTTTTAGCTGAGATTTAAAAATTCTCAGCTTAGTGAGGGATCGTAGCTTGGTTGGTAAGAAGTTCCAGAGCTTGGGAGCAAAAACAGCAAATGAATAAGCCCCCCATTTTTTATTCTTGTCCTGGGGACTTGATATATGCAGGGCATTACAGTAGTCAAGTCTTGAGCTTACAAAGGCATGGATATCTCTTTCAAGTTCTGCCCAAGACAGTAAAGGTTTTACTTTTGATAGAAGCCTTAACTGGAAAAAGTTTTCTATGACTACTGAGTTAACATGTTTATCAAACCTAAGGGCACTGTCAAATATTCCTCCTAGGTTCCTCATGGCTGAATTGAATGGAGGGGATGGAGGGGATATGGAGCCAAGACTAGGGGCATGGCAAGGTGGCTTGGGACTGAAGACAATACAGTCAGTTTTGCACGCCATTCCGCTCGATCGTCCACTTACAGCGCCCTCTAGCTTCCTAAGTTACCGATTTGAGTCTTATTTCCTGGAGAAATAATTACATTAATAGAAATCAAGTGCTCCAAAGGTGATTGATTTTTACTTAGCAAATGTTTAAAATGTTATTTCCTCAAATAATGTTTTGCCTAACTCAGATTTGCATTGTGAATGGGTTGAACACAGACCCAAGGTTGTTCAAAATTATTTAAGATAATTTAACCTCATTCCATATTCTTTAAGATGAACTTTGGTTTCTTTTTTTATCTTAATTTTACTTAGTTTTTGTTAAGTTTCACTAACCTAGTAAAGAGGATTTGTTGATTGAAATATAGTGTTAATTCAGATAAACAGCATTCAGTAGTGGTGTTCTCTAGATACTCTTTTATTTCTGTTAATAAATTCTTGTACTTGATGAGAAGTTGTCACTCCTTTATTCTATATATGTCAATCCATCCTCCACTAGCTTCATCCCCAGGGCAGCTGTGGCTACTAACATAGCTCACCACTGTCAGTGTGAGCTATGTTGTGAATGTGTGCGTGACTGATTGGCTGTCGTGTCATTGGACTTGATGAAGTGCTATACAAGTACAAGCCATTTACCATTCTACTGCTAGCTAGCTTATCCCACCACAGAGAGCACGAGATTTGACAAGTTTCAAACCTTTCCGTGTACTAACTGAACAATGAGGTAATAACTCTTTTACTTTTTAACAAAAGTTCAACATCTCTATTTCCACGACTGAGACGGAACCGACTGGATCCACTGCTCTAGCCCAATGTGTGACATGGCAACTTGTTTTGCCCCACCTCTGCTGCCTGCCCTTCTCCAGTCTGATTGATCACACCTGTTACCTATCTTCTCCTCCAGTGTATTTAAGCAGTTGGTGCCCTTCTTTCCTTGCCAGTTCGTCTAGCCTATTCCAGCAAGCGTTCCAGCCCTTTCTCCCTGAGCTTCTAGTGATTTTTGAACCTTTTTGTGCCTCGACTCTGCCTCTGCCCGGTGTTTTTGGATACCTCAGCCTGGTTTGACTGATTCTCTGTGTACCGACCCTTGGACCATCATTAAACACCCGAATCTTGGAAACTGTCTGAATCTGAGTTGTCATTTGTGTCCAGCCTGCTCAGCCCCTTGTTACACAATGGGTGCTCCGAGCTGGTGGGGCTGTAGTTTCTGACAGGAGAACTAGTTTGGTGACATCTACCTCCATGTGTACTTACTGAAACATGTTCTGTCAGAGCGTCTACAAGACAGATAATAAAGTCTGGAATTACAGTGTTCAAATCAAGTAGCTAAATGCTTCAGCTCACTGATAACCTGGGTAGCCACTGTGACAGCAGCCGGTAACGGCAGCCATTGATGGCAGCTGGGTATAGATTCCATCTATGGAAGTCTGATGATAACCAAACAATAGGCAGCCGTTATCCGCTTTGGACCGCTTTGGATCAGCCAGAAAACTTCACTACTCTTCAGAAATGACTGTAAAAAGTGTTTGCTTTTAACCACTCAGAAGCTTAATGAGAAGTCCCCCCTGAAATATCCCCTTGTGTCTCAACTTTCATTCTTGGACCCCAGGAACATGGCAGGTGACAATGCAAATGCAAGCAGGTCAAAATTTAAGAAGGCATTGAATAACCTTGTACACGTCCACCGTGTTAAAGAAGATGACTGTGATGACCTGATACGCCTGTACAGTCAGTTCCTTGATGAAGTTGCCCAGCCTCAGTGCTCTGTTTTCTCGAATTTCAACCCATACAGAGACAGGCTGGACACATTTTTGCATGACATGATGTCAAAACAGGAGCCCTATGGTAAGCTATGGACGCTTTGCCGCCAACTCCTGATTTCGCACGGGCAAGCTTCTGTAGAACGAGGATTCTTGATCAACCGCCAGATTGAAGTTGAGAACTTGGCAGGGGAGTCCTATGTTGCACTGAGGTGCATACTAGACCATCTGAGGGCGGTAGATGGCCTCCATAATGTCGTAATAGACAGGCCACTCTTAATGAGTGTTGGTGCCGCAAGACAGCGATATGTCTGTCATCTGGAAGATGTGCAAAAGCAAAAAGCCGAAGAAGAGAAAAGCAAAAAGAGAAAGCATGCCCTAGATGAAATTGATGACCTGAAAAACAAGAAAAAAAGACTTGAAGAATATATGGCTGCTCTTGAGACAAGTGCCGATAAACTAGCACTTGAGGCAGAGAAAACAGGCAAACTTACCCTTATTGCCAAGTCAAACAGTTTGCGAAAAGGAGCAAGGGAAAAAAAGGAGGCAGTGGCTGAAATGGAAAAACTGCTTGATGAGAAACTAAATGAACTGAAAAGCAAATGAAGGACTCAAAAAACCAAAAGTGGTGATTTGTCACAAGCTACCCTGGTCTAACGATTTGTACCATATGGGAAAGGTGTTTTCTTTCTTTTCCTTTTTTTTAAAAAGCATACTGGAGTAAAATATAGTGTTTTTTTTGTTTGTTTTGGTTTGTGAGTTTACAGGCGTGTTCAATGTTACATGCACACGTTTACACTGAATGTAGGTCTACTAATTGTTCTGAAAACTTCTTGACAAATGCTTTTATATTTTACTTTATATTTTACTGGAGTTACAGCCTTCTGGCAACCGTGGCACTTTAAACAGAAGTCAAAAACTAGCTTAATCAAAGATGAAAGTAAGTGAAACAAATTGATATAATTCTGAACATCTCAATGCTGCACTTTTTTCCATAAAATTCCATGAAACGGTAGGCTAATGTACATCTTATATGTAATGTAGTATGGCATAGCCATGTACTGTGGATATAAATGTAGGCTATGAATATGATCAATATCAATGTAGGCTATAAATTAAGTCCACTTTCTTGCATTGCTTCTGACCCAACAACTTCTAGGCCGTTTAGTCTTTTATTGAATTTGCATTGTATTAAAATACGATAACCTATTCAGCGGTCACAGTAGGTAAATGCCGCCACGTGTGGTCCTTGAATTTGAGGAAATTGGTCCTGGAAAGTCCTTGAAAGGTCATTGAATTTGATGTTCACCAAGGTGTCGGAACCCTGATATATGTAGCCAATCGGTTGGATAGCTGTATGGTTTATCTTACTGTTATTGGCCTTGACTAATCGCTACATGATGGATCCCCAGCTTTTTAAGGCGATATATGAATACAAGGTTCATAAATCCTACCAAAGTGGCTTGTCAAAACGCGAAAAGACAGAAATTCGTCGAAAGGCATCAAATTACCACGTTGAAGGTGAGTCCCCCCTGCATCGTCAGATAGTGGCGTTGTGGTTAAACGCGCATAACTTCTCAAGATATTGAGAAGTAGAATGCCTTGAAACTATGGACTAAGATGTAAGATTAAAATTGCTTTTTCTACTTGAGAATTTCAGGTCAGAATGGCAAAGCAGGCCAACCTGGTCCTCCATAAACCCCCGCGTCTAAGAAAATAAAATTAAACAGTGCTGCAATAACGTGCGCTGCTAATTTCTAAGCAACATCTGAGCAAATAAATAAATAAAAAAGGAGAGCTAATCTGCGAAAAGGGCAGAATACTGTAACTGTTAAGGTGGAAATTAAACGTTATTGCCCACTCAGAATGGACTAATTTTAAAATGGAGCTCATTTTCTCTACAACTAGCAGAACGTTGGAGGGTTACCCTAAGCATTAACATTCATTATGTGGAATTAAGTAAAAGCTCAGGCTATGACAAAGCAATGGTAGGACATTGCTGAGCGTCTAGATGGATTTGCAAGATAATGAGATACAAATTTTGCCCCGTACATCAGTGAAAATTTAATCCTAGTTACAAAAAGTCATGCATCTTTTCCATTGCTCCAAATCATTATGTAAAATGTTGAGAAATAATACAGAAACAGAAGAACTGGCTGTGAATAATGTAACACTATTGTATGTGTAATAAACTATAGAATTTTAGTTAAAATTACATACAGAAATTGAGGGAAATTACAATGTCATATAAAAATGGTTATGTGTGCTATTCTAAAGTGCTCATTATATGCAAAATAATTTTTGGGCACGCGTGTAAACATTGCCCCAGTCATGCTCATCTCTGGCATGATCAATTCCTTGTATTAACTTAATAATAGCTATGCTGATTCCTTTCTCAAATTGTTGACATTTAATGGTATCTATCTTTTTTCAAACGTTTTCTAGGAGAATCTTTGTTTTACATGAGAGGTCCAGAAAAAAGAAAAAAAACTATTGTGGTTAATGGTGCTGACGAAGCAAATGCCATCTTCATCAACCTGCACGCAAGCCCTCACAATGGCCAGAAAAGAACAAGGGATGCCATTTTGCAACGTTATTATTGGCCTGGAATGACCAAAGACCTCGATCAATGGGTAAAAACGCATATACCTGCTGACATGTATACACCTGTCAAAAGTTATGTACCTCTAAAGCTATATCTCTGTTACAATGTGGGTATGCACAAAAATATTTTTCTGGTAAAATGCCAGGAGTATTTTCTGATTCATGTATGTATTACTTGTGCAAATGTATTTGTTGTAATATTAATTAAAAATAATGCTAAAATTATATTAATACAAAGCTTTATTAGTTAGGACAATGAAGAAAGAACAAACTGGCTATGAACACAATTACAAATATCTTATATCTTGATTGCTGTCATGGCAAAAACTCGGGCGTGGGAAGAGTTCGGAGAGGCCATGGAGAAAGACTTCCGTACGGCTTCGAAGCGATTCTGGTCCACCATCCAGCATCTCGGGAGGGGGAAGCAGTGCAGTACCAACACTGTTTACAGTGAGGGTGGTGTGCTGCTGACCCCGACATGGGACGTCGTGCATCGGTGGGCGGAATACTTCGAAGACCTCCTTAATCCCACCAACACGTCTTCCATTGCGGAAGCAGAGCCTGGGGACTCTGGGTCGGGTTCTCCCATCTCTGGTGCTGAGGTCGCCGAGGGGGTTAAAAAGCTCCTCGGTGGCAAGGCCCCGGGGGTGGATTCGCCCTGAGTACCCTTAAGGCTCTGGATGTTGTGGGGTTGCGTTGGTTAACGCGGCTCTGCAGCATCGCGTGGACATTGGGGGCAGTTCCCCTGGATTGGCAGACTGGAGTGGTGGTCCCTCTATTTAAAAAGGGGGACCGGAGGGTGGGTTCCATCTACAGAGGAATCACACTCTTAAGCCTCCCTGGTAAGGTCTATTCAGGGGTTCTGGAAAGGAGGGTCCGTCGGATAGTCGAATCTCGGATTCAGGAAGAGCAGTGTGGTTTTCATCCTGGACGTGGAACACTGGATCAGCTCTACACCCTCAGCAGGATCCTGGAGGGGACATGGGAGTTTGCCCAACCAGTCTACATGTGTTTTCTGGATCTGGAGAAGGCATTCGACCGTGTCCCTCGAGGGATCCTGTGGGGGGTACTCCGGGAGTATGGAGTACCGGGCCCTTTAATAAGGGCTGTCAGGTCTCTGTACGACCGGTGTCAGAGTCTGGTCCACATTGCCGGCAGTAAGTCGAACTCGTTTCCGGTGAGAGTTGGACTCCGCCAAGGTTGCCCTTTGTCACCGATTCTGTTCATAACTTTTATGGACAGAATTTCTAGGCGCAGCCAAGGTGTTGAGGGGATCCGTTTTGGTGGAACGAGATCCCGGATAAAAGCGGCCGAAATTAGTTTTCTCCGTAGTGTGTCTGGGCTCTCCCTTAGAGATAGGGTGAGGAGCTCAGTCATCCGGGGAGGACTCAGAGTAGAGCCACTGCTCCTCCACGTCGAGAGGAGCCAGTTGAGGTGGCTCAGGCATCTGGTCAGGATGCCTCCCGGACGCCTCCCTGGTGAGGTATTCCGGGCACGTCCCACCGGGAGGAGGCCCAGGGGAAGACCCAGGACACGCTGGAGGGACTATGTCTCCCGGCTGGCCTGGGAACGCCTTGGGATTCCCCCGGAGGAGCTGGCCCAAGTGGCCAGGGAGAGGGACATCTGGGCCTCCCAACTGAAGCTGCTACCCCCGTGACCCAACCCCGGATAAGCGGAAGAAGATGGATGGATGCTGTCATGAAGTGGCAAAATGTGTTAGAAATCACATCGTTACAATCAAAATTTTACTTTACATTTGTTTTACCTTTTTGAACAAAATAAACCACCCAAATAAAATTAATGATGACATTTCTAAATAGTAAAAAGAGTCAAGACAGAGAAAGGTGACGCAACTGTATCATAAACAAATCATGTTTTGCCTCTTTACCAACTTCTACAGGTATCTGAATGTGCTCACTGCCAGTCTGCTCAGCAGAACATAAAGGAAGCTGTAGAGCACACCCCAATAAAGGTATTAGTTTTAACTGTATTTCTTTGATGTTCCAAGACTTACTCTTGTCTTCATATCATTATACTTAATAGAGATACCAAATATTATCAATGTCTTAACTTGAAATGTCCTGTATACTGCTTTTATGAACTACGTTGCTTCCAAAGGTCTTTGTCAAACATTTTTGCATCGAAATGATTGGAAATATTATCTTATGTTATGATTTTGAAACACCTTCACAGCAAAGTGGTTATTTGGTACTTTTTTCTCTTTTATTTCAGGTTACACAGCCGTTTGAGCTCGTAGGGATGGACCTGATTGGACAACTAAAAGAAACAGCCACTGGAAACAAGTATATCTGTGTAATGATTGATTATTACACAAAGTGAACACAGGCTTACCCGATCAAGTCAAAAAATGCAGAGGAGGTCACAAAGCAAATTCTGAAATTTGTTCACCAGTTCGAGGCGCCCAAACGCATATTGACAGACCAAGAGACAGAGTTTGTGAATGCGGTAAATTCTTTTTTTATTACTACTTCATGAATTATCAAAGTATTGGATGCAGATAAGCAACTCACATACTACCTATGGTTGAAACAGATAAACAAAAATGTATGTGAGAGACTGGGTATAAACCACAGTCTGTGTGCACCCTACCATCCCCAGACAAACGGTCTTGTTGAAAAAATGAATGGCACAATCCAAAGGTAATGGTGGAAAGATTTTTTTCAAAACTTGCAAGCAAATACGGTAATTATTTCACAAGGTAACCTACTTAATATGATTTTGATTACCATGCCTCTCTTAGGTCTTTGTGCAAACTTGTGGGGACCAAACCGGAGACATGGGACGAATATTTGGATACAGTCATCTTTGGGCTTCGGACCAAAAAACAGATGACCACTAAGTTTTCTCCATACTTTTTAATGTTTGGGAGAGAAGCACGCTATCCAATTGAAATACCAGAAAAATACCATGTTTGCAACACTAAAAACAGTAAATTATTTAAGGGTGGAAATGCAAATGTATTGCCCATATGTTATCAAACTCTGAACTGTTTACTCAGCAGCAGTGTTGAAGAAGTGATTCAGGAGGAGACTGTGAGCCAGGTTATCAAGCTGCTTGATGAATTAAAAACCATCATTCAGGAAAATGTCTCCAGATCCCAAGAAAAGGGCAAAAAAAGACTAAGTGCATCAAGACAGAAAGTAAGTTTTGTTGTTGGCCAGAAAGTCTTGAGGCAAAACGTGAGGAGTCAGCAGCGTAAAGGTGGAAAGCTTGAACCCAACTTTCTCGGGCCTTTTACCACCACTGCAATCCAGGGAAAAAGTGCCGACCTTCTTGGGGAGGATGGATCAGTTTTTAAAAACGTCAGTGCTGACCACCTGAAACATTTTGTGCCACAACAACCACGGATTCCTCATAAAATAACAACTGCCTCCTTGCCTCAAACACCCTCAGCATCATCCCCCACGGCAACACCTCTAACTCCCTCACCATCCTCCCCTGTTGCTGCTCCCCCCTCTCCTCCAACACCCCCAGCATCCACCCTTGTTACTCCTCCCTCATCTCCTCCCTCCTCTCCTCCAACGCCATCTGCATCCACCCTTGTGCTCCTCCCTCATCTCCTCCAACACCCTCAGCATCCTACATAGCTGCTACAACCTCATTGGAGAGTTTCCCAAAAGGTCCTATTTCTGTTTTTATTTAACAATTACATCTTAACTGACATCTTATAAGTGCATTTTACATTTTTTATGTTGGATTAGATAAATAAACAAGATAGAAATGTGTTTTATAGCAGTACACTAATCTTCCACATCTTTTCCAGTTTTAGGAAAGGTTTGGCGTGGAAAAACCAAACAAACTCACATTCTCCTGTCAAAGATTGGCCCATACAAGTTGTTTTGTTGGGATTTTGATAGAATCCGTCCTGGCAATGAGCTGGAGAGTAAGGTAATAAATCATATGTAAAAAATAATAAAATGTGTTAATCGCGTGTTGGGGGGTGTTAAGAAAACTGTTCGATAGACACAGATGCAAGAAAATAAAAATAATGAATTTTCTGTAGCTGGAAACTGAAGGAAGGTATGACATGTTTTAAAGATTTAAGCTTTAAAGATTTGTTTTTGGACAGTTAAAGTTGTTTTGATGTCTGACAAATCATACATCAAAACAAGCATTGATTAGGGATTATGCGGGTGTGTGCGTGAATGATTTTACCGGATGCGCCGTCCCGCCCAGTGACAACAGCAGATAGGTACATGTCGTTTCCGTATCCTGCACGAATAAAATGTTATAGGAAATGGATGAAAATGGGTATTTCAGGGTTTCCGCGGGGCATTAAAAGTCATTCAATGAAATGTTTTAAAATTAAGGCCTTAATTGGCATTAAAAGTCATTAAATGTGATTATCTGTGGCATTAAAAATGCCTTATTTTTTCTAAAAAAAAAAATACGGTCATAAAATATATATATATATATCAGATATAACTGATTCCGCGTTGTGCGCGGAACTGCTTCCGGTTGATCGTAAAGCCGTATGTTTTTACAATGTTCGGAAAAGGGACTTGAGGCGGAGAAAGAGCAAGAGAATGGGGGAAATGCTAATTTCAACAAAAGCAGATGGAAAACGAGGAATTCGGGACATGGCTGCAGCCCGTCGACGGTAAAGATGACGAAGAATTTTGCCGTGTTTGTAAAAAGAAATTAAGCTTTGCACAATGGGTGTCAATGCTTTATGGTCTCACGTGAAGTCGGGCAGTGTAGTCCAGGGTGTACGCGGGTATACGGCGTATACCCACTTATTTCTCAGTCAGCATTACGTATACCAACTTCTGTAGTGATATTTGTGTCTTTTGTTTGAGCGCGCAGTGAGACAGGTATTCAGCGTTTAAACATCACGTGCGCGCGCTCAAAACTGATAAACTCTTCTCAACCCACTATGCTCGCACTCGCTTCCGTGTCTGCCCGTGACCTGCTACTTTCACGCTCAACACCAGCGGTGCGCGGCTTGCGGGATGGGCTAATGTGCTTTATTTATGTTTTTCCATTAAAAGGTGTGCAGCAGCATTTGAACCAGCTGCAGACATTTGAGTGAGGACTGACTGATTCAGAGATAAAGAGAATTACACAAATCCAGCCATGATTAAATGAAGGCTTGGAGTAGTGTTTCCATATTTCTGCCTTGAAAGAATAGGTTTTACCTTTGCTTTGTTCCTTACATGATAAAAATTAATTAACTGAGGTCCCTTTTTGACTGTCAAGTTTAAAATAACCGTCCATTTTAAAATCGAGGGGCTAAATATTCATTGTCAGGGTGTCTAAATCAACAGGATCAACAGTTGTTTGGGTGTTTCAACTGGTATATTTGACAATTCATGATTTGCAAAGACAAAGAGATTTGAGTTTTGATGTTCTCCTCGTTATTAACTTTATCTCTTTCTATAGATTCTCTTTTTCATTCAATTTAGGACTTTCCATATGCCTTATCATCTAGGTCTATATTGAAAAACCTACAGTAAAGTAATGAAATGTTGATTCTGGATGTAGTGTAGGAATTCCTTCAATGTAAACCAAAGAACATTTTACATTACCTGCCAGAAGCTGGATAAAATCTTTGAAAAAGAGACAACAGTATTTTCACACTTCACGTAGTAGCTCAAGGAAATATTGTAATCTAAATGTTTTAGGCTAAATATTTTAGGCTAAAATAAGTAAACCCTAGTGATGGATTTTTGGGTAAACTAAATAGAGCAGTGTTACATGTCATTGTTCCTAAAACAGCATTTTTCTGAGCCGCGTCTAAAAGGGCAAACTTTGAGAGTATACCCACTTCTCCAGGGACCACTACACCACTGCGGACAGCCACAGATCAGCTGCAAGGGGCAGACAACAGCTAACAATGTCAAGTTACTTTTCTGTAACCAACGCAGTCACGTCCGCATTAGCTACCGCAAACAGCGCAGCAGCAGCTGGAGCAAGCTTTACTGCCACTAACGTAGGGAAATCAGAGGGTCTACACACTTGTACTTGTTGATGGCATTACATTTATTTCTACGAGCATTAAAAGAGCATTAAAAAGCATTAAATTAGGGTTACTCATTCCTGTATAAACCCTGTATTTATTGCTTGTGGGACAGTTTTAAAACATGTTACTCCCACACATTAAGAAATGCTGGGTTAAAAGTAACCTAATTTGTAACCCAGTGCTGGGTCAAAGTTGGACCCAGCCAAGCCTGGGTTATTTCAACCCAACTGGGATGGCTCCTTTTTAAGCTTGTCTTCATCCCAACCAGTTGTGTAAAACTGTGACCCAATATTGGATCAGAGCTACCCAACTTGTGACCCAACAGCAGTGGTTAAGCTATGGTGTTTATTAAAGAACCAGAGACGTCGCCAACCCTGTTAAACCAACAGGTTTCATTGTTAAACCAACAGGTTTTACCATTAGTTGAGTTATGAAAATAACACAGCATTTTTTATGGTGCATGTTAAAGTTGTTAAAATTTGATAAAGTAATTATGAAACCAAAAGTAATAGGGAAAAATAACTATAAATTTAAATTGTGTTACAATATCATATTTATCTTTCCAGGTGAAAAACGCCTATTTACATGTCATGGTCCAACGTTTTAATCAGAAGCACCAAGAACAAGCAGCCCTGATAGACAGTTTTGAAATGACACGTATTTGGAAACATTAAAGGTTTGTATAACAGAGTGAGCTGTGTTAGGGGTGTGGTCACTTTACAATTTATATATATATATTTTTTTTTTTTATTTATTTTTTTTTTTTTTTCAGAATGATCCTGAAAAATATGGAATAATACTGGGGATTGCAAATGAAAGTCACCACTGGATGCTAGTGGTAGGAATGCAAAATTTCAAAATTCACAATTTATCATACTGACAACAGCTGACATACAGCTCACAAAATCATAATTAGCAGTAATAACATCAATCATCACATTTTCATTAAATGTATGTTGATTTTATTTCACTTTACACATTTGGTATCACTGTTGCCTTGCAGTTAGAATGTCCTGGGCTCATGAATGTGCATCCATGTGTTCTCTGAAGGTAGCCTACTCTTGCTTCCTCCCACAGTCCACAAAACATTACTGTTTAGGTTAACTGGTTACTCTGAATTGCCATTTGTATTGATAAAGTTTTGTTTGTTTTTTTGCAGTTTGCGGAGTGCTTATTGGAAGGAAAGAAACTTAATTTTTCAGTAGTATTTTGAAAGATGTTATTTTTTTATTTTGATTCACAGACTGAGTATTGTATGCAATGAAAGACATGATTTACTGACAGGTTAATGATTATGTTTAAAACTCCATCAAAAAGCATTTGTCTTTGAAAAGAATTACACAAGAGAAAGATACAATGTTGATCTGACAGACACGCATATGTGTATTAACATCATCAAAATCCTATAAATCGCATTACTCTGTCATTTCTGATTCATCTTTTGCAATTTAGATAAAGTTTTACAATATAATAAAAGTATGGAAGACAACTTTTTTTTGTTTTTTGATCACTGGACAACCTGTGCAGTCACTGTGGGAGTGCGGACACCGATGATCCTCTGTGGGTAAGTGCATTTAATGGGTTAAAAGGGAATTAAAGAAATTGCTATCTGTCATGTTTTAAGAAGAAGACTCTGAACGAGAGCAACTACAGAGGCAGGTGGTTAGGTTAAAAGGTTTATTGTAAAATAATGGGTCTGTACAAGAAGTCGTGCGGTCTGGTCTGGTTCTTCTGGGCTTCTGCTGGGAAGATGAGGAGGCTGGTGAATGAACGGAAACAGCTCTTGGGGAATTGTGCTGGACTGATAACTCACTGGAGGAAGGCTGGGGTCCGGTATTGGGGGGGTGTATCCAGTGGTCCGAGTGCAGGTCCAGTACTCTCTCTCTGGTTGATGGTTCGAGGGTGGACAGGCAGGTGAGCACAGGCAGAAGGGCTAAGTGGTGGATAGTCCGAGGTCCCTCTCGGGTTCCAGGTTGCGTTCTATTGGTCGTGTCCAAGGTCTGCGGTTCTAGGCTTGGTGTCTAGGTCTGAGTCCAGGATTCTGCAAGGAAGGAGCAAGAGTGAAGTTAGACACAGGCTTAGGTCTCAGGAACAGGACAAGGTTTTGGTCTGTACCAACGCTGAAGCGTTAACGAACTGACGTCCTCCTCCTAACTGAAGAAAAATAAAGTAAACCCTCTAGGGGCGACTGTGGCTTGATGGGTTGAGTAGTCGTCTGGCAATCAGAAGGTTGTGGGTTCGACTCCAGCTTCCCCTTGCCACATGTCGTTGTGCCCCTGGGCAAGGCACTTAACCCCAAATTGCCTACCGAGCTGCGTCTCGGTGTATAAGTGTGAGAGCGACTGGGTGAATGTGGCTATAGTGTACAGCGCTTTGGGTGGTCAGCATAACTGGAAAAGCGCTATATAAATTCAGTCCATTTACCATTTATCTACTGTTAAATGTGTGTACCCTAAACCTTTGACGTCTTCTAGTAGTGTGGTTATCTCTTTGTTGTATGCTTCACACTCTAACAATACATGTTCTACTGTCTCGTTCCTGTCACAGTGAGTTCAGAGTCCTGTTGTGCGTTTCCCTAAATGTCTGTGATTGAGATATGTATGCCCAATTCTTAGTCTTGTAACCACCGCTTCTCCCCTTCGCTTCCAACCACCCTGCCTCCTTGTAATTACTTGTTTCTGTACTTTACTTGTACTTTATACAAAAAACGACCTTTGATCTCCTTTTCCCACTGTGCTTGCCATAGTTTGTTGACCTCTGTTTTTATGACACTTTTAATTTCTGTTTTACTCAATGGAACTGTCCATTGCAACTCTGATTTAAGAGCCCTTTTGGCCAAGCGGTCAACCACTTAATTGCCTTCTATGTCAACATGTGATGGGACCCACAGAAAACACACTGTTATATTACGACTTTGGAGTCTATACAGACTATGAAAGATCTCAAAAACCAAGTCTGGCCTACAAACTAATACTTATTAAAGATGCCATTGAGTCTGAGCAAATAATATATTGATTAGACCCAACCTCCTCTATCCACGTAAGAGCTAATAAAATAGCTAAAAGTTCCACAGTGTAAACCGCTAAATGGTCTGATGTTCTTTTAAATATTGTTTTCTGAAAATGTGGTATATACACTGCTGCTCCCGTCTTTCCTGTATCTGGATCTTTTGAACCATCTGTAAATATTTGAATACTGCTATTATATTTAAGACCTAAGTATTGTTGCACCAGATCGTTCATCCCGCCATATTCCCTGCAGTTTTTTGACATCTTTGCTATTTCAAAATCTACTGCTGGCAAGGGAAATATCCAAGGGGGAATGACGGGTAATACCACTGTACAGCTGTGACTTAATTTTAAAAGACCCAGTTTCTCAGCTTGACTGTTTCCCACCCATCCAAAACTGCTAAATTGTTTCCTTCCATGTTCCCAGCTAGAGTTCAACACAGGTTTGGTTGGATGATCCTGCTTATGTCTGACGCCCTCCTCCTGGTTCCAGCTCCTTAAGAAGGGTGGTAATCAGCTCAGATGTTGTGCACCTGCCCGTCCAGCCCTGCTGAGGAGAGAGAGAGAGAAACCCTGGCCTGCACCCAAGACCCAGAGTATGACACTATCAACATACAAAATTATTTCCAAAGGAGTTTAATTAGCTAAATTAAGCAAATTCTTAATACATTATGATGCAACCAATAGCAATTCGAATAATGATTTTTTTTTTACAGTAACATTTAGTGTAGACTGATCAACATTTTTACATATAAGACTTTTAATACACATCGACATAGTACAACTTCACAGACTATGTTGGTTAATCAATTTATTACGGATAATCATATGGATTTATTCTGTCTCACAGAAACATTGCTGTGAGAGGAATAGGTTAGTATAAATGAGTGAACTCCCTCTAATTATTTACATTTCACCATTCCCAGAACTACAGCATGAGGGAGACTAGGCAACCATCTTTCAGTCTGATTTCTTAATTTGTCCCCGGCCAATTAATAACTATTACTCTCATTTTTTTTTTTAAATCACTTCTCAGACCTGACTTAGTGTAAACACGGACAAGATTATTATAGTGGGGGATCAAAACAATAATGTTGACACTGAATGTGATAAAATTAAAGTTTCCTTTAACCCATCCTAGAGTCCATTTATTTTTCTCCTAATGTGCATAAACTGACACTACTGCCTGCATACTTTTTATGTTGTACTGGTTTATGACATTGATTGTGAATAATTATTAGTATTTCCTCACAGCCCTGTCCTATCAGACAATTTCTTAAAATAGTGTGAGTTCTTCGCCCACCAAACAAGGTTTCCTTACAGTAGATCCTTATATGACAATGCTGGATTAAGCTGTAGTCAGTCCCCCTTTTAATTTTCTCAATAACACAGAAATGCCCATCAGATGGCAGCAATGTTATTGCTTCCCATTCACAAATGGCCTCTATGCAACCCCCCCCCCCCCCCCCCCCAATTGCCGAACTTAAGGTGGCTCCTTTGCTTCCCGTCTTTCGTTACTGGACTAACTGTTTAATTCAGGCGTGTGTGGCCTCAGTAACCACAATGACTAAATAGCCAGACACAGCTGGATTAATCAGTTTGTCCAGTAATGAAAGACATGAATCAATGGAGCAGCCTTAAGTTTGGGAACTAGTGGAGAAATCTTTAAAGATGATTAGTGTTTGGACTGCTTTGCCCCAGTAGACCTTTCTGAATTATCAACAGTTTAAGCTTCATCTAACATTGCTCTTTTATTTGTCTTTTTTCTCTTCAGGTACACCTGGTCTGATGTTCGTTTAGCTGTGACATCATCCAGGGGAGGCAGATCATCCACTAACACCATATAAAATAGAATGTATTCCGCGATCAATGTGTGCTTCTGTGCTTTATTGTGTCTCTGCTCTATCTTCTCTAACCCCCAGTCGGTCGAGGCAGATGACTGTTCACACTGAGCCTGGTTCTGCTGGAGGTTTTCCTCCCTGCTAAAAGGGAGTTTTACTCTCGACTGTTGCTTTGTGCTTGCTCAGTGTGAGGGATTGCTGCAAAGCCATCAACAATGCAGACGACTGTCCACTGTGACTCCACGCTCTTCATGAGGAGTGAATGCTGCTTGTCGAGACTCGATGCAATCCGCTTGGTTTTCTTAGGAAACTTTTGACAATTTTTTCTGTATGATTTGATTCACTTTGAAAGGATCCTTGAGATGATGTGATGTAAATTGGGGCTATATAAATCAAATTAAGTTGAATCAAATCAAATTTCTAACCTTGTGTGGAGCTTTATGTGTAATGGAAGATTACATAAAACCAGCTTCACCTATACTGACCAAGAATGCGGGTAGGATACCTTGAACTAGAAATAAAGTTTCTCCTCCATAGGCTATTACAAACAGCTATCGGTCTCAGGTCCTCTACGAGGCATGGGAGCTTGAGGGTACTTCTTATAAACTTAGCTGTTCCTATGATTGTGCTCTTCTGGTTTGAGATATCTGATGTTTCTCTAGGTATCTGTTGGAGCCACTTCTCCAGAGTAGGAGTTACTGCTCTGAGTGCTCCGATGACCATAGGCACATACACAGACGCACATACATCATGTATCCATGGTATTAAATGCTAATTGTAACATGTATGAATGGTATTAGTAATCCTATTTGAATCTTGTCCATTTCAGATTGCCTGTGACGGATGCAACAGGTGGTACCACCAGGGCTGTGTCCAGAACCCACCAACTGACATTGAATATTGCTGTCCACTGTGCATATAGTTTTCAACTGCTGTTGAGAAAGACACAAGTTGGAAGGAAATACTTCAACTTAAACATTATTTAATTTAAGTTCCTTTAAATTATTTTTGCTTTACACTGTTCCAAGTTTAAATTTTGATTTATATGTTGTCATATTTATTCCGCTTTGTTTAGAAGGTACTTCAAAAATGTTGAAACCTGTTTAATGTTGTTTGATGGAAGTGTAAGACTTTGTTTTTTATAATACACTAATAATAAAGTTACAAAAGAACTACATTACTGTGTTTGCAACTGGTTTGATTTTCCAAATCCAAAAAGGTGAAATGCAGATGTAAGGTATAAGTTTACATTTAGGTCGGATGTAAGATGTAAATCTTGATTACCTTAACAGCAGCCATGAAAAATGCATCCCCTGCTGTTTTACATGAGCTGATACTTGTGTTGATTTAACATTTTCTACATGCTTACACATGTGGTCTGAGCTACCAGTGTGAGTTTCATGTGTGTGTGACAATTTTTAGGTTAAAAACAAGGGGGATGCATTTTTCGGCAGCCCCTTGACTGTATTCCTGTATATCCATCTGTAGTTAAAAGACAAGGGTCAGCAAATGCAAATTCTGCCCTGTAAAACAATGACAGCGCAATTGTCGCTGTATGATCTGAAGCCCCATTTGGAGCTTTTAAACAGGCTTTTGAAAAACTTTGATAATTTGCTGCTGTAATATAAAAAATATAAATAAAAAGCTAGCAGATGTGCATAATCAAAATAACAGAAATACAAATATAGAGCATTCAGTATTGTAAGAAAGCCCACACTTTTCTGGATAAATACATTATTGTATGAGTTAAGGTCTGTTCCGTTTTATGCCTCTTTCCTTGTAAGTTTGAAAATGTCCCATGCTCCTGAATGCACCATAGCTTTCTGACGCTCCCGAATGCATCACACTAGTCTGTGAACGCTGTGCTGTGTAGATGCACGTTTGATCTTCCGCTTAAGACAAAGCTTTGCAGTTCAAAACTCACGTCGGCTCTCACGGTTTATTATTGTGTGTGAATGACAAGAGACCACAACAAATAAATCAGCCGTATCTTGGATAAAAACTTTGGATTTAATGTTGTTCATAACACCCGTAATTTTGTAAATGAATCTGCCAAATAACCACAGTTTTTTCCCACAAGAGGTATATTAAAACGTTTTGGTATCATTATTTTAAGAACAAGTAGCTCCGTTGGTCATATTTTAATCTGTTTTCCTTGTCGATATGCAGTTGTATAGAGCGAGGCCCACTCCCGCGACAGGGGATGCATATCTTGGCAGGCATGCACTTTTCGGCATAAAACAGGAACGTACCGGCTTACTTTCACCACTGGTTAAGACCAAAATTATTTATAACTCTGATCACTTTTCCTGCTGCTATGTTAACAGGAACTGTAGCAGGAATTACTGATGGCCACAACAGCTCCGTAGAAGGTGGGGTTTAGACTGAGCTCTGGATGGACAGAGCTGTGAACGGATCATCCGCAGCCCAGATGGGCTTTGTTATTTTTATGCATGAGAAATGCCATGTGTGAGCGTGTGAAGTCAGTGAAATACGTGTCACACGGTTAATGCGTGAGAGTTGAGAGCCCTGCATAAACACAAGAAGTGCAAATGCGCAGTCAGCAAACAAACTAACAAGGAAAGAGCACGGACAGTGACGTTACATGAGCGTATCAGAATGATTGGCATGTCGGACAACCAATAGATAAGGTGATAACCCCGGAACTTGAGGGTCAGAAGGGGGTGAGAGCAGGACAAAAACTCAACAGATCCCTGCCATTCGGAGTGAACAGCAGGAATTGGTCAGAGTTTTTACAGGCCTGCAGCTCTCACAGAGATCTAATTTTTTAACCTTCTTTTTCTGAATACATAATGTGTTGACTACTGCCATCATAGAAGGACCATTTCTGCTATAGCTTTAATAAGCAGGCACCCACTTACGGATTTCACTTTACTTTCACGGGGAAAAGGTCCTGATCTGAGGGTAGGACTTTTCAAGAAGCCTGGGGCTTTGGTCAATGGGTGGGTTGTCTGCAGCAAGAAAAACTGTCCACCACAAGAGGGAGTAAGGAGCACCAAGGAGGTGAGTTTACAAACCTACCGAATGTATACCCTTAATTTATCTGAACAAGTATTTTTAAGATGTTTTTAGGCGTGAAAGTAGAAACTTCATCTATGCAGTCAGTTCATTAGGGTTATGAGTCAATTTTGATTCTGTATTCAGACTTGTCGGGAGAGGCAAAGACCTGTTGAGTCTGGTCTCACCGAGGAAACTGCAGTGTTTAGTCGCCCAGACAGTCTGTGATTTCCCACAGACTAGGTCCTTTTGTTGCAGCTGATAAGTGAATATAAAGTGTTTACTGAGTTTGTGGTGAATATCTGCAAGTACCAAATATCAAATGTGAAATTCTTGGCTGGTTGTTTTTGCCATTTTAAGTTAATTATAAACCTGTTCGCCACAGTTATGTAATAGGACTGATAATTTAGTACTAATTGTCAAACCCTTTCATTTTCCTTGTATGAAGAAAACACATTTCCATAAGACTAATTTTTCATGTAAGCCTAAGTTGGACTGTGAACTATTTTGCTATATTCAAACAATAAACCATTTCTGGATAAAAAGAATAAAGAACATTTCAGCTTTCTAGACTGAGATGGACATGCTGCATTTAATTGAGATCAACGGATTTAGCGAGGCTTTCTCTCATTTTAAACTCACTGACAGTTTTGTTTCATAGTGCACCAGCTGCTGATTGAACCACTGTATCTGTTTTGTCAACGCATTCTCACTCCCTTCTCGTCATATATTGACGCTTGGTCAGGCTCCCCCAGCGTCACAAGTTGACAGACGCCCCCCCCTCCCATCGTTATTCGACATGCAGGGTGCTCATTTTAAACACATTTCTAGTGAGAAGTATGTATATATTATTTTCATAATCTTAAGGTAGGTAGACAATCTTTTATTCATTAGTTTAACTGAATATTTTAATGTGTTCTTTTTCAGAAAGACAGGAGGTAGAGACGTCTCCTATCTACGTCACAGTCACCGAGTTGCTCTGAAATTCCAGTCCACAACAAATAACTTTTAAGCAAAACATCTGCAGTTATTTGCATTTTGATGACATCTATAGCAAAACCTTTTCATAATATATTTATTTTATCTTCATTCAGGGAAGGTAGACAACCTTTCCTTTTAGTTGTAGGAGCAATTTATAGTTCTTGATGTTTGGGTAGAGTTTGTTTCTGGTTTATTTGGTTTGGGTGGTAGTGTTTTGTTTAGGTTGACACATTGACCTTTGCTCTACCACTGGTGGCAATGTGGAGGGGAAATCTATATAGGTGAGAGGGCAGAAAGGGTTTGAGTGACGGGAGGTCATACGGTTTTTACTGCTTTTCTTTGGCACATAATAGCCTACGGCTACTGGTTAAGTTCTGCCATATCCACACTCTCCATCTTACTTGTTGTCAAAGACGGCCATTAGGGATTTTGGATTGTTAGTTCATCTACAAACTGTATTCAATAAATGGGAACACCCGCAACTTATCTCCCAGCCTGGAAACATCATTCTGTAAGTGCGTTAGAACCAGGATTCCGCGCACCCAGAAACGATTAAAAAGGTGGTTGCTAGTCACTACATTAGTTTTGCCGAGGATGTTTCAGTATGTTCTCAGAAAGAAGTGAGACAACTATGTTGTTATGCTCGTTGCCATTGCCAACAACACAGTCATATATGTCACCAACGTGCACCGACTTCTGTATTCATAAAAAAAAAAAAGTATTTAAGGAAAAGGTCACAGTTCTGCACATTTTGATGACATCTATAGTGAAAAAAATTGCATAATATATTTAATCCAAAAAAAGGTAAAAAACAAAGCAACTGGACTTATTTTCCATAGTTGAAGACGTTTCGCTTCCTCTCCAGGAAGCTTTCTCAATTCACTTTTTGAATTGACCATGACCTGGATGACTGAGAATCTTCACCAGCATAATATATTTAGAATCTTCGTTCAGGGAATGTAGACAATCTTGCCTTTATTAGTTTTGCCAGAGGGTTCAGTGTCACGCCGTGTTCCAATTACTCTCAACCCATCCGCTGTATATAGGGAAAAGCAAGATGTATACACAGGATCAGCAATAAGTTACATTTTGATGATATTTCTAGCAAAAGAATGCAGTTTTTAGTAATGTGCAAGCAGATATATCCCACTATCATCCTTTACCCATATTAGGAGCAGATCTATTTAATTCCTATAAGGGGAGCTTTATGTCTAACTTAACACTTATATATAAATATAGTGGTATTGGTTCTCATTTGATGTCTGTGTGAAGGGTTCCCAACACCATTGGGAGTCTGGAGTAGAGTTTGTGCATGTGCCATAGGCTGGTGAATGTCAGTTACACCTGTGCTAAATATGTAAAGTTAAATTCTAATGTGTAAAATAGCTGGAGGTATACCTTTATAACTGGGATTATACTTTAATGTTAACTTCAAACAGTAGAAACTGTAACATGGGAAATTGCAGTCAGCTCCCATAGCTGTTACAATAGATAAATCTGTGCTCAACACTTTTGCAGGGACATTTTGAATTAAGGATACATTTTAATCACTTATTGTGTGAAAATAACATCACTATAATGTGTATTTACTCATTACGTTTTATTACATTTAAGAAAATAATACATTCTT
The DNA here is from genome assembly GCA_037039145.1 of Fundulus diaphanus. Lineage (NCBI taxonomy): Eukaryota > Metazoa > Chordata > Actinopteri > Cyprinodontiformes > Fundulidae > Fundulus > Fundulus diaphanus. The sequence continues at coordinate 7,366,205 of CM073129.1, read as the reverse complement.
CTTAATCACAAAGGGAAATTAAAAGTTGGTATAACTCATGTTAATGGAGTTTCTTCAATGAGCTGTGTCCTGTCTTTCAGTTGAAAGACAGAACGCTTCTCCCTGAAGACACTCTGTTGTTGTATGACAATCTGATAAAGAGGATGCTCAGGGTTATCCTTAATGTTCTTCGTTTTATGAAGAATACTTCCATTTAAAATTGTCTCCAGAGGTTTAAGTCCCTAGAACAGAACCGGCTTTCTTTTCTGAAGAAACTCAGCAAACTTTCTTCAAGTCAGTTACTCTGATGCTTCAAGTCAATTGCATCTGATGCTGCCCCAACAGACAATGGCAGAACAGTAAAGATCTGCAGCATGTTGCTCCAGATACTGACCAAAGATTCTTCATGATGTCCAGTCTGCTCCGTCCGTTTTTGGACATACTATATTTAAATGAACTTTAGACTGCTTTGTGTCAGGAAAAGTGTAATGGATTGCCCCATTTCACATGAAATAGAACTGTTGGTCACCGCATGGCTATAAATGTTTCAAGTTATCTGACCTTTATTCCTTTAAAAATGATGTAACTTAGATACTCACTTGCCAGTTGATGCTGCACATCATATTTTCTCAGAACCTCTGGTTTGCTTGCAGCAGGGCGTATAACAGCACAAGAAACAAGACGCATCTCCTTAAAAAGCCCCTATAAAAACTAAGTTATGTACCCCCCTGGAACTTTATGTTATGATTGTGTATTGATTAATGATCTTGACTTGTGAACAGACACAACAGAACACTCCGTATAGTTTCTTATAATTTTCAATGAAAGTTTTGAAGACAAAAAAGCAGCAAACTTAATTGAAAAAGCAAATTGGTTAGTATGGAGCTAAATTGGAGCAAAAAGTTTTGCTAATTTGAAAAAAGAAAGCTTGAAATTGAAAACTTAGTGTTTTGTGTAAAATCGGAAAAATATAACCATCTATTTGAAATACAACTAAGCGTTACAATTTTTTAGTTTAAACAAAACATTGTTTTGATTCTGGAAGTATTTTGAAGAAATTAAAAAATGTTATCTTTTTTTTTCATATTTCAATATTTGAGGACTAATTTTCTTCAATTCAGTTTTTATATTTTCTTAATCAAAGCTTATACAATCAAAGCTCTTTATGCCTTTTATTAACAAACTCAAATGCCTGGTCTGGATCGTCAAACCATTATGCCTGGCCACTCGACATGGATATGCGGAGTATAGCCGGATACCGGAGACCAAATTTGACTTCAGCGCACGAATGAAGCTCCTTCTTCACTTTGTTGAAGGCCGCCCTCTGCTTGGCCACTATTGGGGTGAAATCCAGGAAGATGTGTACCCTCTTCCTGTTGCATATTAGGAGGTGAGCCTTTCCAGCATGGCCCAAGATGTCATTCCTGATTTGAAACTAGCTCACTTTGATGACCATCGGGCGTGGTGGCTCGTTCTCCTTCGGCTTAACACGCAGCGTACAATGAGCCCTCTCTAGCTGGGTTTTAGACTTGAGTCCCAATAGATCTTGCAGAATTTGAGCTATAAACTCTGTCATATGGGGCCCCTCAGGCAGACCCACCAGTCTTATATTATTCCACCTGGAGTGTGCCTCACAATCTTCACACTTCTTGCTCAAAAACACAACTCGAATTTTGTGACAATTTTGGCCCATAGGTCTTCCGTCATGTTCTTTATACAATGTAGCATATCTTTGTTAGCATCTAGCTTCTCCGGTGATCCAGGCTCCGGGGATTGACTCGATGGGCTAGCACAGGTAGAATAGGATGGCTAATTTTTCAGCAGAGAGCTCGCCATTTATCTTGGTTTAGCGACCAAAAAGTGTAGTTCAGCAAATTAGTCCAACACATAACAACAATGGAGGGTGGACAAAAATTAAAAGTTAATAAATATATAAATCAGCACATTCCGGAGGAGCTACCGCAAATCACGTCCTACATCGTTGCCCGCCGCCTTTGCCTAGGTTTCTTTTTGTGAGAGATCGCTGCATTTATTCTTCAGGTTTGCATATTAGACTAATCTCTGTGTTTTGCTTGTGTTTTTCATTTATTGGTTTTGTCATTTCACATTTTGTTACATGTATATTTTACGTCTACATTGGCTACTTTTGTAGCATTTTATGTATTGTTGTATTTCCTAAGTCCACCGTTTTCCAACCAGCATTTTTTATCATAATTTCCTGGCTTTTTTTTTACAATGTTTCTGACTTGATTTAAAGAAATGAATTGCCTCAACATGCTGTTATCAAGGTCCAAAGAAACCTGTTAATCACCCTTAAATTTAAATCAGGAGTATTTCATACGAATGAAATTCTGTAACTATATAATGAACCCCTACGTTGTCTGTAAAGGTAATGCTGACATTGTGATGCTGACCTCAGAACTGTCCAGGAACAGTGGGTTGGAGCTGAGCAGGACCCCTAGAGCCACATTCTAATAAACCGCATGGGGATGTTTATGACAGCGCGCATTCAAACATCCTGTCTGTCTCTCTTTATAACGAGCCCACATTTTTCTTATACACAAACTCCCTGTAGTCTGAAACAGCTTTGGACAGCAAACCTGAACAGTGCATGGCTGCAAGGACATGCAGCTCAAAATTTGATGAAGTATTTATTAATAGACGGAGAGTTTCAGTGTATTCATCACATATCATGCCAGTGCATAAAATGATTACTTGTCTTACAGTTTTGGGTCTAACACAAGCATATGATTATACAAAATAATGTTTTTAATAATAATAACTGTTCATCCACTCGTTTCTTTGGTTTTCCACTCTCAACACACATACACACACACTAAGAAGTGTGATGCCATAGTGCCTTGGAGGCCCACTTAGTGGCTGTGTGGATTTGATGAGAAGGGTTTTTTGCTTTATTTAGTGAAGTGCTGCCTAATATGATTATGGTCAGCATGCCTCCTGTTCTCTCTCACGTTAGAGAACACACTGGGAGCTATTACCCAAGTCCCCGGTGACTGACCTTATTCCTGGAGTGGGAGAGATACAAGAGACACCTTGGAGGGGAAAAAAAGCATGGTGACTTAAATATCTCTACTATAAAAATCTTCAGACATTTAGCAGAATTGCTTCAAGAGCATGCCAATTCACTTGACCTCTTCAGGCATAAGTAACAGTCAAGACTGCGCTCAGGCATAACTGATCATCTGTCATTGTCCCATAGAGGTCACAGTTAATGGGATATTGGCAGGCAGCAGCCTTGATGTCCATGCCCAATGAGGAGAGAGCATTATGCATTATAAAAATGCAACAGAGCTGCGGGGTATGGTGTGTCACTGTGAATGCTGGAGCTCATAATACAGTGACTAATCATGAAGGATTGTTTTTACATGTGTTAGACTTACTCAAGCACTTTCAGCACTGGTATGAGGAATCACAAACATCTGGTCTTGGGATATTCTTGGGTTTGAACATACAGAAAACCCAAAACAGTTGCAGTATGACAATACACCCAGCCCATGAGACAATACAAGATTTGGTCTCATAAAAATAAGGCTAAACAAGATATTTTTGGAAAAACTAAGAATCCCAGGTTTTAGTTTAAACAAGTAAAGCTTTGCCTGATCTGTTTTTTTTATGTTACGAGAATTTTCCAGTCCTGGTGTTACACCAGCTGCTGTGACCTTCACACCTGTGCATCATTCACCATGATCAGCAGCTGCTGCCATATAAGGACGGATCCTCCACGGCATCAGATTGTTAAAATTTGGGGGGAGGGAAAATTACAGATGAACTGGAAGGAATCAATTATAGTACCAATAGCTAAACCAGGAAAAGATCATTCAAACCCACAAAATTACAGACCAATAGTTTTAACATCAAATTTATGTAAAATAATGGAAAAATTATTAATAATAGACTAGTATATTATTTAAATAATAAAGGATATATGTCAAAATAACAGTGGTTTTCGAAAAGGGAGGAGTATTAATGATCCAACGCTATGTCTAGAGCAGGGGTGTCAAAGTCATTTCTATATGGGGCCACTTTGGCATCATGAAGTCATTAAAAGGGCCGGTTGCATGTGTATGGACGATATTTTTCATTTCATAATTTCATTCCAGTTGACATAGAAGTATAAAAAATGAACAGAAACAAAAAAGTAGCACCCTTAGGCCCAGTTCATACAGTTTATCTGCAAAAAAAGTTGATATTGGGGTGAGTTACACTTTAAATTCATCATTCTGCATCACCTTTTCTCCTTTTGGACATTTCTGGGTTGTTTTAATGTGTTGTGGGGAAACTGGCATCTTGTGGCAGGATGCTGTTACTACACAGTTAAAAAAAATAAACATTCACTACAGGAGGCATATAGTTTTTAACCTGACCCTAGCCAGTTGTATTTCGCTCTGCCTAGCTCCACTCACATCCATCTGGGACTGATCCATAGGAATGGCCTTTTTTGAAGGCTGGGCCTTATCAAAAATCCTTGCATATGATTGGATAAGCTAGTTGTCTGTCATCTTTATCGACGTGCTATTTCAACCACTCTGTCATCTTTATCGACGTGCTATTTCAACCACTCACACCGAAGCTAACCCGTGACGCTGTGAGAGCGACGCAGGAAAAAACAAAACTTTTTTTTTTTTTTTATGTGTTTCCGGCTCTAGTGGCACACGTTTTATTGACAGTGAGCTGACAGGAAGAGGGGGGAAGACAGGCGGCAAAACACCACGGGTTGGAGTCGATCCCGGGCCGACCGCGTCGCGGACTAAAAGCCTCCTAATATGGTTCGCGCTAACCGCTCCGTCACGGGTGCGTCCGCCACGGGTGTGTCCGCCACGGGCGCGCCCCGGAAAACAAAACTTGCCAAATCCGGTCGGGAGAAGGGCGAAAACATCGTTTCCACCAACAAAAGCCTTCAGAGCCGTTCTCTGATGTTCTTTTAATGAAACAATATGAGGTAGATTGGACAACACGGAAGAAATAGCAGCATCAATGTTAACGCTTGCTTCCTCGATGCGAGCCACCATTGTTGTCTGAATCAAAACAGTCTCACGGTCGCTTCTCCACTACGTCACATCTATGAAACTCCAGCCCTGCGTCAAGATTGGCTGGACAATAAAATTGGTTGGAGAAATCACTCTCTATGGGAGAGGTCCCAGATGGATGTGAGTGAAGCTAGGCGGAGCTAGGCGGAGCGATATCTGGCTAGGGTCAGGTTATATAGTTTTAGCCACTTTATACACTTTAAAAGGATATATGCCTCTACTTTATGACATGATATGCCTTTTTTTGGCTCTTGAGGGCCAGATAATTTACCTTGACGGGCCGGATTCGGCCCACGGGCCTTGAGTTTGACACCTGTGGTCTAGAGCATTAAATTAGAAGAGCACAAGTAAATAAAGAAAGTGTAGTGGCAGTATTTTTTGATAAACAAAAAGCATATGATATGATGTGGGTTGAAGGTTTATTAATTAAATTATACATGTTGGGTATTAAAGGGAAAATATTTAAATGGATTAAAGACTTTTTAACAAATAGGAAAATACAAGTTAGAATTGGTGACGTGATCTCAGGAAAATATATAGTAGAAAATGGAACTCCTCAGGGGAGTATTATAAGTCCGTTATTGTTTTCAATTATGATAAATGATGTATTTAAAGATATTGGAAAAGGAATGGGATGTTCACTTTTTGCAGATGATGGAGCTGTTTGGAAAAGAGGGAAAAATGTAGATTTTATTGTAAAGAAATTACAAGAGGTTATTATTGAAATAGAGAAATGGGCGTTGCAATGGGGATTTAAGTTGAAAAAAACAAAAGTAATATGTAATCAGAAAAAATAAACAAGAAAATAAAATTAAAATTATATAACCAAGAATTAGAGCAGGTAAAGTGTATAAAGTTTTTAGGACTATGGTTTATGGACTATGGTAAAAACTAAAATGGAATATAAATATTCAAAAAGTTGTTGATAAATGTAAAAAAATCTTAAATATTTTGAGATGCTTGGCTGGCAGTGACTGGGGAGCAGATAGGCAATCACTAAAACAGATTTACACAGGTATGATAATATCTAACATAGACTTTGGTTGTATAGTTTACGGTTCAGCAGCTAAAAAGTATAAAATGTGCATTCACCGCATATACATTCCTTTTTTGTCATTTTATGAGTTATAAAGCCCCTAAATGTTCTTGTGTAACCATTTACCTTTGAAAGTCCCATATTTAGTAAGATTAATTCCACCTGTGTGCAGTGTAAGTGTCACATGACCTGTCAGCATAAACACAGCTTTTCTGAAAGGCTCCAGAGGCTGCAGCAGCACTAACCGAGAGGCATTACACCATGAAGACCAAGGAGCTCTTCAAACAAGTCAGTGTCAAAGTTGTTAAGTACAAGTCAGGGTTGGGTTAGAAAAATACTCAGATCTTTGACGTTCCAACACCATCAAATCTATCCATCCATTGTCTTCCTCTTATCTGAAATCGGGTTGTGAGGGCAACAGGTTCAGGAGGAAAACCCATACATCTGTCTCCCTACCGATATCCTCCAGTGCAAGTGTGTGTACTGCGTCCCATTTTTTTTGTTTGTTGGTAAGAGTGTCGGGTCACTAATGTGGGAACGTGTGAATGTGTACCTGGTTTTCTGTTTGTCTTTATGTCATGTTAGGTTTGGACTGCACCCTCTCCTGTGACATCTCAGGTCTCCACTAGGTGGGGTGCCCATCCCCCCTGTCCTGGTCCCCTCCGTTGGCTGGCGCCTCGACTAGCTGGTGAATTAGTTGGCTGCTTCTCGGGGCCTGGGCCCTGTGGCTCTGACGGGGCTGTCCTGGGCCTCAGGTTTCTGGGCCCATTGCTGGATCCACTAGGCATAGCTGGTTGCTGGCGGAGCCCGCGGGCTCGTCGCTGCAGCATCCAGGGGCTTCGGCACTGTGGCTGTTGGGGGTTTCCTGGGGCTCCTCTCTGCTCTTTCCTGGAAGGGGAAAGGCAACTATCCCTGTGTTTTCCCCTCTTGGGCACCTTTGCTCTGGGGGCTCTTTCGGGCATCTGGGTTCTGGTTACCCCAGAGTCTTCCTCGGTGCTCTGGGGGGTGGGTGTTTGGCTCCTCACAAACTCTTTTGAGCCCTTTTTTTTATCGATGAACCTTACATATACAAGTGCACTCTTGCAAACACCTACAGGTGCTTGGATTCAGGTGCTTATAGACTCACTTTTATACAGAAAACCCTGTAGTTAGCTTAGCTGTCACCTTATACATCTCATATTAAATAATACTGTGTATTTTTCAGTGATGTTATCATGGTGTTGGTTGTTTGTGTAATACTTTATTGGTTTGTTTTGCTTTTCTTTTATATCACTCTGCATGTGTAGAAGCAGACTGAGGATATTATCTTGTTCTCTCCTTTCCTCTATTTTTCACCTTTTCTCCCTTTTAGCATTTTGTCTCATCTTTTTCTCTTCTTTTTTCTCTTCTACCTTTCCGTTTTTGTGTCCATTGAACACTAAATAGTCCCAGAATAAAATCTATTAAAGGTTTATGCATATATAAATCAAGCAGAGCACTATAGCAAAAGCAGTAATGCTCCACTTGTTAAAGTAAAATCTGTTGGGCTCTTTTTGGCACCAAGACAGCAATTTTTAATGCTACACTACCAGACAGGACACGTTAAAAAAAGATATCCTCCAGCTCATTCTGGGGGATTCATCTTCTACAAATGGAAAGCACATGGTACCACAACAAACCTGCGATGACTTGTGGTATGTGTGTGTGTGTGTGTGTGTGTGTGTGTGTGTGTTGGGGGGGGTTCTTTGTTGCCTGTGTAGATTCTCAGTTATCCGGGCCATCACAACCAATAAGATCAACAAATAAGTTATTTGTTGTTTGCTTCAAAATAAAAAAAAAATACATTTAAAGTTGTAGACATCTTTTGTAAAGGAAATAATGCAAACTCTCAATCCATTTTAATTCCAGGTTGTGAGGCAACAAAACATTAAATATGCCATGGGGGTAGAGAAGGTACAATAATATTTTGAAGTGTACTGAAACCATACAAAAGGTTAAGAATTAAAATTGTCTTTGTTGTAACAATGCTTTCTGGGAATAAATCCTATAGGCCTACTACTGGAAAGCACCTTTAATGTTGCCACATTTATAAGGGAAATGCATTTGTGTGAAGAGAAGCAAAGTTATCTAGGTGAATTGCGACTTTTAAAACTTGAATGGCACCTCCCTCACTGGAAATAATAATGCTCATCATTGAAGGTAATCTCAGTAAAGATATATATATATATATATATATATATATATATATATATATACACTCACCGGCCATTTTATTAGGTACCCCATGCTAGTAACGAGTTGGACCCCCTTTTGCCTTCAGAACTGCCTCAATTCTTCGTGGCATGGATTCAACAAGGTGCTGGAAGCATTCCTCAGGGAGTTTGGTCCATATTGACATGATGGCATCACACAGTTGCCGCAGATTTGTCGGCTGCACATCCATGATGCGAATCTCCCGTACCACCACATCCCAAAGATGCTCTATTGGATTGAGATCTGGTGACTGTGGAGGCCATTTGAGTACAGCGAACTCATTGTCATGTTCAAGAAACCAGTCTGAGATGATTCCAGCTTTATGACATGGCGCATTATCCTGCTGAAAGTAGCCATCATGGGTTGGGTACATTGTGGTCATAAAGGGATGGACATGGTCAGCAACAATACTCAGGTAGGCTGTGGCGTTGCAACGATGCTCAATTGGTACCAAAGGGCCCAAAGAGTGCCAAGAAAATATTCCCCACACCATGACACCACCACCACCAGCCTGAACCGTTGATACAAGGCAGGATGGATCCATGCTTTCATGTTGTAGACGCCAAATTCTGACCCTACCATCCGACTGTCGCAGCAGAAATCGAGACTCATCAGACCAGGCAACGTTTTTCCAATCTTCTATTGTCCAATTTCGATGAGCTTGTGCAAATTGTAGCCTCAGTTTCCTGTTCTTAGCTGAAAGGAGTGGCACCCGATGTGGTCTTCTGCTGCTGTAGCCCATCTGCCTCAAAGTTCGACATACTGTGCGTTCAGAGATGCTCTTCTGCCCACCTTGGTTGTAACGGGTGGTTATTTGAGTCACTGTTGCCCTTCTATCAGCTCGAACCAGTCTGGCCATTCTCCTCTGACCTCTGGCATCAACAAGGCATTTCCACCCACAGAACTGCCGCTCACTGGATGTTTTTTCTTTTTCGGACCATTCTCTGTAAACCCTAGAGATGGTTGTGCGTGAAAATCCCAGTAGATTAGCAGTTTCTGAAATACTCAGACCAGCCCTTCTGGCACCAACAATCATGCCACGTTCAAAGTCACTCAAATCACCTTTCTTCCCCATACTGATGCTCGCTTTGAACTGCAGGAGTTTCTCTTGACCATGTCTACATGCCTAAATGCACTGAGTTGCCGCCATGTGATTGGCTGCTTAGAAATTAAGTGTTAACGAGCAGTTGGACAGGTGTACCTAATAAAGTGGCCGGTGAGTATATATATATATATATATATATATATATATATATATATATACACACACACACACACACTTCTGCAACCAGTGCAAATCCCGTATCTCCCCTCTTAGGGTCTGAACCATATTCTCCAAAATGACAATTCCTGCCTGCTCAAACCAGGATCTACCAAAGACTACCTCCAGAATTTGGGAGTGCAGAAGACAGAACAGCCTGACAGGAGTCCTTACCACAACCTGACTGAACACTTGTAGGATTAATTTAGGCACGTTGCGCTTGTCAAAGAGACCCACACACACACACACACACACACACACACACACAAACTGGCTAACTTGTGAACAAATGCTGGCCAAAGAATTGGATGTCATCTCACATCAATGTGTAATCCAGCTGGTGGTTATGAGGCTGAAGTTTCAGGTTGGTATCGTTATGTATCGTTCTTCCACACTCTATACAGCCTTTTGTTAACTGCCGATTTGTTTTTATTACATCAAACTAAAATCAGGGAATTCAATAAATAACACCAAACAAGAATCAATAGCAGAGATTTGTGAACGTTTATAAAGCTTTACATGGGTGAAACACATATTCAACCCTGCGGTTCCACACACACCATTTGGCTCACAGACATGGCTCCTCTTCAGTGGAAATAAACAGGCTTTACAACAAAGAAATCATCAACCAGACAGAAATTTCTTGACTTTCCTTTTTATAGTTTTAAAGGTTGAGTCGAAGCAGTCATGAAGTCTACTGATCCCATGTCATTTACATTAGTCTGAGATAACTTATTTTTTTCCGGAGATGGTGCATTATCTTATTGGAAGCAGCCATTAGACGATGGTAAAGTGTGGCAATAAAGAGATGTACATGGTCAGCAACAACAAACACTAAGATATACTGTGGCTTTCCAACAATGATTGATTGGTATTAAGGGGCTGAAAGTGTGCCAAAGAACATTCAACCCTGCCATTACACTAGCAGCAGCAGAATGTGTTGTTGACACAAATCAGGTTGAGTCTATAGATTCATGCTATTAACACAAAATTCTGTGGCCGCCATCTGCTGCTTCAGCAGAAGTGGAGATTTATCAGTCCTGCTGGTGTTCTTTCAGCCTTCAGTGGTCTGATCTTTGGTCAGTCTGTGTCCACTATAACCCCTGATTTCTGTCTTTAACTTTCTGCTCAGTACGGCTGGGACAGATCATTTATTTATTTATCAGGACAGGGTATATTAATGACAATACATCTGGGACATGCCAGTTAGCAAAAGGCTAGTTTTCATCTGTATACCTGTTTGCCAGTGGTACCCTAAAAGAAGCATAAAATATTATAAACAATTAAATAGACAACAGTCAAAACAACATATTAGGGCTGTGTTTGCACATTGCAGTATCGAAGCAGCAGCAACAAAAAAGCAATAACACATGTAAAATTTGTCAAGAGAAGCAGCATATTTATTTTTTAAGTACAAACAACAGTAACAAAGGGTTTAGTAAAAGCATAAAAGTGTCAAAGTGTTATAAATTAGTAATAATGTTACAACATGCTCAGATGCTTAACTGAGACACCCTTCTTGTACAATTCTTAGTAATATCCTAAGTGCTTGTAAAGATTTCTAAGATCTGATCAGGTTTTGAAACATTTATGACTTCTCTTCTGCTCTGGGTGCTGTAAGACCTCTAATTTTTTTATGAGAAATATATTGACAGCAAGTGTTTGTTTTATGGCTGGTGTCTAGAAGTCGTGTGGCTTTTTTTCAAGATATGAACAGTGTCAGTTTTCCTAGTACAGACATTGAATGTTTTATTTGGTGTCAAGTTCTTGTCATATTATTCTGGTCACCTTGGATGGCTTAAGTATGAAATAAGACTTTAAAGCAGTCATTTTATTCAGATTTCAGAGTTGAATTCTGTTTTACTAACCCTTTCAAATTTGACAACTGGATGATAATCCTGTTTACTTGCAGATGCTTTGCATGGATTATGAAGGTCTTTCTTTCTAAAGTGTTTTTGCAGGCCCACTGAGGCTCAGTGACTCTTTGGCTGTCACTGTTCAAATTAACTGTCGCAGGAGTAAATTTGCAGTAGTGTTGAACTGGAACAATGAGCGATAACCTGCAGGCGCAGTGCAGGGACCTGTCAGAGTAGCTGATGAATATGTTCCTACTGCCCCCCTCTGGTGTCTCTCAGCATAGCATCTTTAAATATTCTGAAGTAGAACAAATTTATAGATCGTATTTATTCAGTATTAATGCTTGAGGAATATGCATCATGTAGAGTTCGTTCGTTTATTTTGTGTAGTTTGTGAACATCAGTCTATAATCCTGAAAATCTCAACAATGTTTTTGTTGTTATATATAAACAAGAATTTAGTAAAAACTATGGGATTAAATGTCATGTTTCGACATTACGTAAAAAAATCATCACTCGGTAATGTGTTTTTTTTACATGCTTCAATTTCTTTTTTGTAGTATAAAACGCTGAAGCCTTTTTCACATTTGCAGTCACTGAAAAAGTTATTTTGACGTTTCTGTGTCTCACAGATGGCCTTTGTTACTAAATCAGGAAAAAACAGTATGTTAAATTAAAAGATGTGCTTGGTAGCTTTTCACAAGGATTTTAAAGTGGGAAGCAAAACCAAGATGAACGTAAAATACGTTACTGTGTTCCTAAATCTATTTTTGTATCATTTTGTATCAATGATATGCATATGAAGAAAAACACAGAACAGACATTACTGTCCAAAGATGGGGGAAATTATTTGACTCAATAAGATATAAAACAAAAACAACTTCACCTATCTGCCATGACAGCCATGTTACCACTCTGGGAAAACTAATATATCTATTTAAGTAGTTGATAATCCATCACCACCAAAGCTTTGTTTTAAAAACAAAAAACATAGTTTGAATGTTTAATTGAGGAATTGTCTATCCTCATATTGACAGTCATATTAGAGAAAAGCATTTACAAAATAAAACTTAGTGAGGAAGAGGCTGTGGTCGTTGCCTGTCTTCAGTGGTCACTGTGCAAGATGTGCCGCACACCCTGAACAGGTTACTAGTCCACAGTCACAGCGCATCACAGAGGCACACAACCAGTCACACTCACTCCTTAGGACAATTTACAGAGATTTAACATGCATTTATTTGAACTGTGGGAGGAAATTTGAGAACCTGCAGAAAGCACACACCTGGTTAGATAGATCATGCAAATTCCATTCAGAAAGACTCAGGCCAGGATTTAAACCCAGGATTTTCTTGTTTTAATGCAATATTGCTAAGAACTGAATGCCTGTAAAAGTACAGTGTACTTTTCTTATACAGAAAGTATCAGGCTATCTCAGTTTCTAACAAACTGCATAAAGACAGATATACTGAAAAACAAAACAGGCTAGAGAAATTGATGTAAACCATACTTCTATGACGCTGAAATTTTCATGTGAAATACATGACAACTGCAATCTGTTTCACAAAAGCCAAATTTAGAAATCCAGCATAAGAGATAAAGCCAGGTGTGATCAGTGCATCCTGGTTTTCCCATTTCACGAAGGCCAGTCCTGGCTCAGGATGTCAAGCCAGGTTTAAGTAATTCAGGTAAATTATCTTTTTTTCAAAAGACCATGAGGTGGAGCTCAGATTAACGTTACAATGGAGAAGCTGTGTGCGTCATACTTCAAACTAAAGAGCAACATCTTTTGATGGAGCCTTATGAGGAATTGAAGCACATCAGGCTCAAGAATGAAAACTGCCGCAATTATAAAGGAAGACTCATATGTTTGGAACTACTTATATGGCATAAAAGTGTTTTTATGGTTTTCTCTGATAGGTCAGAGAAAACCATTTTCTCTGACCTATCAGATTATATGACTCTAGTGGGCGCTGTTTCACTGACCCTTTCATAACCTTTGGAACAAAAGTACTAGAGGGATGAAACCTTTTTAGGAGACAGCCTTTGCAAAACAATGTAAGCTCATATCATATTTTAATAGTGGCTTTAATGATTAATACAAACATTGTTTGCATTTAAAAACAATAAGTTTATAATCTAAAACAAATTGAAGTAAGTTTATGTAGTATACCTGATATGAAACGAAATTACCATGTCATGTAAAAATATATCAAGTAACATAGCAACATTCTTTTCCTTAACAGTTGTCACGGCACCTTATGGTTTGTGTAGTTATTTTTGGGGCTGTGAGATTGAATATCAATTATGTGCACTTGAGGGGCACTCCGTTTGTTCTAGAGGGGTCAGAAAAACAGCGCACCCTAGAGTCATAAAATCTGATATGTCATGGAAAACGGTGTAACATTGGACTTAATTGACAACACCTTTATTTCTTCATCAACTTTCTGTTATTCTTATCTTTGACTTTTCAATCATACAATTCAACCAATCAAATCAACGACTGAAGGCAACATGCTAGCCAATTACAGCTAGACAGGGGCGGGTCACTCAGTTATACATTCATAGCCTACGGAGACCCAGTGTCAGTGCCGCTGGTGCGGAGTGGATATTCAGACTTATTTTCCAACAAATTCAAAAAGTGACAATGGAGTAAACGGGAGCAAGCAGGAAGCAGTGCCATTAATTTCTGTTGGAATTTAATCAGCACTCAAGTCATGCTAGGATGGTTAGCTATGGCAGCTAGAAACACAAGGAGCAGATCCAAGCAGAGAAACTCAGCCAAATTGAAGAAACTTGGGTTGCAGGCAGAAGAGAACACTGCTTTGTTGTGATCCTTGTACTGTAGTATTCATGTTTACTTCAGTCAGTGTTCAGCCTGATATCAGTGCTTGTTTATCAGACCATATGTTTAAGCTTGACTTTTGAGTTAATTGAAAGGACACAGAACTGATGTAATTGATAGTTTCCAGCCCAAGCACAACGTAAATAAAAAAACAACCCAAATCTCAACCTCTCTTGGACTCATGTTAAAAGGGTAGAATAGTGATGGGTCCGGCAACACCAGCGCGTCGACGCATGTGTCGAATTCATAGAGCAAAACCCGTGTCGATGTGCGTACCACTATAAGAAAGTCACGTGACCGATACAGGAACTGTTTCTAACTGACTCTGACGTGCCAAACTGTGTTTATAAGGAAGGGTATCTGTCAATGGGATGCATCTGCCAAAAGAATCTTTGATCTTTAGCGGTTCATCAAATTCATCAAGAATTATAGAGCTTCCTCAAGCCAAAAGAAAGGTTTCCACTGTGTGGGACCATTTTGATCTCTTATACCTTATAAGATAAGGTATTTGTTTTAATTTCCTTGTTGTTTCATCCTGTTCCTCTCAGAGTTTCCACTTGATCTATCTGAATTGAAATTAATTTCAAAGTGACTCTTAGTTTACTGTTCCTATTATTTTCTGCAGGTTAAATGTCGCAATTGTGCAACGGAGCTTTCCTATTTGAAAAAAGCACCCCCTCAATGCTGAGACATAGGGCCAAGCATGAGAATGAAGTCCCAAATACACCCGTGATAAATTCAGGTATACAGCCATTTTACAACTTACTCACAGTTGCTTTATTGATAATTCCTATTAATTTATTCTTTATCTAATTTTTAACAATCAAGCTTCCAGGAAGCAAATGCTGGATGAGGCTCTGCTGAATTTCATCCTGAAAGACTGCCAGCCCCTCAGCATTGTGGAGAATGAAGGGTTCAGGGAACTGGTTCAGGTCCTTCAGCCCTCATATATGTTTTGACAACTAGAAATGTTTGTGTGGAAATTATCTAAAGTAGTAGTTTATTTATCCAATTTATTTAGTCTTTAATTTAAATATATTGATTTGCTTTTGGTTTGACTTGGTGTGGTTTTCAGACCATCTAACAAAAGTTGGCCAAAAAGTACAAGGAGGAACAGGAACGAGTGAAAATGGAAGTACAGCAGGCTGTGGCAGTGAGTATAACAGCTGACATGTGGACATCTGTGAGCATGGAGGCTTACTTGGCTCTTACCTGTCACTACATTCATGAAAATTTGCAGCTGTGTACATCTGTGTTGGATGTGCAATACTTTCCACAAAGTCACACTGCTGACAATTTGGCCCAAGTAAAAAGGGCCATGATGGAGGTCTGGGCCACAACCAATAAAGTAAAGTGTCTTGTGACCGACACAGCACCAAACATGATTTCATGCGCTAGACGACTCCAAATTCGGCACTTAATTTGCATTGCACATAGTCTCAATTTATTAGTTAGGAAATCATGTGATCAGATCCCCACTCTTACATCCATCAGACACAAAGCCAGGCACATTGTCACATACTTCAGATCAAGCACTACAGCCAAGGAGAAGCTTGCTCAAGTGCAGCAAAAGATGAGACGACCAACCCTGAAACTTATCAATGAGGTGCCAACACACTGGAACAGCACATGTGAAATGCTGTCAAGGCTACATGATGAGAAGGAAGCAGTGTGGGTATCTCTGGCCTCTCTAAAAAACAGATTTGACTCCGCTTACAGCTGATGAGTATACCATCATAGGAGAAACACTTATTTTGCTTGCTCCTTTCCATCAAGCTACAGTGGAGTTGTCTGAAGAGAGGCGAGTGTCAAGGTCAAAGGTCATTCCAATGATGAAAATGCTCTATATTGCTCCAGAGCATAATGCTTCAACCTTGCACACAGAGGCAGCAATACACCACCATACATGAACCCCTGAAGCGATGAGTCACAGACACTGCTTCCGATCTGGAGTCATTAAGTGTGTTGACCCTGGCAACACTTCTAGACCCCAGATTTAAATCACTCAGGTTCCGCAGTTCCTCCAAGTGCAATGAGGCCATCAGCAGACTGCGGTCAGAATGTGCATTTGTAATCAGAAGCACAAATGATCCTCAGCCAGGAACATCTTCACAACAGCTGTCTGCCCCCACTTCAGGCATGTTATTGAGCATTGTTTGTTGTTTATAAATCATGTACTAAAATGTCAATTTGTTCTTTTTAGATAACCTTTGGTAACATCTTGACATCGAAGTGGGCAGGCAGACCAACAGTCCCACAGCTGATGCTAGCTTTACAATGGGTAGAAGACATAAAACCATTAAAAACAGTCATTTGTTCAGATTCAAGTTCTGCATTATTAAGTTTAAAATCTAATAAATCGGATAGTAGGATGGACATTTTATTAGAAATATTTCATACATTATTCAGAATACAAAACATGGGTTTAATAGTTATATTTGTGTGGGTTCCAGCGCATATTGGGGTAGAAGGAAATGAGAGGGCAGATAAAATGGCAAAGAGGGCGATTCAAAATCCTATAAGTTTTATCATTAAAACAAGTAAATCTGAGGGAAAAAGTATAATTAAAGAAAAACTTATGGAAAAATGGCAAAAAAGGTGGGATGAAGAAAAAACAGGTAGATGGTTTTATAAAATTAAAAACACAGTAAGAGAAAGAAGAAATGGAAGACGAAATAGAAAAGAGGAGAGGGTGATAACAAGATTAAGATTTGGGCATTGACTTTGCATCAAAATGTTTGAAATGTTAATTATAAGTCCAAACTCACAAAGCACTGACGGTAAACAGGGTTTACGTAGCTGTCAGTTTACCCATTAGATGGGTCACTTTAGCTATCACTGCAACTATTGCCCCCCCCTGACACATTTGGCAGGAGCCGCCACTGCAGTGACAGTATCGGCACAGTATTAATACAGTCTGGCAACGTGTCGAAACGCTTCATGACGCCTCATCTACCCATCACTAGCATAGAACTATTAAACACATAATAAAAAACATGCCATTAGCACACAACTGTACTGAAGCAACTGCATGTCCAGATGACCACAGTCCCAACTCCGGATCCCAGTTCTGCAACTACCAGGGGGATTTCTCCATTGTCCTCCTGCCAGTTATGGATGCAATGTACTGGTTTCATGTGATAGATGTCAGGGGTTATGATTGGACCAGTGATGGCAGCATTCTGGCCAAGTCGGCCTTTGGTCAGGCACTGCAGGCTGGCACTCTCCAGCTGCCCCCTGATCAGCACCTGCCTGGAGCTGAGCACAGAGGTCCCCAGCCTCATGTTTTCGTGGCCGATGAGGTGTTCCCGCTGAGGAGGAACACTATCCTTCCATTGACACAGCCGTCTGTCCATCAAGGAGTGGTACTTTAATTACTGCTTCTCCCAGGCCTGCCTCATGATGGAGAACTCTGTGAGCTATTCTGACCTCACAGTGGCGGTAGTATTGCCGTGTTATTGAAGTAAGCACTGAAGTTGTGGAGCTGTTTGTGAAGGCCACGTGTGTGCTTCACAACTTTATGCATGCTTCAGTGAACGATGATTAACTTGGCTATGAGGGGTCCAGCAGTTGGAGAGGTGACACTGCAAGGTTTGGGTTGGGTAGCTGCCAACAACTTGGTAGCAGAGGCAAGGCGTGTGAGGGATGCCCTCAAAGGCAGAGGAAGCAGTGCCATGGCAGCCCACAGCATGACTGAATAGTCCTTTTCAGGGCTAAATCACAACAGCTTTTTTAAAAGCCACCCACAAACTTGCCTTCATCCTATGTAAATGTTTCTGTATTTTTCAGATATACGAGGTATGCACATTGTAGTTATTGTTCTGTGTTTTCAGGGACAGGACTGGAACTCAATGCACGTTCAGAGAAGTAAAGGTCTTCTGTTGTGTCCTCCTTTGGATACTCTATGTGCTATGGACCTGCACACTGTGGATGTGCCTTCCATAACAGGGGTCTCCAACTCCAGTCCTCCAGAGCTACCACCCATAAACCTCTAGCATACATCCTCTCTCCAACAGACCTGAATGAATTGAATGGCTCATTAGCAGGTCTCTGCAGACCTGAATAATCTGCAGCTAAATTGTAGACTGATCCCTTTATCTCCAACCCAGATGAATCACATGAACATAATTTCCTGAAGAACAGTTGTTGCTATTGATAAGAAATTGAAAGCATCCAGTTGCGGTCACCCCAAGGTCTGTTCCTAAAACATGTGGTGTTTGCTATGGTAGACTTCTGTAGAAATAAAAAACAGAAACTATACTTTTACAGATTTAATCTAAAAAGGCAGAGGGATGTTTCCAGCTTCAGTACTGGACTCTCATACAAAAACAATGTGAGACGGGCATATTTCCGGACGCTCGAGAGTGCCCTTTCATTACTCACACAAACATTAAGCAGGACCAGTTGTGTACACCCATTCAAAGGTGTGCACAGTCTGATATCACTGTTCCTTTCATCACATTGGTGAAGAAGATCATACTATAATGTAGACGTGTCCAAGCTGACCCATTTTCCCTAGATCAGTAATTCTGTCCAATCCAAGTGTGTCAGCCTCTGTGCCTCCAGTATTCGTGGTTTCTGTGTGTTGTGCCATGTCAGGACGTGACAGACTGCATTTCCCATGATGCATGGTGGTCAAAATGGCCACCAACTCCCATCATGCAACGCGGCCCAAAATGGCCGGCGCCCTAGCAACCGATAACGTTGCTAGGGTAAAGTTGATAAAACTCGGTTGCACCTCGCAATCGATCTTCTTCCCTGGCGCCCTGCCAACCCGAGAAGACACACACACAGCTGTTTCCGTTGGGGCAATCCCACGCCACGTGCTCGAGTTTCTCGCTGGACCGAGATTTTTTTCGAAGCAAAACCATTCCCTGTGCAGACAGGAGGTCGACTCAAAAAGGTACCTTTAATTCCTTCTGATCAAATACTGGAAGCCGCCTTATCTCCCAGTGATCGAGAGAGGACGACGCGTTGTTTGGCCCAACAAGCGTCTAGGAGCCCAGAGAGAGAGAGAAAGACGAAGGAACTCTCTCAGTCTGGTCCCCGCTGCAGCCTGCGGACCCTGCGGTCGTCAAGACGCGTTCAGGACGTCGCGTGATCCGGAGCGCTCCGGACCGAAGCCGGGACTTTCACTCCGGACCAGCCCCGAGGCACCTCAAAGTAACGGGTTCTCCCCTTTTATTTCTTTTCCATCCATAGGATGTTTAGAAGTGCCTGGGCAGACGTTAGAACTTTGTAGGTGCAGGTTAATGCTTTTATTCCACGACGAAGTTGGAATTATTTTGCTGAATATTTTCTTTGTATGTGCATGCATTTTACATTTGATTTTGCTGTGTTGATTGTGATTCATCAATAACCCCGCCGTGGGTGATTGCTTCAGTTCTGTTCCATCTTCTTCCCTGCCTTCCCCCCTCTCTCTCTTTTCGCTTCTTCTTATCAGTTTAATCTCTTTGTCCGAGCTCATTCCGCGGCTTTTGCTTTAAACTACCAGTTAGCCGCGCCCTCTCGAAGCGAGGCATTACCCCATCAGCGTAAGCGTGGTTACGTCATCAGGACCTCCCCTCACGCTTCCCGTAAATTGATAGACCATACGTCATCGTAGCGGCCATCTTGGGAGGGTGTCGGATGACTGCACTGTAGGTAGCTTAGCTGATAGCTTTGTAAGGCATCAAAGCGTCCGGTGGGACTCTCAAAGCTGTTCTGTCTGTCAATGCTATGTCAAATGCCGACGTTCTGAGTGTGGTTTAACCAACCGTGAGCTGAACTAAGATTTGCAACCGCTCATTTTAATCCATTTGTTTTTCTTTCCTTTTGTTTTGTTTGTTTTGTTTATTCTTTTATTTCCACATATATTTTGCATGTTTTAGATCCAGTAGTGAGTAAGAATTCCAAAGTTGTTGAATCAGAGAATTACTGTAACAGGGAATTGCTTTTGGTTCAATAAAACCAACGACTGCGGAATAGACATTGTTTTGTGTTCAATCCAATTCACAGTTGCCTGGTTATTCAGAAATCAGAGCTAACCTCCTTTGGAGTTAACATCTGACATTAATACAGAGACAATATCATTGGATGGTGATAGACGAATAAGGATTTAAACTCTAATTGCAGTTACATTGGGGTTCTCACAGCTGCCGGATAAACCTCGTCGGTCACAAGTCCGACCAGATCATTTATCCCAGCATAAATGAGTTCATAACAGCAAATTAACTAATGCATTAGTGGTATAAATACTTACAAGCTTATAGCTAACATCACCACCATTTGAACTATATTTTGTTGTAGCGGAATTTTGAGTTGAAGGATTTATTATTTAAATTATAATGCCAAATTATAATTAATAATAATAATAAGCATATTCAACCATCTTCTGGCATAACATTTACTGGCGTGCCCGGGTGGGCTAGTCTACTTATTTGGCGTTCCTTTAGACTAAACTGAATAACCAGCAACTTATGAATTTAATGAACACAATCTACATTCCAGCATTTTGACTGCTCACCTTGCCAAAAGGGCTATTCAGTCATAATTGATTAAGGAAGTACTCCTACTAAATATGTACGTGTTTGTGGTGGTTTGAGGTTGTTAACCTGAGGTTTGAATATTGATTTCTAAACCTGGAGTTAGTTAGACTGAACTGACTAGAACGTACAGCGCCTCCAGCGTCTGCTACTCATCAGTCATCTCCTGTGTCGTGTTCTGCTCTGAAAAGAGAGACCTTGGCTCCATCTGGTGGACGTTGTGTGTAATTGCATCATAATTGTTTTGATGAGGGAAACGATTCCCCATCTGCTGGACATTGTGTGTAATTACAGCTCAGTCTTCCCAAAAGTGAAGGGCACCCTGCCTCCATCTGGTGGCCAGGATAGGTAGTTGCAGTCACGGTTAAAAATTCAGGTGAAAGCACTCGGCTTCCCTGAATGGATATTTGAATGTCAGTTTCTTAAAACTTTCTTTATGGTTACTCCTTTTAATAATTTTTGTCAACTTATTATAATTTTTTTTTATTCCTTTGAAATTTTTTTTTAAACTTTTAATTTTTGTTAAATTATTTTTCTTTCTTTTCCCCCTTCTGCTCATCATAAGTGGTCAAAGTTGATCTGTGATTTTGAAACTAAGGTTGCAATTTAGCGGTTTTTAACTGTCATTCTTTGCCACCTCTGAAGTTCCAAACACTTTGCTATTTTCCACACATGTGTAGAGCACCTGTTCTTAAATAACTTGCATCACAAACAAGGCCACAGCTTTATCACTTAATTACTGGCCGAAAGGTTAGTGGTCCATGTCACTCACAGTTAATATTCTCAAAGTTAAACAAGCATATTAACCGTTCCTAAACATAGGAGTTGTAAGTCGCAGGGTTGATTTTCCCCTGCGCAGCCTAATTAAACGCACGTATTTGACCACACTTCCTGCAGTAGTGTCAGTCGTAGTGCGAGTTGCTGTTGACAGTTAAAGTGAAGCCACTTAACAGTTGTTGTTAGCAGTTGTTGTTTAGCGCTGAGCTAAACTAAAGTGTATGCGTTGTTGCTTAGTGCTAAGCTAGAATACAGCGTTGTTGTTTGTTGTCTGTTGTTTAGCGCTAAGCTAAACTACAGTGTTATTTGATTGTTGTTGTTGTGTAGTGCTGAGCTACAGTTGGTGTGCTGCTGTCCATAGCTGACAAAGAATGGATAGTAAAGGTTCTTCAGTCAAAGGAGCTGAAGGTCCACAATCCTCCATTGGAATGGAGGCTCAGGGTGTCATTAGCTCACTGCTTAAAATGACACCGGAGGACCAAGACCGCTTGAATCAGTTTAACATAGAGGACTGTGAGAGAAAAATTCAGGAATTGGTGGAGGAGGTCCAAAGCAAGCCAAAGGATAGATTGGTAGCAGATGTTTTGGGTGAATTATCTGCGTTATACCACCGAAGGTTAGTGCTAGAGACTGAGAGGCGTGTCTCAGCTGAGGAAAGAATCAAAGAGCTAGAACAGAGAAGTGTTCAGGGCAGCTGTCATCTCACAGAGGAGCGAGAGGAGGATCTCATTAGCTTGCAGCCAGAAGGATCTGAGGGGAAACATGGGGATCACACCTGGAGGACATTGGATGAACTGGGCCCTCAGACACCTTCTGAGCGAGGGGTAAGCGAAGGTCAGGACAGATATAGCAGTGTGATACGGAAAGAGATGCCTAAACAACTTACGGTTGCAATCAGGACTGATCCACATGATGCAAATCATGGGAAAACACCTGCTTCCCACCTGACCCCTGACACTGTCTGCTATGATCCTTTCCCCCCACCAGGGCTACGGGAGCACCGTTCCTGGGACACAGGTAAACCCCACTCCTCTGAACTGCGTCCACGGACAAGAGTTCATGACAGGGAGGGTCCCCCGGCGTCCCACGAACGGCCGCCGATGCCAGGTAGGTGGTCAGAACCAGAGCCCCCCTGCTATCGTGGTTACCGCAGACAGGAGTCGTCAGGAGAGGACTCAGATGGACCAGCCCCGATCCCTGAACAGGGACTGCGGATGCGTCAGCTTGAGTCCCTGGCCCGAGACATAGAGCGTTTTGATCCTAGCAATACAGAATCCACCATTGATGACTATCTCAGAGAGGTAGAGCGCTGTCTGCTAGACTTATATAGCGCCTCGGCTCGAGAAAAATTGAAGCTTATCTGGAAAACCACGTCCAGAAGTGTCCATGTTTTCATAGAAAGCCTCCCTCCAGCTACACGTGACCGTTACTCAGATCTTTGTCAGGCTTTAAGAGAAGAATATTCTGTGTTCACAGACCCAGCTTCTGCGACTCTTGGAGCTTTTGCAATTCAGCAAAAGAGAACTGAAGCGCCCAAGGAGTATTACCGCCGTTTACGGGCTGCTTACTTTCAGGGACGAAATGCTCCCGGCTTGGAGGAAGACCACACTTTCAAATCTTTGTTCCTCCATAATCTTCATGAAAGCGTGCGTTATGAGGTTACCATGCATTGTAGAACCAAGAGACTTACCATGCAGGAAATCAGGAAATACGCGCAGGTTGCATGGGAAACACGTGTCCGGCCCAACAAAGGAGCCGACAGTGATAAAAAGGTTCTACAGATTCAGATCGAACCAGAAAAGAGGTTAGGTCTGGAGGGACATGAGATGCCTCCCTCTAAACCTAAAACTAGTTTTGGGTTCAAGAAGCAACACGGTTTTGAACCGCAGCAGAAGAAAGCTTCTCATGATAGGAGAGGTCAGCATGACAGCATGGAAGGTGAGAGGTTTCAAAAATGGCACAGGCCGGATCCAGCCCGACACGGTAAGCAAACTGACAGGTTGGAAAAGCAGAAAGGCACACATGACAACAAAGGCTGGAACCTGCGCATGGAAGAGTCAATGAGAAAGGAGATGGAGGAGACTTTTCGCAGGTTGCTAGCCGACACAGTGCGTCAGATCGCGCCGCAGCCGTCCTCGCCACCATCCAATCCTGCCGACCCTCCTGGGAAACCAGGCCCAAAACCCACGTCAGCATGACTAGGCGTGGACCAGGCTCCCCCTTCTAACAGAGTTTATCTGATTAAGTGGGGGAACCAACCAAAAATTCACCAACAACCTTCTAAGATCCCATCAGCAGGTGATCAGAAAACCCCTTTTCTAAGGTTTTTAGGTGAGCTAAACCATCGTGAAAACGCGCATCGCTTGTACTGCTCGACAGTTATAGGAGGATGTGTCACAGCAAATGCTCTGTTAGACACAGGTTCCGAGATCAGTCTAATGTGTTCAGATTTGTTTGATGAGGTGACCAGAGCTATGGTGTCTCTTGGGAAACCGTTCCAGGTGGAGACCTGTAACGTGGGCATCACCAGCTACACTCAGGATCAGTCATGCATCACCAAACGGGCGTGGTTAGACATCACTTTCCGTGACATGACCCTTGTTCACCCCATCTACATCTGTACTTTGGACACAGAACCTTTTCTTGTGGGTCAGGATCTGTTGAACAGGTTAGCTCCACTCATTGACTGCCATCATGGTCATCTTTGGGCCCAAGTGGGGACCCCCAAGCCTCTTACTTCTGGAAGTGGACCATCCGTCCCTATCCACCAGGTGACCTGCTCAGAAGAGCCCAAAGAACTCTTAGCACCATTTCTGCCTTCAACAGAGCCGATTTCAGAATCCTCTGACACACCACCGCTTCTCAGCGATCAGAGAACTTCTCTCTGCAGCCACACATCTTTCCTTTGCTCACTTAAACACTCTG
Organism: Fundulus diaphanus; assembly: GCA_037039145.1. Classification (NCBI taxonomy): domain Eukaryota; kingdom Metazoa; phylum Chordata; class Actinopteri; order Cyprinodontiformes; family Fundulidae; genus Fundulus; species Fundulus diaphanus. The sequence goes on along the minus strand of CM073129.1, from coordinate 7,341,725 downwards.
GAGTTGAATCCTATAACCCCAGAGTGGCCGAAGGTGTGCACCTGGAAAGCACATTCATGCCAGACGTGCTGCTGGCTCTTTGGTCAGAGAAATCTGCGATCAGCAGAGATCTGTACAGCTCTCTGTGCCGTGAAAAGCCCCATCTGGCTGAGACAAAACACAGCCACTATTTGCTCTCAGCAGACTGGCCTCGCCGGCTTCTGAAAGCAACGGGGGTGTGCATACTTTATGCACAGATTGGCACAAGGCAGCTCTCTCATCCTTTCAGCATTGTGGAGAATTTACATCCTCCAGTGTTTGTTGGTGCTGATTTTCTGGTACGGCTAGGTGCACAGCTGGACACTTGCAATCAGGTACTGTGGGCTCAGGCTCACGTGACCCCAAGTTCCTTCCTGGGCACCCCTGAAGTCATGCGATCAGGGCAAACAATCCCACAGGCTTGCCAGGTGGCTAGCGAAACAAACATGCTAATACCACCACAGACTGCAGGTGTACCTATTAGATTAGCCATCCTGAAAGGACAACAAATACAGAACACACAGGTTTTCTTCCAACCCCTTCCTTATTTCCAGGAATCCAACCTGGTCATCCGGGGCACACCCCTGCTTGAGCTGAACAACCGCTCAGCTTACCTTCTAGTGGAGAATCCAACCCACATGCCGATCCAAGTGGTGGCGAAGAAACCCCTTGGGGTGCTCATCGAAAGCTCTTTCCACGACTTTGAGCTGAGCATCCCGTCATTGGAGACCTGCCTTTATCCTTGACCGGCAGACAGGACTCTTCAGACACAGTGTTTACTTTCCCTTCCAACATGATCCAAATCAGGCGACATGAAGCTCTGCCTGCTGGATCTATTTGTGGTGCTACGCTTGAAGCTGAAGGAAACCTGTTGGTGTATGCGATAGCAACCAACCCAACAGAACCAGCACCAAATCAACCAGAGAACCAGGACTCACCCACTGAGCCCTATCCTGGTTTCGAAGCAGAAATCATGCAACAGCTGGAAAAAGCTGATGTGCTGACCACTGAAACAGAGAGAACAGCACTTAAGGAGCTGTTTTATGAGTTTCAGTCAATTCTATCCAAAGACTCTAATGACTGTGGGGTCACAGATTTGCACACGGTTCGGATCCCAACAAATCCAAACTCACCCCCTACCTTTGTGCGTCAGTACAAAATTCCCCTGGCAGCTTATGAGTCGATACAGGAAATCCTCGATAAACTGCTGGAAAAACAGATAATCCGGGAATGTAACTCAACTTACAACTCCCCCATCTGGCCGGTGTTAAAACCAACGGGGAAATGGCGTCTGACAATCGACTACCGCGCTCTTAATAAACAGGTACCTCTCTCTCGTTGGCCTATGATCCATCTAGACCAAGAACTAGCGAAGGTGAAAGACGCGCGTTTCTTTTCCACAGTGGACGTGGCTAATGGCTTTTGGACAATGAAGGTGGATGAGGCTGACCAGTACAAACTGGCATTCTCTTTCGGGAGCCGCCAGTACACCTGGAACAGATGCCCGTTTGGGTACTCCAACTCCCCAGCCGAGTTCAACATCTTTCTCCATAAAGCCATGTCAGATGCTGCAACACGCGGGAACCTCATTTATGTCGACGACATCCTTATGAGGAGCCGAACCTTCGAAGAACATTTGGCAGAACTCAGACACGTCCTAAGACAACTCTCTGCTGCAGGAGCTAAGCTAGCTCTGACCAAAGGCCAGTGGTGCAGGACGAAAGTCGACTATGTGGGTCTAACAGTGGGTCCAAATGGCATTGAACCCCAAGCTAATAGGATCCGAGCCATCCAAGACATTACCTCTCCCGGAAATGTCTCCGAGCTCCGAAGCTTTTTAGGGGTCTGTAACTACTCGCGTCAGTTCATTGAGGATTATGCCGACATGGCTAGGCCGCTCACTGAACTGCTACGTAAAGACGTACCGTTCAACTGGGGGGGAGCCTCAAGAATTGGCATTCCAGCTCTTAAAGCAGAAACTCGTTTCTGCCCCCTGCCTGGCATACCCAGACAAAGACAAAGAGTTTTATCTGGAAGCCGGTTTCTCTTCACAGTGCCTGAGCGCCGCGTTAAAACAGAAATACGACCAAGACACGCGGGTAGTGGCATACGCGAGTAGACCACTGAGCAATGTGGAGTTCAAGTTCTCCGACTGTGAGAAAGCACTCCTATCAACAGTTTGGGCAGTGGAACATTTCCGCAGCTACATCGGAGGTCAGAAAGTGATCATAGAGACATGTCATCAGCCAGTTACCTTCCTGAACAGCGAACGTTTAAGAGAAGGCAGGGTGTCCAACAGTCGCATTGCAACATGGATGATGGCACTCCAAGGCTACAACGTTGAGGTAAAGTACAGCCAGAACAACAGAATGGTGCTGGGGCAGGGGTTGGCAGAGTGCAAACACTGCGAGTGTGACACAGAAGCCACGACCCTCAGCGTCCCAGCCACCTTTGGGAGCCCTCCATCAACCCACCGTTACTTCGATGAAAACGTGTGTCATGGGCTCCCAAGAGTCTACACAGATGGCTGTGCTTACATGCATGAACACCAACTCCGAGCCGGAGTAGGGATCGTCTGGGTGGGACGCGACTCCACCGAACCTAACCACTACCGGTTGGGACCCAAAACCAGCCAGTATGCTGAAGTCGCCGCAGTGCTTATCACCATCCAGCAGGCAGCAGCCATGGATGTGAAACAATTGGTGATCTGCTCCGACTCCAACTATGCTCGGCTCAGTTTCGTCTCCCACCTCCCATTGTGGAAAGGAAACGGGATGAAAAACGCCAGAAACAAAGAGGTGAGGCACTCGAAGCTCTTCCTAGCGTGTGACCGTCTCACCACCAACAAAGACATGATCGTCTACTGGAAGAAGGTAAAGGGACACTCCCGCACTCTGGGACCAGACAAAGACGGAAACGACGAAGCAGACCGTCTGGCCAGACTGGGAGCCGAAAGCGGAACCCCATGGGAATTCCGAGAAGATGTCAGCTCTCCTCCAGATTCCCAGACCGTCTACGCCATCACGAGGCGACAGACCAGGGAAAGGCAGGAGAAACCCCAAAACCCCGGGGAAATCCTCTGTCTGGGGCGCAAACCAGACGACAAGGACCTGTGCACAATGCAGGACCAGGACCGACCCTCCACGTCCTCCGAGGTCTGGTGGCTAACGGTCCATCAACAGGAACAACTCCGTCACCAAACGGAGGAACTAAAGAACTGAAGGCGTTCCGCCGCAGCTTACGTCACCTGAAGCTGGAGAAAAACCTATTGGTTTACTCCCAAAACGGAAATGGCCCACCCCGATGGGTTGTTCCGGTGAACCATCGCGGAATCATATTGGCACACGCCCACGACTCACCAGTAGGAGGACATAGAGGCTACAAAGCTACTCTAAAAACCCTCCAACAGGTGGCGTACTGGCCTTCGATGGCACAAGACACCCAGGAGTACGTACAGGGTTGTTTGACCTGTTGCCAATTTCAACCTACACGACCGCTCAACCGAGCTCCGCTCCAGCGAAGGGGGGTTACATTTCCGTGGTCACATTTGCAGATTGACTGGATCGGCCCAGTCCCCAAATCGTCAAGAGGCAACAAATACCTCTTGACAGTAACATGCGGCTTCACAAAATGGGTCGAATGTTTGCCGGCACCGAATGACACCGCCGTCACCACAGCAGTCCTGCTGCTAAATCACGTTTTCAGCCGGTGGGGCCTTCCCCTGTCCATCGACTCGGACAGAGGAACGCACTTCACATCAAGCGTAATGACCGCGCTTTTCGACATGTTGGGCGTGGAAGTTAAATTCCACATCCCCTATCACCCACAGTCATCGGGACAGGTGGAACGGATGAACCGCACCGTGGTCGGCATGTTAAAGAAATATGTCAACAGCCACGGCAGGGACTGGGACATAAAGCTTCCCCTGGTCCTAATGGCCATCCGCTCGACCCCGCAATGCTCCACAGGGGTGACACCTTTCGAGATGATGACAGGGAGACAAATGACCCTTCCCCTGCATCTCATCTACCAGCCCGAAGACGTCAGTGTGACAACCGCCTACACGGCACACCAGTACGTCACCGATTTAAAAGACCATCTTCGAACGACTTTTGCTTGGGCTCAACAGAACCTCGACAACAGCGTGCAAGGTGCCAAAGCTTACTACGATCGGAAAACGTCCCATAGGGAATATGAAATAGGAGACAAGGTTCTTTATTTCCGTTTTACCCAGCCGTCCGGTCGGTCCAGGAAGTTTCTCCCGAGCTGGGCAGGCCCTTTCGAAATCGTCGGAAAACTCTCACCGGTAGCTTACCGGATAAGAATTCCGAAACCCCGGCAAAGCCCAGAGTACAAATGGGTTCATGCGAATCAAATTAAACCGTACACCAAACCCTCCTCACAGGGAACGGAGCCTAACTCCGCCCCCGCCGAAGAGAACAATGCATAGCATTAAATAGGACAAGTGCATGTTCAATCAGGGCATTTTAGACGTGCACTAATAAACACATAATCGCCCATATACAATTTCACATCGGTAATTCAGATCTCTCTGTTGCAGGATGGAGATCATCTGGATGGTTATTATCCTTGTCGGATCATCAGTGAGCCAATCGACGAACGTGGTGGAAATGGGACCCCCGACCGGTACTGCCCTCCAGGACACGCCCGGGCTCCTTATCACCCACTGTAGACTTCACACTCAAAGAGTTTTTGTGCGACTAGACCCATGGGATGTGTACAGGAAACACGTACAACTCCCTCCACAGCTCAGTGAAGGAAGACAGCGCGGAACTCAGGTCCACGACGCTGTAGAACACACCAAACAGGTTACCATCCATATTCTCAGACAACTGCAGAAATTCATGGTAACCGAAGAAGACCTTGGTGGCAGTAAACGCCCTAAAAGATTCCTGGGAGGACTGATAGCTTCCGTAGCAGCGATCGGATCGCTTTTCTCAGTTGGTCTTTCAGCAGCGAATTCCGTCAGCCTGAAGACCGTCCAGAGACACGTACAAGAGCTAGATGAAGAAATGCCAGAAATCCAACAGAGACTCCTCCTACAACAGACTTTGTTAAATATCCAAACTAAAACACTTCAGGGTACAATGGTTACTGTAAATCTACACTCTGCACTCCTCAATAACACCATGCATGCTTTGGAAACGCTCACAGAAGTGGTAAAGAATGACATGATGTATACTCAGGTTGTTAGAGATTTAATGCAGGACCTCACTCGAGAGGTTAGTTCATCCGTAAATAGCCTCGCTGAAGGACGGATTCCTCCGTACTTGGTACCAGTAGATTTGGTTGAAAAGGTTCTCAAATCTGCCTCTAGTGAAGCACTGCAACCACCACAAACACACCTGGCTTACAGCCTAGGCAGTGCAATTCCAATATTTGTAAATCCTGACAACTTGGAGATAGGATTTATGCTAAACCTTCCCATCATTGAAAGAGCTAACGTGTATAGGCTTAAATCAGTATTGAATGTCGGTTTTTGGCAAGGTGAGACCCACGTACACCTACAAACCCCCTCGATGCTAGCCTATCATGATGCTGACCCCAAACTTTATTTAGTTCCTAATTTGGATTTGTGTACCAAAACCAAGGACATCCACTGGGTATGCCCAAGCAACCCATTTATCAGAGACGTTACCAATTACCTGTGTGGTCTAAGGAATGAATCCCCTGAACAAAACTGTCAGGCTAGAATGACCCTTAAAGATGCAGGTGTGGAAACCAAAATTGAGCGGGCAGGTAACCGCTGGCTCGTTAGCACCCCAGAGGCAGAAGCCCTGTTATCTTACGAGCAGCACGACACAGTTACTAGACTAAAACTGCCCAACCAAACCATTTTCTGTTCCCCACCTCAAGGTGCTGTAGTCCACATTGGAAACATGGTTCTGCATCACCTTGACGTTGACAAATATGACTCAGAGATTGAAATAATAGATGTCTTTAAGGGATACAATTTCAGCATTGATGTCGGCATTGAAAGACAGCTTTTACTTGCAGGCACCCAGCTGATTAAATTCAGTCTCACTCCATCAGAGTTGAGCTCGGTCCCTCTGCTTCGCTTCCCCAGAGCTACAGAGTCGACCGACACTCACATTATGACCATTATTGTGGTTCTCCTTGTATTTGGATGGGCCATCACTACGGCGATGGCATATGCAGCATACAAGCAGATCAAACAGTTGCAAACCAGGATTGACACCCTCACCTTCGTCGCCCCCAGGTTCGTAACATCAGCTCCTCAAAGGCCACAAGCTGATTAGACTACGAACCGCTGTCTCTTTCCTTTCCCCTTTTTCCTCCCTCCTTTCCTTGGTTCAAAGTTCAAACCTGATGACCAATGAATGTTTTGACAATGGTGATTGTGAAGTTTGCATTTTCTCTTTTTTTTATTTACTTATTGTTTGCCTTATTAGCCAATAGACATTACTAGCTATAGCTTAGTCTGCCCAGGCTAGGTCACTGACCCAGGCACAATAAATGCTTTGTTTTTTTTTCCCTTCCTCTTGGATGATGAACTGAACTGCATGAATCCCAAAGGACTACTAGAAAGACTATTAGGTTGTTCCACTCATGCACAACGGATCTTCGTCACGCCAGAATGGACTTGGTTGTAGCTTTAAAGACTGTGACCAGCATCCCACTCTTCAAAGCTAAAGGGGGGTATGTTGTGCCATGTCAGGACGTGACAGACTGCATTTCCCATGATGCATGGTGGTCAAAATGGCCACCAACTCCCATCATGCAACGCGGCCCAAAATGGCCGGCGCCCTAGCAACCGATAACGTTGCTAGGGTAAAGTTGATAAAACTCGGTTGCACCTCGCAATCGATCTTCTTCCCTGGCGCCCTGCCAACCCGAGAAGACACACACACAGCTGTTTCCGTTGGGGCAATCCCACGCCACGTGCTCGAGTTTCTCGCTGGACCGAGATTTTTTTCGAAGCAAAACCATTCCCTGTGCAGACAGGAGGTCGACTCAAAAAGGTACCTTTAATTCCTTCTGATCAAATACTGGAAGCCGCCTTATCTCCCAGTGATCGAGAGAGGACGACGCGTTGTTTGGCCCAACAAGCGTCTAGGAGCCCAGAGAGAGAGAGAAAGACGAAGGAACTCTCTCAGTCTGGTCCCCGCTGCAGCCTGCGGACCCTGCGGTCGTCAAGACGCGTTCAGGACGTCGCGTGATCCGGAGCGCTCCGGACCGAAGCCGGGACTTTCACTCCGGACCAGCCCCGAGGCACCTCAAAGTAACGGGTTCTCCCCTTTTATTTCTTTTCCATCCATAGGATGTTTAGAAGTGCCTGGGCAGACGTTAGAACTTTGTAGGTGCAGGTTAATGCTTTTATTCCACGACGAAGTTGGAATTATTTTGCTGAATATTTTCTTTGTATGTGCATGCATTTTACATTTGATTTTGCTGTGTTGATTGTGATTCATCAATAACCCCGCCGTGGGTGATTGCTTCAGTTCTGTTCCATCTTCTTCCCTGCCTTCCCCCCTCTCTCTCTTTTCGCTTCTTCTTATCAGTTTAATCTCTTTGTCCGAGCTCATTCCGCGGCTTTTGCTTTAAACTACCAGTTAGCCGCGCCCTCTCGAAGCGAGGCATTACCCCATCAGCGTAAGCGTGGTTACGTCATCAGGACCTCCCCTCACGCTTCCCGTAAATTGATAGACCATACGTCATCGTAGCGGCCATCTTGGGAGGGTGTCGGATGACTGCACTGTAGGTAGCTTAGCTGATAGCTTTGTAAGGCATCAAAGCGTCCGGTGGGACTCTCAAAGCTGTTCTGTCTGTCAATGCTATGTCAAATGCCGACGTTCTGAGTGTGGTTTAACCAACCGTGAGCTGAACTAAGATTTGCAACCGCTCATTTTAATCCATTTGTTTTTCTTTCCTTTTGTTTTGTTTGTTTTGTTTATTCTTTTATTTCCACATATATTTTGCATGTTTTAGATCCAGTAGTGAGTAAGAATTCCAAAGTTGTTGAATCAGAGAATTACTGTAACAGGGAATTGCTTTTGGTTCAATAAAACCAACGACTGCGGAATAGACATTGTTTTGTGTTCAATCCAATTCACAGTTGCCTGGTTATTCAGAAATCAGAGCTAACCTCCTTTGGAGTTAACATCTGACATTAATACAGAGACAATATCATTGGATGGTGATAGACGAATAAGGATTTAAACTCTAATTGCAGTTACATTGGGGTTCTCACAGCTGCCGGATAAACCTCGTCGGTCACAAGTCCGACCAGATCATTTATCCCAGCATAAATGAGTTCATAACAGCAAATTAACTAATGCATTAGTGGTATAAATACTTACAAGCTTATAGCTAACATCACCACCATTTGAACTATATTTTGTTGTAGCGGAATTTTGAGTTGAATGATTTATTATTTAAATTATAATGCCAAATTATAATTAATAATAATAATAAGCATATTCAACCATCTTCTGGCATAACATGTGGTAACTGCCTCTGCAGCCCAGTCTCTGTAATCTCATTATCCATAACAATAGGGAGTTGCAAAGCAATGTCAAATGCATCTATGACCGAGGTTTTAAGTAACTAAGTAAAAAATACTTAGTTACTGTCCTTCAGTATTGTTTTTTGCAATCTGGACTTTACTTAGGTTTGTATTTTTCTGTGGGCTTTTCATTTTTAAATACTGGATTTGAAGACAAAAACCTACTTTCTTCTCCTTACTTTCTCTTAACAGGCTCATTATTTCTGTGTACATATGTCTAATAATATGACAGTTGCCAACATTAAGATGGTGCACTTGTAGTGAATTCATATAAATATTGCACATATTTAAACAAATGGGATGCAGATTGATGTAAGGGTCAACCACAACTTTGTGGTTTTTTATTTATATATATATATATATATATATATATATATATATATATATATATATATATATTAGGGCTGTCAATCGATTAAAAAAATTAATCTAATTAATTACATACTCTGTAATTAATTAATCTAAATTAATCGCATATAATTTTTGCTGTGAAAGTATTTAAAATATTTAAATTCAAATGTTTCAATGAATAATCAGCATTAGATACATTAAAGTGCTGTTTTCAACAGCAGTCAAACTGAACTAAACAGATGCCAATGTCAAACTGAACTCACGTCAACAGGAAACGTCAACTGAAATGATAATAAAAAAGATAACCTGAATTTAACAGACGTCAACATATTCCATATTCCAATCTACTTTTTAGGCTAATTATACATAATTTAGACCTAGTGTTATTTTAACAAACAAGCATTTTATTAGTTGTCATCTCTTATCTGATGTATTTGTGATGTTTGGCACTTTATTTTACCTCGTGTTAAAGTGCTCTTTAAATAATAATGACATTCATGATGATTATGATCAGAATAAACTTTTGCATCACCTCCCAGAAGCTGGAAAGAAAAGAGACAAAAACATTTTTCACAGCTCACTTAGTAACTCTAATATTTTAGTCTACACTTTTTATTTGTTTTTCTTCAATCCCTCGGTGATGTTTAGTAATTTCTGCCAAAGGTTGCAGCATTTTGATTTGATTCATCTGAATGCAGTATTTGCAAGCCATACTCTGATTGAATGGGAAAAAAAAAACTGTCTGTGATTGGCTTTAACAGCCGAGCGAGTGCACAGCTGGTGTTGAGTGTGAAACGAGCAGGTGTGCGCGAGCAAAGTAGCGCGCAAGCAGAGATGGAACTCACCGCGAGGACAGCGGGTTGAGAAGAGTTTTTCAGACCCTGCCAGACCGGTTTTGAGAGTTGTTTCACTGCGCCCTTGGATTGGTTCCTGCGCGCTCAAACAGAAGGCACGAATATCGCTACATAGTTTCACAGAGTTGAGCTGCAGCGCTGTCTTTTTCTCTGTCCTCATGCGCCTCCCCTGTGACTCATTGGCCCCCCCCAGGGGAGGCGCGCCTCACCTATTGAAAACCCCTATACGACATCGATTAATCTGCGTTATTTTTTTTAATCCGTTAATTTTTGTTAAATTAATTAATCGAAATCAACGCGTTATTTTGACAGCCCTAATATATATATATATATATATATATATATATATATATATATATATATATATATATATATATATATATATATAAAAACACTTGCAGATGGCACCAATGTTATTTCTTCCCCTTCACAAATTGATGCCCTTGTTGACGGTGTCACTTCCTCGTTGCGTTTTGCATTAGACAATGTAGCTCCCTTGGAAAAGAAGGTGATTATTCACAGGAAGCTGGCTACCAGGTTTAACCCAGAGCTGTGTTCTTTGAAGCACAACGTTAGGAAATTGGAGAGACAATGGCACTCTACACATCTAGAGGAATCCTACCTTATCTGGAAAAGCAGTCTACTGTTGCATAAAAAGACCCTTCGCAGGGTTAGAGCAGCATATTTTTCATCATTAATAGAGGAGAATAAAAATAATACTAGGTTTCTCTTTAGTACAGTTGCCAGACTTACACAGAGACAGAGCTCTGTTGATCCATCCATCATCTTAGCTCTCAGCAGTAATGACTATGTGATTCTTCATAAATAAAATTAATTCTATTAAATATATAATCATTGGCATCCTCCCAAACATGATTACCTCATCCTCAGTAAGTGAGGCAGCATTGGAGGGATCTTTAGAACCTGGTCGGTGGTTGAACTCTTTAGATAAAGTCAGGGGGGAAAATCCCACTTAATTTGTTTTTATTAGTGGGGACAATAAACATTAACATTTCCGGGAGCAATTTCTGAGGGGCACATGAAAAAAAAACATGCTCTCTCTCACTTTCTTTCCTGCATCTTTGCAAATTTGTTTGTGGGGTAGAGCCTTCAGCAATCTACCTGTTCAACCAGTAATGCCAACAATGGTATTGATGATTTCATCTAACATTTATTTGCATGTTGCTCTAATTTCTATATACTATACTCCATCAATGTAGTTTCAGAAGAAATTGGAGCTCATAGTATAAAGGAAAAATCTTCAAGAATAATAACAAAATCAAACTCCTCTGCAGAAATATGTATTTACTTTAGAATCCACAAAATTCAACAAGATATTACGACTATCCCAAAAATATGGAAATTTATATCTGTACAGCACTTTGAAGTTATAACATTATGTCTATAGATAATTCATCAGTTTTATCTACTGCATGTTATCTGGCTGTAAAAAAACTGAAGTACAGTTTACATCAACCACACTAAAACATTTACACACACAAATGCAACACTTTTCTAAACTAAAGAACCAAATGTACTTCTTCCAGTGATGCTGGATCTGACAAATTCCTGGCAGATCATGTTTATGTCCAGCCTGACTTTATGGACATTAATAAAACTACATAGTTGAGTCTTTGTTACGTCATAGTCGCCCACAGCCAAGTATTTAACCAATGCAGGGTACTGAAACTCTTCACATTTTCACATGAAGACATAGCCACCAGCAAAATCCTGATGAGAACCTCAACCTGATCAAACAAGCCCTTCACCTCCACTGCAAGTCCCCTGAGAACCTCTGCTGCATCCACACATACATGGATATTTGTTGTGAAGGAGGGGAAACTTCACACAGAGAGAAGTTCTGTTCAGCTCAAGGTTCTGATCTAGTGAAGGAGGCCACTCTCTACCTTTTGCAGAATCTTTAAACGTTCCTGGACAACATTCACCAAACTGAACCTACATGTAGCCAGCACTTTGAAGAACTCTGCCATGTAGTGATCCTCTGCTTTCCTCACAAATTAAATTATTAATCAAATATGTATTTTCCCCAAAAGGGAAGAATAATGTTGTGTATCAAGATTTTTTTTATTGTTAATCCCAACCAAGTTATTTAAAGAAGTATTCCCTTTGATTAATGCCCCTATTTTAGAGATGATTAATCTCTAAATGTTACATGAATATGTACCACAGATCTGGCATTACCATTTAACATAGAAAGATTCCTGGATAAATGTGTGTTTCAGTGTATTTTATTTTCGTGTGTATGTCTGCTCTGTTTTCTCCAACCGCAAGTTGGTCAAGGCAGATGTCTGTTCACACTGAGCCTGGTTTTGCTGGAGGTTTTCCTCCCTGTTAAAGGGGAGTTTTCCTCTCCACTATTGCTTCATGCATGCTCAGTATGAGGGATTGCTGTAAAGACATCGAGAATGCAGACAACTGTCCCTGTGGCTCTATGCTCTTTCAGGATGTGTGAATGCTGCTTGTCAAGACACAGTGCACTCTGCTTGGTTTCCTTAGATAGGAAGCTTTTTGACTCTCAGTATGATTTGGTTGAATTCGACTTTGTAAAGTGCCTTGGGATGAGGTGTTGTGAATTTGCGCTATATAAATAAAATTGAATTGAATATCATGGACGGATGGATGGATGGATGGATGGATGGAAAGTCAGTATGAAGCAGTTCCAATGGAGATCAGTGCTTTTCAAGTTTTTCTTCCATCCATCCATCCATCCATTTTCTGACCCGCTTAATCCCTCATGGGGTCACGGGGGTTGCTGGTGCCTATCACCAGCATTCACTGGGCGAGAGGCGGGGTACACCCTGGACAGGTCGCCAGTCTGACGCAGGGCAACACATAGACAGACAGGACAAACAACCATTCATGCACACACTCACACCTAAGGAGAATTTAGAGAGGTCAATTAACCTAACAGTCATGTTTTTGGACTGTGGGAGGAAGCCGGAGTACCCGGTGAGAACCCACGCATGCACAGGGAGAACATGTTTTTCTTTAAGCAGTATATTTACTTGTTAAATGGAAACTTGGCATATGAAAGATAAGGTTTGTTACAAAATATCTGATTAAGGAGTAAAGAACCCTTTTTCAACTGAACATACTAACAGTGCTGAAAAATCGGGGATAGGTGCAAGAAAATTTAAAAGGCAGTAAAGCATGTTTGGAGAAAAAGTATTTCTGTTTGAATTTGTGGCTCTATAATTGTTTAACTAAAATTAGTTTAGCACTTAGGAAACAAATATTGCCCCTCATGATGCATCTTTATTGTTTTGTTTTTTTGTCTTAAAAATATTTTGGCTTCACGTTTTAATTCATAAGTAAACAAATCTCATGACAGCATTGTCAGATGACTGATAACGTCCTAAATTGTCCGCAGATATCAGTCAATAGTCCTGCACTCTAGCAAATGCACAAACACAGATTATCAGTCGTCTGTGCGTCTTCAGCTCATCTACCATGACTCATATTGGTGTTTGTCAGTTCAAAGAAGCAAGCTCCAGATCAGACTGCTATAGCCCAGTAATTCTGGAGACCACCAGCCAATAAAACAAATAAATATTATCACTGATACCAGCAGAAAAGAGATTGGTTATGAAATACAAAGACATATATGGTCTGAAAACACCTGTGGGTGTCTCTCATTCAGTTTTTTCTCTGTTGGTGTACATGTAGAGAATCTCTGAATGTTTGCCGGCAGCATAAGTGACAGCTGGCCATGCGGCTCTGTTGTATGATTGAACCATGAGTAAATGGTCCGTGTAAATTGACCTTTTATGGTACTGTGTGGGAAGGAAGATGTTTCATAGCCTATTTAACTCTTGAGCATTGTTTGGACAAAAGAAAAAGCTCATCTGCAGTGGAATAAATTGAGTAATGACAAGTAACTGCATTGAGCATTATCAGGTGCGGCTGCATTCATGGGGCAGGATCACTGCACAGCAAAATCTGGTGTGGAATCGTAGTGTTAATTAAAGTCCTTGGAAGTAGAGAGGAAACATCAACATGCTTAATATAATCCTCTTAAAGCCTTTTTCTAATATACCACCTTCATACTAGACATGCAGTTGAGGTCGAAATCATTAGCCCCTCTATGAAATTATAAGTTTGTCTTCCAAAATATCCCAACTGCTGTTAAAAAGATCAACCACGCTTTAACACAGCTTTTTCCAAACAGCTTGGTTTTATTTTGGTTGCTTGTATTATTGTGTTGTATTTACTTTGCAGCCAGGAAGAAAATTATGTTACAAAACCCCAAAGGTACCAGGGTCAAAATTACCAGCCCCCTTAAGAACTGGTCTTTTTATCGAACCAAAGCACAAACCACTGTTGCCCAGTCATGTGTATTGACTCTGTAATGCTCACAGCTTGTAGTCAATTAGAGAAAATAGAGGATGGTCTTAAGGGTTCAAGCCACCAAACCAACCATGCTCAAGAAAGCATCATGCCAAAAACCAAAGAATTAAGTTTTGACTTGAGAAAAATAATTGTTGATGTTCACAAAACAGGAGACGGATATACAAAGTTATCACAGAGTTTCCAATTGCCAAGAAGTGGAGTGAGGAGAATCATCAAGAAATTCAAAGAGAGCTACACAGTGCAGAATAAGTCTGGCAGAGGAAGGAAGAGAAAGATTTCAAAGACAATGCAAAGTAAACTGGTGAGAGATATGTCTAAAGACCCGAGAACAACTCCCAAAACACTTGTTATTGACTTAGCCAAGTCAGGAATTATAGTGTCAAAAAATACCCTATACAGAAATGGACTACGAAGATGCAGGCCAAGAATAATTTTAACCCTGGTAGTTTTTGTTTTTTGTGAAATATTTTGGGTTGTAGGTTCAAGGTAAAATAATGTAAGAATCTTGAATGTTTAGAAAAGCTGTATCTGTTTAACTGCATTGGGGGGAATAAAAAAAAATAAAAAATTTCATAGAGTGGCTAATAATTTCAACCGCAACTGTAAATGTAAAAAAAATCTTGAAAGTCGATGTGCTTTGCATGAACTTGGTGAACTCTTCTTGGAAGTAATAAAATCACAGCAGGTTTTTCGATAATAGTAATAGAACATCAGACGTTATGCGCAAAGTTTCTGTAGCAAATTTAAAGTGGTTTATTGCAGTAGTAAGATATTGGTGGAACATGTGGAAGCATGGTGGCAGCAGATCCACAATGTGGGGCATGTACAGCCCATTGTGACCTGGGAGCAGAGAATATGAAGCACAAATGGCAACATATTTTAATATATTTCTTCACTAAACTGATAAAAGAATCAAATGAATGCGCTAGTTTCCAGGAATACTTTTTTCTTTGACAATATGTCAGGGTGTTGTATTTGTGTCTGTGCGGTGTTTTTTTCACTGAGCAGCAGGATTCCATGGAAGGTGGGGCTGAGCAGTGTTTTCTTACACCCCTACCATCCATCCATCCTGCTTCCTGTCTGGCAGCGAAGCATTAAGAATTGCTGTCTTAATGCCAAAGAGAGCCCAACAGATTTTACTTTCACAAGTGGAGCATTACTAACCTGACTCTCGCCAGATGTATGTCGCTCCGCCTAGCTTCACTCGCATACATCTGGGACCTCTCCCATAGAGAGTGATTTCTCCAACCAATTTTATGGTCTGGCCAATCAGGACGCAGGGCGGGAGTTTCATGGATGTGACGTAGTGGAGAAGCGACCGTGAGATTCCAACAACAATGGCGGCTCGTCGAGGAAGCAAGCGTTAGAGAACGGCTCTGAAGGCTTTTGTTGGTGGAAACGATGTTTTCGCCTTTCTCCCGACCGGATTTGGCAAGTTTTGTTGGACGCGCCCCGGAGCGGTTAGCGGTTAGCGGTTAGCGCGAACCATATTAGGAGGCCTTTACTCCTCAACGCGGTCGGCCCGGGATCGACTCCGACCCGCGGCGCTTTGCCGCCTGTCTTCCCCCCTCTTCTTGTCAGCTCACTGTCAATAAAACGCATGCCACTAGAGCCGCAAACGCAAGTTTTGTTTTTTCCTGCCTCGCTCGCTCTCACAGCGTCACGGGTTGGCTTCGGTGTGAGTGGTTGAAATAGCACGTCGATAAACATGACAGACAAGTGGCTTATCCAATCATATGCAAGGATTTTTGATAAGGCCAAGCCTTCAATAAAGGCAATTCCTATGGCGGTGTCCCAGATGTATGTGAGTGAAGCTAGGCGGAGCGACATACATCTGGCGAGAGTCAGGTTAGAGCATTACTGCTTTCGCCATAGTGCTATGCTTGATTTACATATGCAAAAAGCTTTATTACATTTATTCTGAGACTAGTAGAAGAGAAACAAAGGAAGAGAAAAAGATGGGACAAAATGCTAAAAGGGAGAAAAGGTGAAAAAATTGGGGAGAGGAAAAGGAGAGAACAAGACAACATCCTCGGAGTCTGCTTCTACACCTACAAAGAGAAATATAAAAAGAACAGCAAAAATCAGCCGATTAAAGTATTACAGGTAGACATAACCAATGCCTTGATACAATCACTGAAGAATACACAGTATTATTTAATAAAAAATATATAAAGTGACAGCTAAAGCTAATAATAGGGGTTTTCTGTGTAGAGGTGAATCTGTAAGCACCTAAATTCAAGCATCTGTAGGTGTTGGTGAGAGTGCACTTGTGTATGTAAGGTTTATCCATATGAAACATGCTAAATAGTGCTTGTGAGGAGCCAAAGGCCCACCCCCAGAGCACACTTTTTAACTCGTCAACACCTAATTAAATGTCTCCGGTAGCTTTGGAATAAGTAATTCCCTAAATGATTTGTACCCGTCTGCTCCTGGAGCCTTATTATTCTTAAGTTTTGAGATAGCTAAATGTATCTCCTGTGCTGTAATCTCTGAATTTAGATATGAATTTTGTTCCTCTGTAACTTTAAGTAAATCCAGTTTATCCAAAAATACCTTGAATTCCTCATCATTATTAACTATTGGTTGAGCATACAGCTGTTTATGGTAAGTTTCAAAGCACTTTTGGATGTCTACCATTTTATACCTTACTGTTTTTTGTGGGGGTCCCTTATTTTATATATGTTGCTTGTTACTTCTTTAATTTTGTTGATTTACTGCCTGCTTCATAGTATATTTGTTTTGTGAACAGTAATTAATTTTTTATTTCTGTTGAGTAGATATGGTTTATTTCTGCTGTCCCCCCTATTTTCCTGCTATCATTTGGCTTTTCCTTAAGGTCTCTTTCTAGTTGCGATAGGTCTAATTGAAGTGTTTGAATGTTTTTGCCTTGACTTTTTTAAGAATGCAGACTTAACGATAAATGTCCCCCTTAAACTGCCTTACATGCGTCCCATAGTATTGGTGGGGGGCACCTCCCCATTGTCATTTTCCTCATATTATCTCTTGATTTCCACTTTTATTTCCTCCTTTATGTGTCCTTGTAACATATTGGTGTTATGTTTCCATAGTGTAGTCCTTTTTTGGGGTGTCAAAGCCAAGGTTAAATGCATTGGATTATGATAAATCATTCACCCCGATCTCACAATTTCCCACCCTGTATCTGTCTTTTTTCATACCTCAGTATGTAATCTATTCTAGAATGAATTTTGTGTGGTGGAGAGTAAGATGTGTGTAATACTTAGTTGTAGGGCTCAGTTCTCTTGTATCTCTAGTCTGTGTTCGTTAACCATTCCTTAACCCCTCCCTTTCTACCATTAAAACACAAAACCAGGAGCCTTACAGAACTAGCTTCAACATTTATCTTTTTAATGTCAGGCTGGATTTCTTTGAGGGTTTCCCCATTTTCTCTGCAGAACTGTTCTATCTCCAGAAGCATGGTATTCAAATCTGCCATGTATCCGGCGAATTTTGCTTTGCTGGCGCCATCGAACAGTCCTTTGCTAATGTTAACTTTGTTGCTAATTTGGGTTGCTTCCCGATGTTATCCAAAGACTCTGCCATGTTATTCAATGTTCTTCTTGCTTTCCCTCTAGTCATACTCTTTCTCCCTCTTGGATAAATTGCCTCCTACAATTCACTCCGAATAAACTGGTCCTATGGGGGTAGGGGGTGTATTTAGCTTTTAAGTCGGGGAGATGTTCCTCTATGCTGCCACTAGGTTTTCCTCACACAATTTTAACCACAATAACTAGTTGCACCTGTTTTTTATATTGTGTCTGAGCCCAACTAATGACACACTGTTTATCAGGATCTTTACTTCTCTTCCTCATGTGTAACATAAGCTGGAAGTTACTTTTTGGGCAAAACGATAACTATTACCTGCAGATGGATTCATCGATAAAGGAGCCTGATGGACAGAATAATGTTTGTCACTGCAACATTACTGTTGTCCAATTAAAAGAATAGCAATGAAACACAAACCAACTATATGTACAAAAGTGAGACTTACACATTGCATCACTACATGAAATAGAGGTTAATGTGGTTTCTGGAAGAAACATACTGCAATCCAAAAGGAGCAGAAGTGACTGTGTGAACATCCATCTATCCATCCATCCATCTTCTTCCGCTTATCCGGGGTCGGGTCGCGGGGGTAGCAGCTTCAGTAGGGAGGCCCAGACGTCCCTCTCCCCAGCCACCTGGGCCAGCTCCTCCGGGGGAATACCAAGGCGTTCCCAGGCCAGCCGAGAGACATAGTCCCTCCAGCGTGTCCTGGGTCTTCCCCTGGGCCTCCTCCCGGTGGGACGTGCCCGGAACACCTCTCCAGGAAGGCGTCCAGGAGGCATCCTAACCAGATGCCCGAGCCACCTCAACTGGCTCCTCTCGACGTGGAGGAGCAGCGGTTCTACTCTGAGTCCTCCCCGGATGACTGAGCTCCTCACCCTATCTCTAAGGGAGAGCCCAGACACACTACGGAGAAAACTCATTTCGGCCGCTTGTATCCGGGATCTCGTTCTTTCGGTCATGACCCAAAGCGCGTGAGCATAGATGAGGGTAGGAACGTAGATCGACCGGTAAATCGAGAGCTTCGCCTTTTGGCTCAGCTCTCTCTTCACCACAACGCATCGGTACAGCGCCCGCTTCACAGCAGACGCTGTTAACAATGCTAGTATTTTTGTTTTTTTTCATCAGGCACACCAGACTTACTGCGGAGTGCTTTGAGATCTTCAGCAGGGTGCCACTCTGTTAAGTCTAACAGGTACTCTGTTACATTTGTCCAAACTTTCTTCTGCTCATGGGAGATGTAGCCAGTAATACTCTCACTTCATAGACTCCATTTAAATCAGAATACTTTACTGTTAAGCCGGGCGTACACTGTACGAGTTTTTCAGTCGTGGTACTTATATACATCTCAAACTGTGCGACGGAACCGCGGGGTTTAAAAAGTTCATCGCTCACGATCTGTGCGGCGCGGCGCCCGGACTGCTCACAATGTACGTCGTGCCCCCTCTGGGACCGCTCGCTGTGGTGGCAGAGGCAGGCGAGCGACGGTAGGTGACAGGGACCCAGAGCAGGGGTTCGAGCCCAGCTGTGGCGAGGCCCGCAGGAGGCACCGGGCGTCGGGGGAACGGAGGGGAGAAAGGAGGGACGAGACGCACCGGCGGCCGCGCGGCACGGCAGGTCGCCCCCCCCCCCGAGCGGAGGAGTGCCGAAACAGGCGGCCAGCGCGGACCGCGGAGGAGTGCAGAAACAGGCGGCCAGCGCGGACCGCGGAGGAGTGCAGAAACAGGCGGCCAGCGCGTGGCCGCCCTCCCCAACGCCCCCGCGAGCGGGCCGGCCGGAGGTCGCTTCAGGGACGCCCGCTCCCCTCCCTCCCCTGGCGGGGACGGAGAGGAGGGGAGGGCGCCCCCTCGTAGCTCTGCTTGAACAGCAGGATGCGCTCACGAAAACCTCACGACAGCCGACTGAATTTCAAACATGTTTGATTTTCACCGACCGTCCGATTCCTGATCGGGAGGTAGTCGTGAGAAGCCATTCCCCCCTCCTCCCCCCCTCTACGATCAAGCTGAAATTCGGCCCGATTCAAAAAATGCCCGCACGACTGAAGAATCGGCCCGAAAAGGGCAAAAACTCGTACAGTGTACGCCCGGCTTTACACTTTTGTATTGAACATCCTCTGGGCTAGAATAAGAATCAGCTTTATTGGCCAAGATTATGTGCACATATAAGGTATCTCACTTTAGCTTCACACATTCACAGTGTACAGACATTAAAAATGAACATATAAACTTTGGAGGTTTATAACAAACTTTCAGTTTCAAACATGCCATAATTTAATTGCACAACACTGAAAGCTTTTTGAATGGGTTTTGTGTCTTTTTTGCGTTTCCAACTTGTTTGTCCATTCATAATTATCTAAAAACACCAGTGTGTGAGATCTGGAGAGTATTTTGGTGCAGTTTTTTAAATTGTATATGTTATATTCCAGTCCTGGACAAAGTGATTTGTTTTTTTTTCAAAAAAAAAAAGAAAAAAAGAACAGCAACTGTTAAATATCATACCATCTTTATTTATAAAGCGCTTAAAAACTTCTAACAGCTACTGAAACAAAGTGCTGTACAACTGCTACAAGCTAAAACACATCCATTAAAAACTAAGTCTCACTAGTGTTAAAAGCCAAAGAATAATAGTGGGTTTTATAATAAATCAGGAAAAACAGATAAACTTTTAAGTTTAACAGAACATCAAAGTTAAAATGTAACAGACTGTTAAACAATAGTATAGCACAACTTCACAAACTAATGCAATTTTTTCTCGTAAATAACTGAACATAAATCAGTCAGTTGTGTGTTCTTGTAAACAAGAAATACAAAAAAAAAAAAAAAACTGCATCTCATTGAGGGCTAAACATAGTTTATTGTGGTTCTGGGTCCAAGATTTTTGAATAGTCTTGGATATTGGCCTGCTCTCAAAGGATCCTAAAGCTGGCAGGAGAAGGGTCTGGGGCAGCCAGACAGAGCCTGACAGGCTGAAATGAAACACAGATATGGACGTGGCAGTCAGGCAGACAGGAGCCAGTCTATTATGGGTGCTGGAGATTAGACTGACTCCTACTTCACATTCCCCACTGAGCAGAGCTCCACAAGCGTGGACCTTGTAGGCCTTTAAATCCTTTCTTCCTCCCCTCTGTATCTACTGCTTGTGTACACTGTTTTTGGTCTGTTGCTGGGATAACAAAGGAGAAAGTTCACATTGTTGGGATGATCTGACTGCAGTAAGGAGCAGAAAGATATCAATGGGAAAGGGTGAGACCCACCAAACAGCAGCGGTTATGCTGGTGGTCTGAGAATGGCAGAAAAGGATGATTAATTTGAAAAGCAGTCATTAGTCACGCAAGAACAAAATTAGTGAATAATTTAGCTTCTTAATAAGGCTATATAATGGTCTCTTATCTTTTGACAAGCTAAAGAGTTAAAACACTGACTAAGTTAAGCATCTAGTTTTTTAAGTGTTCAGTGACCATATTGTCATATTCAAGATACCAATTTGCTATGATCTGTGCTTTGTGACATTACCCTGCTGGAAGTAGCCATCAAAAGATAGACTGTGGTCATGAAGCAATGGACATGGTCAGAAAAAGACTCAGGTAGGCTGTGGTGTTTACCTGTGCCCGTATTTACAAAGAATCCTAATTATAAAAGTAGCTCTTAGTGATGTAATTTTAATAAAACAATTAGAATTTCACAAATTCTATGATTTTTCTTACAATTTTACCTTAGTAAGATAAAAGTTATTCACAAAGCATCCTAGTCCTTAAGTCCTCCGGAAGTGAAAAATGTTAGGAATAATGAAGAGGACTTTTAGCATCCCCATAGGGGGAAATTAATTTCAGCAGCTGGACGGGTTAAAAGGCACAGCTCCAGTAATGCAATTTTAGAGGATAAATAAATAATAGAAGAAATATTGAAAAATTATGAATAAGAAGTGGAGAAGTGTACAAAGAATATAGTACAAGGGAATTGTTATATTATTTACAGAAAATGTATACAATAATAAACATTTTAGAAGAATTGCTGTTTTGTACATGATGATGTTAATAGCCTAAATGGTCATCTAGAAATGTGTTTGCGTAATTATATCTCTTCTCTGGCTTTCGATTGCTGTGTACACTGCTTCTCACTTTCCCTGCCGGTGCGTAAAAGCACCAAGATGCACAGAGAAAAAAACGCAGCAATGTGCTTCAAAGTCCACCTCTTCACACCGTGATCCAAGGACCAATTTATCTTTCAACACTCTTCTATACTCCTCCCAGAGCTGTGCAGACAGGCACTGCTCCTCTGTCCAGTTTGGTTTTCTTTTCTCCCCCCCCCCCCCCAATACGTGCCCTTACAATTGCCTGACATGTAAAATTAGTTTTCCTCTACTTGCCGCCGTTGCCTCAATGGCCTCCATTTGTCAGTTCATGAGACAGTGATTAGGGTAGTATTCTGTGGACGTGTACGTGGATGTGGCATGCTGTGTGCTCTTGTTCACCCTGCTACTTTGTTGAGTCTCCGACACAATTGACACATTAGCGAGATAATATGAGCTAACTTCAATATTTAAAACTGTCTTACCTCAGAAGACATTACGCCTCTAAACAAAAGATCTGTGCAATCGCAGTGACAGAGGCTTTTCCTTCTCTCCCATGCGCGTGCACAGAACTGGTGTCATTTCAGCTTGTCGAAACAGGGGGCATACTTCTGCAAAAACTTGGGAACTTGTGCAATGCTATGATCCTTTAATTTAGTTTCATCATCATAACACATTTCTTGATCCAGTCTAAGCAGTTCATTTCTCTCCATTGATAACTAGGAGCACATTTGGTTTTGTTTGTTTTTTTGGTATGATTCTTGTATCAACCAATCATAGCTCATAGAAGACAGCATCACACTTTGCAACGGGGTCAACCACACCACCTCACTAAAATAAAAAATTATGTTGTCTCCTTACTCAGAGTCACTCTCAGCAGCTATCTGAATCACACTTTGAGAATCTTTGTGAATACAGGCACTGATGTTCAGTGGAACTAAGAAAATTTCTTCCTCACCATTACACCACCAGCAGTAGCCTGAATAGATGAAACGAGGAGGACTGGATGCATGCTTTAATGTTTACACCAAATTATGACCCTACCATCTGAATGTTGTATCTAAATTCAAGATTCACTCAAGTGAGATACTGGACCAAAGTGGAAGCTCAGGTACAACAGTAGGCTGGCAACTGAAGGGTTTACAAATATTTTCATCACAACCACAACAACTTGTAGATGAATGATTGCCAGGGTCTTGGTGTTCTGTTGGAGACCAAGGCTGTAGCAGAATATTATCTAATCTAGTGAC
Organism: Fundulus diaphanus; assembly: GCA_037039145.1. NCBI lineage: Eukaryota > Metazoa > Chordata > Actinopteri > Cyprinodontiformes > Fundulidae > Fundulus > Fundulus diaphanus. Next base: position 7,318,698 of record CM073129.1, on the reverse strand, counting down.
AAACCTGAGGTACATATAAAAAAAGACAAACATGTGAAGTAGAGATGTTATGAGATGAGCCGAGGCTTCGAGGCATGTGTAGAGTAATGGAGGGGGCGTATAGAGCCTGCTTAATTTAGGGGAAGAGCCGAAAATGGTGATGGCTGAAGCCTCGTTACCCAGCTGTACCATGTGACTGTTTCGGGAAGCAGTTCAGACTGCTGTTTTGACAGGTATTAAAGTGCCTCAGTATTCAATTTGTTGGAGAGTTGCAGTCAGTTCAGGTTTTGGATGTAGTTCTGATAGCTTGGATAGTAGAGTTTGGATTTAGTTTTCATAGTTTGGAGACAGCTTGTAAAAGTTTAGGTGAGAGGAGGCGCTTGAAGACTGAAGAGAGTGAGGAGATGATAGAGGATGGAGTCAGCTAGGAAGAGGATGATTTCACCTATGTGGGAATATTTGAATTGATTTGTCCCAATAAGGTAAAGTAAATCTAACATTAATATTCAGTAGATCTGCTTATCAAGAACTGTATTTTCACTGCTTGTTTATTTATAGGTGAGGAGCTGGCCCACAAACTGACATCACTTCATTAACATCAGAGGACATCAACATTGTTGGATGGTGCCTCTCTTTGCCGTCTCCATTTTATGATGCCGCTGTTGTTGTCTGTAGAGTAAAACCTTTCTGCCTCCAAAGTGGTTCCCCTCATGAAAATGTTGGAGCAAAGCCTTAGGAGGAGAAGACAGAGGAAGCACCAGCAGGTGCATTAGAAGTTGGAGACCACCTCATCAGGAAACTACAGGAAAAGCTTCAGGTTTTGCAGATCATGAGCATCCTATCTCTAACCCTCCTTGACTTTAGATTCAAAGTCATAGGTTTTGGTTGACTCCAGGTTTTATGATATTTTGAGGTTTTATAAAAATAACTTTTGGATTTTCTTTTGTTCACTGTGTATAGCAGCACATTTTAATTGAATGTTCTTAATAAAATGATAAAAAAAAGTTAAAAAAAGAATCTATTAAAACCAAAAACCGTTGAAAGAGTTGTGAAATTTTAGATAAAAAGAATCTCCTGTTTTGCAGATCATTGTCCAATTTCCACAAGCACTTTGTTTACGTCCATGCCATTTCATTAAAGTGACAGAAAAACATACAGAGCCAGCCATATAATATTGTACTTAGAAAAATATACACAGAACATGTCAAAAAATATATACAGATGTGATAATCATAAGATACATTAATGGGTATTACTTATTAATGATAATTTGCAAGGGCCCAAAGGGATACAAATAGAGGCAAGCTTCATTATATTGCTGACTGTGATTATGCATTTGGCCAGAAGGTGGTTACATGTGCAAATGAAGCCTCGTGAACTGAACCTGTTCCTGAATTAGCTCAAGTGGTTCAATACCTCAAGAGGCCTCATCTCACCATCACTAAGGTGAAGCAATCTCACCATGAAGAGAAAGATTTGTTGATCTTGCAAACTTGATATCAAACTAGACTTGACTTGCATCTAGCAGCCTGTGTACCGTGATATGGAACCAATGAACTGGCAAGGGGTGGCGTGAGTCACCAGTCTTTTAAGCAGAAGCTCGCTGATGATTGACAAGTAACAGGTGCAGCTTGTCAGCATGGAGAGCACACTGATGGTTCCACCATACACTACCTGTGAATATGACGACACACAAGTAAATGGGGGGGGGGAGGGGACAGCAAAGGAGAGGACAAAGGAAGAAAATGAATCTGAATCCTAACAAAGAGGCAATTTGCAATTTTTCCAACCTGTCTGTGTCCCATAAAAAGGAGATGTTTAGGTGCAGGACACCCATTGCCTGGGGAGGAGCTCCAGAAAGGTAGCAGAGCCACATGGTGATGCACAACAAAAGATTAGCACAATTTTGCCTTTAAATCTTTTGCAGAAAACAGATTACATACTTTATGCAATATTATACATAATTATAATAACATAAATGTGAATAAATATGCAAAATAGTGTATTTTCAATAATTTAAAACTGTTATTTTAACATTGTTAAAATGTTATTTTTTAGCTCATTGACTCAGGTCAACACTGCAGTCAGGGCACCTGTGTTTAGGCAACATCGCTCTACATGAGGCGACAATGGCTCAGGAGTTAGGGAGGTGAAATGTCCTTAGGCAGGACACTTCACCCGCATTGCCTGCTGGGCCCAGTGGCACCGATGTATGGCAGCCTTTCTTCTGTCAGTCTACCCCGGGGCAGCTGTGACTACTAACATAGCTCATCACCGCCAGACTGTGAATGCGTGCATGAATTGACACCTTGGTCCTAAACCTAACCCCTAGCCCAGATTAAAAATTAGCACCAAAAAAAGGTCCTTATTTACATAAAAATCTGCACCTTACTATTAAAATGGCTAGGGGTTTGAATATGGTGTTACTTAAGGTAAGGGGTACTGGTAAAGGGTTAGGGCTGGGGAACTGATTTCTTCTTCAGTTAGAAAAGGATGGTGCACGGTCCATCGACCTGTTGGGGTCCCCGCACCAACAGCTCCCTCTCTTATCAGGTCAACGGCCTCGCTGACTTCTGCAAGGATAGCGGATCTGTGTCCAATCATCCTCCATTTGTGTAGGTTTAGTTTGGTTCTAAAAATGTTTTTAAATAAGAAAAACATCAAAGGGAGGGTTTCCTGAATAGGGAACAATGGGCAGATAAATGACCCAACAAGAAATTGACAGATTTTTATTATTTATTAATTTGTAGGCTTTTTAAGTCAAAGAAATTGTATCTGATTTTAATTATGTATGAATTAACTTGTGTACTTTTTAATGAATGAAATGAATGTCAATAAATTGAAACAACTGAACTAAAACAGGTTTCCGAAGTGGAAATTATATATCCAAAAAATAAAATGAAAATGTTCATGTTTGACTTTGTATTGCTTTTTGTCTAAATTTTTGAACTTTTTTTGTGTTTTGCTTATCGCATTTCAAATAAAAATTGAAAAACAAATGCAATGTGCTTGTGGTCTGACGTTTCAACCTATTAATCTTCTTCAGGCAAAACACACTTCACACTAAAACCGAGAGATGTGTTGTCTCTTCAGCAGTCAGAGCAGAATGAGTGGGAGCTGTTTGTGAGCAGCTGTATTTATACCCGCCCTCTCTGTAGGTGTGTCATGTGGGTTTTAGGGGTTCAGGCTTAACAAAAAATAAATTGATGCAATATTATTGTTTAGAACATGTCACATGAACTTATTTTAACAACTTACATTTTTTTTTCATGAATTTGTCATGTTCATTTCAAATGAGCTTACTTGGTGGCCCAGCCATGGTTTTTTTTAAGGGGGAGGAGTTCCACAAAAAAAACATATATATTAAAATAATAATAATGTTGTATTCCCGTGCAGAGGATGCCTAATTAACCGTTTTTTTTAAAAAATATATATTTTTTGCATGAACTTATCCTTTTTTTAATCAAAATGTTCCTCCATTACTGTGCCATTTGGGATTTTGAGGGGAAGTAGCTTAACAAACAATAAAAAACACTAATGTATTATTCACATACCAAGTATGCTAAATGAACTATTGTTAACCATTTTAGATTTGTCACATTAATTGTTCCTGCTTTTTAAGTAAGAAGGTTGCTGCACATCTGTGCCATCAGGGCGAGGAGCGTAACAAAGAAAATAAATCTTTATTACATTTTTAATCCAATCATGGCCCATTAAGAAATTTTAACTATTTTAGAGTTTATTATGAATTTATCCTGTCATTTCTAACCAAAAGTGTTTTTTTTAGAAATGAATTGTACATCAGAATGAATTATTTACTGTTCCCATTTTAAATCCAATGTTCAGATACGTGTTAGTAATGATAGACATTCCAATCTTATAACTTGGAGTCAGGTAAAGATCACCATTGTTATAGTAACAGATTATGGATAGATTGTTAGGGTAAGGTCATAGAAATGTTATGATTCATGCTTCTCCATGTCGTGTTTATGTTTTCATCACCACTGTGTCTCCTCTGAACTAATCAGATTGACCCAGCTCACCTGTGCCATGCCTGATTGTCTCCCTGCTGCACCTGCACTCTGGACATTTAAGATCACCTCAGTCTCTTCCTTGTGAGATTATCGACTGCATTTTCCTCGTAGAAATCCAGTTTTTTTTATGTGCTCTTGACCTCTTGTTTTTGATTACACGTCAGGTCCACAAATCTCTCCTTTTTGCCTAAATACGGCTTCCTTTTGTTTTTTTGATATCTGGACAATGACTCACGCCCTGGATTTTGGCCTGAGTGCTGCCTGAATCCTGTAAGTGTTTTTCTTTTCTACCTGCCTGTGAATGACCATTGCCTGTTTGTTGACTTCGCTTTTGGATATTGGCGAAGAGTTTTTTGTGTCTGCACCGCCATTGGGCCTTAGGACTCACAAGCTGAAGAGATGCACTTGTTACTTTCCCCAGTCAAACCCCCATAAATCAGGTGACCAATTTAAGTTTCTGTGCTCCCGAGCCCATGCTTTCTGTGACATCACTGAAGCCACTGCAGTCCAGATTCCTCAAAGTATTGCAGAGCCTCTGGCGACGATCCATTCCCTGAGCTTTCATTTTGAAGGATTTTCAATAAACACAATTGTTTTTCTCACTCCTGTGTTGCGGCTGAATTGCTGGGTCCTCAGTCCTGATCCTTACAAGAAGGGGTTGAGTGTTAGGAAGTGAAGGCAAGGTCCTCACTTTGTATTTAAAATGAGGATGTTTTTGTGTGTGCATTTGTACTTGCAGTTGAGTGAGAATCCTTTATGCGCATTTTGCAAGTAAAGTGAGAACCTTTTTTTTGGCTAGGGGTTGGGTATAGAACTAAGGATTTAGCAATTAGGATTTAGGTTAGGGTTAAGCCAGTTTCACACTCACTACATTCCTTTTGCTACTGTCCTTTCATTGGGGGTTAGGGTTGGGGTTAGGCCACACAAAGGGTTTGAAATTAATGAAAGTCAAAGCATGCTCCTCAGTAAGTATTTAAAACAAGTGGACTTGCACAAGGTTCCATTTATGGTTGAAATGTTACTGAATAAATAACTATATTAAGCTCTTTTAGTGTTTTAAATAGGTTGTATCTGGAACCCTACAGTTTTGCTTCCTTCTGTATTTCTGCCACTCAACAACACAGAAATATGTCACATTTACGTTGGGCGCACATGTACACTCAGGTCAGTTTGCCATATTCAGAATAACTTGAACCTGACAAGCGTTTATATGCATGTTTACATTTACGCTCACTTGATGCTCTTATAAAGTTGATCGATGTTTTATTGGATTTGTGCATGTGTGTGTGTGTGTCCATGCTTTTTGTTTGTGTATGTTTGAGAATGTATAAGAGTATGCCAGTGGTATTACTTTAAAAAAAAAAATTCTATTTCTGTGTTATGTCTTACAACGTATATCTTTTGTAACTTTTGTTTCTGCTAGAAGTCTTAGAGAAAGTGATTTTTTTTTTTTTATGTAAATCTAAACTTAATTTTTGTGTAGATTTTTGTAAAATTGTTCTAGGAAAGAAATGTGCAAACACATTAGCAAGGCATATGTCTGTAATCCTAGAAAATTGTAGGAAATATGTCAGAAGAAGAAAAAGACTGTTTTGGATTATACAGTACTCTAGGGAGCAACACTCCGTTGTCTGATGGAAAAGAGAAAAAAACATTACCTAGCTGCCTATAGGAAACCTCCCACAAATGACAATGAAAATACTTTGCCTTTAACAAAATATGAAAATGTTTCTTTTCTGTCCTAGTGAGTTAATGACCTGAAATTGATTACACAGATATTACACTAGGAGAAACAGAAGGGTGAGAAAGTGTTCTTAAAACATGTATTTTTGTATCTTCTTTCAGTTTTGCCCTTTCAGGGGTCGCCACCAATGTTCCCCCTAATTTTTCATGTTACTGAGCATTCACTGGACCTCTGTGAGCAACGTCACACATGCACACTGAGGCCACACCAGTATTACGTCTGTCCAAAACCTGAGATTACAAGTTACATGGCTTACAAAAAGAATCAAATTACAGCAATACTTTCTTTCAGATTACTTAGTTTAGATACAACTGATTACATGAAAAAGACAAAAATAAAAAAATATTTTTTTTTATTAGCTGTATTGTTATGATTTAGGTTTTTGTTATTTTTGACTTTTCTTGGATCAGCCTTCACCTCTAAGCCATCATCCAATCAGCTCAGTCTCCCTCCAGCCACCACTCTGCTCTAGATCAGCTCCACCTGTTGCAACTAATTAGTCAACTCGGCTCACCTGTTCACCTGCCTAACTATACCATCATCATTCTCTTACTTCTGATGATATTCTTCATCATTTTATCAAACTCACTCCAGAATTTCTCCATCTCCTCTCACATCCTACCTCTGAAACATAACCACTACCAACTTTGAATATCACACCTTTAGTTTCTAGTAGTGATGGTGAGATGAAGCCTCATGAGGCATTGAACCACTCAGCCAACTGGTTCGAGAAAAGGTTCATTTCTTGATGGTTCATGTGCACACAGCACCACCTACTGGCAAGTTGTATAATCACAGCCAGCTGTATCTTAACACGTGTGATGCATTAATTTTTGTCTATTATGGCTCTTGGGAATGACTTCACAGAAGGTGTAGGACGAAATCATTTATCTACATAAATTTTGTAAACACATGTGTACAATAAAATATTGTTTGAATGTATTCTCTGTGTGTAATTATTCCCAAAATAGGAGTGTCATGTGATATGGCATGTTGTGTAATAATGTTTTTCTGTGACTCTACAAAAATGGCATAGCCTTAATCAGGCAGAGGACAGTGAAAGTGCTTATGGAACTAGGGAGGGGTAATGAATAGGCTGATGCTTGTGTAACTTGGATGATTTCATGCATTTTTATTAAGAAACAACAATTTCTCCACAGTTTTTGGTTTCAAACGATTTCTCTTTTTTGATACTACTTCTCCAGCCTTTGAAAAGACACGCTCACATGGCACAGATGATGCCGGGGTGCATAAATAAATAAGTGCAAGTTTGTACAGATTGGGGTACAGTGACCGATGATTAGCCCAGTACTCCAGGGGGTTCTCCAGCCTGCTTATGTTCGCCTCTGAGAGGTAGCGCTGGACCTCTACGGTGGCATCTGCTGAGACATTTGGAGTCCTCTTTGCCTCCATGACACTAGTGTCCAATCTTTGCCAAAGTCTGCTACCTAAATGGAAACCACAGGTCAGGTTAGTAAGTGTTTTAATAGGAATAAGTAATCTGAATAAATAATCTCAAAATGTAATACAAAAGATTACCTCCACTGAATTCTTGAGAGGTGGAAGCCTGGGGAATCTCGTGAGTGTTCTCTTCTAGGTTCCGTCGGATTACGGTGGCACACTCTGAAGTCAAGCGCTTCACTGCTTCAGCAGCTTTTGTGTTGCTGAAAAATGCTATAACTTTAAATTGTGGATCCAGGAGTGTAGCCAGCGACAAGATGCTCATTGACTGGAGCATGTGCAGCTTCTCCCTGAGATGTCTGATGAGCTGCTCTCCTATTTGCACTGCTTCTGCAGGTGCCGACTTGGTGTCCTCCTCCTGAAGGGCATTCTCTATCATCTTCAGGAGGGGGATAACTTTTGATGCCGACACGTGTTGTTCTGCCGCAGTGGCGGCTGGTGAAAAAAAATCTTGGTGGAGCTGGCCAATAGATTTCCCTGCCTAACCCAGTACATGCATTTAAATTAAAAGTCGGAAAATTACTACGATTCCACAATAAGCATTTAATTAAAAAAAAACAACAACATTGTTCACAAAGGATTATTTTGGTGTTTTTGTCTTGTTAATCCTTTTCACAGACTCATGCAAGAGGGTTTGCATACATTGTACATGTACGTATATTATTACAAAACAAACGTTTACGTCTTGACTATAATATATGTATCCTAATTTTTTAATTATATAATGATTTAAGTAGTAGAACAATGACTAGTGCAAAATTAAGTTGTATTTACCGGAGATGAAGTGTAGACTGCAAATTCTATCTTAGTATGATGGCTCCCACAGTCCATTGGCATCCTGCATCCTTTTCATTGAAATGATCCATTTCTTTCTTATTTCTTTGTCCTTCGGTAAACGAAACAAACGTACATCCGACGATTTGGAATGCTTCTGTGTGCAACCGGGAGCACAACAAGTCGTAGGCATTGTTTAGATTCCAAAAATAAACTAAAAGTACGCTCTAATTCACCCGTTTTGTCACGCTGGTAAGCGAAAACAGTGCTGTGTTTGCCGTCCAACGTTACCCGGATGTAGCGCGGATGTAGCTCGTGACGTCACACGTGAAGTGCACCTATCACTGTGCAGCTAGGGCTACTACTCCAGGAGCCCCAAAGCCATTCATTTTGGCGATGCTGATTGGCCAAATATTTATAAATCTTCCCTAGCAACAGTATACGATTGGTTATTTCGCTACACTTGTAGGGCTACTTCAGTCACAGCCCCAAAAGTGTAGAAGAAGAGAAATGATACGTTCTGTTGGTGGAAATGCACTGTTAAATGATAGAGTAAATCAGTAGAAGTGTTTTAATAATTCTTATTACATGTAGCCACGTACTATTAGGTAAAAACTGACATTAATAATACTTTTAAAATCTATATATATTTTGACTTCTCCCCTCCACATCTAGGGAGGGCAGCGCCCGAGCGCCCCCTATGGGCCAGCCGCCACTGTTCTGCCGAGAGCTCCATGGTGGCGTCATAGAAAGGAGAGAGTAACGAAAGGCACGCTACAACAATATCAAACTCACTGGCAGTTAAATAGGGAATGTCAGTGTGCAATCCAGCCAATGCCGCTCCTACTGGCTCCCTCAACTCCACCAGACGGTGCAGCATCAAGTAGGTGCTGTTCCATCTTGTTTCCACCTCCTGCATCAGCTTGGTTGCTTGCATGCCCAGCTGAAGCTGCACTTGTGTAAGCTTCTCCTTTAAAGATACAGAAGAGTAGGCCATTAAGTCACTGCAGTAGGAGTACAGACAAACTATTAACATTATATATTGGAATAAAATAAAAGAGGATACCTTAGCAGTGGTGCTGCTTCTAAAGTAGCCAACCAGCTTCCTTGCTTTGGCCCGGAGGCCAGAGAGCGCAGGTTGGTGGTCAAGCGCCCTCTTCACAATAAGATTGAGGGTGTGAGCAACACAAATGTGGTGGCGAAGCTTCAGCTCTCTCGAGCATGCCACCATATTAGGAGCACCATCGGTGACCATGCATGTCACCTTGCCTGAGATTCCCCATTCCTCCATCAGGGAGGCTTTCACACAAGCAATATTTTCAGCAGTGTGAGACTGGGGGAATGCCTGCACTCCCAACAACACCGAGCTCAGCTTTTCATTCTCCTCCACAAAGTGGCATGTCACTGCCAGGTAGGCATCCATGTTGATGGATGTCCACATATCTGATGTAAGGCTAACAGCAGCCACCTTCTCTACTTTAGCCTTAGCGTGCTCCTTAGCAGACTCATATTTGGCCTCCACCATGGCCTTCAGAGCCTAAAGGAAGAGATTATATATATATATATATATATATATATATATATATATATATATATACATACATACATACATACATTTATATATATATATTGCTGAATTGTGACACATACAATAATGTAGTCATTCGTTTCATGTATGGACCCACACATACCTGCCTTGTAGGGAGAACATAATTGGGATCCAGCTTAGACACAAATGTCTTGAATCCAACGTCATCCACAACAGTGAAAGGCTGGGTATCCTTCACTATCATGGAGACTAGAGCTTCATCCAGCTCTGCTTTTCTGGTGGCTGGTTAAAAGGGAATAAATACAGTGTCTGTTACCTATCTTTATTTGCACAACAAGCAAACATCAGCATGCAAAAATTGTGTTTTTAATATAGTAATGAAATACCTTGGCTGGGTGAAGCTCCAGTTTCATCCCTATTCTCATGCAAGGCACGGTAGTGCCTTAGCATGGATGAGGTGTTATTATTGTACCCCAACTCCTTGGAGCACAATAAACACCTCACCTTTACACAAAATAAGAAACAGTGAAAAATACAGTTCCTCATAAGCAAACCTAATGCATCTGCAAATGTTCAGTTCACCTTACCTTGTTAGGGCTTATCAAATCAAAATGTTCCCACATAGGGGACATCCTCCTCTTTCTCGCCTGCTCCATCCTACTCCTATCCTGTCCTCGCACTCCTAAATCTCCTATGTATCTCTTTCCTAAACTCTCCAAACACCAAACTAACTTTCTCAAACTAAATAACCACTATCCAAACTCTACTATCCAAACTATCCAAACTCTATCCACTCTCTCAACTGACCGCAACTCTCCTACAACAACCCACATTTTGAATGGAGCTTGTGGACTTTTTAAAGCCGTCAAACCCCGCGCAACAATCTGAGCCACTTCCCGAAGCAGTCACGTGGTACAGCCGGCCAGCGAGGCTTCGGACGTCATCGTTTTCGGCTCCTCCCCCAAATGAAGCAAGCCTCGATACGCGCATTGCGGAAACGCCCCCTCCATTACTCGACACACGCCTCGGAGCCTCGGCACATAACGTAACATCACTAGTTTCTAGCTTCAGACTTATCACCCTATCTGACATTCTTTTTACCTCAATAACATTCTTGACAAAGTCTTCCTTCAAGATAATTCCTACAGTAGTTATCCTTTCATCCACACCATGGTAGAACAGCTTGAGCCCTGCTCCTAAGCTTCTAGCCTTGCTACCTTTCCATTGAACACAGTTTGCCCACCTTCCTCATCTGCCTCATGTCAGCCAGCTCTCACTTTTCCTGTCATAGATCCAATATTCAGCATCCCTACATTCAGACCTAGACTCCTGCATTTCTTCTTCATCCTGTAACATGTTGCAATAAGTAGCAGAAATGGATGGAATGTCTTTTTTTATTATTTTTTTTTATTTTACAGCTGAGCTCACAAAAAAACAATCCCATCTCTCTATCTATTGATTCCAACTTGCAGTCGGAATGGCACATCAGCACACAACAACACACACTGGGTAATTGTGCTATACCTAGCATAGAATTTTCTTAATTTACCTTACAACCTGAATGAAGAGTTTACTCTTTGTCTTATGGCTCTGCACTTACGGCATTTTTATCATCTGAACACAGAGCTCTCATTTTGTAGTCTAATTGCTCAACCTTTTGTTAGAGGCTTTGCAGAAAAAAAGCAGGATCCTGCTATACTAGTGACTGGTAACATGTCCAGGGTGTACCCAACCTCTCACCCAATTATCCTGGAGATGCGTCAACACCTGCCCTGCCCACCTGCAGGATACACGGTTTCAAACAATGGCTGCATGATATACTAAAGCATGAAGTAAAGATTGTGAAAAATTATTTAATAACACAAAACTAATCAATTTTAAAAACAATATCTGAATTTTCCAAATTTATATTAGCAATGGATTTTATTGAATCCACTGAAGATTTAAAGTATACATACATGATTAACTTTATGCGTACACTCCCTAATATTTCAATAATTATTCCTCAGCAAGTTGCAGAAAAACACACACACCATTTATAGCCATTAACAAGGCCCTGGCAAAAATTCTGACAAGACATTTGACCAATCTTCTTATCAGAAATAGAAGTGACTATTTAAACTATTTGTTTAAAACACAGTCTAAAATATGGTCTCTGAATGGTTTATAAGATTACATAGAAGGGGGAAATAGTCCTCCGTCCGACAACTTGCTAAAAAACAGTGGCTCAGCATAATTCTACGAATAATAAAATAACAAGAATTTATCAAAGTTATTTTCGATAACTGCATTTTATGATTTTTCCATCTCAACATATTGCAATATAAAATCAATAAAATCTGCAAGAACTAAAAGCACAAAATTAAAAATATATTTGAACACTGTAAAATATTTGAAATAAGTAGGTCTTTGATCCTTTCTTAAAATTCTCTGTAGTTTGTGGTGTCCTCAGAAGTTTGGAGAGGGTGCTCCACTGACGAGGTGAAGCAGAGTATAAAGTCTTGTTGCCCATGGTGCACATTTTGTCCAGGGGGGATACAGCCGGTAAGAATAAGTGGAGCGGAGGGACCGGGTTGATGTCTGAGCAGGGAACTGTTCTTTTAGGCAGAATAGAGCATAGCCGTCGATGGATTGGTGGGTGAGTAGTGAAACCTTGTATTCATTGTGGAGCGAGATAGGAAGCCAGTGGAGGGATTTAAGGATTGGGGCGATGTGGTCATGTTTTCTTTGCTTCACCAGGTTTCGATCAGCACTATTTTGAACATATTGAAGTTTTTGGATGTGTTTGAATGGATTTCTGTTAAAAAGTGCATTGACGTAGTCAAGCCTTGAGGTGATGAATGCATGAAAAAGTTTTTCAGGCAAGAAGATTGGCATTTATCCAGGCTTTTACTTCTTCAAGACAGGTGGTGAGACAAATAGGTGCTTAAGGACATTGATCCCAAAAACACATCAGCAGTGGTTCTGAATGGCCTTGCCACCTGGACTTGGTTAAGAATGTATGGACTATGCTTAAAGGCAAGTCCAAGCCAGGGAGCCAATCAGTTTACATGGTTTACCATTTCAGACAAGAAAAGCAGTGGAATCTCTTGGCCTAAAGCTTGTCGATGGCTCCAAGGGCTGTTTGGCTTCTCTTCAATTTACAAGAATCTTTAAAAGGCCAAAATTAATATGGCATCCATGCTGATGATGAGTGGATGTAAATTTACTACATCTGGCATTGGAATACATCCTGCTTTAATACCTGAATTATTAAACAAACATAAAAAAGTTTCCAAGAGCCCAGTTTCTCAGATTAAAAGTCCCCTATGAAAAAAAAAACTCTAAACCCCATTTCTGCATGAAACATTTAGCTTTTTTATTTGTATGACACAATATTCTAACCTTAAATGCTGTGATTTTATTGGCTGGAGGTGGAAAGAATCATAATTAACAGAAATAATGCCTTTAAAACATCATCAGTCTATGTTGATCTATTTGATGTGTTTCTCTAAGTGAGTTACTGAAATCAATTAACTTTTCAATAATATTCTTATTTATTGAATATGACTGTTTAGTATGGTCCCTTGTACCTGATTTACACATCCTCCATGTACATGTATATGTATACAGAATATTAGAAACAATTTTCACGCATCAGTCTGAACTGTTTACAGAAAACAAACAGGAAAACCTGTTTTCTGCTGTCAGGTAAGCGGAGAAACGTAGCTTGGGTCTGTGTGCTGCAGACCTGAGATCAGCCGCTATCTGAGCTTCACTCTTGTCTAACGCTGTCGATTGGCCTCCATATACAGCAAGGATAAAACACATCTCCTCCAACTGCTCATTATGGTTTTGGGTTGATAATGTGATGAATGAAGACTGGATATGATCTTATCTGCTGTGATCATAGTCAATTTGCACAGTTGACAAGAAATTAGAGAAAAAGGTTTAAAACAAGACAGACAGCACAAACTCGGTCTGCACCCTCATCGACAATAAATACCTTTGGGAAATTCCTCACTTATCTTGCAGCCTTGTGTATGTAAAATGAAGATAGAGGCTGAAATTCCATTCCAGTTTGAAAGAATGCAGCCATAAAGGACAGTGGCATCGCAACAGAGGGTGATCAAAGTTAAAAGGCACTTCTCTCCATGCATGATGCCTCCCTGGTGGATAGAGCTATCAGCCAGGCAGCAGAAACATGAGCAAAAACTGACATAAACAACAGATACGCAGCCTGCAGAGGGAATGCTGAGTCCCAGTTTGTATTGACATAACCACGGACTGACCGGGGGGAGCAGAATGAAGCTGCGTTGGAGCAGGCCCTCAGTGATCACCTCATCCATAAGGCTGCTATCAGGCTCCCTGCACTGAGAGACGACAATTACTCCATGTGCTAAACCTTCTCCACAACTTTTATTTCTCAAGGAGCTAAACTTTTTCTGATGGAATTCAGAGTGGAGTTTTTAAAAGCAGGATAAGCAAATAAAATCTAATCTTCTGTTATAAATATTCTGAAGCCATTTAAATGTATGCTTTTATTTATTCATTTATTTACTTTAGAAGATACATTTTTAGCCCTCAAAAACTGGTATATGTAAAGCACAACATTTCAATACAAACATTGGTTCAGTTTTTATTTTTTATTTTGTTCTGTACCATTTTATTTTATTTTTCTAATCTTTGTTTTTTTTCTCTCCATTTGTTTCAAGGAGATGGAGCCTATTTGCCCCTCAGGTTTTTAGCTGCTTATGCAATTTTTGGCTCTCTTTGCTGTGAAAGTTTATTATTTTGCAAAATAATAAAAAAAAAACATATATATAGAGACTTAAAAATAATCAAATAAAAGTAGGTTAACTGTATTAAATTAAGTTCTAGATAAAATTATTTGTCATTGAACATTTTTAAACAAAGAAAAACCAAATGGAATAAGATAGATTAAAACATATTCTAATTCAAATTTAATCAAATTACCTTGATGTATACAATTATATATATTTTTAAATGAATAAACTAAATAAAATTTAAATAAGAAAAGAAAAAGAAAAATGTCAAAATTGATATAATGAAAACAATCCTACAAACTTCAAAAAGTCTGAGGAAATTTTACTTTTTAGAAGCTGTTACAATTCAAATAACGTTGATTTTATTATTATTATTATTATTATTATTATTATTATTATTATTATTATTATTATAAATGACAACAGGTTGCTGTGTAAAACTATTGAGTATGAATTTAGATGCTGTGCTGCTGTTTTTCTTTTTTTCTCTAAATGCAGAAGCAATTGGAGACCAAAAGCAAAATAATGCGTCTTTAAACTTCAGATATAGATAGGCCTATCTGCAGGTGATTATACACTCTGGGCTTCTTGTTGGCGGCTTTTAACGATGAACATACTCCTTCATCTTTGCAACATAAAATGGTTGAAAACACCCGTTCCCTCCTGTTTTACTGCTATACCAGTTAATCAAAGCAAAGTATTAAGGTGATTGTTTTACCACACGCAACCACTGGAGGGAGCTGTTATTTACCCACAGACAAAATCTGTGTTTGATGGGCCTTTTCAGGAGAAAACATTAATTGTTTTTCCTTTTCAATAATTACCAATGACTCATATTGTGCTTCTACAGTCATTAGCCTCTATGTATTTTTAATTTCTTTTTATAATCTGGAGTTCTTTCCAAAGTTTTAAACCACCCCTACTACAACTGGGCCTCTGAACAGTCTGTCCTGTACAATAGTTCTAAAGGTCTTTCACAGTTTATCTTTGGCTGCTTTCTCTCCTTTTCCATCTGTTTCTCTTGTGCATGACCATGGCTGCGTGTTGTACAGTGTTTGCTTGTGAAAAATAAAGGAAACTGTACATGTAGAGGACAAAAGCCAAAAAGACACATATGCCCAGCAGATGAACAGGTCTGAAAGTGTTACACTCAAGAAACAGAATAAGACTGTAATACGGGACCTCTGAGATGTGTCGCTAACAGTTGATTATCTGGATATAAAACCAGTTCTTTAGGAATCAGAGATTAAATCCTTTTTTCCCGCTGTATGTCAGTCATTTTTTTAAAAATGTCCAGAGAGTCACCTAAAGCAGGGGTACCAAAAGTGGGGGTTGTGCCCCCCCCAGGGGGTCATGAGAGACCTGTTGGGGGTCGCGAGATTTGTTTTTGATGTGCTAAAATGATTTTCCTTATATTTGAAACCGATATAAAAGTAAAATGTTGCAAGATGCACAACAATTGTCATTTTAACGCAGGAGGAATGCTGCACATTTTTGTAAGAACTCTTCTGAAAATACTTCTTTATTCTTGTGATTTTATGGCTTTATTCTCATGCTTTCCACTAAAAAGGAAACAAAAAATTCCATCCAATGGGTGGGGGCCGCAGCTGAAAAGTTTGGTAACCTCTGAATTAAATTATAGGGAGCAAATTGTTTTACTGTGACAAATGGCCAGACACAAAATGATCCAGCTTAAAACTGGTCTTTCCTGCGATTCTTAACACAAAATTAAGAAAATTGTGGCTGAATGATTCATGAGTCAGAGTTTAGTGTTTAGCAAACAACAATAACAAAAACTCTCCTCTACAAAGCGGAGGGAGGACGGGGGGCACAGAAAATCCAAAAAGAAACAGTGAAAGGCAGCTTGGGAAAGAAACATTTCCAGAAAGAAAAGCTAGACTCCATCAAAAAGTATTTGACCATTTTTATAGGCCATAAGTATCTAAGCCTTAAATATCTAAGCTCATTCATATATATATATATATATATTGTGTGTGTGTGTGTGTGTGTATATATATATATATATATATATATATATATATATATATATATATATATATATATATATATATATATATATATATATATATATATATATATATGTGTGTGTGTGTATATATATATATGTATGTGAAGAAACCTCTCACAGTATAAGAGTTCAGTCAGAGAGAGCCCGAATTTCAATTAAAGATCTCTGAAATCGCTTATTGCGAGTTTTTGATTTGTTTGTTTTACAACTGTGAGAACTGCTTTTGTGATGGCGTGGTATTTCGTACTGTCGGGTCTGCGTTTCGTTTTGTTTGCTGTTGTGTGATAATTTAAAGGTTTCATCTTCCACCAAAATAGATTCCGCCTCGACGGTGAAAGACTCCTTGCGTCGCTACCAAAGGCGCGGCAGTCAGAAGAACAGATCCAATAATGTAGCATGTGGAAGGATTAATTAATGCACTCCGGACAGGACACATTCCCATAGTCGGGATTTAATGTCATTAGGCCGATCAAAGGCTCCACTTTATTCTCAGGGAGAAGAGAGGAGAAAAGAAGAGGCCCTGAAAATATGCTGAAGGCTCTACGTTTCTGTCAGTTTTATTTATAATAAAATTGTCTCTAATAATAATAATAATAATAATAATAATAATAATAATAACGATTATCCTTCTACTTACTTTTTGAAATTCACCTTTCGGAAAATTAGCAAATATGCTTATTATTATTATTATCATTATTATTATTATTATTATTATTATTATGTCGCTACATAAAAGCCCGGGATGAGGGAGTGCTGCAAAGCCATGCAACAATGTTGACGGCTCTACGCTCTTTCTGGAGAAGTGAATGCTATTTGTCAAGACTCGATGCAACCTGCTGGCTTTCCTTAGATAAACAAAAAAAAAAAAAACATTTAACCAATCTGTATGGTTTCATTGAATCGACTCTGTAAAGTGCCTTCAGATGACATGTGTTGTTAATTGGCCCTATATAAATAAACGTAGTGTTGTTGTTATTATAGGCGGCATATGCATTTTGGGGGCTGGCTTAATTTATTTCATGATTAAATGCATCTGAGTTTTTTTTCTAAAGAGTGTAAATAAATGTGGTTTTATATGTTTTAACCATGCACTGATCGGTTGATGGGGTTTTATTCTTGTTATCTGCTATAAACTATAAATTCCGTTTTGTCCTGTGAGATCATGTCTCTGCTCCTGTTATCCGCTCATATCTGTGTCTGCAGGATTGCTCTCGATGTGGTTAGTTATTGTTCAGGCTCCTTATCGCTCTGTGTAGCCTTTAAAGAGAACTGCTCGCATTTATTTCCTTATAAAAAAAAACAGGAAACTTGACTTTTACTTTCCACCGACTGTGCCAACTTTTAATTTCTCGAACGTCAACTAGAACATAGCTAAAACGAGTAGAACTGTTTTGGCTCGATTTGACTTTTTTTTTTCTTTGGGCTTTAGAGGTTGAATAAAATCCCTTAAACGAAAGAAACTGGTTAATGCTTGTTTTTAAAATGAAGCGCATAAAAGTTAACCAGGTGAAAGCGGAGAGCCTTTTGGCTCCCTGCTGGTGGAGCCCCTGGTGCAGCGGAGGGCACCAGGGGTCCTCCTCTCCCTCCCCACAGGCCTCCACCCCCTCCTCTTCTCCCCACCTTGGCCTACCTCGAAGCGGCGGCTTGCGTCACGTGTTTTTTCGCGTACAAATGTTCCAGTAGGAGAGCGCAAAGGAGCACACCCATATCAGCAATTATCAGCGACAGCAGCTATCTGCAGATCCATCGAGAGGAAGAGGCGCGCTGCAGCGATCAGTGGATTCAAACAAGAAAAGCAGAGAATCCCCAATAGCAGTGACTTTGATTCGATCATCTCCAACTTTTTTTACGCACTGAAGCTGAGAGCTGCGGAGAGCTTCTGTGCCTGCGCGAAGTGGCCAGGTTCGCCCAGTGCGCTCCTCTCTTGAGGCTGGGTCTCTGGTGAGGGGGACCGGACCGCTTTATCGCCGGACCGTCCTTATCTGGTGAGATAATACTCTGAGAGGCCTGGGAATGGAGAGAAATGCGCACATGCAGCGGAGAGCCATTATCAACTTTTTATGCGATTTGAGTTGCTGTTCGTAGAGGGAAATATCTGCGGGTTGCGATAAACGTGGAGCGGTCTTTGATTCGGTTTCCGGTCGAGATTTAATGAGGCCGGAGGATCTGTGCACTCGCTGATTGGCTGCTCTATCTGCGCCTTCACAGATAGCGGTGACAATTAATGTCATTTTAATCCGTTTCATGTCAGACAGAGTGATGCAAGTGAAATATAACCGATGTGGATAATTGATTATTGATAGTTATTGCCCTTTCTTTGGGAGTCATTTATTTATTTATTGCGCGCAAATGATAAAACATTCAACAACATTTACAAAAGGAAGACTCCTATTTGCCGCCAATTCTATAAAATCGGTGAATAATAATAATATCAAAATCTATCCTACAATAAATCCTATTTATTCCAATTTAGTCGGGCTTTCACTTGAGAAACAATTGTGTGCCTATATTTCAAATTTGAAACAAAACTATATATATATATATATATATATATATATATATATATATATATATATATATATATATATATATATATATATATATATATATATATATGCATGCTTACGGAAGATTCAAAAGGAAGTTCCTACACAATAAAAAGGTAATTCTGCTCACCTTCAACCATTAAAATGTATTTTCCAGCATGTTACATCGTTAACCTTTTGGTAGATAAAGTTTCTGTGTTGAGGCAGTTCATTTAAGTTTAAACACATATTTAACTAGTTTAGCAAGAACACTATAAACTCAAGTCAAACTCACCAACTAGTTGAGATTTTTTTAACCCTGAGGCGATCAATAAATGGTACATCTCAGCTACGCCGTCTCAGTTACTTTTTCAACATTTATGACTTGGTCACATATCAGTTTTATTTAGAGTTTCTTTTTGCAGGGAAAAATGCAAACAATCTTCATCATTTAACTATATTGAGTAATTAGCTGCATTTTAAAATTTGGTTGGAATTGGGCTAATAATTTATGTGCCTTTTAAGAACTGTGTTTTTAATATAATTTTCCACCTTAACAAATGCTCCTTTGGTGTCCCTCAGTATTTTCTGTGTCGATAGACGAACTGCTTCAAACTTGGTCTACATTGAGTTCAGCGAGTATTTTGTGGGTCTTGTTATAAAACAGTTTATTTGACTGTCTCCTTGGCAGAGTGGGAATCGGCAGAAGTTGGCCTAGAAGCCGCTGGCTCAGAAGGACAGAAAAGCCTCTCCGGACAGGACTTGGCATAACCGGATCTCCATCTTCTGATTCGTTTGAAGGCTGAAAGTTGCCAGAATGTACCAAAGCCTGACCCTGCCTTCCAACCAGTCCCATTACCCGCACGACACCGGGAATTACATCCACCCCTCGGCCAGCTCTCCGGTATACGTCCCCACCACCAGGGTCCCGACCATGCTGCCCACTCTGCCCTACCTACAGACCTGCGAGTCGACCCACCAGTCCCACGGCCTGGCCGGGCACCACGGCTGGGCTCAGAGCGCCTCGGACGGCTCCTCCTTCGCTCCCAGCAGCTCTCACCCTCCGCACGGCTTCTCCTACTCGCACAGCCCGCCGATCAGCACAAACACCGGGCGAGACGGTGGCTTCCAGAGCCAGTACGGAGGGGCGCTGGTGCGCTCCGTGGGGGGCTCATATTCCAGCCCGTACGCTTACATGAGCCCGGAGATGGCCACGTCCTCCTGGACGCCGGGGCCCTTCGAGAGCGGCGTGATCAGTCTGCAGGGCCGCCAGGGCGCTCTGAGCGGACGGAGGTCCAGTCTGGGTGAGCGTTACACGAGTCAGGTTTTGTTCTGGGAGTTTAAAGAAATCACAGCCAATCTGGTTTGTTTGTGAATCTTTCATTATATTTCATTTCATTCTAAAAACGAGGGTTTCTAGTTTAAAAAAAACACAAATTAAAAACTAACTTTAAAGTTTTGAGTATTTTGAGTATTTTTAAAAAACATTCTTGGTATTGTTTTTATGTTTGCCATGTGAACGTTTTTAGCCATTGT
This sequence comes from Fundulus diaphanus, assembly GCA_037039145.1. Taxonomy (NCBI): domain Eukaryota; kingdom Metazoa; phylum Chordata; class Actinopteri; order Cyprinodontiformes; family Fundulidae; genus Fundulus; species Fundulus diaphanus. The sequence continues at coordinate 7,298,301 of CM073129.1, read as the reverse complement.
TTTAATTTGGTGTCAGAATTTACGTTTGAACATTGATCCAACTTTTTTTTTTTTTTTGTTCGTCTCAATTCTCTAAGAAGCTTCTGTTGTTAACTATAGGAGCGACTGTGTCTTTAAGAACGCGCTTATCAGGGGTTGTTGGGGCCAGGATATTTATTGCGGGAGGTGATGGAGAGCCAGGCTACGGCTGTCGCGCTCTGAGATTCAATCACAGCGCTCTGGACAGGCCCAATCACAGCGCTTCCACTGAATAATGCTTTATTAGATTGAGACAATCCACATTCTCCGTAACAGAGGCTCTCTGTAACAAATCAATTAAAGTGTTAATTTAATCCCCGAACCTCAGGACGAGGTTTCAATACACACCAGGACACTGCTGCCAGTTGGTGCACTTCTCACCTTGCTCCGCCTGTGCGTCTCCACCTTCGGCAGGTTTAGGGACGTGCGTGGGGCGCTGATTGGCACCTCTAAAATTCAATCTAATTTTGTCTTCTGTTTAATTAAAGAGCATCTGTTAGAACCTGTTTATTCTGGGAATATTATTAGCTATTAGAATAATAGGGGTAACAACAGTTACTGACTCAATTCGATATTATTCTGAGATCAAGGACATGTCACGTCCACAATCTGTTGATTCAACATATTTACTTTATTTTCGAATTTCTGCTGGATTTAGCTAAAACTGGGGAAAAACTGAAAGATGATGGTTTGATTTTTCTCTGATGATGACTCTTTTATAGGGTTGGTTGGGGTTACAATAATAATTAACCTGACATGTGTGTCTTTAAACCTTTAACACTGATAAATAAATCAGATAAGAATTTGCGTCCACGTTTTATGGAGAGAATTTGTATTTCAAGAGATCTGAAAAGAAATGTTGATGTTTTACGCAACTTCCAACCGTTTTATCAAAATCTACTTAAGCAACCAGATTAGAGTCTAAGTAACTAATAGGATAAAAAAAACAACAGGAAAAGGCTTTGGATGGGATGAAGGGATAAACCGTGAATATAGTGCTAACGACTTTAAATGTGTTCTTAGAAGGAGGCATAAACCTGTTTCCTGACAGCCATGGTTAGAATGTGATGTTCTTTGGCTTCTTTAGATCTAATTTTATTCCCTTTTTCTTTCTTTTTTTTGAGAGTCTTTTATATTAATGAGAATATACTAAATCCAATCCGCAGTAATAAATAATGAAGAGGATAATCTTCAACACATGCGCACGTTGTACTCTCGTTTTACAAGGAACCAAATCCACCAGCTCTCTAGGTTAGCTGTGAGCGGTCTTGTCCGGACCTCAGCTCTGTCTGCGGCTCTAATGAGGAGTTCTGCCGGTTAAAGGCCGGAGCCCGTCCTCTGTCAGAGCCGTGATGGATGGGGATCCTGGATCCTCCTGATAACCCCAGCCCCACAGCCGTCTGTCTCAGTCCTGACCCGCTGGCAGCGGGGTTTGATCTCTGCATCACGCAGAGTGGAGGAGAAGGAGCGTGGGGTTACATTCCACCGCTGGTTATTTATCACGCACTGGCCTGTAACCAGTGACCCTCCGTCCATGCTCTGCTTTGTTTTCGATGTGGAACTTTAAGGGGAATATTGGGATTGTATGGCTGACCCAACCATCGCCAGAGATCTGATGCATGTCTCCTTTCTTCTTTCTCGATGTATTTAGAGCTGATGGACGACATGGTCACAGAGGGCAGAGAATGCGTGAACTGCGGCTCCGTGTCCACGCCTCTGTGGCGCAGAGACGGCACCGGTCACTACCTGTGCAACGCTTGCGGCCTCTACCACAAGATGAACGGCATCAACCGGCCGCTCATCAAGCCCCAGAAACGGCTGGTAAGACTGCGGTGAAACAGCCTTTTTTACCCAGGGAAGCTGTGAGCTAGCTTTCATTATAACTTGGAAATCAGCCTGCAGGCTGCTGTGGATCATGGAAATAGCTCGGGCCCATTCATAGGCCCATTTCAAATCATCGTCCATGCAGCCTCTCCCGTGAAAATAAACCACAATGCAATAATATAAACCACTGAAGGTCACACTTCACATTTTTTACATTGCAGTGGCTTAATTACAAAGTGTAAAGTGGCATCTGAAATCATTTTATTTACATTGGGGGAAATATCAGGAGTAAATATTGTATTATTTCTTAGCATAAAGAGGAGGGGTGGATATATCAGGGGGTTTAGGGAAATGGGTGGGCCGATGAGGTATTAATACCTTTATTTTATACATTTGTATGTATATTATTATTTATTTTATTCATTTATTCAGCCAATTTATTAATGTATGTATGTATGTATGAATTTGTGTTCTATTAGCACATTGTCCAGATGTGTTTTTAATTGGTTCATTATTATGTGAACCAATTCAATTATGCTTGAAAAGTAATAAGTACATAAACAACGCTGAAAAATAATTAGAGGTATCTATTTACATAAATTTATCAAATTTCCTCATATGGGACAGCTGCTTTTAACCAAATATTGTTTTTGAAGTCATCTTAGGAGTTTGTCAATTCAGCCATCATTACCAGCAGCTGTATTTTATATGACAACTGATATAGTGTACTCCTCAAGTCAATTCAATATGAACTTGGTTATTAATAAATGTGTATTTAACTGCTCAAAAAATCCCAAAGAAGTAAAACTTGGAATGGCCAGGGTTTTGTAAATGAGGTCCAGTCTGTTTGCCGAGTGCGTGCCAAGGTTTCACTGCTGTGTTTTTCCCAGGAACTCTCCTCTCCGCAGCAATTGAGGCTGTGAACATTTTTCCCTGTTTTTATTTGTCCTGCACCGACCTTGCCCTTGATATGGGCCGCTTTTAGACAAGGTTCTTTGCAGACCCACAGCTTGTTGACTGCTAACTGCAAAATGAGTTCAGCACTAGAAGAAAAGAAAAAGACGGATTCATGTTTTTAGAAAATTGCCGTGAGAGAGGAGTCTGAGGCATACAGTATGCTGCGTGTGACTTCCCAGATAACCGAGCCTTTTCTATTTGTCCCCCCGCAGCAGAACACGTCCCGACGGGCCGGCCTGTGTTGCACCAACTGCCACACCAGCACCACCACGCTATGGAGACGCAACGCGGAAGGAGAGCCCGTCTGTAACGCCTGCGGCCTGTACATGAAGCTGCACGGGGTAGGTCACACCAACACTGGCACTCCTTTAATGAACCTGCTGCTGCATCAGGGAAGAGAGAATCTCACAGGGGGCATCCAGGTCACCGTGATCTGTAGGAGAAGGGGTCGTGTGGGTTGTCATAACACACTGCGTCTCCTGTTGTGTGAGGGAAGCCCAGCTCATGTGTTGCTGTACTCCCTCCAGGTGCCCAGGCCTCTGGCCATGAAGAAAGAAAGCATTCAGACCAGGAAGCGTAAACCCAAGATACCGAAGAATAAAACATCCACAGGTGGGCTTCATGCACAGCAAAAGGATGCACGATGATCGATCTGAGGAAATATTTTTTTTTATAAATAGTTGCAATATGATTAGCTTAAGTGATTGTCCTGTTTTATTTTTTTAGGATCCATCACCTCTGGCACCAGTTCCCCATCCTCCCTGTCAGTCTCTGAACACGCCTCCAACATTAAAAGTGAACCCAGCGTGGCCCCGTCACCCTATTTAGGGCAGACGATCATATCTGGCACTCAGGTAACCCTTCCTCCCATCACATTCTTCTGACACTCCATGCAGGAAGGAGTAAAGAAGCAGCACTAAAACATTTAAATGAATGGAAGAACTAGGATGATGGAAAAGAAAATCAAACAACTTATTAAAAAAAGACCTTTATCAGCGCTTCTTGCAGTTTTTGGCTGAATAATATTTACTGAAGTTCTTTGGGGCATATTTTATTCATAGTAATCTGAGACAGAATGCATGGCATCACCACCTTGTTAGGGCTTTGAAAGGATAGTTTTTCCAAACAGTTTGTGTGAAGAGGTGTGAACCGTAAACATTTTGTCACACGTAGGGAATATGACACTAAAGTGTCACAGGACTTTAACGGATAGTTATTCTACAATTTTCTGTAAATTTATTAACATTAATTATATCAGTATTAGTCCCCTAATCAGCTTGTTTTGGGTGTGCTGGGATAATTTCCTTGCAACAATGCATACATGACTGACAGCCTGCACAGAGGTTTATTCCACTCTTAGGGCAGAGTGGAGTAAAAAGCAGAGAGAAAAACAGCAACAAACTTAACAACAGTCTCTTCTGAACAACTAGACAGTTAATATCCACTCTTATAGTATTGCATACCATGAATGGAAACATTAGCGATCAGTTTTTCTAAATAGTCTGGCTAGGTGTTAGCCTTTAACCTCTCTGACAGTTTCTCCACTGTTCTACACTGATATCACACTACTATAAAAAAAAAAAAATGGAACTATCCACGACAATAATGGCACAGAACCCCTTTAGTTAAAAACTGCATGGGAAAACTGGCCAGTAGGCGAAGGCTTATCAGAGCAGTGAGAAACTCAGTGTGATATTTGCTGAATTTTAGGAAAGGATTTGTTGATTTAGTTTTTTTAACATTACTCAAGTTTCATTAAAGCTGCTGCCCGTTTTGATTGGCTTGCATGTTTTTTCTGGGCGACGAACTGGTTAGTCAGCTAGTGAAAAAATATTTGACTGTTCGGACGGACATGGAGTGCTGATGACTTAATTAAGGTTAATAAGGTGTGTTTTTCATGAATATTTTCTGATTTAGAGGTGGTCAAATATATATATATATATATATATATATATATATATATATATATATATGGTTATATATATATATAATAATATATATAATAATATATATTATTTAAACATGAATAATAAAAATTGGTCACTTTTTTTGAAATGACATGAAAGGCAATCAACTGATTTGACATAACTTTATCCTTTTTTATTAAATATTTTGGTCAACTGGAAACAAGCAAACAAAATAAAAAACGAGTGGTTCTCATTAGGAGGCGAGAAATGATCAGAAATCTGAAATCACAGAATTAATGTCACAATGAAATCCTGTACCTTCAAAGTTGTGGTGATTTTGAATAAAAGAAAATTGAACGTTTGAAATGATGATCCTCTAAATCCTACAGGCAAAAACAATTGTGTTCATAATAGTAATTTGCCATTAGACTCAAATCAACATGACCTCCTTTACACTTCTCCATTCACTCATGTTTATTGTAAAAAGATAGGCAGATCAAAACTATTTCAGGATATTTTACCTGAATATTTTTTACAAACTCTTAAAAAAATATTGTTCCCACATCTTGTTAGTCAACTGAATGTAAAGTTTTTTTATATCATTCTATAGTGCAAACTTTTAGTTTTGCTCAACCCTTTTAAGGTTGTGACATCATTTAAATCTATCAACCATGAGCATGTGAAGAGCATACCTCCTTTTCATACCTTTTTTGGATTCAGTTGCCAACAGTGTCTGACCTGCAGTCCAGCAGGGAGTAATAAAGTGCTGATTTTTTTCAACCATTTACACCAAATAAATGACTCTGCCAACTTAGCAACTTTATCGTCAACTTTTGCAGTCAGACCCCTTTAGCTACTCCTTTGCGAGACAAAAAAAAGAGCAAACAGTTTTTTCTGACCTTACTGAGGACTTTTGAAGACTGGCATGAAATCACAAATTGTTTTTGCTCTTCTCAGCAAGTAGCAGGTGCTGCTGTGGGTCCCTCCCCCGTCCCAAAGCACTCACAACCAACCCAGTCCCCACGCTGAAGTCTCTCCCTGCAATCAGAGGAGTAAATGTTCACCCCTCCGCCTCGAAGCTTCACATGAATTGTACATGAGTAAAGCCACAGCTGGCTGGATTGTTGGTGATTTAGGATCCTAAGTGGACAATAAGGTTAGAAACCAAACCAGATATTACAGAATAAAAAATAAAATAAAATAAGAAACATTCCCATCAGAGTGCTTCATTTGGCATCACTTTACACGTTCCACGTTTCCAGGAAATACGAAAACATAAACTGTTCCTCTGATTAATATGTTTTTATGACAGACATTATTTTTTTTAGTTAAGACATGATGCAGTAACATAAAGGTTTTTATTTGGATAAAAAAGGGCAGAAGCAGGATATTTTAGACACAACTCCAGTATGTCTCTTCTAAAACGTGTCTCTTGTCCAGTTACACACGTGGTAAGAGTTGCTTTTTCAGGATAATGCAAGTTCTCATTTTTCTCTTTCCTATTAGCAGACTGCCTCTCTGGTCAACAGCACCGGATCTGGACATGTGGACATTAAATACGAGGATTATCCTTTTACCCCAACGTCAATGGCTCCACAGAATTCCTGGTGCGCTTTGTCTCAAGCATGAGCATCCCATTAAATCTAACTTTCCTGAAAGGACAATGCTTCTCATCCTCCAACTTGCACTGACTCTGGAGCTGTGGAGAAATACGGATCAAATGGTCTGAATGGAAAGAAAAGACTACAGACAGGCTACCTACCACCAAGTAATCTTGGAATGTTATTTAGACACTGGATGTAAATGACCAGATCGATCTCACCAGGAGCGATTTTTAACAAGACGTTCAAGGTGCTGTATTAAAGGAGGGTGCACAATCTGCAGCAAACTTGTAAAGAACTATATATGAGCTATAAAAAAAAAAAACATACCGATGTCCCTCCACCAAGCTATGTCTTCTCAGTACATCAACATCAACTACCTATTTCTTAGAAAAAATGTTTTTGGAGAAACATTACACTAAAGAGTGCATCAATGCAAAGACTTGCAAGGGGAATATAAGAAGATAAGTATACAACAACCCAACTTCTAAATCATTTGTCATTTTTCTCTCTTTGTTGTTGCTTTCTGTCCCTCCACATTGCTTTTAAGAACAATTCCAACATGTTACTTCCGAGCAATCTAAAAAAATTGAACAGAAACTAACTCTTTATGGCTGTTAAGCATGTCTCATTACCAGTGTGTAGATGATTAACGTTTATAGGCACATTATTTATGTTGAGATAAAGACAGTTAAAAGTCATTGTGGACACTAAAACCAGCTGGTTGTAAACCACCGCTCACTGTTCTTCTCGTAGAGCGGCTGTTTGCTCCTGAGCTACAAGGCTCAGGTTGTTTTAGATTTGTTGTAACAAAACCACAGAAAAAAGAAACCAAGTCTTGTAAATGTCAAATGAAAATGTCCAACTATCAAAGGTTTACCATTTGACTGATTCAACATTTGACAGTGATAAAAGTGCAATGAGTTTTTTTTTAACTGAAGGTAAATAATGGGAGTGTGAAATTATTGTAATCATAATGTAATTATCTGAGTTTTGTTAATATGTAAGAGAATGTTGTGTGTGGATTTTCTGAAGACCTTTCTGTAGCTATTTTATTTTTTGATGCCATGTGAAAATTGTTCATGTTAATAAACATATATAATTTTATATAATTGATATACTGCCCCCTGTTTATCACTTCACAAATGTACACAGGTTTTAAGTGACTAAGTAAATTTTATTTATATGGCACCGTCAAGACCAAGACGTCGGGGGCAGTTCCCCTGGATTGGCAGACTGGGGTGGTGGTCCCCCTATTTAAAAAGGGGGACCGGAGGGTGTGTTCCAACTACAGAGGAATCACACTCTTAAGCCTCTCTGGTAAGGTCTATTCAGGGGTTCTGGAAAGGAGGGTCCGTCGGATAGTCGAATCTCGGATTCAGGAAGAGCAGTGTGGTTTTCGTCCTGGCCGTGGAACACTGGACCAGCTCTTTACCCTCAGCAGGATTCTTGAGGGGGCATGGGAGTTTGCCCAACCAGTCTACATGTGCTTTGTGGATCTGGAGAAGGCATTCGACCGTGTCCCCCGGGGGATCCTGTGGGGGGTACTCGTTTCCGGTGAGAGTTGGACTCTGCCAAGGTTGCCCTTTGTCACCGATTCTGTTCATAACTTTTATGGACAGAATTTCTAGGCGCAGCCAAGGTGTTGAGGGGATCCGTTTTGGTGGCCTTAGGATTGCGTCTCTGCTATTCGCGGATGACGTGGTCCTATTGGCTTCATCAGGGCGTGATCTACAGCTCTCACTGGAGCGGTTCGCAGCCGAGTGCGAAGCGGCCGGGATGAAAATCAGTGCCTCCAAATCCGAGACCATGGTCTTGAACCGGAAAAGGGTAGAGTGCCTTCTACAGGTTGGGGAGGATGTGCTGCCCCTAGTGGAGGAGTTCAAGTATCTTGGGGTCTTGTTCACGAATGAGGGGAAGATGGAGCGGGAGATCGACAGGCGGATTGGTGCAGCGTCTGCTGTGAAGCGGGCGCTGTACCGATCCGTTGTGGTGAAGAGAGAGCTGAGCCAAAAGGCGAAAATCTCGATTTACCGGTCGATCTACGTTCCTACCCTCATCTATGGTCACGAGCTTTGGGTCGTGACCGAAAGAACGAGGTCCCGGATACAAGCGGCTGAAATGAGTTTTCTCCGTAGTGTGTCTGGGCTCTCCCTTAGAGATAGGGTGAGGAGCTCAGTCATCCGGGGAGGACTCAGAGTAGAGCCGCTGCTCCTCCACGTCGAGAGGAGCCAGTTGAGGTGGCTCGGGCATCTGGTCAGGATGCCTCCTGGACGCCTCCCTGGAGAGGTGTTCCGGGCACGTCCCACCGGGAGGAGGCCCAGGGGAAGACCCAGGACACGCTGGAGGGACTATGTCTCCCGGCTGGCCTGGGAACGCCTTGGGATTCCTCCTGAGGAGCTGGCCCAAGTGGCTGGGGAGAGGGACGTCTGGGCCTCCCTACTGAAGCTGCTACCCCCGCGACCCGACCCCGGATAAGCGGAAGAAGACGGACGGACGGACGGGCACCGTCAAGATATATGAAAATCACAGTGATTCACAATAGACCTCATACAACCCAAGAATCAACAACACATGAAACAACTGGAAATTTTATGTAAAGCAGAATCTGAAAGATATTTTTAACTGACCTTTAAAAGAGACCACAAACTGCGAGTCTAAAGGAGGAGAGTTGCAGAGTCTGGGGGCCACTGAACAAAGGGCTCTGTCTCTTATTTGTTTTCAATGGAGCACCGTCAGCCGGCCCAGATCACAGGGCCTCAGGGACCTCCCAGGGGCTAATGGATGCACAAGTCTGCTGATGGTTGCTGTCAGTAAAGAGCTTTCCAAGTCAGCAAAAGAAACTGAAATCACATTGTGAAATTAACTAGAAGCCAGTGCAGTTGCATCAAGATCTGAATCAAGTGTAACAACACCAGGGTTTTGTCAGAGATCTGGCATTCTGAACAACTTTGAAAGAATCCTCCCTCAAAACCACTATTTTATCTCTATTTAAAATTAGTGTGTATTTTATTTTTGTCCTAGAAATATGTTACGCTCATCCTAGACATTTAAGCCCTAAACTTAGACTGTGAAAGCTAGCACTATTTGGCCTGTTTGATCAATCCCAGCTACATTTCAGCCTTATTTAGACATCAGTTGGCGCTGATGTGACGACCACAAAAGTGTCACATTTTGTGTTGATATAGAAAGAAAATATAATAGTAAAAAGAGAATAAGTCTGTTATTTTGAATACAAATTATTGTAATTTATTTTTGTAATGTCCACCCCATGCCAGCAGGGGGCGAGGGCGGGTTCTCGTCTAGGTGTCTTGCCTTGCGTTTTCCCTCATTGCTGCAAGATCCTCGATATTGACAGGCCGTGTCCTCATCCCTCTCCTGTTTTCAGGTTTGTAAATATGCAAATATGCTTTGAAATCAAATATGCTTTGAAATTAGGGATTAGCTATGTTGAAGTGTATTAGGGACGTTTGTGAACAGTTTTTATGTTGTAATTTTCGATCGAGCCTCATGTTGAATTTGTTAAAAGTAGGTTTGAAACATGGAGACGAAGATTAGCCGTTCAACAGGGTAGTGACTACGCACGACCTGCATGGTAGTATAAAACCCACTCGGTTTAATACATACACCTAAATGGGTAACCTCGATGTCTATTGTTTATTTTGCTGTCTGTAAGGTCCCCACCATTAGTTTAAATTGTGTTTTTGCTAAATGGGTAAATGAAGAAAAAAAAGGATGACTGTTAAAAACAAGTTTTGTCTACATTAAGCGTTTAGGTTTATGAGGGTAAAATGCAGTATTGTAATGATTAAAAACGAAGTAAATTACTTTGAGATGGAGTTTAAAAGTATCCTGAATATTATGCTGGTTAATAATACCATTGTCGATGTATTTAATTTTTGATAAATAGGTTAAAACATTAACCTATTTTGTTTTCAGGAATGTATCTGTAGCCAAGGTGCCGTTGTTTCAGTACCCGTTACACTGACACCAATTATTTCAACTTTTCTTTTTCAATAATATTTTCATATTGATTATTTTACATGTAATTTTGATTGGGGAGATGGTAAAATAGTGCATGACTTTTTCCGACATCCACTTTCTGAAATTAAATTCCTTTTAATGAGATCCCAGACGGAATCCAGGTGATTGTGTGTAAAACAGGTGCTCCTTTAATCATAAGCCTTTGGTGCAAAATACATCATCCAGTACTCCATTGTAAAAAGAAGAAAAAAGCTAACATTGTTTTCAGAAAAACACGTTTTTCTTCTTGCAAAGGTTCCCAAAACCTTTTCTCTACATAAACTGTTGCGGCAACAAACCCATGTGGCGCTGTGGCTACTTATCCCTGGACTGCTAAATACCCGAATCCTTTGTGCTGAGTTTTCAGGTCCTATATCTTCTACAGGTAAAACATGATAACATGAAGCAGGTTCATACAGTATATAGTGTTTACTTAATATTAACCAACAATTGTGAACAGCTATAAAGACATTTCTAAAAATCTGTCATATTAACCAACAAATCAGATATTTCTGTATATATGAACTTTTAACATGTTCAAACTTACATTAGTGATAAATGAAAAAAAGAACAAATCTTGGCTCCCATGGACAGAGTTAAAGGAGTTTTCTATTACCATGTGTCAAGTATAGTAGTATTACCTTCCAAACTTGTTTCCGTTGCATGCAGAGAGTCTGGCTGGATGTGAGGAATTCTCCTAAACATTTCCCATGATTTAAACAAAGACAAATTGTCTGTTTGTAAATATTTTTAGCAGAGAAAAATGCATAGTTTTGCATTGGATATAAGAGAAGTACTAACATTTATTCCTTTAGGATGAGGATGTTTTGAAAAATATGTCAGCAACAACCCAAAATAATTGCCATATCTGTCATTATGATAAACTGTTTTTTTTCTTTTATTTTAATAGTGTAACATTAAAAAACTGGTATTTGTGTTCAAGGTTTTCAAGCTCTCACCTGACTTTGCATAGAGAAAAAAATCCTAAACCATTTAAGATTCAAAAATGTTATTTGTGAGATGCATTGAGCTGAAATCTACTCCACAGTTAAAGGTGTTGTGAAGGGGAAAAAAATCATACTCATCAGACATGTAAGGAGTAATGCCTGACAAGGTGTCCTTTTCCAGAAATTAATGGACAAATCGGAAGCGCAACCTGTCCGACGCAAAGTGGTCTCACGCGCTGGTTCACGTCATTTGCATTGTTACATAATACACAGCACGTTAACATCATATCCAAAAGATATACATTTCAGATGTACATTTCAGCAAAACCTCAGGCTTCAGTTATCCTGTGAGAATGTGCCACTTAAAAGCAGAGGTACGGGGATAATTTGTTTATTACATGGGTTCTTCAGATAACGCTTACCCTGTGCGAATAGGGCTTCATAATGCCAAACCAGCCAGAGTTTCCATGCCGACTCCTGTTCGCCACCAAAAAACCCACCAATGAGCATCAAAACAGCACCATAGAGAAATGGAAAAAGGTGGTTGGTCTGATAATGCCCATTTTATTACAAATCAGGTGAATCCCAGCATGTGTGTTGTTTACTTGGGGAACCCAGGAAAGCACGATGAACAATGGGAAGAAGGTAGAGGCAGTGGGATGTTTTGGGACTTTATCTGGAGGTGACTCTTTTAGCAGGAACCTTTGTTCCCTACCTTTTGAGAAGAGTCCTGAGGGTCCCAAACTTTTTCTTTTACAGATGACAGGGCGACTGAGCTCATTTGGGACATTAAAGCACCAAAACAATTACGTACGCTTCCCCAGATTTGTGCCTTGAGACAATCCTGACTTTGTGTTCTGACATGCACTGGTAACTGTGAGACCTTATATAGACAGGTGTGTGCCTTCCCAAAAGCTGTCCAATCACCTAAATTTACCACAGGTGGTATTCAATTAAGCTGTGCAAACAGCTATTGGATGATCAGTGGAGGCTTGATGCACCTGAGTTCAAATTTGAGCTTCATGGGTAAGGCTGGTAATATTTATGTGTGATCAAGATGCATAGAAAACTGATTGTAATCTCTATGAATTTTATATCTTTAGGGATTAAGGGACATGCTGACAAACATAAAGTACCATAAATAAATAAATAAATAAATAAATAAATAAATATATATATATATATATATATATATATATATATATATATATATATATATATATATATATATATATAAAACTGGCGAGGCGCCGCCTCGCCAGTTTTATTATTATTATTATTATTATCTTTTTTTTTTTTTTTATGTTGGCGAGACGCTACCGCCGCCGCCTAGCCAAGCCGCAGCCGCCGCCTCGCCAAGCCGCAGCCGCGGCCGCCACCTCGCCGCGGCCGCCGCGGTAGCGTCTCGCCAACATAAAAAAAAAAAAAAAAAAAATAATAATAAAACTCGATATGCTTGCATGTTTATTTGACGTTAACACGCGGTTCTTTGTTGTTGCTTTCGCGCGTGCATATAGTGAATGGCAGGGAAAAAACACATAGAGTTCTCGCCGTAAAGCGAGACTTCTGTGTGTGCGAGCTGAGGGCTCTTGCATTGCAAGTGCGGTATTTCCCCCACAGACCCCCAGGGCGGCCGAGAAAACCTTTGTTCGACCTGGAATGACTCATTTAATCATCCAAAACGGTATGGAACACATTAATTAACTGAAAAATGTTGCATAGTATGCCTTTAACCACCCTAGTCAAGATGCATGCACTGCATCATAAATGCTACAAATGAGGTTTTGGATGTGCCTCATTAATTGGCATAGACTTGCACCCATATATTTGCCAATAGATGGATTTAAGCTCAGGTGTTCATTGCCATGCATACACATTTGTAAACTTACAAATGTTTGTGTGTACAAGCAAGGCGTGTTTTCCAGCCGGTTGCTTAAGTGGGCAGTGTCGACCAAAGGTTGACTTCCAACTCTTCTTTATGGCAGCCAGGTCCAAACTGGCCACACAACTGAGGGAAATACTGGCCTGTCAGCAACACAGCCGCTGCTTTACTGCCTCCATGGCGACATGTAGGCACCACTGCACCAACAACACTGCCCAGGTTTATGGCTGTTGGGCAAGATGTCTTATCTTTTGCTGGCTTAGACCCGCTGCACTGAGATGTGAACATGCAGAGGTACCTATTTAAAGGAATAAGAGGGAACTTAGATTTCTACAAGAACCAAGCAGTTTTTTTTTTTTAAATGTCCTGTTTTCTCAGGAGCAGTGCATTGTTGATATAGTATCAGGGATGTCATTTCTGACCCTTAAACTGTCAAAGTACTGGGAGAACTGTGCTTATTTTTAGTTCAGTCAGAAGTAAAATTCAACGTAAATGCCATTGTCAGACACCTCCTCAACACTAGCTTACCTCAACTCATTGACTGCTCATGCATAAAAGTAATAGACAACGTATACAGCATAAGTTTTACCGACACACCGTGTATTTCACCTTTCACCTTTCTCTGACATAAATTCCAGTCTCTACCCGCCAATGGCAAATGTAAAAACAACTTTAGAAAAATGCCAAAAGCTGGTCAGCACTTATTAGATAAGTTTCTGTGCTTTAAAATCACTAAAACCTTTAACGTTCTTTATTGAGAAGTCTATAAATAATTTTTAACATGCCATATTGATAAAGTGTAAATAAAAGTGATTTATTTAAGCCTTTACTTTGTTGTATTTTGAAAGATACCTGCCACGTTTCCTGCCCACTTCCTAATCAAATGGAAATCTCTTTAAAGGGGAAGTCCGGTCAACAAGGAAAAATCAGGGTATCATTAGCTATAACTAAAACTAATACATTTGTGGTTATTTAATGAACTTATCTTTAATCAATAAGAAAATAAAAACATAAATTGTCGTCTGAATCACTGTGTATGGGGGCTGACATGACTGCCCAAATATGGGCAGTAAGGGGCGTTTGACATCACATCCTGCGACGTGGAAGAGCGGAAGCGGCGACAGTATTTCTCTCCGCTTTCCATGCAAAGTCAATAGGAGCCGTTCTACACAGCTGCGATCATCAATAATTATTTCGGATTTCCAGAGGACTTCACCGCTGACATTCCCAAGAGCTATTGCTGAAGCAACAATGCCCACGTGCATGGCCATCGGATGTTCCAACACAACTGGTAAAAGAGGAAAAAACATTGCTTATTTCAACACAGTCACTTCAGCGATCTCTCCTCCGCTGTGTGTGTGTGTGTGTGTGTGTGTGTGTGTGTGTGTGTGTGTGTGTGTGTGTGTGTGTGTGTGTGTGTGTGTGTGCGCGCTCAGCTGCAGCGCCGGTGCAAAGCCGTGCTCAGCCCAGCATGTGCTGGAATGCTCTTATATTTTAATACTTATACTATAATAATCAGCTAACTTAAGTCACTTCAGCGATCTCTCCTCCGCTGTGTGTCTGTGTGTGTGTGTGTGCGCGCGCTCTGCTGCAAACTGAAACTGAAACCCCGTCTGTTAGATGCAAAGCCGTGCTGCGCGGAGCGCGCACACACACGCACACACACACACACACGCGTGTATAGATATATACTGTAGGACCCGACTGAGTTTGATCTTGGAAAATAGTGCGCCGTGACAAACAGAGCGTTGAAACTTGCTCAACAGCGGGTCCGCCGAGTGACGTAAAAAAATGGGAGGTGACAGTACTATTCTTGACCAAGATGGATTCCTCCACATAAACATGATTAAATGAGAATTATTATTAATTAAAAAAACTTATAATTTTTTGCACAGTATGTAGTAGTTTTATATTTAAAGTACTTTCAGCAGTTTGAATTCTGATTTTGACCGGACTTCTCCTTTAAGGCAGCCCCATGTAAATTTTAGCCAATAGGGGCGCTAGACCTGTAACTTCCAGGTTTAGCGCCCCCAAAGGCCACTGGCAACACTGCACTGTCACAGAATTAAACAGTCTCCCTCCATGTTTTAGAATCTGATAGCAGACCACTTTGGACCAGCAGATTGAGAAGTAATGGAGTTACTTGTAAAGAATAGGCCACATTCACATATGGAGCGCTAGCTGCTAGTGTGTGGATGTGAAGTGACTGTTTAGACTGCGGACGCTTTGAAAAATATCTGATACATATCAGAATTAGTATCACATATGGAAGTGGCACAGATGGGATTTTTTTTTTTTTGGGGGGGGGGGGAGGGAGGGATTCACGGCCATTCACACTGCTGTGAAAAGACGTATATTGGTCGCATATGGGCAAAAAGATTGGATTTGGGTCGCATTTCCCTGTAGTGTGAACGTAGCCTTTGTGACGAAACCAGATGAGTCAGACAGGAATCTAACACAGGAAGTGTGAAGTGGATCTGCTGATATTTCAAAATAAAGAAGGGAGGGAGGTGGGGCTGTCTGGATGCATGAACGGATCCAGTTTGGATGCACATTTTACAGTGAACAGACGGAGTGTGAAGCTGGCTTTAGGCTGGTTGTTCTGAGGCGAAGCCAGCTCTGTCTGTCCAAATGATGTTGATTTGTTTCACTTGGGACCCTGCCTGAGTTTAACAGCTGGTAAATTGTTTGATTAAGCCACTGGAGGTTCCCCAGATGATTATCAGTGCAGATAAACACTCCAAAAGTCACCAGCAGAAACCTCTTTTCAGGAAGGCTTATTGGATTAAAAAATGTTCAGGAGTGCAAAAGGGAAAATATCCTTATCCAGACTTAGACTTAGACTTAGACAACTTTATTTGTCATTTTGTATGCACAGAGTGCGTACAGAACGAAATTTCGTTTGCATACAGCTTGAAAAGTACAGTAAATTACAATAAATTACAGGATAAGGTGTAGCAGTGATTTAACAGTAAAACAATTGAAATGTAAACAGTGCAGGAGAAAGAGACAGTGTGCGATCACAGTTTACAGGTGAGTATTTTTAGAAGCCATTTGTATGTGCAGAAATGATTGTGCAAAGGGCATTTGTGCAAGAATGCATTTTAGAAACTGAGAGTTCGGTTTATAGCTTCAGCAGTTCAACAGTCTGATGGCAACAGGGAAAAAGCTTTTGCAGAACCTGGTGGACCTGCAGCGGATGCTGTGGAACCTCTTCCCAAAAGGTAGCAGAGAGAACAGTCCATGGTGGGGGTGTGAGGGGTCTTTTATAATGTTACAGGCTTGGGACACACAGCGCTGATCTGAAATGTCCTTAATGGAGGGAAGAAGGGCCCGATGATCCCTTCTGCTGTCCTCACCACTCTCCTCACGTTCTTCCAGTCGGAGGCACTGCAGCCTCCACACCACACAGAGAGACAGCTGGTCAGAATGCTCTCTATGGTGTTTCTGTAGAAAGTCTTGAGGATGGGTGGGGGCAGGTGGGCTCTCCTCATCCTTCGCAGGAAGTACAGTCTCTTCTGTGCCCTCTTCACCAGTGCCGTGGTGTTCACAGACCAGGTGAGATTGTCCGTGATGTGCACCCCCAGGAATTTGGTGCTGCTGACCACCTCCACAGCTGAGGTGTTGATGAGCAGTGGAGCGTGGTGAGGCTGGTTCTTCCTAAAGTCTACGATGATCCCCTTCGTCTTCTCCACATTCAGGATCAGGCTGTTGTCTCTGCACCAGCCCACCAGCTGCTCAACCTCCTCTCTGTAGTCCTGTTCGTTGGCGTCTCTGATCAGGCCCACCACCGTTGTGTTGTCTGCAAACTTCACGATGTGGTTGGTGGTGAACCTTGGGACGCAGTCATGAGTCATCAGGGTGAACAGCAGGGGGCTCAGGACGCAGCCCTGAGGGGAGCCCGTGCTGAGGGTGATGACATCAGAGGTGTTCTGTCCGACCCGGACTGACTGAGGTCTGTTGGTGAGGAAGTCTAGCAGCCAGTTGCGAAGAGATGTGCTGAAGCCCAGATGTTCCAGTTTTCCTACCAGGTGCTGTGGGATGATGGTGTTAAACGCTGAACTGAAGTCCAGGAACAGCATCCGCACGTGCGTGTTCTTCTCCTCCAGGTATGCCAGGCTCAGATGAAGAGCGGAGGAGATGGCGTCCTCAGTGGAGCGGTTCTGTCGGTAGGCAAACTGGAACGGGTCGTGTTGGGGGGAGACTGGAGACGATGTGTTCTTTTACCAATCTTTCAAAGCACTTCATCATGATGGGACACAGTGCAACAGGCCGGTAGTCGTTGAAACAGGTGACTTGAGGTTTCTTTGGCATTGGAATGATGGAGGCAGACTTGAAGCATGCTGGCACTGTGGCTTGATCCAGCGAGGTGTTAAAAATGTCTGTGAGAACACCAGCCAGCTAACCTGCACACTCCTTGAGCACCCACCCAGGTATGTTGTCCGGACCTGGGGCCTTCCGTGGGTTGACTCTCCTCAGAGTCTTCCACACGTCGGCTGTGTCAAGGCAGAGCACCTCCTCATCCTCATGGGGGGCAGCTTTCACTGCTGGATTGCTGTTTAGTGTCTCAAACCTCCCAAAGAAGTTATCCAATTAGACTATGTTGACAAAAACTCAAGTCATGCTCGACCTGTTGGTCAGACTGGCAACCTTCATACGATTTCTTTTGGACTGAAACTTACATATCTCTCTTCTTTGACACTGTTTTATTCTTGTTCTTTCCGTTCTTGTGCTTACTCAAATAGCCCAAACGTAGTTGCACAATAACCCAACTGGGTCAGAACTTTATTAATATCGGTGGGTAAACTACAAACAGCTCGGTCAGGATACCACTGCTCTCTGATCATTCCGACACAGTAACACGTTCGTGTGCAACCTTGTGTACACCTCGTTAAGGTGTCCGTCTTGTTAAAGTGCTCCTGACTTCCCATGTCTTGCTGCTACGTCTTGGGTTATCACTCAGGAGAGACAGGGTATGATGTGTTGGTATGAATGTCAAACCTGACATTTTAACCTGCTGTTAAAAAGCCATGATTAACTTTATCAAGGACTGAGAAAATCAATTGGAAGCCCTCCAATGTCATTAAACTCTTTAAAACACTTTAAACACGAGAATCATCATTGCAACTGCATCAAGATTTAAAATTGCTCTAAGACTTAAATTCAAAGTCATTCAAGAACAGCATTTTTCTTTAAAAGTATGAAACAACTGCTGAGAGCAATAAAATGCAAGACAGATGTCAAGCTGTAGCTTTTTCAGCTATTACACAGTCCTTCTGTGTATGAATGAGACAATCTACAAACCACCAGTTTTATCTATGCGTTTGTTAATATAAAAACAAATCACTTTATGCAAGCTTGAATAAGAACTGACAGTCTGAATAGACGTGGGGGAATACTGGAGGGTTAAGGTGTCCCATCTGTAGGTAGTCTAATGCTACACACCACTTCATGTTTTTACAGAAATCCCCAAAGACATACATTTCAGTTTGTAACTCATAGTATTTGAATAAGGAAAGTTTATTTTTGTAAGATATGTGCTAATAAAAAGAATAATGTAACATTTCCACCCCTTCAAATATTAGTTTCAGTTACACATGATGTAGCAGTACATTTGCCACCTCTGAAGGGGATTTCTCAAAGCCCACCTTTGGATTTTCCTGCCGCACACATGTACTTTAATTTACTATTGTTAGGTTAAGTAAGCTAATATATTCATTTGAAGTGACAGTCAGTGCTGACGGAGAAACCTTGGGTTTGATTTAGACTTACGGCATCAAGGCTGGGGTCAGACCAATGTCAAGGCTATGATGGCTGCATTTCTGTAGAGATTTTTAAGGTTGTGTTTCGACCCCCCCATCCCACCCCTATAGCCTGTCTCATCTGTCAAATGGCAGGTTTCCCTTTCAGTGTGAGCTCTGTGTGTTTCTGAGAACTCTACTCCCCCTTCATTTATGTTTTCAGCTGCCCTAGCTGTGAAAATGATATGAAATGTTGCCATTAGCTTATGCAGTATTATGACTCAGTTCATTGGCAGACATGGTGTTAAAGGCCACATCAGTCCAGCGACATTATCAGCCAACCATATTGAGAAATGGGCTTTTTATTCTTTGTCTGTTGCTGCAGGCTTTTTCAGAACTGTGCCTATTCAATTACAGGCTCTAGGAAAACAGGACATTTCCTTATAGGCTGTGATTATTTAGGGTTACTGTGTGTATGTTCTCATACACACATTATTCAACAAATTTCAGCCTTTAAATCAGAACTTCCTTGTGCTGTCTTCGCTGTGATTTGCCTCAAGGTTCTATTTTTCACTTAGTGTGACAGGAACAAAACTGTGTGTACATGACTCTTGCATCCTGTATATTTTAAAAATTAAGAGCGATGCCTCCCCTGGGTTGTATATTGTCGTAAATAACAGGGGGAAATGATAGTTTGACCTCCAGTTGATTTTGTGAGTTTGCTTAGGAAAGAAATTAACAGTCTTACTTTTAAGGTTTTGTTGTAATGGACCAGGAAAAGACAAGACTATGAACCACCTATAAAAAGAGGGAAATGTGTATTTTATTCACTGCATGTCATCCAGGGCTTCTCTTCTGTCTGATTGGTTATTTTTCTACATGATAGACAGAATACAATCAGTCAGCCAATAACAAGATACCCCTGGTGTGTTGTGTGTAATGTACCAATGCCTGCTGCTTTAAGATCCCTGTCACCAAACATCAGGCAAAGAATAAAAGGGACAAGATAATTGATTTGCAAAAGTTTGCGATGAACAACAAGACCACCGGAAAGTTTGGTAAGTACTGTTGATGCAATTATTCAGAAATGGAAGAAATGACCATGAGTCATTCTTGTTCTGCATGTTCTCCATGAAAGATTATCCTCAATAGGATGGAGATTATGACCATGAGAAGCAAGCTGGGACCACAGTTTGTGTGTCTGTGGAGTGATATTATTATTAATATTATATTTTTATTTTTATTTTTTATTTTATTTTTTTCACAGATCAAAATAGAAACTCAGAATACATCAATAAAAAAAAAAATGTGATGGAGTGTGACAGAAACCCCATAGGGCTTATACCAAAGGTCACACCCCTAAAACATCAGGCAGCTCACATTATGAAAGTCCTTTCATTCAAGAAAGAAAACAGAAAAGACATGTACAGTAACATTATTTTTACATTTTAGCTTCCAGATTTCAGGGAGTCAATATTTGTAAAATCCTACATCACTGTCTTTTTTGGATAACAGTATTTTTTCCAAAGACTTTCTACCATTTATTTCTGAAGATTCCAAATATTTTCCATATTCATTCCATAGTTTTGCACCACGATGCCGAAAAGAAAATTGCACTTGAGTTTTAATACTTAATGGTAAATGAAAAGACAAAGCTTGTCTAGTATTATAAGAATGCACTTGGCAGTTCTTAACAAAATAATTCTTGAAACTGTCAGGAGACTGACCTTGTTTTATCATAAAAACAAAGGTACATGTTTGATAAATATTAATTTCATAAATATTCAACAGCTGTAATTTGGAGAAAAGAGGAGCACTAGCTGCATCAACTTTAGAAAATGTTGCTAAGCGAACAAAAGCTTTTTGTAAAAGTAGTATTTTTTTAAGATAACTAGGAAATGTACTTGCCCAAACAATATTATAGTATGACAGGTATGGATAGATTAATGAATAATATAAAGTTAACATCACTTTATTGTGAACAAAATTTCTAATCCTTCTCAAAATACCTAGAGATTTAGTGATTTTTTTGCAGACTGTACCAATTTGTTCTCTCCATAGGAGTTTGTCGTCAAGTTGAACACCCAAAAAACGAACAGTGGAAACTTTATCAAGTTGTTGGTTTTGAATACAAATTCTTATTTCATCAAATGTATAATTTCTGTGCCCAGCAAAACCATGAAATTACATTTTTTCACATTCAAAGATAACTTATTGGCTTGGAACCAGGTTGAAAATTGGGCTAGATCTCTATTCAATTTCTCTTTAATAGTAGTCAAGTCTTTGTGAGAGATTAGAAAATTAGTATCATCTGCAAACAAAATAGGTATTGTAGAACTTATGACATTAGCAAGATCATTAATATAAACTAAAAACAATAAAGGTCCTAGGATGGAGCCCTGCGGTATTCTAAATTGTATTGAATTTTGCTTTGAATCAAGACCATTCATTGATACATACTGATATCTATTTTTTAAATAACTAGTTAACCATTTATGAACAAAACCTTGAAACCCATATTTAAATAAACTTTTTCAGTAAGATTTCATGATGAACAGCATCAAATGCTTTAGAGCAGGGGTGTCAAACATACGGCCCGCGGGCCGGTTCCGGCCCGCCGAACAGTTTACATCTCCACTGAAACAATCCCAGATGGATGTGTGGAGCTGTGGGGAACTTGGCAGAATTACATCCATCTGACAAGAGTCAACTTAAAAATATGCTGTGGTCATAGACCAAATCTGTGTACTCTGGGATTAACTTGACCAACTGTCTTCTAAAATGAAATGTTGACAACATCCTCACCGTCAAGCATGGAAGTGGAAATATTATGGTTAAGGCCTGTCTTAAGGGTACAGTATAACTTTCACAATCCATACCTCATGAGGGTGAAGGTCAGAATGTAGATGGACCGGTAAATCGACAGCCTTCCCTTTTGGCTCAGCTCTTTGGTATGGATCAAGGAATAGAATGGTATGGATGAGGTATGGATCATGACCGGAAGAACAAGATCCCAGATACAAAAATGAGCTTCCTCCAGAGAATGGCCAGGTTCAGCCTATGAGATCGGGTGAGGAGCTCTGTTATCTGGGGGGGGGGGGGGAGGGGGGGGGCTCAAAGTAGAGCAACTGCTTCTCCGCATTGAAAGAATCCAGCTGAGGTGGTTTGGGCATCTGATCAGGATGCCCCTTGTGCACCTCCTTTTGGGGATTTTCCCGGCTTGTCTCACTGTGAGGAGACCCTGGGGAAGACCCAAAACTCGCTGGAGGGACTATAAATCCTGTCTGGCCTGGGAACACCTTTGTTGTCCCCCAGAATGAGCTGGAGGATGTTGCTGGGAAGAGGGATGCCTGGGTTTCTCTACTAGACCTGTTGCTACCATGAACTAATCTTAGTTAAGTGGAAGACAGTGGATTGAGAGGCGATGTGATGTGAGCAAGAAGGTTCTTAATCAAAGACCCTCTTTGCTTGGTCAGAACACTGAAGCTGGGTCATAGATGGGTCTTGTATGACAAACACTGCTAAGATAACACTGGTCTTGCTAAAAAAGAAACACTTCAATTTCATGATTAGCTGCAGTCTCATAACCTGTATATCTGTAAAGGCCACTAAAGCTTTGAGTTGCCAAGCAACAGCCAAGTTTCTGTCAAGAGCAATGGATCAGAATCATCTCCTCCTAGTATTGATCAGTTGTTGTGAGTTGAATTGGTGATGCTCACCCTTTGTCATGATTTCCTACACGTAATGAAGTAAAACAAAAAAGAAGCCATTTTATCCCCCCAAAATTGTACTGTTTGGCCTGATATACAGAAAGCTGATAGACATATTTCAGATCAACCTCCAGGTTGAAGGTAAGTAACCTTAGTCTTAGCAAGTTAATGCTGACTAGGGAAGGTATAACGAAAACCTATTTGCTAAATTAAAAAACTAGAAGTAGCAACTGTTTTAGTTTATAAGTTCCATGTTTTCGAAATACTTAGTTCAAATAAATTATAGTTAAAGAAGGGACAGCTTTGGTGGCCAAAGCCTGTTT
Organism: Fundulus diaphanus; assembly: GCA_037039145.1. Lineage (NCBI taxonomy): Eukaryota > Metazoa > Chordata > Actinopteri > Cyprinodontiformes > Fundulidae > Fundulus > Fundulus diaphanus. Next base: position 7,275,368 of record CM073129.1, on the reverse strand, counting down.
AGGATAGATAAAAAAACTGTAGCTTGGTGCAACTCTGTATTTCACATAATGACAATGTTTTGTTGTGGTCTAGCACATGTGTCACATGATGGGGACTGTAATCCATAGATGTGAAATGAAATTTGAGAAAACAAGAAATTTAAAACGCTGAAATTGTTTGCAAGCAAAATCAAATAGACTAAAGTTTCCTATTACATTGTGCTTTTTCAGTCCTAAAAGGTCTAAATCTGTATAGCTGACCTTTGAGTCATCTCAGAGTCTAACTATTCAATCTCCATGAGCACACACATATATGTTATGTTGTCAAGAAGGGATAAAGGCAGACGCTTGGGGGAGGGGGGATTTGATTTGTTTCACCTTTGTAACTCCCCATTCACTTGTGATTTACGGCACTGGTCACTGATGAGCTCTGTTGCAGAGGCACATCTGGTTCTAGTAATCAACGACTATTTAACAATTACTTTAAACAACATGACACCTATAACTCTGAGCTGAGTCATATTGGCATGTTATCCTCAAATTATAGCAACTAAGTGTGTGAGTATGAGTCATCAGCAATTTGAAAGTCAAAGAATAAGCAGGACAAAGGTTGCAATACAGCAAAGCCTCCATAAACCAAAGTGCATCCAACCGTAGGAGAGGTGAACAGGTGGAAAACACAGCAGGCCTTCGTGAGCAAAGTTTTCGTCGTAATCTAAGAACGCTATCTATGATGAAGGATGTGCATAATGTCATCCTGCTATCGGCAAAAGATTTCTCCAGTGAACTTTTCAAAAAATAATTGATGGATTGACATCTTAAAGTACAGATATAACCGCATTTGTTCTTGCATCTTGGAATTGTCATCATGTTACCATTTGCTGTTATGATGTCTAATTAGTGCATTGGAGTTGTGGAGGTGTCTGTTTTAACACCATTGTTCTCTGCTCTGAGGTGATGACAGCATTGTTTCACAACATGCTTCTCATTCCTCACCTCTATGTGTCCCCTCCGTGTCCCCCCTATTAACCTTTGGGTCAAGAAAAGAATGGTTCAGCCAAATTCAGCCATTTTTAGATGCAGTATCTAACATGATGGCTGTTGTTAATCTGCTAAATTATCAGACAACATTTGATGTATGTATGTTTTACTTAAATTAGGAAAATTAAAATCAAAAGTTACTCAGAATAATAAACTTAATGGCACACCATTTTCATTGTTTTTCTGTCTTTACGAGGCCACCTCCAGGGCTTATTAGCTCTGGTGCAGCTAAGAGTTTGTACGGAGAGAACACCTGTTTGTTTTGTAAGCTTGCAGCGATGAAAACAGAACATGAAATCTGTGAGAGTACACAAAAAGCGACAAAAATAAGAGATTGGACCTGTTGCCAGTTGCCACCCAAGCATGGATCCATCTTCAATAGAAACGTATAGAGAATATTAGTTCAAAATACCAGTGCATCATGTGTCTCTTAGTTCAGAGGAACCCTAAAAACACAAAGCCTTTATAGGAAAATCAAAAGGTCCTTCTTAGTGTGTCTCTGCTGTTAAATTCCTGTTTCATATTAGGCAGCCCTTCAGGAAGCTAGCACATCAAGATGTTTGCTATTCTTGTTTCTTTTAATTAAACAGATGCGTTTTTTTCCTAGGATTATGACATGTCACTTCATTGAGTGTGCTGCTGATATCACTAAATGTCTCTTATCTTTTTATGCTTGTGAAGGACGATCCCCGATGATAGCAGGCAATAATATCAAAGTAGACATGTTGAAGTTGTTGTGACTTATGAACTGCTTACGTTTACTGCATCTGTTTCTTTACCTGAATACTACTCTTACCAATAAGTTTAAAGTGTGTACCGGAAAAATCAGTATTTGTAAAGTCAAATTACCCTGCCCTTCACTCTCTTCCAACATCATAAAACTGACCGGAACACCCATCAGCACCAAGGCACAAAACGTAGGGCAAGGGTTAAGTAGTAACAATAACGGGGAAATTAGGTTAGAAAATCTTCAAGCAAGACAAATGCTAGTGACAACCGCACAGCTACAAAGGACGCAACGACTCAGCCAGATTCATGAAAAGAAGTTTCAACCAGTTCTGTTCTGTAAATATCTGATGCCCGCACCAGTTCAGCCTTTTGTTTGCAGTCTGTCTTGTTGCTAGCTCTAAACTGGATATGAAAACAAATTCCTTGAAAGAGCAAGTAATCATAGGCTAGCACCAGAACAAGAAAGCGCTTCCTTTAATTTCATCAGCATATACAAAGACCCATGTGCCCCAGTAAAGTCAAATGCAAACAAATATCAGATAGTTTGGCCCAAGCTAAATATAACTGAATAGGCCAACCCCACTAGAACGACAGGTTATTTGAGGGACAAGCCACTTCAGCCATACATGCTTCATTCATGCTTTTATCTAGAGTCAACAACACTCACCCTGCCCAACAGTAATGCAGCAGAAACTCAGCAGCAGAGAGCTTACACTCTGGTAAATGTTTCATAATACGTCTGGAACCGTGTTCCCGGGATATCTGTGTAGAGTGGCAAATAATGAACTCACTGAGCTGACAAACACAAAGCAGTATTTATTTTCTCCAGGTTTGATTCACACAATATATTGATATTATTAGCTCTCAGCCACGACTGGAATCTATTCCCAGAATTATTCTTCCATTTTTAGGTGGAAAAACACAAAATACAACAACAGGACAGAGGCAGAACAGGGCCTAAAATAAGAAGCAAAACAAGGGAGTGATGGATTACACGGAGACAAACAAGAACGATGACTTCCGCGACCATGAGTTTGATTGTTTCCTAGGGAAAAAAGTAAGGGAACAGGAAGCTGGAAGGAGCGGGATACAAAATTTAGCCCTGAAAGGCAATTAATAGAGAATCCCTTAACTACTCATGCAGTACACACAGCTCACGAGTTGTGTATTCTGTTTCTTTGTTTGTTTGTTTTTGTTTTTTGCTAGTGTTACTCTGTATTGTGCCTTAAAAACTACTTGGACCCTTTAAACATTTTAATTCTTGTCATGTATGAAGACTTCCATTCATTTGGGGTTTCATGTGACAGACCAACGCAGATATTTTTATTTTTTTTATAGAAATAAATTTTATGATAATGATGGATAATTAGATTTTTACAAATATAATATGAAAAGTGTGATGTGCAAATATATTTAGTCCCTTTGACTCTGATAATCTTTGGTAAAATGCTAAATAACTTCTACTTGTATAGCGCTTTATCAAGTCTGACGACCCCAAAGCGCTTTACACTACAATCAGTCATTCACCCATTCACACCCTGGTGGTAGTGAGCTAGGCTAGTAGCCACAGCTGCCCTGGGGCAGACTGACAGAAGCGAGGCTGCTATACAGGTCAGCAGGAAATTTTGGAGAAGTTTCGAGTAAAACTGGTTAATGAGACAATACACAAAATTTCTGGACATCATTTGGACATGAAAACAGTACCACAAACTACAAACCTTACCTTTTAAATAGGTTTCTGTTTCAAAACACCTGACTCTAATATTAGCTCAGTAGCAGAGCTCTGCAGAGTTTGGCTGCATGCGAGTGAGCCACACTAGGCGTGTAGTGCAAGGGACACATCACAAAGTTGCAGGACATCAGACCTCAAGGATTTGAGTTTAGGACAAGTGGTATAGAGAAACAAACTACTGAACTGGCAAGAGATTGGGTGGATGGACGAACGGATTATACAACAATAAAACACCTGAAAATTGTTTATTTTGTTTTTTATATGCCTGCAGACATTTAAGAATAAAACGTAACTTTGGAGTTGTTTTAATATTTAGACAATTAAGTGTACCAGATGCAGCATAAAAATGCAGCTGCTGGGAATTCCCCTGCAGTCAGAGGACCTTTGACAGTACTAGCGTGTTGTCACATCTCATGCTGCAGAGTGTATTTTATACAGCATCAGAGATTTTTACATTCAGCTTGATACTGTGTTATGTAAGTGATTTGGTTAAATGCAGAGCGAGCTACATAACTTATTGTTGTTCAAAAATGCTTACGTTGACACAAAGTTTTGGTTCAGTCCACATTTCTTTCTCCATTGTAGCTGCATGAAAAACCTTAATGATCTCAAAAGGCAGAGTTCATTGATAGCTGGAAGTTCTGTGTTGATTTGATGTCACTTTTTAAAGATCAGTTCAATTGTATATAGCGGCAGTTCGCAGCATGTCATCTCAAGGCACTTTAGAAAGTCAAATTCAATCAAATCATCCAGACAATTTAGTCAAAAAGTTTCCTATCTAAGAAAATCCAGTCTTGACGAGCATAGAGCCACGGTGACAGTCGTCTGCATTGTTGATGGCTTTGCAGCAATCCCTCATGCTGAGCATGCATGAAGTGACAGTGGAGAGGAAAATTCCCTTTTAACAAGAAAAACCTCCAGCAGATCCAGGCTCAGTGTGAACGGTCATCTGCCTCGACCGACTGTGGGTTAGAGAAGAGCAGAGACACAAAGAGCACACATTGATCTGGAATCTTTTCTATGTTAGAGAGGGTAATAGCAGATCACAAATAACAGAAGGTCAGACCAGGTGTACCGACTATGAAGTAAAGAAGACAGAACAAAAAGTTAAAAGTTAAAATAACAACAAACAATGCAAAATGGAGAACCGTAGGAGAACTAAGCAAAAAGTGAGAAAATAGATCTTGATGTCCTCCAGCTGCTTAAGCCTATTGCAGCATAACTACAGAGATAGCTCAGGATAACCTAAGCCACTCTTATTATAGGCTGCACTACAGAATGTTGCATTGTGCACCTAGTTCTGCGAAAAAGAATATTCTGCATGCATTTATGTGTATTAAAAAAAACATTTGTTTGGTACATGTAGCAACAGTACTGACAGGGCTGTGCTGTTTGTTTTTTATAGGTGTATCGTTACACACATAATGGGGTATGGCAACATATTTTCCTGGCAATTTGGATAATTTTTGATCAGATTTCATGTACATGTTTACAGTGTATGAATCTATGTCTATATATACATAGCAGAGGATGCAATGTGATTTAAAGCTAGATTTCTGATCAGGCCCCCTATTTTACAGGCATCACCGGTTTTTATATCTCTGACCTTAAAGTCTGAAATTCCGTGTGTAAGTGAAGTTGTGCGTTTTGGACCTGCTATCTGTAATGGTGGGAGTAAAGCAAAAAGAGATCACTCTCACTCCATATGTGTGAACTTGTAATGCAGGGTGAGTGTTTGTTCATGTATCTGTGTGTGTGGAGGGGCTTCTCCATTCGTCACTGGCCCAGGGTGGAGAGGAGACTACTCGGAGCCCAGAAAGCTGGGGTCAAGTCCGGGCTTACTCAACCCCCGCAGAACCCCCCCCCCCCCCCCCCCCCCCCCCCATTCCTCTCACCATCAGCCCTCAGATGATTATGTGTTGGGAGTAGGGGGAAAATGCAAGGAGCAGGCATGAAATGAAATGGGTGAAGGGGACAGATGATGAGATATATGAACTGAGAGGGAGCAATAAAGAACCTGGACTTGTAGAGGATTGAGAAATGGAAGGTTAAAGGATAATTCTTGGTGAAAGGAGCCGATAAATGGGGAGTCGAAAAGATAGATGTAAAGACCGACTGATTGATGAAAAATCAGAAAGAAGGAGGAAAAAGGGTCAGACTCAGGTGAACATGACAACAATTTCCACATCATTTGGGATATTATTATATTGTTTACTTACTACAGAGTCAACAATTCTCCGCAAGCTACTGTTCACTGTTGCCACATGCTTGTCCAGGAGGAGTAAATGCTGCAAATCAGTGACTTGATGCAATTAGGCTGTTCGTGAATTATGTCAAATTGCTACATTTAGACCAGCATAGTGCGCATGCACCTCGGCCATTTTAGATTCAGAAAAACTTTCATCAGTAATGCTTGAATAGTTTACTTTTATGAGTCAAATAGTGGTCAGATTTGTCCTTAATATTGCCTCAACAGACATATTATGGTAAGGAAACACTGCTTTGTTGGCGTCTGCCAGATATGATGATTGTGACCATATGAAGGGAGTGTTTTCATTAATTTCCTTAAACCCCCATGTAATGCTGAGAAATGTCAATGTTGGATATGAGCTTGTGACCGAGAGGACTTTATTGTGGAAACTCTGACCAAAGACACCTATATGTGCTCTCTACATTTTGTCGGTGGTAAGGAGCCTACTATTGGATGTCCAGACCTAATACCAGCGACTGCAACGGAATGAAAACGTCCCCATAACCATGACATTCCTCCTCATCATGATTGTGAACGCACCACACAATGCACACTGGTGCTGAAACAGTTTACAAAACGGGCTTGTGGTCTTTTTTGAATGTAAGCAGGGATGTTTATGTGTGTATGTGAGCTGTTGCCTTGTCTGCTTATTATAAGCAACTCTGGGCTTGTTTCTCTCTAAAGTTGAATTTAATTACACCTAGTACCAAGTAAATTGATCTTCTTCTTCAAATATCATCATGTGTTCTTTCCCATCAGTAGCTGCCAGGTCTGACTGCAGAGAAGCTGGTGCACCCTGGATTTTTGTGACATTGATGATAGTGTTTATCAAAAAGTGGTATCAAACACATGACAGAGCAGTAAAACAACAATTCTTGTTCTAAAGAAATACCCTGTGAGGAGATTTCCTGTTTTCTACATTTGGAGAAATTATTCCGCACAAGTCAACAAAAAAACACACTAGCAAACTATCACAACCTAGTGTTTGCTGCAGTAAACTGTGTACCACAATAGTCAACATGTAGTCAACATGAGCATAAAAATATAATGTAGATATATTACGTCAACAAAATGCAACAGTTTAAGGATGTGGATACTGAGAAGCATCTTAAGGCTCATATTGAGTCTGTTCCATTGCATGGTGGTGGAGTAAGCATCAAATAATGTGATATGTGGTGGGCAAGGAGGAAAAAACGTCTATTAGCTGTCACATTGACAGCTCGCCACAATGCTCAAAGTTTACTGTACTGTAATCTCCTATTTACCATTTTTTCTCAAAAACAGTAGAAAAGAGAGTTGCAAAACACTTTGGAAAAACAATACGAATATTGACCGGTCTCAGTCTAGTTTTCAAAAGAAAAGTCGCTTGTCACATCATGATACCAGCTGAAGGGGTTTATAGTTATGGACATGCTTAATATAAGATGCATTTGACACTGTGGTTTATTAAATTTAGATTATAAGCCTGGATGTACATGTTTAATGGAGGTCAGTTCTGAGCTGTACTTCAAATAGTTTTGCTGCCTAGACCCTGTCTCCAAGCACATCCCAGGTCCTCACTTATTCATCTTGGTCAGTCAGATTCTTCCTCACTTTTTCCTGGAGGAAAGAGGCTGCTGCAAAAGTGCACACAGTCATTCTTAGACTTCTTTGTTTCCCAGTTCGACTGTAGTTTGGTTCAGTGGACTTTTTGCCTTTTCTCCATTTTTCCTGAGTGGGTAAAAGACACGTGAGTTGGAGAAAACAGCAAAGGACAAACAGCTTGCTTCTGTCTGTGAGAGAGCATGAGGTGCAGAGTGATGGGTGCCAGGTACGGCCATCCAGAGCGGGTGTCACTGCTGTTCTCAGAGCACCACCTCGGAGTCGATGTCAGGGTGGCGTCTGCGATGGCCAGAGGAGACTCCAGTGGTCTGCTGGTATTTTTAACACACACACACGCACATGCAAACACACAATCACCTTCTGCTTGGCCTGCAGGTCAGTGACTCACCAGAAAGCTTTGCCTGAACTGTAGGTTTTCTTTCCACCGATAACTCATGAAAAAGGGCTACTCCTCTCTCCAAATGGCAATAAAACATACAGTCCATTTACTGCTTTGTGTTTCTTCGAATTACAGGAAATAAGTTTAGCAATAAACAAAGGTGCTTCAAAATACATAACTTATTTACCATTTTCCATATAAACAAGAAAAGACTTACAAGTCAGACATTTCACAAGATCTTAAAAGGTTTTCTCCATCTCCACATCCACAATTAAATTATTAAAATAAATCTATATAGAGTGTTGGATGCTTACCATTTCTGAGTGTAACAACAATTTGTGACAAGGAAAAAGAACATGCAAAGTTTTGTGTAGTGTAAAACTTAACACTGCTCATCATCCTGAACATAGCATATACACAGTAAAACAGGGTGATGGCAGCATCATGCAGTGTATTTTTTTTTTTAAACCAAGGATGAGGAAACTGAAAATAGAGACAATAATACAGGGCAACGCTGACAAAAAACCTGTTAAAGGCAGCAAAAACTTGAGGCTGGGGAAGTGGTTCATCTTCCATCAAGCCAACACTAAACATAAAGGCAGCGTTACAATCGAATGATCCAAGTCCAAACAGATTCATTGTTCAATTGAGAATCCATGTCAAGACTTGAAAGTTGATGTTCACAGATGTTCTCGATAAATATTTAAATAAATAAAAACTATTAGAACAAATCAAAGTACTTCGACAAATTTGTTCAATCACATAAAATCCTCAAAAATACATTAAAGAGTTGTTGGTTGTAACATCATCTGTTGTGGAAAGGTTGAATGGGTACAAACATCTTTGCACTGTATGCACTCATGCAAACCCAACGTAAACAGCAGCAACCTTTGTTAAAAGACATTAAGGCCCAGAATAAAAGCTACGCTATGCTCTCCCAAAGCACATGAATGAATTAGTGGAATTCTACACTTCTACGCAGCACATGAACGCTTTGTAGAAGCAATCATATGCTTTTCGGGAAGTGGATAGAGTTTTATAGGTATGCATAAGGCGAGGTATTTAACTGAATATTCTTGGGTTCTCTGAAGCTTTGAAGATACCAGTGGAGTTAAGCTGAGTGTTCTTCAAGTCAGCACCCCTGACAGGCACTGCGTTTGATCTCCTGACCAAACTCCAGTTAGTGAAGTCATCCCTTCTATCACCCCCAATTCTGTTTAAGCGGCGCACTAAAAAATGATCATCATGACTTTCGTAAAGCCCGGTCTCATCCTTCTCTATTATCTCTGTCTTAGTTTTGTCTTTGTACTGTTTGCTGTCAGAGCAGCCTTATTTATGCTGCTCCTTAAGGTAGACATCAGTCATTTTATTGGTCTCATTTGATTACTCTGCTTCTCAGTCTGCTCATATGTCTTCCTCTTCATTTCTCTCCACCATACTCTCAGGAATGAACTACTTTTGTCATTCGTCTAATATGAGCCCCTGTGAGTCTATTTTCTCCGTCACTTCAACCTTCATCGGTTCCTCTCCTCCCCACCTTTTGCTGACTGCCTCGCTCCGTTCATCTGTCTCCCTCATTTGGAGCTGTCCATCTTTGCTTTCTGTTTCATCTGTTTCTAAGTGAAGCTTGTGAAAAGTGCACTCTGGATAACCCACTGAAACGCCTCCCCTCTGTTTCCTGTGGTGGGATGCACCCTATTTATTTCGTTGATTTTCCTGAGCGAAAGAATGCACAGACCAAAGACTGACTGTCTGCAGAGGATTTATCCAAGTCGAGCCACTGCGTCACTCAGAGAGGGAGTGAAACACACTCTATAAACTCAGAGCCTGTTCAAAGCCATCAAGCATTGTCTGAATGGTTTTGGTTTTTGTCTTCAAAATTAAAGAAAGAACTAGAAAAAAGAACATACATTTAACACTTGTTTTATATTCATGAATTCCTATGAATCTTCTCATTCAAATGTATAGTTGTTGTTTTTTTTTAAGCAGTGCTCTGTTGTTTTCTACGGTGGCCCTGAAGTGCAAACCACAACTACAAATCTAAAAGCACTACTACATTAAGGAAAACACAACAACATTAAGCAAAGCGCAACAACATTAAGGAAAACGCAACAACATTAAGGAAAACACAACAACATTAAGGAAAACGCAACAACATTAAGGAAAACACAACAACATTAAGCAAAGCGCAACAACATTAAGGAAAACGCAACAACATTAAGGAAAACACAACAACATTAAGCAAAGCGCAACAACATTAAGGAAAACGCAACAACATTAAGGAAAACGCAACAACATTAAGGAAAACATAACAACATTTAGCAAAGCGCAACAACATTAAGGAAAACGCAACAACATTATGGAAAACGCAACAACATTATGGAAAGCGCAACAACATTAAGCAAAGCGCAACAACATTAAGGAAAATACAACAACATTAAGCAAAGCGCAACAACATTAAGGAAAATACAACAACATTAAGCAAAGCGCAACAACATTAAGGAAAACGCAACAACATTAAGGAAAACACAACATTAAGCAAAGCGCAACAACATTAAGGAAAGCGCAACAACATTAAGGAAAGCGCAACAACATTTACAAAACGGAAGAGGTAAGAAATCGCTGATTGGACTACAGCTGGTTTTTACATTTGAACCGGAAGTTATTCTGGTTTTAATGTGTTTTTTTAAAACATGAATGTTCTCGGTGATCTAAACTGTAAAATGCAGTCTAAAACGCAGCTTAGTCTGTTTATAAGTTTAGTTTTTATTAATTCTGCTTTTTTTTTAACTACGTGTGCTGTGTTTTTGTGCCTCAACGCTCTAACTGGTCTGCTCCTCTCCCCTCCCTTCCCTCGGACCCAGGGGCTTTTATCAGCGGCCAGCCTTATCACTACGTTTAATGTCTTTCCACTCCTACCAAAATGTCCCAATTAAAATCAATAGTATAGTCAGTAGCTGTGTTTCATGCTCTTCTCTTTTTAACGACACAGAACCAGTGGCGCTTCGGTGGGCGTGCTGCCTTGGCTTGTATTCAGGTGCGCAAAATTAAGTTACATGCAATTAAGGTGTGCACTTTTAAGGGTGATTTCAATAAGCTTGTAGCGTAAGGGGCTTCAGTTCAGATCCATTAGAGGAGAGGAGCAGACCAGTTACAGCGTTGAGGCACAGAAACACAGCACACGTAATTAAAAAAAGCAGAATTAATAAAAACTAAACTTATAAACAGACTAAGCGGCGTTTTAGACTGCATTTTACGGTTTAGATCACCGAGAACATTCATATTTTTAAAAAACACATTAAAGCCAGAATAACTTCTGGTTCAAAAGTAAAAACGAGCTGTAGTCCAATCAGCGATATCTTAGGTCTCCCACTGGGACGTTCCTCTTCCGTTTTGTAAATGTTGTTGCGCTTTGCTTAATGTTGTTGTGTTTTCCTTAATGTTGTTGCGTTTTCCTTAATGTTGTTGTGTTTTCCTTAATGTTGTTGCGCTTTCCTTAATGTTGTTGCGTTTTCCTTAATGTTGTTGCGCTTTGCTTAATGTTGTTGCACTTTCCTTAATGTTGTTGCGCTTTCCTTAATGTTGTTGCGTTTTCCTTAATGTTGTTGCGTTTTCCTTAATGTTGTTGCGCTTTGCTTAATGTTGTTGCGTTTTCCTTAATGTTGTTGTGTTTTCCTTAATGTTGTTGCGCTTTCCTTAATGTTGTTGCGCTTTCCTTAATGTTGTTGCGCTTTCCTTAATGTTGTGTTTTCCTTAATGTTGTTGCGTTTTCCTTAATGTTGTTGCGCTTTGCTAAATGTTGTTATGTTTTCCTTAATGTTGTTGCGTTTTCCTTAATGTTGTTGCGTTTTCCTTAATGTTGTTGCGCTTTGCTTAATGTTGTTGTGTTTTCCTTAATGTTGTTGCATTTTCCTTAATGTTGTTGCGCTTTGCTTAATGTTGTTGTGTTTTCCTTAATGTTGTTGCGTTTTCCTTAATGTTGTTGTGTTTTCCTTAATGTTGTTGCGTTTTCCTTAATGTTGTTGCGCTTTGCTTAATGTTGTTGTGTTTTCCTTAATGTAGTAGTGCTTTTAGATTTGTAGTTGTGGTTTGCACTTCAGGGCCACCGTAGGTTTTAGCCAATGAAAACAACTCAAATTAAAAAAAATTATATCCTCAAGATATAAAACTAAATTAGTAAATTTCATAAACCCTTACTGTTAAATAAGTTGCTGTTTTCTCAACAAAAAACATTTGTCTTCTCTAAGGCCATAATGGTTGACAATGCAGGTTGTACTGAGCTGCCAGATCAGCTCATCTGGAAAGATCAGTTTCCTTCTTCGCGACTTCGTTGCTGTTTACAGACTTTTTCCGGTGTTATTAGAGGCCCACGTGAATATCATTCTTGATATTCTTATTGACTAACAGGTGTTGCCATGGGCTCCTTCCCCACTCCTAAACACTCACAGGCAGCCTTTCAACAGGCCCTTCCAGCTGGAGTCAGAGTCACTCTCTCCCTGTCCAGACTGCTAATGAACCATGGATGTGCAAAGCCACTGCTAAATGATCACAATGCAGTCAGAGTGAGATGTAAAATCAAATATTCTTTGCACTACAATAAATCACTTCATTTCTATTGTTTTTTCCCAGCCAACATAGATTCTTACTTGATATAGAGTTTATACAAGAAAGGTAAAAATGGTGATGATTTATTGCTGAAGTGTTTAGATTTGTAAGAGGACAATATAGCTAAAAACAAAACCAGACTAAAAACAAAATATTAATCTGATTAAAACTAAATCCGATAAAAGTTGAAACAAATCCCAAGCCACAGTAAAGAAGGATAGTTAGAACTGGGTAAAGATTAAACAAAATTTGATGAAAGACAGTTACTTTGTCCTTCTAAGGATACCCGGAGCTTTTTTTACTCCCTCATGGTCACTCACACTATGCTATTCATCAATCTCACAACGTCAATTACAAAAATTAGGTTAAGATGTCCTTTCTAGTTTTTATAGGACAGGAGAGCTACTTACCTTCTTGAAGATTTGGCAACAGTAGGAACAAGTTCAATATGACCACAAGACCAGAAAGATCAGAAAATCCAGAAGTTTAATAAACTCCTTGCTGACTTAGAGCATACTGATGAGTCACAGCTAATAGATGCAACCCGCATCCTTAAACAATGTAAATTTAGCATAGGAACACATTTGGCTGAGAAATCAGTGACAAACTTAACTGCCTCTAGTTAAAGTGTAGACCTTATAAAGCACCAGAACAGACACAGAAACTGGTATTCAGACATGTCTTTGCACTTTTAAAAGGTTTATTTAAAATAATAAATGGAGCCTTGGTGCAGGCAAAAACTGACAGCTCATGGGCAGACGCTCTGAGGTGATTCTGGGCAGGAGCCACGGCATTGTTGCTGACAGATCCCAAGGGCTTGACAAAGTTTGAGGTTGAGGTAAAGTCCTGGTCGATATCCAAAAAACAGAATGCTGATTAAATGTCCGACAGCGGCAAGACAAGGAATCCTGAACTTGATTGTGATCATAACTTGGCAAGGCTGACAATGAACGCTGGACACCTACCCACTGAATGGCTTTCAGTAATCTGGCAACACCTGTCTGTGAAGCCTCCATGTACATAAAGGCACAGAAACAGATGCAGGTGGTTTAGCTGATTTTGCCGCAGCAGCAGAGATAACTGGTGCGTGGAATCATCTAATTACTGTGTACAGTAGGTGGAGGAGAGTGAGGAAGAATGACAGACAGCCGAGGCCAGAGTCATAACAGACCTTTAATGTCTGCTTGGTTAAGGTGAGTGCTTTATCTTGACAGCCTGTTTTATCTGTCTGAGACTCTTTCTACAGCCCTTTATTAGTAATGCACTGATGAAACTTCCAACACTTTTAAACTATGTTTGTGGAAGCATTTGCCATGCACAGTAGAAAACAGAAACAGTGACCGACAGGAAATAGTTTCAAGTACTGTAAGAATACAGGCTGGCTAATCTTTAGCTGGTAATTTTGCTAAAGTTTGTGTTTTATAGCTTCATATTAGAGTTGAACGTAAGGGCTTTAACATTCCCCTTAGTATTCAAGCACCTAAAAACGCCAAGAAAACATACCTGAATTAAATTAGATGCAGTTATCAACTCTTTGGAGCACATCCAGAAGCTTTACTGGATTATGTAGCTGTAATTGGAGTGCTAAAGGAATTGACTCAATTGTCAAATTAGGCATTAGATAAAATTCCTACCTAGTTCAATTTTGATAACAATAGCACCAAAACTGACTGTTCTGGAAAGGTTTCTCTGGGAGTATGTCCATGTGATTTCTGTGGCGGCCATTTGGAGTTTCAAAAATGGTCGCTATAGAAAACACCTCTGAATATGAACATCAAAAAGATGTAATTCCTGAATCCTTCATCATAGTCATACAGCAAACTATAAGTCCAAAAAGTGGCAATAAAATGTCTTATACCACTTTGCACGGGTAAGCTAGGCACCTCTCTAACGTCCTTGTGCATGCACACACACAGGTAAACATAAAAACTTCCCTCCATGTGCCTAAATACATATTTATTTTCCTATCTTAAAATAGCATTAATTGCTAAACAACATATAAGCAAACCAAAGCACTACGGTATTTCTTGGACTATAAGGCACACTTAAAATCCTTAAATCTTCTCAAAGATTGATGGTGCGCCTTATAATCCGGTGTGCCATATATTTGATTAAAGTTGTGTCTACAAAAAATGTGAAAATACGACTTAGGAAAGCAACAAAGTCGCTCCGCTCAATGGATATTCGGAGCATTACGGTAAACTGTGTCACTACCTGATCGGATACCTGAGCAGTCTATAAGACTGCCTCACTGTAATATTGAAACAGAAGTGCATTCTTGTAAAGGCCCCCACATACTCGGCTGTACATCACTCCATGGAGGTCTACGCATACTCGAGGCGTACTCAAGGTGGACTCTGCACGAACTCCGCGCATAAAGGTAAATGTCACACTATAAACTTCTTGGAGGCAAGAAGTCTTTACATCGAACTGTTTTATATGTGATGAGCTTGATACACTGAGCTGCTCCAAGCAGGCGGTCGCAAGGACGCGCGGCATCATAGTCCCTCTCTGTTCGCACTGACAGGTGGGAGCCTGCTGGAAAAGAAACGGCTCTAAGTGCTCAGCTAGCTACTCACACATGTTACCATCCATTCCGCCGCTTTGTCCCACTGGAGGAAAGTCTGGGAATTGTAGGAATTTGCCACAAGAAATGTAGGCAACAGTACGCTCGACTATGAAGGGTAAAACGTCGGCGCGGAGTTCGCCAAGCTCACAGTATGCACACAGCACACCCGAATATGTGGGAGCCTTTAGGCGCCCGGAGTACGCCCTAGCAACAATAAACTTAGTAAGTTAATTCAAAATAAAAGTTACGTTTATTTTGGCCTTATGTTACAAACAGGGTAGTGTAGTCCAGCTACTCTGTCCTCCTGACAGACGGATAGCTCTCTCTCTCTCAGGAGAGACCTGTGTACGTGAAGGGACGGAGTGATATTACACACTTGGGAACAATATTTAGTGCACCTTATAATCCAGTGCACCTTACATGTGGACAAAGACGCACAAAGACACGTTAATTCAATGTGCGCTTTATAATCTTGTGCGCCTTATTGTCCAAAAAATATAGTGCATAAAAGTTTCTACTTACTGGCCAAGGATAAAAACATCTCCTTTAAAGTCTTCTTTCAACATATCAGCAAAAAATGAGAGCCTGGTTTGGTCTGGTGCTTTTCTGGAAAGCAGTTATCCCTTCTCTACCTGCCTCATCAGGACTACAGCTACACTAAATAAAACCTTCTGCCATTATTTGTTTGTTATGCACCAAGGGAGAAGAAAAAACACATTGCCTACAGTAATTTTTTTTTAAGCCAGTATTGATTTTGACTCCACATTTAGCACGCAGCTATAACAGGATTTTCATTAGCTACATGGCTGTAGCATCAGATTTAGCTTCAGAGCTGTATGCATGAGAGTAGGTGGGACTTGTATCACATGAGACAATACAGGGTGAATATGACTGGATCTGGATAGACTGTAGGTTGATGCAGTTAGTCAAAATAGTTGTTAATCAAATGAAGAAAAACTGGCGATAATTTTGGTTTAATGATGTTAGGAATTATCATTTGTTTAAAATGGTGGTGTTCTGAAATCAAACTGATGTACTTCCGGCCCCTCCGCAAGTCGTTGAACCTTTAAGTGGCTAATGTATCTAGACTGCATCTGATCATCTGTGGTTCAAAATGTAAAATATGCTAAGTGATGAAACCTGGCTGGATAATTCATAAACAGACTCTTTCACACACAGCTTAATATTTCGCAAACTTTTGGAAAAGACAAAAAGAAGCATGTTAAATTCATCATGACCACCTTTGAATTAGGCAAGCACAAATACAACAATAAATGGACTAGGCCAACATGACCAGGACTATTTCACGCTGAGTATAGATTCTTTAAAAAACACTGCTTGTGATTTTTAAACATTTACTTTATTTGTAAAAACAAACAAAAAAAAAGATAGGGTTTTTTTCACCAAAGTATGTGTAGATGTTAGCACAGCAACCACACTTGGGTCCGGACCATAAAATCGCACAAGACCATTTGGAGGAGGTAGTCTTGGTGTGGTTCCAAACAAACTCTAGAGCAGTTCGTCTATGATGTCAATCAGATCCGACCTCGATCCCAAACAGCTGTAAGATGTTCTCTGCAAGCTTGAGCCAAATGCCTTCCCATAGCCAAGTTTGGGTTTCATTATTTGATGTGGTAGATTAAACAAACTAATGCCGAAGCATCTTTTTTATAAAGCATAAAATCCATACAACTTTTAAGACATCTTCTCAACATTGTTCAGTATATTCATTATATAAATGTATCTGAAATAGTACTAAAAAAAGTACTAGTAATGATATGATTACATTCTCAGTGTTTTCTACTAGCTCAGAACACAGCATAAGCTTCTTGTATTTGTGTACATTTAGTACTCCTGACCTGGACAAATGACCAGTAAACAGAGCAAACATTTTCACCTGGTTTGTAGTAACATGTTTTGGCTTGCTTTGAGTTTTCTGTCAATGAAAAGAAATTAAATCACCTGAAAAAGTTTCAACTTAACAAATTTATCAACTGATTTGAACCAAAGTGTGGCCTTAGCTTTCAAAACATATAGACATATATATAAGTCTTGCAATGGGTGCATTGTTACTCTTCTGGTTGTTGAATAAAAAAAAAAAAACGTTTGCGTGTATATCTCCTGCCTCTTTGTCATCCATCCATCCATCCATACATCTTCTTCTGCTTATCCGGGGTCGGGCTGCGGGGGTAGCAGCCTTAGTAGCTAGGCCCAAACTTCCATCTCCTGAGCCACTTGGGCCAGCTCCAGGGTCGAGAAACATAGACCCAGGGTGTCCTGTGTCTTCCTCTGGGTCTCCTCCCAGTGGGACGTGCCCAGAACACCTCACCAGAGAGACGTCTAGGAGGCATCCTAACCAGATGCCCAAGCCACCTCAACTGGCTCCTCTCAAAGCGGAGAAGCAGCATCTCTATTCGGAGTCTGAGCTTCTCACCCTAGCTCTAAGGGAGAGCCCAAACACCCTATGGAGAAAACTAATTTTTGGCCTTTTGTATCCGTGCTCTCGTTCTTGACCCAAATCTCAGGACCATAGATGAGGATGGTAAATCGAGAGCTTTGCCTTTTGACTCAGCTCTCTCTTCACCACAACAGACTGTCATGGTTTTAAGGTGTTTGGCCCACATGCAGACACTGACGGAACACAGGAACAGTTTCTAAGATGTTTATTTAAGGCTCAAAGGAAAAAGCACACGTTATGTGCAACAGGCGAGGTCGGAACGTCAGAGCGGGGATGACTGCGGGAAGAAAGGGGATTAATTAATACGCCAGAGCAAAATCTGAGCAGGCAGGGATTCAGGGAGCTGGTCTTCAATGCACGGAACCAACACAGGTGAGCAAATCCAAAAACACGACGAACTGGAGAAGACAGGAGACAAAGTTAGATCCAAAACGGGGATTTCAAAAACTCACAGGTACGAAGTTCGGGTGACAGGTCTTTGGCCTAGGCATACCACAACGAGGTAACACTCTGGCGTCTTACAGCTGTTTGCACACTCCTTTTAAGCCAGAGAAGACAGTCCCAATGAACCACGCCCACCCGTCAACTACAGCCACCTGTGGAGCAGAATTAGTAGAGCACGGAACCACAGAATCCTGACACAGACTGGTACAGGCGCCACTTCACTGCAGACGCAGCACCAATCGGCCTATCGATCTCTTGTTCCATCTTTCCCTCGTTCATGTACAAGACCCCGAGATAATTAAACTCCTCCACTTGGGGCAGGACATCCTCCCTGACATCCTCCTGCCTCTTTCTCTATTTCATTATTTTCTCTAAAAGTTTTATTTACGGAATGAACATATTAAGGCCATATTGTGGTCTCTAAGCAAATATCTTTGCCTCATTTGCTTTGCAGATCAAAAGGATTTTATATATCTAATTTAGAAACATGATCTTGTTTTAAAGAGAGATCTAAAGTTGTAGAAAAACATCCTTTGCCTTGGAAAAATAAAAAAGCAGACACTACAGTTAATCTGTGATTAATTTTGATGCAATTTTTAAGTATAGACACATTTTATTCTATCCATTTCCTTTGAAGAAGTTTTAAATTAAAAAAAAACTTTAACTTTCCAGTCTCGATCATTGTGAAAGATCTTTTTCGACCCACATTAAAGGAGCTATAAGTAATACTGACCCCTTTTGGCTCAAATTGGTACAGCAGCTGGCCAATCACAACAATCTAATATGCCGTTTTTAAACGGTGTGTCTCTTTTGTGAATTTGACTTACTCAAGATAGGTATATCATGTCGTATTCTGTTCTATTTCTGGTCTGCACCTCTTAGTGGCTTCCATGTTAGCAGGCTTCTGCTCTTTTGCCAAGATAAAATACCAAATACTGCACTTTGTTTTGGGAACCCTTGGAAATCTCATAAGATTGGCTGAGGAACCAGGAAGTAAACACGGGCTGCAGAC
Source organism: Fundulus diaphanus (assembly GCA_037039145.1). Lineage (NCBI taxonomy): Eukaryota > Metazoa > Chordata > Actinopteri > Cyprinodontiformes > Fundulidae > Fundulus > Fundulus diaphanus. The sequence goes on along the minus strand of CM073129.1, from coordinate 7,256,567 downwards.
TGCACTGAAGAAGTTCCGGGCCATCCCTCTAGGTTTGAAAGGAAAAAAACGTGACTCAGACATTGTTGATGGAGAGGATCTGTTGTTTATAGGGAATGTTACTTCCACCCCAGGTGACAAATGAGAATGATTTACGTTGATTTTACAATAAATAACTTACTTATTCCTCCTTTAACTCAGTGTAACCCCTTGTGGGAGACATCTGCATTGACATCTTTAGTATTTTCTCGATACCACTAGTTGAATAATTATGCTGTATGTAGCCTGCCATGTTTCAACAAAAATTTTACGAAATAAAGAAACTCAAAGTTAAGAGAAGAAACATTCTGAAGAAAGCCTCTTACACAGAATGTCTGTCAGCTACCCAAAAAAAAAACCTGAATTCAGATTTACTCAGCTGTGCCTCTGTACCCGAGGCCAGTCAACAAAGCCCACACATTCAGTCACAGTGGATAATGATCCACTCAGTGGGATGGTAGCTGGGTTAAGGACCATAAAACAAACACAAAGGAACCCATACAATATCACCTTGTTTGTAGGTCATCCATATCTGTTCTTCCATTTCTGTTCTTTTTTTTTGAGCTATAGAAACATTCTGTAGAACCTTAAAAAACACATACTGAAACAGAACCATAAACTGTGTTCTCATATTTTTATAAATAATCTTGTGTAGTATTTAAAGCCCTTACAGACACACCCCTTCCCTCAACTAGCAACTAGCAGAGTAAGAAAGGCTGATTACTGCATTCTTCTCATACAAGAGCTCAACCTTCAGATAGCTGTCTTTACAGCAGTCTGCAGAAGTGGTCTGAATGCAAAGATAAAATAAATACTCGCAGCCAGCTCGGCCAGAACAGGAAACAGTGTGATCAAACCAATGGCCCATTTATGTGTAAGTGTGTCTCATGATCAGTAAAACTTTACTGGCAATGTCAGAAAAGAGAGGGCACGAAGAAACAGTCTTCTTCAGGCTTCAAACTGAGGCAGTTGTTATTTACTTTATTTCTTTCAGCTTTGTTAGTACCACTGTCTTTTCTAGTTAGCTTGACTTATTTGAAGAGAAAAAAACATTTACACGGTTAATGATTAAGGAATAAATAAATGTGATTTTCTTTGAACAATGAAAAAAATAATCTGTAAGACAATATCGTTAATTTGCTATGTCATTGATATATATTCTGTTTTCTGTTAATTTAGGGAAATATTTTACCTACATAAAATATAAGGCCTAACCAACCTAGATCAAAATAAAACTTTAACAGCAATTTAAAATAGAATATTTGTTACTGTGAAATTATGTGGATTCTGCCTGTTTTGACTTGTCCCTGTCGGACTCTCCTGTTGGCCTCTGATTCTGGACACTGAACCTGCTGATCGCCTTCTGACCAAGCCTAACCACTTAGTCAACGGGTCCTCCTGTCATTTTCCTAACCATGAGCCTTGGTTTAATCCTCCTGAAGTGTTTAAAGAAGAACCTGAACAGTGGCACTCCTTTCTGACTCAGTGTGAGATCCATTTCCAGTTACAACTGTCCCCCTTTCCCACAGAACGTTCAAGAATAGCATTCGTCATTTGTCTGCTAATTGTTGGGGTACAGCCGAGTGGTGGCGTAATTCTTCTATTTGTGATTCCTATGCTTTCTAAGTCATTAACCTGAGTTTTGACCCAATTCTCCCTGAAAGAGAGGCTGCCAGAGGATTATTGTCTATTAAGCAAAGAGGCAGATCTGTAACTGGCTATATTACCGATTTCCATACACTCACTGCTGACAGTAGAGGGTAGGACGCATCTACTGAGCCAAAGCAGACACAAATCCTACCCCAACCCCCCACCCCGACTCAAGCATTCCAGCTACCATTAAAACCGTTCTCATTCTGTGTCAATATTCATTGACTCAGGTACTGACACAGAGTTAATGGAAGAACAGGAACAAGAGTTTGGGTGTCTGATTTGTTCCTGCCTCCATTAACTGCAAGGTTTTGGCTTTACTCAGGTGCTCAATTATTCTTTCTCAGAGACTGAACCTGTTCACCTGTCTCCAGTGGGCAACCATCATGAGACCTTCACCATCATTACGTCACTTCAGCTACCTATTATGTTGGGGCTACATGGCTTAAGAAGCACAATCCCCATATAGATTGGCAAACTAAGGATATTCTAGGCTGGTCAGTTGAGTGTTTATCCTCCTGCTTGTCTGAAGCTATTTCTCCTGTTTTTTCTGAGGCTGTTATGGAGGAGACCTATCTTGATCTGCCAAAGGTTCCTGCGGTTTATAATGTTCAACAAGCATACTGTACAACCTCCCCATCCCTATTAGGCCATGAAAACGTGTGTGGAGGAATTATTAAAAGTAGTCATTATTCACGCCTCATCCTCTCCTGCAAGGCTGGGTTATTCTTTGTTAGCAAGAAGGATGGTTCGCTATGTCCCTGCATCAACTATAGGGGTTTAAAGGCCATTACAGTGAAAAATTGTTATCCTCTGCCACTCATGGACTTGGCTTTTGACCTTATCCAGGGTGCCAATATTTTCCCTAGGTTGGGTCTCTACACCACCTACCATCTGGTCTGGTCTGTATTAGGGAGGGAGATAAATGAAAGACTGCATTTAATACCTATACAAGCCATTACGAACACCTGGGGATGCTTTTTGGGGTCAGTAACACCCCTGTGGTTTTTCAGGCATTGGTCAATGGCGTATTCAGTGACATGGTTGGACAGTTTGTTTATGTTTACCTCGACGACATCCTCATCTTTTCCAGAGATCTTCAGTACCACAGGAACCATTTCAGGTGAATACTTCTAACCTGACTCCGCCAGATGGATTTGCTCCGCATATCCATCTGGAAACCTTCCGTTGAAGTAATTTTGGGAAGGGGCGAAAATACTGGTTAGCTGATTGGCCTATGTTGGTGATAGACGGGCCAAATAAACCAATCAGATCAACGAAGCATATGACGTACTAACAAAGCGACGACGAAAACACAACCACAAGCCAGGCTACTCTTGCTGCTGCAGGTAAAGGCTCGTTAGCTCAAAAAAGCCTCCAGAGCAGTGTTTTGCTCTTCTTTCAGTGAAGAAATACTCTGTAATTCCGATAAAACTTGCTCGATAGCCACGCTAACGCTAGTTTCATCGGCTGAAGCCGCCATGTTCTTTAGACTGAACTGTCGCACTTCTTGTTGCGTCACACCTCAACCCGCCTCAAAGCCAAAGCTGACTGGACGTTCGTTTGGTGAACTGCTCCAAATTTTCTTTAACGGAAAGTAGCCAGACTGATCTGCGAGTGAAACCTTGAAAACTCGCGAGATCAGGATGGTCTCACGAGGCTAGCATACTTCTCCACCTCCTCCAGAACAATGTGTTTGTCAAGGCAGAAAAGAGCGAGTCCCACCAAACCACTACATATTTATGGGTTTTTATCATCTCCCCTAACCAGATCTCCATGGATCCCTCTGAGATCTCTGCTGTACGAGACTGGCCCACTCCTTCAGATCACAAACAGGTCAAGAGGTGTCTGGGATTTGTTAATTTCTACCAGAGATTTATCATAAACTTTATTCAGGGTGGTGCACTAGAGGTTGAGGTTTACTGCTCAGCAATGAACTGTATTTGAAAAATACACCCACAAAAGATTCTTTAAATAAAAAACAAAAAAGGAATGGGAATACCGGAAAAAAAATCAAAAGTTAGAAGCAAGAGAGAACAGATGTGATAGTTACTTTTATTTTGTAATTTGTTTCTTCTGTATACACTTTTTTCCCGCAATTTTGATAGGGCAGGGCCTCAGTGCTCCCAACTGACAGGCCACCTCTATTCAAATTTCAAGTTGATTCTAAAGTCAAGACATGCAAGGACAGAGTTAAACCCCAAGTCCTAAATTTTGAATTTTGTAAACAGGTAACTTGACCAAAAGCATTGATTAATAACGCAGTAATAATAGTTTCCAAAACTTATTAATGAACTATTTTGATAAAGTTTTAAAGTAAAGTGACTTACAAGTCTTCATGATTGAACTAGTTCATTAGCTCATCATTAGTCACTTCATGACTTATTGTGATTTATGTAACTTTTGCAAATTGCAATTAATTTATTTTGAACACCTCGTCACTTGTGCAAGCAAAAACAAATTTTGTGAAGAATTGTTTTCTCTAACTGGTATTCAATAACACCCCTCTGCCTTTCATGCTCCTTCTCTGAGTTGAAAAAAAATACTCTAGAATCTAGGCATTCTGGGTGATTGAAGAAATTAAATTAGATTATTTTTAAATTAGGTATATTCAAGAAACTAATTGCACACTGTTTCAAATACCAATTACTGTGGAGTGTGAGATGCCGATTATTTTCGAATCATAAGGGTCAAATTCAAATGAACTCACTGGACTGTTGTCATGTGGTGACAGAGATATGAAGTTGTGTGTCTTCACCATAAGAGATGTTGTGGTATTCTATAATCTGAGCAAAGGGAAAGTGGCCTGAAAAAAGATAATTGAGGAACCCCACAACTGTTAGCTTTTTTGTATGTATATATACATACACACGTTCTTAGCTGTAAAGTGTGTGTGTGTGTGTGTGTGTGTGTGTGTGTGTGTGTGTGTGTGTGTTGAGATTCCTTGTGGCTAGCTCATTGTTCTGGCCCTGTAAGACAAAGGGTTAAGTAAATGTTTGGGGAAGATAAGACCACTCACCCTGGCAGGCAGGAGCCCCTGCTACCCATGGGGATCCAGCGCAAAGACATCACACACACACACACACACACACACGCATACGCACTCACTGTATGCGTATTCACACAATGACTTTCTATTAAAATCATCTTTCCCCCCTTTCTCATTGAACTGGTGTTTTTTTCTTAAACCAGTAAAACACTGAAAGGTTGTTGTCAATTTTGTCATCAGGTTTTAACATGTTTAAACTTTGTGAAAGTGTTGGATGGTAGAAATAAGTTAATCTGCATGCCTTGTGCTTTAGTTACTTCTTTCAATGCCACAGTATGATTTTTTTTTGGTGTGTGCTCTCAGAGAGCTTAGAGCCACATAACGGCCAAAAAGAAATGTCTACAAGGATGGTTTGGACTTACTAACAATACTATTTATTGGTGTTTTGGGTGTAAAATCAGTTTTAAATGTGTTCAATTAGCTTTTTCTGTGCTACCATCATAAACGTAGGTGTTTTCTAAATTCAATTCAATTCAAGGGAAATTAAATATTGATGTAACTAATTTTGTCAAGGAGTTAATATTGACGGTGATGGCTGTGGGCGGAAAAGATCTCCTGTAGCTGTTCGTTTTACAACCAATCTGAAGAAGCCTTTAACTGATGAGACTCTGTTTTCCAATGACAATGCCATGAAGAGGATATTCAGGATTGTCCATAATTCTCTTGATTTTATGCAAAATCCTTCTTTGCATCATCGTCTCCAGAGGTTCCACAGTCGTAATCAGAACAAAGCCAGCCTCCTTTATCAGGTTGTTGAGCCTTTTTAGGTCCCTGACTCTGATGCTGCTGCCCTAACATATGATGGCAGAGGAGATGACACTGTCAACAACAGACATATAGATGATCTTGCTTGAAACCTTGAAGGACCTAAGCCTCCTCAAAAAGTACAGTCTACTTTGTCCTTTCTTGTAAATGGCTTCACTGTTGCATCTCCAGTCTGTTGTCCAAATGAACACCGAGGTATTTATATTCCTCAACCTAATTCAACATGCTGCCACCCTGAGTGGCTCAATTGTAGAAACTGCTGAAACTTTAAATAGTGTGTGCTTTGGTCAGATAAGACAATAAGACAGATTCTTCCTGCAAGATGACTCCAGGTGTGTCTGATGTACAGCCAAGCATGAGTATGTGGAAAAACATTTCATGTCTACTATATAGTGAAGGCCCTATTCCTCCAAAGGTCAGGAAACATAGTTTGCGATCATGGAATCATAAACTCTTTGAGAAAACTAGAATTAAAAAGGAGGGTTGTAGAAAGGATTGACAGTTGTGGCAACGGTTATCTTGTAAAAACAGTAATTTCATAAAACATTTATACCTGATTAAATTGAAATATTCCAGTCTACGATTTTGCTTTACATAGATATAGAGCCACTTAACCGTTTGTGAAACTAATTTTATTTTACCGTGCACAGAGAAAGTACATAAGATAAGGGATAAAATACTGACCAAAAGGGCTATATATGAGATGCATCTGCTTAACTTAAAGCAAGTTAAAGAAATATTGCAAATAATACTACATTTCTCAATTGTAATCTCAAATAATTCTATCGGATTCTTACACTTAAATTGAATATCATCTCCAAACTAATTTTAACATCAAATATGATCTGAGTAAATACAAAATGTAGATTTCAAGATATTATGCTTTTTAAAGGAAAAAGCAATCCTTACCAACCTGGTTCTAAGTGAAATGTAATCGTACCTTTGTTAAAAACGTGCTTTGACTGTGATCTAATAGTTTTATTCAGTTAAGCTAGTTCCACTCAGGCCCAATAAATACCTGAACTTGAGAATCAGGAAATCCCTTAAATGGATCTACAATTAGTTGATAAATAGTAACAATGAACTTTATTTGAGAAATATCTATTTTTGATTTAAGAACAATACAGTAAAATACTGTAAGCTGTTTAGTTTTTCTAAAGTCAAATAAAATATTGAGACACGGCTTGTTGTTAACACTGCAATGCATTCTGGGTAAATGACGTATACTGGGTCCTAGCACTTGCTCTATCCAGCCAAAACAGCAATGAGTAACGTTAAACTTTTTCAGTTTGAACCAGAGCACGTTGAAATTGATGACAATCTAGTAATAATAATAATTAATAATTAAAGCCGCGATATCCGGCCCTTGAAGCTCAGTGCCGCTCCGGCCTGTGGTGGACCGCAGGAGAACAGGTTCACCGCCTACACGCTTCCTCATGATTCTCCTGCCGTTTCGTAGGTCACCACTAGGGATAGTTATAAGCAAGCCTCCACATTGCTCTCTATCACGCTTAGATATACTCCATTGAGAAGTGTTTAAAATCTTGCTGAAATCCGATGTTCCTGTTGGAAGCTGTGGTCACTTCCTGTTTTATGGGGAAGGATTAATAAAGGCTTTGTGTTGTGCTTTGAAAATTCTTCTTAAATTATCATATGTTGTTAGTTAATGTCTGAAACGCCTTCCGCTCGTTTGTGGGCTCTGCCAGTTTGGCTTTGTCCGTGTATTTCGAGCAGCACTTCCTGTGCTATCCTAGCGCAGCAGGTCTTGGTGATACCACAGTAAATTGGGCAAAAGACTGGGCTATTTCTGCCCTGCGATGGACTGGCGACCTGTTGACAGCTGGAGATAGGCACCAGCACCCCTCGCGACCCCAGCAGGGATAAGTGTGCCGGAAAATGGATGAATGGATGGATGGATGGATGGATGGATGGATGGATGGACTGGGATACTTCTTTTTCCTTGCCATCAAGATCTCTGCCAACTGACACCAGAGAATTGTGCTTTCTTCATCTGGAAAACGGATGGATACAACATCTTACGGGCGCAGCCATGATGGTTGAAATCACACAGCTGACAATACGCCGATCTGATTGACTGAGCAGCAAAACTCGAATCACGTGACCTCTTGGAACAGAGCGCAACAGTTTAAAATTTTAATTGGCTATAACTTATTAATGTGCAAGTGAAAACGCGGGAACATTGTTTTTTTGAGATCACTGCTATCTGTGACAACTGATCCAAGTGCAAGAAAGTTGCCCCCAGTTCATACGAAAAGTCATCCTACAGATTCTGGCCCACGGCCTACTGTGTCAGATGGTAGAGAATGGATCGCTTTCCTCTGTCCGCGTTTATTCTCCAAGCTGAAAAGAAGCTAGGGGGACATCTCTGTGATGTTCTGAACCCGAGACCTGACCAACACGCCTTGGACTTTAGACTCCAGCAGGTTTTCGTCAAACTAGCCTTTTGGATTTGAGAGCTTCAATATGCTCTCAGTTTTCTGTGGACTCACTTAGATATTCTAGTTCCACCATGTTCATATCCAGATCTCTGATAGATCTGGTGACATAACGAGTGACTTTAAGGGTGTGCTGCTGACAAAGTTGTTTTATTTAAACTTTTACATGGTCCCACCACTGCCTTAGACAAGTTAAATCACCCTTTCTTTGTCTAAAAACATTCCAAAAATAACTAAGAACTTATCTAAAACTATGATCGTGGGTTAAAGCCAGATTAAAATGCCAGTAGGTGCTTTTAGGTAAAATGTTTGTGATAAAAACATTTCCTAAAAGCAAAGAGTGGTCTGTAAAAGCTACCGGTAACATCTGACATGTTTTAAGCATTAAAATGGTGTTTAAAACAATAAAAATTGATCAAAACGAGCTAAAGAGATGCGTTTTGTAATGTGGGACCATGTGTACTGCCTGGAGCCTGTGTGCATCCTCCTCCATACATCCACCAGGCCGTGGGATGAGACCAGCTGCCGCAGGGCTTGTTGGGAGGCTTGGTGGGGTTCTGTGTGAATGCGGTCTAAAAACTTGTTCTCTGTACAGTTAAAATCCCCACATAAAAAAACATTATCTGCGGACCCGCAATCTCCAAACCTTTCCCCAATTTTCTCTAAAAGATGCTTCCTCTCTGCACTGACATTAGGAGCATAAATATTGACAAAAACCATGTTAAAATGATCAAACTTGGCTTTTACTAAAAGGCACCTTCCCTGCACGATATTTTATACATTAAAAGAGTTCGGGTGAAAGCCTTGGAAAAGAAGAGGCCCACCCCAGAACTCTGGGAGGTGCCGTGACTAAAAAAAAGTTCCCCATTTACATTCTCTGCACCAGTCTGCTTCATTGTTAAAATCGCTGTGGGTTTCTTGTAAAAATAAAACATTGATTTTTTTCTGTTGTGCCATATCATAAATCAGGGAGCGTTTGACAGCCTCCCTAGCTAGATTAAAATTTAAAGAAGCTATTTTAAAATTATCCATGTTGGGTAAAAGGCTAAAAACAACAGCACAATAAAACACGCACAATAAAAATAATAAAAAGCTAGTGCACATCATTATATTCAAAATTGTTTTCTCACTTTTTTCCATGATTTTCTTTAGTCTAAAAATCTCCTGATCAGAAAACCCAGATTCCTATTTTCTTCTAATATGATACCTCGCGGAGAAATAAAACATTTTTAAATTAGGAAAGTATCTTTCAACTTTTAAGCCATTTGTTTGCTGGAGAAAATTGTTAAACAACTCCACTGGACAACGTGGCTCTCCACAGCTGGTCTGGGACAGAGACACGGCACTGCTGTCAGAGAGCTCACCGTCACTGTCACTGCTGTCTAACACCTCTCTCCTCTCTGTGGCCAGCTTGCTGATCTGCCTACTGGCCTGGACAGCAGCCACCACATTTTTCCTTTTACTTCGCCTTAATTTTGTGTATGAGCCTCGAGCTCCATCACCTGCTCCCCCTCACCTTTCTCCTCCACAGAAGCCACCACAGGCTCCTCCACATTCACCTCCCCTCCATCCACCTGCACCTCACCTTTCCCTCTCTGCTCTCCACACACACCATCTTGCTCCATTTCACCCTGATTTGTCCCTGCTCCACCTTTTCCACAAAGAACACCGCAGCTCTGTTCATACGGGCTGCGGATTTGATGGCACTGTGCCCACTCACCTCACCCACCGCTAAGCACACATCCTCCATGCTGCACGGAGACCCAGCACCCACCTTGATGCTGTTCTTCAATGTCAGCGTCACCCGACGGCCACAATACCCACAAAAACCACCAAAAATCTAAAAAAAAAAACAAGCAACAAACACAACTATATACACAATATTTACTTACACCCAGTGAAAAAGATAGAAAAAAGCAAGAAAAAACACTCTAAAGAATTATTCTCACGCGCGCTCTCTCTCTTAAAGAAGAAACAATAGAATTACAATAGGCCTCAGCAGTTTCACTGCTCGGGCCTAATAATAAAAATATTAAAATGATGAATGACACGTACTGCTCGTAGAATTGTGGGATCCAGCAAGTAGTGCATTGTGTCCGGTGTCAGGTCAAGTAACACTTGCTTAGGATCTGATCGTTCCGGTCTTTAGTCCATTAACACCTATTTATGGTCTGGTCTTCTGTCCGGTGTCGGGTTCGTGATTTCACATTCTGTACCGGTGGCTGTGGCAGTAGCTTCGTTATTTAAAAGGGCATCTATTGTTGCCTGTCTCTGATGTTTCTCCCAGCATCTTTCGCTCACAAGGTGGCGGGTTTAGGGACTTTATGGATAAAAATAGTCAGCATGGCAGTAGGTTTTAGCTTGCGAGGGTAACGGCCACCTTTTGTCATCAGTTTTGTTGGTAATGACTCAAAGTCTTCTAGAGAGAAGTGTTGTGAGTACAAAGGTGGTTCCTTAGGAAGTTGTGTTTCTTCCTACGCGCTCTTCTTTTTTTCATGTCGGACGTGAAGACTCACCTTACTTTTTCTGTTGTGTTTTTTTGTTTTGAAATTACAACCAACAACGACACTGTGTGACATTGTCTCAATGTATATCAGTCAAACACGATACAATATAAAACAACTTGTGTAATGTTAACTTTCCTGTGTTAACTCTGTAGATTCCAGTCCAGTAGGACCTAAGCGCATTATCAACCCATCATGCATTACGCAGGTGAACTAATGGTGACCTTCATGGTGGAAAAATATTACAAAGTATATGCTATTTTCGAATTAATTATGAGTTTTTACGTATCACAAACTGCTATTTTTAAGTTGATAGGGAAATTACAACATATTTAGGCCAACATGTTCAACTAATCATGTATCCCTTTAAATACAACCTGAAAACCACAATGAATGCCACAATCCATGAACAGAAAAAAAACATTGAGTAGTGTTCAACCATCCCAACCAGGAGTGGACGACAGCCTACAAAAAATTATTTCAAAATGTAATCTTGCATCAACAATTCATCCAGGAGGTCACAAAAGAATCCACATCATCTAAAGAACTGATGACCTCCATGGCCTCAGTTAATATCAGGGTTCATGATTTAACAGTAAAAAGGAGACCCGGCATATTTGGCATCCAAGGGAGAGTTCCAGGGCCAAAACACAGGCTGACGAGAAAGAAAACAGGGATTTGCCCTGCAGTGTGGCTGGCTTAAAACTATCCTTTAAAGGGCAAAAATTCCTCCACAGTGATGTATAAGACGTGTTGCCAGTAAATGCAAATGCTAATTGTTGCCGGCAACTGTGGCACAACTAGTTGTTGTTTCTAACAGGATAATGATTTGTTTCACTCTGGGCCAGGTTGGTTAGGATAGCTTTTTCTCTTAAAAAAGGAAATCCTCATTTATAAAGTGCATTTTGTTTTCACTTAATTCATCTTTTGCTCAAAATAAGACTAGTTTGATGATCAGAAAAGTATGTGACAAAACAGCAAAATCAAAAGAAATCAGTAATTGGCACAGATGCTTTGTTTGTCATTCCATTGTGGATTTAAATAATATCTTAATGTAAAATATTTGGTTGCCGTTTCATGGAAATATTGGTGATTGCATTCATGTGTTGAATCTGAATAATTGCTTCGCATAGTTTAGCAGCCAAAATTAAATTGACATGATACTGTCCAAAACAGAAAAATGTGTGTCATGGACTGATTCATAAGAAAGGATGGCTAACTCAGGAGTAGATTGTCAACAAGAATCTGTTCATATTTACAACACTGAAAACTTATCAATTAATAGGAGGCTTAACAAAAACTGACATGAATCTATGTAAAAACTTAGTTGTATCCATATTTGATTAATGTTCTTTAAATTGAACTGAAACTGAAGGCGTGTCAGTTCTCACAGTTATATCAGTCAACACCCACCTAACAAGATCTAATACTCCCCATTAATCTCCATAATATGAACATTTTGGTGTTTTGGCACTTGATCCTAAGAACAAAAAGAGTGCAGCAGGAGAAAAGAAAAACTTCTTAAACAGTACCACCCACTCACTGTAGAGGCCCAACAGACCCACTCATTAGTGGCCACTGATCGCTGGAGATGGGGAGTTTGCGGAGGTAGTAATAACCTGAAAGGGCTTCTCCTCCCTCTCCTCCTCCTCCTCCTCCTCCTCTGCTTTTTTACGTTGCTCTCTGCCTCTTCCTCCCTGCTGGGCTTTATCAGTGGTCCTGGTCAATGTTCTACTGTCAGAGCTTGATGTGATTTATGTCACAGACTGTGAAGCTGACTTATCTCCCTCCACTCTGTGGTTCTCTTTCCCTATCCCTCCCCCACTATCCCCGCCTCCTCTGCTCTTCCATAGAACCTTGGCTCCCTGCGTCTCAGCCAGCCTGGCTCCTCCAGCTCCTCTGGTTTGAGCAAAGAGGGGAGGTTTGGGTGGGAGGAGGTATAAGGAGGCGAAGGTGTGAAAGGAAGATTTCTTTCTGAGGCCCAACCTGTCTAGTAAATTATGTAGCTCATACAGTTTGCAATGTCCAGTGGATAGTAATATTTAATAAAATGTCCAGTAATAGTAAGGATATTGAGAGCCTTTTGAAGTTCTAGATTGTTTCCAATGGCCCCTGGCATGTGAAGAGGTTGGAGTTTAAATTGTTTATCATCTAACTGCAAAACAGCCATGTATTAAAGACATAAAAACATGTATGAGTTTAAATTTTCTGTTTTTCAATTCAGACAGGACAGTAGTTGTCAGAACCTTTGAAAAATAATGTGATTTGTCAGTCGACTAATTTGGATGACATTGACTTGGCCTCTGGTAATTAATGTGCCTTGTTGTTATTTTTGAATAGCAGATGTCATTTAAATAGACAGGTTTCTAGAATGTCCTTCTTTCACCAATAGAATATTGCCAAAATAAAGATATTCTGTCCATGAGTGATGGCTGGAAGTCCCAAAGCTTCAGTTTAAAATTGAATTCAATTGTATTTATATAGCGCCAATTCATGAAACATGTCATCTCAAGGCACTTTACAAAGTCAAATTAAATCATATTATACAGATTGGGTCAGATTATACAGATTGGTCAAAATTTCCTATATAAGGGAAACCAGTTGATTGCATCAAAGTCCCGACAAGAAGCATTCACTCCTGTAAAAGCGTAGAGCCACAGGGAGAGTCATCTGCATTGTCCATGGCTTTGCAGCAATCGCTCATACTGAGCAAGCATGAAGCGACAGCGGAAAGAAAAACTCCCCATTAACAGGGAGGAAAACCTCCATCAGAACCAGGCTCAGTATGAACGGTCATCTGCCTCGACCCACTGGGGGTTAGAGAAGACAGAGCAGAGACACAACAAGAGAGACAAAAAAGCACAGAAGCACACATTGATCCAGTAATCTGTTCTACATTAGATGGTAATAGCAGGTGATCTGTCTTCCCTGGATAATGTCACAGCTAACAGAACGCCAGACCAGGTGAACCTACTATGAAGAAAACAAAGAGAGAGAACAAAAAGTAAAAAGCTGAAATGACGACAAGCAATGCAAAACTGGAGAACAGTAGAACTCAGTAGAGTGAGAAAAATAGGCCCTGATGTCCTCCAGTAGCCTAAGCATAACTGTAGAGGTAGCTGAGGGTAACATGAGCCACTCTAACTATAAGCTTTGTCAAAAAGGAAAGTTTTAAGATTAGTCTTAAAAGTAGACACGGTGTCAGCCTCACGGACCAAAACTGGGAGTTGGTTCCACAGGAGAGGAGCCTGATAACTAAATGATCTGCCTCCCATTCTACTTTTAGAGACTCTAGGAACCACCAGCAGACCTGCAGTCTGAGAGCAAAGTGCTCTGTTAGGAACATACGGGGTAATCAGAGCTCTGATATATGATGGAGCTTGATTATTAAGGGCTTTATACGTTAGAAGAAGAATTTTAAATTCTATTCTTGATTTAACAGGAAGCCAATGAAGGGAAGCTAAAATTGGAGAAAAATGATCCCTCTTGTTGATTTTCATCAAAACTCTTGCTGCAGCATTTTGGATCAGCTGAATACTTTGAACTGCAGTTTGTGGACTTCCTGATAGTAAAGAATTACAATAGTCCAGCCTTGAAGGAACAAATGCATGGACTAGTTTTTCAGCATCACCCCTGGACAGAATGTTTCTAATTTTGGCGATATTCCGGAGGTGAAAAAAGGAAACTCTGGAAACCTGTTTAATATGGGATTTAAATGACATGTCTTGGTCAAAAATAACACCAAGATTTTTTACTTTATTACCAGAGGCCAAGTTAATGCCATCCAGGTTAAGTGATTGATTAAGAACTTTATTTTTTGTGGACTAAATTACAACTTCTGTCTTGTCAGAATTTAAATGCAGGAAATTTAAAGTCATCCAGCTTTTGATGTCATCAAGACATGACTGCAGTCGAAGTAATTGATTGGATTCATCAGGATTTATGGATAAATATAGCTGAGTGTCATCAGCATAACAATGGAAATCAATCCCATGCTGTCTGATAATTTTGCCAATCGGAAGCATATATATAGTAAAGTAAATTGGTCCAAGGACTGAACCCTGTGGTACTCCACAAGTGACCCTAGAGTTTGAAGAAGATTTATTATTAACATGAATAAACTGGAATCTGTCCGATAGATAAGATTTAAACCAGCCTAATGCTTTCCCCTTAATCCCTACAGTATGCTCAAGTCTTTGTAGGAGAATATTGTGATCAACTGTATCAAATGCAGCACTGAGATCTAACAGGACAAGTATAGACACAAGTCCATTATCTGAGGCCATGAGAATATCATTAGTGACCTTCACCAGAGCTGTTTCAGTGCTATGATGAGCTCTGCAGCCTGACTGAAACTCCTCAAGTAGGTCATTACTTTATAAATGTTCACAAAGTTGATTAGCAACTACCTTCTCAAGAATTTTAGATAAGAAAAGAAGATTAGATATAGGTCTGTAATTTACTCATCTTGATCAAGAGATGGTTTCTTAAGTAAAGGTTTAATAACAGCTACTTTAAAAGCCTGTGGTCTATATCCATTTACTAAGGATAGATTAATCATGTCTAAAATAGTGCCACTGATCAAAGGGAATATCTCCTTAAACAACTTGGTTGGGATTGGGTCTAACATACAGGTAGAAGGTTTAGATGAAGTTAAAATTTTAGATAGTTCAGAAAGCTCTACTGCTTCTAAACAGCTCAAACACCGTGCAGGTTCTAAAGATTCCTCCAACGCTGCCTCACTTACTGAGGACGAGGTAATCATGTTTGGGAGGATGCCAATTATTTTATTTTTAATGGAATCAATTTTATTTATGAAGAATCCCATAAAGTCATTACTGCTAAGAGCTAAGGGAATGGATGGATCAACGGAGCTCTGACTCTGAGTAAGTTTGGCAACTATACTGAAGAGAAATCTGATATTATTTTTATTCTCCTCAATTAATGATGAAAAATATGCTGCTCTAACTCTGCGAAGAGTCTTTTTATACAACAATAGACTGTCTTTCCAGATTAGGTAGGATTCCTCTTGGTGTGTAGAGCGCCATTTTCTCTCCAATTTCCTAACATTGTGCTTCAAGGAACGCAGCTCTGAATTAAACCAGGGAGCCAGCTTCCTGTGAATAATCACCTTCTTTTTCAAGGGAGCTACATTGTCTAATGCAGAACGCAATGAGGAAGTCACACCGTTAACAAAGACATCTATTTGTGAATGGGAAGAAACAACATTGCTGCCATCTGAAGGGTATTTCTGAAATACTGAAGATATTAAAAGGGGGGCAGACTCTTTAAAGTTTGATACAGCATTATCCGATAAAGATCTACTATAATGCAACCCTCTTTTGGGGGTGGAGAACTCAGTTAGATTAAACTCAAATGTTATCAAAAAATGATCAGATAGGACAGGGTTGTGAGGAAATACTGTTAATTCTTCACAATCAATGCCATATGTCAGCACAAGGTCTAAAGTATGGAGCCAAGAGTGCATCGGTTTATGCACATTTTGAGCAAAACCAATTGAATCTAGGATAGTTTTAAAGGCTACACTAAGGTTAGCCTTTAACATGAATGTTAAAATCCCCCACTATAATAACCTTGTCAGTGTTTAACACCAAATCACCAAGTCTGACAACTGATCCAAAAACTGGGTGTAAGGGCCTGGTGGACGACAGAAAAGAACAAACAGAAGAGGTTTTATTGCTTTGCAATTTGGATGAGGGAAACTGAGGGTTAAATGTTCAAAAGAACTGTAGTTATTAATTGGCCTGGGACTAATAAATCAGACTGAAAGATGGTTGCCACTCCTCTTCCTCTTCCCGTAGATCTGGGAATGTGGAAATTTAAATAATTAGAGGGAGTTGACTCATTTATACTAACGTAGTCCTCTTGTAGCCAGGTTTCTGTGAGACAAAGTAAATCAATCTGATTATCGGAAATCAAATCATTAACTAACAAAGTCTTTGGAGGGAGAGACCTTTTATTTAATAGACCACATTTAATTGTTTTATTTTTTGGTTCAAGGTGAACCATATTGATTTTTATTTGATTTTTATTAATTGTTCCTTTTAGATCAGTTTTTGATCTAAAAACTGATCTATTCAGTTTTGGCCGTGGGAAAGACACAGTCTCAATAGGGTAATGGGTGGGTAACAGTACAGAAGCTGCAGAGAGGTGTGTTAAACTACGGCTCTGCTTCCTGGTCTGGACCCTGGGTTGTCAGCATTTAGGAGAACTAATAAATCCGGCCAGATTCCTAGAAAGAAGAGCTGCACCATCCAAAGTGGGATGGATGCCGTCTCTCCGGATCAGACCAGGTTTTCCCCAGAAAGTTCACCAGTTATCAATGTAGCCCACGTTGTTTTCAGGACACCACCTAGACAACCAGTGGTTGAATGATAACATGCGGCTAAACATGTCATCACTGGTCAGATCAGGCAGGGGACCAGAGACAATTACGGAGTCAGACATTGTTTTAGCAAACTTACACACCGAAGCAACACCAAATTTAGTGACCTCCGATCGGCGTGACCGGGTGTCATTACCGCCAGCGTGAATAACAATCATACTGTATTTACGCTTATCCTTAGCCAGCAGTTTCAGGTAGGATTCGATGTCGCCCGTTCTGGCCCCTGGCAGGCATTTGACTATGGTCCCTGGTGTCTCTAGTGCCACGTTTCTGACTATTGAGCTGTCAATCACCAGTGTCGGCTTCTCAGCGGGTGTGTCGCTGAGTGGGGAAAATTTGTTAGAAACGCAGACTGGTTGGTGGTGACCTGGGGGCTGGAACCTAGAGCTATGAACCTTCTGGTTTCTCCTCATTCCTCGGCCGACCAGTGAACAGTAGTCTATTCATATCACATTTCAGCGTTACTCAGCTTCATTCGTACTACCTCCTAAGAAGGTGCGAAAAAAGCCAGCCCGGAACAAAACAAACTATAATCAAAATGCTCACAAAGCAGGTGGAGCCAAGTAGAGCCAGGCCAAGCGGAGCTCGTGTGGGCTCTGCTAACACTTTCATCCAGGAGAGAAACACAGCTAAGCAGAAAAGCTCTGAGTCAGTTTTCAAGTCTAGAGGCTGAAAGAGAGAACATACTGTACAGTTAGTTGCAGTGAAAGCTCAGCCAATAGCTACACTATGTCTAGGAAGAGACACTGAAAAACTGAAAGACAGGGCATTTATAGAAGGTAAACATAGGATTAGGACTTTGGCAGCAGTACAGTGGCTTGCAAAAGTATTCCTAACCCTTGAACATTTCTAATTTTTTCACATTACAACCACAAACAAATATATTGTATTGGAATCTTATGTAAAACCCAACACAAAGTGGTATACGATTGAGAAGTAGAAAGAAAATTAAACATGATTTAAAAAAAAAATTACAAATAAAAACTGAAAAGTGCCATGTCTATGGTGACTCTGGACAAACTGCAAAGATCCACAGCTCAGGGGGTGGAAACTATCAGATGCGCACTGCACAAATGTGGTGTTTATGGAAGAATGGCAAGAAGAAACCACCGTTAAAAGAAAACCATAAGAAGTCCCATTTGCAGTTTGCCAGAAGCTGTGTTGGGTAGACAGCAAACGTGTGGAAAAAGATACTTTGGTCAGAGACCAAAATTTAACTTTTTGGCCAAAATACAAAACTCTATGTGTGGCTGCACATTCCTCTGAACACACCATCCCAATATGGTGGTGGCAGCATTATGCTCTGGAGATGCCTCTCTTCAGGGTTGATGGGCAGATGGATGGAGCAAAATGCAGGACAATCTTGGAAGAAAACCTGTTGGAGTCTGCAAAAGACTTGAGACCGGGGCGGAAGTTCTCCTTCCAGCAGGACAATGACCCTAAACATAAAGCCAGGGTGTTAATAATGCAGTGATAAAGTAGAGCAGTCTGTAGAGTAGAGAAGTCTGCTCTGGGAATCCAGCGTAGAAAAGGAGCAGATAATGGGCAGAATAGATGAGCTGATAGCAGTTTTGTGACTTTGAGACTATGATACTCCATTGTCCTGCTCCTTTTCATTATTTTTTTAGAATTTACAAACAGCTCTTATTGGTGTGTAATTCTGCATATTTTCAGTTATTTAATGTTTATTAAACAACTATCGGCCTGTTAGGTATTGTCCGGTGAATATCAGCCCAAACAGCTGATAATAGTTGAAAAAGTGATTCGAGCACTGGCATTCTTTTAACAGCAAACTCTGCACGCAGATGGAATAAATGAGTGACAACTTCTCTTCAAGTAAAATAATTTAGAAACAGAAATAAATTAACATCCACAGAACACCACTATAGAATGCTGTTTATCTGAATTAACACTATATTTCAGTCAACAAATCCTCTCTACTAGGCTAGTGAAACTTAACTACTAAGCAAAATTAAGATTAAAGAAACTAAGGAACTATGTATGCACAAAAGATCAAAAGCAATAGTTGAAAACCATCGTCATAACAATGATTCAGTGAATATTAGTTCCCTGCGAATCTAAGAGAGAACCAAAGTTCATCTTAAAGGATATGGAATGAGGTTAAATTAGCTCAACTAATTTAGAACATTTGATTTGTGTTCAACCCATTCACAATGAAACTCCAGATTAGATAAAACATTATTTGAGGAAATAACATTTTAAAGAATGATTTGCTAAATACAAATCAATAAACTTTAGGACACTTGATTTATATTAATGTAATTATTTCTCCTGGAAATAATTAAGACTCAAATTGATAACTTAGGAAGCTAGAGGGTGGGGCGGGGCCCCTGGGGTCTCTGGACCCCGGGGCCCATGGCCGGGACCACTTCAGCGCGGCTGGCTGCCGGCGGAGCCCACGGGCTGGTCCCCGTGGCTCTTGGGGGCGTCGGCATTGCGGTGGCTGGGGGATTTCCTCGGGGTCGTCACTCCTCTTTCCTTGGCGGGGGGTTGCAGATTTCCTGTGGTGGCCCCTCTCGGGCGCACTGCTTTGGGGGCCCCTTTGGGAGTCCGGGGTTATGGGTCCCCTGACCCCTGCCTCTGTGCTCGGGGAAGGCGGGTCTTTGGTTCTTCTGTATAATTTTCACTTAAACTAGTGCACTATCACAAACTCCCACAGGTGCTGAGTCCCAGGTATTAAATGTTCACTTATATACAGAAAGCCTATAATTTATTTATTTATTTTCTTTCACTTTCTTTTTTAAGGTATCACATTACACATGTCAGCTTAAATAATAATACATTTAGCAATGGTATCAAGGTGTTACTCGATTGTATCTGTTGCTTTATGTCCGTTGGGTGTGCTGTTCTTTTTGCGTCTCTTTCCAGGTGATGGAGCAGACAGAGGACGTTTTATCATTCTCTTCCTTTTATCTCTTATTTCTTTCACCTCTTCTCTTTCTTTTTTTTCTCTTCTTGTTCTTCCTTTACTCTCCCACTTTCCCATTGTAGTGTCCATATAATTTGAAATTCTCCCTGCAGGAATCACAATAAAGCTATTTAGATGCACAAATCAAGCGGAGCATTATGGCGAAAGCTGTTTGCTCCACTTGTGAAAGCAAAATCTGTCGAGCTCTATTTGGCATTAAGACATCAATTCTTATTGCCACATTGCTAGATAGGACACTGGGGAAAAAAAAATGGAAGCTAGAGGGTGCTGTAGCGGACGATCAGTCATGTGGCCATTAGCTTGATGGGTAAATCTTAAAGTTACACAAAACACAATGAAATCGACATCAATGTTCCCTATTTTTGCTGTACTAACACTCATAGCACTATTAGATGATGACAGAGTGAAACAAAAACAAGCATACTGTTTAAAACAAGCTGTAGGAATGTTTAACTAGGTTGTTAGCGAGTATTAGAGTGTCATGGTTTTTAAGTGTTTGGCCCACATGCAGACACAGATGGAAGCAGGAACAGTTTTAAGATGTTTATTTTTAGGCTCAACAAAGGGAAAGCAAACAATGTGTGCAACAGACGAGGTCGGAACGCCAGAGCCAGAACGACTGCGCGAAGAAAGAGGATTTCTTACTGAGGATCGAACCAGGGGGAAATCTTCCAGAAGTTGCGTCGCTTACCGTTTGGATGGGGAGACCTGTCCGGGGGGGATGAGTGAAAAAGGAACTCTGTGACCGTAACTCTCTGATGGTAGGTGGTGGCTGAGTGACAGGAGGGCTGGCAGATGTAATACAGGCGGGGGGCCCGAACAGCACCACTGCGGCGGCAGGCAGGAGGAGCAGCTGGAAGAACCGGAGTGTGATGGACGAACCAGATGAATCCAGGAAGGGGGTTCTCACGCCCAGCTTGGTAATTCCAAGGGAGTATGAGTGGAGATGCCAGAGCAGAATCTGAACGGGCTGGGATTCGGATGACTGGTCCTCCGTGCACGAAGCCAACACAGGTGAGTTAATCCAAACACGACAAACTGGAGAAGAACAGGAAACAGGATTAGTCCAAAAACAGGGTTTCCAAATACTGACAGGTACGAATCACGGGAGACAGATCTGTGGCCTAGGCATACCACGACGGGGTAACACTCTGGCATCTTCCAGCTGTCTGTGCACTCCTTTTAAGCCAGAGACGAGGGTTCCCAAATGAGCCGCAGGTGCGGGCCACACCCACCCGTCAACTGCAGCCACCTGTGAAGCAGAGTTAGAGAGCACGGAAAACAGAGAACCCTGACATAGAGAAGCTAATAGTTAATACTAGCGGACATTCGGCTACCACTTAAAAGACTTTTAAGCTATATTTTGTTGTAATGAGTGGACTAGGAAACTCAAACATTAATGTCCCATCGGTGTATATAACCCCTATGGAAATAAAGTTTGTCATCACTATAAAACACAGCCAAAACACATCAGCAAAGCATTGTTTCAAAATTGCTAGTGGGAGCTTAGCTTGTAAGCTGTAATTAGCATTTTCTTTTTGATACTTAAGATAATAATTAATATTGCCATGACAAATTTGTTACCAGCAGCCTGCTTCATGCACACAATTTGTTCCCGCATCCATTGTTGGAGCTGAACATTTTCAAACATACTAAATTTAGAGAGAGAAAATAATACATTTAGCTTCATCACAACATGATTCCCAAAGAGCTGTTTTGTGAAAACTCAAAAACGTTCAGTAAATGATCAGCAGTGGGGTAATACATATCTCAGGCCTTCTGTAAAGTCGCTTTTATTTCTTTATACTGTAAAGACGTGCCTACCAGGTACTGTAAAATGGGATTTTTTTTTTTAATTAGTCTGATGCTTCTTCTTTGTCTACCACTTTCCATTTTGGTTACGGTTAAAAACACATACTGCTGCGCTACAAGGACTGGACTGAACAAGCAGCCAAAACTCCTTTAATACCAAGTCTGGCTGTTTGAACAAGAAAAACTCTAAACATTGGAGCTGCTTCATATTGCTGTAACATATGAGATTATTGAGTCAAAGCTAATAAAGAGCTACTAACCATAAACCATGCAATTTCCTTCTCAACTTCAGATTGTTTCACTTCCTCTTGTATATAATCTTAAATCCAAATAGTTTTTTTTTGGTTTTTTTTGTGCATGCATGTGAGTCTTCGTTCATCCATCTTTCCTACCCTCATGTCTCACCGTCCGCTGGCCTTTGATGTGCTTTTAAAGTACTCGCTCTGCTTTCCCTCTCTCCTGACAATTATTTATTAGTTTTGAAATAGTCTTTGAGGGCCGTATGTGTCTCTCAGTGGTGTACTTAAGAGGGGACAGCTGGCTTCAAAACAAAGAGAATCAAACGACAGGATTAGGTGGGGAGGCAACAAATGAAGAAGACTGTTTAGAAACTTTTATCTGGGATGTTGTAATCAAGTTTAGTCTTCTACCTGGAAAGTTTCTCAAAGTAACAGTTTAATACGGACAGCATGAAGAGGGGAAGAACTAGGAAGGAAGGGAAAGCAAAACAAGTGTGAAAGAGAAAAGAAGCAATTGGTAGCAGAGAAGGAAATGAAAGATGTACATGGAGGGATGGAGAGAAGAAGATTTCTGCAGACCACCCAGGTGTGCTGCTGCAGTTATGAATAAAATTTGCTTTATAGAATCCAGGGATTCTGCATCCATAGCAGCATGACTCTGCAGAATAAACTTATGAGCTGCTTCAAACACAGAGCTAATGTTTACATTATCATATGGACTTCAATAGTAAGTTCTGTGCAAATTCTCAGTTATCCAGGTCATGGCAACCATAAACATGCTTATATCAAAGGCAACTGGACATTCACTGAGTATTTTTCTGGAAACAATTCGACACCTAACCAGGAGTCTTAGACTCCAGATATGTCTGGTTGCCTTTATTTTAAGCCTATTTGTGTTTAGAAATGTATAGAATTTGAATGTCTGTGACTTGAAGTTTGATAAATGAGAAAAAAGTAAAGAGAAAATGCACATATTTGTATTTATTCATTTGTGTTTATTTAATGTATAGATGGATAGTGAATAATACCATGACATTTAAAAGTAAAAACTCTTTCAAAATTCTTTAAAAGAATTAATTTTAACAATTTTTAACACAGCCATTTATAACACAGCCTTTCTCAAACTGAGCTAAGGTCATGGTTGAGAATAGAATCCATGTTCCCAACAGTGCTGATCTTTATTTTCCACATGCAAGAAATGTCTCAGAGTTTCCTTCTAGCTGCCAGTAACTTTGAAATGCAACAATAAAGCTATAATTAATTTGTTCACTTAATTCTTAGTCTTTATTTGTGCTACTTGATTTAAAGGAGCATAGTGTAAGCTACAGGATTTTTGCAAACCTCTGCCCCTTCTGGTGACAAGTTGAAATTACACCAGTGTTGTCAACGTGCATGGGAGAAAAGGAAAATCATCTACAGCTGTGACTGCACAGGTCTTTTGTTTGGAGGCGTAATGTCTTCTGAGGTAAGAAAACTATAAATATTTAAGTTAGCCCGTGCTCTCCCGCTAATGCATCGATTACGACGGAGACTCAGCAAAGTAGTCAAGAGAAAGAGAGCGCGCAGCACGTTACACCTACACCCACACCCAGAGGATTCGACCCAAATCACTTTCTCATGAACTGAATATCTAGCCTATACAAAATTTAACCATGAAAAACCAAAAGAAACATTTTGTATTTTAAGGTGTTCATACCCACAGTGGACTGGACAAAAAAGAATATCTGTGGTTGAGTGAGGTGTGTTGCGGTTGCTATGCTGGCATGCTTTCAATCGAAAAGCTTTCTCTGTTTTATACCTTATTGTTTTTTTGGATTAATTGTGCAGCATTTAGACTTGGGGCTGAGCCATTTTATATTGAGGACAGAAAAAGCATGTTTCCACTGAAACGGGGTGATTGTATAGAGTGACACAGACAAAGCTTGAACACTTCCAAATATAGGTCTAGACGACACAAACGCTGTTCTGTAAAATATAAAAATATTGAACTTTTTCTCCAACATATTTATAAATTATTTAGAAGAGTAAGAAGTGTGAAACTGCTGGTGTAATAACACTATGACATTTTCTTTGTAATTGTATCTGGATCATTGTGGTTGGATGAATCACTGTATTAAAGTCCCAATATTCCAATCTTCTCCAGGTCAAGGTGGTATCATAAAACAAATTACACGTCTAATTATTGATCCAGTTACCTGCAATGCTGGACAGCAAATGTTCTTTGTTTTTAGCTCATCCTTGTTCTATTTAAATTTTATTCTTATTGATTTCTACTTTCATTTTAAAACCTTTTTACTTAGGTGACCTGTCCAATATGACAGCAGTTCTTACCAATACTGCTCAAGGCTGATCAAACTGAAAGCTGTGCAACTGGGTAGCAGCCAATTTCTCTGTGCATCTCTATTCATTTCTAGTTTCCCTGATGACATTTGACATTTTAATACATTTTTAAAATAACTTTAGGAGGATAATCCAGGTCGAATGGAGTTTAATAGCAAGCAAAACAGTCTGACAGCCAAGTTGGCTTTTTATACCTTTATTTATACAGGTTTTCTCATTGAGATCCAAGATTTCTTTTACGAGAGAGACCCCGTTTAAAGCCCTTATTTTTCCCATGCTTGTAATATTTCCCAATAGGCTGTCTCAAAACCTGATCATTCCCTTTCCCACCCTCTTTATTACTTCTCCCCTCTCTGATCATTTCAGTCCTTCTCTTCCAATTTTCCACACATACATTCCTGCCTCTCCCTTACCCTTCCATTCTTTTTTTCCTGCCATCCTCTCTTCTCTGTTCTCTGGCAGCAGCGATTTCTTATCAGTCTGCAAAGAGGCTAAGAAAACAGTACGATGTGAGACCCTTATAGTACGTGATGGTGTAATTGCCTAATTGCTATTTTTTTCCCCTTCAGAGAGTTCTGCTTTCTGTCAGCCAGACAGAAGCCCATAAACACTGCCTTGCTATTCCCAAATTTCCCTCAATGTCACCATTTTGCACAGTTTGACTGGTTTGATTCCAAGCCAGGGTCCATTGCTCATTGGCTCCTTCTGGGATGAATGGCCTTGCTGACAGCCAATGGGGCCACGGCAAGGTGAGAAGGGCTAGCAAGAGAGTAAACAGCATTTTTCTGAAGTTAGGGACATGGAGGGACTCTTTGTTGAGAATTCCAAGTATTCTTTTCAGAGTGATTTCCCAGTATAATGATGATGATAATTGTAACTGAGTAACCATAGATAGCAGCTAAAGCACAAGCTGTTAGTATGTACACAAAAGAGTTTAGCGCCTAGATGGGGGACAACTAAGTCACAATAGCCTGAAGTGTGCTTTGGAAGTTGTACGGTGTTAAATGTAGGCCTTGGGCTGCAAACAGAAAATAAATCAGGGCAAAATCTCCCTCCTCCAACCTCTGCTCCAACAAGCTCACTCAACCCAAGGCTAGGCAATCCATTTCTTTGGGCAGTAAAGGCCCGTGAAAAAGGACCTTGCTCTGTCAAGTGATAAACATTTGACAGCAGCATGCCTAAAGTTCGCCGTGTCAAAACCTTTTAGCCATTCCCTCTCAGAGTAACTCCACAGTTCACACATCTGGATCTAAACCCAAGTAATGAATGTTCTCAGTGCTGCTCAGACCCTCTGTCCACTGTCCATCTCTATCTGCCTGGATGAAGATTAACACCAACATTGCATAGTTTCCATGGTCATCAGTTTTAAGCTTTTCTATTCTGTGCGTAAGACTAAATATTGGGGTCAGGTAATGAGAAATGTCTTTAACAAAAATAGACTAAGAGAACAAAAAGAAAGCAGTTTTTATCAGCAGCGGCGCACACTGATCCAGGAGAGGAAGCATGCGGGCATCCTGTCATGGAGGCATACAGGAAACAGACTGGTAAGGACAGGAAGTAACTGGCAACACAACAACAAGGTTCACACAGCAAAAAAACTTACTTAATGATGACTTTCTGATTAATTAGCAGCGAAGGCACAATTTGGTTTGTTTGAGTTTGAGAGAAGGTTAGCTGATTAGCGTCTTGCAATTCATTCACTAAATTCTACACTTGAGATTAAGTCACTTTTCCCCACACCAAGAGAAGTAATACTGATCCTGTACTTATATGTCACATTTCAGATTAGGCATCCTCTGGCTCCCCAGAAGCCTCAGCTTTACTCATGGCTCTTTTTTGCTAACAATATCATGAGGTTCAAGTTAACAAATTTTTCATAACCATTTTTATGGGACAATTATAGTAAATAAATTACAATTTTAAATGAATGAAAAAAAATTAAAACAGGCCAAAACAGGTTCTTCTGTAAAAGTGATCAAGGTTTATTTACACAGCACAGGTTTATATCAAGCAACGCATTATTACATTACCAGATCACACACTATGGAGGACTGAACCTGTAAGAATTAACAACGTTAGAAGTATTAGGAGTTCAATAAATATACTAACATGCCTCTAAATGCTCTTGGAAATCAAGATATACTCACTTTATATCTCTATTTATTTATTGTGGATTATACTTATTTCATAAAGTGTTTTCTTTCAGATTGTCTAAAGGAGTGACACAGACAATGCTTATTGAAATCCAGTGTGGATACCTGAGCACCTGGTCGTCCTAAAATGAGACAGCAAAGTAGGGAAAATATGTAATTGAAATTTTTGCTGTGACATATATGATCTGATTTAAAGCTGTGTTTGCAGATGAGATCAACACACATTGCCTGCATGACACCTGGGCCCAAATCTAATGCAGTTAGGTCTGACCATAGTGAATAATGCAAACTGTCTGTTCTATTTGTCTGACTTAGGGGGAGTATGAAAGATACAGGACTATTATAGACATATAAAAAGCTGATTCAGAATACTTCTTTTTCTCCCCGTGGCTATCTGACTGGACCAATCATACTGGGATGAAGAAGCTAGTTACTTATTTTATTTTATTCTATTTATTTATTTTTCAGATGAGACTGTCTAACACAGGGTGAGCTGGACTGAACCAACTATAGGACATGAGGAACGCTGGGAAAAAAATTAAACAGATGTTTCAAATATTTATTTCTATTTAGTGAGTTTAAAAAAAATAAATGAAAAAAGAACCAATAAGAAAACATGTTTTTGTTCCCCCTTTTATTGAATCATAATAACTGGTGCACTTGCTTAATTGGTTAACACCCTCTGAGTGCACCTACCTGCCTTTAGTAGTCCATCCATCCATCAATTTTCTATCCCGCTCATCCATGCAGGATCACAGGGAGGCAGGTGCCTTCCTCAAGAAGTCACCTGCTGAGAGGTGGGACACACCCTGAACAGATCCATCACAGGGCAGCACAGAGACACAGGACAACGATGCCCACGCACACCCACATGAAGGGCAATTTAGAGTAACCAATTAACCTACCAGTCATGTTTTTAGACTGTGGGAGAAAGCTGAAGTACCAGAAGAGCACCATGCTAGCACAGGGACAACATGCAAACTCCATGCAGAAATGATGCCAAGTCCTTCTTGCTGCAAGGCAACAGCGCTACCAACTGTGTTAGACCCCTGATCTAATTAAATAGAGTCCCCATTGTGCAATTTATTCTTAGCATAAATCCACTTGTTCTTGTTCACACCTTGTGAGGGAACAGTAGTGAACAAACAGCATCATGAAGACCAAGTAAGAATGACTCAACTGAAACATACTGAGACATGGCCGTCCACCTCTATTGATAGGCTAGGCAAGAGGAGCATCTGAGAAGTTGTCAAGAGGCCCATTGTAACTCTGGAGGAGCAGTTTATGCAGGAGAATATGACAGGGCAGGACAACTGTTCGTCCTTCACTCCACAAATCCAAACGCACCACACCCCTTTTCAGATTTGTAAAATGATTACATAACTATTTATAATTTTCTTTCATAGTAAAAAGCTACTTTGTGTTAATCTAGCACTTAAAATCTCAGTAAAAATACCAGTCATTTTGTGTTGGATTGTTGCACAGGACGATTCTTTCACACTCCCTTTCCAACTCAAGTCTTGACAAAGTTTATCCTGAACATTTTTTAATAGACGTAGTTTCAGAAACCCATGACAGATCAGTATTGCTGTCTTTTCTTACTTCTTTACAGATTTCTCCCACTCTATGTTCTAAATATCATGAAGCGCTTAAGCTTTTTCATTTTTCAAATGTGTGTGTGTGTGTGTGTGTGTGTGTGTGTGTGTGTGTGTGTGTACACAGATATCTTGAGACATCCTCCAAATTATCGGTTCTTTCCTGTATTTCTATTGTACACAGACTTTAATTTGATAGCTATTCACAGTGAAAACAAAACTTAGACACCCATAATAAACGCATATGATGAACATTTCAGATAACATGCTTGTTGTAGGACCGAAACGCAGCCAAGAGCTTGGAAGTCACATACTAAGTTGAAGGTGAAAATTTACCAACAAAAAGACAACAGACAGGCAAAACATAACACAAGGAGCAAACCAGAACAGGGGTTACATAATGGAGGATCCGACAAGGAGGAAGAGGAGCCAGTGGTTTAAATAGTGAAGGCAGAGCAGGAGAAGCAGCTTGGAAGACAATTAGGTGATTAGCTGATGGCGAGGGAGTGCAATGAAATGACTGAGACAAGGATGATACACAAGACCTAACAAGAATACAGAAACCACAAAAACTAAAAATCAACTAACTATTAACTGAACTCATATGGGCATGAAAACAAAGATCTAACAGAAACAGGAATAAAGTAACTTAATCCATACTAACTAATGACAGGAAACAAGAAGGAAAGGACAGGATCTACAGAATGATGAACAATACTAAAGAGGAGAAAATACAGACTGCATGATCCCCAGAAGCCCAAAAATAATCAGGGGATTGTGACACGTGTAAAGATCAGTGGTAATGACTCTAGAGACTGTTACCATCCAACGTGCAAACGCACCACGTCCACCAAGGTTCATGGTCACCAGTCAAGCAGTGTTTTAATTTTCTTCTCATTACCACAGAATTTTCCTTTAACCAGAGCTGGTTTGTTTTGACAATCAGACTGAGGACATCTCTGACCTCTTCAGTTCAAGCTTTTGTTTTGTTGATGTGGATGCTATAACTCACTTGGATGCAGAAAATTTAAATCCCTTTTTAACATCAGCTTTCTAGAAAAAAAAATGAAGGTTTGGGGTAAAAACTGACGGTGTTTTGAATTGCTTATAACGTATTCCACCTTGTTAAAACTTTTCAGTTTTATCTAATTAAAACTAACCCCAGATTATGTTTCACTGTTGAAGTGGTGAGCCACAGGGATGATACATGTTGTTTTGGTGCCAACCATGTCTCTTGGAGTAGTGACCAAAACAATCAACCACTGCATGTTCTCCCAAGGTTTGGAACATTATAACTGGACCTGAATGAATTCTTAACAAGGAAGTGTGTTTGACTCACACATGGAGAATGCAGGAGATTTTTTTCATGTCTGAAATCAATCAATACTTTTTGAGAATTCCTGCAGCTCCTTCAGCGTTGCTGTCGCCCCTCTTGACCACTTGCTATCAGGTTTTTTAATCAGCTTTGGAGAAACATACAGTTTTTTCAATGTCACTCTTGCTCCATGATTTCTCCTATTGTTGATGAATGTCCTCATTATGTCATGGATAGGTGTAACTGTAGATTCTGGTTCAGGTCTGTTGATCAGGTCATTAGCAGGATTCTGGAGAAGTTGACAGCATACCAAGGAGGTAATTCTGTCGCTTGATTCATGTGTGTTGGACCAGGGACACATCTAAAACTTCCAGGACACCAAACCTCAGGGAGTGGAATTGAGGAATTCTGCCCTTGAGCAATGGGGTTATCCCAACTGGGCTTTCCTCAAAGCAGACAAGAAACCCAAACAGGTCTCCAGCCAGCCATTAGGTAAAAAGGAGGACCCCAAACCCAGACCCAGATTAGTTGTCATCCCCTATGTTGCGGGAGTTTCAGGGAAACTGAGACGTTTAATTTCCAAACATGACATTGCATAACACTTCATTTTTTAGGTCATAAAAATAACTTTTTATCTGTATCTTTTGTGATGCTTCAGTGTTCCTAACAGCTTGTTTTTACCCCAAGTGGTAACCTGAATCTTGCCAGATGGATGTAGTTCTGCCAAGCTCATCTCACAACCAGGTTTGGCAAGAGCTTGTAGCATGGAGCAATCGGAGATGGAAGCGTGGACCCATGTGGAGCTCGGCGGAATTACATTCATCTGACAAGAATCGGGTTACCGAAGTGGTTTATTTGTTACACATTAGATTTAGGAAATCATTCATGGTGGTTTGTTGAAAAAAGGAAATCTACAGAGGTCAAAAGATCAGCAGCTAGGAAATCCGATCAGGTGACTCATTATTGTAGCTCCTGATCAGTTTATTTAAACACAGTGCTAATTCCTATAACAGTGTTCAGAAGTGAACTTTTGCACCTTTGTTGCATGTTGTGCATTCTGTACGCATGTGTCTCCTATGGCTACCCCATAGTGTGTATCTAAAAATGGGTGTGGTTCCAACAGACATACTGAAGTAAGTCGGGGCCTTTCGGCTCCACCTTCTCATCAAACTGTCCCGTGTCCCTTTGGAGTCCAACGGCCAAGACTTAGTGACACAAACGTATACATACAGGCTCACTCACACAGCGGCTGATAATTTCAGACACACACACACAAACACACTTATCTTTAGATCAGCAGGAGGACTGGATGAGCGGTTGGCTGTAACGCTTCCCATCCATCTTTGATGAGGTCAACCGAAGATAGAGCTGCCTCTGGTTGGTGTTGAGATACTCAGCCATATACTGAATATTCATGGGGAGTTAATTTGCTGGTGTTTGCATTGCTTGTTAGGTTATAAGATATACATACAAGTGTCTCTTACAGTATGCCTAACTGCAATATACCACCAACAGAGAACCATTCTATAATGATAGAAGGTGTTAGAAGGGTCTACTATAAAACCATTTGTAGTTAATTATCTATTTAGGATAATGCATTGATCAAAACGCATTATTAACACATCTAAGCTAAATTTGTGTTTTCCTATTGGTTTTGAGAGAAACTAACTTAAGATGTTTTTATTTCTTGCTTCACAGTAAACTAAATTACAGCCGTGTGTGGGTGTACTAGGTTGATTTTATTAAATTGTTTATTTGAAAAAAAAAGCACATCATCGAGCACCAGTTAGTGATACAGAAGTTAATATAGCTGTGTTATACCCCATCACAACATTGTGTGTCTACCTTCCATTTTAGTGGCATTGAAAGAAGGAAAAAAGACCCTCATCACTTTGCCCCACATTTGACACTGCAGCATACACAAGGTGAGCCCTGGATTAACCAGGCTGGCAGTGATTTTACTGGCATTCCAAAAATACAGAATTCATGCTACACATTTGCATCACTGCTACACAATTTACACAACTGTAACTCACATATTGCATCAATGACCCAATAATACTAAACTTAACCTGATGTAATTTTTGTCTGATACTGAAATTGATGGCATCAATTACTGTCATTATTGTCCGGCTAATAATTATCTGACCACTCCTTCAGCGCAGAGAATTGATTTTAAAACTTAACCACAGTGTATCCTTAAACATGAACAATAGAAATACGCCTCAAGGAAAATAGGATACAAAGGAAAAAGGAAGTCCACAAGGAAGGAGACCAGGAATGAAGGAAGGACACAAGTGAGGGTGGAAGGAAAGAAGAAAGAAATCAAGGAAAGAAAGATACATAGAACGAAATCAGGACATAATGAAGGATGGTAGGGAAGAAAAAAGGATGCAAACAGGAAGGGCTCAAAATAAGATGATGGAAGATTGGAAATAATTAAGGAAGAAATCTCAGAAAAAAGGAGCTTCAATCTATCAATATCCTTTTCCAGGCTGTTTAAGAGTTCTGTAAACAGATTATCACAATAATATACAAAACAATAGTAGCATTAACAATCTGCATGTTTAAACAGACCAAAAAACTGTGCTTTGTTTTCTTGAAATGTGAGCAGTATTATTTATAGGTAAAAACATGAATGCTAAATAGAGCAGCTCGTGTTTTTCAGCAATACCCCACTCTATAAGTTTAAATATCTCACCTGGCTGACCTCACTAAGCAGCACAGATTTATACCGCCAAACATT
Source organism: Fundulus diaphanus (assembly GCA_037039145.1). Classification (NCBI taxonomy): domain Eukaryota; kingdom Metazoa; phylum Chordata; class Actinopteri; order Cyprinodontiformes; family Fundulidae; genus Fundulus; species Fundulus diaphanus. The sequence goes on along the minus strand of CM073129.1, from coordinate 7,224,569 downwards.
TAGAGCTATTGCAGTGCCTCCCTTGGAGATATTCGAGTGGTCTGTCAATTTCACTGGCAGCTGTTAATTTCCAATGTGTCTATCTCTGTGCGGCCCACATGTGGTTCTCCCCCTAGTGCCTGGCATGGAGAGAGCTGCACAAACATTTATGCAGCAGTATTTTTAAAGGCCCTCCGCAGTGTCTTATAAATCTGCCCACAGCTTTGATGCCTTATCACCTTTGTGTGTGTGTGTGTGTGTGTGTGTGAAGTCCTTTTTGACACACATTTCTAAATGATTTATGCACACACTTTGTATCCTAGAACAATTTTTTCTTATGGAAAACAGAACCAGTATTGTAAATGTTTTCACATCCTTTGAACTTTGTCACATTTTTCACTTTACAACCAAAAACGTGCTAGTTGAAGAATTTTACTCAACAGACCACAAAAAAGAAGTGTATAATTGTCAAGTGGAGAGAAAAGGATGATTTAAAACTGTGCATTAGTTTTAGGCCTCCATGAGGTAATACTTTCTAGTATCACCTTTTGCTGATGGAACTGCACTACTACACCTTCTACAGGTTGGGTCTACATCTGGAGATATGCGCACCATCTTAACCCTGTACAAGTTTACACAATAAGATATCTTAAATTGAATGAGTATATGTTGAGTGCACATTGTTGTAGACTGAACTTGGCCGAGGACAGAGGCCCACACTATTATTTTATTATTAGTATTATAATTCTGGCTCTGCTGTGTGCATGCTCTGTCACTCTCCTGCACCATGGCAATTTAGATCATCTCATGCACCTGTGAGCTCTGCCACTACAGCTAAATCAAGGCAACCTCCTGCAACTGTTTCAAATACTGAGGCTCCCCATACAGCTGATTCCAGATTTTTGAAAGCCTCTGTGTGTGTATGTCCAGCAATCTTTGCCTGCCTTTGCCTGTTCATGACCAAGTTTTTGGCCTCTGGATTTACCTGCCTTGCCTTGCCCTTGACGGACACCTCATTGGCTTCTGATTTCTGGACCAAAACCAGGTTTAAGCCCCATGACCCACACCTAGCCCTTGGATTGTTCTGCCTTTGACTGCCTTCCTGTGTTTGACCCTCACCTGGATAAAGGATTTCCCCCTCGTTCACAGCTCTGGGATTAAAAGTTGTCATTGTCACTCTCAACTTTAACTGCAGTGATGTCATCATTCCGTTGAATGTCACTGCAGACCTAGCCCCAACAACTTACCAGGACCACTTCTCTGTCCAGGTCTCTAAGACGGTTAGGGACTTTAAGTCTGACACTGACATAACTCCTTAATTTTATCACAGGTACTATATCTCAGGTTGTAACATTTCTCTCTCCCCAGCAGTTTTTTCATGTGAACTTTACTGGCAGTTCTCCGTTTCCCACAGGAAAACCTTTTTAGTAAATCTTTTAAACCAAACTCTGTGTTCAACTGAATTTCTGGGTCCTCAGTCAGAATAATATAGCCAAAATTGACCGGTAAATTCTGATCTTCCTGTCTTGGAACAACCTGGTTACAAAAGCATAAGCCCTAGTATAGTTTGGAGGACTATAGAGATCACATATGTACTGATAAAGACACAGCAATGGCGTTCTGGTGTTGAAGGAGCAATTTCTGGGCTACAAAATAGAATGTCTGAGATCATTAACCTTCTCCATGGTTTATCTGCTTCCTTTGGTGCCCAGGCTGCATATCAGAATGTTCCTGCATCTGCTCCTGTTAACCCTCCTGCCCAGCCTAAGATTTGTTCTTTCAATGAGTCTCAACTTATTACCCTTGAGACATTTAAAGTAGACCCTGATCAGTGCTTCTCTTTTCCCACCCAATGTGAGATTCATTTTTAATTATGGCAATCTTCCCATATGTTTTGGAGCAACCCAAGGTCGCTTTCGTCATCTCCTCTTTGTCTGGCAGGGCCAATCTTTGGGGTACTGCAGAATGGCAGTGTAACTTCCACCTGTGTGATTCTTATGTAACGCGTGAAACTGGGAACCCGATATTCAAGCTAGACATCGTGTTAGCATTTTAAAAAGTTTATTAGAAAATAGGAGATGGTGGCAGAAGAGAAAGGCAGGCAGGAATGACTGGTAATGGCAGGAGACAGTTGAGGCAGACTGACCAGGTGCAGATGGTAGAGACATACAGAAGACCCGATGACATAAGTAGAGGCAGGCAGATAATCAGAAGATGTTGGCAGAGGCAGGCAGATGACCAGATGAACAGCCGATAAATCCTCAGAAATGGCAGAGTGGGCACTATTCATCCAGGAAATCCAAAAGCTGGCAGAGCCCACAAGTACCAGAACATGGAACTAGTGAGGGGAAGGCAAGCGCAGTATCAGCAGGATAGGCCAGAAATCACACAGGTACAGAGCAGCAGTCATACAGGCAGTGAACAGAGATACGTTCTAGCAGGGAGTGATTGTCTGAGGCAGTTATAAGTAGGTGGAGTAAAGATGAAAAGAATTGGGCCTAATTAGCAGCAGCAGGTGAAACTAATTCATGGGAGCTGAACAGTGACTGGGAAGAGTGGAGCATGGAATGGAGAAGGATCAGCCTATCAGTCCAAAAACATAAACAAAAACCCAAATCATGACATCTTTCTCAAAGAACTGATTCATGTACTTAATCCGGTACTCAGGGAGTACTCAGTCCTCAAATACTGCTTAGGAGCTGGACAGAGGATCCATCACTGGTTGCATTATTTATTTCCACACCTTGGCCGCTAACAACAGATGAAATTAGGAAGCCCTTATGGACACCTTCATGCAGGGATTAAATGAGGAGATCAAGGACGAACATGCCACCAGAGATTACACCAGAAGTGGATACAGATGTTTTTGATGAGGACTTGAATCTGGTCCCAGCCCCATCATCTCACAAGGTTTTGGCATTAGATGGTCACACCCTAAATCATTCACGTTCTGAGACTGAAACCATCCATTTACCTCACAGTGGTAACAATTATGAAGACCTTAAGTTTATAGTCATTAAATCACCTCAGTTACCCATAATTCTTGGAACAACCTGGTTACAAAAGCTTAACCCCTAGTATAGTTTGGAGGACTAACGAGATCTTAGGGTGGTCTCAAGATTGTCTAGCTTCTTGTCTATTGAATGCCATCTCTGCCTACATTCCCATAGCTAAGGTCAAGGAAACTGACCCAGATCTCTCCAAGATTCCTGGAGACTATCATGATCTCAAAGAGGTATTTAAAAAACTTAAGGCAACCGCTCTTTCTCCTGATCGACCCTATGATTGTCCCATTGATCTTCTACCAAGTACTATACCACCTAGAGACCGACTTTATTTTTCCAATCTTGAGTATCAAGTCATGAAAAGATATTTAGATGAGTCTCTCAAAACAGACATCAACCTGGGCAGATGTTGTCTTTGTTCAAAAGGACAGTTCTCTACAGCCCTGCATTAAATATCGGGGACTTCTCCTCATGGACTCTGTCTTCAACCTCATCCAGGAGGCTACACTATTAACAAAACTGGCAGAGAAAGAGTTTATTTGTGCCCTTGTGGATCTAAAGAAAGCAAATGACGAAGGCCTTGGGATGAACTGTTGTACTGTTTAAGGAGGTCAGGTGAAGCAGAGATGAATGGGAGTGTGGTGCAGAATATGTACCAGAACAATTAGACAGTAGTGAGGTGTGTGGCAGGAGTAGCAGATAGGTTCAAGAATTTCTCTGAGCTCCATCTTGTTTACAGTGATACTTGACATGTTGATGGATGAGTGAGACAAGATGAGTGTCAAACTCCTGTCTAGAGTCCTGCAAAATTTAGATGTCTGTCTGGTTAAAGATACCTGAAGCTAATGGATAAATTACATCCTAAGTTTCTCTAAATAATCCTGCTAATGATCTCATTCTTCTCATTCTAAAAGTGTCAGAACTCTGGCCCTAGAGGGCTGGAGATTCACTTCTCTGCTCTGAAGAAAAGAAAAACCAAAACTACTCTAAGCAGGACAGGATGCCCGTCAGCTAATAGGTGAGTAAGGGTTTCAGAATAGTGAAGCTTCAATAACAAGAAGCAAAGGTGGATGGCTTAACGTTAGCAGTTAGCAAAGGTTTGTGTCTCTCTGTGCCCAGGAGTCCTTCAGACACAGTCACCCTTGAAAAAACAGAAACATATGCACTGATAAGATTGTGCAGCTGTTTGCTCATGTTCCTCATGTTAAGTTGACTTTATACTGAACACCATTACACTTATCACCAGAGAGTTCAGACTGAACAACTAAGAACTGAAATAAATGCCCATAGCACATATTAATGAACAATTTTTCAAGAAAATTAGACTTCAGAGGAATTAGAGTATGAATAAGTGTGTCCAGTGGAAAGAAACCTGAAGGAAATAAATTGCAGATTTGAACTTTAACTCTGATCACCCTGCACTAACTCATTGTCACCTGCTCACTGCTCCACAAAAGCACTCCAAAAGCTCTCCTTTTCTGCATATATCTTCAGCCACTCATTCTATATCTTAGAATGAGTTAGCTTTATCTCAGAAACTGACATGTCAGGACAATTTTCATTTCTCATTAGATCTGTTAAGCACTCTTATTCTTAAAGATCCAACTGTGCCATCTTGTGGATTCAAATTATCATTACAACAACGAGGAGGTCTTCAGTTCAACTTTAGTTTTTACAGTCATTGGAAAAAGAAAGGACACCCCATCAGGTTCTAACCCTGTTAAATTTTAACCTCATTCCCTTTTTCTGCTTTTTCAATGGAACTGTACATTTAATGATCACTTCAATGTTGAGGCCAAATCTGACCTGGGAGATACTAAGGATCTTCTGCTTCCACACAGGGTCTACTATCCCCTGCCAGTTGTTAGCTGAACCTAGCACCAAAAGGGATGCTTGTTATGACTTGTTGTGGTCTCACAAAAAAACAAAAGAAAAACAAAGAAACCAAAAACCAGGAATCTCAGGTGCAGCACAAACACAGGAAGAAAATGCATAAAAACTCAGAGAAACCGGAGTAAAATAGGAACTTGGAATGTAGGATCTGAGAAAGGAGTGACTCAACTGTGATGCTTAACTCTAGGGCAGGTTGATTACTGGAATACGAAATGGGTAAAGGTAATGAAAAAGAGGTTGCAGCTGTAGGGAAAGCAGGGAGCTGGAGAGAAGTGGGTGGAAAGTATGGGAGGGATGATTGATACCTGCCAAAAGAGAAACACAAGGAAACAACTAAACAGAGAATGACTATATGCAAGATTGAGTAATCCAGATTAAAATGTGATAAAGAAACTCGGAAGAAGGAGTGACCCGTCGAAAAACTTTGTTATAGCAACTTTGATAGGAGGATTATCCTTGACCTTTTTTGGATACTTAATCACTCTGGTATTGAATGCTGGAAGGATTTTTGCTAATACTTTTTTACATATGATTTTGGGCATTTTTGTTATGATGCATTATCATAACAGCAAGAAATCTTTTTACAAGCAGGAATAGCTGATCAACATCTCAAAAGCTCTAGTAATACTTCAACTATAGCCCCCAAATCTAAGATTACTTAATAAAAAGGGAGGTGCTGTGGATGCAGAGACCGAGCAAAGAGAAGGAGGAGAAAAAGGAGGTTCAAACCATCTATTCCATCAATTATGATGGAGAATGCGATCATTGGGAAACAAGTTGGATGAACTTCAAGCCCTGACAAGGACCCAGGCAAACTATCAGGAATGCAGTAGTATGTGTTTAACTGAGATATGGTTGCAGGCAGGGCTGGACTGTGACTAAACAATCACCCTAGCATATTTGATCATGCACTTCCCTCCTTTCGTGAAAGTGGTTGTCAAAGAAACACTGCTTGAGATGTATTTTTAGTGTTTTAATTAAGTATACGGACATACTGACAATCAGGCCAGCTGTAAGCCAAAACATCCATGTTGAATACAAAGTAGCACCTTAAAGCATGAAAAACAGTAAGAGAATTGTGGGAGAGAAATAGATGCAGAGAACTGTAAACAAAGAAAGAGAGCAGGGATCAGTCAAGGTAGTTTAATCTTAGTCTTACAAAAAATAATCTAATTTATTTTGTACTAAATGGTGCTCTGAGGCAGACGGAAGTGAGGTCAGATATGCTAGATTTATCTGATACAGGTTCTTTTGGAATAAGAAGAGCTATTTAGTAAACTCACATTGATGGAAAAAGGAAAACATGTGAATCCACATCAGGGAATAGCAAACGTTCTCACTCCAAATATGCCAAGGGATAGAGAGGCCAGGTGAATCAAGAGAACAGTGAGGATGAGACTGTTTAAAAAAATTACATTGACAGCATCGGTGTCTTTAAAATAATGCAATGATAAATAGCAGTAGTAGCATTCATTGCAGTCACTATGTAAAAGTAGTAGGCTTCATGACCATCCAGATTGATGTCAACAAGAACGCTTAAGTTGTATATAGTACAGTGAAGAATGCTTTTGAAGTGCCTCAATAAAAGACACATCACTGGGACATTACTGGGGAATAGGGCAGCTTTGAGGAGAAAGGGTGTGACATACAAAATCAGTGAGTGATACACATCAATTGCATTATAACTTGACTAATAATAAAGAAATATAGCTAGACAATAGTCTGATATACATACTGGTAGAGAAAATGTTGAATGGAATTCCATTAATTGTTAAGAACAAATACAATGCAATAAAAGTGAATAATTTTGATCTTTTTTTTTTTTTTTTTTTTTTTTTTCCCAGTGTCCTGTCTAGCAATGTGGCAATAAAAATTGATATCTTAATGCCAAATAGAGCTCGACAGATTTTACTTTCACAAGTGGAGCAAACAGCTTTCGCCATAATGCTCCGCTTGATTTGTGCGTGTAGATAGCTTTATTGTGATTCCTGCAGGGAGAATTTCAAATTATATGGACACTACAATGGGAAAGTAGGAGAGTAAAGGAAGAACAAGAAGAGAAAAAAAAGAGAAAGAAAAGGGTGAAAGAAAGAAGAGATAGAAGGAAGAGAATGATAAAACGTCCTCTGTCTGCTCCATCACCTGGAAAGAGACACAAAAACAACAGCACAACCAACAGACATAAAGCAACAGATATAATCGTGTAACACCTTGATACCATTGCTAAATCATATGTATTATTATTTAAGCTGACATGTGTAATGTGATACCTAAAAAAGAAAGTAAAAGAAAGTAAATAAATAAATTATAGCCTTTCTGTATATAAGTGAACATTTAATACCTGGGACCCAGCACCTGTGGGAGTTTGTGAAAGTGCACTAGTTTAGGTGAAAGTTATCCAGAAGGAAATATATTGATAGTGATTGTGGAGAACCGAAGACCCACCTTCCCTAAGCACAGAGGCAGGAGTCAGGGGACCCGTAACCCCGGACTCCCAAAGGGGCCACCAAAGCAGTGTGCCCGAGAGGGGCCCTCACAGGAAATCTGCAACCCCCCCCCCCGAGGAAAGAGGAGAGACGACCCCGAGGAAATCCCCCAGCCACCGCAATGCCGACGCCCCCAAGAGCCGCGGGGACGAGCCCGTGGGCTCCGCTGGCAGCCGGCCGCGCTGAAGTGGTCCCGGCCATGGGCCCTGGGGGCCAGAGGCCCCAGGGGCGCCCCGCCCCCGCGGCAGGGCAGGGGCCCCGGCCGCCCCCCGGGGGGCCAGGCCCCGCGAAGCCACCGCCGGGAATGGGCCGGCACCCACCCGGGATCCCGCCCCAAACCCGAGGACCGTCAACGCGCCAGAGGGCCAAGGCGCCCGCCAACGCAGCGGAGGAGGGCAGGACGTGGGGGGATGGGCTCCGCACCTATCGGAGACTTGAGATGATCTTGGGAGAGGGAGCGGACCGGACCCGAACCTGGGAAAAAAAAAACTCATTCACACCATCCCTCCCTTGTGCCCCACTCGCCACACACAGACACACACAAAAAAAAAAAAAAAAGGACGCTGTACACACATTCACATCCAAAAATCCCAAGTGGGGGGGGGGGTCACCACAATTCAACAATTCCACTGCCTGTGCCCGACCCCCGGCCCCGCCCCCGGACCAGACGCCCCCCGGAGCAGGCCCCCCAAAGAGGGGGGGCCGACATGACCCGCACGGGCCATCCGACCAGAGCCCCCCCTCACCCACTATATACCTAATAAACCCCCTCCCACCCCGACCTTACCCTAGCCACCCCTGCCCCCCATCCCTTCCTGGGGAGAGCAGAGGCGTCAGCCCCAGATCCGGTAATCCGCTGGCTAGCCGCAGCAGCCCCCCGCCAAGACCCCGGACACAGTGGCCCGCACCTCCTCCAGGCCCCAGACTCCGTGCCGCGATCGGAGATCGGGGGTGTGCAAAAGACCCCCGATCCTCCCTACGCCCGCTCAGATGTTGTGTTGTTGCATGTTGATCTCAGGTGTGTTTAAAACTGGGAGCACCGAAGGGGGTGCACGGCACAGCCCACCCCCCCTCCGGAAGAAAGCTGGTGCCAGCGCCCCCCCTCCAAGCAACTACCCAGAATCCTCAATGTCTAAATGCGAGAGGGGGTGAAGGGAGCCGCCCGGGGCGAGGCTCACACAACATAAGCCCCCCCCCAGACGTCTTCCCTCCACCCCCCCATATCATGGCCTACATGAATGTGTGTTGTGAAAATGTTTGGAGTGAAAGTGTCTAAGATGCATGATAAAATTGGGGAGAGGGACGTCACCAAAAGGTGGCAACCTCCAGTAACGCCCTCTCCCCAAGGACCTACATGTGTGGCGGCGTGATGGAGCAGGCAGAGGGAGGAGTCCGGGGATGGGGAGCAAAGCACTGGGGAGCCAACCCAGGGAGCCAGCTCCCCTACTGACTCCAATAGGCACCCCCGCTCCCCGAAAGCCCCACCCGGAGAAAGGGGCCCCTCCAGCGGCACCACCATAGCCCGGGGGCTGGGGAGAGGCCGCAGGGCCTGCCAGCCAACCACCCACCAGGACCAACACCTCTACCTCCCCCAGCCCACCCCCCATGCCTACTGTATTTAACCCCCCCCCAAAAAAGAATTAATAATAATAATAATAATAATAATCTATATATAAATAAATAAATTAAAAAATAAGTTAATAAGATGGGGGACCCTGGCCAGCCAGCCCGCACGAGCCATCCCGAACCCCACCCCCCAGGTGAAACCCGCACCGCGAGACTACACGGACCAGGACCGGGACATGGGGCCGGACACAAGCCCACCAGAACGTCCACCAAACCCCCCCCCCCCCCCCACACCACCCGTAGATTTAACCCCTCCCCAACACTAACATTCAAACATCTCACCATACATTCGACACTAGACATCCAAGCTGGGTAAGTCACTACTCCCCCTCCCTCCCCTCCCCCCACTAGCAGAATGCCAACCCAAAGAAGGGGAAGAGCATCTGCCCTGAGATGTTAATGACCATGCCCCCCTACCAGCTCAACAGGCCCCGAGGCCCCCCAGCGCGCCAGAGGCCCCGTGCAGGGGAGGACACCCGGGCACACGCCGGCCCAGACCCCAAGCGGCACACCCCCCGGAACCGGAACCCCCGAGGCCCCGCCGGGGCCCCCGCCCGAGGGCGGCGCGCCCCAGGGACCCCAGGCCCCCAGACTCACCCAGGACCCACCCAGCAACAGCACAGCTACCAGGTCAGTAACCCACGTCCGTCACCGCGTAGCTCCCCAAGGGTGCCGCAAGCGGCGCTGTGGGCCACCCGTAGGCCTCCCAAGCTCCTCCCAGATGGGGGCAACAGACCCTGGAGTCAGACCCACCAAGCGCCCCACTCCAAGTGCCCCCAGAGTCCCAGGAACCCCTCCACCCACCCACTGCGCCCTTCAGGAAGCAACCCACCGCCCCCCATTCCACTAAGTGATAGTGCTAATCAAAGGAGCCCAAAGAGATCGAACAGATGTGGATGCAGATGCTGTCTCAAGATTAATATGATCCAACAAAAGATCTCTATACTGATTAATACTGAGATTCTCCTTACTTTTCCAATTCATGAGGATAGTTTTCTTTGCGATACATAGTGCAGTAAAAACCATGTAAACTATTTTATTCCCCAGCGGGCTTTCCTCAAAATTACCAAGCAAACAAACTGATGGGGAAGGTGTAATTTTACAGCTCAAGCACTTTGATAAGTCCTTACATATCTGTGTCCAGAACCTCTGGACTGGTGTGCATAACCATAACGCATGAATATAATTATCAGGATGATTGCCTATGCAGTGTGGACAGATGTTAGATTGTGCCAGACCCATCTTGAATAATCTTTGTCCTGTGTAGTGTACTCTGTGAAGGATTTTGTATTGTATTAGTTGTAAGTTGGTGTTTCTAGTCAATTTGAAAGTTCTTAGACATATCTGAGCCCAGAAGTCTTGTTCAAAGCTGACTGATAGATCTTCTTCCCATTTCATAATAGGAAGAGATATTGAATCATCTATTTTAGTCAGTGTCCTGTATGATTTAGATAGTAGTTTGGGGGGGTTTAAATCTAGGAACTCTAATATATTACTTGGAATTTGTAAACCACCTTTAATATGCTTAAATTTTTTTCTAATTATAGATTTAAGTTGTTCATATTCCAAAAATTTATTTTTACTAATGCCATATTGCATATTTAGTTTGGAAAAATTGATGAACTCGGTTCCATCAAGTAAATGTTCCAGATATTCAATACCTTTATTCTTCCAGTATGTAAAGTTTATCATATTATTATTTTGTAGGATGTCAGGGTTGTTCCAGATGGGTGTACGACTGCATGGGATAAGTGACGACTTTGTCATTTTAAGAAACTCCCACCATGCTGTCAGAGTAGAGCTGATATTGATATTTTTAAAGCATGTATGCCGTTTTATATTTGAGCTAATAAACGGCAAATCTGAAATCATGATATTATTGCATATTTTCTGTTCTATATCTATCCAGGGCTCGTCTAAAGGATTGTGCTTTATCCATTTAGTGATATATTGTAGTCTATTTGCCAAGTAGTACTTATGGAAGTTAGGCAGATCTAGTCCCCCTCTGTCTTTAGTTTTCTGTAGCGTCTTTAAGCTGATACGGGGAGGTTTATCTTTCCAAAGATAGAATAATTTTGATCTTGAACAACTGAAAGCAGCAAGGAAACCCTGAGAGAGGAGGCGAGACCAGAGAGCAAAGCAATAATCAAATGACTTTCTGCCAAATTATCTAATCATATCCACTAAATTAACACACGTTTAGATTTTTTTTTAATTGTGCTGCTCTAGTTGGCTCCATCTTGGAGTAGCTCTGTTGTTTTCATTCTGCAATTCTTTTTAAGGAACTTCAATTCCTCCTTTTATGGATCAATATTTCTTGGATCCACAAAAGGATGTTGGATGCTGTGCAGCTGGAATGATTTTTATAGGCGTTTTCTTTCCCTTTTTTGAACAGGTGTTATGATGCATAACATTAGCAATACTTCAACTACATACCTCAAATCCAAGATGAGTTAAACAGGGAGTGCTCAGGATGCAGAGCAGGAGCAAGGAGAAGAGCGTAAAGGAGGAAATTTAAGCCATCTCTTCCATTGATTATTATGGGCAATGTGAGATATTTGTAAAACAAATTGAATGAACTACAAATCTTAACAAGGACCCAACCAGAATAATGAATTTCCAGTATTATGTGTTGAAAATGGCTCCAGGATAATTTCCCCTACTCCAGCATCTCTGCCTGGCATTCTGACCAACAGAGAGATTTAAAGAAGAGCAGCAAGAGCAAAGGGGGTTTGGTGGTGCTTGTGAACAAGATATGGAGTCATCAAGGACATGTTACTGTGAAGTTAAATCTCTACAGGCTGGATATTAAACTATTAGAAGTGAGTTTTTGTCCATACTATTTACCCAGAGTGTAATAGTGGTATTTTGCCAACAGCTTACAGAAATGTAGTTAAGACCAGCTCTTCCGAGAACAAACCCAAGAACAAGGCCGAATCTTTAAAATTAGACATATATATATATATATATATATATATATATATATATATATTTGGACACTTGTTTTTCTTAAAAAATAAATAAATAACTAAATAATTTAAAGAACAATATACAGAATTTAAAAAAGATCAAATCTTCAACTAAAACTACCTCTGGGTATTAAATAGTCATCATAATAAACTAATAGGGATATTTTATTTATTATAACTGGTGCAACCCGATATTCAGCTGGACAGAGTTACGTTTAAATGGTTTATTGTAAAGATGATGAGTAATGGAAGGTGAAGCAGGCAAACAGAACCAGACTAGGCAAATGAATTTTGGCTGAAGGTACAGGCAGGCAGGGATGAGCAGGAGACCAGAGGATGCAGGTAGATAAAGACCAGATCAGGCGACATGGACCGGGGAACCGCCAGAATGGGCAGAGCAAGCGGCTGGAACTCACAAAGAAACAGGCAGAACTGCAGCAGGAAGACACAGGCAACTTTAACTGAAGAGTTTAGCTGGCTGAGCACACAGGATCCGGCAGAGACAGAGTACATCACACTAGAACAAGAGAAGCAATGAAGAGAGAAGAGACGTTCTGGCAGCAATGGATTGGCTGAGGCAAGTATATGTGAGTTGAGTGGCAACAGGTGCAGATGATCTAGAGTAGGGTGGTGGCTGGAGGGAGACTTAGCTGATTGGATGGTGGTTGGTGGCTGAGAGGTGAAATTCTAATAAGAAAAGTCCAGAAAAGTCCAAAGGCAAAATAAACAAAAACCCAAATCATGACAGCTATAGGTAGCTTCGACCCCCTAAAACCACTGAAAGGTCACTTTATTGAGAGGCCCGAGGCTTGGGGGCTAAACAGGCATGGGATGGGGGCTAAAGCCACCCCCAGGAGGGGTTTCCCTCTTCCAGGCATTTCTAGGAGGGTCAAATCACAAACCCAGCAAAGATAAACTGAGTAGGGAAGAGCCAAGTTGGGCCAATGGAGAGGGCATCATTGCTATGACTAAATGTGTGTCTGATTGTATAAACTTCTAATCCCATCCCCACCAGAACAGTGACATGTTTCCCAAACAATAATCCCTGGATCACTAGTGATCTTAAGGAACTGCTTAACGAGAGAAAAGAGCCTCCAGGAAGGGAGACAGGAAATTATTGATTAATATATAGATGCAGTTTGAAGTCAAGATAAAAAGAGAGCAAGTACGCATACAGGAAGAAGCTGGAAAGCAAGCTCCAGCCGAACAATATCAGCAATATGTGGTGAGGGATGAAGAAGATCACAGGCTTCAAGCAGAAGAAGGACCGGATTGACAGATGTCTGGACAGAGCCAATGAGCTAAATATATTCTTCAATGGGTTACAGTTCAGGAGCAAGTTCATCTTCCTCCTCTCCTGGCCACAGCCAAACAGACACCCCACCCTCTTTTGGCCTAAAGCTTCCCTGTCACACATCAAATGTTTTATCTTCCACCTCAGCCATGGAGCCTTTCACTTATATAGCTCCTTTTCCATTAAAAGCCGCGGTATTTAAAGCCCAAGGCTTTGGTTTCCCATGGTAAACCAAAGCCTGGGGCTTTTGGGATTTTGTGCTTCCATCTGTTAAGGGCCATTTCTGTAAAACGTGTTATGACGTCTGGGGAAGTTGTGAGGAAAACTGCAGTACCATTCTAGTCCATTGACTGGCGGCAAAAAGACACCATAGGTCAAAAAGACAAAGGCAGATTGAGAAGCTGCATCCATGTCCTCCTGCCACACATCCGGACTCAAGATAAAACGGGATGGACAGCGTCTGCTGATGCCGTTACACAGACTTTTCAACTGCTATGGACAGCATGAGATTATTTTTATTTTTTGGAGGGGCATGGGTTGGATGATGACCCTGAGCACGCAAGAAGAGAAGATCCAGTAAACTCCGTCTCATTTTTAACCGATTACACATTGCAGTACAGATGTTTTACTTTTGTTAAAAAGTGAAAGAAGAGTATCGACACTTTATTGTTCAGTTAGTGGGTTAAAAAAGCAATAAACACAACTGTTCTCCCTTTACTGTTTCAATACTGAGATTGGCTTAAATGAGGAGAACCATGTCTGTTTAAACACCATTCATAACATTTAGGCTCAATATTGCACCTTCTGAACAAGTAAATAGCTCTGTGGTTTATATGACAAATATATTTGTCAGAATTAGCCACCTGGATATCTTTTCTGACCCTTTGGTTTCTTCACCTTCCTTGGATCTGAAATTCCAACTCACAGAAGATTTGGCTGAAATGCTTGTCTCATCTTCACCCCTACCAACTTTTGTTCCAGCTCTAGAGTGAATGTAACATGTCAAGGTGGAGACTGGAAATAAAAAAAATTCAATCCGGTTTTTGAGCAGTACTAAGAATGTGCTTATCCTCTTTCTGGAATCATGCTCCAAACCTGCAGCTCTGTATTCAGTTCACATGGCGGTTAATGGGTTAGCTCAAATAGCTATTTGAATGTGAAAACACGTCTTAAAATAGATGTTGTGAATAACAGTGTTGATGCAATCTGCTGGGTTTCCTTAGATAGGAAACTTTTTGACCAATCTGTCTGATTTGATTGAATTTGACTTAATAAAGTGTCTTGAGATGACATGTGTTGTGAATTGGCGCTATATAAATAAAATTTTATTGAACTGAATTGAATAGTATTACATTGCTACATTGATTAGTATTAACGTTAGTGTCATTTAATCATCCTTCTTGTAATGGATCTACTCTTAAAACTGGTATGAATAAAACCCAGTGTTGAACTTGTTCTTGGAATTCACTTAAAATTCTCAGACTACTGTGTTTCTTCAAACTTTCTACAACTTCAGCTTAAGAGTTAAAACAGGCAACAGAAAGATGTGTGTAGGTTAACCCTCCCATTGCTCTAGGTATGTAGTGCCTTTTCCAACAGGGGGAGTGGCAGGTAGCAATGACGATAAAGATGCCCAGCTCAGTCCAGTTGGGCCGGTCGTGAGGAATCTGTTTTTGGAATCAGGAAGACGTGGTTTTTTGTTTTTTTTGCACTTTTTTACATCACACAAGACATAAATTATGTCTCGTCTCTGTGGCAAAAGACCATCCACTGCTATTGTCTGCTATTTGCCAGCAGTCACATCGCCGCCATCTTTAACAGACTACTGATTGTTTCAAAGCCTGCTCTGATACATTTTAACAAAATACTACTTCGATTTATCTCAGGACAGTGAACATTGTCTCAGGAGGAAGTGTTCATTTTTTAGTGTTCATTTTACTGTAAAGGTTTAAGTGATTGTATTGAAATTATTTAATTCATACCTGTTTTAATGGGATGTTTTTTTTATTTTTCGTTCCATTGAAATACAGGAGAAAAGAGTTAGTCCTGTTTTAGATAAACGATTATTAGTGTCCACATTGGATAATTCTTCTTCCTCATTTGCTTCTGTCCCTCTATTACCACAGGGCTTTATGGAACCGGATTAACCAGTTCTGTGGGATTTCAGCAGAACAGGAATATCAAGGGAGAACTTGTCCAGGCCTCAGTGTTTGTGTTCCTCAAGGGGCGGACCGACCCAACCGGTTTTCTCTGGCGAAGAGATGATAGAGGGAAAGAGAGAGACACAAGAAAAGAAAGGTGGGGTGGGGGTGGAGGGGGGAGTGTATTGGGCGTTCTCCTTCACCTCAGTCTCTTCTGTTTCTCCTCTCTTCATTGAGCGTTTTTCCCCTGTTGCTATATTTCAGCCCATATAACAGTTTTGAACAAAGAGGCAGAGAACAGGACCCAGCAGCGCCGGTGCAGCAGTTCCTGGGGTGAGTTACGTGAGTTTGAATTTGGCGAAGGTCTGACCTGAAGGCCAGGAAAGACTGGCTCAAAGATGGGGAGGTTATTTGTGGGTAGGAACTGGAGGGAGTAGGCAGCTTTACAGGAAACAGTCTATGGTTTTATCAGTTCACACGTGTGCATGAGTGAGAATTTAATTTGGGAGTTTTATAGTTTCATGGTTGTTGTTATAAAATCGACTCACTTGTAATCTTTATAATATATAAAGTGTATATATGTAGTTTTGTCTTTTTAAAGTATCTAAAAATGTATTGAGATTTGTTGTTTTTTTCATGTTGAGAGGATTTCAATTAATTCAAAGTATTTTTTATGTGAAAATGTGTTCATAGATAGCTTTGCAACCACATCTTTTCACCACATGTCTTCCTCTAATAGTAAATGAAGACTAAAGAGTGAGCTAAAATTCTCCGTTTTATCCCTTTCTTCACAGCACAATCACTGTACCTGTTGCTGACTTCAACACCAGAACTTTCACCCACACATCTCAGGTCGGTTTTTGCTCAAACTCCAAATTTCCCGCTGTGATACTAATTGCTTGGCTTACATGAAACCTGCAGGAGCGAGGCGTGTTTGCCATTGTGTTATGCGTCTCTTTACAGGTGTGGGACATCCTGGGCTGCGTGTTTGCACAGAACATGGAAAAGTCTCTGGCAACTGACTGAGAAATTTGATGCAGTTGGTCTATTTGATGCAGTCTAAAGACCAGTGAACTTGAAATACTGGGTAAGCAGTTATAAATTTGTGTGTGCTTGCATGTGTGAGGGGAGGGGTGTGAATAAGGATCTCTGATAGTAGAGGCAGCAAACTTAAGGCAGACAGGTCTTTTCTTGCTCTGCTGAACTGATCCGAACAGCCTCTTTTCTGACATATCCTGACATGTCAAGAGGGCTGAAACTCCACTGATCAAAATGCTAAATATTAGTACTTGATTAAATTTTGGATACATTCAGGCACAAATCTTATGGCTTTTTGAGATTTTGTTCACATTTCAATTTTAATGAGACTGCTATCAAGACTTGAGCATGATCAGTTTACTGCCATAAGGGTGCAGAACAAGGTGTCACACCCAGCACATGTTGTTTATGGAAGTAAAAGACAATGCACATATGAGCATAGTCATTCTAGGAATTAAAATACCTTTAAAAACCTGTTTATTATAGTAGCTCAAGTTGGATAACATGCAATATGACCATTATTATATATCAGATATAAGACCACAAATGTAAGCTGAAAAGTTTGTATTTGGAAAAAAAAATCTGATTGTACTACTTAGAATATTGCATAAGAAATATATGGATCACATTTGGCCAAAGAAGTTGGATTTGGGCCACTTTTCCTCTAGGGTAAATGTAGCTAAAGGCTATTTCATAAGACCAAAATATTGGTACATTGATCGTGGATGTTTTCTTTCTGTGCCTATTTGAGAGTGAATAGGCACAGAATTGACTTGCTCTGCTGCCATAGAACCAGCAAAGATGTTAATATTCTTTATTTTTTATTTGCTCTGCATTTCACTGTGGGAGATATGACCTACCCCTGGATTACATACTTGCTCCAAAACTGAACTTGACAGCAGTCATCAGTCCTGACTGACTATAAGGGCATCAGTCAGGTCTTGGCATTCCCACCACAAGTATTGCATGAGTCACTGTTGATTGGGCAGATAAGATGAAACTCCAAGTGCCTATGCTTCTACAGCATGTCTGCAAACAGGGAGGGCCAAACTGGTCAATTATTATGTGCCCAGGAGAGGAGGGGGAGCATATAGACAGGCATCATTTTTCCAAATGTATTTCTGTGAAAAATATTTGAGATAATAAAGCATTCATATTCATAATATATACACTATATCGGCAAAAGTATTTGCTCACTCATCCAAATTATTGGAATCAGGTGTTCCAATCACTTCCATGGACACAGGTGTATAAAATCAAGCACCTAGGCATGCAGACTGTTTTTACAAACATTTGTGAGAGAATGGGTCGCTCTCAAGAGCTCAGTGAATTCCAACGGGGAACTGTGATAGGATACTAGCTGTGCAACAAATCCAGTTGTGAAATTTCCTCGCTCCTATATAGTCCACGGTCAACTGTCAACTGTATCATAAGAAAATGGAAGTGTTTTGGAATGACAGCAACTCAGCCATGAAGTGGTAGGCCACGTAAACTGATGGAGCGGGATCAGCGGATGCTGAAGCCCATAGTGCAAAGAGGTCGGCAACTTTCTGCAGAGTCAATCACTACACACCTCCATACTTCATGTGGCCTTCAGATTAGCTCAAGAACAGTGCACAGAGAGCTTTATGGAATGGGTTTCCATGGTCGAGCAGCTGCATCCAAGCCATACGTCACCAAGTGCAATGCAAAGCGTCGGACGCAGTGGTGTAAAGCACGTCGCCGCTGTACTCCAAGAGCAGTGGAGACGCGTTCTCTGGAGTGTTGAATCGCACTTCTCCATCTGAATATCTGATGGAAGAGTCTGGGTTTGGCGGTTGCCAGGAGAATGGTACTTGTCTGACTGCATTGTGCCAAGTGTAAAGTTTGGTGGAGGGGGATTGTGGTGTGGGGGTATTTTTCAAGAACTGGGCTTGGCCCCTTAGTTCCAGTGAAAGGAACTCCAAATGCTTCACCATACCAGGACATTTTGGACAATTCCATGCTCCCAGCTTTGTGGGAACAGTTTGGAACTGGCCCCTTCCTCATCCACCATGACTGTGCACCAGAGCACAAAGCAAGGTGCATAAAGATATGTATGGCAGAGTCTGGTGTGGATGAACTTGACTCGCCTGTGCAGAGTCCAGACCTCAACCCAATAGAACACCTTTGGGATGAATTAGAGCAGAGACTGAGAGCCAGGTGTTCTCATCCAACATCAGTATGTGACCTCACAAATGTGCTTCTGGAAGAATGGTCAAAAATTCCCATGAACACATTGTTAAACCTTGAGGACAGCCTTACCAGAAGAGTTGAAGCTGTTCTAGCTCCAAAGGGTGGCCCGACGTCATATTAAACCCCACTTGGATTAGGAATGTGATGTCACTTAAGATCATATGTAAATCAAGACGGGTATACGAAAACTTTTGACAATATAGTGTATATGTGGTATGTTTTTTTTTAAATCAGGGCACTCCTCCCACCCAAACACAAAAAAGGTTTAGCCATTTACTCTTAATGGCTAGATAAGTAAAATACCAGAATGTCAAGTCTTCAGGAGTCTGTTACACAGGAAAGAGAAGAGGAAAGGAGAAGAGGATGAAAGTCTAAATCTGAGGATGAGACTGGAACAAGTGCAGCAGGAAGATAATAACATAATCCCTTTTCAGAACATGGTAAATAGCAACATAGCCATTAAGGGTGCATTGCAAGTTCCAGAGTTTTTGCACAAGTTTGCCCGCTCTGGTGACAAGTTATGACACCAGTGTTATACACGTGCATGGGAGAAAAGGAAAGTCATCTGCCGCTGCGAGGGTACAGGTAATTTGTTTAGAAGCGTAATGTCTTCTGAGGTAAGAAAGTTATAAATATTGAAGTTAACCAGTGTACTCTCGCTAATTTGTCAATGAGACTCAAGTAGCAGGGTGAATGAGAGGGCACTGCACGTCACATCCACGCCCAGAGACTGAATCACTCCCTCATCAACTGACAAATGGAATCTATAGGTATACAGCTGTAAATGGAGTAAAACACATTTTACACATCGGGCAATTGTAAGGGCATGTATGGGACACAAAAAACATTGAAACTTTTGCAATGCTCCTTTAATGCTTATCAATACAGCTATTATGGTGCATTCACACGGAATGTGAAGGGGGCGGCCTGAGCGGGTGATTTACATATTATCCCTATGTAAAAGGCCCAGTCAGGAGTAATGAAGCGACCCACAATGCGATCCACGTGATTAGAGTGATGCAATCGCCACAATTCACACAGAACGAGCGAAGCGGGACCCATGATGACTTTCACTGGAGTTAGAAATCTGAACTTTTCTGTAAATTTGAGTCGCATCAACTTATCAGGGACTGGTTGCAGTTGTGACCTACAATGAAGGAGCATAGAAGAGACAAACCTTTTGTCAAATAAAATGAAAGGTAGATTAGTGTTGACATGGGATGAAGTAAGGAATGCTCTTTAGAGGCTTATAGGTGGCTTTGAAAAAAGCTGTTTTAATTTAGACCTTAAAAGGACATTCATCCTCCTCTCGTAGCTCCAGGGCTGGTCCCGGCCAGCCGCAGCCTCTGCAGCCGGCTCTGGTACTCCCTTTTCCCAGGCCCCTGCTCTGATCTCTCGCTGTCCTCACCTCTGTTATATTTTTGACTCGCCATATAGTTTGCTGTATTTTAATCATGTAAAGCACTTTGCATTGTCTTTGTACTGAATTGTGCTATATAAATAAATTTGCCTTGGCTTGCCATATATCCTGGATTCCCCGAATTGGGAGTTGACTTTTCCTATTAAATACAGCACCAATACTCGCTCGGTTAAAGCCCATTCTGCCATTGTAATGACTTCAAACCGAGGACCCAGAACTCAGCCAGAAAAGATCAGATGTTAAGAAAACAGTTTATTGAGGTGAAAACGGCTGCAGGTAAAACTGAATCAGAGTCCGATCAGGACAGCTTGAATGATCTTACTCACGGGACTGGCAGGTGCTCGGAGGTCGAAAAAAACAGGCACAGGGTCAGAACCGTGATAGCAAAGTCAGGCAGGATGATCAGGGGGAATAACCAGAATCCGACATCCGAGAACAGATCCAGGGTCAGAGCCAGGTGATCCGAAATCCAGAGACAGTCCAAAGCAGAATCCGAGGGCAGAGTCAGGGCACAGATACAGGTCAGAAATCCAGACAGCACACTAATCAGGTCCGATGGGCTTGGCAGGCTTAGAGGGTCAGAAGACAGAAACAAGTCAGGTAACAGGCAGGCAGGCAGACGGGATTCAGGATGCTGGATTTAACTCACCAGTGGCTCGTAATAATCTGGCACTACTGACTGGTCTAAGAGCTGGTTATATAGTCAGAGGAGCAGGTGGGTCTGGTGAAGGCTGATGAGAACGGGGCGGAGCTGCACAATCAGACCAGCACTAGTGCAGAGATCATAACAACCATGTTGAGTTGAAACTGGGAACAGGAAGGAAAACCTCCAGGCTCAGTGTGAACGGCCATCTGCCTTGACCAACTGGGGGTTAGAGAAGACAGAGCAGAGACACAAAAAGCATAAAAGCACACATTGATCCAGGAATCCTTTCTATGTTAAATGCTAATACAGATGATCTGTTTTCCCTGGATGGTGTCACAGCTAACAGAATGCCAGACCAGGTGTACCTACTATGAAGAGAAAAAATGACAGAGAAAAAATAGTTAAAAGTTGAAATAACAAATAATAATAATAATAATAATAATAATAATAATACATTTTATTTAACAGCGCCTTTCTGGACACTCAAGGTCACTTTACAGAGAATAAAAATGAAAATACAAAAATACAAATACAGGAACATAAAAACAGTTATGGGGAGGGACAAGAGCAGTGTATTTACAAATAAGCGAGCTGTAACAGGTGGGTTTTGAGTATGGTTTTGAATAAGGGGAGAGAGTCAATACTGCGGAGGTCAGGAGGGAGTGAGTTCCAGAGCTGGGGAGCAGAGCGGCTGAAGGCTCTGCTCCCCATGGTGACAAGTCGAGCTGGGGGTACACTGAGGTGGATGGTGGAGGAGGATCTAAGGGAGCAGGAGGAGGTGGCAATGTGAAGGAGGTCTGACAGATATGGAGGAACAAGGTTATGGATGGTTTTGAAAGTATGTAGAAGGATTTTAAATTGTATTCTGAATTGAACTCCAATGGAGTTGGTGAAGGACAGGGGTAATATGATGAAAAGAGGGGGTTCTGGTAATGACACGAGCTGCTGAGTTCTGAAGAAGTTGGAGTTTATGGAGGGATTTATGAGGGAGGCCGAAAAGAAGAGAATTACAATAATCAAGACGGGAGGTGATGAGGCTGTGGATAAGGACAGAGGCAGTGCGCATGGTGAGGGAGGAACGGAGGTGGTTAATGTTGCGTAGGTGGAAGTATGCAGACCGGGTAATGTTATTTATGTGTGATTGAAAGGATAGGGAGAAGTCGAGGATGACACCCAGACTCTTGACCTGAGGGGAGGGGGAGACCAAGGAGTTGTGAATGGGTAGTGAGAAACTATTGATTTTGGATAGGGTGGATTTGGTGGCGACGAGGAGGAGTTCGGTTTTATCACTGTTTAGTTTAAGGAAGTTTGAGGTGAACCAGTCTTTAATTTCAAGTAAGCAGTTAGTCAGGGACAAGGGGGGGGTGAGGAAGTGGGTTTACTGGATAAATAAAGCTGGGTGTCATCTGCCTAACAGTGAAAATGAATGTTGAATTTGCGAAAAATACTGCCAAGGGGAAGGAGGTAGGTGATGTAGAGGAGGGGGCCAAGAACTGAGCCTTGAGGGACACCAGTAGTGACAGGGGAAGGGTGGGATGTGAAAGATTTGAGTTCGGTCGGAGAGTGTGAGAGATGCCAAGAGAGGATAATCTATTGAGGAGAATGGGGTGAGAAATGGTATCAAAGGCCACACTAAGATCGAGGAGGATGAGGATGGAGAGGAGTCCAGAATCAGCAGCAATGAGGAGATCATTTGTGATTTTATTAGGGCAGTTTCAGTACTATGGGAGGGGCGAAAACCAGGCTGGAAAGGCTCGTAAAGACTGTTGAGGGTAAGAAAGGCGTGGAGTTGAGCAGACACTATTTTTTCGAGTATTTTAGAAATAAAGGGAAGATTTGAGATGGGACGAAGATTATTAAAGTTAGTGGGATCAGAACCAGGTTTTTTCAGTATCGGGGAGACAGATGCAGTTTTGAAAAGTGAGGGGATAATACCAGAGGAGAGAGAGGAATGAATAATGGAAGTAATGAAGGGGAGGAGGGAGGTGAGACAGGTTTTGACCAGAGCTGTGGGAAGGGGGTCAAGAGAACAGGTAGAGGACTTGGATTTACGGATGAGATCAGAAATTTCGGAAGAAGTGGGCAGTAGGAAGCAGGAGAATGACTGGCTACGGGAGAGGGGCAGAGGGGAAGGGGGGCAATGGAGTCATATGTAGTTGCTGGTGAATGGAGCTGATTTTTTTATTAAAAAATATTATTAATGAATTACAAGTCTGACAATGCAAATTGGAGAACAGTAGGAGAACTCGGAGAACTAGGAGAAATAGACCCTGATGTCCTCCAGTAGCCTAAGCCTATAGCAGCATAACTATAGAGATAGCTCAGGGTAACATAAGCCACTCTAACTATAAGCTTTGTCAAAAAGGAAAGTTTTAAGCAGACATCTTTTAAGACTAGGTGTCTGCCTCAAGGACCAAAACTGGGAGTTGGTTCCACAGAAGAGGAGCCTGATAACTAAAAGACCTGCCTCCCATTCTAGCTTTAGAGACTCTAGGAACCACCAGTAGACCTGCAGTCTGAGAGCGAAGTGCTCTGTTAGGAACATACGGGGTAATCACATATCTGATATATGATGGAATTTGATTATTAAGGGCTTTATATGTGAGAAGGAGAATTTTAAATTCTATTCTTGATTTAACAGGAAGCCAATGAAGGGAAGCTAAAATAGGAGAAATATGATCCCTCTTGTTGATTTTCATCAGAACTCTTGCTGCAGCACTTTGGATCAGCTGAAGGCTTTGAACTGCATTTTGTGGACTTCCTGATAGTAAAGAATTACAATAGTCCAGCCTTGAAATGACAAATGCATTGACTAGTTTTTCAGCGTCACTCCTGGACAGAATATTTGTAATTTTGGCGATATTCCGGAGGTGAAAAAAGGAAACCCTGGAAACCTGGTTAATATGTGATTTGAATGACATGTCTTGGTCAAACATAACACCAAGATTGCTTACTTTATTACCAGAGGCCAATTTACTGTCATCCAGATTATATGATGATTATATGATTTAGAAGTTTATTTTTTAAGGACTCTTGTCCAAAAATGACAACTTCTGACTTCTTAGAATTTAAAAGCAGAAAATTTAAGGTCACCCAGGTTTTGATGTCATCAAGACATGCCTGTGGTCGAAGTAATAGATTGGATTTGTGAGCTCACAGATCCCATCAAGAATCGAGAGAATAAAGACTCAAGAAACTGTATTTGTATTTATTTAAACTGATGATTGTACTGGCCAACAACCACACTCCCTGAGGGGCTTAAGCGTGCATATAGTCTTTAGCAGCTAATGGACTTATCTTCAAGTCAAAAAGATAGCAGTCTATAATACTTTTCAATACATTTAGTTGAGAATTGTGTAATTTCCATGGATGTCTAAACAGACAGACCCTGAGAAATTGCGTAAATACTCATTAGCTAGTGAGAGACAGTAAAAATGATTTTCATCAGACCAGAGACCCGTGTAACCAGTGTGTCTATCAATCCATCCATCCATTTTCTGACCCGCTTAATCCCTCATGGGGTCGCGGGGGTTGCTGGTGCCTATGTCCAGCGTTCATTGGGCGAGAGGCGGGGTACACCCTGGACAGGTCGCCAGTCTGTCGCAGGGCAACACATAGACAGACAGGACAAACAACCATTCACTCAAACACTCACACCTAAGGACAATTTAGAGAAGGCAATTAACCTAACAGTCATGTTTTTTGTTTGTAACATATAACAGACTGCACTGGCCTGGTGGTTTTTTAATTTTCAGGAGGGGGCGATAGCCCTTACAACTTTTGGAAAGAAGCTGTTTTTAATTCTTTGTGATTTAATGTTCCTGAATCGTTTCCCTGATGGAAGTGAGTCAAACATTGCAAGGTTGGTGGGATCTGTGGCTATGTGTCTGGCCCTTTTCTGGACTCATGCTGCATAAGCTGTGTCTATGTCCTTTAGATGGCACTCCACAATCCCCAGTGCAACTCCCATACCACACTGTTATAGATCAAGTTTTTTTTCTGTAAACGGTTTGCAGTGGACTTATTTTTGAATGGTGTCATTGACAAGCCAGAGATTGTCCAAGTATTGCCTTAGTGATTGTAGGATATGATGAAGGTGTTCTAAAGAAAAAACACAGAAAAAAAGACTCTGATGCTGCCACAGCCCAAATCAGAGCAGGTTGGCCCAGCTCTCTAGAAGTCTATACACTGTGTGCTTTTGAGGTTTTTACTTAGGAGAATCATCTTCATCTTTATTCACTGAACTCAATTTGTTTTGTTTTGTATTTACTGATACAGGAGGGGAAGGTCTCTTGAAATGATTAGTTCCTACATGCTACCATTTGAAAATATGGCTGTTTTTATAGTGAAAGCACAGACAGTAACTTGTGTTGTTCATGTATTTGAAACACAAACTGCAAACAAAACCACCATCCCTAGCAGAGCTGGTCTAACAAGTTTTCCTCGATATAACAAAAATAATTGCTTCCACATGAGAAAAGTAAAGGGAACTGCACTTCTCGTTCTCATATTCACACAAACAGTCCTCAGGCTACAACGTTCATGCGTTTAAACAGTTGTTTTCACAAGTTTTATTATTACGTAATAACATCGGATTAAGGGTGAGGTGTGCCAATTTGTACCAAATCTGATTCTCCTAAAAGGAAAATTATGTTTAATTTTAATCTTCAGATAGAAAATATTAAAAAGAACACCTTTCTGTTACACAATTTAGCCCAAGTTCAACTCTGAGTACTGAAGAAATGGAGAGCTTTAAAGATCTTCTGCAGAAGCTGCAGGATGCCCATGAGCGAGAAGTGGAAGGTGAGGCCTAAGGATTAATGAGCATTGCAACACATTTCTTTCACTTAGGTCCTCAAAATCAAATAGTTTTATTATTTGGTTTTTTTTTTTCAGCTTTGCAGGGGAAAGTCAAAGAGCTGTCCAACAAGAAGGGCTGGTGAGTAGATAAAGGACAAATCTGAATCATGACATATGTGGACAAGTTGTTTAAGCTTGCATGCAGGAAATTTAAGACAGCTAAATTCTGAAGTGTTTTTGGATCAGACAGTGGGTGGGCATGCCAGACCTGCACCTGGCTCCATGTTCATTCACGTCATTTTTTGCATGGAAGTAAGCTCGTGTTTCAACAAGTCTGTTATTGAGTCACTAAACCTTTGATTTGTTCATCTTAGAACTGGAAAAATAGAAAGAAGCTGGACATATTAATTAGTCTAAAAACACCTTTAATAATAATAATAATAATAATAATATGATTAAACAATTAAAGAAGTTAAAATCTGCACTTTTAAACCATTGTACAAGGTTAATTGTTCTTAACATAGACATTTTCCCTGTGGATCTTTGTTTACTTTGAACGGTTAGTACATGTCAACAAAACTTGTATTACTTAAAATATAGCTAAAAGATTTGAGAACTGAATAAGAATACACTTCACTGCCACCAGCTCTCTTTGGCTGTGGCGAAGATAGTTCTCAGAAGAAGACAGGAGCAAAGGCTACATACGAAAATGTCTAATTATAGCTAGCTAGCTCCTAGCTCCTGTTCTTTGACCTTTCATAAAGTCAACAGTAAGAAAATTTATCGTGGGTAGGAAAGGAACTTTGGAGTGCTGTGCCGATTTTGAACAGCCTTTAACTTATATATGTCGCTACGTGGCGGAAACGCACATGGATGATGCGAGTCAAATTAGGGCCTACAGGCTTCCGAACAAGAACTACAAAACACGCGAGTTAGACAAATGTAGCAAATGGCGGAAGCTCTCCATTACAAAAACCCAAATATGATGGCGTATAAACTTATATAGACTTTCTAGTTCAAAACTGAAACACCACTATAGAATGCTGTTTATCTGGAAGAACACTATTTAAATAATCTAAAATCCTCTCTACTAGGCTAGTGAAACTTAACTAAAACTACTAAGCAAAATTAAGATTAAAGAAACTAAGGAAGTATGTACACACAAAATACCAAAAGGAAAAATAAAAATCGTTGAAAACCATCATCATAATAATGATTCAGTGAATCTTGGGTTCACTGCAGATCCAAGTTAGAGAACCAAAGTTCATCTTACAAAATAGGGAATGAGGTTAAATTACCTT
Source organism: Fundulus diaphanus (assembly GCA_037039145.1). NCBI lineage: Eukaryota > Metazoa > Chordata > Actinopteri > Cyprinodontiformes > Fundulidae > Fundulus > Fundulus diaphanus. Next base: position 7,197,757 of record CM073129.1, on the reverse strand, counting down.
ATTAATTTAGAACAACATTTAGTACATGTTAAACCCATTCACAATGCAACTCCAGGTTAGATAAAACATTATTTGAGGAAGTGACATATTGAAGAATGACTTGCTAAATTAAAATCAATAACCTTTAGGACACTTGATTTTTATTAATGTAATTATGCCCCCAGGAAATAATTAAAGCTCAAATTGGTAACTTAAGAAGCTAGAGGGCGCTGTAAGCGATCCTTCAGCGAGAGATGATGTGTGTCGGAGCACATCCTGGCCATGTCGCCATTAGCATGATGAGTTAATGTTAAGTTAAACAAAACACCATTAAATTGACAATAATGTTCCCTATTAATGCCGTACTAACACTTGTAACACTGTCGGACAATGGCAGAGCGAAACAAAAACGAGCATTATTTCTAAACAAACCGTAGTTATGTTTAACTAGGGTTAGTAGCGAGTTATTGGGGAGGCTAATAGCAGCTAATGCTAGCGGACATTTGAAGCTCATTCAAAAGGACTTTTACTCTATATTTGATTGTAATGAGCAGACTGGAAAACACAAATAATTTCCCATCGGTGTATAAAACCCTTATGCAAATAAAATTTGTCATAACTGCAAAACACAACCAAAACACATCAGCAAAGCATTGCTTCAACCGTGGCGGTCAGCTGCTTAAGGTTCGATGTTGAAGAAGGCAGGCTGTACTTAGCTTCCATTCTGGCCTTTGCCCATGTGGCGGATCTCCAACTTCATTTGGGCCCATGGTCGCTTCGTCTCTTCAATTTAAACCTTCTTCTCATGAGGTCCACGGAAAAGATAGAGTATTTCTCCAGTGCAGCTGGCCTTATAGTTTCAGTAGGCACCCTGCTCTGAGAGGCAGTCCCTTGAGGAAGGAGTCTAATCTGCTTCTTTTAGCATTAGAAACAGTGTGATTTTATTTCACTTGGCTGAAATCACAACACAACGATAAAATATTTGTCATTCCCATTGTGCAGCGCATACAGCAATGCCAGAGCAATGTGCTTGCTTCTGCAATGTTTTCTATGCTTTTCTTTCCTCTGTTTGTTTTTTGTTTTGTTCATGTACAGCACTTTGAATCGTCTTATTACTGAAAAGTGTTTTATAAATAAACTTGCCTTGCCTTACACCAGTAAAGTATTCCTCTTCAAAAATGAAGTACTAGGTGACAGACAGTGCCCACGCTGATTATAAAGCAATAATCGGGAGTTTTTTGAAACCGATCATTTTTAGACACCAGAAAACATTCACGTATTGCCAAAAGATGGCTGGATGAGTTTTCTTGGTGCTTGGACTGTTTACAGAAACAGTAGAGACCCAAATGGAAGTTAAAAAAATTACGCAAAAAGTGCATTTTTCATAATAGGTCACCTTTAAGAAATCCCTTTTGTTAGACTAACTGTGACCTAAAGACCTAAAGAAATACATTCATCGGCAGCTTCACCTCCATACACACTGGATAATATTAGTGTAAGATAAAATAGGTTTCACAAGAAGCATTCAAAGTAAAACTGAATTATAATTTAAAAAAATGTGTTTTACTGAAACCCAACTCTGATCAGAATGATTTGGTTCCAACAGCGACACAAAGCGTATGGAGGAACTGTTCACCAGAAACCAACAGATGAAAGAGCAGCACAGATTACTTACGGAGAACATCAAGACACTGGAAAATAGGTACAAATTAATTTTACAAAACTGCAATTTTTTGTAAAGTTGCTTGATATATTGATTTGTTTTCTGAAAATCAACCACTGTGGCATGCAGGTGGTATTTACAAAGAAGAACTGGGGAAACAAAAGAGTGACTAAAGTTTAAGAAAGTGAATGCATTAATTAAGATAAGCAGACTATACCAGTCAGAGAGAAAATTGATTACGTAATTGTTGTGAGGGCCAGAAGTGGAACCTAAAAGTTTACACTGAGTGGCACCTGGGGAGCAATCGGGAGCTCCCTGTTGCTCAGGGAAACATGGGGGCAGTCTGTGGGGATTGAACCTATTACTTGGAGCCTTCTCAAAATACAAGCGCACTGCTCTACCCACTAGGCCACCACTCCCCTAGCTGGCTTGATTAAATTCATTCATTAAATTAATTGAATGAAGACTGAAGTAAAACTACTAAGGCCTCTTCTTAGGTAATTTAACTGGGATGTACAGTGCTGTATATCATCACCCTACCACCACGTTTCCCTGTCAGTATGATTTATTTGTTCTGACTTGCCGTGTTAGTTTTACACCAGATGTAACAGGACATACACCTTCCAGAAGGTTCCACTTTGGTCTCATCAATCCAAGGAACATTTTCCTTGAAGTCTAGGAATCATGAAGGGGGGGGGTTGCTTGTTTGATTTTTGTCATATCTCAGTCAGGCCTTTGTGTTATACTTCGTCAGCTGTGGTTTTCATCTTTGAACTCTCTCCTGGTGGCCATTGTTTCCCAATCCCTGTTTTATTATTGAATCATGACTTATGACTTTAACTGTGGTAACTTAGATGTTGTTCTGGCTTCTTTTGTGACCTCCTGGGTGAGTTGTTGATGCGGTCTTAAAGTATTATTTTTTTACCCAGCCTACTGCTAAGTAGCTGGGTTATCGGGCCTTGGTGTGGCTAATCAATTTGAACACAGCTTTCAATTTGAGCACAGGTTTAACAAGGCCTTGAAAATATGTTTCAGGTAAGACTAGGTTGGTGTGGATGACTTTTTTCGCTTAATAAACAAAATCATCATTTGAAAACTCTTTATCTTTGTCTGATATTAACTTTGTTTGATGATCTGAAACCATTATAGACAGCCCAACTTAGCAGATGTGCTTAAAATACATGTGAATTCAAAGCAATTTAGCATTAAAGTAGATGGAAAATGATCTTGAATTGGCATTTTCCATTGCAATATAAACAAAGATACAGGACAAAAGCAGAGTTTTCAAAAACGGACTTAATCTGTTTGTAAGGCCTTGTATCGTTGTGTCGTGTGTTCAGACTGAGAGCTGGGCTGTGTGACAGATGCACAGTAACACAAGAAGTTGCCAAGCAAAGACAGCAGGAATATGAAGCCTCACGAATACAGAGCCTCCAGCACATCTCCCTCCTCGGTATTGTAGATCTGTTTCCATTTATAATAATCATTACATTCTCCAATATATATATATATATATATATATATATATATATATATATATATATATATATATATATATATATATATATATATATATATATATATATATATATTGCAACTTCATTTCTGGGTTATAGCTGGAGAAATGACCAACTTGAGAAAAGAGAATCTTAAACTTAAAGATGACGTCGCCAATTTAAGAGCAGCTCTTGGGTGAGTATATGATATTTGAATATAAAGGTTTGGTTTACATTGATAAATTCATATATTTTAACTGAAAGTATATGCCAAGCAAGAACAGCTGGAGATGCATTTCAATTAAATTATCGCAGGGTGTTACACCTACATGTGCCTTATGACAAGTAACGAAGTCCAAGTCAGCTTAATGATAAAGCAACTTAATTAAGAATGTTTATATTCAAATCAAAATGTAAAAATATGAAGACCACTTCAATCTACTCAATTAGAGACAGTTTAGAAATAGCTCTACAAGTTAAAATTGGCGAATGAAATTATACAGAAATTCAAATTTGCACTAAAAAGATGGTGTCCAGCTTAGTTCACTACATGTACAGCACTAAAACTTCCACTGACAAATTCAAAAATAAATCCAAATCATTCCACATTTGTTCTGACAGATTTAAGCAAGACCTTTCCAGTTTGATCCATTCCAGCAAAGGTTAAATGACCTTATTTCATATCTGTAAGCTTTAATTTATATAGTTCTAAGTCATTCCCAATGGATGAAAGTTAATTGCTATGCAATCAACTTCAAATACATAGTCCTTTTAAGACACTTAAATAAATCAAATATAGTAAAAATGTATTACATTCCAATGAAAATCACCACAATCTGATTCGGTTTACTTCATTTTTTATGATGTCAGTTCGTAACAGATGGCTAAAGGCTGGCTCACATGGCAAGATTGTAAAATTCTTGGCCAATTTTCAAAGCATGAGAGACACCACTCATAACAATAAAACATACCATACTATACCATATTTAATTATAGAGCACTTTACAAGAAAAAAGGTCAATAAAATGCTATACACATACAACTGAAGATAACTGTAAAATGAATGGTGCCTATCTCCGGCGGTCATTGGGCGAGAGTCTGCCACACCCCGGACAAGTCTCAAGTCAATCACAGGAAAACATATGCCCAATTCAATATATTCCAGCAAAAAGTCTATAACGTTTATTTCAGTTTTCTTTTTGAAACAGGTTAAACTCTGTCCTTTGAATAACAATCCACTAAATAAAATTAATCCCAAAAGAATGAAAGATTATTCTTTCACAAGCCTTTGAATTCAATCTGTTTCAAATAAAATAGATTTTAATTCAGATGAGTTGTTCTTGTAATGTGATGCTCAGTTTTATTTGGATACTCTGTACTGAGACATTCCCATTCACTTCGATTGTAACAAAATTTCTCTCATTTGATTTGATATAAATATATTTGTTTACACTATTTCAATTAAATGTCTTCAAATTCAGTTTAATATAAACAAAATCTTACACAAATGTAGTAGTTCTGTTGAAACTTACAAGTAACAACAAAGAAAATTTAAATCTGTTTGAGCAACCATTTTTAATCAGCACAGTCCAATTTATGCAGTTCAGTTTCTTCTGTTTCAGTCTATTATGCCACAGTTTGAAATTCTTGACAAAAATCAAACAGATGCGCTGCACAGAAGAGAGAAGTTAAATACACATTACAGTTCTGTGAATCACGCTATTAACCAATTTGAATTAATTATGTCTAATTCTGTCTAAAATAGTTTTGAACAAGTCATCATTTTACATCCGTTTAACTGTGTGCTGTCTCCTCACATTTGCTCATATGACCAATATCATTATAAGTCATGTGTCTTTTACTTTTATTCTTTTTTGGTATTCTTTTTGATCCATTGTATATATGAATTGTATATATGAAGATTCATTGTATATAACTGAATGCACCTTCCCTACTCTGCACCTTCTTGTATGAGCCGATGTGACGAGTGAATTTCTCCATTGTGAGATCAATAAAGACTATCTTATCTTATCTTGTTCCACACCCCATGTCTGTGTGTGAAAACAGAAGTCGCAGCGAGCACTCCTTTAACAACAGCAACTCTGTCGACATGAAACCAAAGATGTCTCCTGACCTTTCGCCTTCTGGAGCCGTGGCCCTCGTCAGCCCAACCATCAGTAGGTCCAACAGCCAGCCAGCAGATGGAGATGTAGGGATAAAAACCGATGCAGACCACAGGGGTGAAGGTGAGGATGAGATTAGATTTACAGGAGCCAAGAGGAGAGAGACAGGGCTTATCTGTTTAGATCAAGTTTTGAAATGTGTTCTTTTTTTTTTTTTTTACAGAAACCGAATGCAGGCAGTTGAAAGTCACAAACCGAAGCAGTTTTGTAAGTTTTCAAGTGACCAAGCGCTCCACTCACACCAAGCAATAGCTTTTTAACGGCCCAGGACAGTGGTGGGTGGGTCATTGATTTGCATCTGACCGAGAATGCACCTAGGAGGACGGGCCTCCATGTCCTTAAAAACAGTAGTGAACCAACTTGCTCAAGTGCAAGCCACAAGAATTGACAGACTCCTGTCGAAACGTTTTCAGAAAGAACTGAACCAAAGTCCGGTTGCCTCCGATTTAAGCCTGTAACCTTGCCGTTAAATTTTCAAAGCATCATTATCTGCTCCACCTTGACTAGAATCTAAAGTTTTTACAGTTACCTTATAAGCATGATTTTCAATTCAATTTTTTTTTTTTTTTACAGAGCCTTTTTTACTGAGCCTTACTGTAAACATTGTAGAGTTTAACCTCAGGACTCCAGCAACACTTGAAGTACTGGAAGAACAACTTTATTTGCTGACCAATGCGTTTCAGCTTGTGGCATTCATCAGGCTCATCAGTGCTTCAAGAATTTTTGGAGTCTTCACCTCACTAGATGTTTAACCTTCCCCATCCACATTGGGAGTCGGTGAAGTTGTGCCAGAAACTTTTGGTTCTCCAATTTTAACCTCAGGCATGTTTTGTAATTATTCAAATAATATACTTATCAGGATGTAATGGTGCAATTAAAGGTACCAACAAGGGATCAATAGGTTATTTGTAGGTGTACTTTGTATTGTTTCCTGATAATGTGAAGATGTAAAACGTAACCTGTGGATTTCAGTTCCCACAAGGTTTAAATATATTTAAACCTTGTGGGGGGTTTAAATATGTGTTCTCACCACGTTCCCGACTCAACCCTTGCAGACCTGAAGCAATCAAAATATGAGTCAGTTTGTTTTGGATTAAACAACTCACACCAGCAGTGTCTGGATTGGAGATGTTTTAAGGAGTGATCCTCTTCCAGCCTGTTCTAGTCAAGAAAGCTGACGCTTCTAATAAAAAGCTGCTGTTCCGTAATCTGCTCTGTCTTGGCGTGTTAGAGAGGAGCCAACTAGTGTGTGTCACTTAACATGCATGCTGCAGCTCTCCTGATCTGTGTTAATGGATTGTCTTATTGGGAAGTCAAGCTAACAAGTGTTCAGAGCTGGGCTTTTTCAAACCAGTTTGACTGAAGTAACTCCAACAGTTCCTGAAACTTTCTTCCACGATGAAGTAATTTTGCTACATGTCACTTTTGTATGAGAACATGTGTTTCTTTATTTTTCAAAGCAAAGAACATTTTCAAGATATTTACTTTGTACATCTGCTGTATAATCTGAATCATATGGACATCTTTGTATCAAGTTTATGTACAGTTAGTATAATTCAATTCAATTCAATTTTATTTATATAGCGCCAATTCATGAAACATGTCATCTCGAGGCACTTTACAAAGTCAAATCAATCATATTATACAGATTGGTCAAAAGTTTCCTATATAAGGGAACCAGTTGATTGCTTCAAAGTCCCGACAAGCAGCACTCCTGGAGAAGCGTAAAGCTACAGGGAGAGTCGTCTGCATTGTCCATGGCTTTGCAGCAATCCCTCATACTGAGCAAGCATGAAGCGACAGTGGAAAGAAGAACCGCCCATTAGCGGGAAGGAAAAACCTCCAGCAGAACCGGGCTCAGTATGAACGGTCATCTGCCTCGACCGACTGGGGGTTACAGAAGACAGAGCAGAGACACAACAAGACAGACAAAAAAGCAGAGAAGCACACATTGATCCAGTAATCTGTTCTACATTAGATGGTAATAGTGGTGATCTGTCTTCCCTGGATGATGTCACAGTTAACAGAACGTCAGACCAGGTGTACCTACTATGAAGAAAAAAGAGAGAGAACAAAAAGTTAAAAGCTGAAATGACAACAGTCATTTCAATGTAATACAATGCAAAACTGGAGAACAGTAGACTGGAGAACAGTAGAAATCAGTAGAGTGAGAAAAATAGGCCCTGATGTCCTCCAGTAGCCTAAGCCTATAGCAGCATAACTATAGAGGTAGCTCAGGGTAACATGAGCCACTCTAACTATAAGCTTTGTCAAAAAGGAAAGTTTTAAGATTAGTCTTAAAAGTAGACAGGGTGTCTGCCTCACAGACTGGGAGTTGGTTCCACAGGAGAGGAGTCTGATAGCTAAAGGATCTGCCTCCCATTCTACTTTTAGAGACTCTAGGAACCACCAGCAGACCTGCAGTCTGAGAGCGAAGTGCTCTGTTAGGAACATACGGAGTAATCAGAGCTCTGATAAGTGATGGAGCTTGATTATTAAGGGCTTTATACGTTAGAAGAAGAATTTTAAATTATATTCTTGATTTAACAGGAAGCCAATGAAGGGAAGCTAAAATTGGAGAAATATGATCCCTCTTGTTGATTTTCATCAGAACTCTTGCTGCAGCATTTTGGATCAGCTGAAGACTTTGAACTGCATTTTGTGGACTTCCTGATAGTAAAGAATTACAATAGTCCAGCCTTGAAGTAACAAATGCATGGACTAGTTTTTCAGCATCACCCCTGGACAGAATGTTTCTAATTTTGGCAATATTCCTGAGCTGAAAAAAGGAAATTCTGGAAACCTGTTTAATATGGGATTTAAATGACATGTCTTGGTCGAAAATAACACCAAGATTTTTTACTTTATTACCAAAGGCCAAGTTAATGCCATCCAGATTAAGTGATTGATTAAGAACTTTATTTTTTGAGGACTCTGGTCCAAAGATTACAACTTCTGTCTTGTCAGAATTTAAGTGCAGGAAATTTAAAGTCATCCAGCTTTTGATGTCATCAAGACATGACTGCAGTCGAAGTAATTGACTGGATTCATCAGGATTTATGGATAAATATAGAGTGTCATCAGCATAACAGTGGAAATTAATCCCATGCTGTCTGATAATTTTGCCAATCGGAAGCATATATATAGTAAAGAGAATTGGTCCAAGGACTGAACCCTGTGGTACTCCACAAGTGACCCTAGAGTTTGAAGAAGATTTATTATTAACATGAACAAACTGGAATCTGTCCGACAGATAAGATTTAAACCAGCCTAATGCTTTCCCCTTAATCCCTACAGTATGCTCAAGTCTTTGTAGGAGAATATTGTGATCAACTGTGTCAAATGCAGCACGGAGATCTAGCAGGACAAGTATAGACACAAGTCCATTATCTGAGGCCATGAGAATATCATTGGTGACCTTCACCAGAGCTGTTTCAGTGCTATGATGAGCTCTGAAGCCTGACTGAAACTTCTCAAGTAGGTCATTACTTTGTAAATGTTCACAAAGTTGATTAGCAACTACTTTCTCAAGAATTTTAGATAAGAAAAGAAGATTAGATATAAGTCTGTAATTTACTAACTCATCTTGATCAAGAGATGGTTTCTTAAGTAAAGGTTTAATAACAGCTACTTTAAAACCCTGTGGTACATATCCATTTACTAAGGATAGATTAATCATGTCTAAAATAGGACCACTGATCAAAGGGAATACCTCCTTAAACAATTTGGTTGGGATTGGGTCTAACATACAGGTAGAAGGTTTAGATGAAGCTAATAATTTAGATAGCTCAGAAAGCTCTACTGCTTCTAGACAATCCAGACACTGCGCAGGTTCTAAAGATTCCTCCAACGCTGCCTCACTTACTGAGGACGAGGTAATCATGTTTGGGAGGATGCCAATTATTTTATTTTTAATGGAATCAATTTTATTTATGAAGAATCCCATAAAATCATTACTGCTAAGAGCTAAGGGAATGGATGTATCAACGGAGCTGTGACTCTGTGTAAGTTTGGCAACTGTACTGAAGAGAAATCTAGGATTATTTTTGTTCTCCTCAATTAATGATGAAAAATATGCTCCTCTAACTCTGCGAAGGGTCTTGTTATACAACAATAGACTGTCCCTCCAGATTAGGTAGGATTCCTCTTGGTGTGTAGAGCGCCATTTTCTCTCCAATTTCCTAACATTGTGCTTCAAGGAACGCAGCTCTGAATTAAACCAGGGAGCCAGCTTCCTGTGAATAGTCACCTTCTTTTTCAAGGGAGCTACATTGTCTAATGCAGAACGCAATGACGAAGTCATACCGTTAACACAGACATCTATTTGTGAATGGGAAGAAACAACATTGCTGCTATCTGCAGGGTATTTCTGCAATACTGACGATATTAAAAAGGGGACAGACTCTTTAAAGTTTGATGCAGCATTGTTCGATAAAGATCTACTATAATGGAACCCTCTTTTGGGGGTGGAGAACTCAGTTAGATTAAACTCAAATGTTATTAAAAAATGATCAGATAGGACATGGTTGTGAGGAAATACTGTTAATTCTTCACAATCAATGCCATATGTCAGCACAAGGTCTAAAGTATGGAGCCAAGAGTGCGTCGGTTTATGCACATTTTGAGCAAAACCAATTGAATCTAGGATAGTGTTAAAGGATACACTAAGGTTATCACATTCTGTCAACATGAACGTTAAAATCACCCACTATAATAACCTTGTCAGTGTTTAACACCAAATCAGATAAGAAGTCTGACAGCTGATCCAGAAACTGAGTGTAAGGGCCTGGTGGATGATACAAAACAATAAACAGAAGAGGTTTTATTGCTTTGCAGTTTGGATGAGGGAAACTGAGGGCTAAATGTTCAAAAGAACTGTAGTTATTAATTGACCTGGGACTAATTAATAAATCAGACTGAAAGATGGTTGCCACTCCTCCTCCTCTTCCCAGAGATCTAGGAATGTGGAAATTTGAATAACTGGAGGGAGTTGACTCATTTATACTAACATAGTCCTCTTGTAGCCAGGTTTCTGTGAGACAAAATTAAATCAATCTGATTATCAGAAATCAATTCATTAACTAACAAAGTCTTTGGGGGAGAGACCTTATATTTAATAGACCACATTTAATTATTTTATTTTTTGGTTCAAGGTGAGCCGTAATGATTTTTATTAGATTTTTATGATTTGTTCCTTTTAGATCAGTTTTTGATCTGTTAAGTTTTGGCCGTGGGAAAGACACCGTCTCAATGGGGTAATGGGTGGGTAACAGTACAGAAGCTGCAGAGAGGTGTGTTAAACTACGGCTCTGCTTCCTGGTCTGGACCCTGGGTTGTCAGCATTTAGGAGAACTAATAAATCCGGCCAGATTCCTAGAAAGAAGAGCTGCACCATCCAAAGTGGGATGAATGCCGTCTCTCCGGATCAGACCAGGTTTTCCCCAGAAAGTTCGCCAGTTATCAATGTAGCCCACGTCGTTTTCAGGACACCACCTTGATAACCAGCGGTTGAATGACGACATGCGGCTAAACATGTCATCACTGGTCAGATCAGGCAGGGGACCAGAGAAAATTATGGAGTCCGACATTGTTTTAGCAAACTCACATACCGAAGAAACACCAACTTTAGTAACCTCCGATCGGCGTGACCGGGTGTCATTACCTCCAGCGTGAATAACAATCTTACTGTATAGACCAGTTCATTGTTATTGTTTTGATGCGGGTTTTTCGCGCATGCGCGCCGGACTGGTTGGCAAAAAGCGAACACAATGGCGGACGCAAACAGAGAAACTGACGAGTTCTCCGCGTATTTTTCTTCTTTAGATAACGTATCACAAGATCGTTTTAAGACTAAGTTGATGGTTGATGGTATCAGATTGCCAGATCCACACAGCAAAAGCCTGAAGGGACGGAGCGGGTCTGTGAAATGGTGCCAAGTGTTACGTACTGCGACACATACAGCTGCCTTATAAACACGCAGGCCAGTACAGACGAGAGAGCACGAAAGCCATGAAACCACTGGACGGCTACAATTATATTATATCTGGACATAGACAGCAACCCCCGCGACCCCATGAGGGATTAAGCGGGTCAGAAAATGGATGGATGGATGTTGTTCACACGTTTGTGCAATCACAAAGCGGTGTCATACAGACCGCGTCTCAGCAGAGAGGAAGACCCGCCCGGTAGGTTAAAAAAAAACCTTGTTTACTACGGACTATTTTGGTGTTTTTGTCTTGTTAAAATGGGTGGGGGTGTCGGCGACATTGCAGCGTAAACACAGACGTACTCGCGCCCGTGAACGGGCGGAGGGGAGGTGACGATCACTACACGGGCCGGAATAGTCAGCGGCTGCTACTACCGCTTCTCCGGCCCGTGTAGCGATCACCATCTCCCCTCCGCCGCTATTTAAGTAGAACAATGACTAGAGCAGAATTAAGTTGTATTTACCGGAGATGAAGTGTAGACTGCAAATTCTGTCGCAGTATGATGGATCCCCCAGTCCATTGGGAGTGTCTGACTGCGCTCTTTTCATTGAAAATATTCATTTCTTTATTCGTCCTTCCTCGTTCGGTAAACGACAGAAATGTACATCCGACGATTTGGAATGCCTCTGTGTGCAACCGGGAGCGAAACAAGTCGTAGGCATTGCTTAGAATCCAAAAGTAAACTAACTAAAAATACGCTCTAAATCACCCGTTTTGTCATGTAGTAGACGAGAACAGTACTGTTTTTGGCAACCACCGTGACCCGGACGTAGCGCTTATCCTTAGCAAGCAGTTTCAGGTAAGATTCTATGTCGCCCGTTCTGGCCCCTGGCAGGCATTTAACTATGGTCCCTGGTGTCTCTAGTGCCACGTTTCTGACTATAGAGCTCCCAATCACCAGGGTCGGCTTCTCAGCGGGTGTGTCGCTGAGTGGGGAAAATTTGTTAGAAACGCAGACGGGTTGGTGGTGACCTGGGGGCTGGAATCTAGAGCTATGTTTCCTATGAACCGTCACCCAGCCGGCCTGGTTACCCGGCTGCACGGGTACTGCTTCTGGAAGACCACTAAGTGAAGTAACGCTAGGTCTATGTGGCTCCGTGCTAGCAAAGGGGCGGTTATCAGCTTGTTTTTCAACAGCACGGAGCCGGGTCTCCAATTCTGACACCCTCGCCTCCAAAGCTACAAAAATACATTTATTATAAGTACCATTATCACTAAAAGAGGCAGAGGAATAGCTAAACATCTGACACAGAGAGCAGGAGATAGGGGAAGACTTAGAGACGGAGAAGCTGATGTAATAGTAGGAGAAGGAGCCATTGTGGAGCTAAAGCAAGGCTAGCGCCCTTTTACCACGCCACAAAGCAAACTGTGTGAAACACGAGGAGTTCCCAAGCGTGATGTGCAGGACCAGATAATGTTTTAAAAGTGCTTATGTGTTAGAAACAGAGGTTACAGCAAAGAGATTAAAGATAAAAGCGAGTCTGGAGCAACAGACCGCAAATTAACACCGTGACAACAGGAAGTGACACAATACGCCTTACCGCAAACAGGAAGTGACCTCCTCAGACCTGTGCAGATCATGAACCGGCACACGAGAGGTTTTACATAGAAAATCAGATTAGAATTATTTCAGATTTGCTTAAAAAAAAATTAAACAATTGTCTTGTGCAAAATTTCCCCTGAAGTGGAAAACGTTAGCCTCGTGAGACCATCACTCGCAGATCAGTCTGGCTACTTTCCATTAAAGAAAATTTCGAGTAGTTCACCAAACGAACGTCCAATCAGCGTTGGCTTTGAGGCGGGTTGAGGTGTGACGCAACGAGAAGCGCGACAGTTCAGTCTAAAGAACATGGCGGCTTCAGCCGATGAAACTAGCGTTAGTGTGGCTATTGAGCATGTTTTATCGGAATTACAGAGTATTTCTTCACTGAAAGAAGAGCAAAACACTGCTCTGGAGGCTTTTCTGAGCTAACGAGCCTTTACCTGCAGCAACAAGAGTAGCCTGGCTTGTGGTTGTGTTTTCGTCGTCGCTCTGTTAGTACGTCATATGCTTCGTTGATCTGATTGGTTTATTTGGCCCGTCTATCACCAACATAGGCCAATCAGCTAACCAGTATTTTCGCCCCTTCCCAAAATTACTTCAACGGAAGGTTTCCAGATGGATATGCGGAGCAAATCCATCTGGCGGAGTCAGGTTAGGAAAACATATTTAGTTTGAGTTGTTTTTGGTAGTGGACAATTGGTCTTGAACGAGTCCTGGTCAGGGGACCTGTTAGTTTGACCCCTTCTCTGATTCTCCAAACTAACACTGGTGTGAACGTGGTCAACTGCAGACAAGATACTGAATACTAATATTTAATCTAAAAACTATACTAAAAAGTGACAAGATTTTTTCTATGATGAACCCAGAATAGACAACACACACGGGACTATTTACTGAGAGTTTATTGAAAGGAAGATGAGAAATGGATGATGAAACCAGAAAGGCAGGGCAGGGCTGGAACCGGGGTGTAGCTGTGAGCAGGAGCTGACGGACCGGAGAGAGTTCCTGATAGCACGACTGCTGGAGCACAGAGGAGGCAGGAAACCCAGCGGCTGGCAGAGCTCTCAGTGAAGCTCTGAGTAGGCAGGATAACCCAGCAGTCAACAGAGGCCTACTTAAGGCACAGAGGAGGCAGGATAATCCAGCAGCAGACGGAGGCCTCACTATGAGCAGAGAGGTGACAGGTAAATCCAGCAGTTAACAGGCCTTACTTGAAGCAGAGAGGTGGTTTGGTAAATCCAGTAGCTGAAGCACAGATGAGGCAGGTAAATCCAACAGCAGGCAGAGGCTTGAAGCAGAGAGGTGGCAGGTTAATTCAGTAACTAGTGATGTTACGTGATGTGCCGAGGCTTCGAGGCGTGTGTCGAGTAATGGAGGGGGCGTTTCCGTGAAGCGCGTATCGAAGATTGCTTCATTTAGGGGAGGAGCCGAAAACGATGACGTCCGAAGCCTCGCTGCCCGGCTGTACCACGTGACTGCTTCGCGAAGTGGCTCAGATTTTGCCAGATGACCGGTTCATTCAGAACCAGTTATGGCTGCACGCTGGATCATAAAACAGTTCTGCTAACCAGATGCAGTTTAAAACGCCACTTAGTCTGTTTATAAGTTTCGTTTTTATTAATTCCAAATTTTTTAACTACATGCACCGTATTTCTGTGCCTCAGCGCTTGCTCCTCTCCCCCCTCCTTTTCCTCGGAGCAGGTGCTTTTATCACCGTTCACCATTCAAAACGTGAATCACTACGTTTAATGTCCTCACATCGGTAGCAAAGTGTGCCAGTTAAAGTCAATAGGAGAGTTAGTAGCTGTGTTTCATGCTCTTTTGTTTTTAACAACATAGAATCAGTGGCGCTTCGGTGGGCTGCTGCCTCGCGCTTTAATTCAGGTGCGCACTTTTAAGGGTCATTTTAAAGAACTTGTAACATCAGGGGCTTCATCTCAGACCTGTCAGTACCCCTGTTCCCTTTATGGGAGCCCTTTACAGTATTTAGTTATGCATTTTCCCCACTGTTTATCCGTTGCACGCAGCGCACCAACGGGGGTAAAATCCGCCCACCACACCGACGCACTGACGAGAGCAATAGAAATTTGTCTGGTCAGTGCGGCGACTGACTGAGAAACCTGTTGCTGTGAAAGGTGATGAGAATGTTATAAACTGTAACAGTCTAGAAGTGAATTGAGCTGAAAGGAGGGAGACATCAGCAGCTGGATCGTGCGTAAAGACGCAGCGTGAACCTCTCTGTGCTTCAGTGTTGCTGCTGAGGGGAAATTTTTGACCATAATCCCCCCGCCCCCAAAATTAGCATAATCTCACTCTTAATTTTTGATCAAAGTTGAGAGGTCTGATTATTACACAGCATGCCATATCACATGACACTACTATTTTGGGAATAATTACACAGAGAATTCAAACAATATTTTATTATACACATATGTGTATACATAATTTATGTAGACAAATTATTTAGTCCTACACCTTTTGTGAAGTCATTCCCAAGAGCCATAATAGACAAAAAATCAATGCATCACACGTGTTAAGATACAGCTGGCTGTGATTATACACCTGGCCAGTAGGTGGTTTCGTGTGCACATGAAGCTCCAAGAAATGAACCCTTTCTCGAACCAGTTGGCTCAAGTGGTTCAATGCCTCATGGGGCTTCATCTCACCATCACTATCAGTAACTGAATCACAGATGAGGCAGGTAAATCCAGCAGCTAGCAGCACAGATGAGACAGCAAAATCCAGCAGTAGGCAGAGACTTAACTTGAGACACAGAGGTGGCAGGATTCCAGCAGCAAGCAGCGGCAAACCAGGTTGACAGATGTGGAGTGAGTGGAGTCTGATGACGAACCGGCAGGGAAGAGAAGACTGAGGGAGGCTTATGTAGGGAGGCTGGCAGGTGGAGTGAGTTCTGACTAATTAATGGCCAACAGGTGTGACTGATTGCTGGGGAGTGGAAGGTGAGCTGAGTGAGAGGAGGAGGTGTAGGAAAATAACAGGGAAAAAAGCTAGACAAAAACTAAACCATGACAAAAAGAAAAAAGAAATTAAAAGATTTACAGTGTGGTAAACTGTTGTTCAATCTGACCTCCATGTTTATTACTGGATTTAACAAACTAGCTTATATTTAGCCTACACGTGAGAAAAGCACGGTTATGAAAACAAATTTTTTGGTATCATAATGTACTTCTTTTTATCAAAGAAATATGACAGCCACATTGAAATTTGTTTTATTTCCTCCTTTATTACTCATAAAGGAAGTATACAAGCCACGGTCAACTTCAGCATCATCTTCCTGGAAGACAGAACACAAGATAACCCGAGCTGGAGAGATGAGGTAAGACCTTACAAGACATTTTATACATCTATAAATCTCTTTTACACAAAGACCAATAGATGTATTCATAAGAGGAGGAAGAGTGCCCTACAAGGATTTAAATATAATGCCAAGTTAAAAATTTAAGTGGGTAGCCCCACTAAATTTGCAACTATCACTCGGGCTGCCTTACCATCCTCAACCTTAAAAGCCAACATTCCTGCTGCATCTGTAAAACATAGTGAAAGCTGTACTGAAGAACAATTTGTTTGCTAATATAGGATTTAGTTTTTATCAAATTAGAGGCAAACATTGTAACTTCCAGTATATATATATATATATATATATATATATATATACCCCATGAGGGATAAAGCGGTTTGGAAAATGGATGGATGGATGGATGGATATATATATATATATATATATATATATATATATATATATATATATATATATATATATATATATATATATATATATATATATATATGTGTGTGTGTGTGTGTGTGTGTGTGTGTGTGTGTGTGTCAACATGTTCTTTTAGTGTTTGGAAGACTAAATTGGACAGTAATACATACGTAAAATTGTAATTTTCAGTTACAAAGCAGTCTGGTTTGGTGGTGAGAGGTGATGTCAGAATCAGAATCAGGATCAAGTTTATTGCCAAGTAGGTTTGCACTTACAAGGAATTTGACTTGGTGTTGATGGTGCAGACAAAAAAATAAAAATAAAAAAATAAAAATAATAATAATAAATATATATATATATATATATATATATATATATATATATATATATATATATATATATATATATATATATATATATAGGTTGATTCTTAATAGTATTTCCAGTACTTCTAGTCCTAGCAACAATAAACTTAGAAAGTTAATTCAACATAAAATTATTTTGGCCTTATGTTAGAAACAGGGCAGTGTAGCCCAACTACTTTGTCCTCCCGACAGAGACGGATAGTCCCCCTCTCAACAGAGAGCTGGGTATGTGAAGGGGCAGAGTGATATTACACACTTGGGAAGAATATTTAGTGCCCCCTATAATCCGGTGCACCTTATTTGTGGACAGACACACACATAGTCACGTTAAATCACAGTGCGCCTTATGGTGCTAAAAATACAGTAACTGTGATGACTAGCTCTCTTACTGCCTGTCCAATTCAGCTCTGAAGTTGGCATCCAAATTGAAGCTTCAGAAAAGGCTTAATTCATTGGTCTTTAGGAACCTAGAGTACCTTTCATTGGCTCCAGTTGGTAATCTAAAATACTCAAAGAAGCATTAAATTCACTTTTCTTTACCAAAGATGGATCGTTTAAAGCCCAATTTTTAATCTTTCAAACCTTTATTCTGTTTACAAAAGTTAAAAAAGGTGGTTATATAGTACTGTGCTTAGAATAAAATTAACGTAATTCAAAGGATTAGTTGGCAGAAAACTTAATTCCTGCTTTTACCAGCCAACAAAAAAACGTGAATCAGAGCTGATCAAAGGTAGTTTTGATTACTCAAAAGCAGGAAAAGAGTTCTTAGGTGAAATTTGAAAATAACTCATCTGTCTGTGTGACAAAGTTGAAGAGGGGAAGCCTTAAGAGAGAAAGTGAGGTATAGGTCTCTAGAATGTATGACCATGAAAGTTTTAGTCAGAGTTTTTATTAGCAATGATGCTGGGGTGGAGGGTTTATTTGGTACGTACAGTTGGGTGCAAGTGAAAAAAAAACAGTCCTTCCTAAATTAAAACTAATTACATCTACATTATTATTATTATTATTATTAATGGGTTCAGATATGCAGCAATGGAGAAAACCATATTTTGTTAAAGAGTACATGACCTATGATATCTTGGACCTCGTAGACCTAAAAAAACAAAACAAAACAAAAAACAACACTGAATTATTTAAACCCCCATTTTATTTACTGTCTTTCTTTTCCCATCTTGTTAAAAAGAAATCCTACTAAACTATGATACAATCTATAACACAATACTTCTCTTATTCATTTCTTCAAAGTGTTGAAGCACTTGGGCAGCATTCCTCCATCCATCCACCACCTTTTCACAAGATGTCTTCTTCCTCACCAAGTGGAGAGGTGAAACCAAGCAGACCTGTGGTCCATGCTCCTATTCCCTGTCATCCCAAAGCGATCAAGGGTGGCCCTCTCTCTCTGCCCTGGCCCCTATCTGAATGCTCAGACTGGCTTTCTGTGGCTGCTCCAGGAACCGGCCCAGCATTGCAAACCCCTTCCAGCAGGCTCCATTTGCCACGTTTTCCAAATTTGGTCGCGCCAATCTCACCAGCCACCACCAGAAGACATGGTTTTGGTCCTCCATGGCAAAAGCAGAGTACCCCTCAGCCCCCTAAAGAACCAACAGTAGTGTTCACATTCAGGAGGATGCCAGAAAACACAGAGAATGAAACTAAGCCCCCAGAGAAAAAGGAAAAGCCACCTCCCAAGGCTCAGAAAGTCTCTGAAGAGGAGCTTAGAGACAGCTGTGATGGGCCTCTGGACCTTTCCGATCGAGCAAAGTCTAAACCTAACCGACCTGCAAATGATGATAGTGCCATTGCCTTACAATGTGAGGCAGGCATACACAGGAGCCCTGACAGAAATGTGAATACGCAGATACCAGCATCATCACCTTCAGTCATTGCCCTCCCTTCTTCTTCCTCCACAACACCAGTCAAACAAGAACAAGAGCCAACCAATGATCATAATCAAGAGGTAATCCCAAGTTTCTTCACACTATAATTAAAGGAACTGCAGGGAACAAAAGGGTGTAATGATGGCATTATCACCACAGGTAAAAGACCAGGAACAAAAAGAAGAAGGGATTGATAAAACAGAGCAAGGCAATGGAAAAAAAGTTCCTGTCCTCACCCTGTCACTACGTCCAGGTGAGTGAGTGAGTGAGTGTTGCACATAAGACTGTACAAACAAAGAGTAATGAAGCATCAAGGTATACGTTAAACGCCCAGTTCCACCAGCTCGTATTGGCCATGCACCGCTTGGCTCTGCCCACTTGCGAGTGTTTCAGTAGCAGTTTTTTTATGGGCTAGCCCAAAATTCTCCGGCCCCCCTCAAGAGCATGGTCAAGCCAAGCTTGAAAGAGCAATAAGTAATACTGACACCTTGTGGCTACAACAGCCTGCCACTCAACAATTTACAGGATAGGAACATGATGTTGTATTCTGTTCTATTTCTGGTCTGCTTCTCTTACTGGCTTCCAGGTTTGCAGGCTTCTGCTCTTTTACCAAGGTAAAATATCAAATGCTGTGCTCTGTTTTAGGAACCCTGGGAGCTCTCATAGGCTGCACACTAAGCCTGTAGGTTTGAATGGAGAAAAATGTGACAGATATTGTTGATGGAGAGGACCAATTGTTTATAGGAAGTTTTACTTCCATCCAAGTTGACAAATGATAATGATTTAGATTGGTTTTACAGTAAATATCTTACTTGTTGCTGCTTTATAGCCATCCCCAGGAGGCATTCCCCTCTTCCAGGCATTTCTAGGCTGTTTGAAACACAACTCGTAGGAACATAAGCAAAGTAGAGAAGAGCAGAGCTGGGCAATCTAAACCGAGTAGGATTGGTGGAACTGTGCCTTAAGTTGCCTGTTTTCTATTTTATTGTCATACGGTTTTGTTTCCCATATTGTTTGATACAACCATCTCATTTAGAAACTTTAGTTTTATTTCAGAAAATATTACACCCCTGAAACTGTCCAATAAGGACTTGTCTGCTAAGGAAGCAGAGAATGACTTTGAATTACAACTTCTGAAATAACACCACAGTGATGGAAAAATGAATCCCTTCATCAGAAAAGCTTATAAGTGAACGTGGCAATCAGTTTTACACTTTGTCTCTCAAATTTGTATATTACACTACCATTCTATAGTCTGGATACACCTAATCTTTCAGCTGTCTGTCTGTCTGTCTGTCTGTCTATCTCTCTCTCTCTCTCTCTGTATATATATATATATATATATATATATATATATATATATATATATATACACAGTGCTGGGGAGTAACGGATTACATGTAACGATGTTACGTAGTTTAATTACAAAAAAAGAGTAACTGTAATTCGTTACAGTTACAATGAGAAAATATGTAATTCAGTTACAGTTACTTCCGAAAATATTAAGAATTACAAATTTAGTTAAATTTTTTAAAAAATATAAAGAAAAACCTTTGCGAAATACGTAATGATATTTTTATTACTTCGCGCCCTGTATCGCCGTTTCCCGCTACGGCTCCTTGTCTCTATCACTCTGATGATCCATCCTGTGCTGGTGGAGCCTTCTGAAAGAACAGCAAGCGAGCGGACGTTTCACGGTTTTATTTCAGCTCAAGCAGCGCATCAAAAATGACAGCCTTCAAGCAATGGAAATTTAAGTCTAGAAAAGAAAAAAAAGGCGCCCCATCGGGTAAAGCAATCCAAAGTTTGGCTTCATTTTAAGGAAGAGAAAGATGCAACAAGGCGCTTTGCAATCATGCAGTCTCTTGTTATTCACACACAATAATAAACCGTGAGAGCCGACGTGTGTTGTGAAACTGCAAAACTTTGTCTTAAGCGGAAAATCAAACGCGCGTCTACACAGCTCAGCGTTCACAGTGTTGCGTTCGTGAGCGTCGGAAAGCTATGGTGCATTCAGGAGCATGGGACATTTCAGTTTTACAACGAAAAAGGCAGAAAACGGAACAGAACTTAACTCATACAATAATGTATTTATCCAGAAACAGTGTGGGCTTTCTTACAATACTGAATGCTCTATAATTTTATTTCTGTTATTTTTGATTATGCACATCTGCTAGCTTTTTATTCTAAAAAAATCTATAATATTACAGCAGCAAATTATCAAAGATTTTCAAAGCCTGTTTAAAAGCTCCAAATGGGGCTTCAGATCATACAGCAACAATTGTGCTGTCATTGTTTTACAGGGCAGAATTTGCATTTGCTGACTCTTGTCCTTTAACTACTGATGGATATACAGGAATAGAGTCATACAAGTGTCAATTCCTCTGAGATAGCAGGGGATGCAATTTTTGGCAAGGAGTTGCCGAAAAATCCATCCTCCTTGTTTTAAACTTAAAAATCGTCACGCACACATGAAACTTTTTCATTAAACGGATGCCACAACGGATGCCACAGTAACTGTCACAACAAACTTACATTTTCTTGTATTCTAAACAACTCACCTAGTGTATTTAAGTTTATTCTGTCATGAACGGCTGTCTGAAATGAAGAACTTCTCGAGGACAACTTGTGCAGCTGGTCGAACTCAGTTTTTTTAGCCAGCGTGTTCTCAATAACAACAGGAACTACAACGTATATACGTCAGTCACGACGTAGCTACGGAAGCCCAACCGTGCCATATCACCACATCTCCCTCTCTTTAGCAGCAAACCTGCATGCTTATTATAACTTGGGTATTTGACATAACCCTGAACACTTTATTAAAGTAACATGTTTGAACACTAGGACGTTGGGGTAGACTGCCCTCAGTCCGCAGCAACGTAGGGATTATTCTGCCCTCAATAGTTGCTGTTCCTATGAACACTTGAATCAAATATTAAACAGAACGTTTTGAGTCACTAAGTGTCTCTATATCTCAGAGGAATTCTAATTACTCTTCCCCTGGATGTAACCTGTGAACCTTCAAATGGTGTAGGACAGGGGTTTTCAAATTCGTTGAAGGTGAGCCTCCCCTAGGAATAGGTAAAGATAACCACGCCGCCCCCCCCCCCCCAACCACAAACCTACCCCACACAAGTCCCTGCAGTAAATGCATCTTTCTTTCGTGTTCCTGGAATGCTGTGTTTCAAAAACAACTGATAGCCCAACACATGTTTTTTATTGTATTTCTTTTAACAAAGCACATTCATTAAAAAGAGGCCTATTAATAAAATATCCATCCAAATATTTCCATCTTACAGGCTACTTTTACTGAAACATCACGGACAGAGGGCCTACTTTTAAAATTGAGCAAATTCATAAACTATTGTTTTCAACAGCAGACAAACTGAACTAAACAGACGCCAATGACAAACTGAACTCACGTCAACAGGAGACGTCAACTGAAATAATAATAATAAAAAAGATAACCTGAATTTAACAGACGTCAACATATTACATATTCCAATTTACATATTTAGGCTAATTACACACAATTTAAACCTATTGCTATTTTAACAACCAAGCATTTTATTAGATATTATTTCTTATCTGATGTTTGGCACTTTGTTTTACCTTTTGTTAAAGTGCTCTTTAAATAATGATGACAATGATAATGATTATGATCAGAATAAACTTTTGCATCACCTCCCAGAAAATGGAAAGAAAAGAGACAGCTGGTGTTAAGCGTTCAATGAGCAGGTCCAGCGTGCGAGGTGCGCAGGTCCAGCGCGCGAGCAAAGTCGCGTGCGCGTGCAGAGATGGAACTGAGCGTGAGGACAGAGCGTGGGTTGAGAAGAGTTTTTCAGAGTTGATTGCGCGCCAGACTGGTTTTGAGCGGGCGCGTGTTGTCTCACTGCGCGCTTGGATTGGTTTCTGCGCACTCAAACAAAAAGCACAAATATCTTCTTCTCCAGCACATTCTTCGCGCCTCCCCTGTGACTCTTTAGCGCCCCCCAGGGGAGGCGCGCCTCACCTATTGAAAACCCCTGGTGTAGGACATTCCACCTCTGGGGACAGCCTCTTCTGAGGAGAGCTTCTGGCCGTGGAGTCAAAACTGTCCTCAGATGGCAAGCTACCAGTCAGTTCCATTGAGGAATTAAATGACTGTGGCTGATCTGGTTGATCGGTGGACTGTGGAACAGCTTGCAGGTGTCTCCGGTTCCGTCGTAGCACAGCTCCATTCTCTGTCTCCACCATGTAAGACCGTGGCTCCTTGCATTTTGCAATTATCTTAGCCGGGGTTCTCCACCTTTTTTCACCATCCAGTTTTATCCTGACGTTCTGTCCTGGTTGTAGTGGAGGAAGTGGTTGTGCAGAATGGTGGCGATCATGGAAGAACCGATATGTTGACTTTGTCTGACTGTCTTTTTGACGCACCAGATCTTTGTCCACTGGAGCAGCTTGCAGTTTGTTCTCCAGCATAGGAAGTGTAGTCCTAATCTCTCTTCCTGTCATAAGTAATGCAGGGCTTACTCCCGTAGTAGCACTCGGGGTTGCTCTGTAGCACATCAGAGCGAAATGGGGGTCGGGCTGCTTCAAGATGTTCTTAGCCGTCTGAACTGCTCGTTCAGCCGCACCGTTCGCTTGAGGGTAGTGGGGACTAGTGGTCGTGTGTATGAATCCATATTCCCTCGTGAAATCTTGGAATTCAGTAGACATGTGAACTGAGTGCCATTATCAATGCGCTGCCAGGGTCCCTCTGGTAGCATCGAAGTCAGGAGAGGTTCGTGCTTCTGAGTCGGTTTATTTTCAGTGCAGAATTTACACGATGATGACTGTTTAATTTCAGCACTGATGTTTGGCCACCACACGGCCATCTTAGCGCGTCCCCGGCACCGCGTCAGTCCTTGATGTCCTTTATGTAGCTCTGATAGTACCTCAGCCCTCTGTGCAGCAGGAATGACCAGCCGGTCCTGATATAACACCAATCCATCCGTTTCAGAAAGATCTGCTGTTGCAGAATAATAACGATGAAGAGATGGATTCATCACCGTTTTGGGCGGCCATCCATTCCGGATGAATCTTGTAACCTGCTATAACTCGTGATCATGCTGAGTGGCTTCACGGATCTTGGACACTCTTTGAGATGAGACAGGTGCATTTGCTACAATCGACTCAACATGTGCTTTCACTAGATGATCTGTGGTCTCATCATTCGCGTTTCTCCGCGGCATCCTGGATAGTGTGTCTGCCACCACCAACTGTTTGCCCGGAACATGTTGTGCCTCCATGTTGAACCTTTAAAGGCGCATCAGGAGTCTCTGGCACCTTGGAGGGGCCTTATCCAGGTCGTAAGTATTTATGAGTGGTACAAGCGGTTTGTGGTCCGTTTGCAGAAGAAAACTGTCCATTCCTTGAACATAGCGTGCGAACCGCTCACACGCCCACACACCTGCCAAACACTCTCTCAATCTCAGAGTATCTTCTCTCGGCATCCGACAGCGTACGGGAGCAGAATGCTACAGGCTTTAAGCCGTCGTCATGTTCCTGTAGTAAGGCTGCCCCTAAGCCATAGCTGCTTGCATCGGCGCTGATGACCGTCTTTCTATTTGCATCATAGTATGCCAGAGCTGGGGCCGACACGAGCATGGCTTTAACCGTGACGAACGCCTGTTCTTGTGTGTCGTCCCATACCCACTTGTTTTCTCTTCTCAATAAGCTGGTGATTGGGTGTAGCTTGGTGGAAAGGCCTGGCAAGAATCTCCCCACGTAATTAATCAGACCCAGAACCTGGCGAAGCTCCTCCACATTTGTGGGACTCTTCATCTGTGTGATGGCTTCTACCTTGGTCGGGTCGGGTTTGATCCCCTCGGCACTGATGATGTGACCAAAGTATCGAGTTTCTGATTTGCTTAAATGACACTTTGCTTTGTTCAGCTTTAAACCACTGCTCCTGATGGTCTTCAGAACTGCATTCAGGTGGTTGTCGTGTTCCTCCTTAGTCTGTCCGTAAACGAGAATGTCATCCATGACAACCACCACACCTTCATGGTCCTTAAGCAGTGTGGATAACTGTCTTTGAAAAATTTCCGGAGCTGACGTGATTCCAAATTGCAGTCGTCTGAAGCAGAATCTACCGATAGGGGTTATGAATGTTGTCAGTTTTCTGCTCTTTGCGTCCAGAGGGATCTGCCAAAATCCACAGGAGGCATCTAAGGTGGAAAACACTTTAGCCCCCGCCAGCTTAGGAGCGATGTCTTCCAAAGTTGGTAAGATGTAGCGCTCTCGTTTCACTGCTTTGTTTAAGCGTTTCAGATCCACACATACTCTTACTTGATCTCTGTTTTTCTTTTCGACCGGAACCATCGGGGCGCACCAATCAGTAGGCTCCGTAACCTCTTCTATGATGCCCAAATCTAGCATGCGCTTCAGTTCTGTTTCGACCTTCGCAAGGAGAGGAAATGGGACTTGGCGTGGTGTTGTCAGGCTGTAGGGCTCTGCGTCTGCTTTCAATTCTATTTTAACAGGGTCGCACTTCAGCAGGCCTATTTCTCCAAAGATGTCCCCTAGGAGGCCTGTGTTTATGTTGTTGATCCTCCTGACCAACCCCATACTCTTAGCAACACTACCTCCCAACAGGTTATGAGCATAAGGTCCCTTTATGACAGTAACCCAGAAACGGTATTTCTGGCCCTTAAACTGACTTGTGGCCAGAAACTTGCCTGCACAGTGAACTTCACCTCCAGGGCTGGTGACCAGTGGCATTTTACTTGCTGTAACCAATCGTGGGCTCTTTGGTAGTCTGTTAAATGCTGCCTGGGACATCACTGTAATGTCGGCTCCTGTGTCGATTTTAAATCTGACCGAACAGCCGTTTACAGGTAACTCTACAAGCCACTCACTTTCTGAAACTGGCTGCTCAATTACGGCTGGCTCAGTGTTAGTTACTGCTCCGAGAAAAAACATGTCATCCCTCTCAGCTGGGTTGTTAGGAGCCACTGAGACTTCCTTCAACATTTTTGTTTTGCAAACTACTTCAAAATGCCCAGTTTTGTTGCATTTCCGGCACTTTTTGTTCTTAGCTGGGCATAGCTGCGTTTTCCCGTGTTGTCTATTACAGCGAGAGCATGTAGGGAGATATTTGGACCCGGCTCAGATTTTCTCCTCCACTGTGCGTCATTATTGCTCTTTTCAGGGTGAAAACGCCGTCTTCCTTGACTCATTCCATCCACAGCATGCTCCAAACGCAAACACGAGCTCTGCTGTTTAACCTGCTCGCTTTGGCGTGCTATCCGAATAGCTTGTTCAAGCGTGAGGTGTGTCTCCAGCTGTAGTTTTTGGGAAATCTCTCGGTCCAATATGCCTATTACAATCTGTCATGGTTGGCTCTATGTATTTTGCCCATATGCAGAAGCACACTCGGGAGAAACAGGTGAAGTTTAAAGGTTTTATTTAAGAACCAGGTAACGGGAGGATTCTGCCTCAGCGGAGGCAGCGTCAGGTAACGGTCAGGGAGCAGGAAACCGGGTCGATCACTGGGGAAGAACGAGACAGAGGTTAACTGGGGAAACGTGGAGAGGAACTGGTCTGACTGAGCTGGATCTGCTGCTGGACGCAAGCTTACCACCTGATGGACAGAAGGCCGACCGGGGAGGAAGCAGTGGGGACTCAGCGCTAGCCGTACGATGGTGGCCACAGGTGTCCGGGAGACCAGTGGGTCGAAGGTGGGGTCGGGTCCGAGCAGCACCGGGGAATCCAGATGTCCAGGACAGCGAGAGGAACCAGGTGACTTTCCGGAGATGGCAGGGTTCCAGGGGAGGGGTACCGACTCAGGAGGAACCAGGAGGTTTGCAGGAGAGACCAACACCAGACGGAAGATGACGATGCTTGGAGCTCCTGCCACGAGAGACTTCACAGGGTCACAAGAGGAAGAGAGCTGACACGAGGAGGTACCTGGGAGACACAGAGGTGAGTGATTAGTTCCTCTGGGAAACACAGAGAACGAGAGGACAAGGCTTGTCTGCATACCACAACGGTAACACTCTGGCATCCTCTCGTTGTCTGCGTGGTGTTAAAGTAGTGCCTACCGATGCCGCTCAACCGCCCGCAGGTGTGGGGGCTCCGCCCACCAGTCAACCCAGAACACCTGTGGAAAGAGTCAGAGGCAGCAGAACCGGCAGCAAGCTGCACGGCCTTGCTGGCTGAGTCCTGACACAATCCTGTCCCGAATTTGTTCATCTTTGGTGCTTCCAAACTCACAGTATTGTGCTAGCTCATATAAGCTTCTGATGAATGCCTCAACAGGTTCCCCGGCTTTCTGCACCCTCTTATGAAAGCAAGCTCTATCATGAATAACGTTGCGTTTAGGCCCGAAATGGTCGCTAAATTTCGCCATCACCGTCATGTAGTCCAGCTCGGGATGAGTTTCTTCTGTTTCTTCGTCTGCCGCTTCTCCTTCATTTTGCCTCTCGAACACGAAAGAATCATAAATAGCCTCTGCCTCTCTTCCCAGGGCGTAGAGGAGCGTGTTAACTTGTACTTCCCCGCTCTCCCTGTCCAGCTTTGCTGCTACTCTGAAGCGGTCAAAGCGGCGGCGCCACATCGGCCAGTCCTCCGGGCGGGAGAAGTCAAAGGGTTCTGGCGGTCCGAACTTTGCCATAACTTATTCAGTAGGCGTCCTGTCGGCCACTTCTGACACCATGTCATGAACGGCTGTCTGAAGAACTTCTCGAGGACAACTTGTGCAGCTGGTCGAACTCAGTTTTATTAGCCAGCGTGTTCTCAATAACAACAGGAACTACAACGTATATACATCAGTCACGACGTAGCTACGGAAGCCCAACCGTGCCATATCACCACAGTTCGTATATTAATTTTTCATTTAAACAAAGATAAATGTTACTGCAGTTGCACATTTACTGTGGATAGAGGGGAAGGAAAGACTTTGGGAAGAGTTCAATAAGGTGACCGCTGTAGGAAAGAAGTGGTTTCTGAACCTGCTTGTGTTAGTCTGCAAACTGCGTAAATGGTAGAGCCTGGGATGAGGAGCAGAAAAGAGTATGGCCCGATGAGAGGAGTCTGAGAAAATCTTACATGCCTGGTGCTGGCATCTCTTCTTGTGGACATCCTGTAATTGCCTGTCTGCAGTTGCCTTTCAGCTTAGTGCTTTTTTAAGGTTCACATTCAGTTCTCAAAAATGAAATGTTGAACATGGGTCAATACTCATTAAAACCTTAAAGTAATCAAAAAGTAATCAAAAGTAATTAGTTACATTACTTTTTAAAAGTAATCGAAAAAGTTACACTACAATTACATTTTAAACAAAGTAACTTGTAACTGTAACGGATTACATTTTTAAAGTAACTTACCCAACACTGTATATATATATATATATATATATATATATATATATATATATATATATATATATATATATATATATATATATACATACATACAGGTAAAAGCCAGTAAATTAGAATATTTAGAAAAACTTGATTTATTTCAGTAATTGCATTCAAAAGGTGTAACTTGTACATTATATTTATTCATTGCACACAGACTGATGCATTCAAATGTTTATTTCATTTAATTTTGATGATTTGAAGTGGCAACAAATGAAAATCCAAAATTCCGTGTGTCACAAAATTAGAATATTACTTAAGGCTAATACAAAAAAGGGATCTTTTAGAAATGTTGGCCAACTGAAAAGTATGAAAATGAAAAATATGAGCATGTACAATACTCAATACTTGGTTGGAGCTCCTTTTGCCTCAATTACTGCATTAATGCGGCGTGACATGGAGTCGATGAGTTTCTGGCACTGCTCAGGTGTTATGAGAGCCCAGGTTGCTCTGATAGTGGCCTTCAACTCTTCTGCGTTGTTGGGTCTGGCATTCTGCATCTTCCTTTTCACAATACCCCACAGATTTTCTATGGGGCTAAGGTCAGGGAAGTTGGCTGGCCAATTTAGAACAGAAATACCATGGTCCGTAAACCAGGCACGGGTAGATTTTGCGCTGTGTGCAGGCGCCAAGTCCTGTTGGAACCTGAAATCTCCATCTCCATAGAGCAGGTCAGCAGCAGGAAGCATGAAGTGCTCTAAAACTTGCTGGTAGACGGCTGCGTTGACCCTGGATCTCAGGAAACAGAGTGGACCGACACCAGCAGATGACATGGCACCCCAAACCATCACTGATGGTGGAAACTTTACACTAGACTTCAGGCAACGTGGATCCTGTGCCTCTCCTGTCTTCCTCCAGACTCTGGGACCTCGATTTCCAAAGGAAATGCAAAATTTGCTTTTGTCAGAAAATATGACTTTGGACCACTCAGCAGCAGTCCAGCTCTTTTTTTCCTTAGCCCAGGTGAGACGCTTTTCGCGCTGTTTCTTGGTCAACAGTGGCTTGACACGAGGTATGCGGTAGGTGAAACCCATGTCTTTCAAGCGACTCTTGGTGGTGGATCTTGAAGCACTGACTCCAGCAGCTGTCCACTCCTTGTGAATCTCCCCCACATTTTTTAATGGGTTTTTTTCACAATCTTGACTAGGGCGCAGTGATCCCTATCGCTTGTACACTTTTTCTGACCACAGTTTTTCCTTCCCTTTGCCTCTCTATTAATGTGTTTGGACACAGAGCTCTGAGAACAGCCAGCCTCTTCAGCAATAACCTTTTGTGTCTTTCCCTCCTTGTGCAATGTGTCGATGGTCGCCTTTTGGACAGCTGTCAAATCTGAAGTCTTCCCCATGTTTGTGTAGGCTTTAGAACTGGACTGAGAGACCATTTAAAGCCCTTTGCAGGTGTTTTGAGTTAATCAGCTGATTAGTTTGTGGCACCAGGTGTCTTCAAAATTTAACCCTTACACAATATTCTAATTTTTTGACACACGGAATTTTGGATTTTCATTTGTTGCCACTTCAAATCATCAAAATTAAATGAAATAAACATTTGAATGCATCAGTCTGTGTGCAATGAATAAATATAATGTACAAGTTACACCTTTTGAATGCAATTACTGAAATAAATCAAGTTTTTCTAAATATTCTAATTTACTGGCTTTTACCTGTTTATATATATATATATATATATATATATATATATATATATATATATATATATATATATATAGATATATATATATATATATACGGTGTCAGCCGTTTACTATACATACTACAGTTTTTACTGGTACCATGAGGCGATGGACCCTACAGAGGAAGTCCTCTGTGCAGGAAGTCCAACTCAACCAGGATAGCACATCAGTATCTGTCATTACCAGAAGGTTTGCTGTCTTCCAGCACAGTCTCAAGAGCATGGAGGTTTCCAGGAAACAGGCAGTTACTCTAGGAGAGCTGGACTGGGCCGTTGGAGGTCCTTAATCCATCGGCAGGACCGGTATCTGCTCCTTTGTGTAAGGAGCAATAGGATGAGTACTGCCAGAGCCCTACAAAGTGACCTCCAGTGGGTCACTGGTGTGAATGTCTCTGACCAAATCATTAGAAACACACTTCATGAGAGGGGGTTGACATCCTCTGTGCTCACTGCCTGACAACTGCTGGTGACTGTGGAGCACGACTGACATTTGCCAGAAAACAGCTGAAGTGGCAGGTTCGTCACTGCACCCTGTTCTCTTCTCAGGTGAGAACAGGTTCACTGTGGGCTCATGTGACAGACATGAAAGGCTCTTGAGAATCTGCGGTGAACGTTATGCTGGCTGCAACATCGTTCAGGATGATCAGTCTCCATCGAGGGACACACAGACACGTCCAGTATAAGCAATGGCACCCTGACTGCCTTTAGGTATCTGGATGAAATTCTAAGACCCACATTAGACCCTTTGCTGTTAGGTTCTTCCTGGTACATGATACTGCCTTCTTCATGTGGCAAGAGAATGCAGGCAGTTTCTGGAGGTTAAAGAATCTGATACCATTGACTGGCCTTTACACTCCCCTGACCTAAATCCAACAGAATATCTCTGGGATAAGTCTAAGTCTAAGTCTAAATCATAATCTGTTTAGGTCCAAATTACACCACAAGGTTGCATCATATATGCTGCATTCAGACCAAACACGATTTGAGCATCAGGGGTATCTGGTTTACATGCAAAGTCCAAGGTGGACACAGGTCTAGGAGCATTCAGGGTCCTGCACTGAATTTCACCTACCGGGTGCACCATGTTTTGAAATTTCAAGCATCTGAGCATCCAAAGCAGCAGATGCTAGATGTGGAAAATCTGAACTTTTACAACTGGACGCGAAGTATCCAACAGGGTAGCTCCTCCAAATGTGGCAAAAGAACGGGGTAGCTCCACCAAACACGTGACAGACGAGTATGTCCACAATTTGCTCAGATCATCAATAACGCTCAAGCATCCAAGTTGAGGCTCTGGATGGCTTTTTGATGCTCAAATCGTGTTCGGTCTGAATGCAACATTAGATTGTTCACAGGCTCAACGATGCCCTGGACTGATCAGGATCTGGGAGGAGATACCCCAGGACACCATTCACCATTTTATAAGGAGCATCCCCGACGTCATCTGGCATGCATACCTTCCTGTGGGGGCCATACAAACTACAGACTACAATTTTGACTGCTGCAATGGCATTTCAGCAAATTGAACTAGCATGCCGCATCATTTTCTTAGTGACTTCAGATTAGGCCCTCTGTGAGTTGATAATTTTCAATCATACACGCATATATATACGCATTTATACATATATATTCATGAACACACACATATGCATGTGTGTGTATGTGGCCTAAGTCCCCCAACTGGAGTAGTATTTCTTTTGTTATGTTAAACTGAAACCACTCTAGCTGTTGACACACTTCACACAACCTCACATTAAAGGAGCTATAATACACTGCCAACATTTTTCTTACTTTGAGTTCCTCCTCCTGCTAAGCTTGACAAACTAGCTTTGAATTTAGCTTATGTCTTGAAAATCTAGTTTTGGAAAAGAAAGATATTTTCTGAATGTGTCAGTTCTCTATACAATGTGTTTGAAAAACACAACATGAAACCAGAGGTTTACAAAAACAAAAAAAGTTAATAAATATTTTTGTTTCCTCACTGTCTTACATTGTATTAGGCTAAACATTTCTGTATAGTGTATAAGGCAAAGTGTGTGCAATCAATAAAGCTAGTTTCATCAAGAAAATTGGCTTTCACTACAAATCTGTTCAGCTGCACTGAATGGAAATTTGACAAACAGAGGGATACATGTTGCTATAAGATAGGCTGCAGCTTCAAGTTGAGTTTTAACAGGATTTAAACCTAAAGCAGCTGATAATGATGAAAAATAATGTTGGACCACATATATGCTCTGTCTTTACACTATGTCATTTACAATATTAATAGCAATTATGATAGTAAATGCAATTAAATACTACTGGTAATATCTGCCCACTTTCACTCATTTAATATTTACTCGTGTCTGCCTACATATCGATGTGATAAATGTTCAGCATGTGTCTCTGGTGTGTACATTACTTATTTTCACATCAGTTTCCCAGCACGTCCCCTAAGTGTCACCGTAGAGCCAATAACTGTACCAGTGTATGTACACCAGCCATAGAAATGCTGCATGATTGTGCAGATTTCCACTGTCAGTTCAGTATTGATATGTTTGAACTCTTGCATTGGTATATGTCATGTTTTGTGCATAATGCCTTTTGCAGATGATACTATTGGTCTTTTGCCTTCCTTGTCTAGCAGGATAACACCTTTCTATGAATTTATCAATGTTGGACCTGATCCAATATTTGGATGTCATCCAACCCAATAAAACTGCCCTGTTTTAAGCTCCACAGAGCAAAAGTCTAAATTGTTGCTTTTTTAAGTGTTCTTTGTCTGAAGTACAAAGCCATGTGATGTTCTGATAACCTGTTCTATTTGTATTGTGTATTTTTCATCCAGTGACAGTTTAGGTTTAGTATAACAAACAGTTGATACATCTAGTATTCTTTCACTCTGTCATGGTGGGTTCTGTATAACCATTCCACTAACATTCACCAATTCTTTGCCAACTACAATGGCTCTGTCAGAGGGTGTATTGAACAAGTGGATTAGCAGGTTATTATGGAAATGTATCACATGCTGATCTAGATAAGTAAAGTTAGAGGATACTGCCAGTAAGGCATGTGGAAGCAAGAAATAGAAAAGAGGAAAGCAATGCTTTATTTTGGTGTTCAGTATTGGTGTCCTATAACAAAGTCATTTAGCTAAACATTTAAGAGTTGACAAGCATATTGTGGATAGGTGACTGATTTTTACTTGTATTATTTATCCACAGCAGTGGTAAGGTTGGAGTCCCTTACATCTGCGCTACAGCAAGAGACTATATCATCAAATGGCAAGGTAATGCAGACCAAGACAGTCAACACAGTACTGGGTTGTGTTGGTGCACCACTTCATTCATCGTCAACAATCTAACATGTAAACATTACGTGTCTCTTTATTCTCACTTGTAGAAAAAGTGCCCTTCTATTGTGAGCCCATGCGTGTCCTCTGCATCGTCACAATCCTCGTCTCCCGCAAACGAGGCAGAAAACAGCCTGGATGAGCAGGAAGGCAAGTGTTTGTCAGGTCAAGAGATCAAGCAGGACTTCAAGAGGAAGAGGCCGCGTGTTGAGACCGAAACCGACAGAGACTCAGACACAAGCAGTAAGCATGAGTTTATTTTTAGTCCCTGAGTGTCTGACACATTTAATGTGCGTATTTCAGGGTAATGTTGCCATTACAAAAGACAAGAATGAAGATCCAAGGAGATACATAAAGTAAATAAAGGGTTTGGGAGAATAGCTCATTGAAAAGGAGCTATTTTGTCAGCTTTCAGCTGAACTCTGATGCAGTTTGATTAAAATTCAAATACAAATTTGAATTTGTATTCATTTCAAGCTCTTTTATTAATCCAAATGTTGGATCCATATAGCTCTTTACAGAATGGTAAGTACAACAGGTTAAGCAAAAGTTTCTTGCTACATGCCCTTAGCTAAGCCTTTACTTGCTACTTGGAAATATTTGTAAAGCTCCTGTCACCCTCTGACCCAGCTGCAGAAATATATCCAATTTTTCAGGGGGGCACACTTTTTCAAAAAACATTTTATATGCTTCAACCATTTGTGTCTGAGCCGAAAACGGTTGGGACCAATCATGTTGCAGTATTATGGTTTAAGGCGGGACATACTAGTGCAATGAAAGCAAGAGCGACTGAGCCCACAGCCAGACCAACATAAAAATGGCAGTGCAGCAGGATGCATGCATAGCTGCTGTGATCACATCTGTTTTGTCAGAATCCACGATGTCTTCTTTGAAAGATAAACAGCAGCAAATGCCTTATCCGTGTTCAATAGAAGCAGTCCCAGATTGACAAATTGCAGTGCTCATGTTTTCAACAGAAATGAATGGCTCTGCTTCCTGCTCGCTCTCGTTTGCGCCATCGTCACGTCTTGTATTTGTTTGGAAATAAGTATGAATATATTTGCCGCTCTATCAATGGTGAACACAGCCATCTCTATAGGCTACGGATGTATGAGTCAGTGACCCGCCCCCTCTAGCTGTAATTGGCAAGCATGTTACCTTCAGTCGTTGATTTTATTGGCTGAATTGTAAAATTGACAAATCGAGATAGGAAAGGTAAAAAAAAAAAAAAAAAAAAAAAATAACCTCCAGTCCAGGGCAGGCATGGCTGGCTCTGTGGGCGGGCAGGGCACCGCAATTCAGCCCATGCTGTCGGGGCTGGTCACAATGTTCAATTTACCACATATATTGCCGTACATGGGTTGGGCAAGTTAACGCGTTAATTTCGCGTTAATTCATTAGACTATTAACGGCGATATTTACTTTATCGCGCAGTAACGCATGTTGCTCACATGCTTTTATTTTGTGAAGGTCTGTTGCTACGGTGTAGGGGTTTGAACCAGAACAGTAGGTGGCGATAATGCGCCAATAACCTCGCTGTCAGCCCAGCCTCAGATTCAAACAGGAAGAAAGGTGCTGGCTGGAAAAAGTAAAACACGGAAAAAAACAAAGCTGACATGCGGAAAAAACAAAGCTGACATGGGGAAGGCGGTGTTTCCCGCAGGAATTTTCTTAGGCGAGGCGGTGAGTTGGCGGCCGGAACAACTTTTGCGCGGATGACTCGTGGGGGGGGGGGCGGTCTGCATCGACGCCGTCGGTGAAGTCGCTTCTCGCTTCAAAGTATCCATGTGTTTTTGCCTGTTTTTTCCCTGCCATTTACTATATGCACACGAGAAAGCAACAACAAAAAAATGCGTGTTAACGTCAAATAAACATGCAAGCATATCGAGTTAGCAAGCATTTCAGTTTAAAGTTCTTCCAGCAACGAATATAACAGAAACAAGTTAGTTGTAACCACTGCCAAGTTAAACTTTCTTATCACCGGAGCACCTTGAGCTTAACATATCACTTAAATGCCAAACACACTGTAGACTTCACCAAACAATTCAATGACTCAGAGAAGCTAACCAATGTAATGGCGAAGTGGATAGCTACTGTAGACCTTTTTTTGTGCTTCACACTTTGGTATTAAACATAAAATGGTAATGCTGCTCCCTGCTGTTACCTCAGAAATTGCCTGTTTTTGGTAGATTTTTTCCCCATATAGAGAATTTCCTGTCAGTGGTAATAAGCTTTAATTTATTATTATTGCTATTTTTTGTTTTACATGTTTAACTTGAGCTTTACACTAAATATGTGTTACTGATAAGTGCTACAAATGTTACAACACTTTTGTTCATATGGCAGCAGAGCATTAAATAAAAGTGCACTATTTTTGAATTAATTCTTGGAGTTTGCGCATACAATGCGATTAATCATGATTAATCAGGCAAATTATGCGATTAATCGCGATTAAAGATTTTAATCGTTGCCCAGCCCTAATAGATAGATAGATAGATAGATAGATAGATAGATAGATAGATAGATAGATAGATAGATAGATAGATAGATAGATAGATAGATAGATAGATAGATAGATAGATAGATAGATAGATAGATAGATAGATAGATAGATAGATAGATAGATAGATAGATAGATAGATAGATAGATATCTGCGTGCCTCCTGCCTGCTGCCTGCGCTGTGGCAGGCAGCAGGCATCTGTCTTGCAAATGCGAACTGCTATTACTTCTGGCCACAGGCAGCGCAAAGTTGTGACAAAAATTGATTGAAAGTGACGTCAAAGACGCATCAAATCCACCTTGTTTGTTCCCACTGGAGTCACTTTCAAAAAGATTGGATACAAATCGGATTAAGGACAGTGTCAGTGGAGCGAGCTTTCAAGGGTTTTCCCGGTACGAGTGTGGCACCCGAGTGGTGGGTTTAATACATAGAAACTGCAGGACTGTGGGCAGGGCTTTAACAAAATGAGCCGATAAAAGTTAACAATGATTTATTAAAAAAATGGACGAGTCAGTAAAAGAACAAATGTAGGGCAGTAAGGAGCGGCAGAGTCAATAAATAAGTCTGTATAACGGAAAATGGACTCTTAGCTAGCCCGAAGGGGGCGTGGTCCTCTCCTCCACTCAGTCCTTCCCGTCGCCAGCTGATCGATCCTCCACGACCACGGCGAATCTCGACGGCGATCCGGCCACTCGTACTCCGATGCCCGGTTGTCCGTTCCTCGACAGCGAGCAGTTGGATGAATCTCTGCAGCAGTGTTGTATAAAGTACTGAAATCTCGGAGTCAAGTAAAAGTATAAGTACCTCTCCAAAATATGACTTTGGTAAAAGTCCAAGTCACTGACTGAAATGTTACTTGAGTAAAAGTCTTAAAGTATCTGAAATGTCTTGTACTTAAGTATGAAAATTACTGTAAAAATAGATGTACTCAAGTAATGTAATAAGTAAAGTAAATATAAGTCCGTCCGTCCGTCTTCTTCCGCTTATCCGGGGTCGGGTCGCGGGGGTAGCAGCTTCAGTAGGGAGGCCCAGACGTCCCTCTCCCCAGCCACTTGGGCCAGCTCCTCAGGAGGAACCCCAAGGCGTTCCCAGGCCAGCCGGGAGACATAGTCCCTCCAGCGTGTCCTGGGTCTTACCCTGGGCCTCCTCCCGGTGGGACGTGCCTGGAACACCTCTCCAGGGAGGCGTCCAGGAGGCATCCTGGACGTCGGTGGGCGGAATACTTCGAAGTAAATATAAGTAAAAAGTAAATCAAAGCAAATGCATTTTTTGGATGTTGGTAAACCTTGAAAGTCAAATTCCCTTAAAATAATATAAACAACCAAGTGCAGGAGAAATTTAGACCAAGTTTAGATAGAAAATACTACCTTTTTGTAAGCTTTCAGTCTTCAAGTAAGGCCAATGCTATGCGCTTTAAAATTGTACACAACCAAGTGCAGGCAAAGGGGGTGTATACTAAGAACATGGTTAAGTGATAAAGTGATAGTTAACCTACAGGAAGTGGTAAATTTGCTAATAGATACACCTGCGGTTGCAGGTATCATTTAGTTCAGAAAATTAGGACTCCCGGCTCTATTAGATGCTCTACCTATACCACAAGGTTAATTTAACCTGCTTTACTACTGAACCAGCTTCTTATCCTGTTGGTGGCGATCAAGGGTGATTCTAGGATCTGACCTTTAGGGGTGCTCAGCCCCCAGTGTTGACTTTGATTCCTGGCATGAACAACAGGCTTTCCATTTTTAGTCCAGATGTAAAATTCTTAGAGTTGACACACTTTTGAGCTAAAGCTCGTCAAACAAGCTACAATATAGGCCCATCCAAAAGCAGTGACAAACAGATTGAAATGGTTTCACTCGATAAAACCTTGTGCATTTATAAAACCTGCATGATGGCAATAGTTAGTTTAGCTATATTGATAAAAGTGAGGACTCATTTCCCTAAAGACACAAAACTAGGGTTAGGGCACTGATGCACAATGGTTGCTATTACTACATTTAATAGTAATTGTCTCTTTTGCTTACAACAGAGACAAATCTAGCAGTTTGTGTATATATATATATATATATATATATATATATATATATATATATATATATATATATATACCATTAGATATGCAGTCCCATGTAAGACATAAGCCTGCCATATATTATGGCGGTCTCATGACCAGTCCATGTCTTCTGTCAAGCAAATTGCTAATAAGTTAGTAAATCCCTACAGATATCCTTTATGAATTTGCATACTGAACTTTGTTTTTTTTAAAACTCAGATTAAGAGAAACAGTTCAGATTTAACTTTTCAGACAGGCATTCTGAATCCACGACTGCATCTACTGAGCTCATCTGTGGTCCCATCATGGTCTGATTGTGAAACAAAGATGCAAGGGGTTTGATTTGAACTTTGGTAGGGACACCTACAAACAAACCTTCCCTGGTCTGACGTCATTGGTCCTACGCAATATACATGCTCCTAGTTTTTGATGCTTGACTTGAGCGTCAGGGTGCGTTTCGTCTGTCTAAAGAGAAAATCATCATTTCCTGCAAAATTTTATAACCACGACACACACTAGATGCTGTTTGTTAATGTTTAAAGCATCACAGGATCTGGTGAATGTCGAATTGGGACTTTTTTCCATTTGAACTACCAGCAACAGAGACGGTAAATATGTGCCTATTAAACCAAATATAGTCAAAATATGTCTGTTGTCTAGATTTATCCTGTATTTTCTTTAGAATATATAGAAATGCACAGAGATAAACCCCACCCTCATTTTTTATCTAAGATACTCTGTCTGAATTATAAAACAGCAAAATTATACATAAAATTTTACATTTGACAGATACATTTATTGTAATTACGCTGCACTGGAAGTAGAAGTGTAACTGA
The DNA here is from genome assembly GCA_037039145.1 of Fundulus diaphanus. Lineage (NCBI taxonomy): Eukaryota > Metazoa > Chordata > Actinopteri > Cyprinodontiformes > Fundulidae > Fundulus > Fundulus diaphanus. The sequence continues at coordinate 7,159,144 of CM073129.1, read as the reverse complement.
TACTAACAGCATTTCAAATATTAAATTCAAATTTCAACAAATGTACAATTGGGTTGTAGTTGCTCTGTGTAGCCCATTTCACGTAATTTATCTTAAAATTCCAAACACATTTCTTGCATCATATATCTGAAATGTAGATAACAGCTTCTCCTTACCTACATCTTCTCAAACAACTAATTATTTCCCTAACAATAGTGAGTTGTCAATGTTTAAATGTGCAGTAAATCTTAATACATAAGCAGCATGGAGGACCCAATACTGTACATTGAGTAAGATGGGTCACACCAAAACTGAATTGTTACATGAGTGGTTGTACATTTCATCATTGAAATGAGAACATATTAATATACTATTGGAATATACTAGTACGACTATTAAAGAACACCAGATTAAACTTTAAGATATGTAAAGGCTTATATTAAATTCATTTTGCGACCACATCAACAGATTAAATAATTGCTTACTTTTTTGGTGTACCAAATTACTCTTGTAATGATGTAATATTTTATGGGCTAAGCCCATCATGAGAATGTCTACCTCTGCTTCTGGTTTGTACTAATTTACTAATGGACAGTGTGGAAATCTATGTGCAATAAAACAAATGTAACTAGTGTTCCTCTGTTTTATTTGTCTTTATTCTAATTCTAAAGTAGAAATAGTCAAATAAATAGCAGTATTGTTTTGTGGAACCCTAATCATAATATTATAACTACGCAAAGGTCTAAACAAGAATAGCAGTTGTTTAGGTGGCATTTAGTGTTCTTATACTGTATATTATGCAAAAGAAATTACACCTGCTATTCATACCTGAACTGCCTCGAAGGGTTGACAATAAATGAAAGCAATAATAACAATGAAATATTGGTAAAAGGGAAACCCTCACCTTTTCTTTTTCAGAGGCTGTGGCTAAGAATCTGAATTTTTAATAACCTGCAGTCTTTGGTTTTCCATCTCTCCAGCAGTCTTCAGAACTCCTGCCTGGCACAGAATATTTAGTTTTATAGAGGAGATTAGTCTTTTGTTGATAAAATGTGTTATACTTCAGAATTAAATGCTATTTTGAGATATTAACGTTGTTTACTTACATTTCTCAAGTTCAACAAATCAAAACTCTCTCCTGCTTCTGTTGCTTCTGTTCAGAACTGCACTCAGCAGCCTTGCAGATAATATTTAGTTTCTTAACTGGGACTAGTTTCGTAGTCTAGTTTTAATTGTGGTAACGGCAGTGTCATTTCAGTGTCAGTTCATTCAAAACTGAATTAAAACTGAATCTCTCGCGCTCCAAGCACGCACGCACACACACGCAATAGAAAACAGCCAATCAGGAAGAGGGAAGGCAGGATTTAAGGCAGCACAACCAATGACAGTGGAGTTAAATGGGGGTGTCTACCTTGTCAATCAAAGGCCAGGCGGGTTAGTGATTGGCTGCGTGGAGCGCCGGGCCCCGCCCCCGCTGGCCCACAGCAGCGCGTCTGGCACGTCTCTCTTTCTCTCTTTTTTTTGTAACGAGTAACTAAAGCAAACATTGAAAATGTATCGGAGTAAAAGTATGCATTTGCGTTCGGAAATATAGTGAAGTAAAAGTAAAAATTATCAAATAAAATTATACTTGTTAAGTATATTTTGGAGTACTTTATACTTTTAAGTACAGTAGTGAAGTATTTTTACTTACAACACTGCTCTGCAGCAACTAGTTCTCCAGTCCCGCCGCACTGCCGCTCCCACACCTGTGATCTGTCCGGCTTCGTCTACGCTTCCACTGCACAGCTCCCTATTTATTACCAGCTTCTCTCTCTCTCTGTCTCTCCGGAGCTCCTTATCTGCTATTACCCTGCCCCCCTCTCTCCTGCTATTTGCTTCGTTTTGTGTCTTTTGTGCCATTTCTTCATAGCAACTGAAAGCTGAAAAACATGGATCTGGTAAGCTGGTCTCTCAATACTATTGATACATTTTTTTCGACGGGTAGGCAACGAAAGGGGGACCCCTCCGGTCCTGATTTGACTGATTTTGCGGGATACACCCTATATTCCTGGATGGAAAACGGTGTGTCTTCGACTTTGTCATTCCTGTACGTTTGAAATTTTTACATTGGATTAAGGATACTTGGATCTCTACTTATTGGTTTTTGTGGATTTTTGAAGTATCAGCAAATACAGCGGATGTCAGTAGCCATTTGGCCTTGATCAGGCTGCCAGCTGCAAATGACGCGCTCACTAATGCTTCGAACGGACAAAACCTGGAAGGTGAATGGAGCAGAGCCGAAAGCTGGCTGTGCTGGAACGCAGACTGGCTTTGGTGGTTGAACTCGAAGGGTGATGGGATAAAATCTGGAAGTGAAGCGCGGAAAAAGTCCAATCAATTCGGAAAATTGGATTTACCTTTTGGAGCCAGCAAAAGACTTTAAAGCTGACAGGAAAGGCAGTGCAGCTTGTCCACATAACAAATAACATATTTGGATCATGCCCTCCCCACTATCAATTCTCCCTGAGTTGTTATGGTGACATCGCACAAATCCCCTGCTCCCCCCTCACCCCCCCACTAACATCTGTGGATTTTTCTCTGAACTTGTTGGCTGCCGGATAAGACCAAGGACAAATGGCCTCTGGAGAGCCCCACGGAAACATAAACATACAGTCACACATAAACTGATGCTCACAAATACAGACGAACTTGCACCCGACCAGCATCAAATTTTTACCTTTCTGCATATATGTGTCTCGTAATTATTGTGCTTCTCTTGCAATGAGGTTTTTTGTCGGATGCTTCACATTATATGTGAAAACATAAATTGTGAAGCACCTGTCTTTTTTATCTCCCTCCACTTCCCCAATGTGTTGAAAATCTATCTTTCCCACAGTTTCTAAGGCAGCGCCCTGTTGGTACCGTGTAATGCGGTTCCTTGGCAGCAAGGCCCCAGTAAATCGTCTCCCCTGAAATGTTTGTGATGTTTTGTCTTGGCGGCTGTACTGAAACAGATATTTCCCTCTGGGATTATTAAAGTATGTCTGATTCTGATTCCCGGTCTGCACGCAGCTTCGTTAATAGAGAACACCTGGGATCTGAAGTGGGCGTCGCCGGGTATGGGCGGTAACGTCACTTCAAAACCAAAACAAACTAGAAAAACATGCAACACAAAAAGAAAATAACTTCAACATTTAACGAGCAAATCCAAATCAGCAAAGTAGGAGACATGCAATTAACTTAAAGAAAACCGAGGCCACATTACCACACGAGCTCCCTTCAGCGGCCACCTCTGAGTTAAATTTATAGCTTTATGAGATCTATTGCCTCAGCCATGACGGGGGCGAGGAGAACATGTTAATAGCTTAAAAGATTTTTAACCACAGTGAAATTATTTGTATAGGTTTGATTTTGCGTTGACTCCCCGGCTGTGTCAGCAGACAACCGCTGCTTACTACCGCATGAAGTGGATGGATGGACACTTCAGAGAAAGAAGTGTCCATCCACGGTGTGTAAAATGAGAGAAAGCCTTGGTAAATCTACAGATCTGATACAGTACATCTGCATGTAATAAGCTGATCATGTTCATTTTCTTTTCTTTTCTTTCCCCTTCAGGCACGGTTCATGGTTTGTAAATAGTAAAATTCTATTATTTATTATATAATTTCTCCTCACCTCTCGGCCAATCACTGAAGAGCAGTGTGTTCAGTCGGCTAGGTTTGACCCTAGCCGACTAGGGGCAGATGGGGGAATGTTCCTCCGAAAGGTGAAGCTGTTTTGCTGTGTTTTTGTCCTTTACAAATATGCCTATAGAAGGCCACGCCTGAGAAAGGAAAGGACGGCCTGGGTTTTGTTTTGTATTCAGACAATGCTCAAGCAACACCTGGTGGTGAAATGAAGCTTATTGCTCCTTTAAACACTTGCTTAGGTTATGATGTAACTTGTTGACATCAGGATAGCACCCCCCCCCCCCCACCTCCCAATCTTAGCTTGGATCCACCCTGCACCTCAGTTATGATTTCATTTTTGTCTATGTCTAAATATATATTTTATACTTTGACACCCACATACTGAAATCCATATTTTCAAGTTAATTAAACTTGGAATAAATAGCAATTCTCAGAATTGTGCTACAGCAGAATTTCTCTGTTGTGTCCCTCTTTTTTATCCTATTCAAACCAAGCATCATAGTGTTTTTTATGGATTTCTTTCTTTACAAGAATGACAAAGAATTATCTTTTTTTCTTTCTCACAGAAATCCATCAGGAGAGAAGAATCAAAATTACAGTGAGAACTGAGGAGAGGAGCCCCAGCTAAAGAGGAGGATGCTGCATTGATATTACATGCACATGTTCACATCAATGAGTTGTGAACTCATTGAGGCAGCACGACAAACTGTATTCACAGCACTGAATTAATCAAACCTTCCCACCTTCTGCAACAGAAAGGAAGAGTTTATTTGTATATTGTTAATATTTTAACTGTGTAACGCCTAACCAGCTTTCCCTCTCCACCTCTGCCTTTCTCGCACACAGAACATGCTCAAAATATCTCATGTATATCTTCATTTACAGCTGTATATTAAAGTTAGTGTACAAACACTAACTTTGACCATCGGACTGTAGTTCCCAAGTGCCGGTGTGTCAACTGGTGAAATAAGAATAAGAATGGTAAGATTAAACAAATACAAGTAGAAAGAATATGATAGGACCTTATAACCATCTGTGGTCTACAGGAAATAACAACCGCAGTGTCACATTGCTTTCATCTGTGGCCATATATCTATAAGTGACATTAGTTGGTTGGTTAGGTATTATAACGAATTATTTTAAAGTTGTGTTTATGTGTTTATAAGTGTTACTTTTTAGCATTTGGACAAAGTTGTGCTAAATATACTAAGTAAATATTAGTTTCGTATGGTATGTTGTTGCATCATGCTGAATGTGTAGCAGTTCGTAGTCAACATAAAAGCCAAACAGCTTCAATTTGGTGTGACAACATTTTTTTGGCTCCATCTGCTTTGAATTTTTTTTATTTCTGAGACAAAACCAATATCCAGTGCCACAAACGTACTTAGTTCCTTATAGATTTCATCTGTTCTTGCTGTTTTGTCACACTCAAATCATGGAAGTTTTCAAATGATGATTTCACTTATGAAGGGTTTTCCAAACAATCCAATTTCCAGCCCTGGTTAAATCATGACTTAACTGTGATTGATCACCTTTCGGTTCAGTTTTACTTGCCACGTCCAGGACCCATTACTTAGTTGTAGAATTAAGTAATTACTTAACTACCGGTAGAAACTGTCTCATAACATGAAGAACACTAAAATATCTTCAAAACTAACACATCATTCCCTGATCTACAGAAAGGAACTAGTGTTATTGGGCACATTTTGTATCATGTTGAAAATGTGGTCTAAATAAAAACTGAACAGCTTTATTGTGGCCTGTCTGCCTTTCTATGGTTTGTCAGAATAAAGGCATTGGCAGCAAGACATTGGCAGGCGCATAATGGAGAGTACAATGTTTAAATGGAAAAAACCTTACAGAATCACAGGCAACTCAGCAACAGGGATGAAAAACAGACAATGTGACAATGAAAGAACAAAAACCCAGATTTCAATGCGACTGGGAAAGAACGGAAATTGCCTACAACACAGGTGAGTGGGATCTACTAATTAAGTCTGAGGGACAATAATTAACTGGGGTAGACAGAAGAGCAAAAACAAACAAACAGAATTTAAATACTCAATGTACAAATCGACACAAAACATGATAACTAAAGATGGCATGATCCCAAAACAATCAAATTCAAAATACAAACACCCAAGGATGATGACAGAAGGTTTTGCAAAGAAATATTTAGATTACTTAGTAAACAGATTTATGATGACCAGTTTTGGATTAAAAATGTCAAGATAAAATACAGAATAAAACAATAGAATTTAAAACCTAACACAAAAAGGAAACACCAAAAGAAGCAGTAAAATATTGAGGTATAAAATTAAGACACCTAAGAAAAGGGCAAATAAGTGAGTCTTTAGTTTAGCTGTAAAAGCCTCCACAGAACATGCCTGACTAACATCTTGAAGGGGATTGTGCCACAGTGATGGGGCATGAAAGGAAAAAGCACAATACCCAATTTTATTTATGAAGAATCCCATAAAGTCATTACTGCTAAGAGCTAAGGGAATGGATGGATCAACAGAGCTCTGGCTCTGGGTAAGTTTAGCAACCGTACTGAAGCGAAATCTAGGATTATTTTTATTCTCCTCAATTAATGATGAAACATATGCTGCTCTAACTCTGCGAAGGCTCTTTTTATAAAACAATAGACTGTCTTTCCAGATTAAGTAGGATTCCTCTTGGTGTGTAGAGCGCCATTTTCTCTCCAATTTCCTAACATTGTGCTTCAAGGAACGCAGCTCTGAATTAAACCAGGGAGCCAGCTTCCTGTGAATTATCAGCTTCTTTTTCAAGGGAGCTACATTATCTAATGCAGAACGCAATGAGGAAGTCGCACCGTTAACAAAAGTGTCGATTTGTGTATGGGAAGAAACGGCATTGCTGCCATCTACAGGGCATTTCTGCAATACTGAGGATATTAAAAGGGGGACAGACTCTTTAAGTTTTGATACAGCATTATCCGATAAAGATCTACTATAATGGAACACTCTTTTGGGGGTGGAGAACTCAGTTAGATTAAACTCAAAGGTTATTAAAACATGTTCAGATAGGACATGGTTGTGAGGAAATATTGTTAATTCTTCACAATCAATGCCATATGTCAGCACAAGGTCTAAAGTATGTAACCAAGAGTGCGTCGGTTTATGCACATTTTGAACAAAACCAATTGAATCTAGGATAGTTTTAAAGGCTACACTAAGGTTATCACATTCAGTGTCAACATGAATGTTAAAATCACCCACTATAATAACCTTGTCAGTGTTTAACACCAAATCAGATAAGAAGTCTGACAGCTGATCCAGAAACTGAGTGTAAGGGCCTGGTGGATGATACAAAACAATAAACAGAAGAGGTTTTATTGCTTTGCAGTTTGGATGAGGGAAACTGAGGGCTAAATGTTCAAAAGAACTGTAGTTATTAATTGGCCTGGGACTAATTAATAAATCAGACTGAAAGATGGTTGCCACTCCTCCTCCTCTTCCCACAGATCTGGGAATGTGGAAATTTGAATAACTGGAGGGAGATGACTCATTTATACTAACGTAGTCCTCTTGTAGCCAGGTTTCTGTGAGAAAAAATAAATCAATTTGATTATCGGAAATCAATTAATTAACTAACAAAGTCTTTGGAGGGAGAGACCTTGTATTTAATAAACCACATTTTATTGTTTTATTTTTTGGTTCAAAGTGAGCCGTATTGATTTTATTCGATTTTTATGATTTGCTCCTTTTAGATCCGTTTTTAATTTGTTTAGTTTTGGCCGTGGGAAAGACACCGTCTCAATAGGATAATGGGTGGGTAACAGTACAGAAGCTGCAGAGAGGTGTGTTAAACTACGGCTCTGCTCCCTGGTCTGGACCCTGGGTTGTCAGCATTCAGGAGAACTAATAAATCCGGCCAGATTCCTAGAAAGAAGAGCTGCACCATCCAAAGTGGGATGAATGCCGTCTCTCCGGATCAGACCAGGTTTTCCCCAGAAGGTTCGCCAGTTATCAATGTAGCCCACGTCGTTTTCGGTACACCACCTTGACAACCAGCGGTTGAATGACGACATGCGGCTAAATATGTCATCACTGGTCAGATCAGGCAGGGGACCAGAGAAAATTACAGAGTCCGACATTGTTTTAGCAAACTCACACACCGAAGCAACACGAACTTTAGTTACCTCCGATAGGCGTGACCGGGTGTCATTACCGCCGGCGTGAAAAACAATCTTACTGTATTTACGCTTATCCTTAGCCAGCAGTTTCAGGTAGGATTCTATGTCGCCCGTTCTGGCCCCTGGCAGGCATTTAACTATGGTCCCTGGTGTCTTTAGTGTCACGTTTCTTAATATGGAGCTGCCAATAATTAAGGTCGGTTCCTCAGCGGGTGTGTCGCTGAGAGGGGAAAATTTATTAGAAACGCAGACGGGTTGGTGGTGATCTGGGGGCTGGAACCTAGAGCTATGTTTCCTACGAACCGTCACCCAGCCGGCCTGGTTACCCGGCTGTTCGGGGTGCTGCTGCTGTTGGTTCGCTACGTGAAGTTACTCTTTGTGGCTCCGTGCTAGCAAAGGAGCGGCTATCAGTCGGTTTTTCAACAGCACAGAGTCGGGTCTCCAATTCTGATACCCTCGCCTCCAAAGCTACAAAAACACTACATTTATTACATGTACCATTATCACTAAAGGACGCAGAGGAATAACTAAACATCTGACACAGAGAGCAGCAGATAGGAGACTTAGTCAGAGACGGAGAAGCCATTATGAGGCTAAGGCTTGGCTAAAGCTAGGCTAGTGCCCTACCACGCCAAAAAGCAAACCATGTGAAACACGAGGAGTTCCCAAACGTGATGTGCAGCCACAGAAAATGTTTTAAAAGTGCTTATGTTTTGGAAACAGATGTTACAGCAAAGAAGTTTAAAGATAAAAGCGAGAGAGCCTGGAGCAACACACTGCAGTTATCACAGCGACAACAGGAAGTGACACAATACGCCTTACCGCAAACAGGACAGGAAGTCCGCAAACAGCTCTATTACGATCTGCATTTGGGTTTTATATGAATGCACCTGCCACATCTGCATATGTTGGACGCAGTCTATCATTGAGCATTAAGATTCAAAACAGTGCATAGCTCACTTACTCACCACTGTAATTTATATTATCCGGTGAACTGGCCACCATTATCAATCCGACAAAAAGAGAACTCTTCTTATACAACGTGCTCTTGTTTTTAAGTCATATTTTGTTAGCTTGTTTTTTTGTTCCGGTTTATCAAAAAGGCCTCTCTTGACAATGAGAGTATGTTACAATGTTTGGGTTTGTAGCTGGACCAAAGTACAGTAGAGAGAGAGAAAGAGAGAGAGAGAGAGAGAGAGAGAGAGAGAGAGAGAGAGAGAGAGAGAGAGAGAGAGAGAGAGAGAGAGAGAGAGAGAGAGAGAGAGAGAGAGAGAGAGAGAGAGAGAGAGAGAGAGAGAGAGCATATGACAGGGACTGCAGGAAAACAAAACCTAACAAGAATACAAAACTGCAATGTGTAATGAACCAGGATTTGGACCCTAAATTCAGCCAGACACAAAGAGAGACTTTTAAGAGATTTATCAGAGAAACATGTGCAGTCGGTGTGGGAAACTTCTGGAACCTCTGCAAGGAAGGTCAGTGGGAGTTGTTGAGCACTGTATAAAAGCCACTAACCTCTCTTGAATCTGGGATGTAGCACTGAATCCAAAAAGTGGTTCCAGGAGGATCTTGGCTTATCCTTTGCTTACAGAAGCAGGGTCCAAAACTCAACTAGATACAGTGGAGAAGATCCGGGGACAGTCCAGGGTAATGCACGGGGATTCTGAAGCAGGTTGAGGTATCAGAGGAGGAATACAACAGGCAGAGTACAGAGTCTGGTCCAGGGTCTTGATCTTCAGGGTTAACTGATAGACAGAAGTACAGGAGGGCTTGGCAGAGAGGCAGAGTCAGGCAACAGTAGAGATGTTTTGAGATGAGCCGAGGCTTCGAGGCAGGGGCGCAACTACCCAGTATAAGAGGGGTATGCAGCATCAGTTTTGGCGCCCCCCCCCCCCCCCTGGATTAAAATAAATAAATAAGTGCCAGACATCATCATGTATGGTCTTTAAATAATAAAGGTTTGTTTTAAAGTATATCAGCCACTGTAGGCCTACAATAATAATAATTAGATGGTATATTATTAACAATGTTAACACATAATAAACAGTTGCAAATTGACAAACATTAACATTATCATTATAACCAATGCAACTTAATGCAGCCTTTCTAAATCAGCCTAGTGATGGCATCAGATAAGACAACTATTATGCAGTAAGGTTTTGCTGCTGTTGAAATTACATTCACATTTTGGATTTTAAAAAGTAGAAATATGGATAGCCTTAGCACAGACCTTTAGAGAGAGAGAGAAGTGACCCTGTAATTACAGCTTCCATGTCACCCAACAAATGTAAAGCAGCCTACATGTCTGACAGCACAGCTAACATGAACAGCTAATGGTAAAACAACATCTTTATTGCATATTATTTATGCATGAGTTACTGCATAAGTTATGTTTTCTGGATTCTGGTCATTTATTGTACATGCTACCTTATATTTTCCACTATGTCAGCGCAGCAACATTGGTTTTGCATTAAGCTAGAAGCTAGCTGTAAACCCCCATTTGGTTGCTACATTCCCACTGTTAGCAAACACAAGCTAGTCTGTTCATATATATTCATATTGTATGAATATACAAGCCTAAGTAACGGGAGCAAATCTATGCATGATTCCATGGTAAACCAAAGTCATTGCATTAGTTATATACATCAACAGCTAATGGTAAAACAAAATATTTTAATGATTCCATGATAAACCAGTTTATGTATCTGTTTTCCAGATTCTTGTCCTGTATTGTACCTGCTACCTTACAGGGTTTCCCGCAGCGCTATACTCACACTACCGCCTCCCCCCCCAGTCGATCCGCGCAAAACTTGTCGCCCCGCCAATTCACCGCCTCGCTTAAGCAAATTCCTGCCTTATATTTTCCAGTTTTCAACTCAGCAACCTCGGTTTTGCACATTCTAAGCAAGCTATGAACCCCCATTTGGCTGCTACGTTAGTAATCGCTAGCTAGTCTCTTAACGTGAATAACGTTATTTGCAAGCCTCCAAGCACAGCCGTCAAACTTTAATTCTTACCTGTTGCCTTTCACCATCCACTTGTTTAACTGCTGTTGCATCCCTTGACATGCCATCTCCCTTTCCCTCTTCCTTTTTTTATTTTTCGCCCCCCACAGCTTTCTTGATTTATCCATTTTCCATAGACAACTAAACTCACTACTCGTATGCTATTCTATCTGCTCGCTCAGCGCTCACGGCGCCCCCGCTCCCAAGTACATCCCGCTGCAGCCTTCCCGCAGGCTGCAGCGGGATGCTTCTCCCCGCTCCCCCTTGTGTCAAAATTATACGGTGGAATCTTATGACATAGGGCGTCTACTCTAACATGTTTTGTTCTAAAATGTTATTTAAAACATTGAGGAAATAAAAAAATGTTAAAGAAAAGCACAATAGCAGCTACATATAGAAAATACCAAAACTTTTTTTTTTACCATCACTTTGGCGCCCCCATGGTGCTGCGCCCCTATGCACTGCATATAGTGCATACCCACTTGTTGCGCCACTGCTTCGAGGCGTGTGTCGAGTAATGGATGGGGCGTTTCCACAAAGTGTGTATCGAGGCTTGCTTCATTTAAGAAAGGAGATGAAAATGATGATGGCTGAAGCCTCGCTACCCAGCCGTACCATGTGACTGTTTCGGGAAGCGCTTCAGATTGCCTGCGAGTTTTGACAGGTATTAAAGCGCCTCAGTGTTTTCGTTGGAGAGTTGCGGTCAGGTCAGGTTTTGGATATAGTTCTGATAGCTTGGATAGTAGAGTTTGGATAGAGTTTTCATAGTTTGGAGACAGCTTGTAAAAGTTTAGGTGAGAGGAGGCGCTTGAAGACTGAAGAGAGTGAGGAGATGATAGAGCAGGGGTCACTAATTAAAAATCAGCGGGGTCCGAATAAAGAATATCAACAACCAGTAAAGGTCCGGACACATTTTTTATTACAATCCGTTACTTTAAACCAGAGGTCACGGATTAGCGGACCACGGTCCGGATCCGGACCCAGCTGCTACCTAATCCGGACCCAACCTGATGTAAAACCTTTATATATTATTGCATGTTGTCCTACGACAGTGTCTAACTCGGGGGTTAAAGTTCTCCGTCGCTGCGACGGATTTCCGTCATTTGGAAATTGAGCGCAAAACATTCCGTCTAGACTTTTTATTCAAGGTTTTGCACTGAAGCTGCTCTCAACCAATCAAACCTGGCAGAGGCGAGACATTAGCCAATCAGAATGAGAGCAGGGCGGGTCTTTCCAAAGCGGACATGGCCAGTCTGAGGTGTTCATTATTTTAACTTTTGGGAGAGCATTTTAAACTGGCCACAGATGGTATGAATGAAAGTAGCGTTGGTCAAAGGTTTCTTTGGATTTATGCGAACCAGCAGGTCAGAAAGTTCAGCAGCTGACAACAACTTCCCTCGGTAAGAGTCAATCTGCTCCGGCAGTTAATCAATTAGTTATTTCCACCTGTGGCCAAGTCGTCTGTCAGCGTTTATTCCCTCGCTGATAAACGCTGCGACCAACCAGGGATCTCCTCGTGATTCGCTGTTATGTTTTATTTAAACACAAAGAAGAGTAACGCGCTAGCTCAGGCTAATTTAGCATGACCCTTGAAGAACAAGAGTCGGACTGTGAAACAATGTGCCGCATTTGACTGGGTTCGATTCGGAAAGAGTAAAAAAAAACCCTGCACTGTTCTGAAACAAAGAAGGCAGAGCTGTATCTGCTGTCGGTATGCAGCAGTGTTCACCTGATGAGCAGCTGCGCTCCAGGACACTAAATAAAATGACAAGGATTTTGATGCTTACAGATTGTTAAGAAAACTACATCAAAAAGATAAAACAAATAAACTGCAGCTACAACATGGACTGGAGAACGGGTTCTAACTGGGTGAGGCCAGAGAAAGGCGATTCTCAGAGAGTTTTTTTATGAAGTTAAAGTGGAGCGCGGACACAGGGTTCATCCTGGACAGGTCTCCAGTCACTGGGCTAAAATATAACCATTTTATTAAACTTCAAAAAAGTTAAATCATGCCTTTTTATAAACTGTAATTATTAATTGGTGAACAATAACGGGCAAAGCAATCTGTGTCAAATTAAAATGTATTATGTCATCATAGTGTTGGTGATGTGTCCTGCATTTCCAAGGTTGTGTTTGGCCTTGTATGATCATAAAATTGGTTTATATTGAATGTGACAGGGAGCACCTTGATATGTGCTTGAGGTTGGCTTTGTTGCCAATCAAACTAAGGTTTAAAACCCTTGCAGGGCAGCCTAAAGCTCACTTGTCTCATTAAGCCATAAAAAAGAAATTAAAAAAAGTCCAGGTGTTTTATAAAAGATGTGAAAGTCAGGAAATTGTCTATATACCAAACTGTGAAAGATTGTGGTTCTCTATTTCAAAAAGCACTTTGGATTTTAAAATAGAAAAACGTTCTATTTTTATGTTATTTTTTGTGGATGCATAAACATTTTATTTCAGTGTTAAATACTGTTTGAAGTAACGGATTGTAATTACAAATGTGTCCGGACCTTTACTGGTTGTTGATTTTCTTTATTCGGACCCCGCTGATTTTTAATTCGTGACCCCTGCTTTAAACAGTATTTAACACTGAAATAAAATGTTTATGCACCCACCTTATACATTGACTTTTTAAACAAAACATTTTTTTTTCTATTTTAAAATCCAAAGTGCTTTTTGAAATAGAGAACCACAATCTTTCACAGTTTGGTATATAGACAATTTCTTGACTTTCACATCTTTTATAAAACAACTGAACTTTTTTTAATTTCTTTTTTATGGCTTAATGATAGAAGTGAGCTTTAGGCTGCCCTGCAAGGATTTTAAACCTGGGTTTGATTGGCAACAAAGCCAACCTCAAGCACATATCAAGGTGCTCATTCGTTCTGCGCCATTAAATCAGCTATTTTCTCCGTATGTATGAGCAAGCGGATATGTTTGGGAACGCTCCGGAGGGCTTTGCCATATTAACAAGAGAAGCGGCGCAAGTGAAGTTAGCACAGGGGTTGAAGCAAAAATAATATTTGACTGAAAACATTTTCTCGCAAGCCCATATATTCCCGGGGCGTGGACATCATGCCGCATTAGTTGGCTCACTTGCTTAGTGTGCAAAGTCAACCAAATCTGGTACTTTTAAAATATCCATTGAAAATTGCTGTATCTCTGCCACCTTTCAGCTTTAGAGCCTTTGCGTCATCCTGGACAGCCTCTCCATCACTTTCCACATCCACATCATCATCTGGGTAACTTTCATCTCTGCAGCATCAAGTTCTTCCTTCACCCTGTTGACAAACTGGTCCACAGTCCACTTTACAATCCCAGCTCCCTTTCCTCCCTGTCCTCCAGAAACCCTCCAGAAACTGCAGCTGGTTCAGAGGACAGCAGCTTCATCATTACATCATCTACTTCACACCTGTACATCAACTCCACTGGCTCCCTGTCACATTCAATATAAACCAATTTTATGATCATACAAGGCCAAACACAGCCTTGGAAATGCAGGACACATCACCAACACTATCATGACATAATACATTTTAATTTGACACAGATTGCACATGACAATAATCAGTCTCTGCTTTGCCCGTTATTGTTCACCAATTAATCATTACAGTTTATAAAAAGGCATGATTTAACTTTTTTGAAGTTTAATAAAATGGTTATTTTTTAGCCCAGTGACTGGAGACCTGTCCAGGATGAACCCTGTGTCCGCGCTCCACTTTAACTTCATAAAAGAACTCTCTGAGAATCGCCTTTCTCTGGCCTCACCCAGGTAGAACCCGTTCTCCAGTCCATGTTGTAGCTGCAGTTTATTTATTTTATCTTTTTGATGTAGTTTTCTTAACAATCTGTAAGCATCAAAATCCTTGTCATTTTATTTAGTGTCCTGGAGCACAGCTGCTCATCAGGTGAACACTGCTGCATACTGACTGACAGCCGATGCAGCTCTGCTTTCTTTGTTTCAGAACAGCGCAGGTTTTTTTTTTTTTTTACTTTTTTTATTACTCTTTCCGAATCAAACCCAGTCAAATGCGGCACATTGTTTCACATTCCGACTGCTCTTCTTCGAGGGTCATGCTAAATTAGCCTGAGCTAGCGCATTACTCTTCTTTGTGTTTTAAATGAAACATAATAGCGAATCACGAGGAGATCCCTGGTTGGTCGCCGCGTTTATCAGCGAGGGAATAAACGCTGACAGACGACATGGCCACAGGTGGAAATAATTCATACCAAGGGAAGTTGTTGTCAGCTGCTGAACTTTCTGACCTGCTGGTTCGCATAAATCCAAAGAAAACCTTTGACCACCGCTACTTTCATTCATACCATCTGTGTGGCCAGTTTAAAATGCTCTCCCAAAGGTTAAAATGATGAACACCGATAAACCTCAGACTGGCAATGTCTGCTTTGGAAAGACCCGCCCTGCTCTCATTCTGATTGGCTAATGTCCCGGCTCTGCCAGGTTTGATTGGTTGAGAGCAGCTTCAGATTATAACCTTGAATAAAAAGTCTAGACGGAACTTTTTGCGCTCAATTTCCAAATGACGGAAATCCGTCGCAGCGACGGAGAATTTTAACCCCTGAGTTAGACACTGTCGTTGGACAACATGCAGTAATATATAAATGTTTTACATCAGGTTGGGTCCGGATTAGGTAGCAGCTGGGTCCGGATCCGGACCCTGGTCCGCTAATCCGTGACCTCTGTGATAGAGGATGGAGCCAGCTAGGAAGAGAACATTTGATTGATTTCCCCCAACAAGGTATGGTAAATCGAACATTCTTCAGATTCACTAGATTTGCTTATCAAGAACTGTATTTTTCACAGCTTTTTTATAGGTGAGGAGCTGCCCTACAAACTGACATCCCTTTATTAACATCAGAGGAAATCAACGTCTTTGGATGGTGCCTCTCTTTGCTGTCTCTATTTTATAACACCGCTGTTGTTGTCTGCAGGGGAAACTTTTCTGCCTCCAAAGTGGTTCCCCTCATGAAAATGTTGGAGCAAAGCCTTAGGAGGAGAAGACAGAAGAAGCACCAGCAGGTGCATTAGAAGTTGGAGACCACTTCTTTAGGCAACTACGGGAAAAGCTTCAGATTTTACAGATCATGAGCATCCTATCTCTAGCCCTCCTTGACTTTAGATTCAAAGTGATTGGTTTTGGTTGACTGCATGTTTCATCATATTTTTTTTATATAAAAAATATAAATATACTTATATTTTTGTTAAAAGGATGGCTTTGTTTTAGATTTTCTTTTGTTCACTGCATATAGTTGCACATATTTTTAATTGAATTTGCTTAATAAAAAAGGCCCAAAAAAATAGCGGTTTCAAAGGCTGGAGAAGTAGTGTGAAAAAAATAATCTATTAAAACCAAAAGCTGTCGAAAACCCTATTTCTGAATAAAATCCCCTGTTTTGCAGATCATTGTCCAGGTTGCACAAGCACTTTAATAAGTGTTTCACCCCATGCCATTTCATTTAAAATGACATACACAACCAGTCATATAATATTCTACACTGAAAAAATACCCACAGAACATGTTAATAGATATTTTATTATACACATGTGATAATCATAAGAGAAGTAAATTATAATTTATTTCCAAGGACCCTAAATGATGAAAATACAGACAAGCATCACAGATTATATTGCTGACTGTGATTATACACTCGGCCAGTAGGTGGTTTCATGTGCAAATGAAGCTTTGTGAAATGAACCCTTTGGTGAAGCAATTGGCTCAAGTGGTTCAATGCCTCATGAGGCCCCATCTCTATGGAGGTCCTCCATATATCTCACCATCACCAGGCAACAGGTACAGATTGATGTCCAGAAATTGAGAATCGACAGGAGAGTCCGACAAGGGCGAGGCAAACAAGCAGGAGTCCAAACAAACAATCAGAGTCACTCACAGGAAGGCAGTCAAGGACCGCTGGAAGGTCTACTCACAATATGGTTTTCGAGAATCTGGCGCCTGCACACTGGAGGAGCCAGGTATATATGGTGCTCCACACATGCATAGCAGCGCCCCTAATTAGAGGAATCACAGGTGCAGGAAATCAGGGGATAATTGCTAGAGCAGCACATGGAGCAAAGTTTAACATTAGCAGCAGAGACACAGAATCACAGCCAAAAGCTGTGAATGTACACAATGAATGAACAGACCATAACAAAATAAACTCACTAACTGAACCAAAGACAGGCTAAGGATCTAACTGGAACAAGAATAGCTAACTACGGTAAATCATAAAGATCAGAATACCAAATGATGACAGGAAAGAACAGAATAAGACTAATAAACAACACTAAAAAAAGTGAAAACAGAATGCACAATCCCCAGGAACATAAAATAACCAAATCCCTGGGGATCGTGACAGAATACCTGTATAAATAAAGGTTGAATTAATAAATAAAAAAGTCAAAAAAAACAAATACAAGTCTCAGAAAACTAGTAGGTTTGGATAGTTATTGTAGCGTTTATACAAGAAGGGAGACATTTCCATCCGATAGAATTAACTAAAGTAATCGAGAAGGAAATCGGGAGAGGATAATTAGCCGGCTCGTGTAAAACAGAAAAATATTAATTCATGCTGCAAACATACAGCAACAGGAAAGAACTTTTAAAATGACAACTCTTACAATAAATATGACAACAGTAAGATTAAATGGGGGAATTTCAGGAGTAGCACTTGACATGGCAATAGAAGAAATCAAAGGAGGAAAAGTAACTGAAGCAACAAGGTTAAAGCATAAAAGTAACAGAGTGTAAAAGATGTTAATAATTCTTCAGTTTGAGAATGCTATTCAAGACTCAGTACAGGTTGGCTATATAAACTACAGAGTTAGATAATATATTACCCAGTCAGGTGTTTTGTCAAAGAATGGGCCATGTAACACAGGAACGCAAAAGAAAACTATAGTGTGCAAAATGTGGAGGTTCACGAAATGAGTATGGAAAATGTATTAAAGATGAAAAAGTGAATTGCTGTGTTTGTGGAGTGGAGCAGAGTGCATCATATGGTGGATGCATACTCCAGAGGGAAGCCAGAGAAGCTTAGAGAATTAAAATAACACAGAGAGTTTCATTTGCTGAGGCTTTAAAGAGGGTTAGAAAAGAAGGCACATAAGAATTGAGAACCAGAGAAACAAATCAGAGAAATGCAGGTCAGAGTACAAATGATATTCAGAGCGAACAGAAGCAAACCATTTTTACACCAACAGTGGAACATAATGTCTGTATGCAAAAATGTAAAGTGGATGAAAACTCAATGATGGTGAAAAAAGAAGACTTTGTTATATTTGTCACACTGTGACAAACACTGACTAACAGTCCAACTGAGATAGCAGAAAACCGTTTCTTTATGGAGCGTGTACATGTAAATGGTAAATGGTAAATGGACTGAACTTATATAGTGCTTTTCCAGTCATGCTGACCACCCAAAGCGCTGTACACTATAGCCACATTTACCCAATCGCTCTCACTAACACGCACACACATTCATACACCGAGACGCAGCTCGGTAGGCAACTTGTTGCTCATATTGAAGAATTAATGGCCCTCAACAAGTGTTCAAAATGCAAAAACTGCTTGTTAGATCCGCAAAACTACGTGCAGTGCATGTTTGTGTGTCTCTCCTCCTTCTCTCCTTCCTAGTTCCACGGCTGAAACTCATTAAAGGCCGACCAGGAGGAGCTTAAAGAGGAGCTGCTTCCCTGAGGCAGATGCCAGATTGTTTTGATCTCTTGAGTGGCAACCAGGCTTCCACATTGCGCTTTGCTCCTGGGAGAGCTGTGACATACCTTCCCTGTCCGTCACTGACAGAAACCTTTGGTGGGCTATGTCACGCAAAGAGATAATTATAATAATATTAATAAACCAATCCGCAAACAAATGATTGTGAACTTTTCATTCATCACATTATTGTTCATAAGTTTAGAAACTTGCAGACTGGTTGGTGTCCATTTTATTGGGTTTCGATACCTGTAAGTACAATAACAACGTTCAAGATATTCAACCACCGTTAACGTCACTGTCCTGGTTCTCACTACACAATACACAGCCACACAGACGTCTCCACAACAGTAGCAGTCATGGCTCCACAAAAAACATTGTTACTAGCTGTGCTGTTTACTTCTTATTTTCCTATTTCTTAAGTCTTAATATTGTCGACTCCCATCGCTCACAAACAGACACACTGGTATCCGCAGGGAGGAGGGGAATGGGGGTGGGAGGAGTTCTTTAAAGAGGGTACGGCTGTGTGACCCTAATCCGTTAATTAGTAGTGTGAGTGGATTGCAGCATGGTTCAGTGGAACAGTTTAATTTTTTTCTACACTTCCGTACAAAACAAGAGCCGGCTTATTGTCTACCTTGTGGAGATCCTTGAGGGACATTTAACAAACATGGGAAAATATGTTTCTACATAGCAATGATGAAACAGATTTCTATTTATGCTTTTCAATTCAAACTAATGTACAATAAATACAACAGTATTGTTGTTATTGATGTTACAACAATAAATAAACAAAAAAGTTATGATTTATTGCACATTTGTAAAAGAGTCTGATGACAGAGGGGAAAAGGGACCAGGTCTGCTTATTATCAGCAACGTTGGACTTGTTCATTTATAATGTTTAAAAGGTAGAGGTAATAGAGCTGGTTGCTTGTTTCTCTCACAAGAACTGGCAACACTGGCCTCCAACCCACACACCATTTTCTTAAATGCAGCTGCCTGCCCATAGAGGGATAGAATCGTATAGAAAAATGTTATAACACTGTGGATAGAATATTTTTCTCAAATGCTTCCGCTGCCATGTAAAAGTTAAAATCTAAAAGTTATTTACCCTAAACTAAAACAGCTATCACCTCAAACATGCAGCGCTGCGGACATTCATCATGCTTCTGTATCTTTTGTCTGAAGATGTGTGAGTGTTACAAAGACTGAGAAAAGCCGTTGGTTAGCAGCTAGCATTTGCTTCTTCAAATGTTCTTCTTTATCCTCGGTTTAATGATAGTGAAGCTAATATTTATTTGCAGAATATGAGTTTGTAAAGCTAACTTAGCTGTAAGCACCACAGACAGAAACCAGATCCTAACTTTGATGCCCTTTGTCTGGAAACCCAGGGTCTGCTTCTAGTACAAGTGTTTAGGAAACCTTTCACGCTTTGCTTAAGCCTCTCCACCGCTCCACTCCTTCCTGGTGACACCTGTCTATAGACAAGTGCACACATAAACCCGTAGTTATGCTCAAGTACTTGCACTTTTGCCCTGGATGAGAAAAGTTCCCTTTTAAATTTGCCTTTGCCTTTGCCTTTCTGCTCGGGAGCCATTTTTCTGCATTCATCAGAATTTAAACATAATTACACTCTCTGCCATCCAGTCTCCCCAAAACTGTTTTGATATTTGACAGACATTTAGTTGAGTTCTTGTGAGAATCAAGCTCTGGCCTGATCCATGATGCTGGTAGATGAAAACTTAAGCAAGACCTGAAGTATAAGGAGCAGACTTCATTAACAGACCAACACGTTTCGGCTGGTGGCCTTCTTCAGAGTCATTACAAATTGCCACGCCAGCTATCCCTAAATAAGAAGTACAATGCAGAAAAAATTCAAATAAACCAATCACTTATTCACACATACATAAACTGACCAATCAGCATACAGGAGGATGGAACTTGCTGACTGGTTAAACTAGTGCCCAATTAGGCTCTTGTTGAAAATACTTCAGTTTTAAATCAGGCATATAATCCCACACTTGCAATAGTACTTTATTCCCACAAAAATACAAACAAACAAGATCTGTAGACTGCAACCATAAAAACACTAAAAGTAAGAGTATTGTGACAAAAACTTTAACTCTATAACAACAATAAGCAACACCATTAAAAATATAAATACATATAAATATCCATTTAAGATAATTTTAAAAAGATAATTAAAAAACATATGCATAAAACCATAAAAGTAACAATGGGGTTAATCACAGAAACTGATTAATGGACAGATCCTCATTCATACAGGTAGGAGCTAAATTCTTAAGGTAAAATATACAGAACGCCTCTCTCTTTCTCCTAATAAATTATCCCAATACCGGTCTGAGACATGAAACTCAGGGGCTGAAAACAAGTCCCACTCCGGCCCTGGAATAATCTGTGGCACACGTCACCCTGGAGATCATCGGGGAGAGGAATGTGTTGGTGGAAAATCCTGGTAAAATGTTGTGCAGACATTTTTAAAAAAAATATTAACTTTATTTAAGTTGGCTTATGGACATTTTTTTTTATTTGAAAGGTCCTTTTGTATAGTTATGTGTCACCAGCACAAGCATGAAGACCACTGCAGTTTTGAAATATTATGATCAAGTCGATCTATGATTAAAGCCTGATATGGAGTGAAATAGAGGTTTGAAAGGATATCATGATTCAGTTTGGCTGCAATTCATCACTTTACCATCTGCATCGGCAATTTCCCCCATCTCCAAACTGAGCGTACGCCTGGGTCAGAGTTACCGAGGACCACAGATTTTCCCGTCAAGATTTATTGTATTTTTTAATTTTTTTATATATATCACAACATTTGCCTGGAAAGTAACATATGCACATTTCAGGCCTCATTTTGGGCGTACGCAAGTTTTATAAATGAGACCCCAGATACGTAGTGTGAATTGCTAACAAGTGAAATAGCCAAAAAGCTATAAGGGCCCACATTACAAGTCCCCGCCCCTTCTGTAATGTGACACTGGCTCTGCGCCTGCTCAAGTACATGGACTTTTTCCGGTTCCTTTACAGTCTCCTCCACACTGAAAGACAAATATCCGTATGGCTACATAAAGTAATATACACAGAAATAGAAAAAGGAATATGCTCTATGTGTTATTTGTGTGAATAAATGATTTACAACACTAACCTGTCACGATCAGAACTGTCTGTGACACTAGATACAGGGGGTCTGAGAGGTTTAGCTTTGCCTTTATCTGGTGTAGAATACACTTAGCCTCTGCGTTAATAGCTAAGCAGAGGAAAAAGACCAAAATAAATAAGTGCATTGACAAAAACTGCCCTAAATTTTTGATGCAGTGAAGAAAAACAGCTATATATCATTCTATTTGGAAAATAAATGAATTCTGACCTTTGGAATCAATCATATAATTTATTTGCTGTTATAAAAATGTCAGAGATTATGGAACATTACTGTACTGTAAGTAGTACTGCTTCCTCTACAACTGCGTGTAAATAACATAAAACTAAGCCAACCAAGCTGTTACTTCTTAGGTTACCTCTTTTTTGTCCTGAATTACCCAAAGGCCTATTGTACAGAAACAAAAGCTTGCGAGCAATGTAATGTGACAGCTGTTAGCTTCTTCCATCGCTGTTTAGCATAAACTAAGCAACACAATAAAGGTAGATGTGTAAAAATGTATTCAGCAGGCTGTAAGATAGCTTACTAGACACTTGTACATATTCTCAGTTATCCGGGTCATCGCAACAGCAAACAGGATTAAATCCGAGGCAACGGGACTTTGGCTCAGTTTTCCTGAAAACGTTTTAGTTTATGAGCACATTTCCAGAAAGCTTGATCATTTCAGAAACCACCTTTGTCTGAAATACAAACATCAAAAACCGGTTCTGAACAGCATACGTCTCAAGTCCTCTATCAAAGAACACAGAGTGGAATAAATAATTCTGAGAGGACAAAACCAGCATCTGAGCGAAAGAATACAACAGGTTAATTTCACCCCTGAAGCACGCTCAAAAAGGAATGAAAAACGGTTCACAGAATCGACAAAGACTCCTGGATAGGTGTCGAAAGGTTCTCAGAAAAACTGAGCAAAAATGACATGCACAAATTAACACGACCTCATAACGAAACGGTTGCTAATCGATATGTTAGTTCTTTGACCTTTTCATTGATCAGTGGAAAGGTATCGACTTTAAGGAGTCACGTTAACATGTTATGTAGCCTGTTAGTTTAGCATTTACCTCATACCACACAGAAGAATATAAACTTGGACATATTATATAATCAGAAATTCTGTATACAGCAGACAAAAACATAACTTACCAGTCTAATAATGAAGCAAAAAGAGAATGGGTCTTGCATCATGACTGCTCTTTCAAGAAACTTCAGCGAGCAAATTCTTTAGCAAGATCCATTCTTGCTTTTCCTCTGGAGCAATCCCTGTCTCGCTTTCTCTTTTTGGCCTCCTCGGACATAGTTTTGCTCTTTTTGATTCCCTCAGCCATGACAAGCTTTGACTCGAGGATAAGAAAAGCAGAAGCACGTGGTAGCTCTCTTGTTTAAGGGGTGCTCTGATTGCCGTAAAGGGGAGTCCTAAGCCACATGACTTTCTGAGTGATGGATCCGCACCTCTTAAGTTACACAGCTGGGTTTGTGAGAAGGACAGCTCACACGGACGATCAATACATGCTGAATGCTCTACATTGACATGAAAGTTAGTTATTAAGGAGGCTAATAGCTGATAATGCTAGTGGACATTCAGAGCTTATTTAAAAACTGTTTGATCATGATAAAATAAGGTTATATACACCAAGCCTCCATCCTGATAATGTTTTGATTATCCTTTTTGTGGATAAACACAGGCCCAGCGCCGGGCGCGATGAGCAGATTTAAACCATGCCATCTAGCGACAGTATCACAAAACTATCATAATGCCGGTGTGCTTAATAAATAAATAAAAAATAAATAATGCCAGACTGAGACTGACCCTCTGAAATGTAAAGCAGCAGCTCGGCTTGATCAAAGACTAACCGTTATTAATTAAATAAAACGCTCTAACAGCAACTTTAATACCCTCATATCAGAACATTTACTCATGTCAGTCAACTCTGCGGCGACATCTGAGCCTCGGCAGGTTTAGCGTCCGCTTCAGTGAACACCAACGTTCATACTGTATTCCCAGCGATATTCAGTGTTTTCCCTCATGGAATCATATTTTTTTGCAGATTTTTTTCACTAGATCTTGGAACATTCTTCTTTTTTCGCCTGGAGATGCTAATAGCCGTTAGCCGCTTCCTTGTTTTAACCCCTGCTGCGCATGCGCAGTACTTACTTCTGTTAAAATCATAAATGAACATGTAAGGCTTTATGTACTAACAAACTGAGCAAAAACAAAGTATAAAACACCAAAATAACAACTAATACACCAGCAGGACGTGATAATCTTTCATAAAAACTTTGTATGCAACCAGAGTGAGCTACTATGAATTAAAAAAGTCAAATAACATGGCTATGCACCTTTAAACCTTTCTCTCCTTGAGTGTCTCCTGTGCCTCTCAACATAATACAGAACACGACTGAGAGTTCTGTCCTCCTACTGTTTGTCATGGAGCTCCTTTTCAGGGTAGGAACGCAAGGTGTCCTGTCCAGGTGGAATCAATTGAGGCAGATGTTGGAGCATGTAAACAGCACGGGCTCTTGGACCCGAATCCCATTCAACATGTGATTATAGTACAGCAAACACATCCTCCCTCGCAATTGACTGAGGGAGCATCTGTGGTGGGCTGTTTATTGCCTGAGTGTTAAAACTCACTGAGGATGAGTTCATGTGACCACCGGATGACCGAAAGGCATTTTTGACAGACGGGTTTGACACATTTCTGACCTCAGTGAGAAGGCTGGTATATGATTCATTAAGTAGCTTGTGACCAACACTCCTCTTGATCAATGGCACATGGCTCAACGCATTCCCCACAATGTTTTGGTGACCAGGGATATACTGTCCTTGATATCAAAGTCATAACTGGTTAATTTGGCCACACAGCGTTGCTAACAGCAGTCTAGTTTTGGCTTTTTCAGGACATGAGTCAATGGGTTGTTATCAGTCCAGGCTGTGAATTTGTGGCTGAACTTGTCACAGACAGACGATTTCAGAGCCAGAAACTCCAGTCGGTGCACTGGGTGTTTCTTTTGGTACCGAAACAAAGACATGCTGGCAAACGCAATGGGCCTAGCTTGTGTCTCGCCCTCCTGGACTTGAGACCGGACAGCACCTATGCCATCCAAGGATGCATAAGCTGATAGCACAAAGGGAAGGGTGAAATCTGGGTTAGCCAACACAACACTTTGTGATAGCAAGGATTTCAGATATTCAAAGGCCTGTTTCTATTACACTGTCCGATCAGAGGCACACAACTTTCTGGCCGGCCTTTTAGTCTTATGGTGTTTGCCTTTCCTCCTATCAAGCAGATCAAACAATGGCTTGGAAATGACAGAATACCTGGGCACAAAATGCTGGTAGTAGGTAACCATCCCAAAAAGGACCTTATCTGCCTCTGAGATGAAGTCTTGCCATCTGGTTCCACGGGGTCAGTGGTTGTCATATTTGAGATAGTCTCCACTTTACTCTGGTTTGTTGAAACACCATTCTCATCCACAATGTGGCCAAGGAACTTGACAGACCTCCTGAGGAAAAATCATTTTTTGGGAGCCAGCTTCCAAAACACCATCTGTAACCGCTGCAAGGCAGTTTCCTCATCAGGTGCAAACACCAGCAGATCATCCAAATAGCACAAAGATAGTGCCACACTGATACAGAGTCTCTGCTCTGAGCATCAATGGGGCCACCCTGAAATGAGACCAACACTTGAGAGGGGTTTGACATATACATAATGTTGAGATTGGGGAAAGGAGGATGAAGGTAATGAGCTTGGAGGGTGACAGTGCTCATATGCTGTTAGGTTGAGTGATTTTTGGTTAGGCTACTCAGAGGTTATGGTGGCACCCTGGTTTTTCAGCTGATAAGCACTAGTGATTCTTCCAGCTGCCCTTAACTGTGTCTGATAATCATCAATCCTCCACTGAAAATCAAGTGAAGTCCATTCCTGGATTGGCTTACAATACAAGGTGCAGGATAACTCTGGGCCAGGACAGTGTTTAACAAATATGAGAGTCACTTCATCATTCATGTTCTCTGTCCACTTTCCTCTTTTGCACAGGCCGTCCAGAGCCAGGTCTGCTGTCTTGTTCAGTCTTATCCAGTAGTCAACAGGGTTTTACTTGTGTCTGGGCAGAGTAGCATTAAAGTAGGCAAGAGGAAGACATGAGGAAGTTTCACTGAAATAATGAAGAAGAACATCATATATCAGTTCTGGATTAATTTTAACATCAAGACTAAGATCACTATGCAAAGGAATCTGTACCACATCTTTGGGTTTGCCCATTAGGTGGCACATGATTTCCTCTGTTTGTTCACAGGTAGGTAATTTTAGTCTGCCATTTAAACTGGACATAGATGCCAGTGCTGTTGGGGTAGGAGCTGTCCTTCTGCAGGATGATAAAGACGGAATAGAGCATCCCGTAAGCTACTTCTCAAGGAAGTTTAATCTTCATCAAGGTAGATATTCTACCATTGAGAAGGAAGCACTTGCACTACTCTTGGCCTTACAGCATTTTGAAGCTTACCTTGGCTTGAGTGTGGAACCAATCACTGTCTTCACAGACCATAACCCACTTGTCTTTCTTTCCAGGATGTACAATCAAAATCAAAGACTTATGCGGTGGGCTTTGATCATTCAGGAGTACAACCTGAAGATCTGCCATAAAAAGGGGTCTGAGAATGTATTGGCAGATGCTTTGTCGCGTGCTTTTTGAGCTTGTTTTCTTTTACCTTAAGTATTCCAAACATTTATGTTTGGACTTATAAGGGTGGGGGTGTTACATACCTGCAGGCTGTTTGTTTCTCTTTCCCCTCCCCCTTTGTCTCCTCATAGGTACTAGGGAAAGCTGGTGTCAATCTCCCTTGATTGATTCTCACCAACCATGGGCCAATCAGCATCCAGGGAGGCCTTATTTAAGCAGCCCAGCTGGGGAGAGCGGGAGAGATCCAACTGGTTTTGTTACCTGACGCATGTCTTGTTGCTTTTTGTGTGAAGGTTTGTGGTGGGAGTTAGAGGGTGAGGTAAGTTTGGGGTACCCTGTACATTTCATCACGTAGGTGTTTGTTTTTCTGTTAGATACACTAGGCAAGTAGGTGGGTGCCACCCATGTAAAGTTTTGGTGGAAACTTTTGTTAGATTAGACAGACAGGGTTTTTGTTTTCTTTTGTTTCTTTAGCACAGACGGTAGTTAGGCCCTGTTTTGTTTTATTATTTTCTTTGATTTGGCACCACCTAACCGCCCCTTTCTCCCCCACAGTTTGTGTGAGCCTTCTGGGGATTTTCGTCATCAATAAATCCCTCCTTTTTACAACATTCACCTGGACTCTGTCAAATTGTTGTGGCTGTCGTGTTACTTACCACCTCACAAAAAGAGGGGGGCCGTAACACACAATTTAATGTATGTGGATTACGAATTGTGTTTTGGTCATCAAACTGTGTGCAGGTAACATGTTTTCGTGCTGCTGGGCGATCATACACGGCAAAGAATTGGTTGTAAGTGAGGCCGCTCGTGATCCCAAAACTGTAGAGTGACAGCAAGTTATGGATTTATTATTAGCGAGTTATGCTAAACAAGTAAAGCACTAAAAAGACTCAAAACATACAGCCGGAACAGGACTGATGAAGGAAGGCTTTCCTCCCTGGCAGTGAGCTCCATTGAGACTGAGAGAGTTTTAAAACTGAAGAAGATAAAGAGAACTTTTACCAGAAAATGACCGATAGTTTTGTGCAGAAAGAGCGCGCATGGACTTCATTTATTAGAAGAGGTAAGACAGCGATAATTATTCATGTTTTCTTGTTGTAATGAAATGTGCTTAATGTGTGTTATAGTTTTTGAATGTTACAAATGCAGAAATCCATCATAACTCATAAACTGTTACCAATCAAATGACAAATGACTTTTTTTTTCTTTTCCATCAAAGAATCAATATTTTTTCCATGTCTCTTGGCGATTGGATTTGGCTCAATCAGTCTCTTCAGCACTTTGCAATGAGTCTACTCTGTAGAGTGTATATATTTGTAAATCTGACTCTGATGACGTCAGTACCTCACCAGTTATGAACCCTACCGCACGTCACTGGAATGTGACCACTCACATCAGTTCCGGGTCCGGTTACCAAGGCCATGCGGCACTGAGAAAAAATCCACAAGAAGGTTGTTTGACTGGACTTGTTACCGGATCAAGCTCCTATAATTTCACAAGCTAAACAGGAAGCTTTGGGCGCTAAACAGGACAAAGTTCCAGCGAATTTCAGGATGAAATCACCGCATCAACTTAACTAACTTGACTAGTGTAAACAAAACGCAAGGAAACAGAGGGGCTTTTGGAGGATGAAATAGGATATTTAAGATGACAAGTTTTGCTCCAACAAAATGAAAATCATTCATGAGGGACAGCAACAGAAAGGACCAAATGAATTTCTGTTCTCGCCAGTACCGTTTGAGCAACCGGAGTCGCAGCTGGCCTGGGGGCAGTGTGAGTCGGAGTTTGCGGAAAACCAGAACTGGATCAGGACCGCAACCCGAACAGCATTCAATGTGAACCCAGCGTAAATAACTCAAAACATGCCTAATGGCACAACTTTCATTTATATCCATTTTCTTTTTGATCATTTACTTTAGAGGATATATCAGGTTTACTTGATAAATTGAAAAATTCTACTTGCCAAATGACATCCTCCCTGCAATATTGTTTTAGAAAGTTTTCTATCCTCCCTGCAATATTGTTTAAAAAGGTTTTCCCTGTTATTGGTCCTTGCATTGTAAAGATTCACAATACCTCACTTTCAACAGGTGTGGTTCCAAGTTTTTTAAAGCATGCTATTGTTGAGCCGTTAGTGAAAAAATACAACTTGGATCCTACCCAGCTTAAAAGCTACAGGCCAATCTCCAAGATTACTTTTATGTCCAAGGTTCTTGAAAAAGTAGTGGCAGAACAGCTAAATTATGGAAAATTCTATGGAAAAACATAAGCTCTTCGACATTTTTCAGTCTGGATTTTGTAAGCTCCATTCCACAGAAACTACCTTAATTAAAATTTCTAGTGACATTTTAATGTCTGCAGACTCTGGAGCATCAACAGTAATGGTTCTCCTGGATCTTACATCCACCTTTGATACTGTCAATCATAGAATTTTGATTAATAGGCTTCACAGTGTAGTCGGTCTATCGGGTAAGGCTCTAGAGTCGTTTAAATCCTTTCTCTCTGGAAGATCTTTTAGTGTTTTTGGAAACCAGTTCATGTCCGACTCAAAATACCTGCTATGTGTAATGCTCAGAGGCAGGGGACCCAGAATTCAGCCAGACCAGCAGAGGTTCAGATCAGGTTCTTTTATTAACTAAA
This sequence comes from Fundulus diaphanus, assembly GCA_037039145.1. Taxonomy (NCBI): domain Eukaryota; kingdom Metazoa; phylum Chordata; class Actinopteri; order Cyprinodontiformes; family Fundulidae; genus Fundulus; species Fundulus diaphanus. Next base: position 7,130,099 of record CM073129.1, on the reverse strand, counting down.
ATAAAACAAAAAACAGGGAAAAGCCAAAGAGACCGTCGAAACAAAAGACAGCAGAGAAACAAACAGTCCAGCAGGGCAGGTGAAACAGGAACAGACAGAACAGGATGGCTCAGGTTTCTGGAGACAAGGGAGTCAAAAATCCAAAAGCAAAACATGAACTGAATATTGCAGGAGGCGACTCACCCATAAACTCAACATGACGACCTGGCACTGATGTCTGGTCTCAACAGTTTATATGGAGGAGGAACCAGGTGAAACCGGTGAGAGATGATTGCAACAGGGGTGGAGTAAGGCAGGTGTGCAGAGTAAGTAATTAGACCAGACATCAGTGCTGAGGCTCAAAACAAGACTAGATCTAAACCTAAACTAAAAAGCTGACAGGACAAGTGAACAGGAACAGAAACTACACCAGACTTGATAAGAAACAAAACAACCCTGAAGTACAAACCTGGAACAGAAGATAAAGCTAAGTCTAAAACTGAATGACACAACAGGATAAACTAAAACAATAAACAAGCTAAACAAGAACCGAGACAAGACAAAACTCAAAGTAGCCAGAGAACCATAAGGCTCGTTTACACTACACTTTTTTAACCGAGCCGAGACCAGTCCGAGCTCGGTAACCGAGATAACTCTTGTGTGTAAACGGTCAGCAGACTGAACCAGACCGCGCTAACCATAACCGGACCGCGCTAACTGCAGACCAGCTCTTGGGTAGGTCTCGGCCTGGTTCTATTTTATCCCGGTTTCTGATAACGAAGAGCGCATGAGCAGACCACGTCATCTCCTTACAGTCAGCTGACTGTCAGCGGGTTTTCCGGCGTGTCTGGCTGCACGTCCCGATTCACACTCCATTCAGACAAATTTCAGACATTCATAATAATACTAGCTTCCTTACCGTGCCACATGTTCACAGGTCCAGTGATGATTCTGCTTAGCAGCGCAATGAACCTCAGCGTCTGTCGTTGTTTCCTGCATCTGTAAATCCTTATTAGACGTTCGTTTGTCTCATCCACTTCCCAAAAAGCCAACTTTCTCAAGTAAATTCACCAATGGTTGCCTTCTTCCCCTGACTCTCTGCAAACACCGAAATATCAAAATATCAAGCATAACTTCCTGAATGTTACGGGCGCAGCTGTGTGTGTTTCGCTGCTTCCGCCTTCAATCCCAGAGAGCGGTAGTACCGCAGATCGCCACTAGGGGGCGAGGAGCAACCAAGGAACCGAGATAGCGTTGTGTGTAAACGGTCGTCAGAAACGAGGCTCGGCCTGGTAACTGGACCAAGCTCGGACTGGTCTCGGCATGGCTCGGTTTTTTAGGTGTAGTGTAAACGGGCCTTAAGACAGAAGAGTAAAATAACTTACATAACATAAACCAGAACAGAACCCAGAATATTACACTATGTGTGGTACCACAGGGCTCTGTCTTGGGACCTAACCTTTTTCTTTTATATATTATCCCTCTTGGGCAGATAAGCAGGCAGTTTGCTGATGTATCTTATAATTTCTATGCTGATGACATGCAGCTCTATTGTTCTTTTAAGCCTACTGAATATCTAAATTGTCCTGCTTGATAAACGGTGTCAGTGATATTAAACAGTGGCTCTGTGACAACTATTTGCAGGTAAACGCTGATAAGACGGAAACACTCATCATTGCCCCTGAGAACCAAATAATGGAAATTAATAAATTTCTGGGTGTATTGGCCTCTGTCAAACCAAGCCTCAGAAATTTTGGCATAATTTTTGATTCTGCCATGTCATTAGAGTGTCATTCTCGCAGATTAATCAAAAACAGTTTGTTTCAGCTAAGAAATACTTCTAAGCTTCAAACTTTGGTGTCAAAGGCTGAATTAGAGATGATTAGTCATGCTTTTATTTCCTCTCGTCTTGACTATTTTGACAGCCTTTTTATATGTTTGACTAAGATAGATCTTGGTCGTACGCAGTTAATGCAGAATGCTGCTGAAAGACTTTTAACCAACACAAGAAAAGACAGCACATTAACCCAGTTTTAATCTATTTTCATTGGCTACCAGTACGTTTTAGAGTTCAGTTTAAAATTGTAGTCTAATTTTAGTTTTTGAGCCCTGAGTGGCGAACCTCCATCTTATATTACCAACCTTTTATAATCATATTTCCCTTCTCGTAGTTTGACAACTTGCAGTTAAAGGCTGTTAATGGTTCCATGAACTAATTTCAGGACCAGAGGGGATTGGTCTTTTAAAGATGTTGCCCCCAGACTGTGGAATGCGTTGCCTTTACCTTTACGCTGTCTTGACTGTTCATTCTTTTAAGAAGCAGTTGAAGACCCACTTGTTCTGGCTGGCTTTTAACTAGTTTTTAACTAATTTTATGCAATGATGTTGCATTTATGCTGTTTTATCTTTTTATCTTTTTATTTTGTGTTGTTTTATGGCTGTTTTTATTGTGAAGCACTTTGTGGTTTTTATCCTGTGAAAGGTGCTATATAAATAAAGTTCACTTTCACTGCTTACTTACTTATAAAAGTAGCCATGAGCAATTTCATGGCAACACATTTCCCCACAACTCACCCTCAGCAGTGCAGGACAACACTATGAGGAGGAAAGGGACAGTGTTGCCAGATATTGTGTGACAAACAAGCAACCAGCTCTATAAAAACAAGCCCAAAAGAAGCACAATAGGCAACCCACAACACCTGTTCTTTTTTTTTTTAAAGAAAAGGTGTTTTGAGTTTTGCACACTTCTTAAATGTGAAACACTTTGGTGTTCTACCCAGAAACTCTTAGCTGTAGGGTGGAGAAACAAGATGCAATCAGGCTTAGAAAGTCACACATTTAGCAACACATGCCAACTTGTTTTCACAAGTTACAACTGTGACCAGCTGAAGATGAGTGTTACTGTACGAGGTAAAAAAAAAAAAAAGATCCCATTTCAATAATTGTGCTAACCCAGTTACTTCCGCTTTCTAATTTTTCAGACATGATCATAAAATAGCAGCGTCCCCTGCAGAAAGCAGTTGATGGCTCTTTGTGGAACACTGCAAAATGACCGGGCCAAAGTAACTTTCAGCTTCTACACTTCTTTTCCATTTTAGATGGATTTTGTTAGAATTATGTCATTGGATCCAAAAGAAGCTAGCCAAACTGTTCTCTTTTTTGTGGGGTGTTACCAGTCGAGATGTAAAACATTAGTGAGGATTTCCCAGCACCGATCGCTCCTTGGCTATTTTTATCACAAAATACTCCCCCCAACACACACGCACGCACGCACGCACACACACACACACACACACACACACACACACATGCAAGTTTGAAAAAGAAGCGAAAAAGTATGTTCCTCTTCCTCTTTTTAACCTTTCGAATGAACATATTTTGCAAGTATCAATTTTCCATCCACAGCTTTGGTGGGTTGTGTTATTATAGTTTGAAGAAGCTATTAAAAAAGAGTGAAAGACTGTTTGCTACAGCACAGAATGGTTGTTTCATTCTGAATGTCAAATATATATATATATATATATATATATATATATATATATATATATATATATATATATATATATATATATATATATATATAGGAGTTTGCATGTTCTCCCTGTGCATGCGTGGGTTCTCTCCGGGTACTCCGGCTTCCTCCCACAGTCCAAAAACATGACTGTTAGGTTAATTGGCTTCTCCAAATTGTCCTTAGGTGTGAGTCTGTGTGTGAATGGTTGTTTGTCCTGTTTGTCTCTCTGTGTTGCCCTGCGACAGACTGGCGACCTGTCCAGGGTGTACCCCGCCTCCCGCCCAGTGAACGCTGGATATAGGCACCAGCAACCCCCGCGACCCCATGAGGGATAAAGCGGTTTGGAAAATGGATGGATGGATGGATATATATATATATATATATATATATATATATATATATATATATATATATATATATATATATAAAACCCAGTCAGTTGATAAAATAAACTGACTGGGTCAAACAAAATATACATTTTATAAGTTATTTTTGTTGTAGATTTTGATTGGTACATATCTTAAATCAAAAGAATGAAAAATGTCTTTTTTAACCTTTAATACAGTGATTATTTTTAATGTTCTGTGGTCAAAACACCCCTTGGCTACCTTTTGAACCTTTCGCACTGTAGTACAACCTTCTGCAGTTTTTCTTTTACTTTAACAGTTCAGTCAAATGAGATTGGTTTGTTTGTTTGTAAAACTGTGTTGTACAAAAAAAAGAAAAGGCATGTAGCAGATTGGATATGAATTATTTAAATTGTAAGTCTGTAAAGGAGTCCTTGTATGTTCCACACCCCATGAGGTGGAGTGGTGGCCTAGTAGTTAGCAGAGGTAGATGGAATAGCCAAAAATTGTACTCAAATAAGTGTTGAACTATTTCAACATATTTTTACTCAAATAAAAGTAAAAAGTAGCCAACCAAGAATGTATCAAGTAAGAGTAAAACATATTTGGTAAGAAGGCAACGGAAGTGATGAATAACTGAACATAACATCTGATTTCATATTTTAAAATTACGTAATCTGTTATGTACAAACGCTGGTATTTTAAAGACTAAAATGAAACATATACATACAAAAAAATAACATAATTCCAAAATAACAAATTCAGGCAGAAGAAGTATTTTTTCTAACAGATAAGCAGTGGCAAACACTACTTATGTTCTCTGTAATGTATGTACATATGTATATGTATGTATGTATTACCTTCTTTATTTCTTTTCTCTCTTCTCTTGTTCTATTGTTCATTTATTTTTTCCTTTTTTTGTTTTGTTTTTTTACCTGCTTAACTGCTAAACTAAGTCCCTTTTTTCAACGTAAAAGTTATGAAACCAATACTTATAGTAATTATTGTGTATACACTATATTCCCAAAAGTATTTAGTTATCTGGTTTGACATGTACATGAACTTTGATGACATCTTATTCTTAATCTATAGGCTCAAATTTGTTGATGGCTATTTGCTCCCAGCAAAAGCTACTTTTACTATTCTGTAAACATCTTCCTACCAAACTGTATATGCCTGCAGCAAGGCAAGTGACTGGAACACCTGAATCCATTGATCAGCTGGTGTGCCCCAATACTTCTGGAAATAGAACTGTTATGTTAGAACAAAGCAAAAAACACTTCCATTGACAAAATCTACTGTTTGCTATACGCTTATTTGACCTCCAAATGGCTCAATAAGCTCAGCAGATAGAAAATAACGTTAAAACAACAAACACAAAGTCTCACTTTAACACAAACTGTAGGTGTGTCTCGCTGGTGCATTTTTGCTTAAAACAAGTCTGTTCTTTATCCAATGAAGTTAATCGCGGTGGACAGAAAGTAGCCAGAAACCTTACTCAACTAGTAGATACTTCCTGATAATATCACAAAATAAAAAGTACTTTGCAGTAAATTTACTCGTAAAAGTACATTTTGTTCAAAAAGTTACTGAAGTAAATGTAACTAGTAACCACCCACCTCTGGTGATTAGATTGGAGTCCTTGTGTCCTTTACAAGGCGCAAGTTCCGTATTCCCACAGACTGCCACTCTGGGTCGGGACCAAAAGGCTGCCTACAAGTCCCTAAAAAGGGATGGGTTGAATGCAGAGGATAAATCTCATTTGGATGTATGTTGCAGCAACAAAAACAGAGGACCATCATTTTTATAAAAATTTGACTGGTTGGAGCAGGCACAAGCATTATGAGATTTACTAGCTTAACTCCAAAACCAACAAGGATTTTTTTACCCCTGGAAGCTCTCCCCTTTTTCCAATGATGCAGCAGTGAGGACTGGCTTTGTGACAAGATATGGTAAACCATTCTCTGATGGGGAGTTTATCAAAGACCTATCTTTTTCCCTGAAAAAAAAACTATTTGCAAATGTGTCTCCCAAGGCGCACTGTAACAAGGCGAATCAAGAAAACTTTGAGCTTGCCATTTCAGCTGTCAAATAAAATGGACAATTTGAAATAGTTTGAAATAGAATTGTGATGTCTGTGATACAGCCCAAAAACGTACCGTTGTATGTGGATTATCGAAGGACTTTGAAATGACAGAGAAGCTGGTCAGTTAAAGGCACTACAACTAGGAGTGATTTGTTGAAAGAGGTAAATGCGTCAATGGACATGCTGGGACTAAAATAGGAATAAGGGGTAAGTGAGACAACCAAATCTGACAAGTTGAACTCTGAAGCAGATGTAAAATAAAGTGATGGGGCAGAGATCAGAGATTCAAGAGTTTTGTGAAAAGAAAGACAAGAACATTCCAGAGCTCTTAGCACACTGGATGGCAGATCTGACCTTTGCTGTTGATGAGACTGTACTAATGAATGGACTAGAGTAAATACTAAGCTGAAAGGACTCCATTGGGGTTATATGTCTTCTGACCACGTAAGATGGTGCCTGTGTCTGGCTGTGCTACCTCTTCTGTCTGTACCACTGTCTGTTTTATATGTTTGATCAGTGTTTTTGTTACATTTTCGTTTGTCATCTCAGTGCGAACATATGATGGTGTTACTCGTGATCTGCAATAGATCACATCCAGAGCCAACAAAATGGACTCTGGACTGTGTCTGCAATTATGGTGTTATTCTTGATCCTTTCCACAGAAATTATGTTGCCTTCAGTGATCATAAGTCTTTTTTAATGTACAGCAACTTGTTATTCAAAGTCCTTTTCTCAAAATTGTATTCAGCAAAGATGTTTTATTGATACTAATTCTGCTAAAACTTTTGTTATTTAAATTTTACATCTTTTTCTGGTCATAATGTTAATTCTTTTAATGAACGGTGCCTTGATTCTCAATCAGATTGTTCTTTACAAAACCAGTCATGGCTGTTGTAACTTGTTCATCCTGGTTAAACAATCAGACTTGGGGGCTTTTAGCTTATATATATATATATTTTTTTAAACATTAACATTTGGTTCACCTCTTTACGTCTGTTGAATTCTGCAGCAGACTGCCTGAAGGTAGTGCCATGGAAATCAAAACTTGCCAAACTAGATAAAAAAAACTTTGACAGATTTTGGCTTCGTTGTCGAAATATTTCTATAATATTCAACCCTCTAGTCTAGGTGATACATTTTTAAAAAACTCTTCAATGTTTGTATGTTTGTTTTGTTTAGTATTTTGAAGATTTCGAAATGGTAGGGAGGTGCCAGGCATTGCAAGCAGCTGAGTTTGGTCTGTAAGCTAGATAGCTGAGACTGAGAGGAGGGACAGGTGATACACAAAGTGATACACTAAATGTCCAAACAAATTTGCATTATGGCTGAATTATTTGATTGAATATTTATCAAATTTGATTCAGATGGTAATATTTACTCTCTGGTGACATATTGTGTTTTGAGTAGCAAGTTGCAATAACATCACATGATTATTAAATACATTTGACCATGCCATTTCAACCAAGTTGATTACAAATTATTCTGTATACTGTGAACAACACTGATAAGGTTCCATCAGTGTCACAAGAGTACATGCTCTTGAGACATCCCTCTAAAACAATGAGATAGAATTTCCCCCCTTGCCATTGACCACACCTTATTGTGAACAAGGAAGTGGGACATATAAAGTCTGCATACAGCTTGGAGCCTCAAGAGCTGATGGGAAAATTTCAGCAATTTATAAATAATAATTCACATGACAGAATACCAACTGCGTCAAAGAGCTTAGGCAACTAGCTCCGGTCATGTAAAATATTAGCAGAATGTCAGAACAAGAGGTCATTGTGACACATTGTCCAAGGAAGAATCAGATCCAAGCCACGGTACCATGCATGCAAACTCCTTGTGTTTCCGTGGTGCATGAATCACCCTAAATTCCAATGCTCTTCTCTGGGTAATTTCTTGAGTAATTATTAAAATAACTCTGTCACTGTTGTCTGGTTAAAGAGGAAGTCATTTCTCCCTGAGGTTTGAATGTGAAAGGGTTGTCTTTGCGTGAGCAAAAATCTTTTTTCTATACCCAGCATTAGTTGCCCTTCTTCTCTTTTTTGTTACTCTTGTTATGTTGGCCCCTCTGTCCCATCCTCACCATAGATATCCATAATAAAGGCTAGATGTCTTACGGCGGAGTCTCAAACGTCATCACCGGCGGCCATCTTGCCTCAGGCAAGCTTTCTGGCGTGCTCTGTGGTACCTAATGTAAGGTGAGTGATCAGCACGAACACAAATACTCTTATCTCATTGAATTCTTAACGGATTTACAAACAGTTTGGTTTCTTACAAACGTTATGAACGTGGCTATAATTCTTGATGCTTGAACATGTCGAAATTGCAGATTTTCTTGTCGAAAAATGACTTAATCATGCAGCATAGTTGTGCATCACGGCTACTTGCGCAAGTTATCAAGGCTGAGACCACTGGTCAATTATATAGGTTTTACTGACACCAATAACGATTGTATGACAATTAATCTTTGGTGTAAATTTGAGGGAAATCAATCTCACAATGGTCCAAAAAGATAAATGTTCCCTTAATTTCCCCATGGTTATTATAAATTATTTTAATATACCAACTCTTATTTCAGGATTTGTTGTGCGACGGGCTCTGAAAAAGCTGTCCTGTGATGTCTGCCGTGCCAGCTTGGTAACAGATGCTGCATCTGCCATCAAGGACCAGAGCTACCACCTGCTGAAGTTAAAAAACAATGGAGGTCTGGTGATTCCATCAGAAGGCACAGTGATGGTAGTCAGGGCAGCAGAGTGGGTCAATCGTCAGACCTCATGTACCAGACGATCACAGCCGATCAAAGTGCTAGAAGTTGTGTACATTGTAAGGAAGAGGATAGGGTCAGAGGATGTGTTTGTGTTCAAAGAGCACATCGGAGAAACACAGTATGGCATAGACAGCCACCACCATACGCTGTTAACGTTGGTTGTGTCCTTGTTTTTTAAGTTAAGGCTGCACCACATTGCCAAAATAACTAACCTTATCTTACAGAGCAACAACATGCAACAGAAGCTCAATAAAACCGTCCTTTTCAAAGGGCATTAGCCAAGCTATGTTTTTTGGGTCATTTTTTAAATCTCTGTCTTCCATGTGTATACCATCACAGTAGTGTAGATGGGGATTTCAACATGCTACATCTATATATACTTGTGAAGGGGACTATTGTACCAATTTTAATAGCAAATAAATGTCACTTTTATAATGGTTTAAAATAGGAACTTTTGTGTAATTACTTCTGATATATAATCCGAATAGTCTACATGAAACTTCAAAGTGTTACCTTTAATTTGAAACCTGGATTATGCTTCTACACCAAGAGGTTGCCACATAATAAGCTTTTTTTGTCAGTATTTCATATTTTATTATAACAGTAATATTCATATTATAAAAGTGTGTATGTAAATATAAATAAATTAGGACTGTGAAATAATTAATCACACCCAAATAAAAGTGTCTATATATATATATATATATATATATATATATATATATATATATATATATATATATATATATATATATCATGTTGTAATTCTGTACACTGAGTTTTAATAGCATATATTGATTTAACATAAATACCTTGTGCGTGTGTATATTTATTGCACCTGTTTGTTCTATTCAATGTTCTTTTCATATGAAATTCCATGGTTATAATTATTCATAAGTGTGCAGTGTCATAACTACATGTCTGACTTTTGTTTAACAAACCAAACAGTTTGAGAATCGTTAGACAATTGAGGAAGTTATGGTTATTTAAGTACATGCGCCGTTGAAACGCAATGTTACGAATGAGCGAGCTGCCTGTGGCAAGATGGCCGCCACGTGCGGACGTCGACCCCCATTGGCCAGCAGCGCGGACGAGACATCTAGCCTTTATTATGGATATCTATGATCCTCACCCCCACAGCTGGGTTTTCAGAAGGAACTTTGTTACTAATCCTGATTCTTGATTAAGGATTACATCTCTGTCTGTGTGTTAGTGCCAGGCTGCTGCTGTGACCCGGGGGCTGAACCGCCCACACACACACACACACACACACACACACACACACACACACACACACACACACACACACACACACACACACGCACACACACACACACACACACACCCTGCTTCTGCCTGCCTTCTCTCTCTCACTTTCAGCATGATAGCTGTCAAACTATCATTTGAATACCTGTAAGAGCTTCCCAGCACACCATGCAAATGCCCCTCTCACATCTGAGAAGCCGTTTTTCATGGAACCGCCCATTCCAGGTGGATCTAAAATAAAGCCTAACTGGGAAACTGCCTTCAGTGTTTATGGATGTGTCCTCTTTTCTACATGCTACCAGAGTACTACATGCTACCTAGAAGAAATAACTGACAAAAAGGAAGAAAGGCAAACCTATGGTCTGTTCAGCCAGTGAAACCAAGTGCACAGCTGACGTGTTACTTGTTCCTCTTTACAGCAGCTCAGATGTGCACAGCTCAAACTTCCTCCTTTGAGTCCAGTGTGCCGTCGCCCTGCCGCCCTGTTCACATCTGCAGCCTAACCCCGCAGGGTTAGGGAGGAATGGAAGCTCCGAGCGAGGAATGAGGAATATTCTTAACACCGTCATCTGAACCCCTGAAGTGCAGTACAAGTGCAGAGATAGCCTGTGACTCCAAGTGACTGATTAAAGCGAGGTAAGGGTCCACTCCTGAGTTTGCTTGTGTGAAGAAAGAGGAAACTGAAGTGAAAGACAGTTGGGTAGAAGATCAAGACCGTCAACAAAAAAGATAAATTAATATCAGAATAAAAGGTGTTGTTGTACTGTAACTGGAAGAACAGACGGTGTTTTTACTGAGAGGATGCTAAGTTCCAAAAGAGGAACTAGGTGGAGGCAGCCATCGCCTCCAGAAGTTACAGTACACAAATGAGATGTAAACTTTTATGATCTGATAGGTGACAGCTATACGGCTATAAGCGCCGCTGATAATTTCCTTCTATGACAAACAGTATAAAGCATAGGGGGTGTCTCAATTAATTTCCACTCCTGACTTGGTGCTCTGCTGCATGTGTCGGTTATTTTTAGATAAAGGCAAAACTAGAAACCGCTCCAGTTTCAGTTCTGTGTTCTTACTGGGAGGCTTTGTTCACTTTGCGTTTTACATTTTCGACTCGATTAAGAATCAGGGACCACAAAACCTATGAAGGTTCTGTATGTGAAGCTTTTTTTTTTACATATATAACAAAATCGAAGTGGGTTATGGAGCTACAGAAGTGCCAGAATTACATCATGATTGTGACTAAGGTCTTGCAGTAATAAAGCTAGGACTTCAAACTTGTGTGTTTCCCCTAATGTCGTAAACAGAAAAGCAATAAAGTGCAAATGATGCAACTATACAGCAAACTGCGCCAAGCTGATTAATGTTAATGTTAAGCCAAACATATACTGGAAAACATTGTGTGAATCGAATTATGATGCTTTAATTACTATTAGGTTTTCAGTAGAATGTAAGCAGCACAATGAAATAACTACCAAACCAGCTGTTTGGTTTTTGAGTTAAATAAGGTTAGAGACATTGTGGCCCATTGAACCAATATATGTTGAAGATTTTGTGATTTTCTTTAACAGGGGTTGCATTTCATGTTTCTTTCTAAATGTTAGCTCCACATTTAGTCTCTGCTCCAAATAATCCAGAGAAATTCTGCATCGTCAGGGGGGGGGGGGGGAAATCAGCCATACATTTCCCATCTGCAAAGAAGAACCAGAGAAAGTAAAACATCTGCGTCAGCAGAGCTGAATTTCATTTATATTTAGCCATGAGCCAGTTATGAGCATCGATGTATGTCAAGACTTTCAATATTCACAATTTCCAAACTGTTTAGATTTTACCTCATATCGTTCATCTGGTTTAAAATGACTGTAGAACGTGTAACACTTCCTATGCTTTTCTCTGAGAGTACATACGCTAACAAGGTATTGAAGTCTAAAACCCTAACATATAATTTATTCAAGTTTTTATGCTTTTAAAAACAATTTTTATCATTAAAAGGAGGAAATGGGTTAATAAGACAAATGTCGCCTTTACAGTGGCATGTTAATGGTGATGTCTGGGGCTCACTTTTTGAGTCACAAAAATTCCTCCAGCATATTTCTTTAAATGTTCAAATAGCTTGGAAATGTTTTCGTTTACTTCATTCCAATGACTTCTGACACTAGCATTGGAAACAAAGCATTCCAGGTTAGTTTACAATGGTCTGTAACATTTAGGATAAAAGCAAATAGATCTTGTCATACAGGATATGCTTTTTATTTCATCTTTGTATTAATGTTGGAATACTTTGGGGTTTTCTCTCTCAAGGTTATCATTGTGTAAGAATCTCAGACCGGCTCATACTTATTTGCATTTTTCCACTGTGCTTTCTTGAAATTATTTTGCAAACTTTTAAACAGGATTATTTTATATGGTATGTTTGATTTAATACCAGTTTTTATTATTATTATTATTATTATTATTATTATTATTATTATTATTATATTACTGTATAATATGATTGAACTTGATTTTGTAAAGTGCCTTGAGATGACATGTTTCATGATTTGGCGCTATATAAATAAAATTGAATTGAATTGAATTGAATATTATTATCATTATTATTATTATTATTATTATATTATTCTTAACAATTTTATAATTATTCCTGTTTTTAAGGTGCTCATTAAGCATTATTTTGGAAAACCTAATTAGGTGAATCATCTATTTTTTTTTAAAATACCTCTGGCAAAGCTAGAAATTCTTGGGTTTTTAAAATTAAATATTGCAGGTTTGCAAAAAAAAAGGTGAATTATCATTATCCCAAAGTACAAATATCAAGGAGGGCATGGTATGAATATTATATTTGCCATCAGAGCTGGAGTGGGACAGAAATTTTGCCCAGGCATTTTTGGTCCAGGTGGTTCATCATGATTGGTCAGACCTGATCTCTGCAGATGATCGTCATAAATATGGAGTGCATACATTGTTATTAAAATGATAAACACATAGGACAATGTGGACAAACGTAGCACATTTATTCATAAACCAGTTTTAAGAGATGTGATTGGATCTGCCTGGTGTCAGAAAATGAGATGGTTATGAGCCCTTTGGATAATAACAAAAAAAATGTATCTGCCCCAAGACCACAAGACCAATGCCCAATAACCAGTCCAGCTCTGTTTGCCGTAATCATTTAATGTGACAGGATTGGTAGTTTTGAGTTGATGACTCAATAAAGTCAAAAAGACAGTGGCAGCCGTTTACACCCAGAGGCATTAAGAACGTAAGCAACCCCAGTGAGATGCAGAAACAGAAAAAGAGTCTTTTCCTGTTGATAAGAGACTAAATAAGAGAGACTTCCTCACTCGCTTGGCTGATGGCAGGTGATGTTGTTGTGGCCTTAGGCAATTGAAAACATGTACAAGCTGTTGCCTCATTGCAGCTCAAAAACATTTCCATCTGGGCCAAACACCTCCTCACGAAGCAGGACACAACTATGAATAATTCCAATCACTTGTCTCCTGAGAGAGTCTTTGCTTCCATGTCCCACTGAAACAGTCAGAAGGTAGGATGTTAGAGGAGTCCACACTGTGCACAGAGGAGCTGAAGGTACCCAGGACAAACTCGCTTTCTGAGCTAGCACAGCATTAGGTAAACATGCAGTTGTGGTCTTATTGCTGATATCAGTTGTCAATAACTTTCACTAACTTTTTTTCTGTCTTTTGCAATATCATGATTTCCCCACCACTATCCAAGAACCTTAAATCAATATCAGGTGTGGGCATCAAGGGCATCCTACTGAACAACTATCTCATTGGCCTCCAAACCATGAAAGCGTGGCATTTGAAAGGAGTCCATTGAAACTGCAGTATTGCACATGATGGTGTTGCAATGACAGTTTCACATATTGTGCACTTTTATTTATTACCTTTTAAACTATTTAAACAACACATTGTTTTTCTCTGAATGGATCAGATTGTCCAGCACTTTGGTAGATTTATGTAACAGTAGATCATTTGTTTAGTGCAGGTATGATTTTATAATCCTAATGTAGACTTTTTAGCAATACTATTATTAGAATAGGTCAAGGTTTAAAGCTGTAAAGCACCTAAATGTCTGTAGTAGTAGTAGCAGCAGCAGCAGCAGTAATAGTAGTAGTACGGTGGTAGTAGGCAGAACAATGTTGAAAAAGTGCAAGAAATTTTGGGAAACAGAAGCTTGTTATTCCAAAAGATGAACGGCTACAAGAAAAGCACATTAATTGCAAATATTACATATTTTAATCTTTGTGTATGTTTTAAACCCCTAGAAACACAGAAGAGTGTAGAAAAATGTACCTTATTAACAGGCTAAATTCTATATTTTGAAGGAAATTCTTGTCATATTTTGTACTAAACTATTAAGGTGGCCTTTGAGTTATGGTAATCATTCAGTAATAAAGACAATAGAAAAACCTCAAGCATGTTGATTTAGTTTGAACGTGGTCAAAAATAGACGCTAGAACACATGGTATCGCTCTATTTTTAACATTCTGGCTAGCTGTCTTAAAATGTGGTTAAGTACACAGTATCTGTCTTTTTTTTATCCTGCTCAATCTTGTTAGACGTCGTTTAGAAAATGGCATCGTTAACACTGATAATTTTTTAACAGACACCTATTCTCCAAGCAAAAGAGTTCTGCACCCCGTATGTTGCAGCAGCACCCTCGATTTTCTGGGTTTGGTGAGAGGCTTGTGGTGCGTTCTACTGGTTCTCAGAAGTCCAACTGCATAAAAGTCAGGCAGAACTCTTATTTAATTCTTCACTTTTTTAGTCATGCTGACCGCTCAAAGCACTTTGCACAACATCCACATTTTCTGTTGCATTCAGAAGCGCGCACGCATCAGTACAAAGTTATGCAGATCAGTGGGGAAATTTCCGATTTCATAACTGCTTTCCCCTTTTAGCCAGAGTCGCAATGGAACCATAGAGCTTGTTCACTGAGCACAACAAATAGCAAATCCCACTGGTTTTCTGATTTGTGACTCAGGTTGTTTGTGGCATCCTTCCAACTTCCACGTTACAAATTCTGAGGCAAGAAAGAAAGAAACAGGGTTATTTTACGATGCTAAAACAGTATGTTCACCAGCTTTTTTCACCTTACTTCATGTTTTAAATACACTTATCTAAGAAAGTTAATCTGGGGTTTTTATGCAGCTATTTGACATTATCTAGAGAGCTTAGGTCAATTATTTGTGCAGTTATATTGTGTTCACTACTTGTGACTTGTAAGTTTTATAGTATCAGAAAAATTATACTGTGACATGAACTGTTTAATGCTGGGAGAGGCAGTTTAAATGCGGGAAATGGAAATCTGGCATGCAGTGCTTGGGTTTAAGAAATTATTTAACTAAGATATAGTCCAAGCAAACCTTTATTGACAAACAGTGAACAAAATAGACAATGAAGCAACACAAACCCCTGTTTTTGTAGTTTTCGTGTTTGTATTCACTGTATTACATACCCAAATAGATGGCTAAACCTGTATTTAAATGGAGATGGCCGTGCTAACTCACCCTTCTTGACATTACTGTGCAAAGCTAGGCTAATCAGGTGCAATCTACCAACCTTCTGTCTTTGAAAATGCAAAAATATACATGATCGTTGTTACAGAAGAAACCCTGATGCCTTTAGGTCCAGCTGTGATGAGGTTGGTTTTTGAGAACGATACAGCCAGCTGATTGCCTGATTTAATATTGTCAAACCAAGGAATTCAGAGAATAAATAGCAGAAGTAAAACTGCCAGCGTTGTCATCAGGAATTTTTGACAGGTTTTTTTCACATCCACAATAAAGTGAAAGAGGACTGAAGTGGCAGTGGTAGCATATTTTCTAGCAGTTTAAGACCCAGTCATTCATGCAGAAAAGCCGTCTGGGACACAGATGATAATTAACTTTTGTTACATAAACAAAACATATCTTTTTTTTCATGTATGTTTTTATTCCATACTCTTTACAGTAAAACCCTTTTTATTTGAAGGTTTAGTGACATAAGGGAGGGTTGGTGAGTTATTTTAGTTGCTGCTATTTTTGGGTAAATAAAGACCCGTTATCCATAAATTAAGGACATTTGCATTAGACCTACACTGACTTCTCACTCATCATGTGAGAACCATCTAATGTAGAACAGATTACTAGATCAATGTGTGCTTCTGTGCTTTTTGTCTGTCTTGTTGTGTCTCTGCTCTGTCTTCTGTAACCCCCAGTCGGTCGAGGCAGATGACCGTTCATACTGAGCCCGGTTCTGCTGGAGGTTTTTCCTTCCCGCTAACAGGTGTTTTTTCTTTCCACTGTCGCTTCATGCTTGCTCAGTATGAGGGATTGCTGCAAAGCCATGGACAATGCAGACGACTCTCCCTGTAGCTCTACGCTTCTCCAGGAGTGAATGCTGTTTGTCGGGACTTTGAAGCAATCAACTGGTTCCCTTATATAGGAAATTTTTGACCAATCTGTATAATATGATTGATTTGACTTTGTAAAGTGCCTCGAGATGACATGTTTCATGAATTGGCGCTATATAAATACAATTGAATTGAATTGAATTGAATCATGTCACAAGACAACAGATATATATATATATATATATATATATATATATATATATATATATATATATATAGATAGACAGACAGACAGACAGATAGATAGATAGATAGATAGATAGATAGATAGATAGATAGATAGATAGATAGATAGATAGATAGATAGATAGATAGATAGATAGATAGATAGATAGATAGATAGATAGATAGATAGATAGATAGACATCCAGCAATTGTCCAGTCATTAGTTTAAAAAAGCTTTGCCGTATTTGCTGCTGGTGCAGTATCTGTTTTTTAAAAGGAAGCAAAAAATGCACGCCAGGTTGGAACGTGCTACCTCTGGAAATTTACACTGTTAAGATTTGTAACTGCAGAAAATGGGAAAGTCAGTGCCATGGTCGATTGGCAAGCCTCCCATAGCCCAGCGATTCCAAGAACTAGACAATTAAAAGGGAAGAACAAACCTAAAAACAGAAAAGCAGAAAACAGGAAGTTTAAACACATTTTTCCTTTGCCATCATGCAAATTGAGATTCCTGGTAAATAAAATCAATGAACTTACGGTGTTGACTAAGACAGTGCATGATTATCAGAAGACATGGTAGAAAAGCCATCATTTGGATACTGGTACCTATGTAGCAAGCTTTCAGGTTATGCAGGGACTGCAGACAGAGCGCTAAGAGTAAATTAGGATGAAACGTTGCAGTACTGTTTTTCTAAATACTGATACTTAAGGTGAAGAAAAAAAATGCTGGGGTCATGTGTTTTTACATCCATTTTACGGCCATCGCTGTCAGTAACTTTAATGATTAGAAAAAACATTTCCAACATGCACCTCTAAATGCACCGTATTGGTGTGGAACCACTGTTAATTTCAGCAAAAATAAAAGGCATCTTAAGCAAGATATGGAATATATTTTACAACAAAACAAAAGGAAAATTGTCCAAACACGAGGAACGTTCAGTGAAACTGATTTAGCTTTTACTTCATGGTGAGTGTTCATTGGTCTGAAGTGTGAAGCTACATGCAGACTGAGATTAGGTAGCAACAGAGTCAGAAATAATTAATGGTGTACTGGCAGTAGTGTAGCCACCGCACTCTGGAACTGTGGACAATATCTTAATAATGCAGCCATTTCTTTATGCTGCATTATACAGTTTTAAGAAAAAAAATAACTTCAATTGTGATTTGACAAATTAATATAAAATAAGTCTACTTAATAGTATCTTCATTATGCATCTTCAGGAAGAAAAATAAAAATTTTTAACACAAAAATGGATGCTTTTGTGTTGTGTAGCATGATAATACAGTTGTCTCACATTGGCTTGGTATACCAAAAGAAATCACTGAAATGTTTAAAGTTTAATCTAAAATATAAAGGATCAAAATATCATGTTATGTGTTATGTTTTTGTAGTGAACAGATGTCTTAATAATACCAGTAATCTCTGTTTAAACCAACAGTCTGTGTTTGTGAGTGCTCCTTGTATTGCTTACACTATTTCTAAAGAGTCATTTTTGATCACTCTTTAGAAACAGTGCCAAAGCACGAGTTATTCTCACGGTTTCAAGTATTAAAATAACAGACAGTATTCATGAAGGAAGTCAGAAAACGAAGTTTATAAATTCGCCTGAGAGCTCCATCTGTGAAAGCAGCTGCATGACGCTTTCTTGAGGATCTGGGACAGGCTGTTGGAGACCAACGTGCAACTAAAATGTTGAGAGTGACGTATTTAAATCTCCAGATTTAGTTTTATTTTTTTCTTTCTTATTTTAAACAAAAATCAACACAGGGGTTCAAAATGAAAGAAAATGTCATGTTAGCTCTGGAGTTCCATAAACTCGCCGTCTCTTATTTTCTTTCTGTCCAGTTTGACATCACAATCTTAGGTTTGTTAATGAGCTACACAGAGCTGCAATTACAGCAAGCGACTCTCTGAACACCACTACAGACTCAGCTGCCAAACACAGTCGGACTTTATAATATCGTCATGTACGGCTGGTCTAATTACATCCTTCTTGATGCACTGTGTGAATTTCCTGTTTGCGGCTCTGCTGCTACTGAGCAGAGAAAGCCGCCATTTGGGATTGTGAGTATTCACGAACGCCACTTGTTGATTAAAACGTCTTTAATGAAATCAAGATGGTTATAATATTGTGGTTAAAGTCTTTCCCTGCAATGCAATGCTGCAACAAAATTCATGAAACGAAGGGTAAGATGTGTATGGGGACAGTTAGTTCACTGGCTGTGAAACACTGAACCGATTCTTTTATAGAATCAGCAAGGAACTGGATGTGGCGCCAGTATTGAAACTGCCTAACTTAGCCCTTTTCCATTAGTTTAGTGTACAGTTCTCTACTGGTTTTATAAAAGTTAAATTTAGTTTTCCACAGCCAGAGAACCAGCCCAGAGAGACATCATTTACTGACAGGGATGTTTAATCCCTGTCAGTAAATGTTTAATCTTGTTCTAATCAGACTATTTGTAGAGGATTGCTGTTGGGGGGACAGTTTAGCTATGCAAAACTGTCAGTTTATCTCTGTATCCCTGCAAAAAGGCCTTTTAAAATGACCAACTTAAATTATTAACAGTTTTTTTAAAACAAGCATGTTTGTGAAGATTTTACAATCGCGACCAGGTGATTCATAATCAGTACCAGCAGAGCTGCATAAAGCAGGTAAACACAGCGTTTACAGGAAAGTTTGTTAACTCTGCTGGATGATGTCAAAAGATAGACACCGTTTGAAGGGAATGTATCATGCAAAATCCACACTTTTATCCCTTAATTACATATTTTTGTGTGTACTTGGAGTCTCTAGGAGTGCAGAAAAGTTGAATGTAGTCTGTCTAGGTAATGCATAGATATGTTTATAGTCTGTTTGGGTCATATTTGTCGTGCCGTTCAGTTTTGTGTTTTCTGTTACTTTTTTTGAACAATTAGGTCACAGTATTTGCAGCAGAGCTGCTTAAGTGCCTTCTTTAGATTTAAACAGTACAAAAATTAGTTGCTCTCAGACGCACGTCAAAAAAGGAGAATGTGGGGTAAATTAATGGGGATTTTGGAAGTATTGCAGTTCCACTTTATATAGACCACAACTGAATGATTTCAATGTGAGAAGGAAGAATTGAAGAGCACAGCCTTTAAGGACAAGCTTTAAGGACAGAGTTGAAAGACTGTCTCTGACCACATCTCTATGGAGTGATTTACTTAAATTTTATCACAGGTGATATCAAAATGAACAGTGGGAAGAAAACAGACAGTGACACAGAGACAGACGTATTACTCCACTGCTAAACTGAGATTTTAGTAACGCTGCGGCTGTTTGTTTTTGCTAGTTTTTGATCAGAAATGTAACTTTCTAAACAAGGAAACAAACTCTTTAAAGAGATAGATACATTTTGTTTGGTAGTTCCTCAGACTCAACAAAGAGTTTGTGCTGAGGTGGCATTGGGGTTGTTTTGGGGTTTTATTTCTGCTAAATCTGGGTTTCGTTGCTGGAAACAGACAACTGCAACTACTGATTACAGTAAGTAACAGAACTACCCTGCCCTGTTGTAACATGAAAATATGAAAAGAGAACTTACAATGGTCCATATGACTATAATAGAAAAGGCAATGCCCTGCAAAAGTATTCACCCCGTTGACCTTTTGACCTATTTTGTTACATTCCAACCTGAAATTTAAATGTGTTTATCTTATTTAATGGAATGGATCTGCACTAAAGAGTCTAAGTTGGTGAAATGAAATGAGGAAATAACATATAAAAAAAAGAATAAAAGAAAATAAACTTAGCGTGTGCATATCTATCCACCCCTTTGTTATGAAGGCTCGAGGAGGTTCTGGTGCAACCAATCACCTTCAAAGGTCCTATAATTAGTGGGATGAAGGCCACCTGTGTGCAGTCTAAGTGTCACATGACCTATCAGCATAAACAGCTTTTCTGATAAGCCCCAGAGGCTACAGCAGCACTAAGCAAGAGGCATCACACCATGAAGACCAAGAAGCTCTCCAGTCAAGTCAAGGACAAAGTTGTTGAGTCACAGAGGGCTTAGAAAAAATATCCAAATCTCTGAATACCCTCCAGAGAACCATTAGATCATCATCATCATCATCATCATCATCATCTAGGGAAAGCACAAGGTACCACAACAAGCTTGCCTTGAGAGGGCTGCCCACCAGAACTCCCAGACCAGGCCAGGGGGGCATCATCAACGGAGGCTATAGAGACCAAAGGTCATCCTGAAGGAGCTGCAGAGCTCCACAGCAGAGACTGGAGGATCTGTCCATAGGACCACAATAGTCCGTACCCTCCATAGAGCTGGGCTTTATGTTAGAGTGGCCAGAAAAAAAATCATTATTTAGTCCTAAAAATAAGAAAGTATGTTTTGAATTTTCTCAAGGGCACATAAATGTCTCCCCAAACATACGGGAGAAGGTAATCTGGTCTGATGAGACTCAAATTGAACTTTTCCGCCACCAAAGAAAATACTGTCTGGCGCAAACCCAGCACATCCCCCCCACTCCAAGAACACCTTCCACACAGTGAAGCATGGTGGTGGCAGCGTCATGCTATGGGGATGTTTTTCAGCAGCAGGAACGGGGACACTGGTCTGAATGGAGGGAAGGATGGATGGTGCTACATACAGAGATATTACTGAGCAGAACCTGTCTGCCTGTGATTTGAGACTGGGACGGAGGTTCACCTTCCAGCTGGACAATTACCCGAGCCATACTGCTAAAGCAACATTCGAGTGCTTTAAAGCTGCAGTACGGAGTTTTGAGAAAATTTGAACAAGCACACCTTCCAGATCCCTCCTCCTTGCTTCATACTGAGCTACAGCCCTCCCTCCACAGCTCCTCCCCCTGAGCGGGGAAGTTTACTATTTACTGTCTGTTTTTTATTTATTTTATTTTTTTCGAGCAGGTGCCACTCCAGACATTGGCAGTTTTCCTGCAAAGCTGGTTGTTAGTCCACCAGTTCTCCACACAGCAGCAGCCTACAGACAATCTTTAGGTTGAATGACTGTAGCGCAGTGCGGTGGGGGTGAGCAGCACCTACGCAAGAGTGATTGACAACCAATCAGAGCCAGACATTCCTCCTGGCTCTGATTGGTTGTTTCTGACCGGAAGAGGTGTATTTTAGCAAATGGCAGTAGAACCACTGGGAGGAGCTGGAGGAGCTTGACTTTTTTCACAGACACAACAGGCAAGGCACAGTATAATTTTGAAAAAGGCTCACCATGTGGTTTTGCTGAGATATTTTTGGATGTTATCTTTTGATCAGGTGATCAGGACCGACTGTCGGGTTTTATCCTGTTTTGTTTATTTTCCACCAAGAGATTAGATGATTTATTTTACCTTGCTTGGCCCTCAGTTTAAGTAAATTTTAGTTTTGACTGCAACTGCATTCAGTTGTTGCCCGGCCTTTGAAAGGCAGTCCTGCCGCTTCATACATGCACGGACAAAAATGGATGATCCCTGACAATCTAAGGCAATGTTTCACCAGCAGACTCATGCTGGCCTCCATTTAGCTAAAGTAGCAGCATAACAGTGAGGCATGTCTGTACATAAATTAGCAGAACTGTGCTGAATAGGGGTTACAACTTCCAAAAAAACACAGAACATCCTCTTATTGGACACTTTAGGAGGAACATAGTTCAGAGAAGAGAGAAAAAAGGAACTTTAATATGCTAAAACCACACAAATAAAACTGAACGTGGCAATTCCGGTGTTTTCACATTCAAATGCAACATTTTCCATTCCTCTCGTGTAGCATTAGTATATTATTTGCATTCATTGGCCACGGTGAATAGTTAGAACTAAAAAAACAACACTTAGAAACTTCTGATATTTCCTGGCTTTTAACTGTGCACATCATTTCTACTGTTGTACACAGTCGTAAATGGTCATATTAGACCTGACTTCCCTCACTCACTCCAGTAATCTGCCTCTGTGAGCAGAAGCAGGATTGAACCCACTGAATAATACGCTTGTGCCCTCTCCATCTGTGCAGCCTTGCATGCAGTAAAATGCAACATATGGGTCCTATGACAGACTCCTCCTTTGTTCTGCTTCCTGCTAAACCTTGTATTCACCAACATGTCCTCCTCAGCTTTGTTTTATTGATCTGCATTCACATTTACATGCATACATACTCAAATGCATACACAAAGCAGCATATTCCTGGAGGCTAAAGGTCAGAGGGGTTATGTAGAAGCATGGCATTAGATATGGCACTGTGAAATATCACGTGGAATGTTAAAAACAAACCACTTAAATTGCGGTAACCTGATGTAAACTTAAGTAAGTTAGAAATTAAATATTCAAGAATTTTAAAATACAAAAAAAAAATGTAAATAAATGAAAAAAAAAGTTCTGCCTTAAGTGGTTCTGCAAAGGAATCAGTAATCCTTCATCAGAGGATTCCTGAAGGTGGTATGGATGAGGGATTTTTTCAGTAGTGTGGAGGCTGATTTAGGTAGATTGTTCTTAGGCAGCTTATTTCACCTGTTTCAAAAATATCCCATTTGAAATGAGCCATTTCATACACACAACAATCTCTACGTCACCATGTCTTATCATAACTGTATTTCCGCACCACGGCTGCCAGTGGGACGTTAGGTGTTTTTTCTTTTTTTTATGTGGCGCAGCGCTAAGATGTAGCTGCTATGGTTCTGTGCACTGAATAAACTGTATGATGAATCACATTAAAAGCCAACATAAAGCCATAAAAAAATAAAAAAAACACAGATAAATGTACATTTATCTTTATTGCTACGACTCTAAACCATCAAGTAGTCGAGGTGTGAGTGGACCTGTGATGGAACTTAAAGTGGAACCAGTTCATATTTTGTTTGTTGCTGAGCTAACATCCCTATCTGCTGCTGCGACACACGTCTGTCTCCTCTCTGATGATGAGTGGGGTGTGTTGGGGGGTTCGGGTGACTTAAGGAAATCGTGTAGCTCTAGAGTCAGTGTTGCCGTGCTAATGCTCATTGGAACAGGAAAATGTACCAAGTGGAGCTCCAACAATACTTTTGTTAGCATTTCTACTTTTGAAAAAGCACAATGTTTTTTATTTACATGAAATTGTGTTAAGTTGTAATATTGTTAAACCACCAGCTTTCCAACATCAAAGTAATTGAAATCATTACTTAGACTTTACATTGCAGTTGTTGAAATTTGAATAGAATGTGCTCCAAAGGTTTACTGTCTGTTAATATTTGTAAAGAAAAATTACTGCTTTAATTACTCATTTAGTCAAGTTAATGGAAATAAGTAGGATTTGTTTAAAATGTATTTATAATGACTTACACAAGCGCATACATTTTTTTTCCATTCACTTCAGCATACTTGTTTTAAAAGCATGTTAAAGTAAATGATTTCACAAGTAAAATAAGGGTTTAGAAAGTCATTGTCATGATCTATAAAACTACACACATGGATTTAACTACAAAATCTCAGAAATCATATTTCTCATAACTCTCACTCTCTCTGTGTGTGTGTGTGTGTGTGTGTGTGTGTGTGTGTGTGTGTGTGTGTGTGTGTGTGTGTGTGTGTGTGTGTGTGTGTGTGTGTGTGTGTGTGTGTGTGCCTTGTACTACAGTGGTCAGTAATTTTAGAATATGATCTCATGATATTTAACTGCCTTTCTATCACTCAAAAAGGTTTTCAACAGCAACTGTCTGTTAAAAAAAACGGTCTCCGCTCTGCCCCATCATTGGTATTCATTGGTGTGAATTTATTTCATCATGGAAACTTGCAGAGTAACATGCAGCACAAAATGCAGGTTGGACAACAAACTGTGGTTGCAAGTGTGGTCAGCATGCAACAAAAAAAAAGACGAAACTGTCTTGTCACGTTTTACAAACAGCTACACTTTAAGCCTCGTTTAACCCGTAAACCAGCAAGGCTCAACAAAAGATGGTAACTTAAAGTACTGCCATTTTGGCAACTGTGGGATCCACACTAACAACAGTAAGACTCTCAGATGCTATTTATTATTTTGGATGCTATTCACCTCACTAACTGAGGGGTAAATAGCACCATTCAGTGACTTGGTACTTAACCGTTTTTGTCAGTGACTGCATTTGCAAAGCAAAAACAAAACACACCTAGTAGGCATTACTTTTAGTTTTGCACCCAAATATATCTACAGTGTGTCTTCGCCTCATAGGCATTGATACTCATTGATACTCGCAACATGAAACTTAACCTCCAGATGTCCCTGCTTGGTGTTTAAAAACGATCTTATCAAAGACAATACAGATGTTGGAATGGCCTCCAATGAAACTTAAATTATACCTTTAAATAAGGTATCGTTAAAATAAGTCAATTTGTCGTTTCCTGAAATTACTAATATTTTGAACAAAAGTTAAATGAGAAAGACAGTTCCCAAACATTTGAAAAGTGACATAAAAAAACTAGTTGCTGTATAAAAATGTTCAAAGTTGTTTTTACTGACATTTCAAACATACCCAGCTGATTTGCTTACAGTATTTGGTTATTTGTTGCATCCTTCCATCTATTTCTAAGAACTGATAGTATCTTCTAATACCTTAGCATCTCATCATTTTTGCATTTTGGATCCTTATCTTGTAGACATCAGTCAACAGAGGATCTCTTGTATTAGTGTTTTTCCTAAAGTCAGGAAGAAAAGACAATGACTTTTTCACCATTTAATCCAAAACAGCTTTATTAGATTTGGAGAATAATAAAGCAGGGTTTCTCTTTTATAATTCTGATTTTTCTAAATAAACAAAACGTTTAATGTATCATTTAAATTAATCGATTAATTTTTTTTATCATTTAAATAAATTTTACAAAGGCTTGCTTTAAACTACGATTGAACTGCAGGTTATCAGCCCTCTTTGTTGACGCTCCCTACAAATTTCATGCCTCTATAAATGCATCATTTAACTTCCTTCTTTGCTCTTGCAATGTTCACTATGGCCCGTATTAAGTTTTTTCTTATGCTTTTATGGAAAATCTGTTTTTACCAGACGCAAACATCAGTCAAATCTACAAAATATACATGATGTTTAAAAGGCTCTCGGTTTATTTGAACTCCAGAGGTTTCATTTTTTTGGATTCCCAGGTTGTGGATTAATATAATTGTTGATTATATCAAATGAATATGTTGAACACGCAATAACAGAAACTAGTTCATCACCTATTGCACATCTTACTGAGAACTCTGTTTTAAACCTTGGTGTGAAAACTGTGTTTGTGTAGTAAACATGTTAAAACAAGTAATAAACCATTGTAATAAATGTAAAATCAAGAGCCTTGTTGTGACTTTGGACATCTGACAGATGTTTCGGTTGTGACCATCAAGATGTCTCATGTTCCTTTGATTACAATAAAACAAATCACTGTGAAGCTTGGATGGTTTTTCTGCAGCTTTAATGTGTTCTGTCATCCTGCAGACGGCACCATGGGCTGTGTGGGCTCAAAGAAGGAGCAGAAGTCCACCAGCAAAGATGCGGATAACAGCGACCACCAGAACAGAGCTCAGGTACACTATGTCAAAGACCCCACCTCTGGAAGCAAGGCTGCTGTAAGTTGGAACTGAGAAAAAAATACTGATTTAGACCTTCAACAATTCAAAGTTATAGAACGATTTCTCCTCATAAATATGAACACACATGTTTGCTTCATACATATCTATTTTATTTTAGTTCTTGCAGAGAGATGCTTTATTTGGTAATTGATTTACATTTATTATTTCGCCTGTTCTCCAGTTTATACCCCAATTTCATACCCAGACATCATTTCATTGTCATCAGTCATTGCCATCCAAATCTACATTAATTCTGTGGGCACATAATGACCCAATGCATTTATATAGTGTTGTATGTTTGATGAATTAGGGAGTTAAATTATCATTAAAGGCTAAATTTCCACACATAATTGAACTGGATTGTTTGTTTTCTGACACTGTATAATACCACCGACTTCCTGTGATTGTGGCTCTGATCCTCTTTAGAGAGAGTCAGTCTTTACAAATATCTCAGACTCTGAAGTCTGATTAAACCAGAACATCCCCGAGCAACCTCCTGCTAACAGGAAATACTCTTTAGAGTCACAGTTTAACAGTTCATTACTGTATTTAAACATATCATAGAAAAATATAAGTTGGCTGTCAAAGTGGGTCTGAAAGGTCCATTAGCCTTGGAAAATGAAGCCATGGTAGGTGCAGGTGTTCTGGGGCGTACACTCCTTTTCGAACCCAATTAGACCAAAACCACAAAGGTACGAAATGACAACAGAAATGTGAAGTGACGTGAGATGACGAATGCTTGTAGTTTGAGTTAGGGGAACCGTTTTTGATTGGGGTTAATTATTTTAGACCTAACTATTCAGCCATTGGGATTAAGTAGTTTTACAAGTGAAACCAAACAAAACTGTAGATTCTGTTAAATGAAAAGTGTAAAATGTATACTACACCTGCAAAAGGAAATTTCAGAACTGTGTAAAAGTTTTTAGTCATCTTTCATTTTAATTGTTTGGTGTATAGTCTCTGTCATCCCGAACATGGCAATCCTATGTGCTTTTCATTTAAATATAGCACATACAATGGATATAAAAAGTAGGTATGATGTAAATTTGTGACATTAGGCAGAAATTGACATGACTGTAATTAACCAAATGTGCCGTTTTAAATGTATATTCTATTAGTGACTCTATTATTGCTAACCAGGGCTTTAAAACTAAATTACAATATGTTTTTTTACAATCAATTCTAGTCTGCCATCAAAGTACAGTTTTTGAATTAAAACTTTATACTGTAAAATTAAAACTCAGGGTTGGTCTCTCGCTGACTGCTAGATGGCGTCAAAGTGTTTCTAATACAATTCTTGGTTTGTTTAGATTTTGTATCAACAGGCATCTCAGCTGCAATTTGATCTGAAGCAATTTGGTGATTGTCCTAACACCAGTTTAAAAGCCTGGATCTATGATTAGAACTGAATAATCCTTTGGATATGTGAGACAAGAAGAGAGGTCTAGTCACACTCTTTTCGTACATCTCTTTCCAATCAGCCAAATGCTATTCTCATCTTTCAACCATACTGTCTTCTGGTCTTGGAGGTAACAGATCTGTCATGATTTGTCTTTGTGAACTCAGACAGAGCACGCACACACAGAGCTTCTACTTTTGAAGTTTATTGAAAGTAATGAGTTGTGGATGATGATGACCAGAGTTAGTTACCGGACTGGAGATGATGGGTGCAGGAGCAGGCTGACTGGAAGAGACTGGAGAACACAGAGCAGGATCTTGTGACGAGTTCTTGAAGGGGCTAGGACAACTTTCGAATCAGGGGTGCAGTGATAGAGAGTTCTTGGAGGTGCAGGGCTGCTGTTGAACCAGAGGTGCAGTGTGAGAGGGTTCTTGGAGATGCAGGGCTGTTGGAGCACAGGGGTAGCAGGAGATCCAGTAACGAAGCAAAGAGCTTACTTGGCTGACAGATGTAGAGTAAATGGAGACTGATGAGAACAGGACTTGTTCTGTTCTCCAGAACAAGGACTGAACAGAACATGTCTTAAACAAGCAGCCAAAATCCTAAAACACAGTTGTAAAAATACATTTATCAAGATCACTAGAAAAGATCAAATAAAAATTGCTCTGATTGGAAGGAAAACAGATACATTTGGTGTGATTTGTAACTAACCCTCCTTGATGTTCAAAAATACGTTGCTGCTAAAGGAAGGTTTATGTGCATGTCCATCTATCAGAAGCGGAAAACTTCTTGGTTTATTTAAAAAACAAAATGAGGAAGGGTAATGGTGAAAAGGCAGAAACAAGCGAGCAAAGTAAAGAGATGACAAGAACACGCAGTTCCACAATTTTCCGCAAAGAATCAATAGGAAGTAGCCTTTCTTTGTTTTCATTTGCTGAAAGCTGCGTGTTGACACAGGCTCAACATGTCCGCGTGACTTATTGTGAGTTTACATACTGGCTAGACTTTGATCTGTGGCAGGGTTAAAGTCGCAGTTTTAGTGAGTGTGGTTCCTCTGGCTACTGCTTCCTGTGCGTTGACTGTAAGATCTCTTTCACCCTCAATGAAGAAAGAGGAAGTGAGAGAAGCAGAACCAGGGCATTCAGACAGGACATGTGAAGCGAGAAGTGTTAAGCCACACTTTTTCATGCTGTAAAAATCGTAATGTCTAAACCCATAGGCATCGCATTAAAGCAGCCTGGGTTTTAAACAAAACATTTAAAACATCTCAAAAAGCAACAGAATATGTCTGCAGCTGATACAAAGACGTTTCTCTGACTTTTTTCTTTAACATCTTGCAAATGTTAACTTTGTTGCAAGGTTTTAATGTTGTTAACTCCGCGAGCCCCATATTTAGCAACAACTATCTGAGACCGACACACAATTATCATATGTCCAGCTCTTCATCTGAGACTCCTCTGCAAAAGTATCTATTAAATATATAATAGCAATCCCAATTTTAAATTTCAAAAATAAATTCCAAATTTAAAAGATTTGTGCCACACTGTGCCAAAAATGGCACAAAAACCATAGGGGTCTGCCTGGATTTGTTTCGATCTAAACATGTATACCTTCCCAATTGCTTGTGTGGACACCAAACTTGCTACAGATGTAACCAAGATGTTGTAGTTACAATTTATTATGTTTATTTACTTCTTCACACCAAAAGTAAAACGTTTTGTATGTAAACATCTGTTTTTTTAGGCGTGATTTATTTTTGGGGCATTTAAATCTTATTTACTCAGCCCCAGAATAATTTATTCTCAAATTTTCACGCTCACATCATCCTCCAAAACCTTTATGTTAGTTGATAACAAGATTAGACATTTAGACATTGTACTATTAATGCCTTATAAAGTATGAGTATGCATTTTTAAACCCTCGGGCTTAAGAGGTTAAAACCAATCATTTCTAGGCTAAATGTTAATGCACTGAAAACATTTATGTCACACAAAAATGTTTCAGATCATCAATTTACTTTCAATATCATAGACAACCTGAATGAATACAAAATCCAGTCTGCAAATAATTTGACTTGTTTCAATTTAGTTTAGTGCTTATTTACAACAAATATCATATCAAGGCACTTCACAAAAAAAAACTCCAATCAAATCCTACAATTCCATCATAGAGTTTTAAGAGAAAAAAATGCATTAAAACCAGCCTGACACTACAGTAAAAAGTCATTAAGTGGATTTCAGTTTCACTAGCTATGCCTAAGCATGAACCTGACAACATGAAGCAAGATCTACAAGATGATGAAACACATTGCGCCCGTATATAATGAAACTCAAGAACAAATGGCAAAAAAGGCATTGATATCTATCAACCTGGAAAGGGATTTGGTGCTCCAGAGAACCACAGTGAGAGTCATTATCAACAAAGACAGAGAACATGGAATGGGGCTGAACGTTCTCAGGAGTGGTCGGCCAACCAACATTACTCCCAGAGTGCTCCAATAATATTTCTGTCAGGAGGTCACAAAACAACAAAAGTACCACAGGCTTCAGCTGCCACAGTTAAGGTCGGTGTTGATGATTCAACAATAAGAAAGAGACTGGGCAAAAATGGCGTCCATAGGAGATATCCAAGGCAAAAACCACAGAAAATAAATAAATACACAAAAGCCTGTTTCAATTTTGTCCAAAGCCAATCACTGAATGAATCGCAACGAAAAAAAAGGATCTGGGAGTGGTATAGCCGATGTCTGGCCTCTGAAGTGATTAAGAAGCTGTGGCGTTACATTAAACGTCATTCATGCTTGAAAACCCTCCAATGTGAATTAATTAAAACAATTCTGCAAAGAAAAGTGGGCCAACATTTCACCACAGCTATTTCAAATACTCGTTGCCAGCTATCCCATATGCGTGTTGGTAGTTATTACTGTCAAGGGTGACACAGCCAGTTATTAGGTTTGTTGCATACTTGTCTTTTGATGAGAAATGTGACTAAATACTAGTCTTGTTGGTTATGCCCTGTTGTTGGCAACCACACTGCTCCTGTCTACCAAAAATGTTTTGCATTTTTGAAAAACAGGTATTTTACTTTCATTTGAATGCACGAAAATTAAAAAGAGTGCTGCATTCATGTGTGACTCTCTCTCTCCCTCTCCCTCTCTCTCTCTCTCTCTCTCTCTCTCTCTCTCTCTCTCTCTCTCTCTCTCTCCACAGGCCAAACTGCCTTCTAATGCAACCTCTTCAGAAGGTGAGCTTATTTACAGTTAGGAACTACAAGGATTATTTAGGAACTATAGTAATGTTTGACTCAAAATGGCCATCAACACGGCAAAATGTCAACAATAGCCCTTGTAACATGATGTAGGTCAGTGCTTTTTGGAAGCAGAGAAACCCTATCTCTAAACTCAAAAGAGGAAGGAGTAGTGTGTGGGTGCTGAGCGATAGTCCCTCTCACTGCTTCACCACGCATACTTAAAACACCGACACAGAAAAAGACCAGCCCTTCTGCTATTATTACTAGGCGTACAAGGAAGTTGGTTAACGAGCAGAAAAAAGGGAAACCTATTTTAGCGATAATGCTGAGGTGTGTCAACAATTGATACATTTTGAAAATTATGTAACAGCAAAGTACTTAACATATCGACTAATTTTAGGCCGCTGATCCTGCTGAAAGTTAAGCTATGAAAGTCTGTGAAAGACTGCCAAGTCTTTATTTAAAGTGAGTCTGCACAAAGTAAGAAGTGCATAAGCGGAAGGCAACTTCAAACTGTTCCCTCCCCCAAATCTAGATTCTTTATTATCTTTATAATCTCTGATTGGGCTAGCAGCAGTGACTGTGTAGTTAATTTAAAATGAAGGAACTGATGAGTTTGTTTAAGAGTCACTTTCAATCAAGGTATCGGGATTAAATCGATACCTTAATTGTTTATATGTCGTTTTTTCCAGTTTGCTTTAAGATGCAGGAATTAATACAGAAATGTACAAAGAAAACCTCACAGTTAAAATGGTTTAATCATCTTATGACTGTATGTTTTCTTTCACTTTATAGGTTGTTGTCTTAGCTCTTTTCTGCATTTCTCAACCTTTTTAATCTCTTCAAGCAAACTTTAATACAAAATATTATATAATGAAATATGTCTGACACCTTAAAATATTTTAATTATTGATCTTTCAATGTTAAAAATATACAGTTGTGTATAGGAAATAAGAGTGGGAAGCCATACTAAATGGTTGATTGATTTCTGGGTCTTTTTTTGTATTGCAAGTTAAGCTAGTCACTATTGCTAATCAGTTAGTGTGTCCTTTGATGATCCTGTATTTTTAAAGTTACTTTAACCACCCTGTCCCTCACTAGCATTAGATAGCAGTCCTTACTTAAGGAAAGTCAAAAAGAAATGTTGTATTTGTTGTTTTGATTTTTAAGCAACATGCCTTTCTACTTTATTCCTAGCCAAGAAACTGAAGGATTTCTTTCTTTCATCAAAACCGGAAAAGATTAAAAGTAATCTGGCCTGACTCAGGAACATTGCTCCGTTTACCATCACACCAATGTATACAATACAATAAAACAACACAGTCATGTCAAATCACACTATTGGAGAGGAAAGTTATTACACAGCAGCCATTTAACGGTAGTTGCAGTGAAAAATGTCCAGCAGACGGCGGATTTTCTTAAAAAATGCCAGCATAGAGACAGTATTTCTATGTTGTGAGATAGCATTCCAAGCTTTGGTGTAAACATAACTGAAAGAGCTCTGTCCAGAAATGTTTTTAAAAAGCTGGCAGAGACGATTTTTAGGTAGCAAGGTAAACAAAGCTACACAATCAGGATTTTGAAGAATCTGAAAGTAGAGTTTTATGCAATACATAGTTTCCAAATGTTATTGCCTTAGAGACAGAAACAGATGAAGTGACAAGTGCAACCAGGGAGTCTACTGTGGATTTTCTAAGGATATTGGTTTTAAGATTTCATTTGTGGTGATAATGTTAGCAACGTCTAGTAAAATATTGACCGGTGCAGCAAATTTCTTTGATTTGTTTTGGTCTGTCAGATGTGTGTTGCACTGTTAACAGCTGCACCTTTAATCAGACGGAGCTTAATCTGTTACTTCAGGTGGTGCTTGTTGCAATTAATGGATTGTTTTCAATTGGTTAAGGGGAATCCAGAACAATGCGGCTGAAAAAAAGCGACCCCCCCCCCCCACACACACACACACACACACACACACACACATACACACACCATTAGCCACCCAAGAAATTTCAGCTTCTGAAAAGGATTAACAGTGCTGCAGAGAGCAGGTCAGGAAATTTACATTCCCAGAAAAACAGAAAGCTGGCATACAAATACACAATTAAAGTCTTATTAATTTAAAACATAGAAAATTCAGATAAATAAGAGATAAAAAGAGTGGCTAAGTGTAACAAATGTAGTCAAAAGAGGTATAAAGTGCATTTAGAATTTAAATGGGGTGTATTGACATTAAGGTCATCTATATCATTTTCTCTTTTTTCTTGGCTTTGGTGCTATCGGTTCTCCTAACAAAAGTACCTAATGTCTTTGTAAATGATTATCTCAGAAAGTAGACATAATGTCTTTGTTCTGTTTTCTTTTAATGCCATAGGTGAGAGTGTCGCCATTGCGCTGTATGACTATGAGGCAATTCATGATGGAGACCTTGGCTTCAAGAAGGGAGATAAACTCCGGATTTTAGAGGAGTGAGTAGCTTTGGGACATCGTCATAATTTAACGATCCAAAGGACAATGTTTAAGACTTTTAGCAGCCCTCTGATCAGAGTGGTAATAGGATGAGAAGTTCATGGGGTCTAAGGACTTTGGGTGTAGAGATATTGGGTGGTGAGATGTTTCCTTACATCTCTTTGATTGGGCATCTAAAGAGTTTAGGGAGAATTTTTAGCTTTTTGAGACTATTCTAAAGTTGATTCATAAAGTTTTGCTATAGACAAAGTTTAAGCACCAATGTTTAAAATGTCATGCTTTTGTGATGTAAAGAATGAAACCATATTAAATCATTTCAGAACCTTTCCCTCTTGAAAATGACTGCAACAAAAACATATCTGCAAGGGCAAGAAGTTTAAAATATAAAAATGAGCAACAATTTGGTTTAACGAGTGTGCACATCCTTAAAATAAAACTTTCTTGTAGCACCTTTTGATATAATTCAGCATTCAGTCTTTGTGGAACTCGCATCAGTTATATTAAGCTATAGTGAATCTAATTAAGTTCAGTTGTCCCAGATGAACATTTGCTCACCTGAAGCCATATTTTGCAAACAGGTTATAAAAGCTTGAAAATGGGTTCAAACAAAAACTGGCCAGAGGGGGACCATCAAGCTGCATCAACAGCATCAATGAAGGAGCTGCAGGAATTTCCCACACGTGACCACAGTCTTCCATTTTGTATTTTATTTTATTCTTTTCTATATTTCTGAACAAAAGAGTTGGCATGTAAAAAAAATACCTTTTTCCTGCAAAGAAAACATCTAGGCCTGACTAAAATCATCTAAAATCTTGTGTTAGAATGTATTTTGGTCTGATGAAACACAAGTTGAGCTAATTCCAAAAGGCACATTGGACACGAAAACAAATGCCGGTTAGTTTTAATCCAAGACCTTCAGGCGCCTGCTCTAGAAAGCTGGAGAAAACGAGAGAGTTTGGCGTCACTATAAGTCCAAATGGACATCCAAATCAAGAAAACAATGGGTGGTACATTGAAGATTTGAAACAGCCAAGTGAGAGTCCAGAACTAAATCCAGCAAAACATCTTTGAGCTCATTGAGAGAGCTGTGGACCAGAGGACCAGAAGTAGTGGACATATATTACCAAGTCAAGATGTGCAATGCAGATAGACTGCTTCCAAAGAAGGCAAAATGCTGGAATTGGATGAAGGTGCTTTGACAAAGCATTAGTGGGTAAACTTACCAAGTTATGGCCGTTTTCTTATTTCATTTTTCCGGAACAGATTTGCTTGCTTTTCCAGTTGAATTGTACATGATTGATCATATGTGGGGAAAATAATGTAAAAACATTTTCAAATGATTTATCATGGTTTTCTTTTTTACATCACAAAAACCTGGCGTTTTAAAATTGGAGAGTACATTTTTGAGAGTCACAGTAGATAACAATTTTGGAAGCTTCTTGTGCTGTAACAAGGCAAATTTACCCTTTTAGTCGTCACATGTTATGGGTGAAAAGCTAGATCTTTTCACTTGCTATACATTTTGTTGTTGATGGTTTTGTTTGTTGTCTCTTTTTTACCTCTGCCATCCCTGTTACACTTTAGATCAGGCGAGTGGTGGAGAGCTATGTCCATCAGCACAGGCAAAGAAGGCTTCATTCCCAGCAATTATGTAGCCAAAGATACTCTGGAGACAGAGGAGTAAGTGTGCACCCTTACACTTTGAACACAAACAGGCATCATTTTGTGGCTTTTTTTAGATTACATAACTGATCTTTTTCCTATGGTTCAGTTGGTTCTTCAAAGGCGTGAGCAGAAAGGATGCAGAGAGGCAGCTGCTGGCCCCAGGGAATCGAGTCGGATCCTATATGATCCGTGACAGTGAGACCACCAAGGGTGAGAGGAACAAACTCTGAACGCATTAATGTGTCTTGTCTATTCTCACTCTATATGTTAAAGTGGTTTGGTGAAGTCTGCCTAATTTAATTATATAGGGTTTCAGTTTAGGAATAAAAAATGACATTTTCAAATTTACCGCTACAACATGTGATCTGTTGTTTTATCTATTTGTTTGTTTGTTGTGTTTTTACCCCAGGTAGCTATTCTCTGTCTGTCAGGGATCTTGATCCTCAGTCTGGTGACACAGTTAAACATTATAAAATTCGAACACTGGACAATGGAGGATTTTACATCTCTCCACGCATCACCTTCAGCACTCTGCAAGAGCTGGTCGGCCATTATAAGAGTGAGTTATAACCACCAGACCTGATTTTTTTTCTAATTTCCTGTTCAGTAGTTTCAGTTTCTCATACTTATATGTACACATTTAGTGGTGAGCAACCTTTTTTATAGTTTGTGTGAGTCATTTTTAGTGTTGCGAGTTAAGTCCTTGCCTTTGACAAAGGGAACCCAGGTTTGAATGCTGGTTGCATCAGGAAGGGCATAGGGCATGAATAACCAATGCCAAGTCTGTGTGCAAGTTGGTATGACTTGCTGCTGTGACCCCTGAGAAAGGGAACCGCCGAAAGGACTAATCACCATCATATTGGATAGTTTATGTGACCATTTGCCTGTAGCATCAAAACTCTACTTAAGATAACAGAGACAGAAATCTTTTGTTTGTTTTCATAAAAAGCTGCATTTCACCTTAAACTGTGAAATATTGTCTGTTGTCTTCAGAGCTGGGAGATGGCCTCTGTCAAACTCTGACCAACCCATGTATAAGCCCCAAACCTGAAAAGCCCTGGGAAAAGGATGCTTGGGAAATCCCAAGATCTTCACTCAAGCTGGACAAGAGACTTGGTGCAGGACAGTTTGGAGAAGTTTGGATGGGTGAGACAAATTGGTGCCGCTGTAAACTGCAATCATTAGCAAAAGTACTTTACTTGTAATAGATCCCTCTGATTGCATTTTTCCCCCATTGAAGCTACATACAACAAGCACACCAAGGTAGCCGTGAAGACCATGAAGCCAGGCAGTATGTCAGTGGAAGCTTTCTTGATGGAGGCCCACTTGATGAAGAGTCTACAGCACGACAAACTGGTTCGACTCAACGCTGTGGTCACCAAAGAAGAGCCCATCTATATCATTACAGAATATATGGAAAAAGGTGCACCTACATGTGTAATTGTTGGCTCCAAAACATTTCACACAAGAAAAAAACAAGCTAATTATCAAATGAAAGTAAAAAAAAAAAAATACACGAGGAACATATATATAATGTAAACGCAGATAAATTTGTCCTAGAGGCTAAAGATAAATGGTAGTCTGAAATAGGCTAAGCTCAACCTGGACCTCTACAATTTTAAAACTGCTCTTTTCTCAAAATGTCACAGCAGTTTATATGGAGGCTGTTTATTGAATTTTTAGATAGATAGATAGATAGATAGATAGATAGATAGATAGATAGATAGATAGATAGATAGATAGATAGATAGATAGATAGATAGATAGATAGATAGATAGATAGATAGATAGATAGATAGATAGATAGATAGATAGATAGATAGATAGATAGATAGATAGATAGATAGATAGATAGATAGATAGATAGATAGATAGATAGATAGATAGATAGGTTTTTATTTTGATAGTCATTATGTATTAATATAAATGTCAATGTCTATTATTGTGTGTTTTCTTGCAGGTAGTCTGTTAGACTTTCTAAAGAGTGATGAGGGCAACCGCGTCCAGCTTCCAAAGCTCATCGACTTCTCTGCCCAGGTGGGAATTCTTTGATATTGTTGAGCTCAAATGATGTATTGGTGTATAATGGTGTAAAGTGCCGGATGTGTATTACTAATCACATTTGACACTTGTGGTAGAGGTGTGTCATGGACCTTAAAATAAATTCATAGCTGCAGCCTTGGTTGCACCCAGCAATGACCCATTTTTCAGTTCAGCGGCTAAAGCCACCAGATTTTTGTTTCAAAAATTTTCCAAAGATGATGACAAGTACTCTAACAAGTTCCCCAGGGCTTTTGGAAAAGTAGCAGGCCCACAGCATCACTGACCTTTCATAATACTTCACAGTGAGCATGAGTGAACATTTCCACATATTCATTTGTTTCACCTTAAACCCACCTGCAGTATTGTTGCTGCAAAGCTCTTTCCTAGCCTCATCTGACCAAAGTAAATGGTTTGAGTGGAAGTCGAGTTTAGTAAAGTCTCTTTGTTTACATTTATGATGGTAGGACAGAATTTTTTTCTGGCATCAGATAGCATCTGATGGTTGTTATGGACTTGCTGGCCCCAAGATCCCTCTCTTTGCTGCCTCTGTCTCATATCATCAATCTAAAAGTAGGTCATGGGTTGCTGACACTACAGGTAGGGGTGGATTGGATGATGATTTTAGGTCATGAGGTATTAGAATGTGGTGACAATATACTTAATCAGAGAGATTGTGCCCTTGTCCCCCAGCACATCCTTTCTATTGCTACTTTATGCTTCTTGTGCAAGCATATAAGTCTTACTTTAAGCTGTAAGCACAGCATGTACATGTCAATTATGTGAGATTTTACTCTCTTATGTGAAATTACTTGCTTCTAGATTGCAGAAGGGATGGCGTACATTGAACAGAAGAACTACATCCACAGAGACCTGAGGGCTGCCAACATCCTGGTCAATAAGTCCTTAGTGTGCAAAATCGCTGACTTTGGCCTTGCTCGTATCATTGAGGACAATGAGTACACAGCAAGAGAAGGTACATCTCCTCTTTGTCCATGCTGGAGAAAAATTATCACATCCCTTCTTTTCATGTTGATGAACTGCTGCATGCTGAATGCCCTACTTAGATAAGACATTTTTTTTTTCACAGCCAAAAATTCTCAGCATTTTTTGCAGAACTTAACGAGTGACATTGGTTTACTTTTTTTTTATTGTCCTTCCTTAACTAGGGGCCAAGTTCCCAATCAAATGGACAGCCCCTGAAGCCATCAACTATGGCTCCTTCACGATAAAATCAGATGTCTGGTCCTTTGGAATTTTGTTGACCGAGATTATTAGTTATGGACGCACCCCCTACCCAGGTGAGAGCACTGCTTTAACGTCCTTTATTTCCTTTCATTTGATTTAGTTTAAGGTATGCTTTCAAAATGAGCACAGTTCTGTTATGGTATTCGGTGGGGGGAAAAATGTTGTTTGAATATTGCCTGAGTGAGAAAGGTCGTAAGGAGCTTCTTATTTTCCAGGAATGACCAATCCAGAGGTGATCCGTTCTCTGGAGAAAGGCTACCGAATGCAGCGCCTTGACAGCTGTCCCACTGAACTCTATGAGATCATGATGGAGTGCTGGAAGAACAAGCCCGAAGACCGTCCCACCTTTGATTACCTGCAGAGTGTCCTGGAGGATTTCTACACGGCTACAGAGAGCCAGTACCAGCAGCAGCCATGAGACATGATTCATTAATATGTGCTGAAGGTTCAGTTTGGGTATGCAGCATTGCAGCTCCGGTCACAAATACATATGCTGTTAGTTTAGCTATCTGTCTCTAATTTATGCAACCATACACAGCACAGTAATGGTAGGGATTGTACAGAAATCATTAGTGGAAAAATTATTTGGCCTTTAGAAGCTAGGCCTCTATGCTTTTACTATTTAATAATATTCCACTTTTTATTTAAAAAAACAAAACAAATGAGCGACGGAGTTTGGAAACATTTAGAGAATGCAGCATTTTCTAAAGGTGCATTTTCTCCACTTGTGTTGATTGAGGCAAGCCCCCAAACAGCTCTGTCCATGAAAAAGTCCCAATGCTGTTATCATACCTGACGGCAGTTACGAGGTCTGCGTTCAGGCGAGTTGTGTGCAGCAATAATTCTGCAGCACTAAAACGGCAAGTCAAAAAGTGTCAAAGAAATTACAGATAGAGATCACAAGTAAAAACAGCCATTACCAAGGCAGGAAAACAACTCAGACACCTGTCGTTTTAGGAGCTACTGTGTGAAGAGATAAGTTTTTACTCAAAATACAATCTATTTAATGTTAAATATATTATGAATTAAAAAAACAGTTCATTACCCAAGGCCCACAGGCCAACACAAACTGAATCAAGCTCTGATGACAGATTGGTACCTTATCGGCAC
Organism: Fundulus diaphanus; assembly: GCA_037039145.1. Classification (NCBI taxonomy): domain Eukaryota; kingdom Metazoa; phylum Chordata; class Actinopteri; order Cyprinodontiformes; family Fundulidae; genus Fundulus; species Fundulus diaphanus. Next base: position 7,090,842 of record CM073129.1, on the reverse strand, counting down.
CTTGTGGTTTGGAGTTTGACGGCACATCAGATTATGTGTAGTAATATTTTTAAATGTAAATTTTCCCAGAGCTGCATCAGCTTGTTTGATTATTTATCCTCTCAAAACTCACCACAAATCCTTTAGATGCAAACCAATCACTGTGTGTAAACTGTGTATTGGTGGATGTTCTGTGTTTTCAGAAATGCGTGTCAGTTTGGCCTCTGGCATGAAAAGTAACGCTTCCAAGAGCATTCTCATATTCTTGCTGTCATCTTTGTACAGTCCCTAACATGTTAAAGATAATTAACTTCATCTGCAGCGGCTACTGCACAACCGTCGAGCTCAGCACAAACGTCCACGTGGAAATATTTCCAGTGCTCACCTATGATAATACTGAGCTAACTCAGAAGCAGCGGAAATTAAAGCAATGATTTACAATGTGAAAAAAAAGCACAGGCCTGATTATGGTAACAATCTCTCTCTGCATGTTTTCAGACTATTTGTGGTGCTTTTTCATATTCTTTCTCACAGTGCCTTTGACAGCGGTTATTTAATACTCAATCAGCAGATTAAAATATATTCCATATGATTTGTATATACAGAAAAGGTAGCACCCAGAGTCTTAGATTTATTCTACTTTTTAATGCTTATATATTTGATCCTTATGACTTAAGTTATTAAAAAGCAGTGCTTAATAATTTCAATAATGTTTTGTCTTGGACAGAACACTGGAAGATGAATGTGAATTGAACATAAACGTTCAGGACCAAAATCCTGTACAAGTGAGCTTTCAAGATGTTAGTTTTTCATGCTGTGACAGAAATTATCTCTATTTTGAAAAAACTTCTAGGCTACAGGCAATGTATCAGAAATGTTGTTTTTAAGCGAAGAGCCATGTAAGAATGAACCACAACATCGATCAGAACTGTATATAATCATTCACTTAAGACTCTTTTTTCCCTCTCTTTTTCTATACAAATCCCTTGGCGGTTTTTGAATGCTTCCATAAGTGCAACTGTCATGAAAATGGTTAAATAAATGGTTTTAGAAATGACTGAAATTTGTATTCATATTCCTTACAGCAAATTAGATCTTTTTGTCATGTCTTTTTATGTTTGTTTTTTCCTTTTCCTTTTGATTCATTCACCTGCTTATTTATGACATTTCAGTCCATTTCATTTCTTTGTTGTTTTACACTATCCACATAGTATAAAACCATATAAACTGAAATATTTTCACCAAGCACCCGAGGCAGAGTAGTGAAAGGGACTTTTAATGAACCTAAGAGTGTCTGAAGCAGGGAAGATGGTGGAAACAGAGAGAGCTGATTGGCTGATCCTAGGGACACTGTCCCGTATTTTGAATGCAGCATTCAACTTTCAATATTTATAAACACTAGATGGCACTCCTCGCCCTACTTACCTAGAATACAGAGGAATTTTTATATTATTTGCCAAAAATGCTTTTAATAATAAACATTTTAGAAGAATAAAAAAAGTCACAGAAAAATATATAGCCTAAATGATCATCTAGACATTTGCTTGTGTGATGCCAACTATTCGCACCATGATCCAGGGACCAATTTACCTTTCAACACTCCTCTATTCTCCTCCCAGAGCAGTGGGATAGAGCTGCTGCTCCTCTGTCCAGTTCAGTTATCTCCACCTTTTTTTTCTCCTTTCCGTGTTGGTCATTCTGCCAAATCTAGCCGCTTTATACCAGCAGGCAATCCTAGTAAAATGCTGACAGGTGAGTGGACATTTATATTAAATAGATGAAGGTAGGAGCTCTCCAAGAGGACTCTGACAATCTTAGTTAACTATTCTTTGCATTACACCAGTAGTACCACTGACAGTGAAACAGTCCCAGTGCGTACTAGCACCGCTATTTGATTAATACAAACAGAAGCCTGCACTTTTCAGTCAAGCAGGAGCTGGAGTCTTGGTAGACAGCTTCTAACTGCATGGCCATGTAGAACTCAGTTCACTGTGCCAGCGGTGTTCCAGAGGCTTTCTGATCATGCAGTCGTGAGTCTTTTTGGTTCCTTCTGCAATGTTTCTCATCACCCTCAACACTTCACTTTCATCTTTCACCATACAGTGATGGCATTAACATTAGCGGTATAACATCACTAACCCAATCAACCATGGTTTTTGGTTCAAATCTACGTAGCAAATAATTCACTTGTACAGTCAAGTCCAAAATTATCCATAAACCTTGCAGATTAGAAAGGATTTTTATCTAACCAAGAATTTGTTTCTGTAGGGAAGAAGTTAAAACCACATAAAAAAACTACTTTTAAAGAAAAAAAAAGATCAGTTTGTATTTAAACTTCTTACAATTGATGAGCAGGTTTTTGCATGGGTCTGCTGGTGTTTTGGCACTTTGCCTTGGGTGATGAATTCCCTCCCCAGATCCTCTCAGATTCTTGTCAGAACTCTGGCAAGATCGCCCCAAAATGTTACTATTAAATCCAGTTAGAAGTAACAGGTTGCTCAAATTAAACCTAAATCTGCCAAGGGTATGAACCACTTGGGGCTTTACTGCAGCTAAGAGTCATATAAAAAGACCCAACAGTCATAACATCCACGAAGCCGATTCAGTGTAACTGAATGATTAATTGAATGGTGTGCTCAAAGTAAGAACAATCAGTGAAGTCACCCAATCTACATAAAAACAGGTGTTAAACATGTGCCGCTCATTTAAGGGATAAAGGCAGACACTCTAAATGTTGTTTCTATTGCATTCCTTTCTGAAGCCCTGAGAAATTGCATTCCTCTTTGGAACTTATTGATATGTGAGGGGAAAACAATTAAAACAGTGCAGAAAATGACAGGCTGCTAAGCTAAAAGGACCTCACATGCTTTAAAATGGAAACCAGAACCAAAAAGACACGAGAAAATACAATTTAAAGATTAAAGAATAAACAAAATGACAAAGACTCAACCAATGATCAGCTACAGGTGATCAAACAAGGCTTCCAGTTACATGTGAGCACCGCAACAATTAAACACCTGAGAAACCCTGGCAGAGTCACACTGCTTAAAAATGTGACATGGGCTAAAGAAGGTTTACCAGTGCCAAAGCTCCGCCCATGCGCACCACACACTGCAGGTAGGGCACCAAGTGCTCGGGGGCATGGGCGTGGTAGTGGGGGGAAAAGTGGACCTGACTACCAAGAGCCCGGGTAGAGTGATGGGCCCAATTAAAATCCTGTTTTTCTGGTTGTTGTTTGTCTTTGTTTGTTTTTGTTTTGTTTGTTGTGATGTATTTATTTCAAATGAATTGGGCCCTCCAATTCATTGTGTCATAATTTATTTTAAATATATTGATAACTGAGACAATTAACCAGCTTCAGAAACTAACTGTTGCGCTGAAGCATTTTTAATAATAATAAATGCAACCTTTCACATTATCTTTCTACTTGTTCTAAATGGTAGATGACAAGCGCTGTCCAGCGCCCTCTTGTGGCTGCTTAACAGTTAAGACTGGTTGACAGCCCACAGACATATATACGTAGACGCCTCATTGGGCGCAGGTTTGCACGTGGACGTCACCGCCATATTGTATGTGGCAGAAAGTAGTGAACGTCTATGTTGCCTGTGTATATGTTTGAAGTATTCAGATAGAAAGATATAGATGGAGCTTAGATATACTTGTAAAAAAATATAGAGAGAGATTAATTGATAGAGATTGGCAGCCAGATTGGCTTTTGATCGATGTTTTGATCGATGTGCATATATACATTTTGAAGTATTCTAAATAAATAGGTGTGTGTTTATATATAAGTATATGTCCAGATTATATAGATAGATAGATAGATAGATAGATAGATAGATAGATAGATAGATAGATAGATAGATAGATAGATAGATAGATAGATAGATAGATAGATGACAGAGAGACAGAGAAAGAGAGAGAAAAATATATATATGTATGTGTTATGAATATAAAAATCAATTGGTTAAATTTAAACATTGTGGTCTTCATTATTTCATAAAACCGTGTGAACCTTTTAAGATCTGGTATAGACACAGATTAGCAAAAGACTTTTCAGGGGAGTATTAAAGAAATAAAATTACTAATATGAGGAAAAAAGTCATAGGAGAACAAAGTTAAAAAAAAAGACAAAAGTGGTAATATTATGAGAAAAACGTCATATTATGACAATTAAGGGGGAACATTTCCAGAATAGTCACAGTTTGCAGAACTATTTTAGTCCTGGAGTAATAGGGCGAGGTTAGATTCTTATACTTATTTTTATTCTTTACGAGAATAAAGTCAAGAGAATGAAGCCAAAGGGATACGAAAATAAACTCGTAATATTACATAAATAAAAATATTACGAATATAAAGTATATTCTGAGAGTCCCTCTGATACTGTTTAACAGTTAGCAGTTTATCTTGACCTGAAATGGTTCTAGAAATACAACATGAGCTTGCGATAAAAAATAAGGTTCTCCAATTCTTTATTGTTAGAGATTTTGATAGTTTTGCATTGGATGCTCAAGGCAAGGTAGGCCAAATGCAGGACTTCAACTGGTGAATGAAATAACCCCTCATCAATATAATCTGATCTGATCGTATCTTAAAACCCTATTTATGCTTTTTTATTCTAAATAAGTACCCCTTTTGTACTTTCTCTTTTTTTTGTTTGCTTTGTACATGTGCCTCGTTTACTGGAATGGATAAAGGCTCACTGACAATGAAAGTGTACAGAGCCCAGAATTTGGTGCTGCGCCCCTGAGTCGTGGGGGCACCAAACAAAGTTGTGAGTTTATTAATGGAAAACTGCTATAATTTTATTTTATTTTGTCATCCACGATTACCACACATCCATACTTTTTGGATCTTGTCTGCGCTGTAGTTTGAACTATGTTTTGTTTACTGTTATAACGGTCTCTACAGTTTCTTCAACATTCAGGGAGACTGATCCTCTCTGTCCCTCCTGTTCATCTCTCCCACACCTTGTGCTCAGAGAGGAGCTATGGATGCCCCTCAGTAGTGGCTGACAGGGAGAGAAACAGAAAGAACCTTTGGAGCGTTTTTATTGTTTTAGACAAATAACGCAGTAAAGCACCATTTTACATGTATTTATTGTATTCACTTCTAAAACGACAGTATTCATTGAGAAAAAAAAGCAGCTCCACTCTGTCCCATCCTATGTCTCTCCTAATCGGTGCCGTGAAAGCAGCAGTGGGACGGCTGGGACTGTCAGTAGTGGCTGACAGGTAGGGAAACTAAAGGGATGTATAAAACCTATTGAGTTTTTTTTTACTGTTGTAGATAAAAAAAATAACATGGCAAGCTTAAAATTCTTTGCGCAAAAGATAAACGTGAAAAAAAGTGCAAAAGCAACAAGGCATGAGAAATGAATCCATGTTCAACCTGTTATATGTGGCCTAATTCAAAAATTATGAACTTTTAGCAGCAGTGTTAAAGTGTGAATCAATCAATCAAAGTTTATTTATACAATACTTAATCCATATGGTGCACAAAGTGCTTTGCAAGCTGAAATACAAACAAAAAGATGCAGACAAAAAGATCAAATATAAAAATGGAAAATAGCAGGATAAAAAGAGATTTAAAAAATACATACTAGCACAATTCAAAACAGTTTTAAGAGCTATACAGAAACATAAAACCACAAATAAAGAAATGAAAACGTTATCCACAGTTGAACAGCTAGGAGTGAGAGGCCTGTCTGAACAGATGAGTTTTTAGCTGTGATTTAAAGACTGCTATCTCAGTAATGGATCGTAGCACTGGTGGTAAAGCGACCTACAACATAGGAGCAAAAACAGCAAAAGAACGATCACCCCATCTTTTGCACCTAGTCCTGGGAACATGCAGGGTTATAAGTTCTGATGAGCGCAGAGCCCTGACATTGTGGTGAACAATTAAAAGTTCATCAAGGGGATTTATGACTTTAAAAGCAAACAGCAGGACTTTAAAGTCTATCCAAAAGTGAACTGGAAGCCAGTGGAAAGAAGAGAGAATGGGGGTAATATGGCCGTGTTTGGGAACATTTGAGAGAAAGCGAGCTGTTGCATTTTGGACCAGTTGAAGCTTATGGAGAATGGACTGGCTGATTCCTGCATACAGAGCATTACATTAGTCCAGCCTTTAATTATGTAAAATTATATTTAGAAGAAAGGCTGACGGAGGATTCTTGGTTTTGATAAACTCCTGCTCATGAATATTCATATTAAATATCAGTATACCACAAAGCATCTGTGCTTAACGCACCCAAATGGCTAGCGCCACCCCTGGGGTTTACAATTAGCCATGGAGCACATACCCTAAAGGGAAATGGTGCAATATGGTGTAGACTGAGAAAAGCAAGATACGTATTTAAGTCTAAGTGCTGTAGTTTGTCATAGCCCAAAACACTGATTTCAACTCAAATTAATCAGTGAAACGCAGCAGCTAGCATGGTCATCCAGTGACAGACAGCTCAATTTGTACCTGAATAAGTCAGAAACAAAACAACCAGAACTACAGAGGTACAAAAAGAGGTTAAAATGACCAGCACCCAATCATCCTTAATCATTAGCCAGCTTTATCTAATATTTTATTTTCCATAGAAATGTTTTTATACAATGAATCTTAATCTGCTTAATGTGACCTACTAACTTTTATTTTAATATTTACTGGCAATAAGGCACGTAAACTACTGAGTGTGGATTGCAATACTTTCTAGAGACCATGATTGTAATCACATTAAACCACAGCTGCCCACTTGGTACATGATCTCTGCCAACCCAATAGGAAACAATAACCAATATGTTTATATATAGCTGGAGCATGTGGAGCACCCAGGTGGGGACTGAGTAGCCAGAATATATGGGCATACTCAGGTAAGACAAGATGGTATATATTTGGTACAAAGGCTGCTCAAATACTGTATGGCTATTTGATCATAAAAAATAAATCAAAACAACTGGAATAAAAAATAATGAATTTAAGCAAATGTAGGCAGCACACATTTCAAAATCTGATTTCTATCTATCTGTCTATCTATCTATCTATCTATCTATTATAAATATATATATATATATATATATGTGTGTGTGTGTGTGTGTGTGTGTGTGTGTGTGTGTGTGTGTGTGTGTGTGTGTGTGTTAAAATACAAGAACTGTCACTTTGACATAAGATGTCTGGGTTAATTTCTTCCAAACAATAATTCAATAAAAAATTATTGAATTTACACATATATATATATATATATATATATATATATATATATATATATATATATATATATATATATATATATATATATACACACTCACATACATATAAACAGAAAGAAGGAGCGCAGTAGTTAACTTCCGGAACGTCACTAATGACACGTATTCAAAATGGCGGCCGAGGCTAAGGTAAGTGGCAAAATGAACCCTTTCCTCTGTCTTCATGTCGTATACCCTCTGCTCCTAAAATAAGCAAGACCCAGCGACGTAACCATGACAGAGCAAATGATCTGAGCCGGTGTACAGCATCTTAACGCAAACCTACATTCACTGGACTTAATTGTTTGAGTGCTGGCAATGGTGCTAACCAAGTTAGCCTGCTAACGTTAGCTAGCTTGGTTGTCACTGAGCTGTGGCTGTTGCAGGGATTCTTACTATTAGTTTGAATTATAAGACTGAGCGGATATGCGGACCAGAGACCCCTGGCTGGGCAGTTTGAGGGCTGCCATACCTGCAGAGCTGAGATAATGTAGAACATTTCCAGTTAGCTTCAACACTGACGTCTGGAAGCGTCAGCTGGAGTCTGGTTGTTTTGACTGAGAGGTGTTAGCTTGACAGAAGAGCATTTAGTTCAACAGTATTCTCTCAGAGACCAAAAAAACAAAACAAACAACTGCCATTTAACTCTGTTGTCACCGTTTGTCTCAGAAATTGTTGTTCCACATCCACCCCATCATAATTACCAGTTATTGCTGATGCAGTTGCTGCTTAAACTTTGTGACGTTAAGAAATAACAAGGATCACATGTATAAAAATTAAACTCAAGTAAACCAGCATTTACAGTCGTGCTTTTAATATGCTGAGATGTGTGTGGGGAGGAATTGAAAGGCAATCTAAAATCGATGCCCATTTTTTCCTGTTGGTCAGTGACCGGGGTTGTGTAACGTGCCTGGGAATTCAGGTTTAAGGATAAAAAATAAAAAATAAAAAAAAAGATCCTCAGTGTACATGTATTGAGTTTTATTATTCATGTAACTTGAGATAAAAACAGCCATAAATTATGTCCCTTTGTGGGATTCAGACTATAAAGGTTTTTTCCTATCTACAAAGGTTGATTAAATTTACTATAATCATTTTTTTTGTCTTAATTGCACTATGTTGCATTTTTGTACAGTATCAGGGAACTATAGTGTGATGAACCTGTTTTTATGCAGTCCAAAAAGGTCCCATCCCATTATCTTTCTTTACGTATCCACAACTAAGTTAGTCTTCAGTCAAGTTTCAGGCCAAGCAATACCAGACTCATTTTTATTTTAAGATTCAAAGATACTTTATTGTCACGCCATGTTACCGTGGTGAAATTTATTTTTGGCCACTGACTAGGAGTACACATAAAAACAAACAAACAAACAGGTGATGAACAAGGGTTACAGTGTTTTTTTTTCCCCCATTATAGCTTTCATAGGATAAAAAATCAAATTAAAATAAAAAAGATGATTTCAAACTTTTTATGAACTAGTTGTTCTTCATGAGTCCCAGATAAATAAATAAATAAATAAATGGCTAGTTATCTGAATTTCAGTTTAGGTCACCTGGAGGAAGTTTAGCATAAAGCGCTTTGATTCAAATTCAGCCATGCAGTTTATTCATTCATTTGTTTGTGGGGGTTTTATTTCTAACAGTCAGTTAAGGAGCGTTCACACCAAACGCGAATGATGCGACCGGAGCGAGTGATTTACATGCTATCTCAGTGTAGAGGCGCTTCTAGGAGCAAAGCGATGCCAAGGACACATTTCTAGCGACGTGAACAGCGCGATTGGAGCAACGCGAGAGCGAAGTGAATTTCAATAGAACTAAAAACGTTTGTCAATTCGCGTCTGGTTGTGACATTGGGTGAAGGGAGCGCAGCAGAGACGAAGCTTTTTTTAATTTAAATGGAAGAAATATTTATGTTGACATGGGGTGAAGTAAGGAATGCTCTTTAGAGATGTGTAGGTGGCTATGATAAAAGCCGCTTTAATTTAGCCCTTAAAAGGACTGCTAAATCACTCGTCCTCCTCTTGTAGCTCCGGGCTGGTCCCGGCCAGCCTCTGCCCGGCCTCTCACTCCTCTCTCTGCTGCTCCTCTCTCTGCTGCTCCTCTCTCTGCTGCTCCTCTCTCTGCTGCTCCTCTCTCTGCTGCTCCTCTCTCTGCTGCTCCTCTCTGAGCTCCAGAGCGCCTCCTCGCCTTACCTCTGTTTGTCGGGTGATCCGTCCCTGAAGCAGGGTAACACTTTTGGGTCCCGATCAGACGGAAGCGACCGTGATCCAGCTGTGGCTCCTGGACTGACATCCCTGAACTGGTAGCATCTCTGGAGCATCTGGTGGACCTGCAGGGATGCCGGCTCTGTTATTGGGCTTTCCACATTAAATACAGCACCGGGACCTGCTTGTTAAAATCCCTGTGCGCCCTGTTCAGTTGAAACCACCGAGCAGATAGAAGCTCTTCCTATTTCACGAGGCGGTGAAGAGAGTGGAGCGATGACCACGTTGGCCACGCAAATTGTAGGGAAAAGCTCGCGAATCCCATGGAAAATTTGCTGGAATCGTGTTCGACGTGAACGCACCATTAGGGAGAGAGGAAGGGTACACCCTAAACTGATTGGTAGCCTATAACAGGGCAACACAGGGAATCATTGGATACACAACCTACACAGTTCGATTTGATCTTGTACTTTCCAGTTCTAATAAAATAGAGGCAGCAAAAGTGATGCAGCAGATTGTATCTTTTCTTATCTTTCCTGCTCTGCAATCCTTTATTCTGAGCTTGCACCGGGCAACAGTGTAGAACAACCACTCCCTTGTAACATGAGGAGACCTCCGGCAGAACCAAGCTCAGTATGAAGGACCATCTTCCTCCACTGGTTAGTGGCTGAAAGGACATTAATTAAGGGCTAAGATGTTAGTTCTGGGTCAGGTGTTGTGTTTAGGGGAAGAAAAAAGGGAATGTAATGTCCATGAAAGGAATAATCGCTAATAATGTATCAACGGAGAGTTGGAACAGTAAAGATAGTGGAGTGAGAAAAAGTGTGTTCTCCATCAGTCTAAGCTTGTAGCTGCGTAACGAAATTGGTATTTAAAAAAACTTGATCAACTTTTTTTCTTTGTTTTTTCTTTCAAAAAGCTGTGTAGGTTTTCCATCTAGAGAGAAATTTGATGTAGGAGGATGGTCCTTTGAAGTGCAAAGGTTGCTGAGCCCTGCCATAGCATTACCTACGAGTTAGTGATGTAACAATGTTAGAGAATAGAGACTACAGACACGGTGATGATTTGGTAGAATTTATGCCGACATTCTGTCCATTGCGTTTGATGTTGCCTGGGTGGTGTTGTGTTAACCTTTTTAAATTACAGATTTTTAACTTGGCTTAAGAGTCTAAGACACTAAGTTTACCTCGAGTCTGAAGTACTGATATGGTGCCTTGCAAAAGTATTCAACCCCTTTCCATTTTTCCTTTTTTGTTGCCACACCATCTGGAATTAGAATTGATTGAGCTTTTGCACCATTTGATTTGCGATTTTGGAGCTGTATTATTTTTATTATGGCAAAACAGCAGAAAACCTTAGTGTGCATCACTGTTCACCGCCCCTAAGGTCAGTCTTTGTAGTCTCTCTGAGCTCGCCACCTCTTACAGGTGGGAGTTTTGTCCATTCCTCAAGGCTACACTGCCTTTCCTGCTGGACGGCTTTCATGTATGAACAAAGATCTTAAAGTCTAACCACACATTCTCAATTGGATTGAGGTCCAGACTTTGACTAGGCCATTCCAACACATTAAAATGTTTCCCCTGAAACCAGTCAGGTTTTGCTTTAGCAACTTGCTTTGGGTCATTGTCCTGCTGGAAGGTGAACCTCCGTCCCAGTCTCTAATCATAGACAGACAGGTTCTGCTCAAGAACGTCACTGTGTTCAATGTGCGACCCATGTGTATACTTTTGTAAGGCACTGTACCAATAAATCAGTCATTTGGAATCGTCCAATTTTCAGTCTAAAACTGCGTCAGCCAACAGCTTGTATTTTTATCCTCTTTACTTATTTTTATGCATATATTTCAAAGTTTGTTTTCAGTTAGATAACAGGGACAGATGCTGTGATGCTTAAATTGGGATAATCTGCAATTCGTTAATTTTCTGTCAGCTTGTACAATTTCCCAAACACAAAGGATTGCGTGGACACAATATTGATACGATGTTATATCTAAAATGTGAGGGATATAAGCTCTAAACTAATAGCATTTTACACAGACTGAAGATGGGCCAAGGAGGATTTATTTAAACAGTTAAAAAGACTATTGCCATAGTCTAAACAGGAAGAAACAAAAGCATAAACAATCATTTCTAGTAAATGATAGAAGCAGCTATAAACTAGTTTTTTACAATGATCGTCAAAGGATAAGAAACTCTTGAAAATGACACCCAGGTTTTGGAGAATACTTTTCACAGTTGGAGTTAAGGAAACTAGATGCTGTCTGATTATAGGAATTTTACCATCAGGGGAAATAAGGGTTTCGGTTTTATTTTCATTTAACTGTAGATGGTGGTTGTACCGCCACTTTTTAAACACGCTGAGTTCAGACATCTTGTGAATCTCAGATGGTCGAAAAGAGCAATACAGCTGGATATCATCAGCATATAGATGGTAAGAAAGAGTTTTATAGCATTTTAGGAACATTTTAGGATGTTCAACAAAAAGAGAGTTGGACCCAAAACTGAACCCTGAGGTACTCCATAAGACAATGGTGCACTATCTGCCTAAACCTGGTTTATAAAAACAGGAAAAGATCTGTCCGATGAGTACGAGGTGAGCCAGTTTAACACAGATATACCAAACAAGTCTCTGTTTGTGTAACAGAACAGTATGATCCACGGACCAGAGTCTGCTGCCATCAGCACGTCACTGGTAACTTCTAGTAATGTTGACTCTGTAGAATGACATTTTCTAAAACCAGATTGGAAAGTATCCATAATGCCCTTTGCTCCCAGGATGCAGTTTAGTTGCTCTGCTACAGCTTTTTCAAGGATCTTTGAAAAAAAATGGTAGCTTGGAGATTGGCCTCTAGCTTTCAGGTGTGGCTTTTTGAGCAGTGGGCAAACAGTTTTTTTTAAAAGACGATGCACAGGCCCAGATGAAAGATAAGAGTTCCTCAGTTTCACAATAATAGCAGCAATATAGTCAAAGTTGTAAAAAATTTATGCAAGGGTGCTAGAAGACAGTTTCATTCGACCCAGCAGAGCTGTTATGCCCAGAGGTGGGAAGTAACTACTTACATTTATTTGAGTAATGTTTTGACCAAAATGTACTTTTAGAAGTAGGTCTACTAAACTATACTTTTTACTTGAGTCACATTATTACTCAATCTACTCTTACTTGAGTAAATCCCCTGGCTACTCTACCTACTGTGAGTAACTTCATGAATAAAGAACATATTGTTTTAACCAGAAATGCGCCAGAGAAACGAAAACCTAGAAGTGAGACTTCTTATTTGTACACAAGCTTTGATATTTTAATGTTATCTATCTGCTGAGCTCATTGAGCCATTTGGAGGTCAAATTAAAAACATACAGTAAATAGCAGATATTGTCATTGGACGTACTTTGCACTGTTCCAACATACGGTATACGTTAACTGCTGTAAATATTGCTTTCAAGTTTAATGCTGAAGAAATTATTTAGAAAAGTTTCTTCTGCCTGAATTTATTTTGTAATTGTTGTCTTTTGTATATTTTTTTCATTTTTGTCTTTAATATACCAGAATTTGCACATAACTTTATATTCATGCTGAATACTTTTTTACTCTTACTTGAGTAAAAATATGTTGAAGTAGTCCTACTCTTACCTGAGTACAATTCTTTTTGGCTATTCTGCCCACCTCTGGTTATGCCTTGCAGTGAAACTCGGGTAAAAGATGACCATTTAAGTGACTTAGTTTATTTTTAATATTTCTATCAAAGTAGATTTTTTTTTTTTACTGTAAAAATGTTTTAAAAACAATCTTTCGACCTTTATGCTTTTAACATTGCTTAATGTTGACAAAAATTTTAAACTATAGTGTAAAAAGCGGAGCATATTAACTCATTTTCAGTTGAGCTTTTTCTCATTAATAAGCCAATATTCCCAGCATCAACAATACAGATGAGTGAATTATTCCTTTCCAAATATGCTCTCTGTCGCTCTAGTTAGACATTAAGGTTAAATAAAACTGCCATTACAGTGTTTCCCCAGAGATTTAGTCATGGTGGTGGTGGCTCTTTCTTCCACTTCCACAGCTTTCCATTAATCTCACAGAATACAGCTTTATACGAGCAGCCATCTTCTGTCTCTCTTAACCTTTCTCTTATTTCTACATCTTTCTGTCTCTCTTTCAGGGTTGTTCGGTATACCGGTACTAATTTAATTTAAAACAGTACTATACTGCATTTGGATGGTACTGCGACAGTGCATTCATTTTGTGTGTCAGTAAGATCTTTAGGCAAACTAAGAAGCAGATTCCTTTACAATTTCTCTTCCTCGCTGTGAGTTGAGCCATTTTGTTTTCATATTTGTTTTAAAAAGCCAGCGGTGTTAAATGTGAGGAGATTTGAGCAGGCAGTAGCTCAGGTTTTGCTTTAGGAGAACGTGTTTTTCCTGTCTTACTCTCTCCTGGGTCCATACGGTGACAGGGCCATCTCTCTACAGTCTTAAGCAACAGCCAGGTTTTATTTGCTGACTTTTCTCATTTTAACACCTTGATATTTGTGTATAATCTGACTGCTGTTTAGAAGTAGTTCTGACCAGGTATTTGACAAAAATGTTGCCACATTCAGAATCACTCTTTTTAAGTTGTTAGTGAACCGAACTGTCAGGGTTTCATTCTATTTTGATATAACAAAAGGTAATGAGTGGAACCAAGTGTTGCTGGCTCTGGTTCTGGAGTCAAAAGACTTAATGAATGAATTACATCTGAGGGTCTCTGGTTCATTTTGTAGAACAGTTTTAATCACCAACACGTTATTAAAATGGCCTAATCCAGCAGATCTGTGGAAAAATCCTCCCCCAACAAAACAGGCATATGTGAACTCTTAAGGGTGTTGGAGACAAGTGGGTTTTTAACACCAAGAAAAACACATTTTTCTTTGTTTCATTAGTTGATGCAACAAAATGGCTTGGAAACAATTGCTAAACATTGTTTCCTCCAGAGGAATAAAGGTTCCTTGTCCATCTAAAAACAATCTTCCTGTTTATGTCCTGTGTGCTGCTGATGAGCTCAAACATGTCCCTCCTTTCTGATGGAAACAGCTGTTATCTCCCAGCCCATCTTATTGCAGAATGAGAGAACTACAGCCATGCAGCAGTGGCGCTTTCGTGTCTCTCAGCCTGAAAGAACTAGCAGATGTTACTGCAGGCTTGACTCTCGCTCCTGTTATTTTAATAAACACATTCTCCAGCTTGTAGTTGTTTTTTTTTTGGTAACCTACCCCTTCATAATATGTTCCAAAGGTATACAGCCTTTCTTTCTCCTGTACGTTTCACTACCTAGATCTTTTTACATTTTTGCTTCCACCCCAGTCAAGCATGTTTGAAGCAATTTAACTGAACTTGAAATGATCAGCTTATTGTTGTGAAATGTCTAATCTACTAGAGACCCTTAAGTGTGAAAAGTTTGTTTGGCTTTGCCTTTTCTGATAACAAGCCTGAACATCAGATTGTTGAATGATTATTGATGGATGTTGCAGGAGACGTGGGGGGCCTTGCTGCTGTTGGCCTTGTTTCCTGTGGTCCAGTCCTTCTACGTTCCTGGAGTTGCTCCTCAGGACTTCCATGCGGGTGATCAAGTGGAAATTAAGGTAAGACTGATATTAGGGTTAGAAAGAGAGGTTTTCAAAACATTTAGGTCTGGTTTCAAATTGCATAACACTGCTTTGTTTAATCTGGGAGGGAGCTTTTACAAAGTTTAAAGAAAAAATTTAAATTGATCTTAAATCGCCTCATTTATTTCTTTAGAGCTGTATAAACAGTGTTTTATTAAACAATAATGATCCAATTTACTAATTGTACAACGGAGGATGAGGCCATTTTTCGATTAGACCTCAAAAGCCCCAGGTGTGTGTGTGTGTGTGTGTGTCCGTGCGTGCGTGCAGAACAAGGCACACTCTCTGCTTTTCTTCCACAGCAATAGAGAAAGCAAAGGAATAGCCAATAAAAATTATTTTGCAGCAGTTTTGGTCTGTATAGCCACATAATATGCTTATAAAGAAATACCAAAAACCATTTGATCATGATAAAATAAGGTTATATACACCAATTTTGACAGTGTTTTGATGAGTTGAGAAATAATTTGCTCTCGGGTGCGATTAACAAATATAAACAGACGTGGCACCATCTAGTGACAGTATCACAGAACTATCATAATGCCGGTTTGCTTAATTTCTAAATCAATTGTACATAATGCCGGACCGAGCCTGACCCTCTGCAATGCCTCGCAATAAAGCGGCAGCTCGGTGTGATCAGAGACCAACCGTTATTAATTAAATAATTAATAACGGAACATTTAGTCACGTCAATCAACTCTGAGGTCACATCTGAGCCTCGGCAAGTTTAGCACCTGCTTAAGTGAACACCAACAGTCATACTGTATTCCCAGCGATATTCCAGTGTTTTCCCTCTTGGAATCATATATTTTTTGCATTTTTTTTCACTGGATCTTGGACCTTTGTAAATTGTTTCGCTGGGAGATGCTAATAGCCGTTAGCCACTTCCTTGTTTTAACCCCTGCTGCGTATTCGCAGTAGGTACTTCTGTTAAAATCCCAAATAAACACGAAAGGCTTTATTTACTAACAAATTGAGCAAAAACAAAGCGTAAAACACCAAATTAACAACTAATACGCCATCAGAACGTGATAATCTTTCATAAAAACTTTGTACTTTGTATGCAACCAGAGCGAGCTACTGACGTATACATAAAAAAAAGTCAAACAACGTAGCTATGTACCTTTAAAAAAAATAAAATAGCTGTCTTATTGATATTTAGGACATAGAGCTTCTGTTAGTTTGAGGTGTTTCCTGTTTGCTGCAGACCAAGTTGTCTGTGTGGTTTTACATGTTGTCTAAATCAGATGTGTTTTTCAGGCGGTGAAGCTGACCAGCTCCCGGACACAGCTTCCATATGAATACTATTCCCTGCCTTTCTGTAAGCCTGCCTCTGTTTTATACAAGGCTGAAAACTTGGGTAAGTGGGCGGCAGATTGCGGCGGGAATTTTGATTTATTTTTATGCTTGTTTCTCAATGTCTGGTATGTTCATGTTTAAAGTAATGAAGCATTTTTCTGTGACTCAGATGAATTTGTGTGTATGTCTAAGCACTGAATCGTTAAATTTTAATATTTTATTTGAGCAGTTTTTGTGTGCTATATAAAGATGACAAGTGGGACAATAACAGTTCTAAATTAAACAGTTTTCGATACCTGCAGTGAAACAGAATTTAGACCAGGTTAAAATCTTGTTGTAACATGTTTGGTTATTCACAGAACTTTGGAATTTTTTCAAAATAAAAATTAACTTATTGAAAAACCTCAATAGAAAAGGTGGAGGATCCGACATCCAGCAGCGCAGGTGAAGCTTAAACAGTTGAAGCTGCTGGAGTGCTAAATATCCCAGCTGCATGGATTACTCTAAAGGAAAAAAAGATGTAAAGTGTGGGCTGGATCACTTATCTTCCTATAGACTGATGCAGACTAGATACAGAATGTCCTTCACTGGGGCAGAGGGGAGCTTCCCTATGCTCACAATGCTAAAAGTATTTCAATCAGATGTTAATTTTTTTTTTCAACATTTAGATGTCTTTGTTACAGAACAACTGATTTAATTGGTTTAATTACGGGGGCATTCAACTGATTAGCAGTAAGGGTTATTATAAACAGATTTACTGAAGTTTACTTTTAGTATTTTTGTTTCCTGTCTTATGTTTTCTTGTAAATGGCATTTTCCGATCGTTAAATATTTAAATGTACTCATTCTGGTCTTTTTTGTTTATTTTTTTTCTAACATCTTTTTATACTTATGCTTTTATTGTACAGGTGAGGTCTTGCGTGGAGATCGTATTGTGAATACATTTTACGATGTAAAGATGACTGAGGACAAGAAATGTGAGCTGGTTTGTGGCAAGAAGAAGCTCAGCATGGAGGAGAGTAAATTGATGGCTGAACGAATCCAGGAGGAGTATTATGTTCATCTGTGAGCAGTCCTTCGCCTCATTTACTGTCTAATGTCTATTTAGAAAACCAACAAAAACAAAGTAACAAAAGCTTGACTTATGTGCAGTTGAGTTAAAATAAAGTCTCAGTCCAAATATTTTTTTAATTTATGCATGTATAATTGAGGAGCCACTTTTGAAATTTCTGACATTAAACTTGTATGCAGTTGGATTGTTTTCTTTTCTTGCATCTATGCAGTGTATCTGTGGGAATTAAAAGTTGATTTTTACCATTCAATGGAAAATTAACTGAGGTTTTAATATGTTATTTCAGTATTGCAGACAACCTTCCAGTTGCCACGAGGTTGGAGTTTTACCCCAACAGAGAAGCCGCAGGGGATGAAGAGCAGAAGAAGGTGGCAGATAAAGATGTGCAGTTTGAACATGGCTACAGACTTGGCTTCGTTGACAACAACAAGGTAGATTTTACACTTTTCAGAAGTAGCTTTTGCCTTATCCCTCACTAAACAGGATGACGAGAGAAATCTTGCGATATTTTCATCAGTAACAAACATGGGAATGCTGCTATATTAGAATAAAATTGAAAAGAATTTTTTTTTTATACTATCTGTGAAAAATTGGACACCTTCTCATTGAATAGTTGGCTTTTATTTTTATTCTTACCTTTGGGAATGACTTTAAGACTTTTAAAATTACACGAAACACCATTAAATCAACGTTAATGCGCCCTATTAATGCTGAAATTAGTCTCGTAGCACTATCGAAACAATGGTGGAGCGAGACGAAAACAAACAATATGTTTAAAATGAACCGTAGTTACGTTTACTCTGTGTAGTAGTAAGCTATTAAGAGGGGCTAACTAGTGCTATGCTAGCGGGCGTTCGGTGCTAATTTAAAAAGACTTTTAAGCTCTATTTGGTCGCAATGAGCCAACCGGAAAACAAAAACATTAATATCCCATCGATATATAAGACCCTTATAGAGATAAAGTTTGTTATAACCGTTAAAATGCACTCAAACTAAATCAGCAAAGATTGGTTTCAAGAATGCTAGGGGGGCTATTCTGTGAGCTCTAGGTCTTTTTACTCAGTTAAACCTTAAAACAAAACAGTAAAAACATTTTGAAATTAAACCATTTTTAACTTTCCCTGCCGAACGTCATCCTTTGTGTCTGTTCGGTTGGCTGAGCATCCAGTTGCAAGCAGTTGGAGCAGGTGAAGTTGGTTTTTCAGCCCGGGGCGGCAAGCGAGCTAAAGGAGACTCCTCGTGAAACCTGGTCTGCACGGGGACCTCCGCATGGCCTTCCTGGCATGGTTATGTCTTGAGGTTTTCTGTGCGGGCCTGCACAGGTTGCAGCAAGCAACTTTAGATCAGCTTTTAGCTGAGCCTAGCCAAAGGAGACCGCTGAAACATCTAACTGCACCCAACAGTAAATCTCTTCTAGGTATAGTTTAGCATCAAAGCCCGCTGTTGGAAAAAACGTATCATATTTTCTCTTCAGGATTTCCAGTTCTTAGTAACATGAAACAGAAGTTGGGGTGGAGCACTGCTAATCAAATTGTTTTCTTTTTTTTCCCCTACAGTTTTATCTACACAACCACTTGTCCTTCATCCTGTACTTTCACAAGGAGAAAGTAGAAGAGGGACAGACTCACAACTACAGAGTGGTGCGTTTTGAGGTTGTACCCCAGAGTGTCAAAGTGGAAGGTTGGTATCAACACCAGTTTACACAAAGCTTTGGCCTTGGTGACGTGTCAAGCTTGAGGTTAATGCTAACAATTGCTGTGAAAAGGAAAGTCACCTGTTGCTTTGAATTTGTTTTTCATTTTTAGATCTGAAGGCTGTTGAAACAGATAAAACCTGCACTTTGCCTGAAGCTAGTGGTTCCGCCCCACAAGAGATTGACCCGGCAAAAGATAACGAGATTCTTTTCACCTATTCTGTCACCTGGAAGGTGGGCAAAATTAAACACTTTCTAACAAAAGTCAGACCTGTTTGTAAACCATTTACCCATATCTGATGAAGTAATGCAAAGTAAAAACCAAACCCGTAAAAGTAGTTCTAAAACTTTTCAATTTAATTTATATTGTGGCAATTCACGACACGTCAACTTAAGGCACTTTACAAAGTCAATTCAACCAATCATACAGACGGATGAAAAAGGTTTCTGTCTAAGGGAATCCAGCAGATTGCATCGAGTCATTGACTTGAAGGAGGCAATCAAATAATTGACCGACAATTAATTGTTGATTAATGGTTAATTAAAGTTTGTTCCATCCCATTAAATGATAACGTCCACTTAGAACATCTTTCGGTGTTGTAGTATGGCCTCCATCCAGCAGAGGGCGCTGCCGGTCTTTCTAAAGTGGAGACAGACCTAGTAAGAGAACAAAGTAATGGCTGAGCAACATGAAGCGGTCCAAACGGAGTCTGATGTGGGATTATTTTTGCACTGTTTGAGGATGCAAAATGATGTTTATGCAGTTCTGTTTTTAAATATAATCACTCATCAAGCTCCCTAAGTTGTCAGCTAAATAACTCTTACCATTCAGCCAGCCTGCATTACGGAGCAGCGTCAGTTTCTCAACCAAAACTCACTGATGTGCTCAGGAGGCCAGGATGTGATGACAGAAAAGCGGAGGGCATTATGCAAAAAAATTGTACCATGATAGAAAAAGATATGATGCTGAAAGAGGATTGTTAGTGTTTCATCTGTTTTTATTCTATTCAACTTATTTGTTTCTATTCTATTAATAGGTTCCTGTTTTGTTATATTTTACGAATATGTCAAAGTTTAATAGTACGTGAGATAACTACAATTTTTGTTTATTCAGTCAGTATTTAATACAGGTGGTACAATAATCTGTTAAAATCTAATGACGTGCTTCTTTTAAAATTCTGCATATTGTAAAACAAAATTAGCTCTCCATGTTATGGCAAGAGAAAACTAAGGTTTTACACAAAATGGCCACTTATCAATCAATCGTTAGTCGATTGATAAGATCAAACAACTTTAGATTAACCCATTAATCAATAACTTCCCTCATGAAAGAGCGTAGAGCCACAGTGGACAGTCGTCTTCATAGTTGATGGCTTTGCAGCAATCCTTCATACTGTGCATGCATGAAGCGACGGTGGAGAGGAAAACTCCCCTTTAACGGGAAGGGGGAAAAAAACAGCAGAACCAAAACCAGGCTCTGTGTGAATGATCATCTGCCTCGACTGACTGGGGGTTAGAGAAGACAGAGCAGAGTCACAACGAACACTGAAGCACTGATCCAGGAGTCCTTTATATGTTGGAAAAGGGTAGTGGCAGACTACCTCTATATGTGGCTATGACTAGGAAAGAAACACAGCTAAGCAGATAAGCTCTGAGCCAGTTTAACGGTCAAGAGGATAAAAGAGAGCACATCCAGTTAGTTGCAGTAAAAGTTCAGGTAATAGCTATGTTTAGGAGAGAAACAGAGTTAGACTGAGAGACTGGGCAAGCTATATTATCTATAAGATGAAGTTGTTGACAGCAGTAGCTCAACCAATCTACCCCCCAAGATGCTGTCACAACTAAACAGAATGCCAGGTCAGATGTAGCTTCTACAGTGCTGCTCACCATTATTGGCACCTGTGAAGTTTAAGTAGATATTACTGAATATCTACTGAAGGAATTTCCTCAAGTGAAACAACATTTTACTACAGATAGATTGTGTTTGATTCAGAACAGCAAATGATAAAGAACATTTAAAAAGATAAACATCATGAGGAAAATATAGAAAAACATAATGTTTAACGTGTCAATGCTATTGGCACCCTTTGCTGCATATCAGTATGGAAACACAATTTGGCTCACCTGTTGCAAATCACAAATAAGGATCACCTGTGATGAATTGCCTCCTACCATGTGACATGAATTATCCAACAAATGATAATTTTGGTGTTTTAAAAAGCCACCTGTTATTGCCCCTTCATGTGTGACCATGGTAAAGACAAAGGAGCTGTCTGAGGACACCAGATACGCTATTATTTGCAAGCACAAGACCTGCAAGGGGTATAAGGCCATCTCCAAAGACCTTGGCAGCCCTATTTTAATGGTGCGTAATGTTAAGAAGTTTTCCTGGCATGGACCTGTAAAGAACCTCCCTGGACATAGGGGGAAGAGAAACATTGATGACAGAAACCTTCAAAGGTTGGTGCGAATGGTGGAAAAAACACCATGTCAAACATCTAAAGACCTGAAGACCAACCTGGATCAGTCTCGTGTAATTGTTTCAACAAGTACCATACCCCACACACTAAACCAAGCAGGGCTTCGTAGGTGGAGGCCAAGGAAGACTCTATTACTGACAATGCATAAGAAGGAACGACAGATTCGCAAAACACAACCTGGACAAAGCTCAAGCCAATGTTTTATGGACAGATGAAACAAAACTGGAGCTTTTTGGTAATGCACACAAACAGTATGTTTACAGACGGTGCAATGAAGACTTTAAGGATAAGGACACCATGCTAACAATCAAGCACTGTGGAGGATTCGTAATGCTGTAGGTCTGCTTTGCTGCATCTGGTACTGGAGGCATTGACCGTATCACAGGCAAGAATGGTTGAAAGGGGAAAATTTGACTTTTAAAATGACCAGCAATGAGTCCTGATCTCAATCAATTGAAAATCTTAGGGGGTGCATAAAATCTGCAATTGGAGAAAGGAACCCTGCAAATGTTCCAGAGCTTGAGCACATTGCAAAGAAAGAGAAGTGCAAAAATCTTATAGATGGATGTAAGAAACGTTTGGAGGCTTTCATTGCTGCCAAAGGGTGTGCAACCAAATATTAAGGAGGGGTGTCAATATTAGTGCACATGCTGGTTTTATGGCTTTCCTTTGGAATTACAATATCTATGTTGACATAAAAATTGTCTTTGTTAAATTACTTTGGACCTCCAATTGAAGGTTCCTGCTGATATACACTTGGTACAATTCCATTTATTTCTAAAGGTATTCACTGAATTATGCAAAACGTGAACGGGTGCCAATAATGGTGAGCAGGACTGTATGAAGAGAAAAAAAAAACAGAGAAAAAATTAAGTTAAAAGTTGAAATGACGACAAATAATGCAAAATTGGAGAACAGTAGGAGAACTCAACAGAGTGTGAGAACTAGATTTTATAACTACAGAGATGGCTCAGGGTAACATAAGCCACTCTACCTATAAACTTTGTCAAAAAGGAAAGTTTTAGGCCTAGTCTTAAAAGTAGACAGGGTGTCTGCCTCACAGACCAAAACTGGGAGTTGGTTCCACAGGAGAGGAGCCTGATAGCTAAAGCATCTGCAGGCTTTTCTCCAGAAAATGGGGTAATCCTGCCGGTTATGGTTGGTTGCGGGAGCTGCGCGCATAACCTTGTCTTCAGGCCGGGGCTGACCGTTTTACATTGCTCTCAAACATTGAGGCATTTAAAATAGAAAAACGACGCTTAGCCTGGCGGGGGGTGAGTTGTAATACAGTAGGAGAAACCCTGATCTGCCTCCCATTCCAGACCTGCAGTCTGAGAGCGAAGTGCTTACTTTCTGTTTTTAAATCTTCTCTTAAAACAATTATATTTTCTGGCTTTTAGTCCGGTTTGAGATGTTGACCTGTGACGTAGGGCTGGACGATATAGAAAAAAAGCATATCGATAAAATAAGTCATATTGATCGATATAGATAATTATCAACAAATTCAAAACATATAATTTGAATAGGTGCAGCCCTGGCAATTTTATTCTGTTGTATAGTGACTTATTTTTAGATACTGAACTCACAAACACTGAATTCAAACTGTTTACCCTTTATTCAACCAACTTTTTAACAAAAGTTTTTAAAAAAGAAAAAAAGAACGTGTGGTCTCTGAACTGTTTAAAAAAGGCGGAGCTTGGTGATGGAGCGTTCCTGGATCTGTGTTTGTGATTGGTTGGGCGGATGTAATGACTGTAGTATTAACCTACATGGCAAGAATGCAAGAGGAAGTTATTCTATTGAACTTTTTATTCACCCTTTTTTTTTTCTATCATCAATATACGTCTATTGATCCATATATATTGTTATTGAATTATCGCCCAACCCTATTATGACGTTGTTTTCGTGTCTCTACTTTTTTACAGTTAATTTTATTTGCTGTTTTTAACTTTATACTCTGTTTTTAATTAGTAGTTTTGGCCACCTGAGTTGTATTTTAATGTTCTATATAAATAAATTAGACCTGATTTGAGAATAGTTTTTAAAAGGGGGGGGGGGGGGGGGGGATATGGTCTTCAATGAAATTTCTTATATAGGAAAATTTTTGACCAATCTGTATAATCTGACCCAATCTGTATAATATGATTGAACTTGACTTTGTAAAGTGCCTCGAGATGACATGTTTCATGAATTGGCGCTATATAAATAAAATTGAATTGAATTGAAAAGAGCCCTGATGATCATTAATCTACGGGTTCGTTTAACAGCTTAGGGCTGTATAACGAGCTGTATTGTTTTGCGTGACGGTGTTGATTACCTTTTTAATAGCAGACAAGGTTGGCAGCTAAACTTTCTATTCTTCAAGTTTACATTTGTTTTTGTCAATTGTAGTCACTGACCAGTTTTTCTTTTTTTACACAGGAGAGCGAGGTGAAATGGGCGTCTCGCTGGGATACGTACCTGACCATGAGCGACGTCCAAATTCACTGGTTCTCCATCGTCAACTCTGTGGTGGTTGTCTTCTTCCTGTCCGGTACGTCTGTAATACCTTTAAATAAGCAGAAACTGACTGTCCCTCTGCAGGATGTCTTCAATAAACTGAACCACATCTGGTTATTCTTTCATGTACTCATTTAATTGAAACCTTATTCAAAAGTATGTTTTCTGCAGTGCCTGGTAGAAGTTTTCTCTGATCAGGTCACCAGTCCATCACAGAGAAACACAGGAAGATCAACCATACACACTCACTGTTAATGGCTACCGCCCCCTGTGGGCGGTTAGACGCCTCTGCGCCCTGCCTGGTCCTATTACCTTGTTTCATTGTATTGAAGAGATGACCTGTCAAGATGCATCCTAAAAAAACTTGGAAAAACATCTGTCTCATACCTTTCCAAAATAACCTATAAAATTCTGTTTCCCAGAGGACATCTTCAAAATAGCCTCGTCTAACTCATCAATTTTAGTTTTTTTCCATAAATTGTTTAAAGTCTACGTCAATAACTTTTTTTACAGTTCGTTGTACCATGTGGAATAATTATGTTGCATTAAAAGTGATGTATTTCTCTATCAATTTAACTTTCATCTTTAGAAACAGATCAGTTTGTGTTCACTGTAGTCATTTTCTTTTTTAACTGTACATTTGTTTTAAAAGTTAAAAAAACAAGTAGTATTCCTCTCTCCCTTCTCAATCCAGGGAGCTCGGGACCAACGGCGGCTCCTTTAGCTTTTCCTAAGAATAAGCTGGCTGGTTCATTCAGTAATTTCTTTAGTTTAACAAGTTCCCTTAGGTGACAAATCAGTTATTCTAAAAAGGTTATTAATATAGGTGACACGATAAATTTGTCTCTGAATTTTTTAGTTAGCCAGTTTTTATTTATATAAATTGCCACATCTCTTATCTTAAAACCTCTTAACTTTCAGCCCCAAAATGCCAAAAAAAAGATGCCTGTGCAAATTCTCTGTTATTCGGGTCATCGCAACAGCAAACAGGCTAAACTCAGAGGCATTCCCAAAGTTAATTAAATGCTGGTCTTTGTAGAGGTAACACTTTAAATGTTTTAACTGAGCTATCCTGGTAACCAGTTTTTAGTTATTTAAGTTGGATCACAGACATTATGCTTTTTTTGTTCATCATGCAGCTGCTGCATGATGTAAGAAGGTCTTGGCTGAAAAAATAAAAGATCCAAAAGAGAAAAGTCTTTTCTGTGAGAGGGTTAAATTTGAAGTCTTCTGGACCAGTGTTCTGTGGTTATGTCTAGGCATTTTCCAAGAGTTGTCCAAATTTGTCCAGACTGTGCCGAAATGGAGAAGGCCTGGACACACGTGCATGCTCCTTTTCTCTAGCACACTGTGATTTGATTTGGGATAAAAATAAATCGCATAGAAATGACGTTTAGCTGCATACAAGAGTATTAACTTACCCATCTAGGATGACATCTGCTCCACAAGAACACATGCCGAGTGCAGCGAACTGTGGGGATTTAAAGTTCTGATTTCTGAGCTGTCTGACTGTGCTGTGTCTTTGAGCCTCAGTGCTGTCCGTCCTGCTTCTCTCCCCTCCTTGCGGAGCCCTGGTCGATCCTTTGATTATTGATCAGAGCATATCCACCCTTCAGGAAGGTTCTCTGTCTGGCGTCCCGTACCAGCGGCCACAACGTCTTTCGAGCTTCTCTGTCTTCTGGGGAGAAATCTTTAAATCAGATATGCAGCTCCTGACAAACCCTGGCATCTCTGGATTGCTTCCAAACATCGTCTCGAACCGTCCTCTCCACGAACTGTATTATTACTGACCGTGGAGCGCCGCTCGAAGTAGCAGGATCGCTCTTTCCTAAGTGATGCACAGTGTCCATCAACCCACAAAGCTGCTCTACAAAAACAGGCACTACTCTTGTCAAAATGACTACGACGACCTCTCTTGTATCCGCTCCATCTTTTTCAGGCAGTTTATCCTCAGAGTCCATCTTTTTTGTGTTGAGCTTGCTCTGTCACAGATTTCTTAAGCCATTTGTTTCCTCTTGAAATGGCATTATGTTGTTTTCCTCCGCAATGCTTTAGTCATACAAAAATCAACAAAAAAAATTTTTTCTTTCAATCAGTGAAGTTACTCGCAGTGGATATTTGCCATAGATATTGCTCAAGTAAGAGTAGCGACATTTCTTAGTATTATTTGAGTAAAAGGGAAGTACATTGCAGTAAAACTACTGCTCCTAAAAGTACCAAAATGACTTATTTACAAACATCATATTTATAATTCTAAATTGCCGCGCAGAAAGTGTCTTTCTAACCGCATGTAAACCTTTCTCCTTCTCTGCGTTTTGTCTTTCAGGGATTCTGAGTATGATCATCATTAGAACCTTGCGGAAGGACATTGCTAACTACAACAGGGAGGACGACATTGTAAGAAATTACAAAACTGATCAAAGAGTGTTTGTATTCAAGGAAAAGTTTTTGCCTTTGAGGTTAATTTGACTCAGAATTAAGTTGTTGTTCCTAAGGCCTGCTGAAGTCGGCCTCTTGTTCATGGCGTTCGCATAATCAGAACCCTTAAGCAGCCCTTTCTCCTTGCTAACCAGGAGGACACCATGGAGGAGTCGGGATGGAAGAATGTCCATGGCGATGTCTTCAGACCGCCTCAGTACCCCATGATCCTCAGCTCTCTGCTGGGCTCAGGGATCCAGCTTTTCTGCATGATCCTCATCGTCATCTGTGAGTTTGGCTCTTTTCTTTCTCTCGACAAGTCCTTTCAATTTACATAAATTCTTATTCCTCGTGATTTTAAAATGAGCTTAAACAGATGTTTTATGTGGTCAGTGTGCTTATTTATGATGTTTAATATCTAAGAAACAACACAACAGACCTGGAAGCTGGCCTTGTAGTAGAAAGACAGCAAAGACACGCATCCAGAAACAGACTGAGATTCCCCAAGAAGGCTGAAGTGCAGAGAACTGGGCTCAAGTTGTTTTCTCTAAGGAAGTGGGCTCATTCACAGTGTTGTCTAAAACACTGCGGTGAATTAAGAATGCAATCCACACATCTTCCATCAGCTTTTCCCAACAATCTGGGAGCAAACTGTTGATGAACAATTTTAGTTTTTTTTATGACACAATGCAGCATTGTGTCATAAAGCAGCAATATGAAAGCTTCACAGAACAAAACATGTAGATTTTTTGTCCATAACGAAGAGACTCCAGATCTTAATCCCATCGTGGTGATCAGTCGTCACAAAGCAGGTGGGAATCAGCCAGGATTTGACCCAGAAGCTGGGATCCTGTGAGTCATGCCAAACAGCAGAAGTCTTGAAAATAAAGCTCAACTTTATAAATATTGATGGTTGGACAAACTGGATTTGGCCTTTAGGGTTTATGAAGTGTTTATTATTGAATCGAAGTATATCGTAGAAACCTTTGAGAAAAAGGCAACAAACTTTGTGGGGAAAAACCATATTTCTGTTTGTCTCTGGGCTTTTGGCCGTGATCTGCTGCATGGAATTAATTAGCCGCTGGATATTGATTATTTCAAGTCTGCTTGCTATGAACCCTACTAAGAAAGACCAAGACCTTTTTATTATTTGTTTATCCCAAGTCATGTAGTTATGGCAACGTTCACCAATATTCTGACATGTTCCTGCACTAGAGGGTAACCAACACATTGCCTGTTGGAAATGAACATCAATGTTTTAGTCAATGGAAGTTGTCCCAATAACTGCGCTGCACCCTGTCAATAGTTGAGCTAACTGATCATTTGGTACCAATGTTCTTCCTTCCCTGTAGCCTTTGACTTCCTCTGTTTTTGATCATCTTGTTGTATAAATAAACACAGTTTACTGCATCTATGTAGGGCATGCTGGTACTAATTTAACTAATTTCTTTTATCTAACATGCTTTGCCATTTTACCCTGTTCCCATTATGCTCATTAGTTTTAGTTTTTTTATCCCGTTTTGCCTCAGATCCTCACCATAAAAGACGCAGGTGGACCTTTCCTCAGCTAACTCTTGTTTATATGTTGCAGTTGTTGCCATGTTGGGCATGTTGTCCCCATCTAGCAGGGGAGCCTTGATGACTACTTCCTGTTTCCTCTTCATGTTTATGGGGTAAGGGCCACAATAGTTGCTTTAAATCCTCACAGAAATGGAAACAGGGACATTTTAACAGCAGACATGTTTTTCCTTTAGTGTATTTGGAGGTTTTTTTGCTGGCAGACTGTACCGCACGCTAAAGGGCCATCGGTGGAGGAAAGGAGCATTTTGTGTGAGTCAGTCCTTGGTGTTTTAAAACAAATTGTTTGCGCACTACAAACTGATCACATGGTGCAATAAAACCGCACAAGGAGTTCACTACTCTGCTTAACGTAGACCACAGCGCGTTGCAGTCTGAGTCCAGCTGCTGCAGAGCAAAACACGCAGAACACTAACATGGACAGCTCAGCAGGCGTTTCACAGCCATTCTCTCATTTTCAACTGTAAATCGCTTGATTAGAACTAAACATGCTACAATCTTACAGCTCTGGCCTGCAGCCATGTTTGACAGTCAAATCTAACATCCATGCATGTTGAAGCGGTGTTAAGGTTTGAAACGGGTGTAATGCAGGTTTTTATTTGTATTTACATACACCTGTGATATTAAAATAGGTTTGTCCTGACATATTTAACATGTTCTGAATCGTAACATAATTAGTGGAAGATTAGATCATAGTAAAAGCTATTCACCACCTTATGATGAAGCCCTTCTTCACTCGCAGCTAACAAAGTGCACCAGCATCTAGTCGTATTCGATTTTGATTAGGACATTTAAAATTAGAACATTGCATCAGACCAGTTAAAACATTTTTAATACTGAAATGGAGGCCTGATAATGTATGTTAATAGCTGATTAAACGTTTTTTCAAACAGTGATTTTAATCAGAAAGATGAGCTGTTCTGATTTGTTGATTATGACTCTATCCAGCTACTGCAGATTCCTCTGTCTGAAGCGTAGTGACTAGTGAATGAGCGTGCAGTGGAAACACAGCTTAGTTTAGTGATCTGCAAGCATGAAACCTACTGGGAGGAACTGAGAATCAAGTCTGTACTGACTGTGCTTCTCTTCTAGACGGCCACTTTGTATCCTGCCGTGGTGTTTGGAATCTGCTTCGTTCTGAACTGTTTCATTTGGGGCGAACATTCGTCAGGAGCGGTGAGTTCAGTCGTCTAAATACAACCAGAAATGGGTCACGTCAGAAGTTATCACTGATAAACCTCCATGTTTCCTGTATCAAATATTGTGATCAGCGTAGAATATTTCAGTCCAGGTCTGACTAGATCGCATGTTGCAGTTTTCATGCTCGTCTGATTTAAGGTGGTCATAATGCCAGCAATGACTTTTAGTGATCTCACAATGGGAATCATTTTAATTACATACTGGAGACAAATATTCAACACTCTTGCAACTTTGTGAATGTGGGACTGAACCCCTGCTTGGTACTATTCGCTGTCCCTCCACTTACATGATCTAACCTCCCATGGTTAAAGTTCCACGCTTGCCTTCATGACCCTTTCAGCCAGGCGTCTGGTTCTGTTCACATGGAAACGTACTCGACCTGCTTCTCACCACAGCTGACTTCGGGGAAACTTGAAAACATTAGACACATAGAAGGGTTGCCAGATCTTGCAAGAACCCGCAATGAATCTGAGAATAGCTGGATGATCCACCAATCCATTGAAAATGTAAATTGAAGCCCTTTTTGTTCAGTTCTGTTAGGAGGGGAAGGGGCTCAGCACAGCTGTTCAGGCTGTTACTATGGATGTCAGCAGACTTTTATCCCTGCAAATATGCCAATATGGGCTAATCCTTATTTACTCCACTTGTCATATGCAGTCTGTTTCTCTCTCTTCTGTATGTCAACAAAATGCTAATAAGAAATGCTGCCAGACAAACAATGTGGAGTTGGAGGCTTCATCAGTTTCAGGCTGGATGATGACGGCACGTGGTTACATACACACCATTCTCTTGGCCAAAAGTGAAGAGAACATGGCAACCAAAGACCACTTCCTTTGTTGCCTCCAAACAAGAACCTTAAACACAGGTCACAGGTTTAAAGGACCTTCATATCAGGGGTCCATGCAACCAGGTAACACTTCACCAGATGAAAATCAAAACTTCCCTTTAATGTGATCGTTAAATTAAAACTTATCAGAAGAGTTGTGGAATTGAGAAAGATGGCATTCTTTGGTTCTATAAGCAAAGAAACCTTTACTTTTTACCTTCTCAAGGCTACGTGCGCTTACTAAATATAGTTTAGTAATAGAATAGTTCTGAGATATGTAGTTGTGGGAGAGCGATTATTGAGGTTCGGTCCAAAAGAACCACAGTCCTTGGCTATAGGGCAGGGTTTCACTCATCTGATGTTCTTAATGATGCTTCTTGACATTTCTCTTTGTCTCCTACTGTGGTGTGTGTTGCAGGTTCCCTTCACCACCATGCTGGCCCTGCTGTGCATGTGGTTCGGCATCTCCATGCCTTTGGTCTACCTGGGTTATTACTTTGGCTTCCGCAAACAGCCTTATGATAACCCGGTGCGCACCAACCAGATTCCCCGACAGGTCCCAGAGCAGCGCTGGTACATGAACAAGTTCGTAGGGTAAGTTTGGTCCAAATTCACGTCCTTTGCTCATATTTAAAGATTTCCAGTGTGTTTGCACTTGTGAACTGAAGGTATGCTTTTCCTCCTCCACCTCCCAGAATCCTCATGGCTGGGATCTTACCATTTGGTGCCATGTTCATTGAACTCTTCTTTATTTTCAGTGTAAGTCACAGTGGGGTCTCAGACAGATCATTTCATCAGTTGTAAGGAAGTTCTTCCTACATTAAGATAGGAAGGCGATGGTTGGAGCTCCACACTATAACATCCTCTTCATTGTGTGTGTGTCGCCACCTACAGGCCATCTGGGAGAATCAGTTTTATTACCTCTTTGGCTTTCTGTTCCTGGTTTTCATCATCCTGGTGGTGTCCTGCTCCCAGATCAGCATCGTGATGGTTTATTTCCAGCTGTGTGCAGAGGTAAGGCCTTCAAGACTGGATGGAAGCACACAGGAGCGCTCATCATAGACCAGGGATCTAGTCATCATGCTTTACATACATGTTGGTGAATAGCATCAGGGGGCAACCTCCTGTTACGTCTGACTTAAAGCAGTTCAGAACTCCCAGAATAAACGTCATCATTTGGTCCATCACCACCTACCCAGGCAGCTAAAACACCTGCCAACACCTACACCATGTTCAGTCTCCTAAATCCCTGTTCTTCCTCGCTCTGATGTTGAGCTCGAGCTTCAGCAAGACGTCTTTTCTACTTCTAGATGTCTAAAGGCTTCGAGTTGCTGCCGTGTCATTGGCTCTTTTGCCCTTTAATGTGACAATCGATTGAACAGTTCCCTCTAATAAAGTGACTGTTGTATGTATATATATGTATAAATAAATAAAGGAGACGTGCAAAATCCACTTTTTTAGCCCTTAAAATGTTTCTGCATTCCTAGAGACTCCAAGTAACAGGAAAATGTATTTAAAGGTTTTCTGTCCAGAAATCTTTGTGATCTGTTTGGGTCATAGTTTTCAAGTTGTTCAGTTTTCTATATTATGTTTTTCGAACAATTACATCACAGTATTTGCTGCAGAGCTGCTAAACAAGGCCATGGCCTTCCAGCTTACCAATTTCTCAAATCCGCCATTTTTATTTTTAGAAATTTTGTTGTCCAAGCTGAAGGATGCCGAAGCTACAAGTGGAGAAGTAAAAAAATGTCAGTTTTCTTTACACTGTCCCCCAGCATACTAGAAAAATGGCTGGCTGGTGGAATTAGAACGCTCTGGGTCTGTTCCAATTCAGGGGCTGCATCCTTTGAAGGAGTTTATTTGTAGGCCGATTATGTCACAGCACTGCAACAAAGGCTGTCCCAATTCACGAATCCTTCGAAGACTTCTTCAAGTGCGGCCGACGAATGTGTCCTTTTCCCCGATTTGAATGTTCAGTCTGATGTATCCTTCATTGCTAATCCTATCCCATGATTCATTGCGAGTTGAACAGAACCTTTTAATCGGAAACCGCAATGGTGGAGGAGAAAGAAAAGATGTGAATAAAGTTTTATTACGCTTTCTGTGACATAAAAGTAACTTTTAAAAAGTTTTTAGGCGAAAAGTTAGCTATGGTAAACCAAAATATCTGATTGGTTTGTTGACATATCGCTTACTTGTAAAAAACATTCGGATGTGATCGGACCGCAGCGGCTCGCAGTGTCAGCTTCCAGCTCACCGGGCGGCCGAGGCTCACCACGCCGAGAGAGAGTGCCTTTCTGAATTGGGACAGACCCTCTGTGACCTGGAGGGGGCGGTGTGAAGTACCTCTTTAAGATTTAAAGAGACGGCACCAAAACGAGTTGCTCTCAGATGCACCTCAGAACGGGGGGAAAAAGGGGGAAATTAAACGAGGAACTCGGGCCAAAGGAAAAGGAAGAACTGAGAAGCATATGTCCCCTTTTTAATAGTTTTATTGAAGAGGGTTATAGTAACACTGCAGTTTTAAAAAGTGAATTATAGACACTAAATGGGTTAGTCTCCTTTGGGGCTTTCTTTGCTGAATATTCTTCATCATATCAGAACATCTGTTTCATGCAGTAAAGGACCAACTTGTCTTGGGTCCCATGAACAAACATGATGTGCCATCTCTGTCTTCCTCAGGACTATCGATGGTGGTGGAGAACCTTCCTGGTGTCTGGAGGCTCTGCTTTCTATGTCCTTATTTACGCCATCTTCTACTTTGTCAACAAGGTAACAACCAGAAGAAACTCGACTTAGTCTCTGCTGTAGATGAGAGCTGTCTTTAAATTAGACTGTAGTCTCTAGTTCACTGTGATGAAGAATGATGAGAGTAGTTTTAGCAAGTAAACCCTGGTGGCCCACCAAGCCTATAATGTAGAGGAGGACACCCTGTCTACTGTCCAGCTCTTACTAGAAGTAAGGTAAATGTCGTGTAGAGGTCCAGCCAGAGTCCTGACTGGAGACATTGTGGAAGCAGCTAAAGATTAGGGTGATGGCATGGAGGCCTTCCAGCCTCAAAGCTCATCCACAAAGATAAATCATCAAAATATAACTGGAAACATGCAGAAAGCTGCTTGGCAATTATACCAAGGGTTTGATTGCTTTAATGCCAATAAAGATTTGTTCATAGATTATTGAGAAAGGTATCTTAATTTATTTGTGAGTCTGTTTTTCTTTTCAAACGCTAATTTCTTGGTTTAACGGAAATGATTTTAAACCTAAATCTACCAGGGCTACGAATAATTTTTTACTTTACTGTATTTTATTCACGTTTCCATCTTCAAAACAGCAGAGCTGTGTGCAGCTTTTCATATAATAGGGCTCAAACTACTTTAAACTTAAATGTCATCTGACATTAAAGGGACGTTTGAAGTTTTGTAAAGTTATCAGTAAACGCTCCCTTCCCGAGTCCAGAAAGATGTCAGTGAGTTTGTAGAAGAGGGAAGACATCCTCAGAGGTGGAAGGCTAACAGCTAGTCAGACTCATTTCAGGAATTTAAAACGACTGAAAACATTCGTGGTCCAAATAGTGACCATTAAACGTCTAGAAGTTTGTTGCTGTTTTCTGAACCAAACGGCTCGATCAGCGGGGACTCGTCTGCTTTTAGTCCACCAGGAGTGGAGTACATGTTTGGATTTGAGAAGCTGTCATTTGAGTAACAGCATCAAAAACAGTTTATTCCTTGATTATTAGAGCCGCCTCTGCCAGCTTAACGTTAGCAGAGGAAAAGAAGCTGTTTGATGGAGACAACAGCAACAGACCGGTTGCTAAGAACAGCTAAAGTGGTGGCTGTGTCTGACTGGCTGCTGGCCTTCCACCTCTCTACAGATTCCCTGTAACCTGACATCCGTCTGCTACGCATGTTGCTCTTCCAGCTTTACAGGGACTCACTTCCAGCAGCGCCATTGAACCATTGTGCCATTCATGAGCTAACAGAGGGCATTGGGTGTTCTGTAAATCTGTTTCTAGGTGAAGAGCTGTGATGATGGTGGAAATGAAGCAGGTTTACTGTGAATGAATCCTTTCTGACTTCCTCTCTGTCTGATTTCTCCCCAGTTGGACATTGTGGAGTTCATCCCCTCCCTGTTGTACTTTGGTTACACCACCCTGATGGTGTTGTCCTTCTGGCTGCTAACAGGCACGATCGGTTTTTACGCCGCCTACATGTTCATCAGGAAAATCTACGCTGCTGTCAAGATCGACTGATTTCTCAGCGCCGCTGCTATTCTTGTAGTTTTTGCTTTATTTTTCTCACATTCGAATTTTTTTTTTTTTATTTTTTTTTTTATCTTTTTGTCCAACAAGCACTGACTTGTGTACAGGACCAGTGGTTTATTGTGATGCACAGCCCCATCTGCTGGCCACATGGTGGCATAACAGCAAAACAGCAGCTCCATTTCCTTCCTTCCTCCGTGTCAGGACAGACCGAGAGGAAGTCCTCCTCTGCTGGGACAATTTGTCTCCCGTCGCCTCTCCCTGCACACAAACACCGCGGGCCAAAGCTTGTCAGACAATTGTTTTGTCCCTTTTTTTCCTTTTTCAATTTATTTCTAACTTAAAGTTTTCGTTTAGGCCATCATAAGATTGATATGGGACTTTGTTTTTCTTTTAATTGTCTCCTGAGATGCTATTTTCCTGTGATTTCCTCACAGTAACGGCATCTCACTATTGTCACTGATTCTGCTGTCAGAGGGCACTTTGGTTTCAGTTCAGAGACTTTATGGATCTGGGTTGTGGTGTTTGTTTAACTGATGGGAATTATGCTGGGCTCTTTTACATTGTAATACAAGAAGAGGATCAATTAAATATTCTATTACTTTTTTACTTCAGTTTCTGTGGTCAGTTGGAACCAAGTTACAACAATAATGTTCTGCCAAAAACAATGGATGTCGTATTCATCTCAGCATACTGGCCCGTTTAGTTTAAATATTGCGGATCATCTCCTGATCTGACTGAAATGAAACATTGGGACTGAACAGCATCATCGCCGGCATGGACCCAGTTGGAGCAGCCACGGGACAGACGGCGTGGGGGAGAAACTGTTTGCAGAACTTACACATGTATCTTTTACAGCGGCATCAGTGTAGCCTTAGCAGAGCCCACAGAACTATGCAGTAATGGAAAGAGTGTAACATTTGAAGCTAATATCAAAGGACCGTGTTTGTTTGAAAGAAATCACAGTAAACCATAAAGTTGAAATCTAGACTTTGTGTACTTTTTGCCTAAGAACCAGTGCTGTATTAGTGGCCATGCCTGGAAAAGTTCTCGGGCCGTTTTCACACATTTATGCTGAACATTCTCTGACTTAAAGCTCATCAGGTGATGCAAACCGAGCTTCTGTTGACACGTTATGTCAGATAAATTCTTCTGAAACGTAACTTCTGTCATCCAGATCTTGTTCCACAATCTTCCAGAGGGCTTGGTTGGAATGTGGCTGGAAAACCTTGAGCTTTGGAGCAGTTTAACATGTTCTGTGCCTGCATGACGTTTCTAGAGTTCAGGATGGTGGTATATGTGTGAATTGGCTGTAACCCAATGCTCTTAAACCTGTACAGTCACAGTTGCTCTATCAGCTCATGTTACAGATCGAACATCTCACGTCAAGTTACTTTTTCCTCTGTGATATATTAAATAATATTATTTTAGGATATCAGAAAATTGGTTAAGTAAAGGGCTCCCCAAAGATGATCCGTAGTGTTTTATAGTAGCAAAAGCATGGAGATGTGTACATCTTTGCTCAATGGGCATAAACTAGAGGAGGAAGTTGACTGATGGCAAGGTTCTGTCCAGAAGTAACAACCTTTTAATTTTCAGCACGTTGTTACAGGAAATATAACTCATTAGAATAATTTAGTGTTTCAAATCTGCTCTAATCCTATAAATCTAAGACGAGGCTTTGGAGTTGAAGAAGACTGAATCATCTGTCATTAGAAACGCACTGAAGCGCCGACGTTCTGTACCCCTGAGGCAAATCCCCTCTCTTAACGGCAGCTTCCTCTTTGAAAAACTTTTAGCCATTTTGTTTTCTAACTTCCTGAAATCTGAGTCGGGCTTCTCAGCAGAGCCGAGCTGACGGACTGAATGTCGCAGAGCGGGAAAACTTGTCCGAGCCCCTAAACAAATAAAAAGGCAGTAACATTTGCCGCATACATTTTGAGATTCAAATCAAATGCTGTACTTATTTTGTTTTTGGGTTGGATTGGGGGGGGGGGACTTGCATAAAGTACAGATCTTTGGAAAACTAGTTTGTTGGTCCTTATTAATATCACACCACCCAAACGTATGTTTGAGTGCAAACAAGTTCCTAGAAGGGAGCAAGGGGAGCCTGAATCAGTTTTCTGGAGCTTGGTGAACTCTTATTGATTTCATTTCCTTCTTCTGGCTATGGAACCTTCTCAAACTTTCGGAGTCCTCTTTGCTTCTGCCTGAAGGCAGAGAGCTGCCTCTCCTGCTGCTGCGGCGCACACGCCAGGAGAGATTTTTTTTTTAAACAGACTCAGGAGGCCTGAGTCTTGTATGTGAACATACGCATGGACCAGGGTTTCCAGTGTAAATAAGAGCTTTGTATTTGTTACATTTGGC
This sequence comes from Fundulus diaphanus, assembly GCA_037039145.1. Taxonomy (NCBI): domain Eukaryota; kingdom Metazoa; phylum Chordata; class Actinopteri; order Cyprinodontiformes; family Fundulidae; genus Fundulus; species Fundulus diaphanus. The sequence goes on along the minus strand of CM073129.1, from coordinate 7,054,096 downwards.
TGTTTGTGGCGCTCTGTAATGATTGCTGTCATTGTTTTAGCCAAAAGCATGACGCTCTTGATGACTTAGAGCAGTGGTCCTCAAGTCCGGTCCTCGAGGGTCAGCGTCCTGCAACTTTTATTACTCTGCTTCAACTCGCCTGAGTCAAATAATGAGGTCATCAGCAGGACTTGACTGCTTACTGAGCCATTTGACTCGGGTGTGTTGGACCTGAGACGCATCTAAAAGCTGCAGGACACCTGCCCTCCAGGACCCCAATTAAGGAACACTGAGTTAGAGCAATGTTTGTTTTTGTTTTTTTTAAACTTTTTTTTTTGTTTCTTTTACAAATTGTCTAAATGTACAATGACAAAACAATAAAGTGATGACAAGTTGAATATGAAAACTGCCTGTTTACATCATTGACCTTGCGTGCCTGATTGCAATAAAATGTTTCCACCTCTGCCTTCGACAGAAGACCCGATCTTTATATAAATCAATTAGTCTGAAGCAGCTTGTCGTGTTTTTCTAAAGTATATAATGAAATTTAATAAAGTAATCGATGCTGAATTAAAAAAAAAAATTCATAGAGGAAAATGGTAGCATTAGACAAGGCTATTTTGAAGATGTCCTCTGGGAAGTTGCCCAGCTTAGATGGGTTAACAACATAATTTTATAGGTTCTTTGGGAAGATATTAGAGATGTTGTTCCGAGCCTTTTTAGACTGAATTTGGATAGGTAATCTCTCTACAATGAAACGGGATCATCACCTTAATTCTAAAGCCTAATAAAGATCTAACATTTTTAGATAACTGGCGATCTATCAATCTGTACTGATTAGAAAATATTGGCTCACGTCTTTGTTGAGCGACTGAATAGAGGACTCAGTCAATTGATGAAAGCCAATCAGCCTTTGTTAAAGGAAGGAACATACACAATCATATTCGACTGGTATTTGACATGCTAGATTACAGTGACTTCATTGACAATGAAAGCCTGATTATGTTCCTTGATTTTCAGAAGGCATTTGATATGATCGAACATGCCTTTTTAATAGATACTTTAAAGTTTTGGTGATTATTTTTGTGGATTAATCAAAATGTTTTACAAGGATATTTATAGCTCTGTTTCTCTAAATCCGGGGCTTAGCTCTAGATTTAAGATTCAGTGAGGCATTCGTCAAGGCTGCCCTATTTCCCCCAAATTATTCATTCTAACTACGCAATTATTAGCCCTTCAAATTAATAACAGTGCTGAGTTGCAAGGTATCAACATTTTTGATCGAGAATACAAGGTTAGCCAGTTTGCCGATGATGCAGCATTATTTCAGAAAAATTATTTAATGGTTGGAAGAGCCCTCAAAACAGTTTCATTATTCTCTAAGGCTTTGGGTTTAGGATTCAACATTTAAAAATGTGAGATTTTACCCATTCATAATTGTACACATAAAACTTTTTATCAATTGGGTTGAAAATTAATTCAAATATCTGGGAGTATTATTAACTAAAAATTTAACAAGAAGAGAAGGTGCTAACTTCGCAGCCCAATTGGTAGAAATGAAACAAAGTCTAACCCGTTGGTTAACTAGGGATTTAACCATCTTTGGAAAAAAACTGTTGATCAAAGCTGATGGCGTCTCCAAAGTTACTTATCCATGTCATTCCATCCGTCCGTCCGTCCGTCTTCTTCCGCTTATCCGGGGTCGGGTCGCGGGGGTAGCAGCTTCAGTAGGGAGGCCCAGACGTCCCTCTCCCCAGCCACTTGGGCCAGCTCCTCAGGAGGAATCCCAAGGCGTTCCCAGGCCAGCCGGGCGACATAGTCCCTCCAGCGTGTCCTGGGTCTCCCTCTTGCTCTCCTCCCGGTGGGACGTGCCCGGAACACCTCACCAGTGAGGCGTCCAGGAGGCATCCTAACCAGATGCCCGAGCCACCTCAACTGGCTCCTCTCGACGTGGAGGAGCAGCGGCTCTACTCTGAGTCCTCCCCGGATGACTGAGCTCCTCACCCTATCTCTAAGGGAGAGCCCAGACACACTACGGAGAAAACTCATTTCAGCCGCTTGTATCCGGGATCTCGTTCTTTCGGTCACGACCCAAAGCTCGTGACCATAGATGAGGGTAGGAACGTAGATCGACCGGTAAATCGAGAGCTTCGCCTTTTGGCTCAGCTCTCTCTTCACCACAACGGATCGGTACAGCGCCCGCTTCACAGCAGACGCCGCACCAATCCGCCTGTCGATCTCCCGCTCCATCCTCCCCTCATTCGTGAACAAGACCCTCTAAATATAAGGAAAGCTAATTCCATTATTTTTCATTTTTTGTGGAAAAATAAGACACATTATCTTAAAAGGGCCCAATTGATGAAAAAATATGACAAGGTTGGTATTAACGCACTGGACTTCAAAGTCATGGTTGGTGCATTTCGTACAAAATGTCTTAAAACGTTTATTCTTCAAAAAATTCAATGTGGTTTCATATTCCTAATTCTATCTTTAAGAAACTGGGAGGAATTACATTTCTTGCAATACGTGATTTTGATATTGGTAAAATTCCGGTAAAGATATCAAACTTTCACAAACAAATCCTTCATTCTGGAAAATATTTCAACATAATTTCTCACCCCACACATCATTTTTATGGAACAATAGGGCAATTACTATATGCAGGAAATCATTATTTAAAAAAAGACTGGTATGAGAATGGAGTTGGAGTTGATTCAATTGATTAAAAACATTGTTGGTTATTCTAAAGTGACCTTCTCAATGCCGACCTTAAAGGTAAATGATTGCAGCTTAGTTGACCATGAATGTAATAATAAGATTATAAATGAATGTATGAGACAAAGGATTTACTTTGACTATAATAGAGATTATTTCAAGAAATTTCCTGAAACAAAAGATAAAATTAAGACTTGTGCTTGTTCCAAATTTATAAAATGGCCTATAACTCCTAAAGTGAAGGAGACCCATTTTAAAATCATTAACAAAATATATCCTGTTTCCATATTTCTTGAAAGGAGATTTAAATTTGATGTTTATCTTTGCATCTTTTGTAAATCAACAGATGAAGCCCTGGAGCATTTTTTTCATGTGAATATTCACAAAGCTTTTGGATAGACATTAGAAACTGGATTAATCTTAAACTTGACATTCCTTTGTTTACTACTGATGCCATGTTAATGTATGTGGACAATTTAAATCCAGCTTTCTCTGATGCCATAAATATTGTTGTTCTTTTAGCGAAATATCATATTCGCTGTATTAAATGGAGAGGTAATATGCCATCCTTCCCCTGTTTTATAAACCAATTTAAAAGATACAAGTTAGCATTAAATAAGGTTAAACAATGGAAAACAGCGAAAATCTCACGACAGATTGCTAAAAACATTTTGTTTTAAGCTCTTCATTGTATGGCTTTGTTCTACTTTTTCTATTTCTTTGTTTTTGTACAGTTTACATCTTTTTCGTGCCCACTGACTTGAAATCCTCCACGGGAGTTTGTATTCTACTATTTTGCTCTTTATTTAATACTATGGAAGCTTCCGTATAATACAAAAAAGAAAAATTTTCCTAGGTGCACGGAGCGGAAACCATATTGTATTTGGCAGAAAGAAGTTAAGTTCTGTTGTAGTGAACGTCGATCAGAGAAGATGCCTCATTCCTGTGCTGCATGGAAATGTACCAACCGTTTTATATATGTATATGTGTGTGTATATATATATATATATATATATATACATATATCCGGGCCCAGGACAGAGGGGGGGGCCCAAAACTGACACTCTGACCATTAAAATACAGGCAAAGTAATTTTTCAGAAAATGTTTGTGTGAAAAATATTTAATATTAGAGTAACTAAATATATACATCTATGTCTGCAATAGGTATATGTAATATGTTTTCTTTAAATAAGGGACCATTAGAACTCCCCCCACCCCAACATAAAATGGTTTGACCATTAGGACGGCTGGCTGCAACTTTGAAAGTTCATTCCGCTGCAAACTAAGAATGTCAGGTTTTTAGATGTCTGGCGCACAGAAATGAAAAGAGGAGAGAAAAAGAGAAGATAACACTAAAGGATTTAGTGAGTAAATATTTTTTTTAAAACTGAGGATGAGTCAGGAACAGGTCTAGGAACGGAATTGCAGAGGAATGATTCCCATCCAGAGCCAGGTAAGAAGCAATGTGTTTATCAATGTGATTTTAAAGTATAGCATCCGCAAGCTAGTGTAAGAGGAAAAAAACACCTTTTCTTTTACGGAAATACTTGAGCTTAGCACCAAAAGAGCAGAAAGCAGAGAGATGGCAGAGGTCCAGGTACAGTCTGAAAGACAGAGCGGAGCAGGAGAGCCAGCTGAGGCGGGGATCTTGGTGGACAGAGAGAAAGGAGGACAACTTAGCAGTTCCCCCGTTGCAACATGTGGCTTCGGGGGGGAGAGACAGCATGAGTTTGAGGAGGAGACAGAGAGAGCCATCCCTAGCGATAACAGAGACAGTGCAGGTGGAGGGGCTCGCTGCCCGATCGGAGAGTCTGAGCATAGTCACTCAGAGATGGATCACGCCGTCGATTTCAATGATCCCGCGTTATGGCCAACCAAAAATATCCTCCTCAGTGGAAGGCAGATAACGTGATTCACCATGGCAACGGCAGCAAATAAGCGTGGAAGTGCGTATTTCCCGCAAGTGGAATTAGAAATCTTTAATGAAGGCATATGGAGAATATTAAACCATAAGAAACGACGCTGTTGCTGCTGAAAAGCGAGTTGGCGGCAGAGAATAGCTGAAAGAGTCAATGCATGAGTGATATAAGAGTTGGTTGACAGAGTTAAAGCTGTTTTCTCACACTTCAATCATTCAACACAAAAGGGGGAGTGGGGGCGCATTGATTACAAAAACATTGAAAGGACGGGGCAGCAAATCATGATGAAGTGTGATAATACATTTTAATCAGGTAAGGTTAGGTTTTATTTAATTCAATTAAATTAAATTTTATTTATATAGCGCCAATTCATGAAACATGTCATCTCAAGGCACTTTACAAAGTGAAATTCAATCATATTATACAGATTGGTCAAAAATTTCCTAAATAAGGGAACCAGTTGATTGCTTCAATGTCCCGACAAGCAGCATTCACTCCTGGAGAAGCGTAGAGCTACAGGGAGAGTCGTCTGCATTGTATTTTCATGTAATCTGGCTAAATCAGTTTTATCTAAACTGGTAATTTAGAAGAAATTATTGCTGTAACTTGATTATTGTAGTAAACCATGTAGCTTGTTATAATCTCAGGGTTTGGACAGGCGTAATGTGGCCTCAGTGCACATGTGATGTTGCTCACAGAGGTCAAGTGATCGCTCATCGAGTCTGTGTGTTTGCTCAGACACATGAAAAATTAGGGGGAACATTGCATATGAGAATGAAGTATACAGTTCAGTTGACTTTTTTTGGTGTGTGTGTGTGTGTGTGTGTGTGTGTGTGTGTGGTGGCGGCAGGTGTAGAGGGGGAGCCCAAAAAGACGGTGCTGTCCCGGGCCCTAGCAAAGCTTTCAGCTGGCCTGTATACACATACATATATATATATATATATACATACATATATATATATATATATATATGGCTGTGTGTGTGTGTGTGTGTGTGTGTGTGTGTATGTGTTATGAATCCATCCATCCATTTTCCAAACCGCTTTATCCCTCATGGGGTCGCGGGGGTTGCTGGGGCCTATATCCAGCGTTCACTGGGCGGGAGGCGGGGTACACCCTGGACAGGTCGCCAGTCTGTCGCAGGGCAACACAGAGAGACAAACAGGACAAACAACCATTCACACACAGACTCACACCCTAAGGACAATTTGGAGAAGCCAATTAACCTAACAGTCATGTTTTTGGACTGTGGGAGGAAGCCGGAGTACCCGGAGAGAACCCACGCATGCACAGGGAGAACATGCAAACTCCATGCAGAAAGACCCAGGGGTGTACTTGAACCCAGGACCTTCTTGCTGCAAGGCAACAGCGCTACCCACTGTGCTACTGTGCAAGTAGCACAGTGTACTGTACTGTACTGTGTGTGTGTGTTATGAATATAAAAGTCAATTGGTTACATCTAAACATTGTGGTCTTCATTATTTCATAAAACCGTGTCACATGTGAACCTTTTAAATTCTGGTATAGTCACAGATTAGGAACAGACGTTTTGGGGGAGTATTAAAGAGAAAGCTACTAATATGAGAAAAAAAAGTCCTAGGACAATAAAGTAACAAAAAAGACAAAAGTGGTAATATTATGAGAAAAACGTCATATTAAGAGGATTAAGGGGGGACATTTCCAGAATAGTCACAGTTTGCAGAACTATTTCAGTCCTTGAGTAATAGGGCCAGGTTAGATTATTTTTATTATTTTTATTCTTTACGAGTATAAAGTCAGGAGAATGAAGCCAAAGGGATACGAAAATAAACTCGTAATATTACAAAAATAAAAATATTACGAATATAAAGTATGTTCTGAGATTAAACTCCCTCTGATACTGTTTAAGTGACTGGGTCTAACTGCAGATTTGCCACATTCAACATGGCGGATGCTCTGACGCATCCGCAGCATAGGCAAAACCCGCCCGATGAGGCGTCTACGTATATGATGTCTATGGCGGAAACTTTCGGCCGCGCGGAGGGCCGTGGAAGCCAAAATGACGTAATTTGGCCGCGCGAACCTCGCGGATGCGTCAAGCATAAAGCAAAGAATAAATTCTCAGATTGTTGACTTTATGAATGAGCAAAGTTTAATAGATATTTGGAGGGTAAATAATCCAAACACGAAAACCTTTACATGGAAAAACAAAGGTGGTTCGCAACACGCAAGAATCGATTTTTGGCTAATATCTGACTCCTTACAACATTCCAATTGCAAAACTGAGATTATTCAAGCACCCCTTACTGATCATAAAGGCATTTTGTTAGAGGTTTGTATTTCCCCTGATAGAACTACTAAAAGGTACCCTGCATATTGGAAAATTAATAACTCCCTTCTTAACGACAAATGTGTTTATTTAACAATTAAAAACAAAATTGCAGAGCTCTTAAAACTAGCACAATCTGAAAATAACTACGGACGTTATTGGGAGCTTTTAAAATATGAGTTAGGAAAGATCTTAAGTAAAGCTGGGGCAAGTAGAATAAAAAATAGCACAAAGGAGGAAACCTGCCTGATCTCTGAGTTGATATCATTATCATCTATTCTTCCTGAAAATCTATTTGAACTACAAAGAGCCAAATTACAAAACCTTCATCTTAAACTTGATCAAATTTACATTAAAAAAGCAAAACGAGCATTTATATGTTCACGGGCCAAAAGGTTAGAAGAGGGAGAACAAAACTCTAGCTACTTCTTCAAACTTGAAAAGCAAAGACAAACAAAAAATGGTATTTCTAAACTTAATTCAAGTGGCACAATAATTGATGACCCCAAAATGATTGCCAATATATTTGAAACCTTTTATAAATCATTGTATGAGTCTAGACATTCTCCTGAGGAACATGACTATTTCTTTAATTCCTTAAGTGGCACAGAAACAATTAGTGACCAAAGCAAAATATTATGTGACTCTCCAATCACGCCTAATTAAATTAAAGAAGCTATCAATAATCTTAAATCCAATAAATCTCCTGGTACAGATGGGCTTACATCAGAACTTTATAAGATGTTCTCAGAAGAACTCACTCCATTTCTACATTCTGTATTTATTGAAAGCATTCGTAATGAAAGACTCCCCCCATCACTATCTCAAAGTTTAATTACTCTAATCCCAAAACCTCAAAAGGATGCACAAATTTTGGATAATTGCCATCCTATTTCCTTACTTAACAATGATTACAAAATTTCAGCCAGTTGTTTGGCAAAAAAAATGTAAACAGTTCTTAATTCAATTCAATTCAATTCAATTTTATTTATATAGCGCCAATTCATGAAACATGTCATCTTGAGGCACTTTACAAAGTCAAATTCAATCATATTATACAGATTGGGTCAGATTATACAGATTGGTCAAAAATGTTCCTATATAAGAAAACCAGTTGATTGCATCAAAGTCCCGACAAGCAGCATTCACTCCTGGAGAAGCGTAGAGCTACAGGGAGAGTCGTCTGCATTGTCCATTGCTTTGCAGCAATCCCTCATACTGAGCAAGCATGAAGCGACAGCGGAAAGAAAAACTCCCCATTAACAGGAAGGAAAACCTCCAGCAGAACCGGGCTAAGTGTGAACGGTCATCTGCCTCGACCGACTGGGGGTTACAGAAGACAGAGCAGAGACACAACAAGAGAGACAAAAAAGCACAGAAGCAAACATTGATCCAGTAATCTGTTCTACATTAGATGGTAATAGCGGGTGAGCCGTCTTCACTGGATGATGTCACAGTTAACAGAATGCCAGACCAGGTGTACCTACTATGAAGAAAAAAAAGAGAGAGAACAGAAAGTTAAAGCAGAAATGACAACACGTAATGCATAATTGAAGAACAGTAGAACTCTATAGAGTGAGAAAATTAGATCCTGATGTCCTCCAGTAGCCTAAGCCTATAGCAGTAAAACTATAAAGGTAGCTCAGAGTAACATGAGACACTCTAGTTATAAGCTTTGTCAAAAAGGAAGGTTTTAAGATTAGTCTTAAAAGTAGACAGGGTGTCTGCCTCACGGACCAAAACTGGGAGTTGGTTCCACAGGAGAGGAGCCTGATAGCTAAAGGATCTGCCTCCCATTCTACTTTTAGAGACTCTAGGAACCACCAGCAGACCTGCAGTCTGAGAGCGAAGTGCTCTGTTAGGAACATACGGGGTAATCAGAGCTCTGATATATGATGGAGCTTGATTCTTAAGGGCTTTATACACGAGAAGGAGAATTTTAAATTCTATTCTTGATTTAACAGGAAGCCAATGAAGGGAAGCTAAAATAGGACAAATATGATCCCTCTTGTTGATTTTCATCAGAACTCTTGCTGCAGCATTTTGGATCAGCTGAAGACTTTGAACTGCATTTTGTGGACTTCCTGATAGTAAAGAATTACAATAGTCCAGCCTTGAAGTAACAAATGCATGGACTAGTTTTTCAGCATCACTCCTGGACAGAATGTTTCTAATTTTGCCGATATTCCGGAGGTGAAAAAAGGAAACTCTTAGTGATATTATAGAGGAATCTCAGAACGGCTTTATGGCTGGAAGACATATTATTGATAATATAAGATTGGTTCTTGATATCTTAGATTATCCAGAAATGGTTTCAGATAACAGCTTTATTTTATTTTTAGATTTTCAAAAGGCCTTTGACTCAATAGAACATGAGTTTATCTTCAAAGCCCTCAGCTTATTTGGCTTTGGAGAGAATTGTCAACAATCAATTTGCACTCTCTATGCGTATGGAAATAGCTCAATAAAATTGCCCCATGGAACTACCAAAAGATTTAAAATAGAACGTGGAATTCGTCAGGAATGCCCTGTATCACCTTTTCTGTTTCTTCTCCCTATGCAAATTCTAGCTACTTTTATTAAAAATAGTGATCTCAAAGGCATCCAAGTTGCAGGAAAAACTATACTCTTAAGTCAACTAGCTGATGATACAACTTTATTCTTACAAGATAAGGGTCAAATTGATGTTGCACTTTTAACTTTTAAATTTCTGAAGCCTCTGGTCTTAAACTTATCTAAATGTGAACTTCTCCCTATCAATAATTGCAATGATTTATCTCTTTCTGGAATTCCTGTGAAGTCTGAAGTTAAATATCTTGGGGTCTTAGGAAAAAAAAGCACCATCTTGAAGAATGTTACGATCAATAGACTAACTTCAGGTGGATTTAATGTTCTGGACTTTAATACCCTGCATTCTACATTCAAAGTTAGGTGGATCCAAAGGTATTTGAAAACGCCTATTTCAATGTGGCATTGGATTCCTACACAAATCTTTAAATCCTTGAACGGCCTAGACTTTTTATTAAGATGTAACTACAAAATAGAAAAGCTCCCTGTTAATTTATCCTGCTTCCATAAACAACTGCTTTTATCCTGGACTTTGGTTTATAAACATAACCTTTCCCCTCATAACTGTTATATTTGGAATAACCAAAATATTTGCTTCAAGCATAAATCCCTATTTCATCAGAACTGGGTGGATAAAGATATCCTATTTGTAAAACAATTGTTTAATGAGGATGGTCAACTGTTTAATTATGGTGGATTTCTTGGTAAATATAACTTCCCTGACTGTGATCCCTAAAGAATTTGCCATTGTTTTCAATGCTATTCCAGTAGGTTTGAAATTTCTTATATCAACATCAGGTAGCGCCCAGGTCCAGCATCCCAGATTTCCAGAATTATTTATTGGTAATTCAGATCCGTTCCTTAGTATTAAAACTGGAAATAAACATATATGAGAAATAATCCAGAGGAATACTGTTAGCAAACCTGCCTCAATCTTTTTTTGGAACAATCTTTATTCAGATATCAATTGGGAACAAACATGGTTGTTGCCAAGAAAGTTTTTTGTTTCAAATAAAGTACGGGAAGTCCCTTAAAATTCTACACATGTGTTATCCTGTAAATTCAGTATTGAACAAATATATTCCAAATATTGATCCTCTTTGTTCCTTCTGTCACATTGAACAAGAAACATTAAGCCACCTTTTTTGGGCATGTTTAACATTCCATTGAATGTTAAACATGTTTTCTTTGGTATTTCCAATAACAGTATGTTTGGGAAATAATATATTATACATTTTCTTATTCTGTTAGCTAAGTTCCACGTACATATTTGTAAATTTGCTAAAAACAAACCCAACCTCACTGTTTTTAGAGCTTATGTAAGATGTTTTTTGGACTCCTTAAACATATGCACCAACTCTAAAGCTGTGAAACTTATAACCCTAAGTGATGAAGTTAATTTGTAATCTGTTATTTCTTTTTTCTGCTTCATGGAATCCTGTGGTTTTGTTACCCCAGCACCTCGGGCATACTACTGTCTGTAATTGTATATTCTTTATCTATAAATACAGTTTGTTAAAAAAAAAAAATGGGTCAAGCATAAAGCAACAGTTTTTTTTTTTTCTTAAACAGAGCTTTATTGACAGTTGTGGAAAGACATACGATTTAGAAAACATACGTTGGAACACAATTGTCCAGCTTACAGGAAAGTATGATTAGGAAACAAACACAAACTCCCCCCCTACATGTAGCAGACTTAGAGGTCTGCTACATGTAGGATCAAATTATTTAGTAATTTGATTATTTTGGTTGATTTATTATTCCTTTACTATGTGACCTTTTTTATGTTCCTCCATATGAAGTTCATGTTTATTTGATTAATAGTCGTAATTAAGCTACTGGGGACAGCAGTGCAAAAAGGTGAATATATTAATCTTGAAAAACTTTCCACTTTAGTTAGGTAGGCTGGTCCTAGGATAGAAAGGTCTCGCTGAAGCCACAAATTAAGTTTATATTTACAATCTTTGATATTTTTAATGGTTGCGGTCGAGCTTTGTTTTTTTGTTTGTTTGTTTTTGTTCTAATAATTCCTAAATATTTAATTTCAGATTTAATTGTAATTCTGGCTATTTCATTTAGGGAAATCTCATGGATGGCTAGAAGTTTTTAAATTTAGTGTTAGCCCTGAAGCCTCTGAGAATAATCTAATTTTATGTATTACTGTTGGAATCTGATCATAATTTTTCAAGAAAAGGGTGGTGTCATCTATTAATTGGATAATGATCATTTCTGTTTCAAAGATGTCCAGTTTTTCAATATCATTGCAGTTTTTAAAATTGCTAATATTTCTGTTACTAAAATAAAAAGAAATTGTGAAATCGGACACCCTTGAGGAATTCCAACATTAATACTAAAACCTGGCTGTGGTACCTTTAGGTAGTGTGACACAATGATATCCCAGTACAAACCCCCTGTCAGATTAATACATTTATTTCCAAAACCCAAGCATTCTAAAAATAAAGATATGATGTAGTTTTCAAATATATCTGAAAAAACTTGATATAGAAGTACTTTTAAGTCTTCCCATAAAATGTTGATAAAAGTTCCCGGTTCTTTATTTAGTGATAGGTGCTTTATCACCTTATAAAGTTCTTCAATTGTGATGCTTTTGTCACGGATCTGTTTGTAATCATCATCTATTTTAGAGATAAATGTTTGAAGACCTCTGTTGCTATTACATATTCATTGGTGGTTTCTACATCAGCACTTTGCTTTTGTCTTCTTTTTTCCAATTTACAAAAGTAGGCAGTATTTTTTTTTCTCCCTCCTCTATCTAATTGGCTCTCGACCTGATAAACGCTCCTTTGGCTCTTTGGACATACATTTCATCAGGTTTAATTTGAAGGGTTAACATTTTCAGCTCGTCTTCTTCTGAGGGATTAGAATTATTGCAGTATATGTAGAGTTCTATGATATCTACTTCTTTTTTCTGCAGTTCCTGTTTAATTTGTTTGCCAAATGAAATAGATAATTGTCTAATTTTGCATTTTAAGAATTCCCAATTTTGGTTTAATTCCTCTGATTCTTTGATATTTAAGATTAGTTCTTTGATCTCTTGGCAGTAGGTGTCATTTTTAAGAATACTGGAATTGAATTTCCAATATTTATTTGACTCCACTGAAAGTTTAGGGTTTTATACACAAGGAAATGAGACTGTGGTCAGTCAGAGTTGCACCATAAATATTAGATTTGATCATAGGTGAATAATTCATTTGCTACAAACCAATGATTCTTGATTTGTTATTTGAGCTAAAGTATGAGAACTGAACTGTATCTGGATTAAGATGATGCCATGCATCACCTAAGTTTTGTTCAAGTATGTAAAGATTGTATTTGGGTGGCTTGAATTATATTTGGAAGGCCATTTGTCGTAAAAAATCATCTCGAACAAGCTTAAGATCACCTCCTGATATAATGTTTGACCTGATCTAATTGTTGGGCTATTTCTAGAAGTAGCTTGTTTTGACCTAAGTTGTTATAACCATATATATTCAACAAAATAAATGTTGCAAACAGATATTGAGGATCATCCAGTGCCCATAATTGTCCTTTTTATGAAAAATTACGTTAACAGAATGACGACCACTGCTGATCTTGAGGTGCCATGACAAAAATAGGCTTCATCCCCCCATTGTTTTGACCAAAGGTTGCTGTCTTCCTGTACTGAGTGAGTTTCCTTTAAGTATATTATATTTGCATTTTCCCCGCTGCAGAATAAAAATAAACTATTCCTTTTAGTTATAGGCAGATGGAAAATTTCCATAAGCTTTTTGATGATTAAATTATATTATATTAATTCTTGTTTTACTCAAATATTCTATAAAGGGGATTCATGGACTGAAATGTAATTTTGTTTTGTTGCATGCATGAGAAATTAACGACTGAAACTGTCAGCTGATAATTTAAAACTATCCTCTTGGGACGTGGAATGTCACCTCTCTGGTGGGGAAGGAGCCTGAGCTCGTGCGCGAGGTTGAGAGGTTCCGACTAGAGATAGTTGAACTCACCTTGACGCACCGCTCTGGCTCTGGAACCAGTCTCCTCGAGAGGGGCTGGACATTGTTCCATTCTGGAGTTGCCCCTGGTGAGAGGCGCCGAGCTGGAGTGGGCATACTTGTTGGCCCTCATCTCGGTGCCTGCACATTGGGGTTCTCCCCGGTGAACGAGAGGGTGGCCTCCCTCCGCATTCGTGTGGGGGGACGGGTTCTGACTGTTGTTTGTGCTTATGCACCAAACGGCAGTTCAGATTACCCAACCTTTTTGGAGTCCTTGGAAGGGGTACTGGAGAGTGCCCCTCCTGGGGACTCCCTCGTTTTGCTGGGGGACTTCAACGCTCACGTGGGCAATGACAGTGGGACCTGGAGGGGTGTGGTTGAAGGGGAGGAATGGCCCACCTGATCTGAACTCGAGTGGTGTTCTGTTGTTGGACTTCTGTGCTTGAACACCATGTTCAAGCATAAGGGTGTCCACATGTGCTCTTGGCACCAGGACACCCTAGGTGTTCAATGATCGACTTTGTTGTCGTTTCATCTGATCTGCGGCCGCATGTCTTGGACACTCGGGTGAAGAGAGGGGCGGAGCTTTCCACCGACCACTACCTGGTGGTGAGTTGGCTTCGATGGTGGGGGAGGAAGCCGGTCAGACTTGGCAGGCCCAAACGTATTGTTAGGGTTTGCTGGGAACGTCTGGCAGAGTCCCCTGTGAGACGGAGCTTTAACTCCCACCTCCGGGAGAACTTTGAACACGTCCTGAGGGAGGTGGGGGACATTGAGTCTGAATGGACCATGTTCCGCGCCTCTATTGTTGAGACGGCTAGTCGGAGCTGTGGCCGCAAGGTTGTCGGTGCATGTCGCGGCGGCAACCCTCGAACACGCTGGTGGACACCAGCGGTGAAGGAAGCCGTCAAGCTGAAGAAGGAGTCCTATCAGGCTTTATTGGCCTGTGGGACTCCGGAAGCAGCTGATGTGTACCGGCAGTCGAAGCGGCAGGCGGCTCAGCTGGTCGCCGAGGCAAAAACTCTGGCGTGGGAAGAGTTCGGAGAGGCCATGGAGAAAGACTTCCGTACGGTTTCGAAGCGATTCTGGTCCACTATCCGGCGTCTCAGGAGGGGGAAGCAGTGCGGTACCAACACTGTTTATAGTGGGGGTGGTGTGCTGCTCACCTCGACTCGGGACGTCGTGCGTCGGTGGGCGGAATACTTCGAAGACCTCCTCAATCCCACCAACACGTCTTCCATTGCGGAAGAAGAGCCTGAGGACTCTGGGTTGGGTTCTCCCATCTCTGGTGCTGAGGTTGCTGAGGTTGTTAAAAAGCTCCTCGGTGGCTAGGCTCCGGGGGTGCATGAGATTTGCCCTGAGTACCTTAAGGCTCTGGATGTTGTGGGGCTGTGTTGGTTAACGCGGCTCTGCAGCATTGCGTGGACATCGGGGGCAGTTCCCCTGGATTGGCAGGCTGGGGTGGTGGTTCCCCTATTTAAAAAGGGGGACCGGAGGGTGTGTTCCAACTACAGAGGAATCACACTCTTAAGCTTCCCTGGTAAGGTCTATTCAGGGGTTCTGGAAAGGAGGGTCCGTCGGATAGTCGAATCTCGGATTCAGGAAGAGCAGTGTGGTTTTCGTCCTGGCCGTGGAACACTGGATCAGCTCTACACCCTCAGAAGGATCCTGGAGGGGGCATGGGAGTTTTCCCAACCAGTCTACATGTGCTTTGTGGATCTGGAGAAGGCATTCGACCGTGTCCCCCGAGGGATCCTGTGGGGGGTACTCCGGGAGTATGGAGTACCGGGCCCTTTAATAAGGGCTGTCAGGTCTCTGTATGACAGACAGAGTCTGGTCCGCATTGCCGGCAGTAAATCAGACTCGTTTCCGGTAAGAGTTGGACTCCGCCAAGGTTGCCCTTTGTCACCGATTCTGTTCATAACTTTTATGGACAGAATTTCTAGGCGCAACCAAGGTGTTGAGGTGATCTGTTTTGGTGGCCTTAAGATTGCGTCTCTGCTATTCGCGGATGACGTGGTCCTATTGGCTTCATCAGGGCGTGATCTACAGCTCTCACTAGAGCGGTTCGCAGCCGAGTGCGAAGCGGCCGGGATGAAAATCAGTGCCTCCAAATCCGAGACCATGGTCTTGAACCGGACAAGGGTAGAGTGCCTTCTCCGGGTTGGGGAGGATGTGCTGCCCCTAGTGGAGGAGTTCAAGTATCTTGGGTCTTGTTCACGAATGAGGGGAAGATGGAGCAGGAGATCGACAGGCGGATTGGTGCGGCGTCTGCTGTGAAGCGGGCGCTGTATTGATCGGTTGTGGTGAAGAGAGAGCTGAGCCAAAAGGCGAAGCTCTCGATTTACCGGTCGATCTACGTTCCTACCCTCATCTATGGTCACGAACTTTGGGTCGTGACCGAAAGAACGAGATCCCGGATACAAGCGGCCGAAATGAGTTTTCTCCGTAGTGTGTCTGGGCTCTCCCTTAGAGATAGGGTGAGGAGCTCAGTCATCCGGGGAGGACTCAGAGTAGAGCCGCTGCTCCTCCACGTCGAGGGGAGCCAGTTGAGGTGGCTCGGGCATCTGGATAGGATGCCTCCTGGACGCCTCCCTGGTGAGGTGTTCCGGGCACGTCCCACTGGTAGGAGGCCCAGGGGAAGACCCAGGACACGCTGGAGGGACTATGTCTCTTGGCTGGCCTGGGAACGCCTTGGGATTCCCCCGGAGGAGCTGGCCCAAGTGGCCGGGGAGAGGGACGTCTGGGCCTCCTTACTGAAGCTGCTACCCCCGTGACCCGACCCCGGATAAGCGGAAGAAAACGGACGGACGGGTCCTTATTCAGTCCTTAATGCATGGCAGCTCATATAAGAATCTTTCTAGTAATTGTGCACAGAAAAATAACAGTAAACAAAGCATACAAGATTTATTTTCCATCCATCCATCCATTTTTCGTCACGCTTGTCCCTGGTGGGGTCCTGAGGAGTGCTGATACCTATCTCCTGCATTCAGATTTATTATTCAGATTTATAAAAAAAATTGTTTCTGTGGACAAGCTCCCATGCCATGCAGTGGATAAAAGTTTTACAGCTTTCTTCACTTGTATCCGACAGTTTTTGTGTATTTTGTTTCTCTGCTTTTGATTTTAAATACATTAAAATTAATATTTAGATGATTAAAGAAGTAAACACTGACACAGAGTGCTGCAGAATTTATAAAATCCTTCAGAAAAACATCAGATCTCTTTCCAGCAAAGTTGATCTGTTATGAATTAGTGATGTCTGTATTTCTACTTCTCTTATTTGGTGGCTGGAGTTTAAATTAATTGGATAAGAGTTGTGTGGGCAGGACCCTGTTTAATTTTATTACGGTGTTTAATACGCCGTAATAAATGTCAGAAGCAGTGAAAATTACGTTTATTATTTTGGTCAGTAAACGCCGCCTTAAAAGCTGTGGTATGTGTTCAAGGACCTTAAAAAAAACAGCATTTCTTTTCCCCCGGCGTTTAGCTGGTGCTTTCAAATCGGCGCATTAGCGCCGTTGTAATAGGATTTTCAATGTATTTTACGCTGTCCTGACTTGTAACACGCTGTTTTTTGTGTAACTTTTTAACCAGACTCGTGGTAAAGGGGCATTTTGTGGCACTTTTGGCATTCCATATATCGAAGCGCGTACACCAAAGACTTTTAAACCAGATACTCTTGACGCTCAGAATGCGTTCGGTCTGAATGCAGCATAAGGCATCCATTTGAAAACTGCACACAAACCTGTAAAACGCCAAAGGTAAGATGCCATTTCTGTGGGTTTCACTGGTTGCCATGGCTGGTCTAAGGTAGTTTCCACAATAAACACAGGAATGCAGATAGGGTATGAAACCACTGGTTTGTCTTTTAATTATTTAACATAACACATGAGAAGTCAAAGATACACTGTACTGTACAATAAGTCAATAGTTCTGCTGTTGTGTTCATCTCTTTGGATCAACCAATATACATCTGTCGCTAGGAAACTGCAGCAACTGATTACATGAGAGATATGTTATGTTTTTTAAACAAAGGAAGACTTCTGATGCAATCATTTCTTGAACTCTCCCTGTAGTCAATAAACTCCATGCTAGAAAACATAGTGTGAGAGAGCCTGTTTAGCCTGCTATTGTTCACCTTTTCCGTTTCTTCCAAAGGTGGCTGTAGTTGCTTGTAAAAAAATAAAAATGGGCTTTTTCACTTAACGAGATACACAAAGAGGATGGAATGCACGACTTACATTTAGCTAGAAATATATAAATCTACATATGGATGATGCCTGCACCAGACACCACCCAGTTTCGTACTAAAGCCAAAAACAATAGAGGGTGAGAAAGAAAAAAGATCATTCAAATCGAATCAGCATTTCTCAGGTTTACAACGATGGAGAAAATTCCCTTAAAATGTCTATACTGCACCTACTAGTAAGGAGGAAAGGGGGAGGATAAGTGCATCCCTAGTAGGTGCAGGCTGAGGTATTGGCGCTCCAGCCAAGCTGAGGAGCGACGCAGCATCTCTGTCAGAGGTCGGTGCTTCATAGTTGTGAATTTACCGGTAGCTTCCTTCAACGCAAGCAACAGAGGCTCTATCAACATTGAATAAGTGGGACATTTAAGTGAAATAATGACACCATGGCCGTCCAATGATCAAAATACTTCTCTTGAGGAATGATAATTAATTTTTTTTCCTTTATGGAAAAAAATTATATTTACCTAAAACACTTCTGCATCATAGATGTTCACTTTGACTTGTTAGGGCTTCTATATTCTCAAAGAGATTTCTTTTTTTTATCTCTATAATCATCATCAACAGAATAATTCACATTAAACTCTTCTCAACTTCCTGAATTATCATGAATGATCATATTCTATTTTCTCCCTACTGAAAGACTTATCTAGTTTTGATTAAATCGAAGGGCACCCCACCCCCAATTGTTTTTTTAAAAACAATAGAATTTTAAAACATTAAAGTCGACCACTTTGACTTTGTCTTATTACTATACCAACAGCTCATTCATTTATATTTTCTATATTTCTATTTGGCTCAACTTCTGTGATAAAAATGCTGTGGGGATTTTAATTCATTAAAAGTACAAATGAGAATTATTTACATTTTTTTTGTAAATTCTTGGATCTAAAACACTTTCCCCTGCTCTCCAAACACTGCTTCTGAAATGTAAGTGTGAATATGTCCAGATTTCTACAGGCTTTGGTTTCTACTCCTAAATCTTTTTCCTTCCAGATTTAGAACATTTCTCCAAATCTGGTCAACAAACCCTTTTTCTTCCATCCATGGCCAAAGTCCAACTGGCATGTTGATAACAATGAGTCCAAGTACCCTGAAAGGCAGTCAGATTCAGCCATATTTGTGTCATCAGGTCAGATAATTCCCCAGACTGAAGCTGCAGCTGTTACACCTGAACAGCACCGTTCTGACTCGTTAACGAGCTGTTCTTTTGGAACAGATAAAACTAAAGGATTCGCGGCTCTGTGATGAAGACCGTAGGTGCTTTTATTGTAGGAGTGGCTCAGAGTTTAGTTTTCGTTGGAGTAAAAACGGCCTGGATGAAACGCGATCCCAGCGCTGCGACAGAGCGAAGGATCCGTACTCTGCTGACAACGGCCATGTTTATCACCGCCTCTGACGACCAGACATGCTGCTGCTGTTTACTTCAAATGCTTGGCTGCAGTTTGACTAGATACACTTTTGAAAGAGAAAGCAAGGCTGGTTGGGTAAAAACAGGAGAGAGCAGGGAGAAAGGGAGCGGGGGGGGGGGCTCTGCTGCAGAAGGATATTAGTGAAACGTATATAAAAAATACTGTTATTCTTTTTGGAGGAGAGAAATACACAAATCCTGATAAAGTTTAAACGTCAAACTACTGGCACATACATATACAGGATCAATACAAAATTAAAAACATATGAACATATAAGCTGAAACTTTAGAAGAAAAAAAAATACTCTTTTTTTTAAAGTTGAAAGTGCTAGAATTCAGATTAGCTCACAGAAACCCAGGGAGGACAAACTTAATGCACACTAAAAGCTTTTTGTTCTGTCATTCAAAGACTAAAGGAAAATTCGTTCCAAACGTATAAATGCTTAATGGGACTGCTACAAATTGGGCTTAAACCAGAAGAGTTTTTCTTTAAAAAGTCTTAAAACTCCCACAAAGAAAAAAAATTTTCTAATTTTAATCTTGCCTTCAATTTAAAATAGAACTTCTAAGGAAGGTGCCGACAGCTAGAACGTTTGATCCGTCATAAAAATAGTAACAATTTAATATTAGAACTTTAATTTTGACATTAAAGTTCTGTAATTTTCGACTGACAATTGGAATAAAAGAGTAGAACTTTAACAAAGCCAAGCTGTGTAGTTTTGAGCTTTTAGACACCATTGCGCATTCAGAATTAGCTTTCCTAAGGCACGGGGCCACCAGCTGCCCGTCGTCAGTGTTCCTTTTCCTACAGTATAAAAAAAAACAAAAACATCGGAAGTAGTATCTTAATAAGCTGTTTGTGCAAAGATGTAGTTTCTTCTCCCAAGGTTTTGGTAAGAAAATAAACAAATAAAAATGAGGTGATGTGTTGTGTTGTTTCTTTCGAGGTCCTGTTTTAAGCAAACAGAAAATAACATATCATGACAAAAAAAAAAAATCAAAACATAACTATAAGCAATACCCCAAGTTGCGCAGTCAGTCTCTTAGCACCCTCCTGTTGCTTTGAATGTCAAAGCCCAGGCGGTTGTTGGGTGACTGTTCTCCTGGAGTCGCCGTGTTTTCAGACCCTTTTACTCTACAAAGCAGCTACAAAAGGAGGAGAGGAGTAACGAAGTGGTGGGGCAGATGAACACTTTGTTGGTTGGGCTCACTGTCTGTGTTGCAGAAAAAAAGACACTTCTGAAATGTTCTAGTGGTCTACAGTCGTCACATCACCAGCCGTGGCTAAAGCAGCAATATGGGGTTCAGCTTCATAGTTTATGTGCTCTGGTTTTGGGTTTTGCTTTTTTTCCTCAGATGGGCCTCACCTGATGCCCTCACGTTATCATACATAAAGAGAGCTGGTGTGAAATGATGATAAATTGTAACAATATTTATGAAGGATATAAGCTATTTTAAAAAGGAGTGAGATGAACATTCAGATTTCTCTGCCATTTCTGGAACAGTACAAAGGATGCTCTTTGTTCAGACGTGGAGCATTCCTCAATAGTGTGGCCACTGTGGCAACTTCATGTCTAGAGTCTTAAGTATTAATACAATATATCTAAAAAAAAAAAAAAAAAATTCATCCTTACCTTCATGTGTTTCACCTTTACAACAGCTTACTACGGAAAAGCCAGGACAGTTCCCTCCATATTGTCAAAAAAATGTGTTCTCAGGTAAAATAGGGGCCAGTAGGGTAACTAAAACAAAACAAAAACAACTTGTATGGTAGGAAAAAATAATCAATATGGGTTGTAATAGGCCAAAAGGGTAAGAAAAAGTTCTGTCTGAGGAGCATATAGACCTGCACGGTAAGACAAGAAAACAAAACCCTGAATGGTAGCGGGGGAAAACAATACAGGTAGCAATAGCCCTGTATAGTAAGGAAAAGCTCCATACTGTAAGCAATATCCCTGTATGGTTGAAAATAACCTTCATGGAAAGCAATAATACCACATGGATAGTAACAGGCCTGTATGCTAAGAAAAAGCATAATACATAGTAACAGGCTTGTATGGTAAATAAACGCTCCATACAGCAAGCAATAGCCCCATACAAGAGGTAATAGCTGTTATAACAAGAAAATGTGAGCAGCGTCACATGGTGTTGAAATCAAGGGGACTGTTATGTGAACATTTAGAGGGAATTTTTCACCTGATAGTCTCTTTTTAGACACATCTCACTCAAAGGAGCCACAGTGACCACACTATAGGAGACTTCCAGCAGTCAACTAAATCTAAAATGACAAGGTTCCTTATTGGATCTTTAGGCTTTAAGTTAACTTTGGACTAAGGTTTTTTATAGGATCTTGGTTTTGATTAGAACTCCAAGACCTACGGTTTGAAGTACGTAAAGGCCATCCATGTCAGCATCCCCAGAACACCATCTACGGCTAGCTCAGATCCTAGCTGATCACTAAGCCACTAACAGCCTCCTACCAATATTTCCCATCCAACGTTTGGATTCTTCCTGACCGACCCAAGGGCATGTCAAGGTCGGGAACGACAGAGAAAGCTTGAGGGACAAAGAAAAGACTTCATCTTTTTCTTGATCAGAAAATGCAAGATACAAAAAAAAATGTAAACCTGCAAGACATCAAAAACATCAGCACTTAGTTTTAATACATCTACCTAAAATACACATTTCCATATTTATTTTTGAGATATTTCGTACACTGCAATAACATTCTTGAACACATTTTTTTTACTCATCTGCCTTTGTTCTTTTTCTCCATTCACATATCTCAGGGTTCATCGTTTACCATGATGATGCATCTTTTTAAAAGACTGCCTAACAGATGAGTTTGGAGTACTTCCCCCAAAATATAGACACGTTTATGTTTAGAAAACATTAAGGCAGCTAAGAAACTTCCGCTAGTAAACTGATAATCGGAAACTTTTAAAGGCAACTCCAGGGAAGGCGACGCGTGAAGGAAAGAGAGTCGTGCTCCCGGTGGAACGCAGTGGAACCTCCAGAGCTGCGGAGCGCGGCCAGAGCCAGGTGCTGGAACGCGAACCTGTCCATACTCCGCAACAATCCAGAAAGTCGGATTTCTCTCCCAGCGAAAACACCGTCGCTCTTCCCTGCCAGCCCCGGTTTGGGGCTCCTCGCAGCTCGTTGTCGACACCAACGAGTCGAAGTGAAGCAACTGCGTTTACAGCAGAAAGCACGTCGTCTCGCCATCCCCCCTCCTGGGGGAACCCTGCATCCCGGTTTCTCACCGGTATGGAACCGAGTTGACCGGAACTACCTCCCACCACCTGGAGCGAAGGATCCGCGCGGTGATTGTTGCGGAGTACGTACAGACCTTAGAGGGCAGGGGGAAAGTCATTCTCCTGGTTTAAAGTTTACACTCAGTTTTGTAAACCGCACATGTCAACTTGTGAGTAAACGGATTTTCACAGAGCTCTTTGTGAGTTACCGAGCCGGCACAAAGTGGCCTTCGTACGGCAGCATGAGAGGAGAAGTGCCCTCGGTTAAACTAAAAAGTGCTTTTCTTGAGAAACTACAAAAGAAAGCTCCGGTAAAGCTTTTCGTTTCATATTCATCTGTCACATTTGCTTGCCTGTAGCAAGGGGTTTTCGAATGACACGATGGGAGTCTAAAGCGGCCTTGCCTAACTCTCCAAGAGAACAGGGATTTTTATGTTATTTTTTTTTTTTGTTTAATTATATGAAGAGCACTTTTTTTGGAGGCTGTCGTTGTTTTGAAGCTCTGGCTACGTCGACTCGAGGAAGAAATGCCGGTTCATCCCTTTGTTCCCCCACTGAGCTCTCTCCTCTCCAAATGAATCATGACATTACAGGGTATCGGCGTGGGTGGTTCAAACACTCAAGATATGACACATTCTACCATGTTCTTACATTTGGGGAAGGGGGAGTAAAGTAAAACAAAATTTCCACTTCAAACTATATTTTTTCTGGGTCACAACAAGACAGATAATCTCCACTAAAATCATCTTTGTTTTTTTGTTCTTTTTATATTATTACTTTAAGTATGCAGTACCACGCCTTTAGGCCTACTGATCCTGCCCTCTATTCTACTAAAAAAGGGAAGATAAACGGGGAAGTAAATGAAAAACAAACAAAAAATAATGGGTTAATACATTGTTATATCTATAGGATAAGGAAAGAAAAGCCCAAATAAAAGCTGCTTCAACTTCTTTTCTTACATTTTCCTTTTTTTTCTCCGCTCAAAGGGGTTTAACTTCCTTTTAAGGCTCAATCAAAAGCTTTTGTGCGCACTTTCATTTAAGGCTTCCAAGTGTTCATTTCTGCGTTTACTTTTACTCTTAATTCTCCAACTTTTCCATCAGGCCTTGTTCAGAGCGATGACCTGAAACATCCAAGCTGAGCTTGTGCTGGTGTGGTCGGCCACGTTGGCAGGGAAAGCACCGCCCCTGTCACTGAAAGGCCTGGTGAAAGCGAGGCAACGTGGTGGTACTAAGGCTGGAGCTGAACACTGGTGGAAGGGGGTGCAGGGATCCAAGGCTGAGACCCCCGCTGGAGCTCTGCTGCTCCTGAGGTTGCGGTTGCAAAGAGGTAAGAGGTGCCGTGGAGACGGCGGCGACTGCGGCGGCGTGGGGCTCGGCAGCGTGCAGAGATGAGGAGGAAGAGGAGGACGTGGAGGAGGTCACAGATGAGGTGTAGCCCATAACCAGTCCTCCTGTGCTCATGGGGGCACTGTAGGGAGGAAGGTTGAGGGGCAGGAAACCCAACAGGTGGGAGAAGTCCATGTTAGCAGCACATAGAGACTCAGCTATCACTGCAGGGCTCTTGGACAGGAGGGGATCCCCGCAAAGTTCATCGGCTAGGCCCGAAGTGGGCACCAATCCGTCCTTGGGGGGTGAGGCAGCAGCATGGGGCTCTACAGAGGGTACCGGGCCTGGTAAACCACTCTGCAGATCCATGAGGAAACTCTCCATCTCTACTTTCAAGGGCTTGTCCAGCAGGTATGAGGTAGATCCCAGCTGGTATTTGGGCGCAGGCTGGGGCTGGTGCTGCTGCTGGGGAGCCGCGGGCTGGTGGTGCGGGGGGGTCGGGGGGGAATGGTGATGATGATGGTGGTGGTGATGGTGGTGGTGATGGGAGTGTGGGTGAATGGATGCCGGGGATTCCATATGACAGCCCATGCCCATAGCTGCAGACAAGGAATTGGGCATCAGGGAAGGGTGTGGAGGACCCACGCCAGAATTAGACATGGCCTGGAGATGGTGAGGGTTGTACATGCTCATCGGAAAGGGCGCCCCGCTGGGGAAGGATTTCCCCATCATGGGATCTTTGTTGGGTCCCATGCCGCACATCATGGGGCTGAGTTCCTCCTTGACCGAACACGGTGGAGACCCCGTTGTCAAAATGCCCAACATATCCGGAGGCTCCGTCTTAATCTTCAGCAGCTCCTGCGAGTGGCTCTTCTTCACATGCCGTGTCAGGTGGTCCTTCCTGCCAAAGCGCTGGGCACAGTACTGGCACAGAAAGTCTTTCCGTCCCGTGTGGACCACCATGTGCCGTCTCACATCTTTCCGTGTGTAGAAGCGACGGTCACAGTGGTCGCACGGGTGCTTTTTCTCCTTGGCCCCACCTGAGGACTTCCCCGAGTGGCTCTTCAGGTGCTCCAGCAGAACAGGCGTGCTTTCGTAACTCTGCATGCACACTTTGCAGGTCAAGTCCCCGGCGGTCGCAGAGTGCATGGCCACATGGCGCTTGTATCCCAGCTTGGTGTTGTAGTGCTTTCCACACTCCTCACACTTGAAGGCCTCTTTGTTGGGGTCGTGGGTCTGCAGGTGGTTTTTCAGGTGGTCTTTGCGGTGGAACATTTTCTCACAGAACGAACACTGATGGGTCTTCTGTGGAGAGTGTGTGGCCATATGCCTGCAAAGATTGAGACAAAGTGAAAAAAACGTTCCAGTCTTACGAACACCACCTGTCACAGCCCTTGAAAGCCAAAACCAGAAGAAGGTTTTGGAAGTAGTTTGGCCACTTCATGAGACTACCAATGTCCGAGGATGCTGATGTGTTTAAAACTTGGTTCAAAACTTTGACAGAAATATGTTTTATGTATTTCAACTGTGGACTGGCAAGGGTTAGACATTCCTTGCAAAATAATAATTGAATTCTTTCAATGATATTTGTTTTCTTTCATGTGCTAAGATAAAAAAAGTGGTTTCCATCTTTCCATCTTTGCTTTCACAATGTGCTCAGATGCACAGATGGATTCATACCAACTAATAATGAGCTGCTTCTCTCACCGATGTTCTCTATGGCCGGCCAGCAGCTTTAGGTTGCTGGATATGTCTTGGTAGGATTGCTGCTGCTCCAGACTCCTTCCATTTTTAGATGATGGACTGAGCAGAGCTTTTTTTTAGATGTCCTAAGCTTGGGGTATGGTTTTATAACCCAACCATACTTGAAACCCTCTCCTAAACGTCTTCACTTGTTACTTAGGTGACTTTTAAGATTGTTTATCGTACGGATTTGTATTTAGGGCTATCAGAGTGAGAATCCTTGCAACACTTGTTATCAGTGAACCCCACTGAAGGGTTTTACTGCTTATGTGAGCATATAATGTGACGAAACGTGGAAACGTTTGAGTCATATGAATAGACCTTTGTCACAACTTACACCTTTTCAAGGTCCAAACCGCAACCTACGAACATATAAGCTGAATCGTTTCAATCGGAGGCTCCAGTCACATGATCTGAAGCTGTAGATGAAGGAGGAAACGTGAGCGATACCTGAAGAGTTTGTACTTGGAGCTGAAGGCCTTGGGACAGTGCGGCTGAGAGCAGCGGAAAGGCTTCTCGCCTGTGTGACTCAAGGCGTGGAGCCGCAGCTTCTCCTGCGAGACGAACAGGGCCCCACACACCAGACACTCGTTCCCACTTGCTCGTCCGACTTTCTCTCCGTCCTCTTCCCTCTCTTTCCCCCTGTCTCGCTCTCTCTCCGTCCGCGGCAGCGGGGCGGCGCTCCCGAACAGCTTGGCGGCAGTGCGGCGTCCCTCTTCCTCCGGCGTCAGTGCGGTAATACAGTGTGAGGCATCGGCGGCAGCAGCTGCCATGGCAGCCCTAGAGTGCCGCTGCCATGAAAGTCACGCGCGGCTCCCCTGCCTCGCAAGCTCAACGTTGGAAGGTTGTCAGGGGGAGAGGCGGGTAGCAAAAGGTGACTGGCAGGTCAAAGGTTGCGTCTGGTGTCCGGCTGAAACACTGAGGTCAAGCAAATTCTGTGGTGAGATGAAAAAGGACAATCTAAAAGTCACCACCATTGACAAAAAAAGGTTCCAATGAAGCCCAAACTTTACCTGTTGGTCAGAAGCCTGTCTGTGAGTTTCCCACCTGACGGCTGTAGCTCAGTCACTCCTCCGCTCTCTTGGCTTCTCTACCCCTCACCCAGTCCCAACAGCTATGGCTGGCGGTGAGTGGGAAATACTCTTCAGCATCTTTACTGTCCTGTCGGAGGACAGCAAACACAAGCAACATACAGATCAGTGAACAACATGGCGGAAAAACACATTTTAATGACGTCTGAACGAGCAATATAGGCTGAAATGGGCCGAACCAGAACATTTGGAGCTTTATTACAAGTCTAAACTTGGAGCCGTTTCAGCCGTCACAGACAAGTGTACGAAGAGAGGAGACTGTCGCGCTGGGCAACACGGCTACACAATCGCACACTTCTGCGAATAGCTTACATGTTCAGAACTTTTCATGTGAGCCAGTCAGGTTTTACTGCTGTGGCATTGTGAAAATATGTTTTAACAAACACAGATTAAACTCCTGTGCCTCAGATAATCTGTTCTGTTACTAAACATCTCACATTTTGCCTTTATGTAAACGAGCTGCACTTTGTTTCTGGTTATATAGGAAAAGCCTGTAGCCAGCCTTTTAACAGGTTAAATAATCAGCAACGCTTTCGATAAAATAAATCTGTGTTGATTCAAAAAGCCATTACAGCACAAATATGAAGATGTTATATTATACCAACTACTATTTTTTCCCCACACTGATATTATAGTAATATCACAATTGTGAAAAAAGGCTTCAGTTGGTTCATTCAGACTGAATTAAAGGAAGCTGCCTTTAAGAATCAAAAGCTGAAGCTTTCAGGAATGTTTGCATGATTTACAGACCTTTTGTTTTTATTCTAAGGCTGAGACCGCCTTTATATAGGTCTGCATCAGAGTTCCCTATAGACTTTAATACGTTGAATCTTGGCTAAATCTTGTCTAAATGAGGCCCTCTGTGTAGCCTTAACATCACAATCTACTGCTGTGCTGGAATGCAGTGAAACTACAGTATCTTTGCTTAAAGTTACCATATAGCCACAATCCTTTCCAGGTCAAATCTTTTCCAACAGGTTGCCTTGATGCCCACTAGAGGGCGCTGCACTGCAAATCTGACAGAAGGTAATGCAAAGAAACCATTCTGTCTTCAAAGGAAACTTGTGCAATCATCCCCAATGTGTCTACAGATGACAGAACAGAGCAGTGTGTGTGTGTGTACATGTATGTACTTGCTATGAAACAAGACAAGGCTCCTGTAATCCTTAGAAACACACACGACCACCCTAAGGCAAGAGGTGGGTGTGAGGTGGGGTACCCATCACCCTGAATTTATAATATTAAGTCACAATAGGTCAGAACACACATTACTTGCTGAAGGAGTAAATTAACTCCCCGTCTTTGTGTCCTCGCTCCAATCTGTTTTTGCCCTCAGAAACCTACATGGCCTCTCCCCAGCAAGCGATCACGTAGCTAAGTTCAAGGTTGAGAGGATGCAACACTGATCCCATGTCAGCCATTCTTTGAGCATCTGTCATGAGAACACAGACGGTAGTTATGTGCAGGAAAACACAAACACAACCATCCACTTAAAATTTAAGGGTCTCATTTCTTTTTTTTTTTTTTCTTTTTTTTTACACTTCTGTGTAAACGTTCAATGAGTTCTGGAAGATAGCAACTATCCTGGAATGTCCCCTGAGTTGTTTCAAAGATACTTCTGATATTCATTTATATAGGTGCAGACACATTTACCCGTAGCCTGCGGCTGAAGGACGTGCGCCTGAGGGCGGTGCGTGCAATTTCTCTTTTACAAGATACTCTTCACGTCATCTGTACCGACTGCATTACGCGCACGCGCATCGATAAGTCCGCACCATCTATGTGTGCATGTTTACAGCGGTGCTCAAGAGGACATGGCAGCAGAAGCACTGAGTGGCGGTTATCACCCAGCAGGGGGGTGACACCCGTCCCATTGAGCGCCCTCAGGGAGCCCTGCTCTGTTGTAAAGGGGTTACCCACATCGCACATTCCTGACCTGTACCATGTCGTGTTGCCCTGCACTGCCTTGCTCTTCATCCATCACATTCAGTACATCCTAGCCACAGTGAGTGTGGGATCGTGCTCACTCAAAACAAGCCACAAAGTCAAAGCAACGTGACAAGGCTCGCTGGAGCCAGTCAAAGCTGGATGCGTACACATGTAAATGTTGATTTAAAATAATTTTCGTTCAACTAAAAAGTTGGTAGAATTGGGTAAAAAAGGATCTGTTTTAAATAAATGCACAGCAACAGGCGGAAGAGTGGCACTTTCAGGTAACTCCAAAAAGCACTGGAGTTACCAGAGTCTCGCGTGGATTTCGGAAGACAGGCACAGTGCTGCCCCTCCCCCACCTGTTCTTGTGCACTGCTGGACAGCTGACTGAAAGAATGCCACAGCAAAAACAAAGAATAGTGGATTTTGAGCCAGGCTTCTAGACACAAAACACAAACAGGTCTTGTTTGGAAAATAAAGAGATGCAATGCTTACGTTCTAATGTGACTAAACCGTTTCTAAAGAATGGTCGGCAAGATACAAGCAGTACGTCTGTTACTGGAGACCACAGACACAACAACCAACTAATATCTGCTTGTTAGACTTGTGCTCATTTAGAACGAGTAGAATAGCAACAAGGTATAATTGTGTGCAAAGAACCTGAAGACCACTGTTAAATGTGACTGGAGTATTTTTCGGCTAAGTCTACGTGTCAAAATATCATTCAATTTGGAATGAGTGCATCAAAAAGATATATTCATATTTTATTAAATATGTTCCAAAAAATATAAAGGTTTAGACGCAAACATTTTCAGAATGCCACAAGACATTCATTTGAGTGAAAATTAGCTAGCTATCACTAAAACTGCTTTCCTTTTCATCCTCATCTTAAAAAGTCTCACAGCTTGCGTGATTTCAGTTTGATTTACAAAATAAACAACCAGGGCCTTAGCTAGGAACTATGTCTCATTGTGTTAAAGAAATTAAAAGCTAAAATGTTTCCTAATGACTGTTAGGAAAACCAAAATGGTTTAACAGTTAGCTAATAACTCTATTCTGATGGTTTTCTAAGCATACATCTAGTAAAATTATCTGAGTGAATATGTCAAGTGTACACTCCGATATGGCATAATATTAAAAATAAAGATAGACACAGCTAGCCATCATTGGGAGCTTTCCTCCTCTCACTCCTCTTTAAAGGTTTTACTAATTTTGAGAATTTAGCTTGTTAACCGTCAGAAAGGCCTTAGCTAGGAAGAACAGTCAATCATGACAAAAAACAGCCAAACTATTCCTGATAAAGATGAAACACATTTTTCTTTCTTTCAGAAAGCCTTTTTAAACTAATAAATTGTGTGCTCTAAGTAAGATGGTCAAACAGAAGGCATACATTTAATAAAAGAGTAATAAAATATCAAGAATACCATTGCTTGGAATATGCTATAAGTTAGCCAGTAGGTGGTGACAAATATTAACTTTTTCCTACAAATTACTTTAGTTTTTGTTAAAATTAGATGATCAGTTCCAGTAAAATTTAGCTATTTTCTACTGGATGAAGTTAACTAGAGCTGACTAACAGATCCTGTTGTACTCCTAAAATAATACGAGACTGTCTGCGCGTATTTGACACATTTTTTTTACCCATTTTAAAAAGTCCCTTAACGTTTAATGGGGGGAAAAAATGAAAGAAGCGGCCAGTTGATTTTGATTTTAAGCCTCAATTTGTTTAATACCCAAGTCCCACACAGGCCCTTTTTTGTTTCTAGATCACAAAAAACACAGAAAGCCAAGTACTTACTTTCCTTGCAGTGAAGTTAATCAGGTAGACAATTATTTTATTCTGCAATGATTTACATAGACAATTTTAAATAAAAAATATTTCTCAGCATTTTAGTTGAATTACATTTATGGTTTTCTTTATTATTGTTATTACAGGATTCCTCAATTAAGAGCAAAGTAACAAATACAGTGCCTAACTAACATATTAATAATTACACTCACAAAAAACCTCAAATGATCAAACTTAATGATTTTGGAGTTAAATCAGACCATGGCATTTTAATGTCCCAGACTGGTAGTCAATTGACATTGGGAAATTAAACCTCCATAAAGTGCTATTTTATATTTAAATCTGAATACATGTCTTTTATAAATGCGTCCATCCATTGTCTATGCTCGCTTTATCAGTGCCGGGTTGCGGGGGGCTTCTGGTGCCCATCTCCAGCAGTCATTGGACGAGGGGTGGGGTCCACCCAGGACAGGTCTCCAGGCCATCACAGGACAACCCTTCACACACACTCACACCTAAGAGCAATTTAGAGAGACCAACTAAGCTACCAGTCATGTTTTTGGACTGTGGGAGGAAGCCAGAATACCCTGAGAAAAACCCTGCATGCAAACTGCACTACTGTGTATAAAGACTGCTTTTATCTGTTTGTGTAACCATATCAGCACCTTTGCGTATGTGAAACATGCTGGTCACTTCTCCCATCGGCATTTGGTCCTTTGTAGTTTTGGTAATTTATACCAAACTTTCTCAAGTAGGTGTCAATTTCTACCTGTCAGGGGGACCCATCATACCAGCCTTAAAAATCCCAATTTTTAGAATGAGCAATTCAATGACTAATTATCACCATAGTTCATGAAAATATTTATCTACATAGAAAGATACACTGAAAAGCACTGGTTTACGTACATGGATATGAAACAGAGGTAAGAGGAAATGAAAAGTGTGAATTAAATCAGGGTATGAATTTTCAAATAAGCAAACAGACCCCAAGCCACGGGACAACACTATAGCTTCTAGCTTCTAGCTGCATGATACATCAACCTTTGAAATGGACTTATTTTGACTTGTAAAGAAAACACTCGTTATATGCAATAAAATATTCAGCCTCTTGGATGAAGTCTCACACCAGATGTTCAGGGTTACAGCAGGCGTACTGTCGAATTTATTTACCTCATTCAAAGGTAACATGGCTCTGTTTGCTGAGGACAGGCGGCTGTTTGTAGAAATAATTCCCTGAATCAACTTGATCAGACAACACATTCAGAGAAATCTAAAAAAAATATGCATATAACAGCTTTTCTAAAACACAAAGCTTTAAAAAAAAGATACATTTTTAGTGTTGCATTTAATTGTACAGCTGCAATAACTATTGTTACCAGCTGCCGATAAAAATCAGATTTACATTTTATCTTCAAACATATTTTGGTCATAAATCAGTTCAGCTGATGATTGGCAAACATAGTTACTGTCATGCATCTTTAAGAGGCTTAACTGCACATCCCTGAGAAAAAAAACTTGATTCATCGTCAGCTCAGACTCCCGGAGCACACACTTTGGACACTTTTGTTTTTTTACTTTATAAGGTGAAAGATTAAAAAGGAAAAAATTCTATAGTGATTAATAATGATAATGCCTGATAACTTCTTTTTCCCGTTAGTAATGGGCAGTGATTATTTTGTTCGGCTTGTAACAAACAAATCCAGGGGGAATGTATGAGGTTTCATGTCACACAGGCCTTTTAGCTTCCACAAGCAACAACGACACAACAGCACCCACCCCAAACCAACCACAGAGTCAATGTAGTGTCACATAGTAACAAAAACATTGGCGCAGGAAGGAAAAGCAAAATGGCAGACGCCTCTATGACAAACACAGAACAGCACATTCACAAGGAGCCGCTGCTTACTTTCCCTAATCAAAAACGTTGAAAGCAGAATTGAACCGCCACTTTCCAACCGCCTGGGTGTCTTTGGTTTCTGTCCTGGATGAAAGAGCTTCCACATTCCTTTCCTGAGGGGTCAGAGGTCAGCTTCTGCGCTGCCTGCCCGCCCGCCTGCCACGGCTCCCGCATGCTGAGGGATTGGTGTTAACCCCTTCGCTGCCTGCCAGAGCCACACAGAGTGGTCAAAGTTTTCTGGCTGATGGCGGCAGGGCCCCTGTAGAAGCGAGCTCTGTAAACCGGGGCAAGGCAACTGCACGAGCTCCTTAACTGAACTATATGAAGAGGCTAAATATAGACAGTGAGTTCAGCGTCCGGAGCTTAGGTGACAACAGGCGCACTAGTGAGGAGTGGGGGGTGGGCGAAGAGCTCCGCTGCACAAACATTTCAGCTAAAACATAGGAAATGATCATTGGTGAACGAGGAAAGATTCCACAGAACCGGAAAAACTCCAGTTTTACAAGCTGGGTCATGAAATTGAGGGGGAAAAAAACACAAGTCCTAAAATTAAAACCTGCAACATATGCTGTAAAACCAGATGGTTTAGCATTTTAAATCTGAATTCTTCAGCTTGTTTAGTTATTCTCATACTTTTAGACAGATTTTAAGCAGAAATCCTTCATTAGGAGCATAAAGCAGGATTTTAATGATCAGAAACTAGGCTTTTTATTTCCTGGATGTTAGTCGCCAATTTAGTTTCCAGCTAGATAACGAAGTCAGTAACGTAAATTTCAACCACACTTTATTTTTAAATAAACTTGGCTATAAACTAGCAAGAAAAAAAGGCCAGACATTAAATATTTCAATGGTACGTCTATATCTGTATCATATTTATCTTTTTTTTACCCCGGTTAATATTAAAGGTACAGGCTGAGGTCAGTTTGTTCTTTTTGGCTGAATTTTTATTTGTTTTTCCTACTTTTTAACTTTGTGCTAAATTCAATTTAGATGTCAATCGGGGCTAAAATTGTAGATTTTGCGTTGTTTAGTTACTTCAGAAAAAAGGAGAGACAGAAACGAACTGGGGAAAGTATGAAACAATGTTCACATGGAATGTCTGACGACAGAAAACGCTTATTTCAAGCATTTTTATTTATGTCAAGTACATACACATTTTAAACGAGAAGAAGAGATATAATCTATGAAAACAAAGAGTTTTCGAAAAGAAATAAGGGATGATAAAATCAGCCTAACAAGGACCAACTTTGGTGATTCAAGAGAAGGCCAGGGAGGCGCAGGGTAAGACTGGGGGTGGGGGACATAGCCGAGGTAAATAAGAGAGGGATAAAGCGAGGATGAAAAAGGGAGAGAGAAGCAGAGTCATTTGCAGCGGTGGAGTCAGGGTCTGTGCAGCAGTCAAGTGACTCTGGAGAGGGAGAAAGAGATGAGGACGGCTAGGGGTGGGGGGCGGCAGGTCACGCTTTACTGACCACATTGACCTGGATGAGAAGCAAGGAAGTTTAGGGTTAGTGAGGGCAGCGGGGCCACCATCAGCTCACTCAGTTACACTTCACATTCCAAGAAAGCTTCTTTGGCCAAGAAAAGGTTGTGTATTTTGAACGCTGTCAGCATGGAGTGTTGGTCTAAGAGCAAAGAAGATGAACAGGGAGATCATGTTCGGCCTGAAACACTCTGAACATCCTTTACAGTAGTTGGGTGAAGTTTATGGGCCCTGCAACATGATCATACCCAAAAACAGTCCTTCACACCGGAGAAAACGATGAGACCCAGGAAGAAAAACCACAACGACGGCTATGTCCAACAGATCTAGCCAATGACAAGAAAAAAAACAAACTTAAATAAGCATCCGATTTAATGAAAAGAACAGCATATGGCAAGTTTTTTAAAGTGTAAGATTGATGATATTATGCAGTTTGGATAGATGAAGCTGGACCAAAGCCTGAACCAATGTTTCTGGCATTTATTGTAATGACGAAACACAGTCACAGCCTCACAAGTCCAGATATTGTTCTCAAAAGAAAACCTATTTTTAAAAAGACTAGTTCATTTACATGAAAGAGTCAAACTGTGCTGGTACACAGTAACTAATATTTAAGGCATTAATGAAGCACTTATTCATGGTCTTCCTTTGAAAATGTAATCAGCGCTTATTGTTCTCACAGGATAACTACCGTAATCATAAAAAAAGTCCTATCAATGTTGAAATTATTTATCACTTTGCTCATTGAGATTTGAAACAAGCTGCACTTTTGCTATTAAAGAACACCACATTCTGTTTTTTTAGTTTTTCTCTTTCTGAATTCCAACTTTTTAAGCAGACATTTCTTCCCTACTTACAAAGTGTCCAGTCATTTATAAACATAAGGCTTTGGTTCAAGCGTAGTTTTGAAGATCTAAAGTTTTAGCCTATCCTGCAATAGACCCCTTGCAACCACGTGACTCCGTTACCCAGAACCCCTTGCGTGGCGGCCATATTGGTTGGCATGCCATTTTCTACACAACGCACGATATTCAAGGCACTGTACGAGTTTTTCCCCTTTTCGGGCCGATTCTTCAGCCGTGCAAGCTTGTTTTGAATCGGGCCGAATTTCAGCTTGATCGTACAGGGGGGAGGAGGGGGGACTGGCTTCTCACGACTACCTCCCGATCAGGAATCGGACGATCGGTGAAAATCAAACATGTTTGAAATTCAGTCGGCTGTCGT
This sequence comes from Fundulus diaphanus, assembly GCA_037039145.1. Lineage (NCBI taxonomy): Eukaryota > Metazoa > Chordata > Actinopteri > Cyprinodontiformes > Fundulidae > Fundulus > Fundulus diaphanus. Next base: position 7,019,209 of record CM073129.1, on the reverse strand, counting down.
GAGGTTTTCGTGAGCGCATCCTGCTGTTCAAGCAGAGCTACGAGGGAGCGCCCTCCCCTCCTCTCCGTCCCCGCCAGCGGAGGGAGGGGAGCGGGCGTCCCTGAAGCGACCTCCGCCCGGCCCGCTCGCGGGGGCGTTGGGGAGGGCGAGCGCTCCGGTCCGCACAACGCGCTGGCCGCCTGTTTCGGCACTCCTCCGCTCGCGGGCGGGCCGGGCGACCTGCCGTGCCGCGCGGCCGCCGGTGCGTCTCGTCCCTCCTCTCTCCCCTCTGTTCCCCCGATGCCCGGTGCCTCCTGCGGGCCTCGCCAGAGCTGGGCTCGACCCCCTGCTCTGGGTCTCTTTCACCCACCGTCGCTCGCCTGCCTCTGCCACCACAGCGAGCGTCGCGCCGCACAGATCGTGAGCGGTGAACTTTTTAAACCCCGCGGTTCCGTCGCACAGTTTTTAGATGTATGTAAGTACCACGACTGAAAAACTCGTACAGTGTATGTATGCCCGGTATTTGCGGACCCTTTGGCTCTTCCTGATAAGGATTTTTCTAGCAATCCCGATGATTGGCCATCAGTTTGCTGTGCGGATCTGGTGAACTACCTTGTGTTGTCACCCACCCTAACGTACAGTGGCGATCAGATGAAGGCGTACAAGAGTTTGGGAGCGCACAAACAGTTCACTGCCGGATGGATACGTGAACTGTCTGTTTTTTACCTGAATGATGTAGCAGTTGTCCGTGGAAGGGTGAGTTTAATGTTGTTTATTCTCATAACTTGGCTGCATATAGTCCGATAACATCTGACCCTAAACTGTAAACATTGCTTTGGCAACAGAGATGCAGTCTGTTTGCACCATATTGAACAATCAGTGAATAGTCTTTTGTATACATGCGAGTAATGAGGTAACTGGGCCAGTGCAGTGGTGGGCTGTCACGCTAGCCTGCCCACCAAGATGGAGGCGCGCACCCCCGATCACGTGACTGTGACGTCAGATGCAAGGGGTCTATTTGCTTATGTCTCCCAACTTCAGTTGCCTTTGAACTGAAGCGACCAATGCTTTGACACTGTTTTTATTGTGAAGATGAAAAATTTAGGTGATTTCTATTAAGTTCCATAATGTTCAGCATTTTACAGAGGAAGGCGTCATCAGCATCCGACACATGATGCAACTAATAGGAGACGTGTTACATAGTCTTTGTGTTGGTCTGCCATGGCCGGTCTCAGTGTATTTCCCGTCTGAACTACTTCCATCTTTCTTGTTCACTAAGAAAATCTGCTACAACCAGTGTCTGAAATTAACTTCCCGATTCACCCGCCAAGTTGGTCAGTAGATATAAAAATCAACCGGCCAAGCATATTTTTACCTGCCAAAATATTAATTCTGACTGACTCCTGCTAAATATCTCCACATATCATCCGGCTATTAGCCTGAGCTAAATGCTAGGTGTTAGCAAGCGGACATGACATAGTTGCTGTTGTTCTCGCGTCACGTGTGCGAGTGTTTGTGTACGTTTTCATACAATCTGACAGCAGAGGAACATAAAGAAGCATCCACCCGAATGATGACTAAAAAACACGATTTATTTGGTGCAAACATTTATTCGCCATGTGGCAGCTAGCCCTCTGAAATTTACTCGCCAAATGGAATATTTACTCACATTTGGAGACGTGTTACCATAGAAACATAGTGGTTGAGAATGGTGGTGCAAACTTATCTCTTTGGAATTTTTTAAGCTGAATCTACAACAGCAGGTGGCATTCACACATCTGGAATCTATGGATCTACATCAAACATAATAGACACTGAAATCGGACAACGAACCATAAAAGTTCACTTTACATTGCTTTTCTAGTTCTTGAGATGATCTAACTTTTTATTGCAACTATATGTTCAGACTTATAATAAACAACTGGCCACAAACTGGTTTACAGTTTCTTTTTTGATTGCTGGATTTTACTGGCTAATCAAAGCTTCACGTTTGCTAAAAAAAATAAAGCTTTCAACATGGCTTTTCAACTGGGGCGTGAAAAGAAAAGCTGCCAAACCTTCACAGAAACAGTTTCCTATCTCACCATTTTTACCTATAGGTTACAGCTTTCTAAAAAGGACGAGAACTTGTGTGCAGATAAGTAAATATATCATGATAAACTACAAATATTTCTCCAGGAATTCTCTAGAACCATGTTGAAGCAGCAGATAAGTGCTGCCTTAAAGCTGCCCAAACCCATCATATATTTCAGCAATACTAACCCTTTCTTGCTCTCCATCCTTCCTCCTCTTGGTTTCATTTCCTCTCCTGACTGAGGGACATGCTTTGGGGAGGAGGGGGTCGGATGGTGTAAGGACAGCAAGAGGAAGAGTCTTTGGCATGGCAAACACTCACCCATCCCGGCAGTAACCACGGGCCACATTGGGCCGGGATGTGGCCATAAACCCAGAAGCACTGCCCCGGTGTCCTGGCTAAAAATAGCTGTGGTTGGGATGAGGGGGGGTGCAGAGCTCAACTGCCATCAAGAAACACCTTCACTGCAGCACCAGTGGTGGAAAAAAAGCTTACTTTCCTTCAACTGTCACTTATATTTTAACAGAGGATGGACCATGATCCTTTTAAAAAGAAAACTAATATTTAGGAATGTGGTCGTTTGGTCGAGGTTGGTTACAGAGACCAACCTGTGCTGAAAGTCTGGGGATCTTTGTGCCAGTCAGGGAACAGGATGTGTACAGTTTGCACCTGAGATTTATTTTGTTCAAAATAACGCTAAGATGTGCAGCAGAACTTGATTCAAAAAATTAAGTTCTTTTTATCATGTTTTCTTGTCTAGATTTCTAGACTGCGGTGACTATTCATCTTTCCCTGACCTAATCAATTTGTGTTTTTAATCTCTGCGGATCTACAGCGGTTTCGCCCAATGTTACGATCCACTACACCTGATCACTTTTTATTTTGAGTTCCCAAATCTCTATCTCTAGCCCGGTTCTTTTGGTTTTGACTCCTAACTTGGACAAAGCAAAGAACCACTCCTGTCAGGCACCGAGAGTGGTGTTGAGGAGGCAAACAACTTGTTAAAATAATGTGAATGTCATTTTAGAGTCAAGTTCATTTGCCTTATTTGCTTAATTTAAGATATTAATTAGGATATTTAGAGAAAAAACTGGTAGTTTCTGTTCTGTTTGCACCTGAGGTCCCCAGACACAAGGTTTTAAGTGAGAAAACATGATGATATGGTGAGACTCACTTGGTACATGTCCATTATCACCATCTGCACGGGAGATCAAAATACTTATTGATCCTGCTTCCATAGGGCTTCAACTCAGAGGAGAAGGAGTTGAGACGAAAGGCTGAACAGCATCAGAAAAAAATACAAACTGCAAATGTTTCAGGAGAATCTTAAGGCTACTGCTTTAGCGATACTCAGGAACTTATTCCTTTGGATGTTGATGAGGTTACTGTCAAAATTATCACCACCTGCTGGGTGCAGCATATGTATTATTATTATTATTGTTATTAATATTACTGGAATCCCACTTTATAGAGGGAGAATATCTACATACAAATAGGTGGGCTGGAGACCAGAGCTGATAAAAGTCGAAGCCAAAACCCAAACAGAAAGCCGGATTAGCACAGAGATATTTGCCCCTTTCTGCTGACTTTATAAACTTTGTCTTTAACTTTGTTAGTGGTGCTGAGTTTAATTACAATCGCTAGCTAGTGTTTAGAAATCCTGCACGGATTATGAATAGATTAGAAAACTTTACTCGACAGTGTCTAAATACAAAAGTCAGAAATGAATTTTAAAGTGTGTTGACAAAAATGCGGCTGCTATGTCAAACTGCAAATAGATTATATGTGAATACAGGATTGTTTTTTTAGCAGAGATGACAAAGAAAAAAAGATTCATAATTTATTTATAAATTACTACCTGCCTTGAACCTTGACACAAAAAAACTGAATACAACAAAAAAAAGATTCACTCGTTGAATACCAATGGGTTACTTGGTATTTAATTACTTACTTCTAATTACTTCTATTTTGAATTGAACCCATTTAAGAAGTGGCTTTAGCACCAGCCTCTCCACGGAACCAGTGACAAAACAGAGACCCTGCGGAGAAATTCTACTCCAGGCTTTTTCAAGCACACAGTGTTCGGTCATCAATCAAAATATTGCTGTCTGTGATGGTCCTACATGAAACCATCTTTCAAGTCATTTTGATTTAACCTTATAGAAAACGTGCTGTAAAAAAGTTTACCACGAACGCAAAACTGCACATTTTACCCAAGCTAGTATTTTAGCATCAAAGATGTTCACCTGTTCAGTCAAAATTTAACATAAAAACAGATTTTTGGAAAATAGACATTCTGTGAACATTTAGCCTTCTTTTTAGATACTGTATGTGGAAAACAAAAATGGGGGGTGGGGGTGAATAAAATGAATTGCCCGCTGCTGCAGTTAAGATTTCAGAAAGGCAGCCAAACATACAATAAATGATCAAACCACGTTATCATGTAGAGTTGATCAAATGAAAATCGATTAAACCTGTGAAAACAGAGCATAAATTTATGCCGTAATGAGTAATGTTAAAAAACACAGCTATGTTTGCAATACTGCACGTTTAACTGACATTCCTCGTTCACCTTACATATTTAACTAAACTTTGTGTGCCTGAGAGTGTTTGCGCTTTATTAGTGCTGCGTTGGGGTTAATCAGGTCGCTGAAGTTCACACTGAGCCCACCCTGCTTATCTGACACTGGTAATGTTTCTGTTAGTGAAACTGGAGATTACACACTCACACATATGGGTGGGCACACACATCCTTGTTTTAAACACAAAGTGAGGACCTTGCCTTGACTACCATTGATTTCTATTCATTTTCAACCCTTTCTATGGCCTTACCCTGACCCTAAACCAACCCTAACCATTCCCACTACAAACCTAGCCCTAACCCTACCCTAAACCTAACTGACACCTTAGTCTTAAACCTAATCCTTAGCCCACAAAAAAGTGAGGACGAAAAAAGAAGAAGGCCTCACACGACAGCTGAACACAGTTCAGGCAGAGGAAGATATAAGTCAGGCTTAGGGCAAAAAACTACATCAGATCATATACCTTTTGGTTTTTTCGTGCCAATTGTAGGTGAGCATAATTGAAAAAGGTGATTTTTGAGGTTCTGACTGATCTTGTCAGTACTGAGTTTGCTTCAATATCTCCCTGATCTAAAATTAAATATCGACTCAGTTTATCAAGAAGAATCAATAATCAAGTCTTCATTGTCATTATGTATCCATAATGAAATTCTGGTGAGACACCGACTCAGAGTTCACACAGATTCCCACATAACACAGAGACACAACAAGACCGGGTTTCCCCCAGCATATTATAAGACTGGCGGATCGACCCCCACCCAGCAGGCTAAGCGTCGTCTGTTTATTTTAAATGCGTGGACATAAAACGGAGAGTAAAGTTCCCGTCCGTGAGAAAACCTCCCGGTATAAATAAGCCCACACACTAACCTGTACTAGCTTGACCCACAGCATGTCCACGTTGTGCTCCTGCTTAGAGTCGCATGAGCCAATGCCCACCCGCCCACGCCAGCGCGCACACTTCCTAGGGCCTACGACACCAGGATTAACCCATTTACTGAGGGAAACCAAACCCTAACAAGACAATATTCAAATAGTGGGATGTGCCGACAACACTTCCCGAGAAGCTAAAAGTGTGCAAACAGTCCTTAGCATCTGATAGATTTCAACGTTCGATTCAAAAAAGACATATAGCAGTAATTTTACTGAAAATGACTGTCCAATTGCATCCTGGAGAAGTTAAAGTGTGCAAATAGACATTAGAATGTGAGCGACAATGTAAATAATTCTCAATCAGATCAAGAACCTGTGGAACCAGCAGCATGTTTGTAAACATGTAACAGATCATGAACTGGGCTGGTGGTTTGATGATTCTCAGCAGGGGGCGCTAGCCCTCACAGCTTTGGAAAGAAGCTGTTTTTAAGTATGTTAGCTTTTTATTTAATGTTCCTGAATCGTTTACCTGATGGAAGCGGAAGAAACAGTGCATTGTCCGGGTGGTTGGGATCTGTGGCAATAGATCTGGCCCTTTTCTGGACTCATGTCTAATCGAACATGCCTATCAAAACAAAGCTGCGCTATGAACAGAGCACTGTGAGAGCCAAGCAGCAAAAGGAAAACCCTGGGAAAAGTCTCTTGATGCAAGCCTGCTCTCCTGATTTACTACAAAGCAAACGTTCTCTCACAGCTGCATCTTTTTGCCCATAAAATATCCCTAACTGCAGACATCTATTGTTTAGAGAAGTGCTCCATCTTTAAAATGAGTCTTTCTGGTGTGCTGCAAGTTGATAATCAATGTGGGACTTAGGAGTGGAGGGGATGGAGGGGAATGTTGCCTGCTCAGGTGTTGCAGCAACGAGGACGTGCTATTATCAAATGCTAATTTAGTTTAGTCCTAAACTAAATTAGCATTTGATAATAGCACGTCTTGAGTGCCTGTACTGCGCTGTGCTTTCTTTTTTTAAATACGTTTAAAATGATCCACACTTTTGACACTTATGGTCGTTTTCTTGGTGCATCTTTTAGCCCCGTATGTCTCCCACCATAGCTGATAACTGCACTTGGAGTCCACGTATGAGCAGGATAGGTAATCATTAGCAGAGAGGAGAGCAATGTGCAACACAAATAACCACCCGACGGGGACACAGGGAGCTGAACAGAATTTAGTTAAGCCTCAAGGCCGATAATTTGCCTTTCGACAATCAAGGCACTTGAATCATTCTAGATATCATTTCAGAACCAGTTTCAACCGTATTTATGGAAATGTTTGTGGAATGTTTTTGCTGGTGATAACATACTGACTTTTGAAAGGATTTTACTTACAGTTTTTGAAAAGAGAAGTAACCCATAGAGCTCTTGTAAGTAGTGATAAGCTCTCTTTTTGCAGCTTTGATTGCAGATCAAACCATTTTTTTTCCCAATCAGTGAACCCTTCTCTGTTTGAACAGAATCAACAAGGCTCCAGCTGACAGGCTCAATGGCTACATCCATCTGTAAAGATTTAGTTCACACTAAGAATTACTGCCTTTCTGTCTATGGTTACTAGCATGATTGTTAAAACAAATTCTCCAAAACCTTCATCCGAAAATGTAAAAACAAAGAAAAGAAAACTGTTTTTTGCTTTAATCAAGTATCATTTCCCACCCCGTTATATCAGCAATGCCTTCCTTTATAAATCGATTTAGTTGAATGATAAAAATCTGGTGTTTCACTGGTAATGTATAACCAAGATGCGAAAAGTTTTGACACCCTTCACTTCATCTTTATTTTATATTTCTCTATGTCACATGAGCAGTTTGACACAGATCTGACTGTGCTCTTTAAAAAAATCATCCATCCTAACCCGACTCGTTCTTCTCCCTCAGCCTCCTGCTGTGGTTACTGTAGACAACATGTCTTGGAGGCACCTATCAAAACAAGCAGCACACGTGTTAAAGCTCAGCCAAAATTGAGCCACATCTCCCGTCAACACAAACCACATCACAATCCAGTGTCAAGTTAACAAAGATCCAAAGCATCCTCATCATAATCCAAGGCGTGACAGAATGTGGTCTAATCCGCTTCAGTCTCTGCATCACAAGGGTGAGAGAGATATGTGGATAACACACATCTTTTAGGAATAATGGAGCTTGGAAGAGACCAATTAGAAAATTAACCAGCTCCACAAACTCTCTCTGTTTCTCCCTCAGAGCTAATAAGGTAAGAAAACATTGGGTTTGGTTTTAACAGAAGTCGTCTGCCCAGCTGACCACCTATCACCATCAACAGTTTGGCTCGGGCATTTCCTGAAGAATTAGGCCCAGTAGAGTGCATTTCATAGTGGTCCTCCCATACAAAGCTAAACTTCAGGAGTTACTGGTTGAATCTATCCTGACAGTATACCATTTCTTTCAGCCAGATGAACTAGAAAATGATAAACGTTGTACTTTGTATCGAGCACTTTAAATATAAAGACTTAAATCGTGTTATATTTTACAGTAATTGACTCAGTCAGGTTTAATCTCTAACTAAAATCCATGATCCATGATGATGCTTATGTTCAGAAGTATTCAAAGTCAGATAAGGTAGATAGTTAGTAAGGTAGTATATTTGGTGTCATTTTCCTTAAAGGGGCCTAGTGATGTATTTTGACCATAAAAAGAAAACGGAAAAAAAACCACATATTCAAATAAAATGATATATGCCAAGCAGTTGTCCTGATAGTGTGTACTTAGTCCGTTTTGAGGCTAAAAAGAACTGGCGCGATCAGTAGACATTGTTGCACCAGCTGCAGGCAGTAACGCGGAACTATCAGAAAGCAAGATGGCGTCAATTGACGCAGCTACAGTAAGCACCAGTAAATTGGCATCTTGGCGTGGTCGAAGACCAACCGGATCTACAGGTTTTGTGTGGCTTACTCTTCTTTTCACCCCTCTCTGGATGCACTCAAATATTTTATTAAGGATCAAATAATCCAGTAATAATAAAATAAGGTGTTAGGCTCAGAACAGGAGGACCCAGTATTCGAGGCAGACAAACAGTTAGGGTCTAACAGTTTATTAAGATCAGACACGGGGCGGGAGGCGTCAGCGTCTACAGCGGGAGCCTCTGCAGGAGGAGACAACAGGTTAGTGACCACGTTTATCTGAAAGTGCTTGCACACAAACGTGTCAGTCACTAAACTGGTCTTAATGTCCAGTTCAGATCCAGTAGCGGAGGTAGATCCCAGCTGGCGGGTCACCAATCCGGCGCAGCGGTTGCCGCTCAGAGAGTACCAGAGGCAAGTGTATCGGAGGTCGGAGGACAGGCAGGAGATCAGAACCGTGAGAGCGAACATGAGCAAGATGAGCCGTAGAGCGAAGCCAAAAACGAAGTCGGGGACGTGGTCGATGGTCGGAGCCAGGTGATCAGAGAGCCAGTGAGGTGCCGAAGGACAATCCAGGACGGAGTCGGGTCACAGTTCCAGGTTCGATACACAGATCAGCAGACAGACTGAACAAGGCAGGCTCGGTAGTCAGGAAACTAATCCGGTCGGTACATAGTGGGCAGAGATCAGGCAGGTAGTCAGGTCAGGCAGAAGTCGGAACACAGATCAGGCAAAACAGAATCAGACGGGAACAGGCAGGCTCGGAAGTCGAGAGGCAGATAGGTCGGGATCAGGTAATCAGAACAAACGCTGGAATAAGTCTCACAAAAGCTCGAAATAATCTGGCACTGATGTCTGGTTTGAAAGCTGGTAATATACTAGTGGGAGCAGGTGGAACAGATCTGAGGTGATGAGGAATGGGCGGAGCTAAGCAGGTGTGTGTCAAGAGTAATCAAACCAGGCATCAGTGCCGAGATCATGACAATAAGGCACAGTTTCTCTCAGCCTGCACAGGAATTGCATGTGTGTGTGCATCTGCTCCACAGTTTACAATACGGAGTTAACATTTAGAGCTTCATGAGGAGGTTTTTGCCTCAGCCATGGAGAAAACAAGGAAAACCACAGACTTTTGAACACAGTTTCATTTTTTATAGGTTGGATATTGGATATTTACGCAGTGCTGATTCAGTGTTCTTTTTTTCCTTCAGACGTGGTTCATGGTTTATAAATAGTAACATTATATTTTGGTTTGAGCCACTCTGTGAATAGCAGTCCTTAATATTAATGTCGTCACTCTTCAGTTTTCCTGGACTTCCTCTGAGAGAACCTTCTCCTTGCCATCGACCAATCACTGAAAAGCAGTGAGTTCACGTCAAAACTCCCCTCAAGTCCAATTTGTTTAACCCTGCTACTGAGCAGGACCAGAAAAATCCAGGCTGGCACTGAAAAAAACTGTTGCTCAAATACTCACAAACAAGAGGAACAGAGAAGAGCCCAGCCAAACTGGGCCGGTGGAAACAGGGTTTATCCCCAGATTCCACATCCTCCGTGCTTGCGGCGTTCCGCTCACATCCAACTGACGGAGCCACTACGTTACGTTAATTAATGAGAAAGGTTTCACATTCACCATGACTACCCCGAACGTCACCGTCGACGGACCCACTCTCTTTGGTAAACGCCAAATTATAAAAACACAAATTTTCTGCTCTGTTCCAAATACCAGATGCAAACCACTCTTTTTGCACTAACCCTGCAAAAAGCTACATTTGCTGAGTTGCTGTAAAATCAATAACCGAGAACTTTTCGGATGCTGTTAATGATGAATTAAAAGTTTGTTATGTTTACGACTCTTTGATATCCTGTTTTTTAAACACGTGAACTCTTACCTCTCTCGCATGTTCTCCTTGGGCTCCAAGGAACTTTGTAGCGGAGGTAGACGCAGTAACCGGGGCTGTAGTGGGCGTGACTTTTCACAAACTCATGGAGGCAGTCTGGAAAGGAACGGACACATCCAAGCACGGAGGATGTGGATTCTGGGGGTAATGTCTGTGGGTTCCATTGCTTTTTCTTGTTTAGTCATTGCACACATGTGCAATGTTGTACTTCCGGTCATGTGGTCTTGTTTTTGTAAATATATGCATAAGCACTTTGTTTACAAACAAATATAGAAAAACAAAGTATAAAACAACAATAAACTATAATTAGCCAACAGGGCACGATAATTTAATCGGAAAAAAGTTTGTATGCAAGTCATAGTACATAACTAGGCCCCTTTAAGAGAGGAAAATCTAATGTTAATTAATAATATTTATTCCCTCTTTGAAAAGCATTGTGAAAACTCTTTGATTGAAAAATGTAGAAGAAATTAACTTAATTTTGTTTTGAATACAGTGATAGCGATCACAATGTGATAAACATTCCACAAAAACGGAGTAGTGCAGAGGTGGATGTTCCTATTATTGCAAACACTCTTTTCAAGGACTAAACACTCAAATGCAGAAATAGGAAACGAGCTAATTACAGTCTACAGCACCAACATACAATCCAAACCGGGGTTTCAGCTACATGTATTTGATTGTGGCACACAGCCACGACAAAATAAAAACCGCCATACCTTCAGAATGAAGTTTCTTTTAAATATATGGTAAAACAATGTAAAGCATATGAGATATATTTATCCTATGTATAGTCTATATTTGCACACTTATACCACCCATAATCCGAGTTTGAAATTAATTATTTAAATATCATGAAAGGTTAAAATGTACTTTATTTTGAAAAATAACCACCGCCTGCTACTTCCTGTCTGGATGCAAAGCTGGCTAGTGGCTACTACCATAGACATTATATACGTAGACGCCTCATTTCTGTGCTGGAGCACGTTTTGAGTCGCTGCATCTTGGAAGTCTGGCATAGGAGCTGACGGTAATAAACACAGAGGGAGCAAGTTTTGTCGTATTTTCTGCAGCTTACGATTGCAATTGCTATGGAAAGTAGATCACGCAATGCAGATCACCATTTTGGGCTGAGAATGGTTCTGAAGATGCGATTTACTTGGTGAAAACAATGCATAAACCCAACAGATGGACCATAATTTTATGCTTTTTTAATTTTCTATCTCTGTATTTCACGACCTAAAGCTGAATCATGTTTCCAAATTAAGTGCCCTGGAGTTACAGAGTGCCATCACATGCAAGAAGCTGTGCAAAACTGTTCTTTTTGAAGGGTCTTAAGCTCCAGCCCTAGTTACAAGCAGGCCAGTGGAAGACACTGGAATGACCTGAAAATTTTAAAGAACACTTTCACAGGCCTTTAAAAAAACTGTGTGTGCATGTGTGCATGCACAGCACGCAAAAATATGAATAAATGATTGTTGGTGTATAGACAAGGCTCAGGATTGTACATGTGCGAGAGAGAAATAAATTTAAATGAACAATCCAACTTATTTCTTTATTAAAATGTACAATATATTAATTTCTACGTTTATCAATATGTAAAACCACATCTCCTTGTTTAAGAGCGTAAAACAAAGTATTCCAGCATGAAAGCACATATTTATTTACATTTTTAATAATATACCATAATATGTGTTGTCTTGGTTAAATAGCATAAAACAAAGTATTTCAATATGAAAGCACATATTTATACATTAATATGTCATATGTCTGTATGTCTGGCTCCAATAGGTAGCGCCTGTCCATGTGGCAGCTACCTATGTAATGTCTACTATATAATGGCTACTACTGTACTGTGCCGCGCTGCTGTCAGGAGGGAAGAAAAACTATAGACAACGGTCCAGTTCCATTTAGCATCTCTGTTGCTATATTTAGCAACTTTTCAGACCCTTCCAGCAATTTTCTTTCAAAAAGCGACAAGCAACAAGCGACTTTTGGAGTGGCAGCAGTGAAAGCTAGAACTGAGTTCCCACTTCCCTCAGCACTGTCTCACAGGCACACCACAGCTGCTGCTGCCTCGTCACGTAAATATAGTTTTTAAAGTAGTCTATTTAGCCTCTGAAACTGTTGCACTAAAATAATTCCCTGAATTTGATTCACACACAGCTTCAATCACTCATTCACCTCATTCAATTTGTGTGCCTCTGTCATTTTGGTATGTTTCTTTCTGTAGTTTTAAGTAGTGTGGATTCAGGCAATGTAATAAAATTCATAAATAATTTTGTAAAAGGTCATTTTTAGTTCCAAACACAGTTAATTTTAATAACTTTTTTGGCTTGGCAAAGGCTCTCCTACAGCCTGGGTCACAAATGTATGAAGAAATATGCAAATTCCATGAAGTCAACCCCCCCCCCAAAAAAAAACCCGAAAAAAAAAAAAAACGACACAAAATCAACATAGACCCAACGCCACCACTAAGTTTTAAAAGGCAGAGAGAAAATATTATTAAGAGATTTAAAAACTGGTGAGGGAGGATGCCTGCCTAAAGTACAGCAGGCAATCTGTCTAGAGTTTAGGACCGGCTTAAGTTAAGGCCCGGTCCCCTGTGAGTTGACACCTGGTTCTTGGTACTGACAAGAGCAAAAGCTCAGCTGACTCAAGACAAGGAGATGGCATGTGGGGCTGTAAAAACTCAGACATGCAGAGCGGGGCGGGGCCATTTAACTGTTAACCCCTAAGGGTTTTAGGAGCTATTTCCGCTCCAAAATTAAATACCTAATATAAATCAACCACAGCTCCATAGTTATAAAATATAAATTCAAACTTTTATTACCTGTCTAACGGTAGGACATAAAGAAGATTTCTTCCAGTGGAACCACTATTACAACTGTTGGCTGATTTATTGATGATTGAACAAAGAGCCCAAATAGTTTCCTAAACAAACATTACAATACCCCTTTATGTAACCTAGGAGAAGCTTCAGATTTTATAGGTCCACATCTTAAATATAAGTGCATCAAATCTGGCCTGAATCTGTTGAAACGTATTTGTTGTACAAAGGTCTTAGCTGTGATTTGGCACAATTAAGCCAAATGTGTTTTTCGCATCATAAAATGGAATCTGGTCAAACAAACGGGCTGATTTCCATTGTAGGACTCCTTCTGCATATGAAATAATCTTTGATCAACACATTTACCTTGTATCATTAAAATGTACCGTTGTGCACGACATTATATCAATAATGCACAAAGCAATGTGTAAAGCTAAATCTTAAACTTGATTATGCACGGAAACGACATCACTGGGTATGGTGCAACAAAGACAAGCTTTCCAAAACTTGAAAAGGGGTTTCTCTAGTTTCACGTGCTACTGGACATGTTCGGTTTGAGCCATGTGTGTTTTATGCTGTGTTTTCACCATGTATAGAGGACCTTTAAATCCCATCAGGTATGTTTAAACTGCTGTAAAACCATAAGCATTTGTGCAAAAACAAAAAAGCAAAAAATTGGGGGACTGTTTTGGAAATATTATAGCCTCCTCTTGTGAGAAAATTAAAAAGAATTAGTTGTTTCACGTTGTTTAGAGGTGGAGTTTAAACACCTGTGTCAGGTGGGCCTGTCGGGGTTAAAGGGACACTTCAAAAGAGAGAAAAAAGGAATCTTAAAAGGGATCCTGAAATGAACGGACAGCCAGTAATGTGAACTCAAAACCGGTGGAATTTGCTCAAACCTGGGTGTGTTGGTTAAAAGACGTGCAGCAGCATCTGCAGACGTCTGATTAAAGACCCGCTGACACCAGAACTTTTTCGCTCCATATATGGAACTTGTGAGCCAAGACGATCCAACAAGACCGTCACTTTGAACTGAAAGCTGACTAGGTGAAAAATGATCAGCATCTTTTTAAAAGTAATTAATAGTATGCCAAGTTACAACAACTTATTTTGATAAATAAGAAAGTATCACTAAATATAAGGTTTTTGTGCTAACATCGATAACAGATTCTGTATCTGACGTCACCTTAACCTCTGGGACTTTTATCATCTCTACTGGTCACAGGGGGGGGGGGGGGGGAAACAACAACACAAAAATCTGCTGAGTCAAACCTTTAAAACATTACTCAGAGCTTTTTTTAAATCGTTGCGCTGAAGTACATGACCAAGATGACTGCGTAGGCCGTTTAGCTTTCGGCCGGAGAAAGAGTGGGTGTGTATGTGTGGAGAAGAGGGTCTGGGGAAGCCCTTCTGGCGGGGAGTCCTGGCCGTGACACGGAGCTCAGCAGCAGCTGGAGATGTGGGCACGGTGCCAGCGGGCGTAACGCCAATCGCCCTCAACCTCATTCTAACTCTCTCTTTTCTTGCTCCGTCATGTTTAAAGAGCACAGCTCCGACAGACACAACAAGCATGCGCACTTTTACAGACGCCGGCCTCCAAGCTTGTGCGCTTAAACAAGCACAGGGCATATTTTGGATTACTCGCCAAAGTCCAAATAGCTCTGAGAGCATCTCTGGCCATAAAAGTGACAGCAGCAAGACACCTAAATGAGATTGATTGCATTAACGCATAGAGACATATATAGTTTGTGACATTAAGTGCATCCACTACAGCAGCCTCTGTCTGCTTACGCCTTTTGAGACGGGCCAGGACTCATTACCTGCTCCTGCAAGGTTGTAGATTTGAACATGTGTCAGAACTTGGAAGGGAATCGGTCTCTCTCTGTTTTAAAAAACTGAAAGGTCTTTTCCCAGCAGTAGCAGCTTTCCCCCCCTCTGTCCCCGGCATCACACGCCGCTTCCACCTTCACAGCATCCAGAGTCACCAGCCCATTCCCAAAAGCCCAAGCACCCACTTTATCCAGTTTTACATGCAGAGGACACGGTTCTACATGTCCAGCTTTTTTGAGGCTTTTAATCATAAAAACATTAAACTGCAAATGAAAACTAAATGTACACAACGAGGGCCTAGCTCTAAAGGCAACATATGCATGAGATCACTGATGCACAAACTGCCCACCAACACATGCAGCTCGTGGCCTAAGCCAGTCCGTCCACCCACCGGCTCTCTCCCATTCAGATGGGGTCAGCAACAAACAATCTCTAAGTTTGGCAACGTCAGCTCAGCTTAAAACAACAGGCATTGTTTCCTGGGCTTTTGCTCACAGAAATCTACAGGTTTCAATGGACCTGCTGCCATTTCCACGTTTCCCCATCCCTACAGTTCATTTTCCTCTCTTTGGTTCTTGTTTTGACCAATGCCCCCTGCTCACGGCTTCCTCGCAAAAGATACACACGGTGAAAGGATAAAAGTTTGTCAGGATAACGAGAAAGCATAAAGAATGGGAGTTTGTGTTGGTGGCGAAAATGTAGCCTCGTAAAAATAATATTCTTGCATAAACAGGGCCTTGAAAGCAGGCAGAGAGCAGCTTGCATTCCTAGGATGTTTTTTCCGAAACCCGATCTTGTTCAGTAAATTAGAGGCTGCAAAAACCTTTAGGCACATGACAGCGACAAGTAGAAAAATAAAGGAAACTATAACAAAAAACATGGTGAGCAAGTAGAATTAAACGGATGGATGAAAGATAGATCGTCCCAACGTTTCAGACAACAATGCAGTTTACAGTACATGGATACGATTGGTGCTCGTTGTTGATTTGCTGATTTTCTCAAAGTGTGCTCATACATGATATTCATTCATCATGACAATAATTCAAAATAAAGAGATATTCTACATATTTTACCAAACAAAAGACAAAATAAGCTTTACACTTAAATATTAGAAATGTTCCAGCCATCGCTTTAGAAGATCAGGAAAAACAGAAGTCCCTAAGCCCATTCCTGGTGGTTGCTTATAACATCATAAAGCAATCAGACAAGAGTTTATGTGCCAAATGTTGGCAGACTGTTTCTGTTTGCAGTAAGATAAAGAGATGATGTAACAAGGCATGCTCAGCATGAGGTATCGCTGATGACTAGATGAAATTGGCTGGAATGTATTATTTAGCCAACTATTTACTAATTGGATCTATGAACTGAATTTTCTTAGAGTCATGCTTTAAACAGGATGTTACCTTAGCAACTACACAATGAAATTAAGTATTTTCTCTATCAAAACGATTTCATAACTTCAACAATGTCTTGTAAAGCAAAACAACAGGCAAGAAGTAACAAAACAGAGTCGTATACTGAGGTTTGCAGCAAGTTGAATAAAGGTAGATGGAATAATGAAACGCTGTTTATTGCAGAGGAACTGAAATTAGCTAATGACACAAATTCCATCTTAGATGAAACATTCTAACTCCTATACCTTGTAACTATAAATTAGGATCAAACAGGACCCTGAATCTCTTAGCACTGGCATGGGAAATGGGAAAAATGGATATCCACCTGAAAAACCTAGATTTTTTGCAAAGAATGCCAGATTAGGCCATCCTCTGAAACAGTGCCATGAGTTTAAGACGGTTGTCTAGGTAAAGATTATGAAAGTTTAAAATGTATTAATATACATTAATGGCTACAAAACATACAATTCATTGATTTCTTTCAAATTTAGGCTTAAATGTTGTCTAGCTGGAATTGGTACCAACTACTGAACTAGTTTCCCTCAGTAGTAATAAAATTATTTACATTTTCTACAGGTGATTAAAAATGGCTAGCAGCAACAGCTTCCTGTTAGGAGTGGGGATGTATCGCAACACAGAAATGGACGATTCAGAATCAATTTACTGTCAAAACTCTTTTTTTCATCATAATTAATAACCATAATTTTAAAGGGAATGCAAGAGGCAGAAGTTTGAAGCGTTAAGTGTTACCCCTGGACATTTTACTCTCACTGAGGCATGTGGAGATAGTGGAGCAATAAATACAACCTGCACCCTTAATATTAAAGGTATATAGCTATGTAATATGCTTCTAAAAAATGACCACAAACCATTGGATCATGATAATCCAATAATCTGACCCAATCTTTATAATATGATTGAACTTGACTTTGTAAAGTGCCTCGAGATGACATGTTTCATGAATTGGCGCTATATAAATAAAATTGAATTGAATTGAATTGAATTGATAAGATAAGGTTATATACACCACGTCTCCATCCTGATGATGTTTTGATAGTTCTTTTTGAGCCGAAAAATGATTTGCTCTCGGGCGCGTTTAACAAATATAAACAGACGTGGCGACATCTAGAGAGAGTATGACAGAACTATCATGATGCCGGTTTGCTTAATTTATAAATCCTTTGTAAAAAATGCTGGATCGAGCCTGACCCTCTGCAATGCCTCGCAATAAAGCGGCAGCTCGGCGTGATGAAACACCAACCGTTATTAATTAAATAAACCGATCTACACTTCATTTTGATCAGGCATCATATTACCACTTTTTACAAAATCAGTCAAAATCCATGAGTGGTAGTTGTGTTTTAGTCCGTTTCATCAGGAAAACATTTAGTCGTGAATAAACACAAACAATGTCTAAAATGTGACACACAGCTCTGTAGCAAAAGCCAGCTAACGACCAAAGCTAAATCTTGGTTTAAATCTAACTGTGGATCAACTTCCATGGTTTTATCCTTGTAACCAAGCCAAGATTCTGATACGCCCAGAGAAGAGGATGATCCTGCTGCAGACTGGAGCGCATAATCAACTGTATGATCATGGACATGATGTCCTCTGATAAGATCAGCCCGTCACATTGTGACAGAGAGATTAACTTGTAAAGAAATTTAAAGCGGTGAAGCTGGTGTTGCTGCTTTTCAAATACAGCAGCTCTCAATTAAGGATGTCGCTCATAAAGCAAAGGTAACACAAATGTTAGAATACTTAGAAGTAAAAACAAAATGAAAACACAAAAGGAATGACTACTATACCGAAATATTTCTTGGAAATTCTGGCATTTCAAGCAAATTAAAGGGCAGCATCTCTTTAGAGGTGAAGTAAACTACAGTGTCTGAAATTGTGCACCGATTTGCAATGCCCTTTTTGTATTTGGTTTGGCGATTAAACGCTCCAGCGATTGTGGATTTTCAGGAAGATAGCCCACTGGTTGCAGGTTTTTTTAATCCCATTTGGGAAAAACTGCATTGGGTGATTGTGTTTTAGGTGCAGCGTTTTGTTGCCACTGCTTTGGAACAAAGGCAAGGCAAGTTTATTTGTATAGCACGTTTCAGTAGCAAGACAAATGCGACATACAGGCTCGTCCAGGTTAAGTAGTTCACCACGGTCCTTTGCCTTAAATTCAAAGAGCTCCCACACTGCCGCTGTTACGTTTGATTTGTTTCAAATCTCGACTAAAAGGAGAGAGGTGAGTGAGGACCGATGCACCGTAGTGAAACCTTCTGTTATCCAGTTTCTTTGGTAGAAAGCGATGGAGACACAAGGAAAACAAACAAGCATGCAAACGCAAATTATCGAGCCGATTTAAATTTATCATGCAATTCCTATTTATCATGTGATTAATTGTTTTATTGTTTATTGCGACAGGCTTAAGAGTAAATCTATAATTTGACCAACATATCAATACCATTGATAATAGTGTAATTCAGGGTATACCCAGGAATATTACTCCTATTAGTTAATCAAGAATCACAATGGAATTCTGGTGAGACACCAGCTCAGTATTCCCAGATTCACACATAACACACTGGCACAAACAAGGCAGAACGTTCAAATAGTTGGATGCACCAACAACACCTCCTGAGAAACTAAAAACGAGAAAAAGTGTGCAAATACTCATTAGCAAAAATTAGAATATTCTGTCCAAACCAACACTCCCTGAGAACTAAAAGTGTGCAAATAGAGGAAGTGTAAATAAGAGACAGTGTAAATAATTCTCAATCGGATCAGGAACCTGTGGAACCAGCAGCATGTTCGTAGACATGTAACAGACCATGAACTGGGCTGGTAGTTTATCTGATTTTCAGCAGGGGGCGCTAGCCCTCACAGCTTTGAAAAGAAGCTGTTTTTAAGTCTTACTGGTTTTTGATTTAATGTTCCTGAATCGTTTACCTGATGAAAGTGGGACAAACAGTGCATTGCCGCAATGGGTGGAATCTACGGCATTAAGTCTGGCCCTTTTCTGGACTGTTGTAGCATAACGTCAAGTTTAAGAACCATGTTTATTAACCATGTCTGGATCTTGTAGACGGCATCCCACAATCCCCTGTGCTGACCTCACCACCGTACTAAATCCTTCCTCTCCTACGCTGTCCAGCTCCCAAACCGCGACACAAGATGTTTTTGCCTAATAGTTGTTCGGGACTTTTCAACAAAACGTCATTCATCGTTTCATTTATGTATGAATAGGAAATGGGAGCTAATGAGTTTATGTTTCAATACAATGGGTATTAATTCATAAGTATGATTTGTGTGACTTTTGAATTTTTAATATTGTATGCATATGTTGTGTATCGATTTCTATATTCCCTGTGCTAGTTCCTTTTACCCAGGATGGGGTACAATGTCCAAAGTATGTACAACATAATAAAATTATTTGTACAGCTCGAAATAAATCAAATCAAAGTCAACAGCACAATACGACTGTCCACTGTGGCTACATGCACATAAAAGACGAGTGAATGCTGCTAGTCAGTATCTTGATGCATTGTGCTGGGTTTCCTTAGACAGAAAACGTTTAACCAATCTGTCTGGATGAATTGTGTAACGTCACCTGTTCAGTCTCCACCCTGCCTGCAATTAACTCTCAATGGTTTCACCTGGTCTCACTTCCATTTAAACTCCGTTCTGATCAGTCTCCAGTGCCAGAACGTCTCTACTCGCAAGCCAAGGATAAGAGCATTCCAGCCTCAGTTTATTCTGTTAACCTGCCTGCCCGTCTGTTGCCCGACCTGTTCTCTGCCCTCTGTTTCTGAGTTTGCCTAATCCCAGCCCTGGTTCTGTTTGCTTGCCTGAAGTCCGCCCGATTGCTTCTTGGAATCTGTACCTGCCTCTGGAGATCTCTCGGGTACTTTGGGGTCCTGCCAGTCTCCGGTTCTGGACTATCTCCCTGTTGGATCCACCCTGTCTTTACTGTGGCTGGAGCTCTACCTGTTAATCTGCCTGAGATTATTAGTTCTGTTCTGTTCCTGCCCTACTGGACTTTATGTTAATAAATCCTTTGAGCGCAGCTCCAAGTCTGGCTGAATATTGGGTTCATTCATAGCAGATTCATTACAAATTGATGGAATTGGCTTTTGTAAAGTGCCTTGAGATGATATGTGTTGTGAATTGGTGCTATACATCTGCATTGGTGGATTTAAATCTAGATCAATCCATCCATCTACTTTCCTGCAACCAACAATCTGAAAATGAGCTCTTTCTCCAAAGATGTCCAAAGTTTTGCCAGCTGATACTTTGTTGAGCTACGCAATATCAGAAATATATTTTGAGTGATATTATGTCTAAAAATTCCATCAATATAAATTACGATTAACCCACATTTTCCAGACATTTCTCTTTATGAACCATTCCATAGTCAGTCTCCTCCACTCCTGGTAAGTTTCAGCTTCTCAGTCAATAAAGATGTTTTATTATTGGTGGTTAAACATTTTCTGAACTAATCAGATTATGCATTTAAACAACGTGCTAAAATAATATGTGATCCATGAATGATATTTAGTTTTTTATTATAGTTATTGTCAGTAAACAGTGTGACGACAGAGAGAGAGGGAGAGAGAGATAATTAGTTATTTCCACATTTAACCCAGCACTTTCCTTTTTCTTTCTTTCAACCCCCAGAGATAAAAAACATACCCTAAATTGCATGACTGGGACACCTTAGGGGTGTCTTCCAGCTCACTGCCTCTTGCTTTGAATCTGTATGTGTGTGTCCCGTCTGTATGGGCGTGGGTGTGTGTGTGGGGTGGGTTCTTTGAAACGTTGTCCTTCTATTGGAAAGGTTTAAGTTTCACTAGGAGGGTAAAATGGTTACCAGATTGTCTTGTATCCGCATTGCTAGTCCACTCGGCATCTGAACATGGGACAAACTACTGTGCAAACTAAATACCACACTGTTCAATTGTGGTATTCAATGTGGTGCCAATGTGGTGTTCAATTCAGGATAATTGTGAATTGCATCTTGTAGCCATGTTGCCATTTAGAAGTTATTTTTTTGACAGCTGGCGTGGTGAGCTGGATGTTAGTACCACGGGAATCGACATCTCTGAAGACATCAGACCCCTTTTGCAATTAAGCAAAATCTTGACAATTTGATCAGATATCTGAGCTTTACACATCCTCATTCTCACCTAAAAACAGGGGGTAGGGGTTGTTTATCCTTGTGGGGTAAACCTCTCATTCCTCCTGGTCTCCCTCCTCAGATTGTCGATCTGGACGCAAAGCCTCAGGAGTGTCAATATGGAGCACGATGCGAGGCTGTCATCTGCCGTTTAAAATAGAAATCAAGTTTACTTTTTAACACGTTCTTTTTATATATATATATATATATATATATATATATATATATACCTCTGATTTACATGTTTAATAAACTCCTCTCTGTGAATTGCTTTCACAGTTTCTTTGCTTTTTCTCTGTGGTTGTCATTTCACCATGAAAGAAAATACGATCAGCTAACCGATTTTTAATCCACATCAACATTCATGAGGTGCTTTGCATTGACCATTAATGGTTGAATCAGGGCGTGTAGAGGGCTGAACATGAGAAACAGGCAGAACCAGGCTGGTAAACATTAAGGCACAGTTGGTAGTAAGGAAAATCGTGCACTGGTGTCCATGGTTGTATAAATCGGAATTTCTTTGGCGTACATACACTTTCAGTATGGTTTCTACACAATGTCTTAGAAATGAGACCCCAGGATCTTTTATCCACAAAGGTGTGAACCCGGGAAATCAAAATCACACCGGTAAAATTGCGGTGAAACAGACAGACGGCTTTAAAAACCCTGGTATGTGGATGAAAGTGACCAGCAATGAAAATGGCTAAAGATTTATTTTAGAAATCCTTTGGCAGGAGCCAGCAATGTTCATGTAAAATCCCAGAAAAGAGATAAACATAACTTTTTTCTCTTCACAGGCAAACAATACAGCAAAGTTTCAGTGTCAGGTCACATGACTCAGTGGCAAAAGTATTGATTTCTCCCCCTCTGAACAGCTGCAATGAAAACATGGCGTTCTGGTGGATATGTTAGGTAAAAAGGGCTGGGGGTGGGGACCCTTAACTGTGGCTGTGAATGGTTTTTCTGACTGATCCTTCTTCTGACTGTTTCAAAACAACTGTAGCTTGGCTGTGCATTTTGGAAAAGGTAGATCTGACTGGATAATACAACAGTAAAAATATCTGTAATACATCTGTAAAAACAAGGCTGTGCAGCACAACACCTGCCCCTTTGGGGATAATACAGACGATGGATTGAATTTTATAAGACAAATGCAAATCCCTTAAACAATAATCAGACCATACAGATGCTAAACAGAGACAGGACCACAAACCTATCTACAAAAAACACACCAACAACTATCCATCCATCCATCCATCCATCCATTTTCTAACACTTCTATCCCTTGTGGGGTCACGAGGGGTGCTGGTGCCTATCTCCAGCTGTCAATGGGCGAGAGGCGGGGTACACCCTGGACAGGTCACACCAACAACTAAATAAAAGTATTTTAAACAGTATGATAATGCAAATAAGCACCACAAATTATATTATATATTTTGCATGAACATTATTAAATCTTCTGTATTGAGAACTTTATAAGTCATATAAAGGACTATTTCAAATGAACTCAAAGTTCAGCTAAAAAACAGCAAGATCACAATTTTAAGGTGCATGCACACCAGCCCTGTTTAGTCTGCTTAAACGGACTCTGGTTCATTTGCTGAGAAAGTTTGGTTTGTTTGGGGAGGTGTGAACGTATGACTGTGCTCTGAGCCGGACCAAAAAAGCCAACTTGGGTCCGCCTCAAAACCTAGGTCTCGGCTTGGCTGAACTGAACTCTGTAGCGGTTCCAATACATATGGGAATGCCAAGCGGACCGGAGGCCGCTCCAAAAGCAGGAACAAGACAACAGCGCAGGGCAATCTGGGTAAATGCAATAGTAACTGAGCTAATACTAATGAAGTAAATTGTATGTTGTAAATAACTTGCTTGACATCTGTGTTAACGTGACATCAGTTCAATGAAGCTGTATGCGCCCCAGCACGAGCGCCGCCACCTCATATGGAGCCATCTTACCCGATATATAACAATCTACTCGTCCTCTGCTCATTATGAGCCCACTGGTGAATCGTGCTCGTCTGGCACACTTGCCAAAGACAGTTTTGTAATAACACGGCTAAAATCTGTAGTCATTTAATTTTGTTTACATTTTCCTGGTAAAGGTAGGTGTGCTGTGTTGCTGACCAACTTCTTTTCTTCTGTTGTAATTGGTGCAGTGTCATTACAGCGCCACCACAGGCGAGGGGTTGAACAGGTTGGTCATAAGGTTTGGTTTGTTTGACAAAGTGCAGCGTGAAAGCAAACCGCACCGGCTGAAAATTTCCCATTTGCCGCCAATTCGAACCGAGTCTACCGGACTGTCACATCTGAGCCAGAACCTCTTGCCCAAGTTGACTTTGCGCTAAGAGCTCACTTTCTTTACCGCTACTCCTTGATCCAGAGCTGCTTTCCTTTACGAACAGGCTCTCCGTCTACTGATCCAACAACCCACATCAAAAACTCTTGCTGTTCTGTGTTACGTTTGTAACGGTGTCTTCTTGCTTCCTCATCTCACCAGAAAGACAACTCGCATGTTCTGTGTTCCACAGCAGAAACTGAGCTTTTAGAAATCGGATGCAGTCAGGCAATGTTGCTGCAACAAAATAAACAAATTCATGTTCCTTAATAGAAATGTCCAACCTAAAGGCTCTGAAAACATATATATATATATATATATATATATATATATATATATATATATATATATATATATATATATATATATATATATATATATATATCTTTTTTGCCATGCTTATATTGCTTAGAACTGCTAGGTGTGGCATCTATTTGTTTCCAAATCCACTTTTGAGATGTCATAGAGATAGCGAGCTGAGGGGCAGATTGGGACTGTCTACTCTCGGTCTTCTCATACTAATCCCCAGTTTCTTGTAAACAATCGCAAGTGTGTATAGAATAATATCGCTGACATTCTTGGGATCAAAGGTTTAGCTATTTTCAAAAAGCTGCATAATGATCATGTACACAAAAAAGGAGCAGTTTGAAGACTTTTCCTCCTGGAATCCATTTCTGTCATTCCTTTCCTATGAGGTAGTCTGCATACTGAACAACAAAAGTATTAGTTACAACAAAAAATTGTCAATATGGGCACAGAGAGTTTCAACTTGTTTCAGGAAACTACTTTCTACAACTATTTTCTTAAGGCCCTGAGACAGCGAGACTTTTAGATGATGACAGGATGGCTGAGCATAGTACAGAAAAGTTCTCTAGGGACGACATGATCTCTAGAGACTGATGTTCAAAAGTAGTAATGCTAATCAAACTAATTACTAATCTAAATTGCTGACCAGATCTGAGAAACGTCGTTCAGATGAAGGCTTTATCGATGCAAATTACAGGCTGATGGTAGAATTTATTCCTCTACTTAATGTCAGGTTTGTTTTTGAGTTACAAAGCCAGAATACTTTGCTGTCACATAAATGAGGTTTTGGTTATATCTATGAGAAAAGTAAAACAGCTGACTGAACATCCTCCAAGAGTAGCAAATTCACATTTTTGCCATGGATTGTGTGACACAGACACACAAAAAAACCACACAAACGGAGCTAGCTGCTTCAGAGAGTCACTCGCTGGCAAAATGAGCCCATCCAACCAAACTGGCACATTGAAGAGAAGGCAACACTGAGAAGGGATTGGCTGGCCCACACTAGAGAGAGGGGGGGGGGGGTGGACAGCAAAGGTTGGGGTGGGGATGCACAGAGCGGAGAGGGCGAGTAGCGGGGAGCAAGGCAGCATCACGTGATCGAGTCCAGCAGAGAGCGTTATAATAGCCCCCCTCTTGGAGCAGAGAGGCAGAGGCTGGATGTGAACCAAAATCCTTCTACCACACACAGGCTGGCCATTGTTGGCTATTCACTGGACTCCATCTCAGGGCACTTTATCATTCAATTAGGACAGCTTTCACACTGCACACCACAGAAAAGAGGCCTTCAATCAAACTGAAAACTTCACACTGGCCCTGGAGGGGATGCAGAAAGGGGACTCGCAGTTGTCACCCCACTTTCATTTTTCCAACTTGTTGTTGCCGTTCACAGAGAGGGAGAGATGGAGGAGAGGGTGGAGAGTAGATGGAGATATGTGAGGAAAGAGGAGGAGAGCACAGGAAGGGTCGTTTCATGTTTGGTACCACGTGTGTGTTTATGAAGCTGATGGAATGCACTGGAGTGGGTGAGGGGTTAAATTCGGTACGTGGTCATGGATGAGGGGGAGGGAGGGAGGGAGAGAGGGAGGGAGGGAGAGAAAGAGGGGGGAAATTTCAAAGCTTAGACAGGAGAATGACACAGAGGAGTGTAGCTGAAGAAAATAATGAGAAGGAGAAGTATGCTCGGGGAAAAAAAAGAGAAAGGAAAGGGCGGGGAAAAGAGGGCGCTCACGGCAGATGAAAACAGCATGAAGAGCGAGGACCATGAGGGGCCAAAAATAGATGAAGCAAGTTGATAAACAAGAAAGGAAGAGAGAAGAAAAAGCAGCTCACCTCAGGTGGTAAAGGTTAAAAGACTAAAACTGAAAGTAGCAGATCCATACAAGTTCTGCATGTTCAACTAAGTCTAAAATTAATTTACACATCGATTTTATTCATCCTTAAATGTTGCGGTTTTATTCATTTAGACCACACATAACAATGAGGGCCAGAGGCAGTTCAGTTGGTCCCTCAACATCTGTCTAAACTAAGCAAGCTGCGCTAAATCAGTGAAAACCAGGATTTCAAACGCAAGTTGTTGGTGCTTATCTCCAGCGGTCATTGGGCGAGAACAAGGTTCATTAAAGAAATTAATGCCGTTAAAAGGAAAGTTTTTTTCCCCCCTATGTTCACGTTACCAAGTCGTTTTTATCTTGTCAACTCGTGACTTTGTTCTGTGCCCCTAACTGGGCATGTGGGCAGAGAGCCCATATGCCCAGTATATATATTATATATATATATATCTATCTATCTATCTATCTATCTATCTATCTATCTATCTATCTATCTATATATATATATATATATATATATATATATATATATATATATATATATATGTATGTATGTATGTATGTGTGTGTGTGTGTGTGTGTGTGTGTGTGTATAAACTTGGTGAACAAAGCTGATTCTCTCTCACCCACTGTATGACTATTAGTGTTGTTCATAGTCCAAACAGTCAATGACTGATTATGGCAGAAATAATTGACAGACATATTGTGAACACTAATTCTAAATCTTACAGAGAAATCCAATCCGCTAAAAATTGCCTTTATTAGGTCAGAGTTTTACAAAAACCAGAAATCTCCATCAAATCTCCGACGTGACAGCAACTATAACTGTAAGATGGCCCCGCCCACGCGGACGTGTGGCTGCTCTAACCTTGAACAAACAAAGACGTAATGACGGCGATAGTGAAGCTCACAGCGACACCAGAGGCATTTTTTGCCTTATCTACCAACTTTAAACCGGTTATGAAGCATTAATCGTTGAAGCGGCAGATCAGCGAGATTTTTCTCACAGATGATGTCCACATAGCTATTTATTACTTCCGATAATTTGTTTTCGGTCTCCTACCCGCATCTCTCATTTTTTGCGTTCGCAAAATCCATGGGATCAAAACGATCTCGCTAGGCGGACTTTCCCAGTGACGTCACACCGTGAGTCGCAAACCTGGAAGCCGGCACCTGCTATACTGTCTGAGTACTAAATCGATAACGTTGTTTCGCTTTCACGGCTTTTTTACAAGATGCCTCGTCGTTGTGTCGCTATGTACTGTTCCCATGAACATGGAAGATTGCATGAGTGGCCAAAAGACACACTTAGAGCCCGTTTGTGGATCGTCATTTTAAAGACGACTGCCTCGGTGCTCCCGGGGAGGGGGTCTTTGGCTCTTCACAACCGCTATTCTTCCTCTTTAGATTTTAACGGCAGCTTGCATCCATTATTGTTGCACTACTGCCATCTATTGGATCCTAATATCTATTCCTCAAATTCTCTGATCCCAGTATTTTTTTTAAACCGAAGAATCTTCTTTTTCCCTTAAATACTATTTAGCTTATAAACCACATTCTCACATTTAAATTCCTATTAAAACCTAATTCCGTTTTTAATAATCTTTGATTTACATATCTTCTACAATTAATAAAAACATGTTCCATTGTTTCTACATCCTCACACCAACTACAAAAACCAGTAAGATGTTTCTCCATTTTACAGAGTTCCATTTAAAAAAACTGTGGCCGGTTCTTATTCTATTTATAATTATTTCCTCCCTCCTGTTTATTCCTCTAATCCTTACTACAACTGTATTTTGTATCATATATAAGTGCCTTCCATTTATTTCATTATCCCACCTACTTTTCCGTATCTTCTTGCTTTCTCTCCAAACTATACTTTTGCCTTCAGATTTGGATAACTTTACTGGCATATCAATATATTCTTTTTTAATAGCCTCCTTAGCCAACCTATCTGCTCTTTCATTACCCAAAATACCTACATGAGCAGGAGTCCAAAATAATATTACATTTTTATTTTGTTCACATATTCTATGATGAACAGCCATAACCTCATATATTTTGATGATTATTTGTACATCCCTTTTGAATACTCAATGCAGATAATCACTACAAATTATTTTATTTATATTAGTATCCTCCACCCATTCTCAAGATAATAATATAGCACATAATTCTACTGCATATATACTGAGATAATTAGATGTTCTTTTTTAAATAATCTTTGCCAGGAATCACCACTGCTATACTAGTTGCTTCAATCTTTGTCTTTTTATTTTCATGTATCTGTGTCTACATGTGTTGTCTTTTACTTTCCTGTATCTGTTTATTCACTTGTGTGTAAATGCACCCCAGCAATCAAAAAAAAAAGTTATGAGAAATTTTACTCATTGCTGCTTTTTGTTTCAGACTATGTAGACGACTGTTTCGAGATGCTGCTAGCAGAGCTGGAGAAAATAAAAACTAAGCGGGTTGATGCAACATCAGAGCCCCCATCACTGACAAGTTCATTTGTGAAACCAACAAAAGATGATGCCATCAATCTCTCATTCAGTCAATTTTCAAAAAGACCATGAAATCATTTTATTAGTAATTGCTTATATTACATAATAACCACAACAATTTTGTTTGCATGCATGTTTTAGATTTTATTCTTTCAGCTTGGGTGTTTTTTTTTTAACTGCCAACAGGTGACCTCTAAAGGTAAAATCATCCTCATGATTTTACCTTTAGAGGTCACCCACTTCGTGGGAAGTGGGCCCTTATACAGCTGACTGCACACGAGGGTATCACAACCCTGGTATCTTTGCCTAAATAGTCCCAACACCATCTCACAAATTGTCTACAGGCTATATGCCTATGCTGTTGCTTGTATTGGGACCAAGCAACCTGCAATGCCCAAGCATTTAGACACACCGCTTCCATGCCAGGATGGTCTGTGATACAGCCAGGGATTTCTCCATCCATATCCTCTCTGGCTTCTTCCATCTTAGCAACAACCAAGCTGATTTCCTGGCAACAGATGCACTCTCTCACAGAATCCATTATTGGCAGTGAGAACAGGAACACCTAAAAATAAGATTGATTAATTGTATATTTGTATATGAATTACACACCATAACTGATTTGCTAAATTCACTATTAATGCATTTATGGTAAGTTGGAAATGGATTTGCATTAAAGAAATCTTTAGGCCTCAATATTACTCAGTGTATATTTTTGATATATTATTATTTTTGACTTTTGTTATACTAGTATGTAGGTAGGCTAAATATGAATGTATCGATACTGTTTTTAAATTGTTGTCAAGTGATTCTTTATGATAACTAGCACCTCATCATTGGGCCTTAGCATAAATAAATTTTTAGTTGTGAATAAATGCTAATTAATTTTAGTGATAAATTTTGTCCTCATCTCTTTATTTAAGATAAGATAAGATAGACTTTATTGATCTCACAGTGGAGAAATTCGCTTGTCACGTCGGCTCAATAATCAAAAGAAGGTGCCAAAAGGAGGAAAAGGTGCATGGGGTATATACAATGCGTCCACATATATACAGTGGATCGAGAAATGAATAAATAAATAAATATACTTTGAATTGTCTCTTATATCATGCTAAATACATTTAATGATCAAATATCAGATGCTGGATTCCTAAAAATCTTTTCCCCCTGTGTCGGGAGCGCGCATAGCAGCTGTTTTCACGGCGCTTCTAATTGATTTCTCGGTAAAACAACTCATATAATCATGTCAAGGTGGTAACATTCAGTTTAATCGGCAGCTGTTTACAAAATTGTAAAATAAAAATAAATAAACGCAGTCTTTCAGGCAGCTGAAATATCCATTCTCTCCTCTCCTCCCCCGAAAACTTTGGGAAATAAATAGCAACTGTTTCCAAATTCTCAAAAATTATTATGTGTATACTAGAAATTTCCTTAATCCAGTAATGTGTCATATTTTACATTACAACGGGATTTACCAGGAAGTCTACCCTCTCGTCTTTTCAGGAAGTCTTAATTTTTGTGCCCTGCTATCAGCCAGTTTCCATCCTCTTATTTCAGCAATGGAAAATCCTAAATACACACTACATGTCGGAATACTGTTTTTGGTGGCTTACTTGTATTTGTAAGGTTTAAGTGACAAAAGTTGGAAAAAGACCGATTATCTTGTCGTTTAAAATAACACAAAACAGCGTAAGAAGACCTCGTTTATTTATTTTTATTTTATAATTTTGTAAACAGCTGCTGATTAAACTGAATGTTACAACCTTGACATGATTATATGCGTTGTTTTACCGAGAAATCAATTAGAAGCGCCGTAAAAATGGCTGCAATGCGCGCTCCCGACACAGGGGGAACAGATTTTCACAGGGGAACTGAATTTCGCACAAAACCGGCATTTTAACCATTAAATATCTATGGTGCCTAAAAGAAAATTATGTCAACGTAAAAATATTTGAACTGTGTAGTTAAATGAAAAAACGTGTCCTACCATTCATCTAATCTCCCGACGTGCAATCTCCACTCCTTGTCCGACTTGGAAGGCTGTTGTTCGTCCGCTGCCTTCTCTTCATCTGAAACGTCTGGGTCGAACATGTGAGGCTCGAGACACAAATGTTCTTCCTCCGATACATCAGAATGGTCACCTGGTAGGAATCGCTCGGTTGAAGTCGAAATTTCGCTTTCAGATTTCTTGTTTTTTCGCTATCGCATGTAGTGCTGTAATCCGCCATGTTTAAATGAACGTTCACGATGTGACGTCACGACTTCCGGGTTGGAGGGCGCTTGAAATGTGATCAGAATCTTTTCCGATTTTCTCTTACATGTGAAAAAAAAAAAAAAAATCCGGTGGTATATTTATTTTTTCATATTTTGCTATATATATACGTAAGGTTAAGTCAAACTAACGGACGCTTCATAACCGGTTTAAGGTAATGTTATTTAACGGTAACCGCGACAAATCGACAATAAATCGACAATAAAGTTGGGTATTCAAATAAAGTTTGAATACCCAACTTAAAATATATATATAACGTAAAACAGTTACTGCAGAGTGCAGTACATGTTTTCATGCTGCCACCAAGCTATCAATGACAATAGTTTACAGGGAAAATCTGTATTAGGAGTGCAAGGTTTACGTTACACTACATATCAAAAGCAAAATCGGAGTCCTTTTAAGTGATCATAGCTGACAAAGCAATATGCAATAATGCAATAAGACATTGAAACACATATTTGCAAACTACATAAAACATAGCAGAACTAGCGTCAAACATTACCTTTTAATTTAACTGCTAAGCATGTAATTATGAAAAAAAACCTGAACATTTGCTTGCAGTTACCTTTGTATAGAAGAACATGCAGTAGTTCCCCGTCGATCGCTGTTGTGTTCAGCTGCTCATGAGGTCGGCAGCATGCCTTTATCCATCTTTTACATTTTTCTAGACTCCTTTTAGGTTTTGGAAAAGTAATGAACTGCATTCCACCCTCTTAACATTCGGGATAACGCGTGTCTGAACTGCACTTTCCCCACAGACAACATTTCACCATTTTTAACCAATGTTCACTAACTAATCCCTCTAACAGCCATGCGCTCGTAACGCAAAATCCCAACAATCTTGTGGGAGGTAAAGGTTCTGGAGCTCCTGCAGGTAAGGGGTGTTTCAATTTGGGACAGATTGAGATCGCCAATTGATCAGCTGGTGATGAGTCTCCAGGATTGACTGAACTGGCAGTTGGCGTCATGACAATTATTGCTATGTACCAATTCTAAATAGTGAAGTGGAAGGACTGACATTCAGCCATACTGGTAGAATTTTTTAAGGGCTCTCTAGCACCCAGTGCAATGAAAATGTTTTGCATCAAACAGAAAAGTTTTGTTGCATTTCTACTGCTTGTGCACCACAACAGCACGTTTGCTCTGAAAACGGCAGGATTCAAAAACGGTTTCCAGAGTTAATTCAAGTTAATAAACAATCTCAACTAAAACAACGTGTTTAGTTTTTGCTGTAGCTGTAGTCCCCAGATTGTGGAAGGCCCTTCCCTGTCTCTCCCTGTGGCCGTCTCTGTTAAATCCTTTAAAAAGCAGCGGAAGACTTTTATTTAGACAAGCGTTTACTTAAATGTACGGATTTTTTACATTATCCTTGTAAGCCATTCTTGTGATATCTCTATTTGGTATTTATTACACTCTGTAAAGCACTTTGTGATTTTTATCTGTGAAAGGGCCCCAATGAGTGTCGTTTTAAACATTCCAGACACACAGAGGGCTGTATTCTGCAAAGCTAAAACCTGTCAGCCAGTCAGAATCCTTGAAAATAAAGGCGAAGTTGAACAGTATTGTACCTGTTTAAAACATCTGACCTTCAATCCCTTTTCCTCCTTTGCACATCAACATATTGGAGCAGCTAGGCTTGTAAAAACAAATAAACAAAAAGCCTCTGAACCAACTGTGATGTTTCTATTGTTCCATGTATGCTTTAACTTTGAAGTCTCTATACTGAGGAGAAGACAGGAAACGTGCAGTGCCATGGTAGGGGGAAATAAACAACCAGAGATGACATAAGGTAGTGAATTTATCCAGTTTAACATCGATTAAACACATTGTGTAAACAGTCAATCACAACACCAACATAGAAATCAGCACCTCTCTGACAGCTTTCATTTTTTACTCCACTGTTTAGCTAAGTCTATAACAATGGCCGCACATGTGACGTCAGCACCATGTGACACGCTGGACCCTAAAACTCCTTCCTGTCATGTACACACGCAGGCTCAAATATGGAGTTTTTAGAAATCTTCCCTTTAGCCGGAGTTTTCCAAATCACTTGTTTTTGGAGATGTAAAACAGCGTTTACTGTTGGATGAAGGGCCTAACCGCATAGAAATGCATCAGTTCTCCCAGATATCTGGCTATGTATGGACTAGGCCAAAGTATAACTCACCCCAAAATCAAACTGAGCCTAAGGGGGCTACTTAAATATTACTGTGCAATTTTTTTTTACTTGTTTAGTTTTGCAATATTTGTCTTAAAGCCAACTTAATGCTGCCCTCTTAGGGTTAAACAGTAGCTTTTGCAGTTGAATTTCCATATTAGTTTAAACAGTACATGCTTTTGTCACAATATCCTCACGTTGGGTAAAAAAGCATCTATTCAATTCAATTCAATTTTATTTATATAGCGCCGATTCATGATATATGTCATCTCAAGGCACTTTGCAAAGTCAAATTCAATTTACCGCTCAAAAACTGTTCCCATTTTGTTTTACGGACGGACGGACGGACGGATCTAACTAACTGATGGTTGAACGGCCACATCAGCTACTAAGTGTTCCAGATCAGTTGCATTCATACAACTTAGCTACCTTTACTCTTAGAAAAAAAACTCTTCTGCATATCGGAAGAAAATTTCACAAATTTCTTTGGGTCTGAAACATCTATGTGCTATGTGCTTTAAAATGGGCAAGATGTGAAGCAGTAGCTTATTTCTTTTTCCCAGTTCAAAAGGAGAGCGCTTTCCCAGTCCGGACGATAATGTGGAGTTACCTGCTTGCTAAGCCACAGCTAACTGAAGGTTAACTATTAATCCAGTGGCAAACAAGAGACACTGACGGTTCTATTGCATCTGCTAGAAGAAAGGCAGATATTTAATACTGCAAGTAGTTTGTAATTTTTTTGGCAGGCCACCAGCCAAACTGGACCCATTGCTCTTCATCATACAAAGACTTGGTCTAAAACATGTTGACGGGTGAAGCAGCATTTGTGCTACACTGGCAATGAAACTCTATTTGAATAAATTTTGTTATTACTGCAATCACTATGTGATGCTGTTTAAATTCCTACTCATTCTAAAAAAAGAATGTCAGGATCCTAAATGGATGAAATAAATGGGTCAAGAAGACTAGTAGTTAGGACTTTATATTTATATTTTGTGGTTTCATAAAAACCATAAAAGTACAGGTACTTTACAAAAACAGTGAACTAGTAATTTCAAGTCGAGTTAAACCCAGTCCAATTTAATTCAGGTATAGTATAGTTCAGCATACTCCAAATTAAAATCAATTCAGTATTAATGTATCACCAATTCATGTCAACCAAATCAAACAGACAGATTCTAAGTCATTCCATAGTGCCATTATGCTATGAATATAATGGCAACTTATTAATGTTTAAAAAGTAATAAACTTGCATGATCACGTCAGTACAATAGTATTGCCACATAAAATAATCTATACAGCCTTGACAGCTAAAATTCATATTAGGAAAATAAATAAAAATAGGGCTTCACCATCAGCCAGACTATCTTCAGAGGCAATTAAAATATTGAAAATGCTTCTTATGAACAAGAAGTTTATACAAACATCTGAAAGCAAAAAGTATTAAAAAAAAACTAAAGAACATAACTCTGAGCTCTACACTGAACTAGAACCTCACCGCACACACTAAATTGTTACAATGACCATTGTTTTATCTGAAACTTTAATTAATATCTTTGTCATCAAGAGTTTGGATGAAAGTTTGCAATGTTTTAGACACAACTTCAAAGATTCAAACCAATGTGCAGTTAAAGCCCATATACGTGTCTTTCAGATATTTGTCCTTTCTGTATTTTAATTTTATGTTCAGCTCTGCAAATCATTTGAGTCCAAGACCTTGTATTTCTCTGCAGTTGGACATGTGCTCATTTTGCAGGGTTGTGGTTTACAGTTACTGCGGTTACAGCGGTTTAGGCATTTCATTACTTCTTAACCCACTGCCTGTAACCTGTTGGTTCAACATTAAAGCTAAACCATAACAATGAAGCAGCCATGCATACAGGAATCTTTGGCACTTCTGAAACATGCCGGGGTTTAACCTTCCATCTCGTCCTTTTCTTTAAAACAACCTTTTCGGGAGGTTCGCGCTGCAAAGAAACCTCTGGTATTATTTAGCAAACCAAGACTTCCGAGATCCACCAGTTGGAGAAAGGAAGACAAGAGGATGCGTCAGAGGCTGCCTTTTGGGGTTCTGTTTACCCGTTGCCGTACATGAGTCAGGATCAGAGCAATCATCCGTCATAACTGTAACTAAATATGTGTGCGTGTCTGAGTGAGAGAGACAGAACGAAAGACGGAAATAAATGTTTCCCTTTATAGTTCCACTGTGGGGAAACCTGTCTCTGTGTTTAACTCGTCCCTTAGGGAGCAGCGTGCTGCCGACATTGAGTGGCGCAGGGGGAGCAATCAAGGGTCTTGCTCAGGGACCCCGAGTGACAAACAGAGTTTTCAAACCGGCGACCTTCGCAGCCTCCCCAAGGCGCAAATGCCCAGTTCCCTCCCTTGCCACCACTCCCACCACAGAGAGAAAGAGACAGAGGGAAAGTGTGTGAGTCAGGGCTTACTCTTCCTAACCGCACAGATTGAGTTTCACTCCATCCGGTGAATCACAAGCTTCCAGACCAGAACATGCTGATTTCATATTGCAGATATTACAGTGCCGGTAACGCATACATTGCTCTGTGTTGAGTCACGTGCTGTAGTGCCCTAACTCTGCGAGGCTTCGGCTGTCTGTCTCTATGCCTCCGTAGCTGTCCGGCGCCAGCGCATTCCTCCACAACGCACGGTACCAGCGCACCACAACAAATCCACTCAAAAGCTTTGCATGTGAGCAG
The DNA here is from genome assembly GCA_037039145.1 of Fundulus diaphanus. Lineage (NCBI taxonomy): Eukaryota > Metazoa > Chordata > Actinopteri > Cyprinodontiformes > Fundulidae > Fundulus > Fundulus diaphanus. The sequence goes on along the minus strand of CM073129.1, from coordinate 6,983,547 downwards.
ATGATATCAGGAACGCTGATAGTCATGAAGACAGCTTTGTGCTGCACATTTTGGGCAGTTTTACCCTTCATTAAAGGGAACATGATGACCAAAAAAAAAAAGGGGGTTGAAAAATGAACAATGAATGGAGGACTCGGAAGGGGAAGGAGAAGACTGGATTCAGAAATGCAGATCCTCTGGAAGTCTACTTTCTGCAATTAAATATGTCCACCTGACTGAGAAAGTTCCAAATCAGCATCAAAAGCCTTTCATGTCAGCAATAATGGCCAAAACAAAACAGCAATAAAATTAATTAATTAAAAAATAGAAATGAAAAATAAACTTCCTAATATATTGTTTCACTTACACCGCTTCAATCCTCATAACAAATCTAGAGCGAAAATGTCCTGAAATGTTTTACTATTTTCTATAAAGTGAAAAAGAGAGAAATTTCTAAACCGTTTCCATTTATTTTTTCATCCGCACCAGCTAACATTTATTATTAGATGTTAAAAGAAAAACACTGCAAGACTGAACAACCCATGGAGAGAAAGTGAGGTGTGTGGAAAGGTCCAAAATCACCAGCAGTTTCAGTCAGAATGTACAATATAATAACTGTGATAATTAATTTTTCTTAATAATGCAAATTTTAACTTTTATATACTGATTTTAAGGACAAAACTTTCGAATCAATTTGAAATTAGTTTAAGTTGAGTTATAAGAAATGTTCTGATAGTTGTGTAAAAGCAAAAAGGAAACACACCTCCATCACAAAACAGGAGGACAATGTTGGAATATTTTTAAGGTAAAACAATTGTTTAAATATGTAAAATAAGCCATCAAATTTTTTCTGCCATTACAATAACTATCCAACCCAGAAGACATTAATTTAAACTCCATTTCTGTCAAATCTTTAATTTAGGACACAAAAAACAGCTCACTGTGTCATTTTTCATAAAATAAATTAAAACTGTTTTGATTTAATAATAGGAATTACAGCAATTAAGAGATATATAATATTATAGGATATTATAAAATGTATTTAAAAAAAGCAATCACAAACAGTGAAAATGGATTTTATAATGTTGATCTTTTAAATTCAAAACAAGAATGATTTTTGAACAAATTAGTTTAAATTTTATATCTTATAATTTTTGTATACTTTTTATATTGATATAACTTGATCTGAAATAATATAACTGATTTATAGATATAATTGATCTAACTGATAAAGCAACAATAACTGTTTACAGCTTTTGAGTTTTGGGTTTCAGCATATTTTCTAACATAATATCAACCGAAAAATCGACACAATAACTAAAAACGAAATCCTTGTTTGTAGTGTTAAAAAAGATCATTCCAGCAAATTCTTTGCTTGCTCTTAAAATGTTGTGAGGGTCACATTCAGACATAACAGGCCCGAAACTTAAAGGTGGCCTACTGTGATCCTGGTGTCAGAATTTCTAACAGATTAAATTATAGTTAAAAAAAGTGTCCAGAAAATTTAAAGCATTTTATTATTATTATTATTATTATTATTATTAAAGGACAAACATGGCAACAGCCAAAAGTTTAACTATGACAAACTGCAGTATCAGTCTGCTAATAGGAACCCAAACTGGGAGCTGCGACTGTGTTTGATGCAACATGTGCTGCACATCCGCAGTAACCAGTTGATTTCCTTCACAGTAAAAACAAATCTATAAATAATTGTTTTGTTTTAAATTCATCGAGCAACTAATTTTTTGATTATTCTGTTAATCGGAACAACACATTTTGAAACCAAAAAATGAAACCAAACTTTCATTTTTATTGTTCATTTTATTTTTACAATAACCTCTTCCATCTGTTACCTAACATTAAATATGTTTTTTTTAAATGATTTTGGAATTTTGATTTTTTTATTTATACCAAAATAAATAACGTTAAATGTATGCAGTTACAAAATAAAAGCCTGCATATGCAGAAGGAAAAATATAATGACACTGACCTGGAAATGAACCAAAACAGGCTTCAGTTCAGTCATGACAGTAAAAGAAAACAAATCTGTTTTTATGAAAGCTTTTAGTTAATAGGCAATGATTGAGAGTTTTCCATGTAACTTACAAATAACTTATAACCTGTGTGTATTATGTATGGGTTTGTCTCACTTAAACACTATTAAATCTGATTCAAAAACGAGACAAAGTAAAACGGATTTCGCATGGCTACAAAAAGTCACCACATTAACACGTGCAGTGACAGTGCTAATGGAAAACGTGCATCTAAACGTTTCCAGAAACATTTATTCAGGGGAAAACGTAGCTTCACAAAAAGGATTCAGCAGTTTAAAACAAACACAAAAACAACAAAGCTCATCAGTAGTCCCAGCCTGGGTTAGTCTCTGCAGGAGCTCATGCATGGATGGAGCATATGCTGCAATGAAACAAACACTGTGGGTCTGTCACCTAACCAGAAGCTCTCCCACACCATGGACCACCTCTGCCTTTGATTGTTATACTCGATTATGGCGACTAATGGCAGCGGCCGTATTACGTAGGGCCCTGTGATTCCCATGATGCAGGAAACACAGATGGAATAGCACAATTTAACAAACAAAATGCAATCCGGTACAATACACAAAATTTCACAGAATTAGCAGACATCAGCGAGTGCAGAAAGAGATATATCAGTTTCAGAAGCATTTTGGCCACTGCAGCTCCCCTACCTATTGCTACCTGGCTCGGCAGTGGTCATCTCGCCTCTTCTCTCCACACAGACAGAAAAAATAATGTCCCTCCATTGTGAAAAAGCTCACTAAAATACCAACTTTCTCCATTCAAATAAAAAGACTCTGAGCTAGGAGCAAAGTTTAGGGCACAACAATAACCCAGTATTTTTTTAAGAGTCGGGAGAACACCTTTTCTGTAGCATAAGATTTAAGATGTGTTAAGATATGACGACCACTTACAGTCAAAGAGTCACATCAGAAACAGGGAGAAGGCTAGCGTGAGCCAGTCTCTCCTGTTCACTCATAAGTAAATCAGAAACAGCACACGTTTATTGAAGATTTTGTTGCTATGTGCCGTTATATTTGTGAAAGCTGAATCCCAGAATATGTGGAACTCTTTGGCTGCTGTTCTATTTAATTAGTTTCCCTTCACTCCATATTTACACACTTTCAGTCACTCTGAAGAGACCATCATCTGCCCTTCCATATACATCACACTGGGATTGTTCAAACAATTCATTCTCATTTGCCCAGATCGTTGCACTTGTTCCAGCAGCAGCGTTACAATCAGAGTCTCCTCTCTCTGCAGCCGCTCACCTCAGCAACTGTGAAACTCTGCTAACATGTGGAGCACAGCTAGAAGAAAACATGCAAAGCCCTCCTGAGCCGACGAGGCAAACACAAATGGTTGTTCGGATGAACTTTCCCAAGAGGCCGGCGGGCAGGAAAAAACATGCTACATGCTAAGCTAACACTACAAGCTAGTGCTACGACACCGCTGTTTGAGAGCAACGTCAAATGGTCAATAACGCTCCAGAATCAAGTTTTGGATGCACCAGATCCATGTTTGTTTTATTTTAGGATAAAGTAATCCTTTGTTTGTCCCCTAATAGTAAAATAGATTTGGATCTACAGTAAATTGACAGGCAAATGTAAGCACACAATGGTACATAAAAGAGAACCAATTCTAATAAAATAATTGCAAGACTGAATCAAAGTCTTTCATAAAGCATATTAACGCTAGTGTTGTCTTGTCCTTGTTTTGGCAAACAAGGAGGTGAGACTTAAGTGATACACTTTAACTGAAGGCTAAATTGTCCCCTACGTTTTGACCTAATTAAGAGAGCTAAAATGTTGTCTTTTTGTAATTGATCATATTTTTTACTTTTAAATCAGACAGAACTCTGTTCTTTCAAAAACAATTTGCTGTGGTATATGTATTTATTGCGGAACCAGTATCAAGTCTGAAATTTTTGTATCGTGACAACTCTACATCACACAACACAGAGAGTAATAATCTAGGCATAAGTAACAACGATTCAGTCCCCCGAAGCGCTCTCTCTGCCAGCGCCTGGCGGTGTTGAACGCGAGCTGTTCTGTGTTACGGCGCTGCAGCTGTTTCAGTGCTGGTCTTGGTTAATGTGGGTCTGACTACAGAGAATTTCATCCATAACTACAGGGAAGTTTAGTGATCCTCCTCTGCCAGGGACAATGCTCCATTTCACAAGCACTAAAATGTAATGGCTTCTTCCTCTGCTTCTGTTCCAGCTCTCTGTTAGGATTCTGGCAGCCAGATACATCTTTCAGGATTGTCCTACAGAACAAGGTCATGTGCTTCGATGATTCTCCCAAGCAAAAGGCTACTGCTGTAAGATGATCTGGTTTGAGATGTTAAAATTGCGCTGCCCTTTTCTGTTATTAGAAATCTGAGAATCCTCCAACACCATCTGCTAAATGTATTATCTGATCCCGTATAACACTTCAGAAACTAACCATTCAGAAACTTTTGCTGCTTCTTTGCTGGTTCTGCAGGAGGCTCCGCTTCTTCAGGTTCTGGGCCTGTCTCAGGGTCAAAGGTGTACCGTTGTACCATTGTCCATTTTCACATGTGAGTGTAAACACTGATTTGAGAGCTTGGCTTGTCACAGCTTATTTCCCTTAAAGTGACAGAGCTTTAAAACAGCTCATGAGCTCAAAATAAGTGAAACTGGGGAGGTAAAGTCTCATCATCTGAGAATGATTTTGTACAACAAATGTAATAAACATGTTTTGTATAGCCCATAGACCTACCCTAAATGTTATATGGAAGCATAATAGGTCACCTTTATATATATATTAGGGCTGTCAAAATAACGCGTTAATTTCGATTAATTAATAATAAAAAAAATAACGGATTAAAAAAAATAACGCAAATTAATCGTATAGGGTAGTTCACTGCTATTGTTTTCATCCGGGTTTTTCGCGCCTGCGCGCCGGACTGGAAGGCAGAAGGCGAGCACAGCGGCAGACGCAAACAGAGCAAACAACGAGTTGTCGTCTCGATTTTTCTTCTTTAGATAACGTATCACAAGATCGTTTCAGTCGGCCGTCGTGAGGTTTTCGTGAGCGCATCCTGCCGTTCAAGCAGAGCTACGAGGGGGCGCCCTCCCCCTCGTTGTGCTCCCCTGGCGGGGACGGAGGGGAGCGGGCGTCCCCGAAGCGACCTCCGCCCGGCCCGGGACCCGCGGAGCCCGGACGTCGGCTCGCGGGGGGGTTGGGGAGGGCGAGCGTTCCGGTCCGCGCGACGCGCTGGCCTTTTTTTTCCGTACACCTCCGCTCGCGGGGGGGAGGGGGGGGGGGGGGTGCGGGCGTCTCGTCTTTCCTATCTCCCCTCCTTTCCCCCCGACGCCCGGTGCCTCCCGTGCGCCGGCGGGTACTACCCAACTCTCCCCCCTCTTCCGGAGGGGGCACGACGTACAGTGTGAGAACACAGATCGTGAGCGGTGAACTTTTAAACCCCGCGGTTCCGTCGCACAGTTTGAGATGTATATAAGTACCACGACTGAAAAACTCGTACAGTGTATGCCTGGCTTTATTCACCCGTTTTGTCACGGTGTTTGCCGAGAACAGTCCTGCTTTTGCCTACCGGCGTAACCCGGAAGTAGCGCGGACGTCACTTTACTGTTGTAAAGTGTTGATATTGAGAGGAGTGTTCATTTATTTTCATTGTGTCCCCTACATTACTGTGTGCCACATATGCCACGACACATGTTAAAACGTCTGAAGGCATGGAATGTGAATAAGAGTTTTTGAACTTTAATGTATCTAATGCTGATTATTCATTGAATCATTTGAATTTAAATATTTAAAATACTTTCACAGCAAAAATTATATGCGATAAATTTAGATTAATTAATTACAGAGTATGTAATTAATTAGATAAATTTCTTTAATCGATTGACAGCATATATATATATATATATATATATATATATATATATATATATATATATATATATATATATATATATATATATATATATATATATATATGCATTTTAATTTACCGTATTTTCAGACTATAAGTCGCTCTGGAATATAAGTCTTATCAGTCATAAAATGTGCCATAAAGAGGAAAAACACATTTATTTAGAATTTTATTTTTTAGTTTCTGAGTTTAGGGTAAACTCAGAAACAAATTTCCCCTCTGTGGAACTATAAAGAGAATATTTATTTATTTACAAGGAGATTTACGTTACAGAACTGCTCCATTAGACATAAGCTGGTGTGACATTCTCAGTGTGACACCTTAAGACAAACCCTACAGTCTCGTGATATCACCATAACATGATCTAATGGCTTGTATTTAAAACAGACAAGCAAAAATCATCACATTGCTCCAGCTTAAATATTAACTATTGATCATTACAGTTCTATAAATGCTGTGGCTTATTATGAATATTAAGATTTAGGTTTTAGGCAAACAAAGACAGAGAGTTCACAGTGACTGCAATATCAGCCAGTCGTTTCATTTAATCATAACAAACTAAAGTTATCTAGAAAAATCAAAGATTAGTTTGTACTAGTAACAATTAGTGAAGGAAACTTCTACTACAGTTATTGTTGTTTGTGTGATGAAAGGCTGAAATAAAATCTACAAAGGAAACACAGAAGTTTTTAATCCCCTAACATTGCCCCCTAAAAAAACTAAAAACGCCTGGAAAAACATTTTTGATGTTGTTGTTGCTTGGTCTCTCTGGTAAAGAAACACTGAATATTTAACCTGAGCAGTCAGACTTGTAAATCTAACTAGTTGGCAGTTGGAGCACAAAGACATGTAACATTTTTGTGGTAATGTGGTCAAAGAAGGTCTTTAACAGTTTTGGTGCGGCTGAGCCCGGAGTGGCCTGAGTGACGGCTGTTCAACAAGATGCTGTGCTGGCATCCTAATCTTTGAGTAACGCTCAGTGAAAAGCAATTGTTTTTCATTCAGTTTCATTCATTAGGCTGGGCCTTTTTCATTAGGAGCCGATTTGGAGATCCTCCACACCTGCTCCAGAACCTCCCAGACATCCAAAAATCCTAATCAGAAAGCTAGCCCGCGAGATATCTTCAAAGTTCCCCTTGGCAGCCGAATTTACAGCGGGATTTAATGCGGACAAATAACCTCAGCCATCTTTCAGAAAGTTGGCTGAGGAAAACTGGACCGGGTTAGAGCAGAAACCCACCGAGGTCCAGCTAAAGCCTCTGTTTTCTTGATTGCGGTGGATTTGGGAGGTATGAAGCTGGCTCCATCGTTTTTCTGTTTACTTCTTCCCAATACACCAGTACCCACAGAAATCTGAAGTATTGTTAAGTCAGATCTCTTACCAGGGTAAAAAAAAAACACTATGAAAATAATCAGATACTTGATAAAAAATATCAGTTCTTCTATGATAGAAAGGAGCTCCCATTTTGTTTGGACTCTCAGCAAACAGTGTGTATTTTATTAATTATCCTGTACCTATTTCGTAAGATAATTAGGCTTCCTTTGCTTTACTATTAGCTTAGTACATTAATAATGAGCAAATATTGATAAGTGTAAGCTTGATTGGTCCTCCATTAAATCTCTGGTAAGATGATATTTTTATTACTGTTCTTATATACATAATGGAGACTAAAATCTCTTCTTATTTTAAAGCATAGTTTAAAACTTAATGAGAAGGTGTAATTCAAGGATAAATGCTAGAAATACCAGAAAACATTTGGACAGACCTGGAGTTAGTTTGAACATGTAATATGAGTGTTAATCAAATGCTTTACTACTAATAAATTAACTCTTGCGGTCAAGAAAAAGTAAATCAATTACTATAGACTTAATTTAAAAAGTTGGACACGAACATCTGGCGTACATTTAGTCATAAAGCCAAGTTATTTAAAGACATCGGTGCGAAGCCTAAAATTAGACGCAGTCTGAGCACCGTGCCATTTTCTCCTTCGTGTGTCACTCAGCAAAAAGAAAAAACAATAAAAAGCTGCTCCTGTTCTTGCTCCCTGAAAGTAGCTGTGTGGGGGTTTTGGTCTGAACATTCTTAGACAATACAACGACCACAACTGTAAGCTTGTCTGCTGTCTTTAATCAAAGTCCAACGCAATCAGGTCAGGTCTTAGCGAGCAGACATATCCAGGAATATTTAACATCTAAAGATCAATGATGAGCAAACCTCCTTTGCTGCAGTAGTCTAGTATAACTTACAAGTGGTAAGCAGCAGGAGGTTTGCTCTGCTTCTTAGCCTCCATTCTCCAATATATGGTCAACAATATAACCAATTTGACAAACTCTCTCTCTGATCATAAAGGATTTCTGTTTCCGACTTTATTTTACTGCTCCTTCGTCCTAGCCTAATTTGCAGCAAGTCCATGTCAATACAAACAGACCTTCCTCTATTAAAAGGTCAGCAAATGTGTAAGGTTAGGTGCCAGTCCATCAGTGTCTAAGGGTTGGCCTGTTAAACCAACGCCATGTTTACTGCACAGAGAAAAGCCTATTAATAAATCTGCTGCAGACAGCCTGGCGGAAGTAGCCTGGGGGCTGTAAACCAGGTCTGCAGGAGAGGGATGGATGAAGGGCTAAACAGAGGGCGAGTTGGACAGAGTGAAAAAAAAACTTTGGTACAAAAAAGAGGGAACTGAGATGAAGACGTATGTAAATGGAGGAAGGATGGAGTGGCAGGAAACCAAGCAGGGGAAAAGGGTGTGTTTCTCTGTGTGTGAACCGTGGGTATGGGTTGATGGATGGATGTAGGTTTCACAGAGCCACAGCCGCCCGTTCTTCCTAGAAAGCGATCCCCAAGGAAAAACGGCAGAGTGTGGTTCCAGCATGTAGCGTCGCCTTACTATTTCTGACTGGCACACTGCATAAGCCATCAGAATACCCACAAGTAAAAAAAAGCCTCGGTGGGAGCGTGAGTAAATAAGGGCATGTGCGCCTGTGCTAATAACTGCATGTGCATGCATAGTAAAAATGAAATTGAGAAGTTATTTATAGTTTAATTAGCCATGCAAATATCTGTTTAGAGTGATATGTGTGAGTATGCTAGGCTCCCGATCCAGATGTCTGTTTTCAATCAGCCGCCAGCGTCAGTCCTGGATCTGTCACGGCTGCCAGCTACATGTTGTTAACATACATATTACTCTATTTTTGTTAGGATGCAGGAGGGATGTTTGGGGTTTTTTCACAAGGTGGTCCTAATACTAAGTAAAAGATTGATAAATTTACATGAAAATAAACATAAAACATATATTTTATGAAAAAAATTTATATAAAACACAGTCCACCTTCTGTTAAACATAATGTTAGTAGTGTTTTAGCAGTCCAATTTAACTTTGTGTAGCCATGAGTGCTTCTACCAGCTTCATTATCCCTAGTCCTTTTTTTCTATTTTTTTTCAGCATCCAACTCAGAAATGAAGTGCATCCAACATGGATAGCTTGTTGGACCAATATATCTGTCAGGTGTGTCCTAACTCACTGTGCTACAGCAACCATTTGTGCAATCTGGTATTTTCCATCATGCACCAGTAAACGTCTTACCGAGCTTGCACACTGCCATGCGCTGTAGTCTTGGCTGATTTTTGAAACCGTACAGCTTAACAACCACAAACTGAAATGGGACAGTTACTGGTATCAAGGTATACGCAAGTTTTAAACATAACATTACATTCTCAAAACCACAAACAATTTCCTGTCATACAGTTCCAATGGTTTCAATTCCTTTTAATCAGATGCGAGCTACAGTGCTGGAGTGAGGGCCGATTCTCTGGCTGCATGGAGCATAATCTAACGCAGCACATCCCTCCCCCAGTTGCTGAGGCACACCGTCAACTAGGACGGCATGATATTAGCAAAACATGCAGCAATATTGGTAAATGTTCCAAGAACAATGTGACTTGCAATAAATAAACAAATGATTAAAAAATGTGTTGCTGTCTTTTTGCTTTTGGCACGTAGCAAACTTAGACACCAGAAAATTAGTATTCTTTCCACTTACAATAATAATAATAATAATAATTTGAAAAGTTGCTTCTGACCAGTGTTTACAGCTTTGGCACTGAAATCACTGTTGTGCAACAATAGTGTTGGTTTAGCTATGAACACCTATTAATAAATGTTAGGCACAATTATTAAAAAAGTTTGTTATTTTAATCAAAATTACCAAATCAGACACCACCTGGATATCAGGAATTAATAGTTTAACATTCCTTGGTATGAATTATTGTTATATGAAAACCTGCCAGGTGAGGCGTATTATTATTAAACAATAGATGAAGCAGTGACTTCGTGCGCAGGCACTCTAAAACACCAAGTACTACACACATATACAGACTAAACAACTTCTCACCATTAATACAACAATTTACTAACAAAATACTAAAGCTTTCAGGTAAAATACTTTAGTCAAGAAACTAACTAGGCTAGTAACATTCAACGAAATAACTAAGTCAAAATAAAAAAGGAAAATAAACTATGGAAAAATACCAGAAAGGAACAAATGAGAATAAAACGGAATGGACAATGCAGTGATTTCACAGTTCGGTGTGAATGCGTACGTTTAACAACCAAGGTTTATAGACCAGTTCATGCGTGATGTCACGAGCTACATCCGCGCTACATCTGGGTCACGCTGGTAGGCAAAAACAGCACTGTTTTCGCCTACCACCGTGACAAAACGGGTAATTTAGAGCGTACTTTTACTTAGTTTATTTTTGGAATCTAAACAATGCCTACGACTTGTTGTGCTCCCGGTTGCACACAGAGGCATTCCAAATCGGCGGATGTACGTTTCTGTCGTTTACCGAAGGACGAAGAAAGAAGAAAGAAGAAAGAAATGGATAATTTCAATGAAAAGGATGCAGGCAGACAATCCCAATCGACTGTGGGAACCATCATACCACGACAGAATTTGCAGTCTACACTTCATCTCCGGTAAATACAACTTAATTTTGCACTAGTCATTGTTAAATAATTATATAAATAAAAAATTAGGATATATACTTAAGTCAAGACGTAAACGTTCGTTTCGTAATAATATACGTACATGTACAATGTATGCAAACCCTCTGGCATGAGTCTGTGAAAAGGATTAATAAGACAAAAACACCAAAATAATCCTTTGTGAACAATGTTTTTTTTAACCTACCGGTGGCGGGTCTTCCTCTTTGCTGAGGCGCTGTCTGTGTCCGACTCCGCTTTCGTATGTTACACAAACATGTCTGAACATGTCTAGATATGTAATAGTTGTAGCCGTCAAGTGATTTCATGGCTTTCATGCTCTCTCGTCTGTACTGGCCTGGCGTGTAGATAAGGTCGCTGTATATGTCGGCGTACGGAACACTTGGCCAGCATTTCACAGACTCGCTCCATCCCTTCAGGCTTTTGCTGGACGGATCTGGCAACCTGATACCATCAACTTACTCTTAAAACGATCTTGTGATACGTTATCTAAAGAAGAAAAATACATCGAGAAATCCTTGTGTCCTTTGTTTTCGTCCGCCAGTGTGTTTGCCTTTTGTCTACCAGTCCGGCGCGCATGCGCAAAAAAACGGGATCAGAACAATAACAATGAATTGGTCTATTTTGAGGAATTTGGAATAGCGCCAAATTACCTCCTAAAGCTAACAGTTGCTAGATGTTCAAACAACCAGTTCTCAATGCAAAGCAGAAAATAAAACACTTTTTTAACAGTATAATAACTGATTCTTAATGCTGTATTAACAAGCCATTGCAGTTACTGACTGAATTAAGTGTTGGACTAGCAACATTGCGGTAACAAACGTATATGGACTCACAAGAACGCGAACGACCACGCAGACACCGTGGTGATGTCACATCCAGAATTAGCAAATCAGTTATTAGCAATGAAAATACCAGCTGTGGCACTATTTTAGCAACCCCTCCAAGTCCCACATGCACCTTTAGGTACCACTTATACTAACATTAATGCGTGTATGAGAACTGGCAGTGTAGCTCTAATAGAATGAGCTATGTTGCAAACTCAGCTAAACTCACAGTGGCTACTGTCTCATCATTAGCAAAGCTTTAGCGTTAGCAGCTGACACAACAGTAACACAATTTTAGGACATGTATAAGGACTATAAGGATATATTTTGAAAAGGTTAGTGAGAGGAGAAAAAGGGAAAACACAGAACACACAACAAGCTCGCAATGCAGGATTAATAGGCTGTTTACTAGTCATCAACTTAATAAAACAAATTTTACCATTAAGCTCAGTAGCCTTTGAGCACTCAAGCAGTTTAGCAACACAAACAATGCAAAACACAGTGAAATGAATGATATTAAAATTGTTTTATCCTCCAAGGCAACCAAGGAAAATGCTATGTTAAGAACACCATTCCCACAGTAATACTTGGTGGTCGTAGCATCAAGATGTGGGGATGTTTTTCAGCAGCAGGAACTGGGACACTGGTCCGACACGAGGGAAAGATGGATGGTGCTAAATAAGGGATATTCTTCAACAAAATCTGTCAGCCTGCCTGTGATTTGAAACTGGGACGGAGGTTCACCTTCCAGCAGGACAATGAACCGAAGCATGCTGCTAAAGCAACACTCAACACTGAAATGTGTTATGGCCTAGTCAAAGTCCAAACTGGCCTTGTAGCAAGATGTGATGAGCATCACATAGAAACTGATTCAAAGCCACTTGCAACTTGAATTGCTGCAAAAGGTGGTGTTATGAAGTACTGATTTTAAGGGGCATGAAAATTTAAACATGGTGAAGTTTTCTGTTTTTTTACTATTTGTTGTTTGCTTAATAAATCCATCTTCAAACTTCTATGCATCTGTTGGAAATGTAATGCTAGAAATGTTTAAACATTTCCAGTGTTTAATGTTTTAAATTTTTAAAGTTTTTTTTAACATCAAAAATTATATCTTATCCAAATAAAATAGAACCGTTGTAGAGTACTTAAGTACTAATCTACAGAATTCTTGACTACACATATTAACATTACACTGCGAAAAGGGAACTAAAAGTAAGCAAAATTTTCTTGAAATGAGTGTATTGTCCTTGATTTGAGCAGGTAAACAAAATTATCTGCCGATGTAATGAGTATCTTCACCCCTAAAATAGGATAATTAGATATATTCACTTGAAATAAGATGATGGAGATGAGTTGTTCCTATTTTAACTGCGAAAATCTTATTGCACTGGTAGATCATCTTATTTAAGTTACCAGCTCAAATCAAGGGCCTTTGACACTCATTTCAAGAAAACTTTAAATTACTTTTAGTTCCCCTTTTTCAGTGTAAAAAAATGTAAACAAATCCACAGAACAGAACCAGAATCAAACTGTTCTCCAACCTGACTGTGGGATGGACAGTTCTGATGCGTCTGTGCAGCCTATTACCCAAACATCACTGTTGATTGGTGTGTGCCTGCATGTTGTTTGTTCTGTGCGTCTCTGTGGCTGACGACGTGTCCTCTATGAACCCTGACTTTCTCCCAATGAACACAATGACTGTGTTAACCAAGGAGAAAATGGCACATCTATTTCTTACTTAAAGTTTTCAGTACAGCCCTTTAGTTTGGCACAAACATGTTTTGAATGAATGGAGTGTCATGAACCTGTTCACACACAGAACTTTTATGAGCAGGACTGAACTGGGGGATTCTGCAGTCCGCTGTGCAGCTTTAAACGTGAAGAGGACTCCTACGATCACTAAAGGCTGCTGTTTGAAGGCAGAAAGCTAGACTGAACCAAAGTGTTATGTCCACATTTTACAACAGCAATAAGGTACTACAGCAAGTAAAATAAGTACTGAACAGTTCAAAGTTTTCGCAGTAAAATATATCAGTAATACTTCTATGACAGGAACTGAACACCAGACATCGGGAACAACTCAAGTAATCCACACATACAAAGAAGTCAAAAGATATAAGTTCACAAAGGAAGTTAAAGGTAAAAAAAAATTGGAATGACTCAGTGAATAAGACTAAGGATATAGTACTGAACTTTGACTTATTCCACACAAACTCTCTATGTGGTCTAATAATTCTTTCCATCAATTGTTATCTGGATACAGGTCAGCCGATTAAGCAATTCTAGCAGTTACTTTGGTTCTCGGACACAAATCAGGACTTTCCTTAGCTGGGGGATTAGAACAATTGTCTTGCTTGGAAATCTACAATCTTTTCATCTTCAGATTCTAGAAAGAACGTTCTGGCACATTTCTCCATTCATTCTCTCTTCAAAGCCAGGCAGTACCGTGTGCTGTTAAGCAGCCTACACAATGACAGACTAGGGCCCGTATGAGATTCTCACGGTACGATGACCTTGAGTAAAATGATGATATGGTCTAATTCTAAATTCTGGTCCTCAGGGTCTACATTCCTTCTTGTTTTCCATGTGTTTCTGCACCAGAACACCTGATTCAAATGATTGCATTACTATCTCAGCATGCTATCAGGTGCTGCAGCATCCTGTTAGTCACCCACTCATTCAAGTCAGGTGTGTGGCAGCAGGGAAGCAGCTGAACACGTAGGACAGAGGGTCCTGATATACAGGATTGAGAAGCAATGATCTAATTCTGACTTAAAAACAGAAAAGCAACAATTATTTGAACTTAACCTTAAAATAAAAGAGAGTGATTGTTCCCACACTAATACTGTTATCTTAAACATATGCTATATTTCCTTAGGTGTTTACTCAACCATCCAAATGACGTAAGTATAAACCCCAGCGTGATTCTGTGATGGGATGCCCCCCGTGCAACAAGTCCAGTCGTGACATTTCCTTGCTCCTAAATATTCCAGTCAGCTGTCAGTGGTTTTATAACAAAGGGGAAGTGTCTGGGAACATCAGCAACTCAGCCTTGAAGTGGTAGGCCACTTAAACTGATGAAGCGGGGGCAGTAGATGCTGAGGAAAATCGTGAGTCAATCACTACAGACCGCCAACCTTCATGTGACCTTCAGATTAGCTCAAGAAGAGAGCATAGAGAGCTTTATGGAATGGGTTTCCATGGCCCAGTAGCTGCATCCAAGCCATACATCATCAGTGCAAAGGGTCGGCTGCAGTGCTGTAAAGCAGTTACCACTGGACTCCAGAGCAGTGGAGGCGCATCCTTTGGAGTGAAGAACTGTGCTTCTGCATCTGGCAATGTGATGGATGGGTCTGGGTTTGGCCGTTTGGAGTTGTTTCTCAGGAGCTGCACTGGGCCCCTTACACCAGAGCACAAAGCAAAGTCCGTGAAGAGATGGAGGAGAGAGTTTGGTGAGGAAGACCTTGACTGGCCTGCACAGAGTCCTGACCTCAACCCGATAGAACACCTTTGGGAGGAATTAGAGCGGAGACTATGAGCCAGGCCGTCTCATCCAACATCAGTGTCTGACCTCATAAATGTACTTCTGGAAGAAGGTTGAAAAATTCCCATAAACAGTCCAGAACCTTGTGGACAGCCTTCCCTGAAAAGTTTAAGCTGGTAAGGCAGCAAAAGGTGGATCAATGCAACATTGAACCCTATGGATTGAGACTGGGAGGTCACTAAAATTCATTTGCAAATAGGCATTAGGCCGGGATTAGATGCTGACAGTATGGCAGCCTTAGGCAAAAACATCAGGGTTTCACGGTACCGTGGCATGACAGCTGTGAATGTGTTGCTTCAAAGTGTCTGCATTTAAAACGATAAAAGTTGTTTATTTTTAGAACATATGAAATATGGAACAACATAACAGAATTCTTTCTAAAAAAAAATGTATTAAAACAAATGCAGTCATTAATGTGCTGTCTATTTTAAACGTCGGTGAGAGCTGTTTTTAGATCACAGACGTCGAGCCGAAGTTTCCCTCGCCTACCGCAGTGAAGCTATATGGATAAAATAACGAAAACACGATTAGAAATCTAGAATAACAAAGTTTACAAATGATAGGATCTCTTATCAACAATATAGTGTATGTTGTTTCCATAACATATGGCGATCTGCTTGGGTAGCTGCAGTCATGACAGTGTTTTTTTTAGCTGGAGATATTTTCAAACAGCTGAATTATTCATTCTTGGAATCAAGAATCTTTCAGCCAGCTGACCAACAGTGCACAGCAACAAAGCGAAGAAAAGCAGCTCTGCAGTACCTTATGCACTAAAAGGGCTTGAGAAAAGACCGGCAATTCTGGCTTTTCCTTGCAACTTCTTTTAAGGACTTTAGTGGTTTTCAAAATGCAACTTTCTGACACCAAGGCAAACCTTTATAGCAGCTTAAAATGGAGCCAACCAGGCTTTCGCTCAGTTTTTCTGAAAAGCACCCATCCAGGAGTCTGTCAGTTCTTGTGGCTGACACTTGAGCGGCAACTGCCTGATGTTTAAAAGGATGAAAAGCATGAAGCGCTTCTTTCCCACCGGCAGCTATGTTCCCTCAAAGTGACCTGAAATTCAGCGGCTACTGTTCGAGAGACTCAAAACAAATAAATCTTTTTTTTTTTTCCCTCCTTCTCGTCCAACCGTGCTGAACATGCGTCCACAAAACTACTCCCGTCCACAAAGGAGCATGCCACCAGCACAAAAACCCTGCACGCTTAACTTCTGCAGGAATGGTGCCTGTTCTAAGGTGCTTCTCAGGCTCTCGGCTTGCTGCTGCCTGGAGAAAAATCACAACTAGCCCAAGCTTCTTCAGTGAGCAACATCCATTCTGGCATGAACCCGGTGTCCCTTGCTCCCTCGCCATGCCTCCCCCGCGCACCCCAGCCCCATCCCGTCCATTCCCTCTATAAGGTGAAGAAGTACAAAGAGAGGGATCAGAGCTTTTCCGATTCTTCCCTGGTTATTAACCACCATTTGTCCCCTCGAAGGCCTGTCCCTCCCATTAACCCAACTGATGCTCTTTTCTCATGGAAATCAGCCTGCTGTTGCAGCCACCGTTGCTGCCGCTGCCGCCACCGCTGCAGCCTGCAAAGGTGCAAGGAATTGTGGGGGGATTTCACGAGGAGACCTCCCCCAGACTCTGAAACTGCTCCCTCTCTCTCTCATACACACACACACACTGGGCATACTGGGAGCCCGAAAACGCACGTATCTCCCAAACAGGAGTATATGTGTGCGCGTGAGGAAAGCGCTCGCTCTAGCACAGAAGCAAACGTGAAACGTGCTGACTCCCGACCACAGGGGCATGGAAGTAATGTACAACACGCATAGAACTTAATGAGAAGAAGCTGACTGCATGCACCCAGGGACCGAAGGTTTAGGAGAGCCGAGCACGGAGGAATGCCTCGGGAACCAGAAAAACATCAAATCGGCCGCCGTTTATGAAGGCACGGAAACCGATGAGGGAGAGGATGAACTGCCTTGTCCTTTTAATCCTTACAGCAAAGTGACCCAGAAGACATGTCTGAAGATTAAGACTCCAAGGGGGCGGTCAAGATAGTTTTCACCTATTAAATTCACAAAGTCCCAGTTAACTGTTAAAACACACAAACCCACATCCATCTGTCGGCGCCTCTGAAACCACCATAACAACAACAAGCGTCGCCTCATACAATGCTCCAAATGTTTGAAGAAATGAAATCTCCTCAGTCCCTGCGGGGCAGATCCATCAGCAACTGGGTGGTTATGGTGAGAGAGCAGCAAACATCAACACATGGGTCTCAACTTGCTGTGAAAGCAGCAGAAACAGAGCCATTGTCTCGTGACAAACTCACTTCCATTTCCTTATTATGTAGCCGGAGGCTGGGTACGCGTTCCACTGAGCGCTGCAGGGCTGAGGACAGGGGACACAACTCACCTAAAGCGTCTGGACTTCGTTCTTCAGAGGCGGAAAGGAGCATCGGGAGGATTGTTTTTCTATTATTTCAAAGACAGCAAAGGTGTGTCACGTGGATTATATTCATATCTGAGCATGCACCTTAAACAGTGGCAGTAGATTCCTCCTAACCTGGTGACTCCTTGACGGACCCTGCAACAGGTTCTGGAAAAAGACGTCAAACCACTGCCTCCACCTGACAGCTAGTTACTCCATCATCTGTCACAGTCATTCAGCTCAGCTGGCTGGAAATTATCCGACATCCAACGAGAGCAGCCAAGTCTCAGCCCCGACTTTAGCTTTAATCAGAACCACCAACATCCATAGGTACTTTAACAGAGCCGTTGTGCTGGGCCACTGAAGAACTTTGACTTGGTGATGGTTTTGGGACAATGTTCTGCGATTTTTGATGAATCAAATACAAACGTACTCCACTGAGGAAACGGGTCTAGACTACAAACATCTGCAATGGGATAAAATGGAAGCATAAAAACGAGAACGTATGGAACCGTCCACGATCCTCACAGCATGAGAACGTTCAGTAAAGACACCACGATTTTAGCACAGCATGCTATTTAAACCAGTTTTTAAAAAATGAAAAAAGTTTATTGGATTGCCTTTATTTAAAACTGAAAGGTAACCCTTATTCCTACTGTTGCTAAAACAACGCAACACGACGGTTAGCTCAAAACAATGTTATTTAAAGCATTTATTAATTTTGATTTGTATAAAGAAGACCACTCGGGGCTGGCCAGCTGTAGTTTTAAAGGAGTTGGCAGACCAGCGGTTTCTTAGTTTGTCCACATCATGCCTGTCCAGAAATCTTCCCAAACCGCCACATTTGTTTCCTTTTTGTCAGAAATGAAGATGTAGACTGGCAATGTAGCCAGTAGTGGGCGGCAGGTAAAGCTGCATGACTTTATGCACCATGCAGACAGAAAACCTCCTCTGGGGTCTTCTTTAAAAGGACTGTAGGAACAATATAATGCCACATTTTAACTGCTTTAAAACCGTAACATTTTAAATCCTTGGTGCCGTTAAATACCTTAATAGATCCACGTTTAGCTGCAACTGCCCTAAACTTTTTAAATAAAACTTCATAGTAATAGCAAACGTTCACTGACCTCAAATCAAAAAAGACAGAGTCCACTTACAAACCAGAATCTCTCCTCGATGGTTGAAACAACTGATGTAGGAATCAATTAGTTGTAGTTTTACACAGATGTTGAACACCAAATCCGAAAAAGTCTAAACATTTTGAAGCAAAACGATGAAGTAAACCTGTTGGACACATGGAACTGAGCTCATTTAAATTCAGGCTACTAGAGATCCGCTGATTCCATTTCTCTGACGTTTTCGGTTCCCCCCTGAGTTCCGTTAGACATAAATCAGACATGTGCAGCAGATCACTTCATAGGGGCATTAGTTTAAAAGAAAAAAAAAGGTTATCCGAATCAATGCATCTAAGCATAACATGTCCCCAAGCTTTACCTTATTTTATTCAGCAAAAAACAAGGGAATCAGAGCACAGCCTGCTGGTTAATGGGTTCATAGCCTGAGATGGAGCAGGTTCTTAGTTTTGATACAATTAATTAATTCATTCATTCATTCATTAATGAGGAGGGTCAGATTTTCTGTATCTGAGCGACCGATCACATAAAGAAAAAGTTGTTCAATTCTGATTTCTGGCCCATATTTCCATAAAACTATTTTTAATTAGGGCACCTTATTTCTTTACATAAATGAACTGGTTAGTGAAGATCAAGTTTCAGTTTAAATGATTATGATCAAGATTTATGATGTGTTATATGTGTTGTTGTATGGGAGGCATCGGATGGATTCAACCAAATTTCAGTTTTTATGGACAATAATAATAATAACAATAATAATAATAATAATAATAATAATAATAGTAATAAAATATTCCGGATTCCTTCCTGATTCCAATAAAGTTTGATCTTATATAAATAAATAAACAAATGCACCAATAAGAAAATAATAATAAAGCACTGAGAAGAATCCATCAGCTAATTTCTTTACAAAAAAAAAAAATCTGATAAAGAATGTAAAATCGGGGCCTTTTTCCCCCATTGTAGAATTTTATAAAGAAAAACTGATCTAAAGAAATTTGTAAAAGTATTATTTGTCGTCAACTGTTATATTTCAGTAAAGAAAATCAACCTGCAATCCTTTCTAGCATGGTAATAACTATTCAAGTCCTAATTATTCATCAATCCAGTAGCTTCTGTGTTCTTTGTGTCTTACAACAGCAACATTAACTATGACCCTTGAGTTTGGTCGTTTTTTAAGATCAAAATCTCACCTCACTTTAAAAGCTGAATTTTTTTTCAAGAGAGAAACAGAAAGCAGTAATCAGAGCGTTAAAATAAGGCTTATTTTGATCAGTCAGAGAGGCGTGTGTGTGTGTTTTGCTGTCCAATCACAGGATGTCGGACGGTAGCTGATGTCATGAAAACACCTTAAATAAGCCAGAGTTCAGAGCAAGTTCACCGTGCCGTTTGCTCCATAGGAAACCGAACCAGAGGAAAGTTCTGATGAGCCGCACGGCGCACAAACAGCTGCTCCTTTAAACTTCAACTCTTTCTGCTCATTTTCACACTCAAGTGGCAACAAACCCTGCAGCAAAAACAGCAATCAGCAACAAGTGCACAAACTGAGCCCACACATTATGAACCCAACAACCCCTTCCCCCTTTTCTTTTTTTTTTTTTTTTTTTTTTGGAAGCCTCTTGCTTGTTTACTCTCTTGCAAGGCGAAGAGGTTTCTCCGAAACGTCCGATCAGAGGCACGAACGGCGCCGAACAGACCCTCTGATTTACACTATAACTTTCTGACAGAGACCTGAATGTGGAACTTACAGATAATAAAGAATGCATGGTGCGGAGCGCTTCGGTCGGCGTGCAACTTTCAGCCAACTCTGCTCCTCTCGCTGGACGAAAGCAACACAAACAGGACGTGCAGTCCCGCTGTCCTCTGCAGCGCCAGGCATGGCACGCTTCAGAAATATTCCCAAACTGGTTCCGACGAACCAAAGCGCCCCAAACCCGTCCGGCGACGGGCCCGCCGCGGTAGAAAAGCAGCGACGCGGCACAATAGTTGCGTGAAACTAAGCGGTCTGTGTTCTGGCTGCACGGAGAGTGCAGGCAGTCGGACCGAGCGGCCGTCCGTCCGTCCGTCCGCCTGCGGGGTTCTGCGCGTCAGGCGGTCAGTTCACCCCCAGCCGCAGAAAGTTGCTCCAAAGCCCGCACATGCAGCGCAGCGGGACACGCAGCTACGCTACAGCGGAGGGAGAAAAGGAGCCGTTTACTCACCGAAAACTTTCCAGCACCGCATGAAGTCAAATTCACATGGAGTCCCGGTGAGCTTCGGCGTCCATTCCCCCGGTCCGGTCCGGTCCGGTCCAATCCGCTGTAGAGTCCTGCTGCGGCGGATCCTGCGGCTCACGGCTCCCACGCTTCCCTTTCTCCCGTTGGATCCGCTCTTTGGGGACTTTTTTGGTCCGCTACTGGTCCGTCTCTGCGTCTGTATCCGAGGCCTGACAGTGCGCCTGGCTCTGCAGCCAGCGGAGTTCTGGCTGGGGCGGGACGCGTTGTGGGACCGTGACGTCACGCCACTTTCACAAACTTTGCTTTTTGGAAGCAGTCGCGCCGTAGGTAGATGGTGTTTCAGCTGCCAGAACCCCCCCCCCCCCCCACTGCCATTTGTGACCCAGTTAAAACACCTGCAGCTGAGCTTCCTCTAAACAACGCTCTCCTCTCTCTTTTTTTTTTTTTGTTATTTTATAAATATGTTGGATGGTTTTTATTAGATTATCATCGGTTCCTCTTGAGGTTTCTAAGTCAAATATTTCAAAATCACAAGAGGGAAAACCTAAAGTTGAAGTATCCAATCAGGACAGTCACCAATCCCAACCTAAAAATTCAACATGGCGACTGCACATTTAACACACGGCGATATCTGCTATAAAATATACTGTTTATTTGCCCTGTAATTGGTTTGAATCTCATTTAATCACTTTGACACAACGTCTGGTAGTCAAGCCGTTCCTGTGGAGTTTGAAGGCATAAAAAAGTACATTGTTGTTAGCATTCGTTGTTAGCAACATTTAGCCAACATCGCTGGTCTTCTGTTGGGTGTAACAGTTGGATTCAAAGGGCCTATGCACGTCCCTATATAAAATAAGAAAGTATAAACCTTTTTAGGTTTAATTTGCTTTTCACATTTTAAAAAAATAAAATAATAATACCATAAAAAGAATAGCAAAGAGAAACATAAAACTGACCCATGTTGTAAACCTCCTTCCATACTTACCGTGAGGAAGCATGTGATTCATCCTGTGACAATCACTGCACATGGATAGTAGGGATGAGTGTCTGACATAGCTCAAATGCCATGGAAAATGCTAAAATAACAATGTAAGGTTGTCGTTTCATTTACTACTTATTTCAAATGAGATAATCCAATAAGTAAAACATACACAAAACTCTCTCTTTATTCTAAAAATAAATTCTTCTCTCTCTCTCTCTCTCTCTCTCTCTCTCTCTCTCTCTCTCTCTCTCTCTCTCTCTATATATATATATATATATATATATATATATATATATATCACACATATTCACTCAGCTGGACATGAATATATACTACTGAAATAGTGAAATAGAATTATTTCAGTAGTATATATATTTATAAGACATGAAATATTTTATAAATATGTTTAATATATACCACTGAAATAATTACCTTTCTATATTATCATATCCCATTAATTGTATTCCATAATTTTTATTATGTTCAAATATTACAGATTACAGATGTTAATATGATATTTTTAAGAAATTATACTGGTTATGACTGCTTATGTTTTTATATTGTTTTTCATAAGAAGAATAAAAACAACAAAGGTAATATTAAATACTACTATTACTACTACTACTACTACTACTAATAATAATAATAATAATAATAATAATAATAATAATAATAATAATAATAATAATAATAATAATAATAATAAAATTAAAAACAACATGCATAAAGAGGAAGTAACGTGTTTGTAGTCCCCGTGTTCCAGCAGGGGTGGTCTCTCCCCACCTATATTTCTTTCGGAGAGGAGGGAAGGTGGGGGAGAGGGGTGAAAGGATTACTTCCAGGGCACATCAGCTCGTTTCCTCACCGTTCTAACTGCGACCCCCGCACCTCCTCTCAGCCCCTCCACCAAGCCCCGAGCCCACGGGGGGAATATGTTTATACAGAGATAGCAGGGAGGAGGGGGCAACGGGAGGCTTCAGTGATGCTGCATTCAAGTACTGCTCAAATTTAGGAATTCATTAATTGTAAGAAAATAAAATAAAAATCCCGAGCTATTTTAATTGTCTTCTAAACCACTGGACACACGCACTCGGGCGCATTCTCTCTCTCTCTCTCTCTCTCTCTCTCTCTCGAACATATGTTCAAAGAATGTGTCAAAAAGCTTAGGTTTAATAGTATTTGCAATTTTACAATGTACAACAACAAAAATTTGAACCGCCATGGGTCCTGGGTAGGCCTATGTGGTTTTATGTTGCGGTAGGCCTAAATCAAACGTGACTTAAAGCACCTCATTTCTCACCTGGTTGAACTTAAAACAAGTAACGACTGCAAATGACGCAAACATTCACTCATATTCATTAACTTCAAATTGTCAACTTTCCGACCGCACGCGAACGCACCTAAACCTTTTCGGCGTGCTCAATATGAGGAGCGGGGCTGCATGGCTGTTGTTGCGTGTGGAGAACAGAGAACAGCGGCGTACCTGTTAGAACCCAGGTTCTGCCTTCCGCTTTTAACACCGCGGCTGGAGGGGAAATGGGAGGAAAACACGCAGCATTTCTAGATCAGAAACTTCCAGATTATTTCCATCTCTCCGTCTACTTTAGGGTGGTCGGGCTTCTGTTTTGGGGCTATCTGGAGCGGCTGCCTGAAACGTGGAGAGACGAACATGCAGAACATCCACTTTTGTTTAGATTTTGAAATGGGCACAAGTTAAGCAGCTATCATTTTAATAGCATTTCGGGGAACGATTGTTCGATTATTAAAAGAAAGGGGAAAACTCTAGTTAGTTTTCTTCCCACACAAATAGAAGTTATTTGCCTTTTAAAACAGGCCATAAAAACAGGCATTTCTGTGAAAATGTAAGTAAAATAAAACAAACAAAAAAATGTGCACAGAACCATTTGGGAATAAAACTGTTTAATTATCTGAAAATGTATTTAAAAATTAAATGCAAACTATAGATGCAAAAAAAAAATCAAATCCTTTTAATAATATTTTGCAACACTCAGATAAAAATCACTCAAACAGTTTTCAGCTGGCTTTTTAGAAACAGGGAAGAGTAATGCAGCTTATTTTAATTTAATTTCATTTCATTTAGAAATCTGCCTTTACACACTTTTCAGGTATATTTGTTTGTTGAAAACTATTCATTAAAAAAATCTACCCTATACAGAAACGAAAGATGTCTCAACTGCTTCCTTATTGCAATTGTTTTAAATTTGTTAACAAACAGCTTGACTTCAAATTTGTTACATCATAACACATTTTTCGTATTCGTCAATGTTTATTTGCCGGAGGAAAATTGCCAAAATGAACAAGCATAAACAAGATGTGATAAAACGGTGCCGGCTGAGGCTTATTTCACTCCCCGTTTTTCTCTTTTTAATCTGATCCTCAATATTACGGTACTACACATTAAGACGGGGAGAAAAGTAAGAGTACTTAAGATGAACAGGGTACATTTAATTCAAATATTAACAGCAACAAATAAACAACAAAGCCTTCAACATTTAGACCTCAGTCTTGTGGGGATGAATCTTTATTCCATAATATTTAAAAAAATATTTTTAAAGGATAAATTTGTCTTAATATAAAAAAATTATTTAATAATCAATAACATCTTTATGTGTCATTGCATTTTTGTACATTCCAAAGAAACGTGTCCTCAGGGAGCAGTGGGCTGCCACAGTGCGGCACCTGGGGAGCATTCTGGGGCCAAGGGTCTCAGTCAGGGACCCGCAGTGACAGTTTTTGGGATTTGAACCACAAACCTGCTGCCTTCCCAGGACCTGCTCCCCCGTCTCAGCCCAAACAATGCTTGTTGTCACTTGAAGATTTTTATTTTATTTTTGCAGAACTGTTCCAGCTCTATTCCAGTCTTGATATTACCAGTTTAAGAGAATATTTTTGGTCTTAAATCTTTACTATGTTTTCAGCCTAATTAAAGTAAAATGTTTAAAGGTCTGAGGGTGCGCTACTAACAGACACAAGGGTTCTGATGTTTTATGTCTCTTTTTCTGTCTGATTATTTCAACCATAACAACTCAAAATGGTTGCACATATCTACAATATTCAGGATCCTGCTTTTTTGTCTTTGAATCACCCTCAAGTGGTTCAAGAACTTTTAACATGGTTATTTCAGCGTCCGTGGGATTTTTCAGTTTTCGTTAGCACACTGACTGGGCTACAAACAAGCGGTTTGAACGGATCGTCGTCAGATCTGTCTGCAGCTGGACTGTTTTCAGCTCCCTTTCTAACGTTTAACTAGCAACACGTTCTGACTGATCCTGCTTTCAGGATAATGTTCAGTGTGAGAGCAGATTGTGTAGCTGACTGATTAAATGTTGCAGCGAGTCCTAATTTTCATCAACACATCTGACTGAATTGCTGTCAGGGAGCAGCTTTGCTGTTTTTTCCTATCTGTCAGAAGGTTTTCTGGGTTCTGACTCGCTCTTATTCAAACACTGGACGCCCAGTGCTGGGTAGAAGATTCCAAGTCCTAAATCAGTCTATCAAAGAAGAGGGGATGCTGAAACAGCATCAAACTGAGCTTCACCAAAATAGTTTGAGGGGGTGTGCACTTTCACAGCTTATTGAGCCTTTTTAACAGTTTTTTCCCCCTTTAAGATTTTTTTTCAGCTAAATTATGAAGGATAAATATCGCATTAAGATCTACGACGACCCTTTGTGTTGTGTCAGCAGCATCGCTTAAAGGATCCTTCAAGACAACGTGGGGAGATCCCAAATCTGCACAATGTGTCTTTTCTTCAGTGTGAACATTATAACTTTGTTTTTATTTCAAGGCTTCGTTGTAACATGTTGGAACAAGATCAGCTCAGAGTACACTTAGGAGTAAATGGGTCTGAGTGCTGTTTGTGAGCCAGCTTGCAGATATCATGAGCAACAGTCTTTCTATCCCAGATGTGAAAACACATCAGTGGAGCTGAGAGGAGAACCGCTGGTCTTCTGCTCCCAAAGGACACAGCTGAGGAGGGCTGGGCATCTGACCAGGATGCATTCTGGGTGCCACCCGTACCAAGCTGGGTACGTATGACCTCCTGTGGGGACTTCTCCAGAACACACTGGAGGGACTCTGTAGCACTTGTGGTATAGGGACGCCTTGGGATCCTCCAGAATAAGCTACAGAGAAGGATTTCAGGGTTTTCCTCCTGGATCTGGTCCTCCTGCTACCAGATCGTGGATAAGCTAGGACGGATGGAGGAAGGGAGGGATGGATGAGGAGCGCTGTGGCTTCTGTCCATAGCTGTGGTTGTGTGTTCAGCCCGTCTGTCTTTGACTTCATTTGTCATCTTTCTGCTCGTTTCTTTTGTCTGTTTCTTCTTGCAGCTTTTAGCTTTAGGGATGCCACAGGGCTAAACAGAAAACGAGCAGGAACGGACAACAGAGGAAAGGATGGCTTAAAGATGGATGAGGTGAAGCCATTTCCCAGCACTAGGACGGAGATCTCTTTCATGATCCAGTTGTTTATTTGGCTCAGCACGGCGGCTGCGACCACAGCCAGGTTGATGCCAGTTGTTGCACGGTGGTCCGCTGTTTAGAGCGGGAGAGTGAGTTTTAACTATATAATGAAACGCCACCTCTCCACTTCCTTTCGCGGTCTCTTTGGTGTCCCCCAACCGCCCAGGAAAGGTTCTCAGATACACGGGCATGCCTGAAAGCAGGAGCAGCCACGTTTCTGCATATTTCAGCTACCACACACCCCATCAGGCCCGGTTGGGTCCACTGTGACAAACAGGAAAGCCACTCTGTGCAGAGGCTTTGATGAGAAGGCAAAAGAAAATGGATAGACATAAATGAAGCACCAGGCTCCGAGCAGAACACCGGCATATCTATTTATAGGCATGACAACTCCTCTTGTCCTACCGGTTCGTTTCTAGCTCAGCAGGGTTCAACGGGATCAAACATCGCTTTCCTTCTCGAGCCCAACGCGAGCATCTATGAGCACAATGCGATTAGAACGAGGGACAATTTGTTCACATCTGGAGTGGATTTTCTCGCCACCAGACTGCTCAGCCGCCCCGTCTTTCTGTGGCGGGGAACCAACCATGTCTGTGTTTTTATGTGTTTTGTTTAAAGCAGATGGGCGGTTTACATTAGCAGAGATGAGCGATAAACAGATCAGAATAGAAACCGTCGGGACACGCAGAGAGAAGCAGCATCCTCCTGTCCAGCACGGACAGCCTCTCAGGCTGCACGTGTTTATGGCCCTGCCAGCTTCAAGAGTTAAACAATGACTTAATTACATCATTGCTTGATATAGTATATCCATATATATACACTTTATTAAGTACACCTCACTGATACCGGGTCTGTCACTCTTTTGTCTTCAGAACTGCCTTAATTCTTGGTGGTATTTATTCTCCAAGTTGTCAGACACCTTCCTCAGAGATTACCTGTCGGCCCAGGTAACTGCAGTTTTGGCGAGCCTTTGAGAATTACAGCCTTAGATTCTTGTGAAGTGGGACCTTGTGTGTGTTTTTTTTTTTTTTTTTTTTTTTTTTTTGCAGCTGTAGCTTCAAGGTCCACCCTGGATGTGTGCTCAGGGATGATATTCTGCATAACTTGCATGTAATGTTAGGTTATTTGAGCCGTTGTTCCTTTTTTTCTGGTCGTGAACCAGTCTGCCCATTCTCCTCTGACATCAGCAAGGCGTTTTCCTCCGCACAACTGAAGCTCACCTCATGTTTTTTTCCTTTTCCTCTCCAGGCCGTTCTCTGGAACCCTGAGAAATGGCTGTGTGTGAAACTCCAGGCAGATCATCAGGTTTAGAAACAGTTAGGCCACAAATAACCAGTTGTCCAATAATCAGTTTGCACACAGTTCCCTGGAAAAAAAGTCATTTTGTCCTTCCTTTAAATAATGCTTAATTTAGTGCAGTGTTTGTGTCGGGATTAGGGATCCAACTGCTTGGAAAGGTCTGAGCATGAGACGTTTCATGTGCAAAGTCTCTCCATGGCAATTTCCTCCCGATTCCCCAAACTAACATCAAGCTCACTTCTTTTTTGTCTGTAGGTAGGATACTGACTGCTCTGAACTGCCCGACACACTCTTGCCAGCAAAGCTCAAACAAAAGTGTTTCACGGCATGTGATTGGCTGCTACGAAGACGCTGGAGTTAAAGGTCCCTTCCTGTGAGTATGATGTAACCACCGGGCAGCTGGTAGTGTTATGATCGTGAATCAGGCAAACCCAGTATTCAAACCCAACAAGTGAGGTTAAGGCAAAAAACAGGATTTTAATAATGAAAACAGGAACAAGCGGGCTCAATAGTCAAAAGGGCAGTCCAAAATCCGGTACACAAAAAGCAGTCCAAAATAGGCAGAGGTACAGACAGGGCAAAGCAAGCTCGGATAACCATAGGACAGAAACTAGTCGGTAAACCGGTAAATCAGTCAGACAGGGCAGGAAAAACAGATCAGGGAACAGGCTGGCTCAGAATCAAAAAGGCTCTCGGGTTATCGTCAACAGGTCAATCAGAATAAAGAATGCTGGAACTAAACTCACCGTGGCTCGTTAATGATCTGGCAGATTGCAGAGGTTTGTGGCAGGACTATATAGGGGAGTGAACAGGTGAACAGGAGTGAAGACTAATTATAAGTGAGCAGGTGGATCTAATCAAGGCAAGAAAGCTGACAGATTGCTGAGGGGAGACCAAACAGAACTGATAAAGTGACAGGTGGAAAACAGGTAACCTAAACAGAACAACATGTCTAAAACAAAACCAAACAAGACCCCAAAAGCAGAAACTTAACTAATAAATCTGATAACATAAACCAAGACAAAACCCAAATCGTGACAGAACCCCCTCCTCAAGGCCGGATTCCAGACGGCCTCAGAAACAAAACAGACTAGCTCGGGTGGGTGGAGGGAGGTACAGGACGGAGGGCTAGAATCAAATAAATGTCCAAATAAAAACTCAAACAAAACAAGACGAGTCAAGTTCTCAGGCGGGCGTCCAGGAGGACGGCCCCGACGAGTCAGGTTCTCAGGCGGTCGTCCAGGAGGACGGCCCCGACGAGTCAGGTTCTCAGGCGGTCGTCCAGGAGGACGGCCCCGACGAGTCAGGTTCTCAGGCGGTCGTCCAGGAGGACGGCCCCGACGAGTCAGGTTCTCAGGCGGTCGTCCAGGAGGACGGCCCCGACGAGTCAGGTTCTCAGGCGGTCGTCCAGGAGGACGGCCCCGACGAGTCAGGTTGTCCGGCGGACGTCCCGAAGGACGGCCTCGGTGTGTCAGGTTGTTCGGCGGACGTCCCGAAGGACGGCCTCGGCGTGTCAGGTTGTCCGGCGGATGTCCCGAAGGACGGTCTCGGCGTGTCAGGTTCTCCGGCGGACGTCCCGAAGGACGGTCTCGGCGTGTCAGGCTCTCCGGCGGACGTCCTCGGCGTGTCAGGTTCTCCGGCGGACGTCCTCGGCGTGTCAGGTTCTCCGGCGGACGTCCTCGGCGTGTCAGGTTCTCCGGCGGACGTCCTAGGCGTGTCAGGTTCTCCGGCGGACGTCCTAGGCGTGTCAGGTTCTCCGGCGGACGTCCTAGGCGTGTCAGGTTCTCCGGCGGACGACCTCTGTGAGACAGGTAATCCGGCGGGTGTCCTGAAGGACGGCCCCGGTTAGCAACGATGTCCGGCGGCCGGTGGCGGAGCAGGTCTCTCATAGACCGGCGGCGGAGCAGGTCTCTCATAGGCCGGCGGCCGAGCAGCAACCTCGGGGACCGTCGGTAGAACCGGACCCTCAGGAACCGACGTCTGGAGAGAGAAAGAACAGAACCTGCCGCCGGACTAAAGGCTGGAGACAACGCCGGACTAAGAGCTAGAAGAGAGGCCTGGTTAAAGAGTTCAGGAGGCGTCTGGCTACAGAGTTCAGGAGGCGCCTGGCTACAGAGTTCAGGAGGCGCTTGGCTACAGAGTTCAGGAGGAACCTGGCTACAGAGTTCAGGAGGAGCCTGGCTACAGAGTTCAGGAGGTGTCTGGCTACAGAGTTCAGGAGGAGCCTGGCTACAGAGTTCAGGAGGAGCCTGGCTACAGAGTTCAGGTTCAGTCGGCCCCTGGCTACTGGCTTCAGGTTCAGTCGGCCCCTGGCTACTGGCTTCAGGTTCAGTCGGCCCCTGGCTACTGGCTTCAGGTTCAGACGGGGCCTGGCTACAGGCTACAGGTTCAGACGGGGCCTGGCTACAGGCTACAGGTTCAGACGGGGCCTGGCTACAGGCTACAGGTTCAGACGGGGCCTGGCTACAGGCTACAGGTTCAGACGGGGCCTGGCTACAGGCTACAGGTTCAGACGGGGCCTGGCTACAGGCTACAGGTTCAGACGGGGCCTGGCTACAGGCTACAGGTTCAGACGGGACCTGGCTACAGGCTACAGGTTCAGACGGGGCCTGGCTACAGGCTACAGGTTCAGACGGGGCCTGGCTACAGGCTACAGGTTCAGACGGGGCCTGGCTACAGGCTACAGGTTCAGACGGGGCCTGGCTACAGGCTTCAGGTTCAGACGGGGCCTGGCTACAGGCTTCCGGTTCAGGAGACCCCGGGCTACAGGCTTCAGGTTCAGGAGGCCCCGGGCTACAGACTTCAGATGCTCCCAGACCCTTTAACACCCAGAACCTCATCAATAACCCTTCCAGAACCTCCGACAAAGACAGTTTGGTCAGCCACTTGGGAAATTGGCTGTCAAGCCAAAGATGAGGGGGTAAGAGCTTCCGAAGAGGTCCAGGGGCCTCTAAGTCTCCATGGGGCTCTGGGTGCTTGTCTTCTCGGCGAGGCCCCCGACGGAGCTTGTCGTTCGGGCGAGGGCCACGACGCCGCTTGTCGTCTGGGCGAGGGCCACGGCGCCGCTTGTCGTCTGGGCGAGGGCCACGGCGCCCAGTGTCCCGATGAGCCCCCGAGTTGCGGCCTGAAAGAGGGCTCGTCTGAACCCCCTCATCGTGGGCCTGTGGTAGACCCTCCTGGGTTCCCACGTCGCATACTGGCGGCGGACCCTCCTGGGTTCCCACGTCGCAGACTGGCGGCGGACCCTCCTGGGTTCCCACGTCGCAGACTGGCGGCGGACCCTCCTGGGTTCCCACGTCGCAGACTGGCGGCGGACCCTCCTGGGTTCCCACGTCGCAGACTGGCGGCGGACCCTCCTGGGTTCCCACGTCGCAGACCGGCGGCGGACCCTCCTGGGTTCCCACGTCGCGGGCCGGCGGCGGACCCCCCTGGGTTGCAGCGTCTCGGGCCGGCTGCGGACCCTCCTGGGTTGCAGCGTCTCGGGCCGGCTGCGGACCCTCCTGGGTTGCAGCGTCTCGGGCCGGCTGCGGAGCCTCCGGGGTTGCAGCGTCTCGGGCCGGCTGCGGAGCCTCCGGGGTTGCAGCGTCTTGGGCCGGCTGCGGAGCCTCCGGGGTTGCAGCGTCTTGGGCCGGCTGCGGACCCTCCGGGGTTGCAGCGTCTTGGGCCGGCTGCGCAGACAGTGCTGCCTTATAGCTGCCGGAGGCCGGCACTGGAGCTGAGGTAGGAGGCGGGTCCTCTGGGACAGGTGCAGGTGCCGGGGCGTCGGCTGGACCCTTGGGGACAGGATTGAGTCCACTATAGAAACCTTGGAGAGCCGCTCTATAGTGCCCCTCGACCTCCTTTAATTTTGCCTCCAGCTCCTCTGAATACTGGCAGAAAAGAGCCTCCCTAAGGTCTTTAATAATAGGGGCAAAAGCTCTTAACTGGTCCTCCAGAGCCAGATCCTCAGCATCACGGGCGCCAACAGGAGGCGCTGTGGGCTGCTCAGCTCTGGGAAGCACCGGACTCCGATCCACTGGGCAGGAAGTGGCAACGGACGGGCGCGGTACTGACTCGCCTGTCGGCCGAACAGAACGGGTGAAGGAGCGACCCACAGGTTTCCGTCCCCTCCTCCGACGGCGGGACGGCAGGACTTGCTGGAGGTTTGATCCTGTCGGTAGAGCCGGGATCGGTGGAGCCCACAGCGTTCCCTGCATCTCCTCCTCTGGAGGGAGAGAGAAAAAAAGATCCGGGCGAAGATCCCGCACCACCTCCGCTTCGACCTCCATAAACAAAGTTGGTTCTGGATAAAACCCATGGGCAGAGCCGACAGCGGTGTCGCTGGGTGAGTGATCCCTTCTATTCTGAGTTGAATCTGAATTTGTGACAAAGAGCCCTCCCAATCGTAAACTCGGAGCAGGCAGCGGGTTACTGCTGCTGCGGCTGCTGGAGAGATGGCGTCTGGGACCGATACCAGGGGGACAGAACGCCAATCTGGAACCCTCCCAAGCCATAGCGTGTGGAGGGGAAAAAAAAAAACCTCTAAAAACTTGTTGGGCGATAGGTTTTAGTTTGGCCAGATCATTCTGTTATGATCGTGAATCAGGCAAACCCAGTATTCAAACCCAACAAGTGAGGTTAAGGCAAAAAACAGGATTTTAATAATGAAAACAGGAACAAGCGGGCTCAATAGTCAAAAGGGCAGTCCAAAATCCGGTACACAAAAAGCAGTCCAAAATAGGCAGAGGTACAGACAGGGCAAAGCAAGCTCGGATAACCATAGGACAGAAACTAGTCGGTAAACCGGTAAATCAGTCAGACAGGGCAGGAAAAACAGATCAGGGAACAGGCTGGCTCAGAATCAAAAAGGCTCTCGGGTTATCGTCAACAGGTCAATCAGAATAAAGAATGCTGGAACTAAACTCACCGTGGCTCGTTAATGATCTGGCAGATTGCAGAGGTTTGTGGCAGGACTATATAGGGGAGTGAACAGGTGAACAGGAGTGAAGACTAATTATAAGTGAGCAGGTGGATCTAATCAAGGCAAGAAAGCTGACAGATTGCTGAGGGGAGACCAAACAGAACTGATAAAGTGACAGGTGGAAAACAGGTAACCTAAACAGAACAACATGTCTAAAACAAAACCAAACAAGACCCCAAAAGCAGAAACTTAACTAATAAATCTGATAACATAAACCAAGACAAAACCCAAATCGTGACAGGTAGGTGATAAACTCAGAGTATAGGTGGTGATGTGTATGTATTTTCTGGAGTTTTCTGACAAGGTGTGGGTATCACACTGAAGACAGCTGAAGTGAGCCGCCTACAGCAGGTCGATAAGGTGGCAGGGTGGAGCCCAGCGTTCTGTCCGGTGAAACAGCAAAGTCATGAAGTGACACCACAGCTGAGGGGAAAGCTAAAAATAACTGCAGGCTTTTTGTAGACACCACTTCTGCCACTTGTGGTCCCTTTCTGAACAAGTCCAAACTGAAATGCTTCGTACATTCGCCGAGGTTTCCTGGGACGATGAGAATTTAGATGATATGTTAGATTTTCTAGTTTTGCTGCCTTTGTGCATTTGTCACTTCGTGGCCCGATGGCTCAAACAGAACCCAAAGCACCTGGTTAAACATGCAGAATGCAGCTGATTAAAAAAAGGATAATGTTATTGTGTTTCATACATTCACAATACCTAAAAATAAAAGTGTTTCAGACAAGGTTCAAAAATAAAGAAAAAGCAATGTGTTCATGGCTGCTCTTTATTTGATGGATGTTCTTTATGATGCTCAGCTCATGGGATAAACAGGGATGTCATTAAAATAAAATAAAATACTTTGTTTTAGCCTGTTCACTGAAAAATGTGAGTCCCTAACCACTATCTCAACTATTAAAGAGAATTTAAATTAATTTTGATTGAAACGAGATGAGCTGCACAGGGGTGGAGTTGTTCTTACCCCAACATGATCTCCAGCATGCATGTTAAGTCAGCCGGTCTCTTGGACTCGCCCTTGGATATAAGTGCGTGCCTCCACGGTTGAGTGTTCTGTGTTAATGGACTGATGCCCAGATGGGTACCTGCCTCCAGTTCCCTGGAAGCAAGAAGCTGGCTGCAACCCCAAAGCATTGCAGAGGGAGATAAAAACAGAAAGCTTGAACCTCAAAAGGCTTTTTCTTGTCACGTTTAGCTTAGAATGGTGGAAAAGATGATAATTAACTAACGACCTGCGCTAAAACAAAGGGACGTAAGGACTTAATACAAAACAGGTTTAGCTTTCAGAGGCAAATACCCGGTGAGAGTCCAGGCCGGAAAGCAAAAGTAAGAGAAAAATTGAAGTAGGACGTTAAATCAACTCTATTCAGAAACAAATGTCAACTAAACCAACCATCCCATTAACCCAGGAAACTAAAGAACAAGGCAAAAACCAGAGGGTCCTGCAGGGATGTCATTTTTCAACATGCTATTACATCATTTTGGCAATTAAAAGGAGAAAGTTACATGTTTTTGTTCCCCACATTCAACTTCTTTAACCTTAAACACACAACTTGTCTGCAATGATCTAACGTAAACCTAAAGGTTTATTTATTTGGTGTTATAGCACTTCTAGACCAACCTTTAGTTGCTTAATGGTAGTTTTTCACCCTCATTAAGCAACCATTAAGGGAAGGAGACACAGAGGGAGCTGAATAAGACACAAAGGAATTACACAACTGACACTAAGATAACCTCAGAAATAAGTAAGATGCTAAACACAAAGTTTAACACAAATGAGCTAAAATGACGGGACCTAAGCGGTGACAATGAACACGGAAAGGACTTGGATCTGGAACGCCCTCAAATGAACAAACTCCCTTGGGTCATGATGGTCATCTTAAATGTATTTATATGTTGGAAACAAAATTACCAAAAAACTAAAAAAACATCTCGTCAGATGAATTCAGAAAGGCATCTAAGCAAATAGACAATTAACTATCTATTAACTATCTATTAAAACCAGTATCTTGGATATTTGTTTGTTTGCATATATATATATATATATATATATATATATATATATATATATATATATATATATATATATATATATATATGAAGAAACAGTGAGGTTTCTTGTTCCCCATGAGTCTGCTGTCAAGGAGGACTTTAGAAAGATCCTAAATTTATTGCGATCCCTGCAGCTGGGATTCAGAGGGAACATCATTAATCTAAATGGTGTGTTTGACACTGAAACATGTGAGCTTTGAGGTTTAAAATGTATTTTAAGGAAGAACCTTCTGGAGAGAGAAATGTTAGAAAACCTGCTTTTTATCCTGTTGGTTATGAACCGTTGCGTGCGGCAGACGTTTTTACTTCTGTTTAAATTACTCGAGCATAAACCGAATGAATACCATGAGCTGTCAAACTAACTCTTTTTTTTTGCGTAATCTAATTGATCTTAAACCTCATTACGATTTGTCTGAATTTAACATTAACAAGGTGAAAGTAAAAAATTTGAATTGAAAATTGTGACTGAACTGTTTCAACGTCTTTTAAATAATTACATTATTTCAGAAACACTGATCAAAACCTGGTCAATTGTTACATCATCTGTTTTATCATGACCGAAAAGTGCAATATTTGCAAGTCTGGTGTGTTTTTGGAGGAATTTTGATGCTCTAAAGAGAAAGCTTTCACCTGTAATGAGGCCTTCAGTTGATCCTCCCCTTAATAAACAAGTTCTTAAAAATCCTTCAAATTCAGATAATCTTTTTTGCTCTTTCCCTTGTTTTTTTTTTTTTTTTGTTATTCAAAACTCATCTCCACATTTCATTTCTATGACGCTAGCAAATAGCTGCAGACATAAAGCAGTTATGTGTTTCTTTTCCTGATAAGTGTGAAACGACTTGTTAGTAACGGCACAGGAAGGTTTCGATGTTGCCGGCTTATTTCCCCCTTGTTAAAAGCCACTGCAGGCAGAGGACGAGCCTGTTCCGCTGCACCAGCAGCAACCAGGTTAAAGCACACAGCGGAAAACTGGGGGCAACATCAGTGACATACATGTGTGCACATTTCCTAATGAGCTGCAAACGCCTTCCTCTGCAGCCACACAAGGTGAGGTGGTGTGTATGAGGAACTTAAAGCTTACAAAAAGGGAAACGAAATTGTTCGAAGCAGCAAGCAGTGAGTCAGAGAAGCTGAAACAGAAGTTAGGAGCACATTTTCAGGCTTTCGTCCAATGGTTTTGATCCAGAAAGCGTGCTGTCCGGATAGAAAGCCCCTCTCGTTTTGTCTCTTTCTCACACTGGGGCTGTGAGTTGTGGTTCTCTGCATTGTTATCGTTGCTGTCATCGCCAACAATGAGAAACAGTGTGTGTTCAGGGGATGGGGGAGGAGCAGACACACTGAACGACACAGGAAAAGAGGGAAAGAGCAGCCAGCTGTCGAGCGTCAGAAAAAAAAGAAGAAAGAAAGAAAGAAAACGTGTGTGATTGAGTACAAAAGGAGAATATGTTGGAGTGGACTGGCTGAGCTGGAGGATGTGGAAGGATTAAGTGTCCTTCAAAGTCTGAGTAGGACACCTCCGAGTCCTGCTCATCAAGAATTTGGGACTTTCGTGAACTAAAGAAAAACTTTCCCTTTTGTTGTTTTAACTCCAAGTTGGGTTTGTGACATCTTGATGATTCCGTTTACTCTCTGATTTGGAGTAATTACCAGCAACAAATTGTGTGCAGAACACAGCGCCTGCGTTACTCAGCCTCTCAGCAGTGGATAATGAGCTCTTTAATGGGACATATTTAAGCAATTATCAGTTGGTTCAGTCAAACAGGGCAGGTTGGCAGAGAATCCACACGTCTGAATCAAAGTTTCACGACCGCACCCTTCAGGCCGTGAGTTGCCATGCCTACCCCGCTCAGTGCGTTTGGGCATGTTGAGCACACATGTGAAGATCTATTGATGAACATATAATGACAAAGTTCTGGGAGTACTGC
Organism: Fundulus diaphanus; assembly: GCA_037039145.1. Lineage (NCBI taxonomy): Eukaryota > Metazoa > Chordata > Actinopteri > Cyprinodontiformes > Fundulidae > Fundulus > Fundulus diaphanus. Next base: position 6,946,759 of record CM073129.1, on the reverse strand, counting down.
CCTTCATTTCATCCAACTGATTGTCTCAATCTGATTCTGGAGAGGAACCTAATTTGACAAGAACACATGTAATTTCTTTATTTCTTTGGATAACTCTCCAAAGGTCTGAATTTCCCCACTGTGGGACAATAAAGGGTCTTTCTATTCTATCCTATTCTTTTCTTCCTTTTGCTGACATGAGGATCAGTGGTGGCTTGTTAAAAAGGGTTCTCGGGCTCCTTCCCTATCAAAAATAACAGGGAGAAAGTGTAGAAACTGTAAACATACATTATTAAAAAATGTAAAGTTGTGTAATAAAATTTTTGGGGTTATATTTTTGTTGTGTGTAGGCCTAATAATGTCTGTCAATGGCGTGGAGTGCCGGCCAGACGAGTGCGTATGTATGGATGTAACCTTTTGGCTTCCATGTGACTTCAGGCTAGTCTCTAAATTGGTTACTTAAAGATTCTCCTCAAGTTGCAGCTCAGGGCTTTTTGTGTCATTCTTCATCCAATCAGAATAATGATATCTGCCAATTCCAAGTCACACCCCTGACCGCGTAGATGCCCGAATGTCACTCGCGCATGATGCAGACTGAAGAGTCAGGCTGCAACGACATCTCGGGGGACGATGGCACAGCGAATAGAAAAGTCGGTCATTTATTCCCAAAACGATCAATTCACGAGGTTTTTGCTATGGAGGAAAAAAGCGAATAAAAGAATTCGGACTGGACCAGCCAGACTTAAAAATGCAGCAGCAGGCAAGTGAGAATTAGTGTTGGGAGTAAACAGTGTTAGAAAATAGGAGCGTTATTTTTTCAATAAGTGGTCAGGTACTCCGTTCAGAGGACCGTCAACGTGTTGCAGATGAGCTGAGTTTATGTTGTAGATATCTGTCATTGTCCGTGAGTCATGGAGGTTGTAATATTTGTTAGAGGAGAAATGTGTCTCGAAATGCCAGTTTATATATACCATTGTCCTGTTGCAGAGATGTTCCAGGCACCACATAATCAAAACTATTTGTGTTTTCTTTTTAAATGACAGTGAAAATTATTTTAAAGACATTTCACATCATATCACCATTGTAGGAGTCCAAGTAGCAGGATATTTCCAAAACCGTGCAACAGAGAGTAAAAGTGTCAACAAAAAGAATAAAAAAACAACAAAACAGTAATTGAAAGTAAACTTGGAAGTAAAAATAAAGTGATATTCTATTCTATCAAAGGCCATCAATGATAGATGAGTTTTTACCAGCTATATGAAGGAGTTCATGGTCTCAGTATTTAAACGGTTTTTATCCCATTAAATGAATTCCTTTTGTGGTCCTAAACAATTTCTAACTCTTAATTTCCTGAATGTGTTGACAATTATTTAAAAAATGAATGCCATGTGTTTTGGGTGATAAATGGAAACTAAATTAACTATGTTAAGATGGTACATTATAATATAGCACATAATATATATATCTAAATGTATGCATTTAGTATACTGACCACTAGATAGAGGCAAAATGCTTCTAGTGTTGATATAATGACTAAGTATCAAAGGCCTTTAGTGGGACACAGAGGCCACAGTGGCAGTGGGGCAGTTTGAGACCAATTAGTGACAAGGAGTTAATGAGCATGCTCCCAGAATGTGAATGCATAGAAAATGCCAAGAATTACTTGTGTTGCTGACAGGATATAGCTGACTTTCTACGCACAGTGAAATCCTCCTGGCTGTTAAGTTGGAGGTGACAACGTTCCCAGATGTCCAGGTCTTCGTGCTGTTGATAGCATACTGCCTGTTTTTTAACATCCACTGACCTGGATGTCATTCCTTCAGGCTCACATGTATGACCAAAACTGATTTATTGCTGCAAATCTCAGTTCCTCCACAAACCTGAAGGCAGCCTGATCATATCACGATGTTAAGAAAGGCCTTGGTCATAACTCTTGTGTGCTGACAGGCCTTGTAAACGTTTAGCATTAACTAGTTGAGCTTACCTCAGTCACCTCACTCTTCCACTCATTAAGAGGCAACTTTTTATCTGACATTCTTGTAAGATAGTTGTTCTCTTCATGTCAGTTGCGTACTCCAATAAGATGTATGTGTTGTGAGTGATGTGTATGATAAAAAACTGGTTTCAAACTGGCCTCCCTCTGAAACAGGTTGATGAAATCTCTTAAAACTCGAGTCTGATTTACTAATGTCGCTTCATCGCTTATTAATGCACACGTCTTTTATTTCAGGGTGTCTGGATAACACACTCAGAGAACAGCCAAGGAATGGATTAAGTGCAGAAATAGAGCAATCCCAGAGCGTGGCTTCCTTCAACAAGCTTTACAAAGAGTTCAGCAGATGCCTGCAGGAAAACGGCCTTTAATTAACTGTCCTCTTAACCTAGCTTCCATCTGTATACATATACAGTCATATTCAGTGTATTAGAATTTGCATTCTGATGAGGCCCGTTGGTCAGATTAAAAATACCATATGAAAAAATGAAAAACATGTAAGCAGGCATTAAGTACTATTTGTTAAGCTCACACTTCTCTATTACAATGTGCTCTTATTAGTCCGATGCAATATTCTAATTTTAAATGTGTGTTTTCAACAGAGTGGAAAATTATTGTATTTAGCTATGTATGATGTCTCACTTGGTGAATTGAGTTACATATATATATATATATATATATATATATATATATATATATATATATATATATGCAGTAGGGCTGATGTACATACAGTATATAGGACAATCCATCATTTTCATCTCTGGGAAGTGGGGATGGGATGAAATCAGCATTATGCTTGTAATGTGTCTCTGGATATATGTGTACTTTTACTGTAAGATGTCTTTAATCTTCGTCAGTCTTTCATGTGTTTCCGCTCTCTGTCATTCAGGTAAAGTCAAAGCCTTTTCCTTCTGTTCATATTTTGTCGCCTTGTCCAAAAATAAATGTGTGATTTCACATCCTCCTTTTAGCAGGGCTCTGTCAAACCTTTAACACTTACATTACCCCCCCCCCCCCCAACACACACACACACCCCAAGCAATGGCTTACTAGGAGCTTCAGCATTTATCAGTTTGAGTTTCGAAACCCTGCGATTTTAAGGCAAGGCAAGTTTACTTGTGTAGTACATTTCAGTGACGAGACAATTCAAAGGTCTCTGGATATTTGGCATATTCCTGAACATCCTTTTCTTCTGCTTGAGATAAAAGTAATAAAACCATAAATATTGTTGATTTAGCAGTTTATTTAACATTATTAACAGTTCAGCTGAAAAGGCAGCACGGTGAGATGAAATCTATTTATGTTGCAGGATTTAGAATGATGAAATAAAGAGTCGTTTTTATGTTTTCGCACCCAAGGTTCAGAAGGAAAACTTGTCATATTTGTTTTGAGCAGGCAACAATTATCAGTTATCAACCTCACTAACAGACCTGTCAGAAGAAAGAAAAATATATGTTTGAAGAGAAACAGAACATTTTTCAGGTATCAAAATTCTAGCCCAGGACTTTCTACGCTGCTGTGTTTGCTATAAAAATGAATAGATGTTAGAAAATGCTTACAAATACATAAAAGCATTACATTGTCTATTTGTCCTCTCTATGCTTTCATTGTCCCTATAATATCGTTGACACTCTGACAGTCAGGTGGCAAAGCTCTTCCTCTGTAACTTTGGGAGTCTGAAGCTGAACCGTTTTGGGAACCAATGAAATGGTCCCAGAAAAAGATGAAGACTAAAGCAGGAAAACATTCAGGTACAAATCTGAAACGGTATGATGTCATTTTAGCACGGAAAAAAAGGAGGTTTAGAGCGTGTCCGGTTGTGTTCCTTTTCTGTTTAAACGAAATGAAGTTGGAACCTTTTGGTGCTGTATGTGCCGCTGTCTGCCAGGCGGTGGCAGTAATGAGCTTACAGCGGCTTTACCACCTCACAAAGAGCTGCAGAACAAAACAGCAATAGAGGTAGACATGGGAGAAATGGAGAAATGTCGTTAGATCGACAATAAATTAACAATAAATTAACAATAAATTACTGGTTGAATTTGCAAAACCTGGATCATCTAACTCGAGAGATTTTAAAGGGAAAAAGAAAAAAAAAGATACAAAATGTTTTGGATGGACCATTGGAAGGAAGACAGAGGAGTTTCAAATACAAAATATTGAAATAAATCCGTTAATAATACCCCTAGCCGTTATGCCACCCTGGTTTTTACCGGAAGCAATAGTAAATATGAATTTATTGGAAAAGAAAAAGGAAAGGACGTGCATTTTAGAGTGAAATTCAGTACAGGAATATATAAACAGCTTATTAATTCATTCAGATGCATGCAGATGCATCAAAAATAAAGGAAAAAGTAGGAGTGGCAGTAATACCTGAATTTCAAGAAGAAATTTGGAAAACGAATAACTGATGGCTTATCTGTTTACACAGGAGAAATATTGGCAGTTTCGTTGGCTGTACAGTGGGTGGAGAATTTAAAAACAATTATTTGCTCAGATTCAAGTTCTGTAATGATGAGCTTAAACATGATCATTTAGAAAGCAGACCAGATTTGTTATTAGAAATACAGTTTACATTATTCAGAATACAACGGATGGGTTTAACAGTAATATTTGTATGGATATCAGCACATGTTGGATTGAAGGGAAGTTCAATGGCAGAATATCAGTAATATCGGTAAACCAGAAGCAAAGAGTATTATCATAAACTGAAGCTAGAACGGCAGAAAAGATGGGATAAAGAAAGCAAAGAAAGATGTATTTGTAGGATCAAAAGGTCAGTTGGGGACATCAGAAATGGAAGAAGGAACAGAAAGGAGGTAAGTGTAATAAGAAGATTAAGATTTGGACACGCCAGTCTGAACAGTACACTTTTTAAGATACAAAAACATAATGCAAGAAATGTGACCATTGTGGGGGAAATGAAACAATTGAACGTGTTATATTAGATTGTCAAAAATATCAAACAGAAAGAAGTTTTATGAGGAGAGAATTTGAGAAAAAATAGAAAGAAGTTTCACGAGGAGAGGATTTAAGAAGATTAAAGAAACATTTAATATGATAGATATAATACAAATAAATTTAGGAAGCAAACAGATACAAAGTGTTATGAGATTTTCAAAAAGGACTTAATTGTTTAATAGAATCTGATTATATATATTATGTATCTAAAGATTAATCAATCGCGAACCACACTCCATACCAGTCGATGGCGGTAATGCACAACTCAAGGTTTCTTCCCAACCGCCACAAAAACAGAAGAAGAAGAAGCTGCAACACAAGCAGCGGAAGCGCAATGAAGCACAATGGCGCTCAGCAAGCGAGCCGCCGTTGTTCTCAGAGTAAAACTTGTCCTTCTTCTCCGTGTGTGTCTGCTCTCTGGGGAAGGACTGACGTGGGATGACAGCGGCTACGTGCTGTACTGCCCCTGCATGGGTAACTCTGCTCACAGCTTGACGTGTGGCCTTTATTCTGCCCAAACGCACCGTTACACTGTCACAAGCTCAGAGGATGCAACCAGGAGGGTTAAAAAAGTCTGATTAGTGAGCGTAGAGGTGGCGTTTTAGCCCGCTGGCTCCTAGGAACGTGTCTCCGGGCTCCTAACCTGCGGACAGCGGTTAGCTGGACAAATGAGACGGGGAAGAGGGTCATTATGAGGGGCTGCGCCGGGTTCCCCCTCAGCGATCTGAGCTCATACAGTCCCCCATCTTGTCCCGCAGGTCGCTTTGGGAACCAGGCAGACCACTTCCTGGGATCTCTAGCCTTCGCTAAGATGCTGAACCGAACCCTTGCGGTTCCTCCCTGGATAGTGTACCGCCACCACACCCCCCCTTACACCAACGTAAGTACAGCTGGGAGCTCCCCGCAGGCTGGCCAGGTTCTGCCTCCTCTCTGGGTTCTGGTTCAATAGTCCAAATCTGGTTTCTAGAGCAGATCAAAGGCATCATCTCCTAGAACTGTTCGCCTGTGATCTCTTGACTAGGGAAGAGTATTGCATTCACCTAAGAAAAAAAATCAGGCAGCTTATCTCATAATTACGAGATCCTGATCTCGTAATTATGACATCTTATCTCGTAATTATGAGATCTTTTTTCATAATTACGAGATCAGGATCTCGTAATTATGAGATAAGCTGCCTGATTTTTTTTTCTTAGGTGAATGCAATACTCTTCCGTACTTGACCGACTGGTTGCCTGTAAAAGACAGTGAGCTCTTTGATTTGATGATACATTTTACCCCAAGCTTGACTAACTTGATTACTTTTCATGCCTTGGCAAAACTTCCCTGACACAGAAATGAAGAAAATCGACTAAACTTTAATTGAAAAAAAAAAAAAAAACATTTCAACAAAGGATGGTTTTATTTAAAACCTTCTCAAAATAAACGGAAAAGCCTTTGGAATGATACTTTCTACCCCTAAAATAAGATAATTAGCTAAACTGCACTTGAAATAAGATGATAGAGATGAATTGTTTTTATTTTAAGTACAACAATCTTATTCCATTGGCAAATAGTCTGATTTACCAGCTCAAATCAAAGAAAAATACAATAATTTCAAGAGGATTTGACCTACTTTTAGTTCCCTTTTTGCAGTGTTAAAAAGGCATCTCTGAACCAAAGCTTTATCCCAAATGTCTCACAGGCAATTTTTTTTTACACCTGTAGATAAATATCATAAATGGCTGGAATGCATAAAAGTATAATTCTAACGCAATATAGACCATCTTGCTATGGAAAGAAATAGTTTAATCTTATATTGCTATTAAAAAAGAAAATCTCTATTTTTAAAATCTTGTTATATTACCCAGCCCGGCCGTTGCAGCCTAAGTTATGTGGCCGTCGAACTCATGTCACATCTAATGCAGCTCCAACAAAAGGCTAATATGCAAGAGTGCTAGAGATGCGACGCTCCAAAGGTTTATTTTATTTTTTTCTCCTGTCCAGGTCCATGTTCCGTACAGAGAGTTCTTCCAGTTGGAGGCGCTGTCTGCATACCACCGTGTGGTCAGTTTGGAGGACTTCATGGAGATGCTGGCTCCCAAATACTGGCCCCCGGGACAGAGGAGGGCCTACTGCTTTGAGACCGCTGCACAGCGGAGCGCAGACAAGAAGTCCTGCCCTATGAAGGTTGGATTGGGAGATGAGACGGATAGAGAGGCTGTCAAAAGGCAAAACTATTCCGCCCCCTTGGCTTTTTACCTATTTTGACATGTTCCAGCCTGTCAGTTAAATGCGTTTTAATCCTTTATTGTGATGAATCTGCACAAAATAGTCTAAGATAGTCAAATGAAATGAACAATCTATATTTGAAAGAAAATGAAAAAACTGAAAATTGGCCTGTACATACAGTATGTATCTAGCCCCTTTGCTATGAAGTCCCTAAAAAGTTCTGGTGCCATAAGTGTCACATGACCTGTCAGCATAAACACAGCTTCTCTGAAAGGCTCCAGGAGGCTGCAGCAGCACCAAGCAAGAGGCATCACACCATGAAGACCAAGGAGCTCTCAGAACAAGTCATGGTGGGGTTGTAAAATAAACATCCAGATCTTAGATGCTCCTCTGGAGCACCATCAGATCCGTCATCTTCAAATGGGAAGCACATGGTACCACAACAAACCTGCCCACCTGAACTCAGACTCCTGAAGCACGCTGCTGAAGAAACACCTGGGTGGCTAAAGGGGAAATATTTAAATGTAATTGAATGGCCTAGTCAAAGTCTAGATGCCAGTCCAATTGAGAATCTCCCTGTGGTTAGTCCCTGTTCACTAGTGAAAACCAAACAACATGAAGGAGCTGGAGCAGTTTAGCCTTGAGGGAGGGGCAGAAATGAGCTCATAGAGACTGATCCAAAGCCACTTAGAGCTGGAACCGCTGCAAAAGGCTTCACAAAGTACTGACTTTAGGAGGGTGAAATGTTATTTGGTCCTATTTGTTATCAATACAAAAAATATCCATCTTCAAAAGTAGTGGACAATTGATTCTACTTCCAGATTAAGGGGCAAAAAACCATGAAAAATCCAAGGGCTGTGAAAACTTTTGCAAGGCAGCGTAGCTGGACGGATGCATCCCGACAGTGTTTGCAGCCGTGTTTCCGCTGACCCTGACCCCCGGGATGCATGTGAAGTTGCACGGTCTGGAGTCAGATGCCTAACTGTGCAGCAGCCGTCCAACCTGGACTCTCGCTTCTGATTTGTTTCCAGGACGGAAATCCTTTCGGTCCGTTCTGGGACTACGTCGGCGTGGAGTTTGACGAGTCGGTTCTGTTTGGAGGGATTTCCTTCAGTACTTATCATAAACCTCAGTGGATGAAGAAGTAAGAGCTATCTGTACATTTCAGGGTAATGTGGAACATTTTGTGTTGGCAGTTTGACCTGCAAAATCTGACTGATCGAGAAACCTCGGCCCATTTTAAGTGATTTGACCTTCATGGTTATTTGAACAGCACCTGTTAACAGGAGCTTTTCTCCCCCCTCTCGTGGTTGGAGCAGATTCCCGCCGTCTGAGCACCCGGTCCTGGCGCTGCCCGGAGCTCCGGCCCAGTTCCCGGTGATGGAGGAGCACGTGGGCTTGCAGCGTTACGTGGTGTGGTCAGAGAAGACGGTGAAGGAGGGAGAGGAGCACATCGCCGCCCTGCTGGCCAGACCATACGTTGGCATTCACCTGAGGATCGGCATCGACTGGGTCAGATAAGCCTCAGCAGATGGGAGCGTTTTTATCAGTGGGTCAGAGTTGTCCTAAGTTAGAGAATCTGACAATAAGCAGGCTTCTTCAGAACGTGCCAGGGTTCCTAAAGAATCTGCAAAAACCTGGAATATTTCAGTATTTTCCATGTTTGGGCACGTATGGAAACTTTCCTCCTTCCTCCCTCGTGTCCTTCTGTCCATCTTTTCCACTCGTGATGTCTTTCCTTCCATTTATCCTTCTGTTCTTCCTTTTCTCCTGCATCTATTTATCACCTACTTACTTAACTTACTGTTATAGATCGCTTTTTTCCGCCCACAGCCGATGCATCTTTTCAGCTGTGGCCGGTAACAGTAGTGGGAAAATTGTGATGAAGGAAAATATGGAATTATTCTAACTGATATCAACATTCCAATAAGAATCAAGAGTCTTTATTGTCCTTATGTGTTACCATAACAACATTTTTGATGAGGCAGACACCGGCTCAGAATGTGCACAAATTATATATAACACACAAAACAATCTTTCCAAATAAATTTTTTACTTCAAACAATTGACTGCTCTTGCCATCAACATCCCCTGAGGGGCTTAAGCGTGGATATAGTCCTTAGCTGCTAATGGACTCATTTTCGAGTCAGTCAGTTGCAGTCTACAGTACTGTGTAATAAGTTTAGACGCAGAATTGTCCCAATTTGTCTGGATGTCTAACCAGACAGTCCCTGAGAGACTGAAGTGTGCGAATATTCAGCAATAGTTTCAAAAGTACTTGTTTCCCTGATATCCTGCAGGTCTAATGTCTCCTAAATTCATACTAAACCTAAAACACAAAGGCAGTTTATTTATAAAGCACTTTTCAGTAAGAAGACGATTCAAAGTGCTGTACATGAATTAAACAAAAAAAGGAAAGAGAAGCATGACAGAGACAGAGGGAAAACATTACAGGGGCAAGCACATTGCATTGGAATAGTAGCAGCAGCCCACGATATGAGACAAGTTGGACTACAAACTTCCACATTAACATTTAAAGGCAGTCCTAAACAAATGTTTTTAATCTTGATTTAAAGGAACTCAGGCTTTCAGCACTTTTACAGTTTTCTGGAAGTTTGTTCCAGATAAGTGGAGCGTAGGAACTAAATGCTGCTTCTCCGTGTTTGGTTCTGGTTCTGGTTCTGCAGAGCAGGCTGGAGCCAGAAGACCTTAGTGGTCTGGAGGGTTGATACACTGATAACAAGTCTGTGATGTATTTAGGTGCTAAGCCATTCAGGGATTTATAGACTAACAGAAGGATTTTAAAGTCTATTCTCTGAGATACAGGGAGCCAGTGTAAGGACTTTAGAACTGGGGTGATGTGCTCTACTTTCTTAGTCTTAGTGAGGACGCGGGCAGCAGCGTTCTGGATCAGCTGCAGCTGTCTGATCCACTTTTTAGGCAGACCTGTGAAAACACCGTTGCAGTAATCAATTCTACTAAAAATAAACGCATGGATTAGTCTTTCCAGATCCTGCTGAGACATCAGTCCTTTAATCCTGGAAATGTTCTTCAGGTGATAGAAGGCCGAGAAACTTTTCAAACATCGAGCTTTTGGCGAGGGGTAGATCTCAGATGATATCTGCCCTTTTTCACATAACCTTACCTGGAATCTTTTGGTCCTCTTCCAGCAAAACGCCTGCAGACTGCTGGAGAGCGGCGACACCGGCCCTCACTTCATGGCCTCCCCTCAGTGTGTCGGCTACAACCGCCAGGCGGCCCTCCCCCTCACTATGACCATGTGCCTGCCTGACCTGGCAGAGATCCGCAGGGCCGTCAAACTGTGGGTGAAGAGGACCGCCGCTCGCTCCGTGTACATCGCCACCGACTCAGAGTCCCACAGCAAAGACATCGAGAAGCTCTTCAAGGGCAAGGTGAGTTTGTTTGGGATTTCTACAAATCTCTCATCAAACATCTAGTCGCCAATTTTAGTTTCTTTTTTTACAAGATCAAACTTGATTCACTCAAAATCTTTATATTAGCTTTTATTTCCTAAATAAAAGCTAATATTCCAAAACAAAACCATTATCTCACTATAAGAAAAAATACTTGGTTGTTTAAATGAAATTAGTGTATGCACTTATTTTTTTAACAAATGAAAACATTAAACTGTATAAAGTAGGATTGAGCACGAATCACTGAACTAACATTTAGTTGAATAATCACTGTTTGTGGAAACACATCTGTACTACATGGAGTCCAACACCTTCCAGCTTAGAACCTTAAACTACGTTTCACCGTTCCTCTGGAGTTCTTGGTTTGTTGGATGTCACCTCAGGTTCTCTTTGGCCTGGACATCACACTGATCACTCTTGGTTCATTTTGTTCTCCTGGAACCAAGGTTCTACTCCTTCCTGGTCAGCTTGGGGACGTTGTTCCGTAGACAGCCATTTAATGCGGTACCGCGCACGTGACGTCACGGCCTTAAGAGTAACGCCCCTTTTGCCGCACCGGTAGGGCAAACAGTCGTAGAACGCACATACAAACCAGCCATTACAAGCGCAACAGAACCAGCGATATGACCGACTTTGCAGCCATTAAACTTACCCAAGACGATGTCCCAGGCGCACGGTTTACTGGTCGCGCTGTGGAAGAGCACACCAACCTTCAGCTGAAACGGTGGCTTGAGTGTCGAGGGCTCAAAAAAACCGGAAGACGGGCCGAGTTGATTCAACGGTAAGCTTTGTTTTTTTCCCTGCTCGGCGTTCATGCCTTTGTTATGATTTCCACCGTGCTCCGTTCACGTCGGCCTTTTTTGTTTGTTTGCAATCAACGTCCAGGAATCTGTATATCTTGCCAATAGGTAGCTACAAAACGATTGTTCACATCTCAGAATCTTTCGCTTAAGAGATTCAGGGCGTTTGTTTTTGAGTAAGCTATCCCGGTAGCAGGGTACCATGTTAGCGCCTGCTAACATGCTAGCCTATATGCTATCATCACCCTTTCCACCGACAAAATGCTTGCTACATATGTAGGTGAATTTGGTAACTTTTTCCGGGTTGAAATGTTGTGTAGGCCGCCCGCACAAGTGTACCCAACGCACACACTTCTCCTTGGCACTCTTGAGTTTCGGGAAATTAATGAAGAAAACATCCTTCATATGCGGCCGATCAGCGTACCTCGAGTCGCTGTTGCACGTCCCATAGCAACAATGTTTATAAACCATGGTCTTAGATGTTGGAAAAAGCAGTCGTTTACCGAGTAAAACCTAGGCTAACGCACGTCTCTTCCACAGCAAAACAGCGGCGCGTTTGGGAGTTTGCCCTACTGCGTACCACGTGATGTGACGTCATCGTGACGTTGTGTTTCTAAAAATAGCTCGCGCGCGGTACCGCATTGGTATTTCCTCTCTCGGCCTGAGGCTGAATGAGCTCATATTGTACCAGTACAGTCCAGAAGATGTGATTGTTTCTGTGAAAAGGTTCATATTTTTCCCCCCACTAATTTCAGAAAAGGAAACTAATATTGAATAAATTAGTTGCAGATAGAGTAAAATATTTCAAGCCTTTACTGTTTGTAATTTTGACAGTTATGGCTTTCACGTGACAAACCCAAATTAATTGGCTCGGAAAGTTAGAATATTGTAAAACGTTATATGATACTCATAAAAAGTTCAGTGGAAGGAAAAAGTGTGGGAAGAAAAGGTGCTCCTGCAACCACAGCCTTGAGAGGATTGTCAAGAAAAATCCATTGAAGAATGCGGGGGAGCTTCACAAGGAGTGGACGGAGGCTGGATTCAGCTCATCAAGAGCTACTACGCACAGACCGATCTTACACAGGGGCTATAAAGATCACATTCCTCACGTCAAGCCGCTCCTGGACCAGAGACAATTTCAGAAGCATCTTATCTGGGCTAAGGAGCCAGGAACTGGACTGTGGTCCAATGTCTTCTTGTTAGATGAAAGCAGAGTGGAGAGACACAGACTTGAAGTCCAGTGGTCTGCTGGTTGTGGTCCGCAGGGTTTTCTGAAGTTCACCGTCAGTGCAGCCGTCCTTGATTGGCCAATAACCTGAAAATAGAAAATCTCAGGGCTGTCGTCAAGAGGAAGATGAGAGACACCAGACCCAACAAGGCAGGAGCCCTGAAGGCAGCTATCAAAGCGACCTGGGCTTCCTTTTATGGCCTGTCAAATCGTGGTGCGTCAACCAATCAGGGACTGGTTGTTGTTGTGACATAGTGTGAAGGAGCACAGCAGAGACGAAGCTTTTCTCAATCAAAATGGAAGATAGAAAAATGCATGTTGATATGGGATGAAGTAAGGAAAGCTCTTTAGAGGTTTGTGAGTGGCTTTGAAAAAAAGCCGTTTTTAGCCCTTAAAAGGGCTGTTAAATCCTTCGTCCTCCTCTTGCAGCTCCAGAGCTGGCCCAGCCAGCTGCCGCTTCTGCTGCCGGGTCTGTTGCTCTGCTCTCTCCCGCTGCTTCTGTTTGAGCGCCATAGCAGGGCAGGGCCAGCCGCCGCATCGGCCCCACTCATGCCATCTCTGCCCGCCCTCTTGCTCTGCTCTCCCACGGTCCTTACTTCTGATGTACAGGTGATCCCTCTCCCCAGCAGGATAACAGTTTCGGATCCTGGACAGACGGAAGTGTTGACCTGGACTCTGCGAACTGGGAGCATCTCTGGAGGATCTGGTGGAAGCGCCGTTGTTCTGCTTTCCCCATTAAATACAGCGCCGTGACTGGTCCGCTCTGCTGAGTTGGACAGACGAGCGGATAGAAGCTCCTCCCATCTGATGACGCGGTCACTGTTTATGTATGTGAAGAGTCTTATCGACCAACACTGTGCATTTCAGGTGGAAGTTTAGCAGGAATAACATTCAATCTTTGTCTTCTCCTACTTTAGTTTTTTCTTTTTAGTTGTATGCTTCTGTGTTCCGACGACATTATCTGTGGTGGAGCACAGAAAATGTGCCTTCTAAACACAGCCCATCCTTTTCCCTCCTGCTTGTCTTCTCTAACAGCTGACCTCCCTGGGTGTTTCCGCAGGTAAAAGTGGTGAGCCTCCAGCCTGACTCAGCCCAAACGGACCTGTACATCTTAGGACAAGCCGACCACTTCATTGGGAACTGTGTCTCCTCCTTCTCCGCCTTTGTGAAAAGAGACAGAGACGTCCGCGCCCTGCCGTCTTCTTTCTTTGGCATGGACACGCTCGGGAAAGTAAATCCCAAAGAAGAACTCTGAGCTGCGGACCATAACAACGGAGTATGATAGTTAGCTGGACCGTCAGGTTCTTTTACGTGAAGCAGGCCGGAGTAAGGAATGTCCCTGGGCTGTAACGTGAGAGAAATGAGGAGGAATGGTTGGCAATTGGAGCCAATTTCCTGGGAATAGTTTTTCATTTTACACATTCCTGGATTTTAGAGCCTCTGCTGAACTTTCACCATCTAGCTTTTGGTGCAAGCTTATTTGGGATTTACATCAGTGTGGTTTTGACATTAGCAGGACCTTAGTCCACCTTACCATCCGTTATCTAGCCTTTAGGGAAAGAAAAAAAAACACTAATAATAACTAAACCCAAATTAAAAATCCACTGATTTGATTTTAATGAATTCACACCATGATGGGTTTTTTTTCCTCTTTCACCAATAAATCAGTATTTTTGTAAGGATAAGTGTTTGTTTGTTTTTAACTTTCATTTAAAGCTCTGTGTTCATTTCCATCAGCTGATTTCTTTGGTTATGCTAGAGAAGAGCAAGACGATTTGGCCAACATTTCCCAGATGCCTTCATTTGCCCCTGCACTTCAACATGCAGAACTCGTGTTACTACAGAAAAAAACACACTGTCACATATTTTCTAGTCCGGCTAGTAGGGTTGAGCAACATGGAACAAAAATAATATCTTGATATTTTTTAGGCCGAATGCCAATATGTAGTATTTATCTCGATATGTTTTTCTTTTCATAAAGTATTTTTTTATTGAACAATTTGATAATGCAAATTTAAACAATATAAGTACAAGTAAACATAAGATGTCATCCAAAACAGCTGTTAGGAAACAGAAAGGAAAAAAAACACAGGGGTTTAGCTCATATATAGTGCTAACATTTCGGAAAACTTTAAGGCAGTATTTTTTTCCAGTATCTTAATCGAGGCGTAGAGATATTTTAAGTCATTCTCAAATGCTTGAAAGTTTGTAGAAACCTTAAAGAATCTGCACTTGTGTATATAAAATTTTCCAATAATAAAAATATTATTACACAGGAGTTCCACATCTTTGTTTTGACAAGTAATACCAAATTTAACAAATATTGTAAAGAGAAAACTTTTTTACCAAAAGATGAGACGCTGTAATTTATTCATTTACTTATTTTTAAGTTAGTTTGAAGTTACTCAAGTGAAGCCTGTTCTTAGCTCATTGTGTAATACCACTAGCAGCAAACATTTAGTTATATTTTCATTGTTTACAACGACAGGGCGGCCATCTTTATTTTACAAGCATGTTTCTCAGCTTGTATTTAGTTGCACTTTGAATTCAGGTCACCTCCCAGATGCAATGCTTGACACAAAAGCAGGTTTTAAAATAATTTATTTTGTGTAATGGAAAGGAAGGGGAAAAACATTAATTGTATTTGGCATAATAAGTGGTATATTGCCCAGCCCTAGTTTCACCCCATGTCTTTAAAAAACTTCAATGTTTTTAAAATATCAATCTATTGCCCAGCCCTACCGCCTACTAAAGGAGCCAATGTTTGCTTTAATAAGTGGCTTCTAAGAGCTGACTGACATATTGGTCATTCTGTGCTGCCTGACGTTTGACCACTTTGTATGCATTACGGCACCAGAGTTTAGCTCCCAGTGAAGCTGGATAAAGAAAGGTGTTTTCATTGTTAAACAAGTTAAAAAGCCCATGATTGTGATGAAACAGATGGTTAAAAGAAATGGCCTAAAAGCACACCTGTAAATGAAAAATGATTGTCATGTTCCATGGTCTAAGAGGAGAACAATATCCAAAAAAGGAATTTTCTAAAAATGCTTCCAAGTATTGGAAGGAAAAAGTTTTTTATTTAAAACTGGAAGTGCAATGATGTTTAATCATAAGCTACCACAGTTGACCAACGACATGATTTTATTTCCTCTTGCTTTTTAAAGCAACAGCTCTTCTCCAATTAAATCAGAATGGCAGTGATGTGACCTCTCCTCACAAAGATCTTTTTAGAAAAAAAATCAGACAGCTTATCTCATAATTACGAGATAAGATGTCATAATTATCAATTCAGCCCGAGATCTGTATCTCGTAATTATGACATCTTATCTCGTAATTACGAGATACGCTGTCTGATTTTTTATTTTGTTTTTGGTGAATACAATACGCTTCCGTACTTTGCGGATTGGAAGAGGGAAACTAAGGGTTAAATGTTCAAAGGAACTGTAGTTATTAATTGGCCTGAGACTAATTAAGAAACATGTCTGAAAAATGGTTGTTCCTCCTTGCCACATGACACAACATGACTCCTGTTCTCTACTTGTAGGTATTCTTATATACTTTACTCTGTTCATGAAACATTTTTTGGAGCTTGTTTTTTATGAAAAACAAAAGAGATTTTTTTTTTACTTAAAGGGGCCTATTCATGTATTTTGACCATAAAAAAGAAAACACAATAAACAATATATACATCTTTGGAATCTGACTCACTAGCCACTTTACACACCTTGGACCCCATTTTGCCACCAGAGCTATATCCAGGGCTGGGTAATAAATAGATTTGATCGATTAATTTGAATTTTCATTTTATTAAGATTTAATCTTTGGAAAATCAAGATTTTTCATTTATTTATTTTTACCATTGCACCCCTTGGGCTTGCATGTAACTTTGCGCTATATCAGTCCTTAAAGGGGAAATTTTTTGGTAAAAGCATGCAATGTTGAACATATATATTTAGGAAAATAAATTGGGGAAGTACTCTAAAGAGAACACTTTTTTTACCTTAAGATGAGGCACTTTAATTTCATTTATTAATTAATTAATGTTTATAGGTTTGAAGTTCACACAAATAAAGTGAAGCCTTTTCTTAGATTTTTACTCAAACTAGCTCATTGTGTAAAGCCACTAGAAGCAAACATTTTGTTACTTTTTTCACTGTTTACAAAGGTTTTATAAGCATGTTTCCCAGCGTGTATTTAGTTGCGCTCTGAATTTAGATGAAGTCTCAGGCAAGCTGATTGAAAAAAAAAAAGTTTTTAAAAATTATTTCTGTAGTTTGTTTTTGTAAAATGAGGGGGTAAGGGAAAAAAATCAATTAATCGGATTTGGTATAATAAAATGGGAGATTTTATTTTTAAGCCATATGGCCCTTGACTATTCTTAGTATAGATTGAACAGAGACATTGCTCCACGATAGCATCACACACTTGCTACAGATTCACATCCATAATGAGAATGTCCTGTTACCCCACATGTAAAATAAGGGCTCTGTTACACTGAGATCTGGTGACTATTCAATTCAATTCAATTCAATTTTATTTATATAGCGCCAAATCATGAAACATGTCATCTCAAGGCACTTTACAAAATCAAGTTCAATCATATTATACAGATTGGGTCAGATTATACAGATTGGTCAAAATGTCCTATATAAGGAAACCAGTTGATTGCATCAAAGTCCCGACAAGCAGCATTCACTCCTGGGGAACCGTAGAGCCACAGGGAGAGTCGTCTGCATTGTACATGGCTTTGCTGCAATCCCTCATACTGAGCAAGCATGAAGCGACAGTGGGAAGAAAAACCACCCATGACTATGGAATCACTGTTGTGGTTAAGAGGTTTGCTGTGATTTGTGACATGGTGCATTTTCCTGCTAAAGGTAATCATCAGAAGATGTACCCACTGGGGTCACAAAACGCACAGTTCCACTGATCCTACTTGTTTTTCTCAGGGTTCTCTGTGTTTCCGTGCTCTAACTCTACTCCACAGGTGGTTCTTGTTGACTGGGGGGCGTGGCCCACACCTGCGGCTCGTTAAGAGTGGCTTCCACTGGCTTCTTAAGGAGTGCTCAGACAGATGGAAGATGCCAGAGTGTTAAACCAGTCATGGTATGCCGTGGCCTCTGACCCGAATCCTGAACTCCGTATTTTGTGAGTCATTTTGGACTCCAGTTCCTGGACTAATGTTTTTGTCTCCTGTTGTTTTCAGTTTTTGTGTTTGGATTTACTCACCTGCCTTGACGTCGTGTTCGAAGAACCAGATCCACAGAATCCCTGCCGCTCAGATTTTGCTCTGGCATCTCCACTCCTACCCCCTTGTTGTTACCAAGCCGGGCTCGACAACCCCATTCCTGGATTCTTCTGGTTCACCTGCAAACTCTCTGGTTACTCTGTTTGCTCCTCCCGTCTGCTGTGGTGTGCTCCGGGTCCCTCGCCAGCTAACCATCTGTCAGCCCTCCAGTCACTACCACCTATCACCACCTACGAGTTACGGTCACAGAGTCCCCTCGTCATTATTCTCCTCGGATAGGTCAGCCCTGCTAAATGGTAAGCGGCGCAGCTTCTGGCAAATTTCCCTGGTTCATTCACACGTAACACTATTCCTCTTTCTTTCCGTAGTCGCTCCAGTACTGACGTTCAGACCTCGCAGAGCTGCATGCTGTGTCTCTTCCTGTAGCCTGAACCCTTCAATAAACATCTTAAAACTGTGCTTGTCTTCCGTCTGTATCTGCATGTGGGCTAAACACTTAAAAACCATGACAGTTTTGGCCTGCCCAGCCTTGCTCTCCCCTACTCTGTTTATCTCCACATGGTTTGTGTTTCGACCGGCCTAGAAATGCCTGAAGGAGGGATATGCCTCACAAGGGTGGCTTTAGTCCCCATCCCCCCGCCCTGTTTGTGTCATTGACACTTTAAAGGTGCATAGCCATATTATTGGACTTTTTGATTTATATATATACGCCAGTAACTCACTCTGGTTGCATACAAAGTTTTTATGAAAGATTATCACGTCCTGCTGGGGTATTGTTATTTTGGCGTTTCGCATTTTGTTTATGCTTAGTTTGTTAGTAAATAAAGCCGTTTATTTACAATAACGGAAGTACCACACAAGTTGATTGACGTGAGTAAATGTTCTAATTTATACTGTGATATTAGTAATAGCAATGCTCTTCTTAGCCTCTACAATCTGAAGTCAAAACAACATAAATAGACTGGTTCTCTTACCTTGATGCTGAATCCCTGTTTGCGTTTATGAACGTGAAATTAATTTCTCGGAGATGTTCTGATATGAGGCTCTTAGAGTTGCTATTAGATCGGTTTAATTAATAACGATTGGTCTTTGATCATGCTGAGCAGCCGCTTTAACGCAAGGCATTTTAGAGGGTCAAGCTCAGTTCGGCATTATTAATAGTGATTTAATTTTTATTTGATTTGTTATGCTTTCTGATAGTTCTGTGGTACTGCCGGTAGATGGCGCCACATCTGTTTACATCTGATCATTGGTGCTGGGGTTATTTAGGCTCAAAAAGGACTATCAATACACTATCAGGATGGACTCTTGGTGTACATAACGTTATTTTATGATGCTCATATGGTTTTTGGTCTTTTTAACAGGCATATAATGTGGCCTTTAAATACCTTTAAATAAATCTGTTCAAAATTATGAGTGGAAGAAAAATGAAACATAAAAAAAAAAAGAAAATACAAATGTTTGTACAGCTTTATAAATATCCAAGACTGCCTTTGATTTGTTTTAAGGAACAATCCAACAGGATAAATATATGGATCACAGCAGCTTAAATGAATAAAATAAAAGAGCTTCTCTGCCCTGCTTGAAACTGCATTAGAGAGAGAGACATGGGGCTTATGTAAAGATAAGTTCTTGGATGAAGCTGAGGAGCTTGAGACTGCTGAGAAGAGAAGGATACCAGTGAGCTCACCGTGTGAAAGACCAGATGAACAGGCCATGAAGCATCACATGATTTGGTTCCAACCGATTATCGCGTATATATTGCCAATACGTTGGATTTTTTTTCCTGTTATAACAATGTTATAACAGTAAAGAAATGTAGATGGTGATAGCTGTTGGCAGGAAAGATCTCTTGTAGGGGTCTGTATTACAGCAAATTTGAAGAAGCCTCTGAATGAAGACACTCGGTTTTCCCAAGACAGTCTCAAAGATGATGCTCAGGGTTGTCCATAATTTTCTTGGTTTTATAAAGATTCCTTCGTTGCATCATCATCTCCAGAGGTTCCACAGTTATCCCCAGAACACAACCAGCCTTCTTTATCAGGTTGTTGAGCTGTTTCAGGTCCCTTGCTCTGATGCTGCTGCCCCAACAGATGTCAGAGGAGATGACGCTCTCAACAACAGACTTATGGAAGATATGCAGCATCTTGCAGGATCTTAGCTTCAAGAAGTACAGTCTGTTCTGTTCTTTATTTGTAGACAGCTTCACTGTTGAGTCTCCAGTTCAGTCTGTTGTCCAGATGAACATCAAAGTATTTATATTCATCAACCACCTCCACTTCTATGATAGAAATAGAATTTGAGCTAACCCTCTTCCTCCTGAAATCTACAATCAACTCCTTTGTTTTGTTCACATTCAAGATGAGATGATTGTTCCCACACCATGCCCCACAGCGGGCCAGTAGCTCTCCGTCTTCAGCTTGTTGTCCATCTCTGATACACCGAGCAACTGCAGAATCATCTAAGTATTTCAATTCAATTCAATTTTATTTATATAGCACCAATTCATGAAACATGTCATCTCAAGGCACTTTCCAAAGTCAAATTCAATCAGATTATACAGATTGGTCAAAAAATTTCCTATATAGGGGAACCTAGTTGATTGCTCAAACACTTGACAAGCAGCATTCACTCCTCCTGAAGAAGCGTAGAGCCACAGGGAAGGGAGATTTGTCTGCATTGTCCATGGCTTTGCAGCAATCCCTCATACTGAGCAAGCATGAAGCGACAGCGGAAAGAAAAACACCCCTTTAACGGGAAGGAAAAACCTCCATCAGAACCAGGCTCAGTATGAACGGTCATCTGCCTCGACCGACTGGGGTCGAGTTAAAAGTTAAAAGCTGAAATGACGACAAGCAATGCAAAATTGAAGAACAGTAGAACTCAGTGAGAAAAATAGAAAAATAGCCCCTGATGTCCTCCAGTAGCCTAAGCCTATAGCAGCATAACTATAGAGGTAGCTCAGGGTAACATGAGCCACTCTAACTATAAGCTTTGTCAAAAAGGAAAGTTTTAAGATTAGTCTTAAAAGTAGACAGGGTGTCTGCCTCACGGACCAAAACTGGGAGTTGGTTCCACAGGAGAGGAGCCTGATAGCTAAAGGATCTGCCTCCCATTCTACTTTTAGAGACTCTAGGAACCACCAGCAGACCTGCAGTCTGAGAGCGAAGTGCTCTGTTAGGAACATACGGGGTAATCAGAGCTCTGATATATGATGGAGCTTGATTATTAAGGGCTTTATACGTTAGAAGAATTTTAAATTCTATTCTTGATTTAACAGATCAAGTGATTGATTAAGTTTATTTTTAGAGGACTCTGGTCCAAAGATTACAATGATGCATTGATCTGCAGCAATTCACTTCAGACTCCGTGTGTTTGCGCCTTGATCCAACTAATTTACCTTTCAGAGCTATGTGACAATTTTGTTAAGTTCCATCATGACATTTCTGAATCCAGTCTAATCACTTAATTTCTCTCCTTTGATCATTACAAGCACATTTGTGTTGTTTTTTCTTCTTGTACTATCAACCAATCACAGCTCTTAAAAGACAGCATCACACCTAGCAATGGGGTTGATCACACTTCACCAAGATAAACATTTCTGTCATGTCCTTCCTCAGGGTCACTTTCAGCAGCGCTCTGAATTGCTCTTAAACTAAGACTCCTAGGTACAAATTTTTAGGCTAAGATAGGAGCTTTTAGAGGACTCTGAGAATCTTTGAATCCAGGCCCTGGTGTCTTCAATATTTGACCTTTCCACAATATTCTAATGTTCTTGATAATAAAAAAACCCAAATTCAGTAGTTGTCAGTAAATGATCAAAATTAAACAAACACTTGAAATATATCTATGTGTGTAATGAATGAATATACAAGTTTCACTTTCTGAATGGAATTACTGGACATTTTTTTTTTCATGATATTCTAAAATGACCAGCGGCTGTATATAAGTTTTCTAATCATACTGACCACTCAGAGCACTTTATGCTCCTTTTAAAATGCTGCATATCCGTTTAACAAGCCTGTTTGACTTATAACTGCACATTATAATTGACACTTTTATAAAAATATTTTATTATTTAGTACATAATCAAAAATTTTACAAACCAGTTTTTAAAAAAATATATCTACACATACACAATAAAATACTTTGTCCTCATCAGTCAACCACACAGACAACAGAGCCTGGGTACGGTACTGCCTGGACCTTATGGCAAATCCTCCACCTAAGATAAAAAGGAAAAGGCAATCACACTTCAGACCAATTTTGTTTTTGACAGAGAATAGAACAAGCATGCTAGCTGCAATGAATAATTTATAAGAGTATTTTGTGTTCATGGAAGTAAACTGACTTTTTAAAAACAAAACAACCACTCAGAAGGTGAAGGACAGAGAAGAGAGGCTGCTACTGTTCAAGATGGGAATGGAAAAGCTTTGGATGCTCTATACACCAACCAAGAAGGCTGAGGCCCAAAAGTAGTGAGATTTTGGTATAATTCAATAAAGGTCTGAAGAGGCCTTCAGACTCCAGATACTCTTCAGTCCTCACAGTAACATAAAACTACCATTTTTGACAGGTTTTAATAGCCACAAGTAAACAATGGTTTTGAGAACCCACACATGCATGGAAAGAACAGGCAAACATGGAGAAAAGGTCCCAACCAGGATTTCAACCAAGGAGCTTCATGCTGAAAGACAACAGTCCTAATAGCTGCTCCATTCTGCAATTTTCAAAAAGATGCTTTTTCAATTGCATCACAAGAATGCTGCAGGGAGGAGGATGGCTTGGTTTCATAAAAAAATAAAAAATAAATAAAGTTGCAAAAAGTTGTCAATCACGTACAAGAAAGAACGGTCAAAAATCAATGTAGGGATGTCGCTTTTAAATTAACAGCACAATAATCTATATAGTTTTGAATTGTTGGTTTTGTCAGGCTGGAGCTCATGTGGCCCACAGACCATAAAAGACCCAAGTCTGCGGTTAACTGAACTTCCAACCATGAACAAGCTGCTCTGAGGCAGAGGTACCTAGTGATGGCAGCTGTAGCTAGCACTCAAGCAAGACTGAGGAGCATCAACAAAGTAGCATTTATCCAATTTTCTATGGACACGCAAGGCAAGCGAGTGTCTGGGAAATGAAGTCCACACAATTTCAATAAACAGAATTACAAACGTTTTAAAGTTCTTTGAGGCCTGTTTGCAATAAACTTGGAGGCACCTCTGGTTTATGGATGGTAAACAAGCTTTATAATGATCTGTAGGGTTTCATTGCAACTTGCCAGCCTGCCATGTGGTTTGTTTTTAGCTCAGAGTGATTATGTTTCATCATTTCCTTGAGACAAGTTAATCAGTATCCACATTTAGGACCATTTCATTCTTGTTTATACTCTTACCTTCTGGGCAAAAGGTCAATGGGCTATGATGGTGAAGCCAGGTACTACTCTTAAAATCTATGAACGCAAATTAAACTAGCTAGAATAGGTTCATCTCATTCTCAGAGAAGGGATTAGAATAAGCACTTTTGTTGTGCCAGTTTGTCAGTTTCTCACAGAGGATAAAATGTGCAATTTTAATCTAAATGCACGTAACATTTTAAATATGGACAAAAATAGATAAATCACCCCCCCCCCCCCCCCCCAGTGCTAACCTGTTATGCACAAAGGCCATCTGGTTTCAGAGAAACAGACACATGATCAATCAACACATCCAGGAATAGAAACAAATGCATCTACAGTTGCAACAATAAATAAGCACTGATGAGTCACGTGATCAGTAGGCTATGGATCTCAGGCTACTTTTAGAGCGGGGACCTCACGTTGATAACAGATGTGTATAACGCTGTACAGCATTTTGATCTTTGTCAATTAGACAAAGAAAAAAGTTTGGATTTCCTCCCTGATTAGCCAATTGTCCCCCACAACATTTAGGCTATTCTAAACTAGGCCAATGCCGTTTGGTTAAAACCTTTGATATAAGACAATCTGGGGGTTTGGTCAGGTTTCTTCCTTTATTAAACTTGTACAACAGGAAATTATGTATGCATTGAGAAGCTTTTGAGAAAAAGTAGATTCTCTGATAGGAATGCGATTAATCCATTGTTGACATTCCTGTGTGGTACTTAAATGCACCATCTTGCTGTCCACATGACGGATAAATAACTTTGTTGATCAGCTAGACTGACAGGAAGAGAAGACAGAATAGGTTGTAAACTATTACTTTAGTTTTAAAAAAAAAACAGTTCAATAAATGAACCATTTTTTTAATGAAAAATTATGTTCAACATGACAAATATTCCTTAAAATAAAATGCAAGGAATTTTGCTCATCCTGCAGGAAGGTCATTACTGCAGACCTGTTCTTTAACAAGGTACTTTTAAGACTTTTTTATCCAAGAACAGAATGCAAGGAAGCTGAGAGGTTATTACTTAAAAACCATCTGATGCTAATGCACACTTTGATTAATTAACTCTTTACATAAAAAAAAAAAAAAAAACTATAACCCACCTGTCGGTTCTGGTGTTGTATTTCAGAATGCGTCGGAGCGGCCCCTTCCCTTTGCCAGCCAGCACATAGATCGTTTCACCAATGGCGACACATTTCGCCATTAGAGGATGGGGCATCGGTTCACAAAAATACCAATAGTTCTTGTTGATGTTGTACCCTTCCACAGAATTCAGAGGGCCTTTTTAAAAAGAAAGAAAACTAAGAATTGTTCTACATGTTGCATTACAGTCAAAGAGCTTAAGGTACCTTCACCATTCTTCCCTCCAATGGCATAGATCCTGTTGCCGACCACAACCAGCCCATGGTTCTTCCTTGGTATCAACATGGGGCACAACTCCCTCCACCTGAAAAGTTCAGTTGTGAAGGGAAATATTTCTTGGTTATGTTACTCTAGCAGGTTTTGAGAGAGAATAAACTGCTTCAAGGCCGCTTCATAAAAAGCCCTTTCTAATTTTTGTTTGCTGAAGTCAAGCTGATTTAGCACTTTTATAGCAGATGTTTTGGACATATTTAACCCCAAATTTAATAAAAAAAATTTCATTAACCCCAAATAGAGATAAAATTAAATTCTCAGTTAAAAAAATAGAAAATACTAGACAGAGTAAATGTTCAGCCCTTTATGAAGTTCCCATTGTGCAGCTTTGAATTTGTGACTCACTGTCTGGTGTTGGGGTTGTACACTTCAAAGGTTCCGACAATCCCAAAGTCCATCATCCCTACACCACCACAAACGTAAATGAGCCCATTGACTTCCACTGATCCGTGGCAGCAGCGGGGAGTTAACAAGTTTGTTTCCTCTTGCCATGAATTAGTATTTGTGTCGAAAGACTCAAAGGAGTCCACAGGCAAGCGATCTGGAGACGGGCACAGAGCAGAGTACATGACAGCAAGTCTGAAAGCCAGTTCAGTGAAATATTGATGTACAAAAAATAAAAACACCAGTTGCAGTTTTGACCAATTCTGGTTTTGGTTATGTGAAATAAATTCTCATTTCACTGTAAAGAAAGTTACAGAATAATTTAATTTTATAAAAATGCAACACTAAAACCAGGTTACCAAAGGTGCATCAGATAACAGGACAAAGTGGCCATTTTGTTTTCTCATCACAAACTAGTAATGGGAAGTTAAAAAAAATAAAAATAAATAAAAAAATAAAAAAATAAATTGCCATTCTGACAAACTCATCGTGTATCACCAAAGTATATCTTGCGTCCCTGTTCATCCATATAGTTGGAGAATGAAACTGGGTTCAATGTGATTTAAAAATTTAGATACATGATAATTTTATCTGTTCAATTTTATTTATATAGCGCCAATTCACGAAACATGTCATATCAAGGCACTTTCCAAAATCAAATTCAATCAGATTATACAGATTGGTCAAAAGGTTTCCTATCTAAGGAAACCCAATAGATTGCATCAAGTCCTGACAAGCAGCATTCACTCCTGGGGAACCGTAGAGCCACAGGGAGAGTCGTCTGCATTGTACATGGCTTTGCAGCAATCCCTCATACTGAGCAAGCATGAAACAGTGGCGAGGAAAAAAAAGCACACACTGATTTCTATGTTATACGATACTAGCAGGTGAGCCGTCTTCCCTGGATGACGTCACAGCTAACAGAACGCCAGACCAGGTGTACCTACTATGAAGAAAAAAAAAATAAACACAAAGGTAAAAGATGAAATAACAAGCAATGCAAATTGGAGAGCAGTAGGAGAACTCCACAGAGTGAGGACAAATAGACCCTGGTGTCCTCCAGTAGCCTAAGCCTATAGCAGCATAACTATAGAGGTAGCTCAGAGTAACATGAGCCACTCTAGTTATAAGCTTTGTCAAAAAGGAAGGTTTTAAGATTGGTCTTAAAAGTAGACAGGGTGTCTGCTTCACGGACCAAAACTGGGAGTTGGTTCCACAGGAGAGGAGCCTGATAGCTAAAGGATCTGCCTCCCATTCTACT
The DNA here is from genome assembly GCA_037039145.1 of Fundulus diaphanus. Taxonomy (NCBI): domain Eukaryota; kingdom Metazoa; phylum Chordata; class Actinopteri; order Cyprinodontiformes; family Fundulidae; genus Fundulus; species Fundulus diaphanus. The sequence continues at coordinate 6,920,448 of CM073129.1, read as the reverse complement.
TTTAGAGACTCTAGGAACCACCAGCAGACCTGCAGTCTGAGAGCGAAGTGCTCTGTTAGGAACATACGGGGTAATCAGAGCTCTGATATATGATGGAGCTTGATTATTAAGGGCTTTATACATTAGAAGAAGAATTTTAAATTTTATTCTTGATTTAACAGGAAGCCAATGAAGGAAAGCTAAAATTGGAGAAAGATGATCCCTCTTGTTGATTTTCATCAGAACTCTTGCTGCAGCCTTTTGGATCAGCTGAAGGCTTTGAACTGCATTTTGTGGACTTCCTGATAGTAAAGAATTACAATAGTCCAGCCTTGAAGTAACAAATGCATGGACTAGTTTTTCAGCATCACTCCTGGACAGAATGTTTCTCATTTTGCCAATATTCTGCAGGTAAAAAAAGGAAACTCTGGAAACCTGTTTAATATGGGATTTAAATGACATGTCTTGGTCAAAAATAACACCAAGATTTTTTACTTTATTACCAGAGGCCAAGTTAATGCCATCCAGATTAAGTGGTTGGACGTCGTCAAAAAATAAACTTCTTAATCAAAGATTACAACTTCTGTCTTGTCAGAATTTAAGTGCGGGAAATTTAAAGTCATCCAGCTTTTGATGTCATCAAGACATGACTGCAGTCGAAGTAATTGATTGGATTCATCAGGATTTATGGATAAATATAGTTTAGCGTCATCAGCACAACAGTGAAAATTAATCCCATACTGTCTGATAATTTTGCCAATTGGAAGCATATATATAGTAAAGAGAATTGGTCCAAGGACTGAACCCTGTGGTACTCCACAGGTGACCCTAGAGTTTGAAGAAGATTTATTATCAACATGAACAAATCTGTCCGACAGATAAGATATAAACCAGCCTAATGCTTTCCCCTTAATCCCTACAGTATGCTCACGTCTTTGAAGGAGAATATTGTGAGGAACTGTATCAAATGCAGCACTGAGATAATTCTGTATATTTATTTTGTGCTACTAGGAGAGAAAAACTAAAAAGTGGGAGACTAACCAAGGTGAACAGAAAAAAAAAGGCAACCTTAATTGCCATGTTTTTGGTACTGACCTTGGAATATCTGAAAATCATCATCATAATTGGCAGTGATATTCTACTTTTATGATTTACCATGAAAACTGCTTCCACATGCTAGAAATAACAGTATGTTTATCATTACTGGCTTCTGACGGGGACGTCCAAAACTGTCTGAAAACTTATCTTCGTCTGAAATGTCTTTTTTGGTTTGCTGCTATATTCCTGACAAATACCTTAATTTATAATGTTTCTCTTTTCACTTCTGTTGGAGTCTTGCAACAAAACTTCACTCAACTGTCCATTGTGAACATGCAGCTGAATGACAAAGTCTGTCTAAGTTTCAAAGTCTAAGTACTAAGGCATGCGATGCATTTTTCTCTGTAAAACTAATTTTAAATAAAAATTACCATATTACATATTAGACTTAATTCACCTTTGTTCCTACATTTCGTTGTAATTACATGCAGGGTGGATTAGAACCAGATGAACTATGGAATTGTTTACATTTGTTCCTTGTTTGCATCACTTAGGAGTCGCAGGTCAAACTAGATTCATAATTTCTTTAAAAGGGCAACTGGAACTAAATCATCATCATGGGATAAAAAAAAAAAAAAATTAAGATGTGATGTGTTCATGGTTTAAAAACAAAAATAAACGTGGGCTGATGGAGTGCTTAGATGTTTGTGCATTATTACGACAACCCATACTCACTCTCTGCCACTCCACCCGATATGTAGAGCTTTTCCTGAAGGACACAGGCAGCCAGCTTGTTACGGGGCGAGGGCAGATCCGCCTTACTGTGCATTCTGTGATGAAGAGTGTTGTAGCAGTCTATGCGCTTTACGAGACCTTGGCAAGTCGAGCCTCCCAATATGTAGACCTCGTCATTCCAGTACACCGCTGTGGCGTTCCAGCGCTTTTCTAAGGAGCAGCGGATGGCTGTCCACTTTGAATCCTGCATGGAAAGCCACAATGACGCCGCAAGATTTGCAATAGTGAGAACGGGCCTAGATGAGCAACAAGTGTGGGAACAGGAAACCCAAATAAATGGCCCATACTTGTGTAGCGCTTTAACAAGTCCTGGGGACCCCAAAGTGCTTCACACTACATTCTGTTATTCACATATTCCCTCGCTGACAGGAGAAAACTTTCCAAAATCTACCTTAGGGTTGAAGTAGCGGCAGGGCTCGGGCTGCACGTGTCCGAACACAGCAATGTGTTTGCATTTTTTCAGTCGAGGCCGGCATATCACCGCGAGGTCCTTCCAGTTATCATGGTACTGCATCGCATCTGGGAGAAAGATACCAGGTTGTCTGGGGTGTCCTTCATAACTTTTATGGGAAAAGGTGTTCCAACACATGCCCGACAACCAGAACAACTTTCCCCAACTGCTTGCATACGTTCATTTATACGTTCAGGGCTGCCGTTTCGCTGAACTATGGATGCATCCTCTTACCGGTGACCATGCTGAGGCACTGTGGGCTGGACATAATCAGGGGCTCCGCCTGCGAAATTCGTGACAGACCGTCTTTAGAGAGCAGAGGAAAGCGAACACAGCTCAGCACCTCGACCAAGTGCTGTTGTCTGTTGGGCAGATCATGTTTCAACCAGCGCAAGGCAGCCTCGTAGATCTGAAAACCAAGAGTGCAAGAAAATATGTTGCTACAGCAGCTGTTGGTTAACCCACAGGCCTTCAAAGACTGATGCATTTTTTCTATGGCTGCACTTGTAGAGGTAATAATGTCCTCCATTATTCCGTTGTCTTTCTAAATCTCAGGACAATCCATTAATCAGGGATTTTTACCTGCGGTAAATGTATGGTCTAACCTTTTCTTTGAATATTTCCATGCATTTGTTACTCCCCTAAGTTCTTTGAAAGAAGTGCATTTTTTTGATAGTTTTGGCTTTGGGGGAATTCTCATCTTTGTTTTCTCCCCCTCTTTTTCCAGGCATACTTAAGGAGTACATACCTGCTCCTCAGGGACGCTGAGATTGTCATTCCAGAGTATCCTTGAGAGGCAGGTAACGTGAAGCTCCAGAAAGTCAATCGACATGCTTGACTCTTTGAAGTGCTTAATGACACAGACTTCAGCGTGTGCCTTCAGTCCCTCACAGTCCAAATAATGTGCCAAGGCCCACATACCTGCAGGAGCAAACAGACCTACAACTATGACAGTTCTCACAGCAGCAGGCCTGTATTGGCGTTTCTTGTTCTTACCCATGCAGTTTGTAACGTCAATCCTTTCCTTCAGAAAGTCCTCGCAGATCTTTTGCACAGGCTCAATCCGGTACTGACTGGCTGCATGGAGCAACGGCTGGACGTTTCTCGTGGTTATCCTGATTCTAAGTTGAGAGATAAATAATCACCCCTGTCATATGAATTGATGTGTGGTAAAATTACACATTGGTTTTTGTTTGCGTCTCGATTCCTACTGTGCTGTGTAGATGTAGTCCATCAGCAGCTCAACAATTTCAGGGTCTACCCCTCTTAGCTCCACCTCATCAGATGCAGACTCCATCATGTTTGCTGAAAGTGATGGCACACTCTTAAATGAGAGAAAAACAGCTATACACCATGTTGCCAAAAGCAGAGGGCCCCTCCTCCAAATCCATGAATTTGTGCGTTCCAGTTAATTCAGTCAGTCGGTTCCAGTGTGACGCCATGAAAGGATGCCACCAGTGCAACATGTTCTGAAATGTCCCCACTACTAAATATTCTAGACAAGCCATAGGCTTCCCTGGCCGTGCAGTTGCTCCAAAGCAATAAATCAACAGGTGTCCTGCAAACATCTGATGCACTGCCGTGAAGCATGCTGCCATTGGACTCTGGAGCAGTGGAGCTGCGGTCCCTACCGTGATGAATCCTGCTTCTGTCGGCCAAATAATTAATCTGGGTTTGGCAGTTTCCATCTGCACTGTAGCGAGGGTGGTGCAGGGTGGAATGGTGTGAGGCCTTTTGTGATTTTTATGCTTCCAACTGTATGCGGGGACAACTTGAGCAAGGCCCTTTCACATGCCAACATCACTAACCCAGTCCATAAAGATTGATAAAGTCATGAAGTCAGTTTCTTATTAAAGAACTAAACAGGCCTGGAGAGTCCTCACCTCAAAATAAGAGATCTGAGACGAATTAAAGGGGAGACTTTCAAACATCAGCCCGACGTCCCAAAGGGACATCAGAAGATCCCATAAATGCACTCCTAGACCATGGAGAAAACCTTCCCAGAAGATCTGAAGGTGTGATCGCCGCAGAGGGTGGGCCAACATTAAACCTTTAGAATAGGATGCTATTCAATCTCATGGAGTGAAGGCAAATAAGTAAATAGTTTTGGCAGCATGGTGTAGCTTTGAAGCAGGAGGTTAAACAACATCTTCTGGTCTGCAAGTCCTGCATACTTGTGAACATCAGGCGAAATAATTCACTGCCAGCTGCTAAAACTAGTCGATGGGCAGAGAAGCGCCTCCCCTTAACCACAAGAGTGACATCACAGAGCGCATCCTGCAGGGAAAAAGAAAAATCAGCATGCATAAAGTTGTTTTTACTCAAGCACTAGATGCAAACATTAATCCTCACCCATTTTCTCATCTGATTCATGGATGTCACGAGGCCAGACAGCTGGACGGCTTCAGGTCCAGAGTGACAGGTTCTCACAGTGCTGTAGTTCGTGCTAGAGGCCATCTTTGAAGCTGTGCAGGGCTGATTAGCTTCTCATGCAAAAACCTGCCGCATCAAAAAGCAGCAAAAATTCAGTCAAGCTTTTAAAAAAAAAAAGAAACACAGATTTGTTTTGTCCAAAGTAGTTAGACATCAGATTTGGCATTGTGAGGACACTAGTTAATTCACTATGTGAAGTCAACACTATAAATGTAACAATAAAAATCATTATCAGTAGTATTAATACATTAACTTAATTGTTACATTATATTTGACAACCACATTTGATAGGTCAGGACCAAATTACAGTCTGCAGACAGTCCACTGTGCACCAAGCATCCATGCTCTTGGATTTTTGGGAGTAAGAATAGAGAAGCTGCTGGATTTTTGTTGTCTTGATGAATTTTATTGAAGTTCCAAGAACAGAACATTTATGTTTAAGACTCAGAGATCATTTGCAGCTCATACTATTTTGGCAGTTTTGTCAAATCAAACATTCAAAACTTGCAGACCCAGGAACGCTCAGTTACCAAGCTCTACCCCCTTCAAAGAGTTCAGAGAACTTGTCTTTTTTCCTTTTTGGTAAAAAGTTGGTTGAATAAAGGATTAAGTTTGAATTTTGTGTTCTTTATCTAAAAATAGGTAGTTAAGCAAGATAAAATGGCAAGGGCAGCACTTAACTTGATTGGAATCGTTTGATAATTATTGATATCAAGCAATGTGATTTCTATCTCATCAATGTGCTTTTTCCCCATATTGTTCAGCCCCAATTGTGGTTCTTTAATTTAAAAATGAAAACAGATTTCCTACAATAAATTTTACAACATAAAATAAATCAGCTTGTTTCTTTCCTTTTGTTGGTCTGAACAAATTTTTGTTTAGCTGGACAAACAGTGAAAAAGGCTCTCTGGGTTGTACAGGTTGCTGATCTCTGACCTATATGGATCTAGTTGGCCTAAAAACAAAAAAACTCAATGACATGTCTGAATGTCTGAATCTTCAAAATAATGCGATCCTGCTGAAGGGAGACATTTTCTAAATGCTTGTGAAAATGTGCTAAACATGGGCTGAGGGGTTATTAGGAAAGGCCAACATATGTGACAATGTTGGTGAACCTCACGATAAAGCCATGACTTGTGATACATAAGCAGCGGCAGTGCGTTTGATCTAAAAAAATATATACATATTTTTTTGCTGTGATCCCAGAGCTCAATCTGTCCAGCTTCTAGGATAAAACAAGAAAAAGACATTTTCATCTCAGCTTCTTGGTTTTATTGATCAAGTTGCTCCTGGCTGGCAGCTGTTCTGGAACTCACAGAACTTAGTTCTAATTTATTAAACCTTTACCTTGTTTAATATTTCTATGCTGCATTAACAACCGTCATTTCATATAGTTTTGGCAAAGGAAGCATTGAAGCAAAGAACTTAGATAATTAGGCAATATCCATATTTGTCCTGGCATTTCATTCAGACATGTGAAAGGGGATACACCATCAAGTGAATGAGCTCACTTGTTAGCATTACAAATTCAGAAAGTCTTTTAGAAAGCCACAGTCAGGGAAGTAGGGATTCATGTGTTAACTCTAAAACTCAAGCCCATCTCATCATTCAGTAGCATGTTTGCATATTTGGAAACCTTGAATGGCTACTCAACTCTAGCAGCAGACAGTATCCGAGTTCCAGCAACAGCTTGTTTAATTTATGGCTCTTGATTAGGTTTAAAAAAAAAAAAAAAAAAAGAAAAAAAAAAAAAGTAGAACACCCCCCCAAATCAGCTGAAGAAACAATGCTTGGAGCCGTATCAACCGAGATCAAAGGCAGTCCTGCTCCTGGTTACACTACCTAAAATTCCCTTTTTTCCTCCCACACCTTTCTCCCTTTAATAATCAGCGAGTATTAGAATAAAAAATTACAGTAGAAGGCATAAAAAAAAAAAAATATAGCTTGATTAGATTTAACTTCATTTAATAAATTTCAACTGAAACATCCCCATCCTTTTTGTCTCTATAAATTTGTAAAGAAGATCATTCACTGGAGAGGAAATAATCCCCCCAAACTCCAGCTTCTTTCTTCAGATCCATGTAAAATCCTAAAGATAACAGAAAATAGGATTTTAACTCCAAAGTCATTAGGTAAAGAGCTACTGGGTGAAAACATCCAGTAGAAGGGGACAATTGTGAGTCGCATGACCCAGTGCCCTACATGTTTAGATGTGGTCCTACTCCAGCCCACCTGACTCAAAAAGTTAAATCATCTCAACCTGTCACCAGGTTCTGCAGGAGTCTTGCAGATTTAACTTTGTTTAAGCAAGGAAGAGCCGTAGATTAAAAATGGAAAAAAAAAAAAACAGCACACAAACCATCTCCCAATGCCTGCAGTAGATCAATCTCTTAAGTTATGCGTCAGGTTATTTCCTGGATCCCTCCAGATACACCAGTGGATCTTTTTGTTAATACTTTCGTTCTACATTTGTGCAGTTTTGTCACGTTGTTGGGTACACAAGGATGAACAGTATCTGATGAGGCTTCTGAGTGAAGGTTGCAGACCATGGATCTCTAACTTGTTAACTCTATTGGTGTTGATAGGCAGCTTTTTTTAAGTTGTCAATCAGACTCCAGCAGCAGGCATTTCTCACCTCATGAGATTTTTATTTCACATTAATCAAATCAAAACAGGTATTTAATGTCCAGCTTCACCACACACTCCAAATTAAAAAAAGCAGCCAGAACACAAACTAAATAAAAAAAACTAAGGGATACTTGAGGGATAAAGTTTAAATAAATGGTAAACTGAGCCTTAAAAGAATAAACAAATAAAATAAAAGAATAAACGAATAAAAGCCATTGAATTTGAAGTGTTTATAGCAGGCTAATGTATTCAGTGGAGCAACAATTACTCTAATGATTGGGAAAAACATTAGTTTCAAAACCTCTCCTTGTTTTCTCCCATTTAAAAACAACTCAGTCTTTCAAACCTACTTCAGCTGAAAATGTCCTCAGATTCATTAGGCTTTCTTGGCATTTTAAGCCTTCAGGTTTACAGAACTCCCCAACAATGTCAAAATAGGATTCATAATAAGTCATCATCTCCAGCAGCATTTGTTTTGATGCACCTTTTGGATTGTCAGACAGAAAAACTCTACATCCTAATGAAACAAAATGTCCCCTTTCGTAAATCTGCAGTAAAATATAGGTACGCGCTGGCCTGACTCCTCAATTCACAACTCCTTCAGTGTGAAATCTACATAAATGCTAATTATATTTTTGCAGTTTGGACGGTTTAATGACCCACTATACTCACAACTCACTTGTTTTCATAACGAAGGAACAAAAATAATTATTTCCCTCAAATACAGCCCAAGGTTATAAAACAAAACAGCTCTACCCAGCAATAGAGCCATTTTAACAGGAAGGCACCAGAGCCTTTTAGAAGGGGTGAAATAGCGCCATCTCGAGGACAGAAACATTACCGGTGGATAAGCAGTTTACCAAAAAGAAATATTTACCTGAAGGCACGCAGTAATTTGCGTTCAGATAAACGTGGGACCAGCACAGGCAGGGGCGTGCATACATAGACACTAGGTGGTGCTAAAGCACTAGGAAGTTTGCCCTTTATCAACGAAAATGCCCTTTTGAAACTCGTTTTTTTTTTTTAATTAATATTCAGGGCAGTCAAAAGTAGCCGGTCAACGGCGGCAAATCGCCGTCTATAGCAGCTCTTGCCGCCGCCTACATTTCCCCGATTAAATAATGGAGCGATATTTGTGCCTTCTGGCTGAGCGCGGAGCAGACCCTGGACTGGAAGCCGTCTTTTTTTTTTTTTACCTCGGAGTGGCCATCGACCTTTTAGTACTATCTTTGATGTGTCAATCATACAATTTAACCAATCAAATCAACGTCTGAAGGCAACATGCTAGCCAATCACAGCTGGAGAGGGGCGGGACACCGAGTCATAGCCTTCAGTCGCCGCCGCAGTTCGGCTGTGGTCACCGTTGGTGTCGGTAGAGCGGGATGGAAATTTGGTCTGATTACCAAACAATTACAAGAAGTTACAACAAAGCAGAGAGCGAGCTGGAAGTAGCGCTATTAATTTCTGTTTGAAATGTCAGCACTGAAGTCTAAACTGGAGTAAACATTCACGCTAGGAGGGTTAGCTAGGACAGCTAGCAGGGTTAGCTAGGACAGCTAGCAGCCCAAGGAGCAGAATCAAGCACTAAAGCTGCCAAACTGAAGAGACTTGAGTTATTTGCAGGTAGAAGGGAACTCTGCTTTGTTCTGCTCCTTGTTCTCATAGCTGCTGTAATTACAGAACCTCTTCTAGTCAGAATTGTTACTTCAGTCAGTGTTCAGCCTGACACCAGCGCTCATGTTTATTAGCGTGTAGCTTATGCTGGACTTTTGAGTTAAGACACAGCGCTACAGGTTACCCTATGTCACTGTTAGTCCAAAGGCCAAATCTCAAACTCTCTCATGTTAAAAGCACAGAACTATTAAACACATAAGAACATGCTGTTAGCACACAACTGAGCTGAAGCAAAGAAAAAAAAACGCATATGGGCTCCAAACAAAATGTACAATCAGACAACTAAATGTTATGCCAGAAGATGGTTGAATATGCTTATTATTATTATTAATTATAATTTGGCATTATAATTTAAATAATAAATCATTCAACTCAAAATTCCGCTACAACAAAATATAGTTCAAATGGTGGTGATGTTAGCTATAAGCTTGTAAGTATTTATACCATTAATGCATTAGTTAATTTGCTGTTATGAACTCATTTATGCTGGGATAAATGATCTGGTCGGACTTGTGACCGACGAGGTTTATCCGGCAGGCTATGAGAACCCCAATGTAACTGCAATTAGAGTTTAAATCCTTATTCGTCTATCACCATCCAATGATATTGTCTCTGTATTAATGTCAGATGTTAACTCCAAAGGAGGTTAGCTCTGATTTCTGAATAACCATACAACTATGAATTGGATTGAACACAAAACAATGTCTATTCCGCAGTGGTGTTTTATTGAACCAAAAGCAATTCCCTGTTACAGTAATTCTCTGATTCAACGACTTTGTAAATCTTACTCACTACTAACTAACACGCAAAATATATATGGAGATAAAAGAATAAACAAAACAAACAAAACGAAAGGAAAGAAAAACAAATGGATTAAAATGAGCGGTTGCAACTCTTAGTTCAGCTCACGGTTGTTTAAACCACATTCAGAACATCGGCATTTGACATAGCATTGACAGACAGAGCAGCTGTGGGAGTCCTACCGGACGCTTTGATGCCTTACAAAGCTATCAGCTAAGCTACCTACAGTGCAGTCATCCGACACCCTCCCAAGATGGCGACTATGATGACGTATGCTCTGCAAATTTGCGTGAAGCGTGAGGGGAGGTCTTAATGATGTCACCGCGCTTACGCTAAGGTGAGGTGGTACCTCGCTCCGAGAGGGAGTGGTTTACGCTCTGGTTCAAAGAGAAACCGCGAACTAAGATTCAAACAAAGCGATCAAATTCTCTGATAAGGAGAAGCAAAAGAAAAGGGGGAAAAGCATGGAGGAAGATGAAAAGAACTGAAACAGTGACCCACGGCGGGGTTATAGATAAACCACAATCAACACAGCAAAATCAAATGTAAAATACATGCACATACAAAGAAAATATTCAGCAAAATAATTCCAACTTCGTCGTGGAATAAAAGCATTAACCTAAGCCTACAAATTTCTACGTCTGCCCAGGCACTTCTAAACACCCTGTTGGTGAGACAGAAATAAAAGGGGAGAACCCCGTTACTTTGAGGTGGTCCGGAGTGAAAGTCCCGGCTTCGGTCCGGAGCGCTCTGGATCACGCGACGTCCTGAACGCGTCTTGACGACCGCAGGGTCCGCAGGCTGCAGCGGGGACCAGACTGAGAGAGTTCCTTCGTCTTTCTCTCTCTCTCTGGGCTCCTAGACGCTTGTTGGGCCAAACAACGCGTCGTCCTCTCTCGATCACTGGGAGATAAGGCGGCTTCCAGTATTTGATCAGAGGGAATTAAAGGTACCTTTTTGAGTCGACCTCCTGTCTGTACAGGGAATAGTTTTGCTTCGAAAAAATCTCGGTCCAGCGAGAAACTCGAGCACGTGGCGTGGGATTTTCCCAACGGAGTTAAACAGCTGTGTGTGTGTGTCTTCTCGGTTGGCAGGGCGCCAGGGAAGAAGATCGATTGCTAGGTGCAACCGAGTTTTATCAACTTTACCCTAGCAACGTTATCGGTTGCTAGGGCGCCGGCCATTTTGGGCCGCGTTGCATGATGGGAGTTGGTGGCCATTTTGACCACCATGCATCATGGGAAATGCAGTCTGTCACGTCCTGACATGGCACAACACAAATAACACACAAGATCTCTTTAATAATCAGGATATTTCACCCAGAAAAAATAAATTATAAATAGCTTCCCAACATGAGTTGTAAATCTACCTTAATATAAACTTAATTTCTCTCAGTATAGCTCAATTAAACATTTCTCTTACACGCAGTCATGAAATATTTTTAAGTAGAACTCAACCCCTCTTGGGCGTTTACATTGACCAAACACTTGATTAACCATTATTCTTTTCTTGTTTTATTATAACAATCAATATTATTCATTATAACTATTATTCATTGATGATGTCAGATCGACAGATTCAACTTATTTAAAAAATAAATAATGACTATTTTGATATATTTTGTTAGTAATTCTTTCTAAAAGCCCAACAAATGTTATGAAAAGCTTCGAAATTTTTTTACAATCTGCCCATAAGCTATTTTTTTTCCAGCTCAATGTGTTCAAAAGCCTAATTGGTTGGAAACCTGCCTAATTTGGCAACACCGACTACGCTATTGCTATTTGTTTGTTCGTTACAGTAGTCACAGAGCCACTGTTTAGTCTGAAGTATATATATCTATATAGATATATAGATATATATCTATATATAAGTGCACCCTCCTACCTGATAGTGTGTAGCCTGCTACTGTAAAAAAGTTTGACTGCCCTGAATATTATTAAGATTTTACTGAGGTCGGTTTTGAAATGATCTTTTGAAAACCTGAGCCATTAAAAACGACTGAAACAATGCCCCGAAATGAGCCACCTCCTTGCGCACACCCGACCAGCCTATCTCTCTTCCTTTGTCACGTGAACTCGCGCGGTCGCCCGCATCTTCTATGGAGAAGATGAGGAGCAGCTTAAGACAGAACTAAAGGTCTTCCACTCCAGCTTTACTTCAAAGAACCTATAAGAAATATGTTCAATACTGAGGGAAAACAATGGCCAGCTGATCTTTCCTGCCTTTGTCATAATGATTCAAATATATGCAACATTACCAGTGACGACAGCTTCAGTTGAAAGATCATTTTCCAAGCTGAAAATCATCAAAACTAAACTAAGAAGCCTGTGTGGAGAAGAAAGGCTCTCTGACCTTCTTCTGCTTGCCATTGAAAAAGACATTGAGGTAAACCACAGCGAGGTCATCAGCATCTTTAAAGACATGGCACCAAGGAGGATGCTGCTTTAAAGTAGTACGCTTTAGTCTGTTCTGTTGGTGGTGTGACTTTTTTCCATTGAAAACTCACGTTTAGAGAATGTTACAAATAAAAGTCAAATTTCATTCAACATGCGCGTGTATTATTTTTTTTTTTATAATTAAGGGTTCCACATGCGCTAAAAAGTGCCCCCCCCCCCTGAGCACCTGCCCCCTAAAATGTCTGTGCACGCCACAGAGCACAGGCAATTTCATTTTTTTTCTTTGTCATTAGAAATAAATGTGCTAGTTCCAACGAAGCTTGGGGGTTTAATGTTAACAAGGGAAAGGAAATGGGATGACACTTATCTGGTGAAATTTGAGCGCTGTCCATAAAAATATATAGAATAAACACGCATCAAAATAGCAAAAACGAAAATGGCACAAACGACCTTATCGCAGAAGTTTGGCGATAGTGGCGAACACAGGCCACATAATTTCTGTGGAGCGGAACTGGAATCTGTCAACTTGAAGCCATTATTTCATGGAGCTTACGGAAATGACACCTCTCCATTTTCTCCAAATGGACACTCGTGTTTGCGCGCTTTAGCGGTCTAAAGCGCTTTAGACCGACTCTGCGTTGGCTAAGCTTTGACTCGTTGAGATGGACTCACAACTAAAACAATATTGGAACCAATTGAAGCAACCGGAAACCCAAATAAACGTTGCGTGCAGGTCTTTAACAGCACTGTCCCATACACCGGGACTTTGTCTGCCTGCCAGCGGAGAGATGACGGACGCCGCAGCAAAAATGCTCCCTGGAGCTTACCTGATCATCCAGGTGTGGATCAGAAACGCACCGGATGTTGACGCCCCCCTTTATAGCCGGGACGCTCTCAGCTCGACTACCGTAAACACCCGAAGAGAGACGCAGCTCTCCGTGCGCGGCTGCTTCGCTCAGGCTACAGCGGGATTGTTGTCAGGCAACCAGGGCAGGGCTCCCTTGGTGGGAATGGAAGTTGTGGACTGATCGACGCAGCTCACCGGTAAATCTGAACTGATAGTCGGCGGCTTCGTGTTCGTCTTTGACCCCAGCGGCACTGCGTCTCCGAGGGAGGGGGCTATCCAGGCGCTGCCGTCGGGCTGGAAGCCGAGGTTCCCCTCGGTGTGTTTGGCGTTGCTAGGCCGGTGCTGCTCTCCCTCCCCGGGCTGCCGCTACCCTAAGCTAGCGCTAGCTGAGCCGCTGCACCGGTCGGCCGCTCGTTTCGGCGGCTAATTGAACCGGTAGGAACGGCCAGCAAACGGCTGCCGGCGGCTGTCACTCCTCGCTGCCTCGGTTAGCTCCTGCAGGGCTGGCTGGGACCGAGTTATCCGCTAGTGACTGTAGGCATGGATGGACGAGCCGCTTACTCTAACCCCTTCATTTCCCCTGGATGTTGTGTCTGTATGAGTTTTTACTGAGCGGTCTGTAAAACCCTTCCTTGTGAAAGTCTTCCCATCCCTTCCTTAACGTTTTTATTCCACACAGCAAGGATATTACTGCGATATTGTAATCGCCTTATCAGTTTATTCACGGGCAGGTCTTTTAAAACTCGTTTTTTTACACTCTATTTCAGTCTCACGGCCCACATTTTCAGAGTAATGTCTGTTTCGTTTGCTTTTTAAGCCGCTGAACTCTGACTCATTCAGGCACAAACAGGCTGTGAAACTCCGGGGAGGAACCAGGATCTCTTGAGCAAGCAACCCATGGACGGCTCTCTTGTGACCAGCAGCCCGTCACAAAGACCCAGGTTATCCCAGAGACGCTTCTCTTGCTCTCAGGTCCAACCCTTCTGTTCTAGTTTTTAACAGAAAAACATGCTGCAGGTTCTTCACACAGGCAGCCGGGTTGAATCCAACTGCATATAAAGGACTGGAGGATTTTGGCCTCCTTTGCACTGGTCTCCATTTTCTGAAATGCTGCGTCAGTTTGGACCCAAATCTTGTGGCTTTCAGAAAATGTTTGACCAAAAGACTTGGGGATCATTCATCCATTATCTATGCCGGCTTTTCCGTGCAGGGTTATGGGGGGGCTATCTTCAGTGGGCGACAGGCGGGGTCCCCACTGGACAGGTTGTTAGTCCGGCACAGGCGACACAGAGACACACGGGACACAGGATCACGCACACACTCACACCTAAGGGCAATTTAGAGCTAAGCTAACAGTTGTGTTTTGGGGCTGTGGGAGGAAGCAGGAGTACCCGGAGAGAACCCACACATGCACAGGGAGAACATGCAAACTCCACCCAGACAGACCCCAGGCCTAACCCTACCTACAGCGCCACTGTGAAACATCTTGGGGATCATCAAGGTGTTACTTTAACAAAACTGAGGCAGGCCTTTGTGTTCTTGTTTTTCCTTTGGCCGTCGGTGGTTTTGGGCTTTGAACTCTTATGTCTGTGTTCGCAAAATGTTTCTTCATCCGTGGCACCAATTTCTGAAAATGATGACATTTTATCTGTATGTGGGTAATAACTCTTACCCTGGATCACTGGAGTCCCGCAGTCGTAGAACCGACTTATTCAACTCTTTGCAGACCAGGAGACAAGTGTGCGCTCCTTTAATTCGCTACCAGCCTTGACAAGGCTGGTTAGTATGAGGATCTGTTTTTCAGCCTGCAGTCTGAGCGCACGTTTTTCTAGCTAAAAACAACCCTGGAATAATATTTAGTGAGCAGCTATACTGTGGTAGAGCTGTGGCGGTTAGGGTTGTCACAGATCTGCTCAAATATAGTAGAGTAGTAAAAACACCTGGAGTTGGTGTGACCAGTTCCTAACCCTTGGGTTGGATGACATCACAGAGGTCCTGTTGAAGTATTTTTTATTTGGGCCAAATGCTTCCTCTGAAAGGGGTCAGATTTTAGGCTGAAAATGAGTGAAAAAGCAGCCAAAGTTTGAAGAAACACTTGTGAAAACGTTAAAATGTTACTGACACGAACGACTCCCTGTGTCTGCCCAGCTTGTTTAGATGCCGGCATCTGTTTAGGTGAGGCGTTGCTGCGGCCGTGTTCAGAGGACCAAGACCAGAGGTGCCGAGGGGTGAGGACCAGCCACCGCTTCCCAACATGTCCAAGGCCAAGAGCTCCGAGTCCGTCAAGGTGGTGGTCCGTTGTCGTCCGATGAATGACAAAGAGAAGGCCTCGAAATTTGACCGAGTGGTTTGTGTCGATGTCAAACTGGGCCAAATTCTGGTCAGGAACCCCCGGGAAGCCAGCGAACTCCCCAAAGTCTTTACCTTTGATTCGGTTTACGACTGTAACTCCAAACAAATAGATCTGTACGATGAAACCTTCAGGCCTCTGGTCGATTCCGTCCTTCTTGGCTTCAATGGGACCATCTTTGCTTACGGCCAAACAGGGACAGGAAAGACGTACACAATGGAGGGAGTGAGAAATGATCCAGAGAGGCGAGGGGTGATCCCCAACTCCTTTGAGCACATATTCACGCACATCTCCCGCTCCCAGAACCAGCAGTACCTGGTGAGAGCGTCGTACCTGGAAATCTACCAGGAGGAGATTCGGGACCTGCTCTCCAAAGACCAGTCCCATCGCCTGGAGCTCCGGGAGAGGCCCGACACGGGCGTGTACGTCAAGGACCTTTCGTCGTTCGTCACAAAGAGCGCGCGGGAGATCGAGCACGTGATGAACGTCGGCAACCAGAATCGCTCGGTGGGTTCCACGAACATGAACGAGCACAGTTCTCGCTCTCACGCCATCTTCGTCATTACGGTGGAGTGCAGCGAGTTGGGTGTGGATGGAGAGAACCACATCCGAGTGGGGAAGCTCAACCTGGTGGACTTGGCGGGAAGTGAAAGGCAGACAAAGACGGGCGCTCAAGGCGAGAGACTGAAAGAGGCCACCAAGATAAATTTGTCCCTTTCTGCCCTGGGGAATGTCATATCTGCCCTGGTGGACGGCAGGAGCAGCCACATCCCCTACCGGGATTCCAAACTGACCCGCCTGCTGCAGGACTCCCTGGGGGGCAACGCCCGCACGGTGATGGTCGCCAACATCGGCCCCGCGTCCTACAACGTGGAAGAGACGCTGACCACGCTGCGCTACGCCAACAGGGCCAAGAACATCAAGAACAAGCCGCACATCAACGAGGACCCCAAGGACGCCCTGCTCAGGGAGTTTCAGGAGGAGATCGCCAAGCTCAAGGAGCAGCTGGAGAAGCGTGTGGGGAAGAAGAAAAGGAGGAGGCAGAGGAAGAGGGCGGGGGAAGGAGGCGATGGCGAGGACGGGGAAGACGGAGAGACGGAAGACGACGACGAAGAAGCAGGCGACTACTGGAGAGAGCAGCAGGAGAAGCTGGAGCGGGAGAAGAAGGCCATCTTGGAGGACCACAGTCTGGTGGCTGAGGAGAAGGACCGGCTGCTCAGGGAGAAGGAGAAGAAAATGGAAGACCTGAGGAGAGAGCGAGAAGTCGGAGAGATGCTCGCCGCTAAAGTTAAGGTAAGCGGAAAAAGCCCTGTGAGACCTGTACTTTGGAAGCTCTGCTTTTCTCTCCTTTCGTTTTTTTAATGTTGTGCCACGTCTAGGCGATGGAGAGCAAGCTCCTCGTCGGTGGGAAAAATATCGTTGATCACACCAACGAGCAGCAGAGGATGCTGGAGATGAGGAGGCAGGAAATCGCTGAACAGGTACATAAAAAAAAAACAAAGAAAAACCGGCAAAGTAAAGGGGAGTTTTTACTATCTGACCCATCCTAAAGCCACCGTGTTTATACCAGCTCTGCTTGTCTAAAAAACCATAATGAGGAGTTAGAAAAAAACAAATAAGAAACCTGCTCACACAGTCTCATGTTCCTCAGCAGAAGCTAGTAAGAAAAATGTAAATTTAACGCAGGGGTTCCCTAAACAGCAAATAATGCTACTAAATATGCAAAGAACAATGTGCTTTCCTGCTATTTTTCTCACTTTTATTCACTATTCAATAATTATTACAATTGTTTTGGCATCAGAATATTAACTAACATATTATATTATTATATACATTATATTCTCCCTGAATAATAAACCTTTCAACAAACTGTTGATGAAATGAACAGAAGAAAAGAAATCAAACCTGTGCATGTAGTGGGAGGGCGGGGCTTAAGGTGTGCCAGGGCCGTACGTCATCGTCCTGGTTTTCAGTACCTTTAAAGTCAATTTAGAAGTAGGTTGTTGTAGAAGGGAGAACGTATTCCAGTGCTCTCTGAGTCGAGGTGGGATGGTCCTTTTAAACATAGACAGGGGAAGAGTCTCAGCTCTGTTTTAAATCCCCCAAGTTTGTCATCGCAATATGATACACTAATACAAGTTATATTTCATAATAATGATTTTGAAACCCATTAAATTCAACTTTTTGATAATGATTAGAAAAATAGATTCCAATTTAGCTTTTTTTTTTCTTATTTTGCGAGGACCAGCTAGTACACTGATATAAAGCACCTGTCTCACAAGGGAAACACAAGGTCTTCATGGTGAACTGCTGAGGAAAAACAGGGAAATGAAAAATAAAGAGGAAAAAGAAGCTGAAAGCTCTTGCTCTCAGGTCCATCTGTCTTACTACCCTCTGCTCTAACCTCTAACCCTGACTTCCCCAAACATTAGCCTTCAATACAAGTTACTCTGGTAAGATGTTCAATTTCAAAGGTTTTATCATCTGATTCTCAGTCCTGAACCAGAAGAGAAGGCAAAGTTTTCCTTGGTGACGCATGTGCTGACTGGGCAGAAGGGGACCATTGAACAGAACAGGAAGGGGTTTGGACCGGTGGGTCTCTGTGTGACCTTGAGAGTCTGCCGGTTGATATATCGTTGGATTGAAGGCCAGCGAGCAGCTCTTCCTGCTGCTAGTCCATAGTTGGAGCAGCAGTCTGAGCCAGTGATGAAAAGAGTGAGACGGTGGAGACCTGGTGTTTGGTGCCACCACAGATCTACCCACCATGCAAGTACTGAGTGTGAACCCCGGCCTTAAGTCTTCAAGGCGTAGAATCAGCCAGAAGTCAAACATTCTTCACAGATCTGGGTCCATATCTGCATGGTTTTCTCTTGTGAACCGAGATTATGAAGTCCAACCACAGATTCTCAATCGGATTGAGGTGTGGACTTTGACTAGGCCATTCCAACACATTTATACGTTTCCCCTTGAAGGACTCGAGGGCTGTTTTAGCACTCCATACTATGGGGAGTTGCCCAGGTGCATTTGGAAAACTCAAAACATGCCTTCTTATTTTTAACACTAACTAATAGCTTTATTTATGGCCACTCTTCCATAAAGCCCGGCTCTATGGTACAGTTTATTGTAATCCTAGGGACAGATCCTTCAGCCTCTGCTGTGGAGCTCTGCAGCTCCTTCAGGGTGACCTTTGGTCTGCCATGTAACAAAACAGGTAATTGGCCAACGGGTTAAAGCTCGTGTAGAGTGATGTTAGGGAAAAAGATAACCGCAACACATGGGTTAATCACAACTGATATCATTATCACAATATTCAATCATAAAATTCCAGTTTTACTGATATTCTGCGGCCTTTCATTTGGGTACTTTGAGCTGGAGGGACTGGAGATCAGGGATGTTGTGGTAGATCTACTTTGATGCTCAACCATACTTGATCCTCTGGAGAGGCCTGGATAGAGTCACGTCAGAAGCCGGTGGCTCTCAATGTTGTGGCGCATCTGCTTCCTTTCAGAAACGGAGAGAGAGGGAGATGCAGCAGCAGGTGGAGAGTCGCGATGAAGAGACTCTGGAGCTGAAGGAGACCTACAGCTCCCTGCAGCAGGAGGTCGACATCAAAACCAAGAAGCTGAAAAAGGTAGCAGCTGAAGACGATACTTTCAGTCCAACAGACCGAATCACAATGTAGTGGTAGAATAAATCTGCGTAATGTATCCAAATCTTGTTCTCAAGATTGCTAATGATTATTACATCTTGATGGCTGTTTTGTGTTGTTATCCGTGATCTTTGATCTTAAGGTAAATTCTGCACAGAAATACTTTGAAGTCTTTTATGCCCGGCTAACCTCTTGTCCGTCCCGCAGCTGTTTTCCAAGCTGCAGGCAGTGAAGGCAGAAATTCAAGACACCCAGGAGGCACACATCAAGGAGCGCCAGGACCATGAGCAGAACCAGAACGAGCTCACCAGGGACCTTAAACTCAAGTACGCAACACATTTATATCCAGAGTGTGGTCCAGAGTTTACTTTCACCTCTCATGTGCATGAAACCACCAGCATTTTAAGCTTTTAAGGATTTCTTTAAAGGTGTTTACTTGGATGATTTTGCGAGACACAGCTGCACTCATTTCTACAAATAAAATCTGGATGTGCAGATCTGAATGTATGGTTCAGATCCACGAGATTTACTGGAACTGTGTTTCGGGTCCTTCAGCTTTTATCTCCAGGAAATCCAAATGTTTCTCTTTCAGACATCTGATCATTGAAAACTTTATTCCACTGGAAGAGAAGAACAAAATCCTCAACAGGGCTTTCTACGACGATGAGGATGAGAGCTGGAAAATGAAGCCCATCACCCGCATTGAGGAGTAAGTGACAGAAGGCTCTGAGGTTGGCCTGACTCCTTCATAAAGTTAGTGAGAGCTCACCTTCATTGGACAAACGTGGACAGACATTAAGTTAAAATATTTCTTTTTTACACGTCAGAAGCAATTGTTTGCTAGTTAAATGAGGTGATTAATCAGTCAGAAACTGCTTAAAGGCTCAGGAAACCTTCAGGGGTGTTTTGAGTTGATTATCTGGTTAGGACATGACACCATGAGTTTTCAATAATGAACTTTTTCACAATATTTAAATTTTCTCAGACACAGAATTTTGGGTTTTCATTACCTGTAGCCATAATCATCAAAATGACAAGAAACAATAGATAGCTCTATGTATAATGATTCTGTGTATTATAGGGCTGGACGATAATTCAATAACAATATATATCGACCGATAGACGTATATCGATGATAGAAAATAAGGGTCAATAAAAAGTTCAATAGAAGAACAGTTTTCCTTCCTTTGCATTCTAGCCTGTCATGTAGGTTAATATTACATTCCACCAACCAATCACAAACCCAGACCCAGGATGCTCCGCCCCCTTCAAAAAGTTCAGAGAACACGCATTCTTTATCCTTTTTTAAAAACTTGCACTTTTGGTAAAAAGTTGGTTGAATAAAGGGTTGAGTTTGAATTCAGTGTTTGTGTGTTCTGTATCTAAAAATAGGTCGCTAAGCAACAGCATAAAATGGGCAGGGCTGCACTTAGAATATATATTTTGAATTTGTTGATAATTATCTATATCGATCAATATGATTTCTAGTTTATTGATATGCTTTTTTTCTGTATCGTCCAGCCCTAATATAATATAAGAGTTCCACTTTTTGAGTGGCTAATTATTGCACATTTTTTTTAGATGTACCTGTAGTATGTAAACCTCTGACTCTCATTTTTCGGGCATTTAATCCCTCAGTTAAAAACTATTGTATCCAGTGTTCGTGTCGAGTTCAAAGTGCACAGCCCAGTTTTATTGTTCTGCCCTCTCTGCCTCAGTGACCATCAGATGATGTCCAGGCCTTTGTCTGCTGTCGGCTACAGGAGACCTCTCAGTCATCACGCTCAAATCGCCATGAAGATCAAGCCTGACATGAGATACAAAGTGAGCTGCCTCTCTTTTTCTTTTGGCACAAATATCAGCGACGATCGTGTTTTCACGTCGACGTGGAGCCATGAGTCTAAGTCAAGTCCAAAGTCTTATGATTTCATCAAGTTGGGTCTACAGTTATTACATGTTTGACATGAGTCTGACTCAGTACTAGTCACATGACTCCAGTCCACGCCTCTGCCATGAACTGTTCTATGTATGCCCCCAGTGGTTGGTTAGAGCACCTTTTTGCATGAGCTACTGTATCAGTGCAGCCTGGCATGCAGCAGCCTGGCATGCAGCTAGAGAATCGATCCTGATTCAATTCTCCCACTCATTCGAGCTTTGAAATGGTACCACTGACGGTTCAGATGCCAAAACCAGCCACGAAGCAGCCTTTTAGCAGACTGCTGAAATCCCAGACAGACATCAGTGCTGTGTTTGAGGTGTGGAACATGCAGATGGTGAAACCTGACTTCTGTCCAAACACTGGAAGGGAAATACTTCGTAGTCAGATGTTCTGGAAACTGTCAGAAAACATCTAGACATTGGAGTCTGGGAATGCTCTCTTTTCTGAGTGACGTGCGTGTGTGTTGGGTTCCCTCAGGCTGAAAACATCCTGCTGCTGGACATGGACCTGCCCGCACGGACCACCAAAGAGTACCAGGAGCCAGTTATCGCCCCGAAGGTGGCAGCTGCCCTGGAGGACGCTCTGAGAGACGAGGATGAGATCCAAGTAGATGCCTCTGGCTTTCACGGCAGCTTGGGACCAACCCTGCCTGCCAGCGCCAGCGGCAGCATTAAGAAACCAAAGTCTGGGTAAGAAAAGCTGCTGCCACATTCAGCTCTTAGGAAGTCTTACATTTTGCAGTAGCTTTTAGGAAGGAAAGTTGTTTTTAATGCAGACGCTTTCTTCCACTGCTCTCTGTCTCTCAGCCGACCCAGAACAAGCAAGAAGTCGAGCACCCCGACCTCTCCCTTCAGCCCCTGCAGTCCAGGATCCCCCATTTACCCACAGTCCCGCGGCCTGGTGCCCAAGTGATGCCTCCGCCCACCACCGCCACCAACCTCCACCGTGCACCTTCCCACTTTAAGACTCCTAGAGGACTGGGCTGGTTTGGTCAGAAGCTGAAGAAAACCTTTAAGACTCCCGCTGCTCTGTAGGTGAACCGTCACCACATCACTGTTAACAGCTGCGATGCATGAAGCCCCGCATCACGCTACACTGAGACGGCCTCTCACCACGTCTGACTGTTTGTCTTGAACATCACAACGTTCTTAATGTGCAGACTGACCACGGGGTCCTCGGCGCACTCGGCCAGGTCTGCATCTTCTCCCCTTGTGGTACACTGGGCTCTTTCAAAGCTGTAAATTCATGCGCGTGTAGGCGATTTTCACTGGTCCGGCTTTGTCGCAAAGCGTTCTTTCATCGGCCGCCAAGCTCGTTTACTAAAGATGAAGCCAGAGCTGTCATTTTGATTGTATTTGCGATGGGGAGAGAGCAGAAGACGCAACGGTTGCTGCCATCAATAAAAGCTGTTCTTCCTGAGGCCCAGCAGGGGGCAGAAAAGGATGGAAGCGCGCTATGAGTTCCTGCTAGGTTGGATGCTGCTTGGTGCAGACCATCTCAGCAGGCGGCTAAACCACCGCTTCAGATGCATCAGGGTTCCAAGGTGCCTTAAACCTGCAATCCTCAACGTCCTCGTCCTGAGTGTGGGAGCGTCTCCTCTCATTCATCCACTCACTCGCTCAATTTGGACACGGCAATCAGTCGTCTGCTGGCAGAAGGAGCATACACAGTCATGTCTCATAAAAGTACACTCTTATTCAAGTGGTACTGGGTAACAAAAGAATTGCTCTCAAAAAGGTGCTGAAGATAAGTAATGAAGTGACTACACCTACAGCCCCACCAGGTTCCACCTTCAGGTAAATCAGATTAACCCCTTTTAGATGATCCTTTCTTTCCGTGATCTGTTTAGTACGCAGACTGGTGGTGGTGGGGGTGGCTTGAAGTCAGCACACTAATATTAGGCCTCTGATCCACCTTGGCCAGTAGTCCCGACTCTGTCACCACTGCCAAGCGAAAAACATGAACAAGCAGGGTGTAACAAGAGAAAGACTGCGGCTACAGATATGCGCCGTTCTGTCCCCCAGTTGCCCATCTGAGCGGAGAAACGTGTTGCTCGGAAGAATCCGATGGCAGCTGAGGATAGAGGACAGTAGCGCGGCTTGCATTCAAAGCTCTGACTGCGTTATAGCGGCTTGCGGGGGGGGCTGTGACACAGAACTCAGCGCCGTGGCCCTGTGTTTAAAAGGGACAGGTTCCTTTTTTCACAACTTCACGATTTCTACCGCTTGAAAGGGGATTTACTTTTACTTCACCATGACTGTGCACTCCCTCTCTAATCACTTATTCATACCTCATCTACCTTTTGTATTCGTCTTCGAATGAGATTCCAGCACCCAAACTCTTCCTGCCTCTTCCACCACAGCTGGACTAAATGTGGAGTTTGCCACAAAAATCAGTGGAAACACTTGAACGTTGCAGGCGGAAGCTCGACCTCTCTGCCTCTGTGCTACTCTGTTACTGTGAAGCGTGCGCTGTTCACTTGCTGCTACTGTGGAGGGGTCTCCAGCCCACTGTGACATTTTAACAAGCCTGGGTCAACTTGCAAACTACATCCTCTCACTTTGATATTTTCTGCTCCATTGTTTCCCCCGGCAGCTGAAAGCTCTCCTGCCGTTTGACCCACGCCTGCAGAGAATTTAGATATTTCACATTCTAGACTTGCTGATTGGCCATCCTTAGTCACTTTTAAACACGGGAAAGAGAAAAACAAAACAATAGCCTACCATATTAAGAGAAAAAGTACTTATAACTTATTGAAATCTTTCATTTTTATATGCAGATGTAGATTTAATTTTTATATACCTTTTTTTTCTGTGAAATACTTTTATTTTTTTTAGTTATGTAATTTAAGGTTTAAAGGATTTATTGTAGTGTCTGACATGCAGTATGTGTGTTTTCGATTCACCGTGGCTTTTTCGTATGTTAGGTGGATAGCTATCCCACAGGTCTGAGACTGAAGTGTGTAAGTGCAGAAAAATGCTGGATTCTTGAAACAACCGAGTGTTTACGGCTTGCAGTCGTCCGCTCAACTTACGGAACGAGAATTCCTTCAAATCAGAAGCGTCTCATGTAACTAACGTTGCAGATCTGTAGGCGTGTCGCATGATCTTAGCATGCTTAAGTAACACGTTTGGTTTTTTAATGTCTTATTTTAGCGGAACCATTCTCTGTCTGGATGTTACAGCGCTGGATCCAAACCTTCTTACTTTGGTGACCAACTTTTATGCGCCGGTATCGCTGTCAAGCCAAAACCTTGATTCTGCAGTTATGTCTGTGATTGGTTGTCTTTTTCTTTATTTTTTCATCATTAAAGGAATTTTAGTGAAAAACATGGTGGTATGTGCTGTCATTAAAGAGAAGCATCCTGTAGCACTGATAAGTACCTGAAGTGTTTTGGAAAGGAGGGTTACCTATGAGCTGTCAGTATCCTACCTGAAGTAAAAAGCGGTCGAATGCTGTTTCTCCAATGGTTGTCAAAATGGTGCAAAATAAAGAATGTTTAGCAGCTCTTGTCGTTTTGGGTGTAAGCTGGAGGATTACTGAATTATTGGGGAAATGTGTTTGAAACGTAGTATTGTACTGTAGCCCTACAGCATACATACAATGCAGGGAAGCATCAGCGTTTATAAAAAAGAATCTGTCTCATTAAATCAAATCTTAGTCATAATGTGTTTCTGCTTACTGCTGATGAAAACATGAGATTTAAGATTAGCATATTACAGCAGAACAATAAAAACATTTTTAATATAGTAATGTGGATTTAATGAGAAGTTAGTTTTAATACCTGAACACAGGCTATTATTTTCAAAAAGTACTTTTGATTGTCAGATTAAATGCACCTTACAACAGGTGACTACGACTGGCTATTCCAACAGAAAATAATCCTGAAGCTGATTGTTCTTTCGCTATCAGTTGTTTCAGCGGAACCACCACTGCCCTCTGCCGCCTCTCCACATGCTGCTCGCACAGGTCCCATCAAAGCAGGTGGTCTGCTCCTTGTCCTGGATCGTTCCTGGTGGACACAGCCAACCAGGGATGCCTTCGATTGGTTTCTAGCCAAGAACCATGGGCAAAAAGTCGATGCTGGTGTTCAAGCTGCGCCCTGGGATCCTAACTGTCTGGTGTGCAACACCCCTAAACACATCTCTCTATATGTAAAGCACCTGACCAAGATGAAAAACACCAGATGCCACAGCAGCTGGAGTCCCAGGTTGCTGTTCCAGTAGTAACCCTGTGGGTCCTCCCAGCATTAAGTCCCAGAATGCCCCTTTGTCAAAAACGGAAATCAAGCAAAAGGAGACTGTTCATAAGGCAGCAGAAACAACAACCACCACCTGTAAAAAAGTAAACCAGGAACTGTCTTGTTAGTGGTCAACCAGAGTCCTGTTTCTGAGGGATTGCTGCAAAGCCATCGACCATGCATACGACTGACCCTGTGGCTCTACGCTCTTTCATGAGGAGGGAATGCTGCTTGTCAAGACTTGATGCAATGTACTGGGTTTCCTTAGAGAGGAAACTTTTTGACCAATCTGTATGACTTGATTTTAATTTGACTTTGTAAAATGCCTTGAGATGACATTTATCATGAATTGGCACTATGTAAATAAATTTGAATTGAATTGTTTCCATAGGGATGGGTCCACAGTTCAGTTTTTAATCAGTCTGGCAATGTGAAAAACTTTTACTGCTCCAGAAAGGTCAACCCACGCAGCAGAGGGTCCGACAGATCAGTGGATACTATTTGTTGTTTTTGCCGGCAAACATTTTCTCATAAGAGAGTAAGGCAGCAAAGCAGCTCTGCAGAATCAAGGCAGGGTATGGAAGAGCATCTCACCGGGCGTCTTTGCAGGTTCTGCCACAAGCCTCTCAAACAGGACCCAGAGAGTCCACACATTCACACCTGCGGTGGCAAGAAAATCTATTTACCGTCCTGCTAAAAGGTGTCCCAGACTGTACCTGTTTTTATTCAATTTTCTTCAATTGAATAAAAACAAAACTGAAGTAATACTCTATGGACCAATAGAGGACCGATCAAAAGTTAGCACACAGCTTCAGCTGCTTCAGCTAGGAACCACAGATCAGGCCCGAAATCTGGGAGTAGTGATGGACTCAGACCTGAACCTATAAAAGACAATTACAAATTCTACCTTCTAAAATCTGAAGAACATTTCCAGGATTAAAGGACTGATGTCTCAGCAGGATCTGGAAAGACTAATCCATGCGTTTATCTTTAGTCGAATTGATCACTGCAATGGTGTTTTCACAGGTCTGCCTAAAAAGTGGATCAGACAGCTGCAGCTGATCCAGAACGCTGCTGCCCGCGTCCTCACTAAGACTAAGAAAGTAGAACACATAACCCCAGTTCTAAAGTCCTTACACTGGCTCCCTGTATCTCAGAGAATAGACTTTAAAATCCTTCTGTTAGTCTATAAATCCCTAAATGGTTTAGCACCTAAATACATCACAGACTTGTTATCAGTGTATCAACCCTCCAGACCACTAAGGTCTTCTGGCTCCAGCCTACTCTGCATACCTAGAACCAGAACTAAACACGGAGAAGCAGCATTTAGTTCCTATGCTCCACTGATCTGGAACAAACTTCCAGAAAACTGTAAAAGTGCTGAAAGCCTAAGTTCCTTTAAATCAAGACTAAAAACTAATTTGTTTAGGACTGCCTTTGACTGTTCCAGTTAAACTGATTTACTGAAACATCATTAGTTCAACTTTGTAATCCAACTGTTTAATCGTTTGCTTGTAGTTTCTATTTTTCCATGTTCTATTTTGTTTCTACATTTTATTCCTACTTGCTTTGTTGTATTCTGTTTTTTCTGTATTTTTTTCCTGTATTTTAATCATGTAAAGCACTTTGCATTGTCTCTGTACTGAAATGTGCTATACAAATAAATTTGCCTTGCCTTGCCTTGTACCAGCCAGAGGGGATGAGCAGATAAATGACTGGGCCGAGTTCTGCCAGTCCTCTCTCTGTGAGGCTGAGAAGAGGAGCAGATCTGACAGCCGTAGCTTTGGGGGGGTTGAGTGTACATACTGTGAGTATGCTGTCATTAGAACAACACTGCGTTTCTTTTTAGCTCTCAGTTGTTATGTGTATTTCCATGTAGCAAACTTATATCACCATTTACTATAAAAACTTAAAAAACTTGCTGTACAAGTTGTTGGTATCTGTATCTCTCACTGTGGCATTTTAACATTGTTCTTTTTCTCATAGTGCTCTAAAATTTTACCATGTATTTTGGAAAAAGGTCTACATATGAATTACTGACTGATTAGCTAATCACTTCACATAGCCTTTTATTTCTGACATAATGTTTTGTCCTGTTGCCTCTGATAAGACCTTTGAGCCCTCTATGTAAGTAGTCGAGTATTCTAATGAAATGATCATTGTTGTATTTGAAATTCAGTGCTGGCACATTCATATTCCTAAATTCTATATTATGGAGAAAAAGATTATTATTTTAAGGTCCAGGTGTAAATAAAAGATAATTGAATTGAACCCAGCCTATTTTCTTATAGGTGTTTTGTCATAAAATTTAAATATTTTAATTATATGATTAAAATTTTGTTTTATAATTTCTAAACTTTAATTTCGTTTATTTACGGATTTAGAATTACGTCACAACCAAAATCTCAAAGTACATGATGAAAGCAACAGGTCCATTTCATATCCAGTCCAATTTCATCTCATATAAGTAAAAATAAATTTCCAATTGAGTAGAATCACAGAGTTAGAATCTGATTCGATTCCAATTGCATACACAAAATTTACAAAACGCTGGATCAAAAGGAGAGGATTTGTTTAATCTGAACTTTCCTCAGAGTGGTACTATGACTTGGATTTGAACTCGGGTCAGACAGCAGTCTTACTGGCTGCCAGTGTTGTACGTCTGTACACGGCTGGCCATGGGAAAGAAAGGGCATTTAAGGGTCTTTGATTGTTGCTTGGTTGTTGGTACCATGAGGCTGGGCTGAGTATTTCAGAAACTGCTAAACTTCTGGGAGTTTCACCAGCAGGCATCTCTCAGGCTTACAGAGAATGGTCTAAAAAAGACAAAATATCTATTGAGCGATATTTGTTTGTCTGATAATACCTTATTGTGATTAGAAGAGAACTAGCAGATTAGTTCACAATGATAGAAAGGCAGCAGTAGCTCACATAGCACTGATGGTTATATGAGCTGATGGTCTGATGGCTAATTTCACCAGAATTATGCACAATGTCACAAAATTCAGATAATCTCAAACTAGTTTCCTGAACATGATAATGTCTCCACAGTCACCAGATCTCAATCCAACAGAGCACCTATGGGATTTGGTGAAACTGGAGATTGCCATCATGGATGTGCAGCAGACAAACCTGCAGCAGCTGGGTGATGTTATCATGTCAGCCTGCACCAAAATATTTGAAGAATGTTTCTGGCATCTTGTTGAATGTATGCTAACAAACATTAAGGCAGTTCTGAAGTAAAAGGGGAATCCAATCCACCAGTAGTAGGGTGTACCTAATAAATTGAGCCTTTTCATTGAAATACAGAAATACAGAGCTCCATCTTTAGAATCCACTTTATTACTAACAGTCAATATTACAGCTGCAAATTAAAATGAAGCAAGTCATTCTGATCAGAAATTATTTTTAAAAAGTGGAACGTAATATCATTTACATTCAGCAGAGGAACACAAATGCACAAAAGCCAAACTGTATGACAAACAAATGATCTACATACAGTACTCAAAGGTAGATCCAGCAGGCGACGGATTCTTTTTTGTCTCAAGCTTGGATACGTTATCAATACAAACTTATTTTTACTATAACATCTATAATTTACCTATTTACTGATGAACTAAACACAGTCAAATTCCTGTTTGTATCACAGTTTCTTTTTCAAAAATTAAAAGAAAGTTGTAGCTGTTGAGCAGCTTTTTTTTTGCCATTTTCATCTTCTTCCTCTGACTGACTTTTTCCTGGCCTCCTGTTTTGTCACGGGATTTGCCCACACAGCATCCGTTTGGCACAGGTCGGAGATTAAGGATTAGGAAAAACAAAAGAGCACAAAGAAGTAATGCCCCATTAGACTAAAATCTAGAGTCCAAAAAGGTGACTGGAGATACTCTTTTATTGAAGTATCTACTTAAAATTACCAACACAAGACACTCCTAAAAATGTCCACACCACTTCAAGTCTTGTAAATAAAGAAAAAAAATGTATTATTTATCAAATAATGAGGACACAGTGAGAAAAAACGTGTACATTGAAGAGTATTTGTGTATTTTTATCATGCTAGTTCATCATTGTAAAAAGGAGGATTAGTATGCATTTTCATGGTCCTTCTCTTTTGGTTAAGAGAGTTAAATAGAATAAGGAGACAGACCAGAGACTACTCTTTGGATACGAATGTCAGGATTTTAGCTCAAAATTAGACCCAAAGAATAAAACATATGCATAGAAAAATGAAAAATTCAAGCTTCTATTAAATCTTCACCTCTCCTCAAAAGGTTTTGAAATACTGACAAACAGGCGGTCTCGGAAAGCAGAAAATTTAAAGGGTAATTCAGGTTGATTTCAACCAGGCTCTGCTTGTCCCAAGAATCTCTAACAGAAACCAAAGATATTGATTTTTCATGTTTTTCTCAGTAAATCTATTTCTAATGGGCTGACTAACATGTAATCCCCGCAGATGTTGGTATCCACCAGAGCAATCCCCACATCCTGTATTCAGAAATCCACACAAATTAAGTTACGTGTCATAAAGCGAAATGACAGTGAATAACAACTGAGCACGGGCGATATTGGTAGCAAAGTTGCCTTGCAGCAAGTTCCTGGGTTCCAACCCCAACCTGGGGTCTTTCTGCATGGAGTTTGCTTGTTATCTCTGTGCATGCGTGTTCTCTCACCCACAGTCCAAAAACATGACTGTTAGGTTAATTGGTCTCTCTAACTTGCCCTTAGGTGTGAGTGTGTGTGCATGGTTGTCTCTGCTGTGAGTGTCTGTTACCCTGTGCTCCACTGACGACCTGTCCAGGGTGAACCTGATAACAGGTGTCGATGACAAATAAGTGGGTAGAAATAATGGATGGATGAAAGTACAGAATACTTTAACAAAAGGTGATAGATAAAGGGCAAGGGAAGCCAAGAAACCAGCTGAAATCTGTCAATATTTAGAAAGCAATCCTAGTGCAGATTAGTACGAGGCGATTTATGCTACGCCCACACGGAGCTGAATCTTGCACCTGCATAGTAAAGTTTAAGCGTAAAGATAAAACCGCACCAAGTTGGGGGAGCTATAATAGGCGTTGTAATACCTATGCCAAATCAGCAAGTGGCATGGTAACACTGCCACAGAAATAAAGAAAGAAGAAGAGAGAAAAGAGGAGTTTGCAGTGGTGGGCACAGTTGCGTTAATCCGTTTACGCTAAGTTTAGAAACATTTTGTGGACCGGTTAGCTTCCACTATATTGGGTATCAATACTAATAAGTACACTAACAACATTTACAAGATAATCACCCGCCTTTTATATCACTGTCCTGGCTCTCACTACACATCCACACAGACCTCTACAGCAGTAGCAGTCACGGCTCCACAAAAAACATTGTTAACAGCTGTGCTGTTTCCTTGTTACCTTTCTTCTTCTTGTTATGATCACTGCATGAAAAGTGTGATTTTCGTCACTATGCGGCACTGTAGATTGTCGTGGAAGTTCAGGTTAACGGCTGTTCACGGTAATTTGCAGGCAACACCGAAAACTGCCGTGAATTGTCAGAAATTGACGTGGGCCTTGCTTGGCGTGGTCCCCCCATGACCCCCCCTCCTCCTAATTCTAGGGGAGGCTTTAACATGTAAATGAAAATGCTGTGAGCTATACAAATGCAAATCAGGGTTGCAGGGGGAGTTTACCCATGTCTCGCATTCAACTCCTCTTCAACTCCTCTTGGACGCGATCTACAACTTTCAGCCAGTCCGCAGACTGACGAGAAGAAACTGCTGATTGCTATCAGTGGACTGTCTCATATGAGTCAGTCGGTACTGAAGCAATGCCAAGAGCGTGGAAATGTTCAAGTCAGAAGTTTTGGTTGGGTCATTCAGGTTAAAGTAAATGAAATGGGGTTTAATGAACTAAAAATAAGTCCCACTTTAATGGAGAGGTATAGTGAGGATTTAACTATATATACAGATGCATCTAAACTAACTGATAAAAGAATGGGTGTTGCTTATGTCATTCCAAAATTAAACATTAAAGTTGGAAAAAGAATGAGTGATGATTTAGCAGTTTACACAGCAGAATTGATTGCTGTGTGGCTAGCTTTGCTTTGGGTGGAGGTCAATAGGCCAAGGAAGGCAGAAATTGCTTCAGATTCCAGCTCAGCTTTAATCAGTATTAAAACATTTCAGTCAAAATCAAGGCAAGACATTGTGTATGATATACTGCAAGCTGCAAATAATCTAATAAAGTCAGGAATTAATATAACTCTGGTATTGTACCAGCTCATATAGGAGTAATAGGAAACGAGTTAGCAAATAAAAGTGCTAAGCAAGCAGCTAGACATTCTAATATAGATGTTGAAGTACACTACAGCAAAGAATAAATTAAAAGTATGGTCAAAAACATAGTTAAGGGTAAATGGCAAACATTATGGGACGGTGGGCAGACTGGAAGACAGTTCTATAACATTCAGAATAAAGTTAGAAGCAAGGAGGAGGAGGATGTATTTTCTAGAATGAGGTATGGACACACACGTCTAAATAAAACTTTGTTAATAATGAAGAAGCATGCTGATGGCAACTGAATTCTGTGGTAGTCCAGAGACTATAGAGCATCTTATTGTACACTGTAATAAATATCATGAAGAAAGACAAAGACTAGTCTTACAATTACAAGGAGAACAGATGAGGCTAAACTTAGAAGAAATTCTGCAAAAAAACACAGGGGAAATGAGTGTAAACTATGTAATTGGCTTCCTGAGGAATACAGGACTAATTAAAATAATTTAGTATGATCTTTTTGTTTGTTTTGTTTTGATTGGTTTGTTTCGTTATGTTTGTTTGTGTGTTTGTTTTATTTGTTTGCAACCTATTAGGGAAGGTTAGACTCCAGTACCACACTCCAGTCCAGTTGGTGGCGGTAATGCACCATTAAAGTTAGTTGCCAACCGCCATAAAAACCGAAAGAAGAAGAAGAAGAAGAAGAAGAAGCGGACCGTCTCGTCAGCTAATAGTGCCGATATGAATTAGCGGTTCACTTAACTGCAGAATTCGGTAAACTCCAAGGTTGCTGTCCATAGAGGACAAGTTGGCGGCTCTGCAGTCGAACAACTGTGCGGGAGAGACTCCAAGAAGAGAAGACGGGTGCAGAATCCCAAGCTTAGGTAAGAATATGTTCGGTGACTGCTAGCTAAGCTAAAAGTAGCCTAGCCTACAACCAAATCTAAGATTAGCCTAGTAGCCTTGCAAAAGAACAAGCTTTATCAAAGTGTATTTTCATTTACAGGAAGCAGTATGCCGTCTTCACAACTCGGAGACAAATTGCAGGCGCTATGAACCGGAGCGAGGCGGTGACCTCCTATTTGCTCGGAGCTATGCCTGCAATTCCATATTTACACGATGTTGATAAAGACGACATTATCTGTAAGTGACTTGTTTTCACTGCTTCTCTTTCCTTGTTTAATGTTATTGTGACTTGCGTTTGATTTTTATTCATACCACTCTCATTTATTTGTTTTCCAGCCTGGCGAAGAAGATGGCGTTGTTGGCGTGGCTCTGGATGGATTGGACGGCCGCCGCCATTTCGTAGGCCGGTGTTGTGCGCAATTCTGTTTCCCCCGTGTCGGGAGCGCACTTTGCAGCCGTTTTCCCGGCGCTTCTAGTTGATTTCTCGGTAAAACAAGTCAGTCCTATAATCATGTCTAGGTTGTAACATTCAGTTTAATCGGCAGCTGTTTACAAAATTGTAAAATAAAAATAAACGGTCTTTCAGACATCTCCCGAAAACTTTGGGAAATAAAGAGCAAATGTTTCTAAATTCTCAAAAATTATGTGTGATAGGATGTAGTATACTAGAAATTTCCTTAATCCAGTAAACTGTCATATTTTATATTACAAAGGGGTGTACTGGGAAGTCTACACTCTAGTGTTTTTAGGCTGTTTCTCAATTCACGAGAACGCGCTCGCATTCTCGTGAATTGAGAAACAGCCATAATGTTTGTGTCCTGCTGTCAGCCATCCCATCCTCCTCTTTTAGCAATGTAAAACCATAAATACACAGTAGGTGCTGGAATGGTGTTTTATGGCTTACTTTTATTTGTCAGGTTAAAGTGACAAAAGTTGTAAAAAGACCGTTTATCTTGCCATTTATAATAACACAATACAGCGTAAGAAGACATAGTTTATTTATTTTTATTCTACAATTTTGTAAACAACTGCCGATTAAACTGACTGTTACAACCTTGACATGATTATATGAGTTGTTTTACCGAGAAATCAATTAGAAGCGCCGGGAAAACGGCTGCAAAGCGCATTCCCGACACAGGGGAAACAGATTTTCACGGGGGAACAGAATTGCGCACAACACCGGATCTCTCTGAACTCTGTGTGAAGCTGCAGTCCCGGTTAGAGGCGACGCCGAAGTACAGAGCCACGCACAGTAGGCGTCTGCACATCGGACCTGCCTCAGAAAGAACGCCGCCAGCAGTTACCTACAACCCCGAGGAGGCAAACGGACAGTTCACGGGGTTGTAATTTTTGGATCCTCGCGTTGTATATAGGTGTTTGTTTTAATAAAGCTCTTTCTTTGCATAAACATCTTCCTGGCAAATGTTCATTTCCTGTATAAATTCATTCATGTCCTTGATGGTAGCCTAATAATAGTGTAGTAGCCTACATAGGATAACATGAATATACAGCATAATATGACTGAATAAATAAATAAATATATAATAAATAAATATATATAAATAAATATATATATATATATATATATGTAAATAAGTTATTGGGGATCTGCCAACCAATCAGGAGTGATTTTACTTGTTTGAAAGAAGTGGTTCCATCCAATACTCAGTAAGAACGTTCAAGCCTGGCCTGGCCACGTGTGGTTTTGCTGCCAATCAGGAGCGATTTTACTTATTTAAAAATAGTGGTTTCAGCCAATACTGAGTAGGTTATTCAAGCCAGACCTGGCCAGCCGCGCGGGTTCGCTGCATTCATATGCTAATTAGGGCCATTAGTACAGCTGATCGCTCTCCACATACGTCAGAGTCCGGTTCCGACAATTTGTGGCACTGAAAACGGCAACAAGCGCGGGTTGCAAATTGTCGTTAACTGCCGAAAATGAGGGAGGTCTGCGGTAGTTTACGGGGACGAAAATCTCACTTTTCATGCAGTGGATGTGGTGTTAATATCATCTGCTCTCATTGCTCAACAGCTTCATAATAACACGGTGGTATCTGCGACATCTTCTTCTGTTATATGTGCATGCAGGTCGCTTTGGGGTCTTGAAACGTTCAGACATAAGTTTGATGGCGGTAGCATTTAATCCATAGAATAACCAAGCTTTCTGGGTTAGTTACCGGCACTGCATGAGCCGTGCTGTTGGGTCGCTGCATCGCTCAGCGCAATTCTTATTTTTCCAATTCCGTACAAAACCCCGGCACTTCATTTATACAGTTTACAAGCGGCCCCTGTATTACAGTGTGGGGGGAGATGGCGGTTGGGCTTGTTTTGGCTTTGACTGTTTTCATAGAGCTGAATGCTTGTTTGTCTTGCAAGAACTGGCAACACTAGCTTCCAGCCCACACTTGCATTGTTTTTGTAAATTTTTTAATTGTACTGGGCACAGAGGGATAGACAGAATATTGTTCTCAAATCC
Source organism: Fundulus diaphanus (assembly GCA_037039145.1). Lineage (NCBI taxonomy): Eukaryota > Metazoa > Chordata > Actinopteri > Cyprinodontiformes > Fundulidae > Fundulus > Fundulus diaphanus. The sequence continues at coordinate 6,885,593 of CM073129.1, read as the reverse complement.
TTCCACTACCATAGAAGCATTACAATTTTAAATTAATTTATCCTGAACTAAAACAACTATTCCCTCAAACATGCAGAGCTGCACACGTTTGTCATGCGTCATGTGTGTGGAGCATGCTTTGTCTGAAGATGTGTGACACAGACTGACTGCCGTTGGTTTTTGGTTAGCAGCCAGTGATAGCTTCCTGACATTTCCTTATTTATCATCTGTTTAACGGTAGTGAATTTAGTATTTTGATTAGCTGAATATGAGTTTGTACAGATTTTTGGTTAGCTGTGCACCCACCACGGGGCGTTTGTGTGGACAAGGTGGTCCACTCCAATGCATTAGAGGAGCAAAATGTGTAGGTCTAATTTCCACAATAAATTGAATATTGTCTGAAACACAACTGCAACTCTGAAGTCCATCATGGTTGTTGTCTGTGTTAGAGCATGCATGTTAAAAGGGCCTAGGCACATATTATGACTAGAAGAAACCCCCCAAAAAAACAGATATCCTTCTTCAAATTAAACCATATACGGCAAGTGTTCATCCTGATAGTGTGTACTTAGCCCTTTTTGAGCCTGAAAAGAACTTTGCACCGGGCTCGATCACAGACATAAACATTGTTTTGCTAGATCTGCCGGGAGTACCACAGAGCTATCAGAAAACAAGATGGCAACAATTGACGCAGCTACTGTAAGAGCCAGTAGACCGTCCTGCAATGCCTCGCAGTGAAGTGACAGTTCAGCGTGGTCTAAGACTAATCTGATCTATTCGCTCGGCTCCGTTGCTTCTCCTTGTTTACTCATTGCACGCATTGTACCGCTAGTCACATGGTGTATGGTAAATATACAATAAAGCGCTTTGTTTACTAACAAATAGAGCAAAAACAAAGTGTAAAACAGAAAAAAATATAAGCCAACGTAGGTCTTTTCTACATGGAGACGAAGACAACTGAAAAGGCTGTAGTAGGTATGCTGGGTCCATTGGTGGCGCTGTGACACTTTCAAAGAAACATGCAAAAAAACACTGGGCATGCACAGACAACTCCATCCATCCATTCATTTTCCGTCACGCTTATCCCTTGTTGGGGTCGCAAGGGGTGCTGGTGCCTATCTCCAGTATTCAATGGGCGAGAGGCGGGGTACACCCTGGACAGGTCGCGAGTCTGTCACAGGCACAGACAACTCAGAAAGAGTCCGACTAACAGCCATACCAAAGCTGCATCACTGGACAGAACCATCTTTGTTACTATTTGTGAGAATGAGGTGCATGTGGGTTACCGAGAGAGGCAAAGCAACGTTTAAGAATCATCGTTTGAAAATAGATGAGGCTCGCATACACACGGAAAAATTAAACTGGCATTTTGAAATGTATCCACTCTGTGACCCGGTTCAAAAACGGTCGTTTATGGTCTCGTAAAACACCCGCATCCATGTGGACGCACAGCCTAAACGACAAAATACCTTTGTGGATACACCTAATCTCATCTCCGTGTGCACGTGGCCATAATTCAGTAGGAAAGCCTTTGTATGCAACCAGAGTGAACTACTGGCGTAGAAATTCGTAAAGTCATAGCATGTGGCTAGGTGGTGGTGTGGTTTACGTTGCTTGCATGCGCAAACATGAAAGTGCGTCGCCGGTTATGCGGGTAAGGTAGTCCAGACAGAGCTGCCGTGGAGGGCGGCTTCAAATTTTCCCACTCTCAGATGTTGCTGGTTTCGTGGCCACTTTGTCTGAATGGGACCCCCTTTCCAACCAAGAAGTTTGTCGGATACAGCCAAACCCGTCTTCATGTGGATGAAGCCTTTGTCCTCACAGATGGCCTGTTTTTCAGTACCATGGTATCGAACCAAATGCATCTCGTGATAAGTAGAATTAATGAGCGCACCCGATACATTCCTTAACAATATAGTTTCAAAACTGGCCGTGGCAGACCTATTCCTAAACGTCTGAATGTTTCAATGAGGAATGCTAGGGTCCTGATCTGAAATAGGAAGAACATAATTTGACCATAAGCCAGGCACAACCAGGTGTACTTCACAAGATTTTAGACAGAGGAGTCAAAAGAATATTCTGAAAAAAACTGTCCAAACGCCAAGGGGCACTCACAGAGAGCTTCAAAAAGACCTCGAGGAACAACCTACCAGGTCCAGTTATTTCTAGGAAAGCAATACGTAGCACGCTCAACCACCAAGGCTGCTATGCGCACTTGCTGCAGAAGACTCCACTGCTGAAGAAAAAGCTGATGGCAGCTCATTTCAAGTTTGCTGCATGCCATTCAGACAGGTCAATGTAATACTAGGGAACGTAGCCTGGTCAGATGATCATTGCACACAAAATTGTTTGAGTGGCGCTGGAACTTTATAAGAATACAGTACTGGTGAACTTGATAAAATTCTTGATATGAACCTAAAAATAAACTTAGGGTGGATTTTTCAGCGAGACAAAGAACCCATACACAGAGCCAAAGAAACTCGCAGCTGGTATCAGAAGAGGAAAACTGAAGCGGCGAGGATGAATCACCTTGAGACCTGAAAATCAAAGAGCATAAAAAAGGGCCCCCCAAGACCTTCGGGATTTGAAGACGTGTTTAAAATTACATCTGAATAATGACTGTCACAAGCTATTCTCGAAGCTGTCATTACAAAAGAAAGTGTTCCTGCTTTAACTGTTTTCAGGAAAGTGCCGCAACCCTTTTCCCTTTGTCATTCCACTTTATAACACATAACATAGTTTACTGATTCATTGGCTTTGGTTTCTTTGTGTGGGCTCCTTGGGTCGTTCCAGGCATCTGGTGAAAATTTCACGGCAACAGCCCAATAGAAATATATTCCCTGAGAAAAACATTGATGTTGTGTTCCATGCATATTTTCCCCTGCTGCACTCCTAAATACCGCATCATTGGGAAATATGCTGGGTGAAAATAAACTGAATCCATCATCCTGGCTAAGTTAACATCTGGTCTCAGGCAAATTTTACTTTAAATGTCAGTGAAAACAATCACACCTGCCATCACTAATTGCAGCTGTAGGATCTTTACACCGACTCTACTTCTTGCTCTACCACCTGTGGACCCTGACGATAAAACACAGCACCTCACCATCAGCCTTCGCTCTGACTGCGCTCAGCTGACAGAGAAATGCCTCCTTGGCGGCAGAAGGCCGCTCTGTTTCTGGTTGGTGCTAAAGAGTTTGGTCCCTGTTCTGATGTCAAGTCTTTGAATCAAGAAAAACCTTCTGGTGTTGTCAGTCAGTCCTTGAATTATTAAATTGGTTTGTAAACTGTGTTATTTCTAGGATTTGCGTCTTGAAAACCCGTTTAAAGCTCATAAGGGCTGTGAAACCTTCTCCTCTACCTGCTTCACGGGAAAATTAAACGGGACTGATTCTTCACAGTCTCAGGAAACGGAATCGAGCAAAGAGCAGCTGAGAGAGAAAGGGGGATGGATAATGGAGCGGATGAGGTGGCCGTTGACTTGTCTTGTTACTGGGGATTGATAGGTTAGAACAGAGGCTTCAGCGCCTACTTTAAGCCCTAGGCTCGGATTTGGACGGGACCAGCACCAACTGGAGCTCATTTCTCTCTGTAGTACAACAGGTACATCTTCAGAGGCTCGGGCAACGGCAAGCCTAGGATCCTCTCTCTCAGGAGGTTTACAGCTGGCTGGGGTCGGAGCAGCTCACCGGTTTCCTTTTCCTCCTCTTCTTCATCCCGTTCCTCCGCTTCCTCCTCCTCCTCCACCGTCTCCTCCTCCTCCACCAGTCTCCCTCTCCCAGCCCTTCTGCTCCCTCTCATCGGCCGCCTCGCTGGCCGCTCGCCGGCGGCCTCCTCGTCCTCCACCCGTCCCTCTTGGTTGTTGTTGTTGTCCAGGGAGGCGGGAGCGATCCCGCTGCTGGCCACCACTTGTCGGGTGGCGAGCATGAGAGCGTTGCAGTGGCGCCGGTGAACTCGACGGCGCTTAAAACGAGGGCCGTACTTATGGAGGCCCGCTGCCGCCAGCCCTCGGCCCACGCTGAAGGAGGAGCCTCGGCCACGTGACTGGCTATCCGCTCCGTCTGTGGTCACTCGCAGGGTGTGGCGGATGCAGATGCGGGACAGTTCCTGTAACGTCCGGACCTCGTACTTGGCTAAAAGGTTGAGAAACACAAAACAGAGGTGGGAAAATCAATGAACTGTAAAAGGAACTGAGGAGAGAAAGATGACTAGGGTTATATTGCTGCTGAAACGCACCAGAATACCTCTCCAGAACTTTGTTTTGCACATTAGAAAGTCTGTATTTGAGTGAAACATCTACGAGAGCCTGTTTAGAAAGCCACACTCAGGTCCGGATCAGGACCACGGTCATGGTACGGAATTTGGATGAAATCTGACTTATAAATCACAGAGCATCATAGAACTTGGTGATTGGCATTTGATAAAACAAAGCGTCCTGTAGGAGCACCCGTATATTGACGCTCACAGTGAACAGCAGTAAAGCAGAACAGGATTTCTGCTGCTTCCTCTCTGCGTCCGACCAACAGCCGTCCCATAGACCTGACTGCAGCATGACGCTGTTCATTCCTCAAAACAACTAGCAAAGTGCTTAGTTTATGAAGCAGGAAAATAGCTCTGTTGGGGAATTTTGTTCCCCAACACCCTCAATCGGAACAGCAAAGAGAAGATGTTCGGATCTGAAAGACCAACTAGAACATGTCAGAGAGAGGAAACAAGCTAGGGCTGGCCTGCCGTTTCTGTAAACTCCGCCCTCACACAGATCCTGAGCAGAGTGAGATGCACGTTTCCTGACTTTCTGTAGCGGGCTGGGCCGAGTTTGGTTGTCACGTAGAAATAAGTGATAAAGCTATGCCTGTTTTAGGTGACGTGTTGTTGGAACGTTTCAGCAACTTTGGAAAACCAAGGTAGCCATGAGTTGGATGAAAGAACGCTGTTCATCTCTCATTGCCCTATACATAGAATCACTGTATCATTAGTCATTAAACTTTGCATTTTCTTGGAAATATGATGAGGGAACTCTAAAAATGAAAGAGTTCTCCTGTCCAATGCTTTGACTGGATTGTCCTGGAAGGCAAACACCAAGTTGATCTTGCTTTGTTACAAATGCTGCTGGAAGGAGGTGTGGTGTCATAGTGGTTGGAGCAGGACGCTTGGATCCTGGGAACTCTTAAATTCCCTGGTTTGAATCCCAACCACTGGGTGGCAGCCCATTGCTCATAATGAATGGGTCGAATGCAGAGGACACATCTCATTGGAATGTCCACAAAGTTGCAATGACAAATAAAGATGCTTAACAAGACACAGTCCACTTTAGATAAATCAGTGGAAACTGGAAAGTGGCATATTTTGTCTACAACCTGCTCACAGTACTGATTTCAGTGAAACTTTGTCTTGTGGTTCAAACCCTTAAGACATTTGGGAGTTTGAGATTTTTATTGACGATGGCAATTCTCTGGAAGGTTTCCTTCTCTTGTAAGCAGTTATCTTAATTAGCTGGTAGGTTGACATCTTCAAGGTCATTTCTTCCTGGTTCTCCAAACTGTGATCAGTCTGACTGCTGCAGGCAACACGGTGGCCTCTTTCAGAACAGCTCCACCCAAAACCGGCAAAGACGAGGCCCTGTCGAGCTGCCGCTGTCCGTTCATGAACAAACGCCTGAAGAAGGTGTGGAGGGGGACCCAACATAGTGTTGTGCATAAAGTAATTGAGAGACAAGTGTTTTTAACGAACACTGGCAGCTGTGAGGCACGTTCAGTGTTGTTCCAATTTCTGGTATAACAACTACTGAGGAACTGGCTAAAGTTCAGAGACTAGGTCCGTCTCACCACACTTCAGCGTGATCAGTCCAATCTGTCCTAGAAATGAGCGCTCTACTCATCCTACCTGAGCCCCGCTCCACGGTACCACTTTTAGTTTTCAACAGACCACCTCCGTTTTGTTCCCTGCTGCTATTAAGCACTGTGACATTAACTCTGAAGAAATATAGCGAGAAACGGTAGGATAAAACATAGATCAGGCTCTGACGTGTGTGTGTGTGTGTGAGTGAGTGAGTGAGTGAGTGAGAGAGAGAGAGAGAGAGAGAGAGAGAGAGAGAGAGAGAGAGAGAGAGAGAGAGAGAGAGAGATGAAAAGCGGAGAGGTTGAAATGTAGGGCTTTTTATTTTTATAGGCTGGATATTGGGTATTTGTGTTGTGCTGCTCTGATTTGGTGAAGTCTTCTTTTGGTTAGATCCACAACGAGCAAAGCGGGCTCCAAACGCAGCGGCTGCCGAGAGAGAAGCCGTGCCGCAGCAGCTCTCACACAATTCCTGTTGCCCCGGCGCTGGGGCTTCTTCCATGCTGCCCCTTCAGCCTCCTCTCTCCCACAGAAGCCCTCTGCCGCACACAACACTGGGTAGTTCAACTTTTTAAACCACACAGTCTTTATAGACAAAACTTCACAGCTTTCAGTGAAGTGAATCCAGTGTTTCCTTCTCCGTAGTACTGAGTCGGCAAATCGTGGTTGACTTGCAGACTACACTGTCAGCTGGCTGGCCACACCTACGGCCAATCAGTGACTAACAGTCGACTCCCGTAAGAGCTCTAGTCTACTTGATAAACATTGTACTATCTCTAGAGAAGGTGCGAAAAAAATCAGCCGGGTAGGGAAAAAAAAGCCAAAGCACACGTTGTGGAGTAAAGGTGGAAATGACCTATAAGTCAGCTGACACGGGGCTGTGACTACCTGACTCAGTGTCCGTCTTCTTCTAGAGAACACACAATGATGGCGAAAAGCCATTCAAGTCCTGTCTCACATGTTCTCTGAAAGAGGCTGATGGCTACTCAACGGAAGAATTTGGAGGGACGGATTAAGGTGCATTATGACGATCACCTTATTAACTTTGTAACTAACTTTTTGAAGTTGCGTGTGGACAGATGTGGACATACAGAGTTGAATACTACGGCCATTAAGACTGAATGCCAAAGCCCTATACAAGCAGGAGTAACATATGGGAAAACCAGTAAATACATAGTGGGAGGTATTACTGGGGGATATTTGGCCTTTTGCTGTCAAAATGATTTGCGGTTTTATGCGTGAGCAACTGAAGAGTCATAGCGATCGTGACACGGTGCATTATATCAATGTGTATTATTGTGGAGGCTTTACCAAATAGCGCCACAGACCTGAAGCCAGTTAAAGTGGGAAAAGCTTTAAATAAGACTTACGCAATGGGACCATTTTGGGTTTGCTCTTCGGGCTGTGTTTAGGCAGGACCAGAGGAGCAAAAGACACTGAGATGATTTTCTTTGTCTCCCAGCTGTTCACTCCAGTGCGGATAATCTTGGTCAACTGCAGAAACACAACAGAATGAAGTCATTTATTTCTCCTCTTCTTCACATCGCTTCCTACAGTGAAGGCACATTTAAACTGTGCTGTAAGTATCCAGGCATAACTTTTATTTAGACTTAAATTTTAGTGCAAACAGCAAGAACTAACTTCCATGTTTATCTTCCCAAGTTCATTCAGTAATATACATCAATGTTTATAAATCAGGGCGCAACAGATGTTCAAATAAAGTTGGGACACATGTTATTTAGCGACAGCGTTGGAACAAGTCCTGTCCAACAGATGTTTAAAAAAAGGAACTTGGTACTAAACTGTACGGGCAAAAAGGCTGAAGTATGGCAAGAAGCAAGGCTATACAGAGGTTTGTAGTTTGTCAACAAATGTAAGGGAACAATAATGAAACAAAAAGGGCAGAAATGCATAAATCTGTTTAGAAATTTGACACAATTTCAGTTTGTAAGGGAAAAGGGAGTAAGCCTAAACTGGACAGCCAAGATCTGCCCTGCTTTAAAGAACCATCAACACTAAACAAACCTACAGCAGATTAGTTTGGGGAAAAACGGCGTGACTTTTTGATCTTTCGATGTCAGTTCCTCCAATCATTTTGAAGCAGAATTCAACCAACGTTTAATTTTTCTCCCCATTCAAACTTGATTGTGTTACATTAACTTCGTCCAGACTTGGTATGGGCATCTCTGGGTTCAGAGGTATCTGGGGTGAATGACCAAGCAACTGAAATATGGATAGTCATCAAATGGCTATCCACATCCATATCAGCACTCAAGCTCCTTTTTGGAAGAAATGGATACCGTCTGCTCTGATCCGCAGGAACAGAAGTCAATCCTCCAGACAGATTGGTTAAAAGGGTTCCTACCTAAGGGAACCCAGCAGTTTGCATCCAGTCATTGACATGCAGCATTGAGTCCTCCTGGATGACCGTGGAGCTACAGTGGACAGTCGCTTGCTTTGTGTTGCTGACTTTGCAGCAATACCTCATAATGAGCATGCATGTAGCAACAGTGGAGAGGAAAACTCCGCTTTATCAGGAACCTCCAGCAGAACCAGGCTCAGTTTGAACGGCCATCTGCCACCTCTTACTGGGGTTTAGAGAAGAGAGAGCAGAGACACAAAGAACACAGAAGCACTGATCCAGGAGTCCTTTTTATGCAAGAGAAAAGTAAAAAGGTAATATCAGCAGTAGCTTCTTTAGTGGCATCATCTAGGAAAGGAACACAACTAAACAGATCAGATCCAGTTTTCCAGTCTAGATGAAAGAGAGCACAGACAGTTAGGCGCTGTAAAAGCTCATCCAACAGCTATGTCTAGGAGAGAAACAGGGTTAAACACTCAATGACTGGGCTATCTGTATCATAAATTATTATTTTTTTGGCAGATATGTTCCTATTGGGAACACGTTTTGCAAGGATGTCCAAATATTTTTCACCAACAACAAAGAAAAACTACATTCTGCACAAATTCCAACCGCGTGGTATTTCGTCTCTGGTAGACTGCGTTTCTGAAAATATCCTCCCTTCTCTCTTTTTTTTTTTTACTTCTCCTCATGTTCAGAACTCAGGCTGTTGCCAATTTGAAGTTCTGAGCTCTGATTAGATGGAGAAATTGTAAGGAATACCCAGGACTCAGGAACATCGTATAAAGGAAGCCCACCTGTGTGTGCTTGGTCTCCTCCTCTTAAGTGGAGACTGTTTGGCACACCTATGTCGCTGCTCTGGAGCTTTTTCTTTTGTTTAAAGGTTTGTGCTGGGAGTTAGAAGAAGAAGGATTCTGTTAACTTGTGATTGTCGTGTTACCATCACCGTAATGGCACCACTATTCTCCTTGAGCTTTAGCCTCTCTGTCAATATAATCTGCAACAAATTTAGGCATGATGGGACTTAAATTATTATGGCATATTATTACTGCCTCCAAGCATTCTTTTGTGATAGTAACACAGCACAAATAGAAATTGCGATCATGACTGTGATTTGATATATTGTGCAGCTCTAATCTAAATGACTCTATTGTAGCTCTGACTATATCTTTAGGGCAGACGGAAGACAAATGTGCGCCGCACTATCTAGATTTGCTGAAAAACCAATGATGCATGTGTTAGTTTATTACATAAACACCCAGTAAAGTAATGTATGTTGAGGTTTGTGATGTAATGTGACAAAATGGACATGGAGCATGGATGCTTCTCGCAAGGCACTGAATTTTGGTATTTACAGTTTCATGTTTGGGATTGTATTATGACAGATTAAGAATGAAAATGTGACTTTAGAGTCGGTCGCTTTGCTGGAATGTATTAGAGACTTTCAGCTCTGTGTGATTTAAAAGATGAGGACTAACCTTCTCCTCGAGAGGCATCACCAGGATCCCCCCGACCTTGAGCAGGTTCTTCATGTACTCCTCGTGCTCCTTCTGGACCCCGGCCCCACAGTAGACCCTGTCGTAGTGGCGGCTCTCTGGAGGTATCTCCAGGCAGTTACCAACCACAAAAGATGGCTCACAAAACTCAAATCTGAGGAAAAATGAACAAAAACCATTAAAAAAAACACACAACTATTTCTTTCAGGAAAACAATTCCAACAACCTCTTTCAATTTGCAGGCTTTGGATTTCAGAGCCTATTTTTTCAAAGGAATGACTCCAGTCCTTGCCAGTTCATATCATTAGGCAAATATGACTTGCAACGCAGCACCTGGCTACTCCGTTCCCAGTGAAGGCAGCAGCTAGGTGCTGATCATCAGCAAGTGAGGACACATCTATAAAAGCAGGATTTTCAGGTGTGAGTTGATATAATGCCACGGAAAAGCAACTCTTGCTCCTCATCAGTCTGGCAAGGGCTATTACGCAAGTTTTTCACTGGCATTGATCACTCTGTTATAAATAAGGCTTTTTAATGATTGGAAAACAATTATGACAGATTCCAATCTTTCCAGGAGAGGGTGTCCCAGCAAATTATCCCGAGGTCAGAGTCTTCCATGTTCAAGGAAACCCAGAGAGCTTTACATGCCTCAGTTAGCTTGCTAAATGTTAAAAACTACGAGCATACAACTAAGCTGGACCACTATTGGAAGATAGGAAGCCTACACTGTCTTAAAAAAACAGCAGCAAGACTTAATGTCCTCAAGAGAGGTGGGACCAAAGTAAGGATGTTTGTTCCTCACGCACCGCCTCCTGTTAGGCAGGATATCAACACCGCACACCAACTGTCAAGCATTACAGTGAAGGATTCATGATTCTGGGTTGCTGTTCTGCCATGGCACCAGAACACCTTACATTTGTTGGGTTGACCACAAACTGTCTAGGGAAGTAACAGAGTCAGAATGTGAGGCCATCTGGCCGACGGCTGAAGCTTGACAGAAACTGGGTCCTCAGCGGAACAATGATCCTGAGCACAGTTAAAAACATCCTACGTTGTTCTAGGGTTAAATTTCCCCGGTTCTGAGACCTGTCCAACATGACCTGATTACTTTAAAACCATCCCTCTCATAATTACACACAGCAAGCTTATTTTCTTCCACTTGATTACTAATAGAGAAGGTGAAGGTCAGACATCCGTCCAGACCTACTTGTCGAAACTGTCACTGGTTTTGATGAAGGAGTCTAACTTCTGGTAGGCATACTCGATCACATCCGCATGAAGCTCTATCCCATGATTGACTCCGAATGGTCCTGGAAGAGCCAGAAGAGAAAAACCGGAAGATCAACAGTGCGAAGCTCGGGCAAACGGGAACAGCTCACGCAGCACACGCTTTGCTGAGGCGTCCAAAGGTAGACACACATCTGCTCATTCATTTCACGGTGAGGTCACAGCCCTGAAAATATTACATGGTTCGCTAAACAAAGGTAAACGCAAACATTGAAAAATCACACAACAGGACTTATTTGAAAATAAGGTAGACTTGAGTCTGTGTTCACTCACCCAGGATGAGTCCGACCATGGTGCTGAGGTACCCGGTCCCACTTCCCAAGTTGAGGAAGGAGAGGCCCGGATGAAGCTCCAACGCCTCCATCACCTCAGAGTAGATGCAGGGAGCCGACAGGTGGATGTTCCCATGTCGCCAAGCAAGGTCCTGCCCACAACAAAAGCAGACGTTTGAGCAACCACATTTCTTTGGAGTGACGCCGGCTGATGGCAGGGTCTATGGTCACCTTGTAGGCATTGTCCCGGTATTCATCCAGGTAGTAATCCGCCCGGTCGATGGCTCGGAAAGCTCGCTCCACCAGGTCTGTGCGGATGTAGTAAGCCTCCTTCAGGTTGTCGATGAGGTCGTCGTTGTCCTCACCGGCGCTAACAGCTCCGCCCATTCTGACTGGAGGACAAACACCACCATAAAGCCAACGTGTCTTCAGGAAGCTCTTGATTTAAGAGAACATTCATGGTAGATTTGAATGAAAAAAGGACGAGGATTCCACCACTAACTAATAAGAGACGGGAATTTATAGTGACTATTGGGGGAGATTTTGGTTAGCATATGCTGAAGTTTAAATGCTTTCCGGGAAAGTAGAAAAAAACAAACATTATCCTGATAAGCAGATTCTAATAAGAGAGGCCCTTAGGGATAGACGTGAGAAGACCACAGACTTCTAACAGGGACATCAAATCTGAGAATAAATGGATGCTTCTCCCGTTTCAGCCATCCACTTGGCTCATTGTTCAGGTCATGAGAAATCCTCCATGTTTCTGATCTAATTCTACTCTGTTGTTTCTGGTCCTTTGTGTTCCCGTTTGTGTGCGTCATGGTTGCTTAGCGTCGTTTCAGATCTTTTGTGTCAAGTTAGTTTAATCTGACTCTCTAAGAGCATATCAATTCATCAACTCAAAATCGGGTCGTTTGGGAGGAGCCTGTCCACTTAGCAAAACTTTTCCCTCCATTCTGGGAGATCCCAAGGTGTTCCCAGGCCGGATGCAACATATAGTCTCTCTGGCGTTTCCTCTGGTCTCCTTCTAATGGGCCACGCCCCCCACTTGCAGGACCCCTTATGGCCAAGGCAGAGCCCAGTCAGCCTACAGAGGTCGGTTAAGTTGCTTGTGTTTGGATCTCTTGTTCTGCAGTCATACTCCATATCGCATGACCATAACTGATGCCTAGAACATAGACCAGTAAATCAAGATCTTTTTCCCCCTCAGCTCAGTCCTGATCTCCAGTAAGATCAACACTGAGACATCAAAGTCGTCCACACTGTGCACCCCCTCATTCCTAGAAGATCTAGTTAACCTAACGAGCATCTTTTCAAACTGTGGGAGGGAACCGGGTTACCCGGAGAAAACCAAGGAATGCATGGACAGAAAAGCTAAACCCACGTCCCTTAAGATTTGAGCCAAGGAGAGAGTGTGAGGCAACGGCACCATCCACTGATCCACGGCGCCACTCATAGAAAATGGCAAAGATAAGGTGAAAAGGAATCAAATGCAACGCAGCAAAACAACTACTAGAGGCCAGAGGATCACAGAAATCCAGTTATTTTCATTTAACTGGGCTAATTTTACATCCCATGTCGATAGTTCTGCATTTCTATTTAGATACATCTCAGCTGCACACTAGAGCGCTTGTTCGTACTGTTGCAGCAAGAAGGTCCTGAGTTTTAATCCCAGCCTGGAGTCTTGCTGAAAAGACTTTCCTTGCTCTCCCTGTACATGTTAATTAGCACCTTAAGTTCATTTTTTAAAAATCCCAAACCAGTGCTTCCTTACAGCTACAGTACCATGTAATTGGAGGACTCAATAACCCCTGATTGACAGCGTGATCAGATCTAACACGAGGCTGGCTGGGCCACAGCTGCGACCCCGAAGGGCAGAGATCAGATGAGCCAGGGGCCAGGGGCCAAACGCAGAGCCCCACCAGGAGGCTGGGAAACACCAGGGCAGCTGTGCATCTCCAGTTTACCACTGCTGCTGCGCGTCGTTCTCGTCACTTTGAGTGGACTTGAAAGGAAGGGATGTCGTTAATCCAGAAACAAACAAGGGCTCCCACATCAAAAGCAGGAGGACCCGGCGGAAACTGCCCGGAGGACGGCGCTCTAAACCGTTGCTTATTGTTTTATTACACATTCCCATGAATGCCACGCATCAGCTGATGCTCGCCGATTCCCGGACAGACGGGCTGTTTCAGTGCAAAAAGGCATTCAGGTGTTTTTTTGTGGAGAGTTTCTCTGGCGGGGAGCCGCAGGTTTAATTCGCCGAATCTGCTGCCGCTTCGGCCATTAGCGCCACCCTGATCTCCCAGTTCCAACAACACTCCTCTAGGACTGCGTTTCTGTACGATTGTCATCACCGAGACGGTAACGAAACGGCGACAACACCTCTACGCGGAGGCATTATTTCCCCTTAAGAAGAAAAAGGACGAATCGGAGAGGAAGCGCCGATCTTGGCTGGTCGCTGCGGGACCAGCGCCCTGCCCGCAGCTAGCCGCTACCTGCTGGGAAAGCCTCCCGGTCCCCACCGCTCACCTTCTCTGCGGCCTTTTCTTCTGCTTCTTGTTGTTGTTGGTGGGGGATCCAGTCAACGCACCACTGCTGGATGTAAACATTCGGCCATCTGACGCGATGACGTCACACGCAGAGCACGTAAAAAAAGATGGCCTAGTTTCACAGGGCAGCGCTGTATTGGTTCAGATCAGGTCGGAAGTCTTTTGGCGATGAGTTCCGGCTTCTTGTTTTTTTTTTCTTTTAAGAGGAAGAGTTCTGTTTGGGAGCTCTGTCAGTTCTCACAGCCGGCTTTGGTGGGACGTTATTTATGATTAGCCTTTATTTAGACACAGTTTACAAACATTTCCCCCCTAAAATCGACAGTGGAGACTAGCAGAAGACATATTAGTGGACTTTGACCGGCTCTGTGCACCTTTGTGTTCAGCCATGACAGCCAATCAGCTGCTGACCTGACCGGAGTAGTGCTAAGAATGTGGGCTCTGATTGGCGGGGAAAGTCATTTGCTGGAATCAATTATATACCCGGATAACTAGATACTGTAATGTGGGTGAAAATCCATCCAACTGATTTTCGGTTTTTGCTTACTGCTGAGCAGGGCCTTAAGGGAGCAACTCATGTCCGTCAGTCGGGCTGACAAACGGGGTATACCAATCTGAACACATCCATGCATGTTGTCAGATTTCAGAAAAGTAGGTGTTCTCAGAGTGTGGAATGAAACTGGAGCAGAAAAACCCCAGGCTAAATACATTTATTTCAGTTAATTTATATAACACCAACTCACGTCACTTTACATTTAACAAGAATAATTCAATCCAATCATACAAACAGATTCCGAGCCTAGTTATCAAACAATGCAGTCAAATTCAGTTTATCACTCAAATTGGTTAAAAAAAGTTTACTAAGGCAACCCAGCAAATGGCATCGAGTCACCTCCTCCTGAAACGGTATGAAGCCAGAGTGGACAGCTGCTTGCCTGGGGTCTTTGACTTTGCAGCAATCCCTCATATTGAGCATGCATTTAGTGACAGTGGAGAGGAAAACTCTCCTCTAACAAGAAGAAACCTCCAGCAGAATCAGGCTCAATGTGAACGGCTGTCTTCCACCACCCATTGGGGGACTGGGGGAGTACACACACAAAAAGAACCCAGAAATACAGATCTAGTAGCACTTTCTATGTGGAAGAAAAGTAAAAGGGTAATGGCAGTACTGGCTCCTTTAGCGGCTTCATCTGGCCAGTTTTCAAGTGTGGAGGATGAACGACCAAACATATGTATTTACGAGAAGATGCAAAGCCCCCAACAGAGATGCCAACTGACCGTCACATTTGAAAATGTATTATTGTGATAATTAACTCAGTTTATTTACTCAGTCGTGAGTGGCTCTCAAATTGGGAACACTCCCTGTTTATAAAATGGCAAGTTTTTGTCATGTAAAGTTTAGTCATGACTTTTTCAAAACTTGTTCTATACATTGCAGCTTAATTGTGCACAGTTCCAGTAAAAAATAATGAAAACTGTTTGAAAGTGGAAAAAAAAAAGTAAAAGTAAGAGCACAACAACAAGGTTGCATAGGTGTGGACTCACTTAACATGAATACTTTGTTAAAGTGCCTTTTGATTTTGTTTCCGCATTCAGTCTGTTCCATGTTTCATTGTGGTCCTGTTTTCTTTTGGTGATGCTCTTGGTTGTTTTTGCACCCGAAAACCATTTTGAATCACAGGCCGATGTTCAAGAATGGCTTTATCTGACCGCAAGGTTTTAGTAGATTAAAGCCAGGCTTTGATGTTTCCGCAAAGACGTTTTCTGGAAGAAAAGTATCACTCTTTGTCCAGAAATACAGAAAAGGACAGATTTGTCAAATGTTCAACACAACCTGTTTGCAAGAAATTCCTGCATCTACGTCAGTCTTTCTGTCAACTTACCAGTAGGCGACCCGTTTCTGTTTTGCCTTCTCAACCATTTCTATGAAACCTCCAGTTTTTGTAATGTCATGGTTGTCCCATGTGTTGATAAATTATTAATAACAGTTTTTTTACTGTGCCAAGGCATATTTAATTTCTCTTTGGGATTATTAAAAGTATCTTCTAAGTGAATTGAAATGGATGTCTGCATAATGCTGTAGGTATTTGTAACTTATCCTGACTGAAACCTTTGTACAACCAGATCCTTTGGAGACTTTTAAACTCTCTTCAAACTAAAGCTTTAGCTGAAAGGATGCAGAGAAGCAAAGGTAGGAACTCAAAAAGACAGAATCCTGAAAAGAAATCAAAAGGTGATTTACAAAAGGTGCGCATTTCTGCAACCAGCTTATTGTCGCTCTTTGTTTCTTCATTTTTTTTTGCTAACAAACTTGCTTGCTTTATAATCTTATATCTATGTCACATTATAGTTGGAAAAACCTTTGAAATCATTAATCATTGTCCTGCCCCCAAAATCCAATATGGCTGCCGCACGTCTCAATCAAGTGCAAAAAGCATTAATAGTGTCTACTGGAACTTTTTCTAGTTAGTTTATTTCTAAATCAGTCTTACACTTAGACATGGCACATAGATGTACCACATCTGTAACATGTTTCTTTAGTATCTGAGAGCATTAAGTGTCCATAAATACATTGTTATCTTCCTGATAATTAATAGAACTTAAACTGTTTCCAGTTGTAATTTGGAAAATCAGTTGGATTTGGTAGATGCTGCACTCAGTGGGCAGACTAACTACTATTAGCGGTACAAGCAAATAACTGCATATTTCTCAGAATGTTATGCATTCAGGCCAAAAGAACATGTTTCTGAGCACATGTTGTACAGTACATGTGTCACACATGATTTACAGACTGAAAATAAACAGTTTATTGGTGTGATGTTCACTGCATGTTGTACAGGTAGAAGTCATTTTGGGTTTTAAGGTCAGGGTTACTTGGGGACCTGGGACTTTCCAAGCAGGAATTTCAAATTTAAGATCAAGAGATACTCTTCAAGAGCAGAAAATGTATAAATAAACCCAGGGTGGCCAGAAGTAGAGCAAAGTACTTTCTGATTGGGACATTTTTTACTTCACAAGAAGTCAAGTGCAGAACTCTTGGAAAGTCTTCATAGGTCCCTCCTACTGCAGCTTTTATGCTTCTGGAACACCAAGCAAGAAAAAGGTTTTGCTTATAAAATGTGTCAAGGCCATCCAATTGATATTTGAAACTTGGAAACGTTGACCTCTTCGAACAAATGGGACATACTATGCACAAATCCCACTGTTTTCATGACTTACAACTGTGTTAAGTTTGCTGTGAAGTCATTACCAGGTCTGACTCTAATAGTAAATCTAAAGCAGCACGATTCTTTGTAAAAATATCAAGGATGAAATATGCAATCCTGCAGGAGCTAAGGGATTAATCTAATAAAAAAGGGGGGAAAATAATGAAAATACGACAATTCTATACAAAAATGAGTTGACTTAGATCAGGGTGAAATACATTAAACAACATAGAAATAGAGTATAAATACGCCCTTAATATATTATAAGATAATCTAGTTCAGTTCGTTGCCTAATTTTGGTAGTTTTTCTTTGATGCAGTGAATTTTGCTCATGTTTCATTCATGCCATTGTCACATGTCTCAGTTCTTTGTGTTTTTAATGAGTTTGATATAGTTATGTAGTGATTTAAAATTCTTGGCCTTTTAAGAGGATGGACAATATAACACTCAGGTCATACATTTAGTCAGTATTTGTAATTTTTTAAACAGCAGTCACCAGGTGATTCAGTTTAAAGCTAACTAACCTAGTCCAGCTAAATAATATTGAAACCTTAAACTGCACATTATAATGGTATTTAGCCGTTTCCCAGAGCACGGTCAGTTAATGAGCATCCAAATCTTTTATTTTGTTAAACACAACCATTTCTTACTCGCCAACAGGTGGGTGTTGTCCTGTTGTTCCTAAAAGCCGGTCCCAGGTGAATAAATTAGAAGTTATATAAATAAAAGAAAACGAACCACAGCCTAACTAAGCTCACAAATGTTAAAAATTACTTTTAATGTTAAAAAAGTATGTTCAATTTTATCATACTTTCCTGTTTATTCCTTGTTTGTGTTGAATTGAAGATGCACAGAAACTCACATAACAGGAATAACTGTAAGGTTTTATAAAGGTTTAACAAAAATGATCCAAGAACATAGATACATAGCTTACAAAAACTCATATTTGATAAGCGCTTTAGAGAGAATGAAAGTACACAATTTGTCCAGCAGATGTCAGTAGTGATTAACATTGCTGCTGCATACCATATGAAAAAAGTAAGGTTTTCCATTTTGTTTGTACTTCGGAAAGCCATAGTGTGTAGTATGCCAAATACAGAGGCAACACAAGAAAAGTGAGCATGCCCCTCACATGGAACAATACTGCATATATGACAGATACAATGTAAATTAATCAGTATAAACTTGGATAACTGTAAGTTTGCTTTCCCCTCGAAATAACTCAACACAGTTTTTAATGTCTTGACCTCCGGCAACACCTTTTTGCCTTTTTGTAGACTTCAGCTCAGCTTTCAACACTGTCCTTCCAGATATGCTGGCCCTGAAACTCCATAACCGGGGTTTTTCCGCTTCGCTTTGTAAAGTTCGTCACAATCCATCATGAAAATAATACAGGAACGTTCAATCCAAAACAAACAGACTTGACAAAAGTTTATTTTCTAAAGCTGTGAAGTCAATCGTCTGTAATTAGAAACTCACATCCTGACCCACCTTCTCCACCCTTTGGTCGACCACGGCGAGGTCTGTGCTGAGAGGCATTTGTCGTGTTAAACTGCTGTATGGTCTTGGCCACCATGCTTGGGGGAGTGCAGGAACAGCATTATGGGTTTTTTTATGTCCAAAAAGTGCAAGTATTTTACTTAAAAAGGTTAGTGGGGACATTATAGATAAATCCTGCTACATGTGACAACAGCACCATCTGTTCTTTGGTCTGTACCTGTACTCAGTAACATGAGAATGAAGAGATTCTCTGTAATCCTCAGAGCAACGACTTCACTGCATTGAGGTAACATAGCTATAAATGTCTGTGAACAAATAATATTAATAAACTCCTGAAAGAATGTAAAACCTTTTGTAATGGTAGTTTGTCTTTATTGTTAATGGCTTGATATTATTTATGTTTTCACCATCTAGTCGATTTTAGGTCTCTGTATTTTATTGATGAGGAGGTTGATGGAAGTAAGGTGCCGTCTTTCCAGAAAGAGTGTACTGTTTTTAGTTTCATCTCTTTTTTTTTTACTGGAGGGATGTGTCAGGCTAAAACACTTTTAGACTGTGCTATAACCGTTGTTATAGAATGTATTTAATTGTTATATGTAAAAAGGATTCTGGGTAATCTTCAAAGCAACAGCTTCAATGCATTAGGAGAGAAAGCTAAATTTTTTCATCCTTCAAAGCAACAATTCTCCCTTTTCAGCTCCTCAGAAAGTTCTTTGCCATGTTAAACCTTTAGTGAGCAGTTTGAGAGCGTGTGAGAGCAATAACACCAAATGTAACACTCCAGCTCTCCATTCACTCCTGAGACCTTGTAACACCAACGAGTCACATGACACCGGGGAGGGAAACTGGGTTTAGACATTAATGGCTGCGTGTCGAGTTCTTTAGAGGGGGCAGCAGATTTACACTGTTACACAAGCTGTACACTGATTATTTCACATTGAGTTGAAGTGTCATAGCTTCAGTGTTGGCCCGTGAAAATATCTAACATTTTTTATATATCCATTACCAGTCAAACGTTTGGACTCACCTTCTCATTCAGTAGTTTGACTTTATTTTTATTAGTTCCTCTGGCAAGTCCTTCAAGACAGTTGGAGAACCATTTCAGCTGACTAACCTCATGAAGCTCCCATTTATCCATGCAGGGTCATGGAGGTGGCTGGAGGTGGACGAGAGGCTGAATAAACCCTAGACAGATCTATCTATGTTAATATTTCTTTCAAATAGTTATTATCATTATTACCTCCAACAACGGGAGGAAGGTTTTCAGTCCACGGTAGAAAGTCAGCTCAGCTGTTGCATTTGACATGGGCATCATCTTTGATGCACAGACTGGTATAATAATAATAAAAATAAAATAAAAATAATAATAATAATAATAATAATAATAATAATAAACAGCAGTGATTTCATTGTAATTTTCCTATGTAAATCTGATTTGTCAACTGTAATATGCGCTTTTTAAACTCACAAACGTAGAAATAAAATAAAAGCTCTTCTGTTTTGTCGTGATATAGTTGAACAGTTATCGCAAAACTTTTGCTGACAGAACATTTTTTTTTCTTTAATGTTAATAATAGTAAGTAATACCGTCTTTAATGAAAGAAAAAGTGAAATAGCAGAAGTTCTCTGTTCATTAAAAACAGTTTTGTGTGTCCTGGGCATCTGGAGAGATTATGTGTTGGTTGTTTCTGACTGGCTTGCATTCAGGAACTGACAAGCTGCTTAGAAAGTCATCTTTCTTTGACAGCAGCTCCCAAACTGCCAGTAGTACACACAATTTACTCCTTTAAATGGGGTGAACCCCACTGGTTTTGCACCTCTTATCCGTTGCTGACGCAGTCTTTGAAAATCACCTGGAACCAACTGATGTCCTTAAAGCTAATTTGACCTCATTCCAAGTTCCTGAAAGCAAAACCCTGGTTCCTCAAATACACATTCACACTGAACCGTAAGCTCACCGCATCATTTTATTGGTTATTGGTTTCAGTTTTGTTATCTCTTCCTTTGTTTCGTAGCTCATGCATTTACATAAGTCATACAGAAACACAAATGCTCTGGTCTATGAGTCTTTATTTGGATTTTTTTAATAGAGAACATTTAAAATGGTTCATACCCTCACAATAACTGACGTCACTTCTCTGCTTTATAACACTGACACAGAAACAGGGAACATGTTTACAAGTACACAAACACACATCCACAAACTTGGCCAATCTACCGTGTTATACCCCCCCCCCCCCCCCCACAAAAAAAAAAGGTTAAACATAAACAAGTATCCCTAAGAACACACAGCCAAGGCCTGTCCCACTTTAGAAAACGGTGCAGTAGCAAAGGAACAACCACATCTACAAAAGTAACTAAACTGATCACACATTCTATAGTAATGGAAGTGCTTGTACTTCTGGAAGTTTTGTACTATTTTTTTCAAAAGGATTTCAACATCAGTGTCTAGAAAATCACCAGTAAAAATAGCTCATCTCTGTAAAAATGTGCTAGCAGGACAACCCTTGGCTGTGGACTTTTTTTCCCCTCGCTGTCACAAACTATTCTTTATTTTTTATCATCGTTATTATTTCTGAAACAATTTTCAACTTCATTACAACAACAATAACACTGTTTCTTCAGAATACAAATATGTACAGAGACTTTCCACTTTTGTCAAAATAATGCCCTGCCCTCTGGTGCAGTATCTAGAGACGACTGCCGATCTTCGGATCCCTTCACAGAAACTGTCCGTGCAGTTTTGGTACCTGAATCGACAGAATGAGATCACAGTTTCTTTAGACAGACAAAAGCTTTGAGTTCCCCTCTGTTAAACAGTATGCTCTCTGTCTGCAGTGGACAGAAAGAGACACGCTTGCTCCGCAGAGTAACCCCCCCGCCCCACCCATTTCCCCTGAAAGTCAGACATCTGGATCAGGACCGAGTATTTTCAGCAGTATTTGAACAGGTGTAAACATACCATATGTTGACATGAGTGGAGGGAGAAAGGCACACATGATAAGACCACACATATCTGAGAACTACGGCAGGGAGGTGGGAAAAGATAGGGTTTCTTTTGGTTCTGTTATATTTTGGACAGCCTGATGAAAAAGTGCCACTCAGTTATTATTATTTTTTTTCTCTTTATATCAACCCTTCACGCTCACGTTTGGATTTTGGTGCGGACTGAATTCCCTGAAAAGTGTTGTCACATCAAATAACATTGAATCCCGGGCGCTTTGGGGGGGTAACAAACTGAGCCTCGTCCAGTTAAATGTTCCTCTTCGGATCAGAATAATAAAACCGACTCCATCACTCTGTACTTTTATGTAAATAGGAAAACATACAGTGCGTGGGTGGAGGACCGACCGTGGGCTGAGGTTGCTTTCTTAGCAGAAATGTTCTTTTCTTTTCCTTAAAACGCTCTGCTTTCATGGCCTCAGTGTTATTCATTTACATACCTCGGTAGACAATTTCATCAAGCAGTTTAAAAGGGGTCATGCCATAACAAATAGGTTAGGAGAATATTCACAGTCTTAACACTCCCGGGGTAGTATTCTTGTGCATTTCAAGAGGAAGAGTACACTACTTTGTTAACCAAATGCATCCAAACCCTCTTTCCTAAGGAAAGGCTGCACAAGACATGAAGAAGACGGAGGGAGGAATGGTGCGACCGGGATTTGGGAGGAGGGCGAAAAAGTCAGAAAAAGCTTTGACATCCTTTTGAGTGACGTCCACATATTTATGCAACAAACGCCTCCTCCGACAACAAAGGGGAGGTTGTGCAGCCCGGCGAATCAATTTTCCACTCCCACACACTCGTCTCATTTCACACGAGGCCTTGATCCAGCCGCTGCTACCGCCTCTGGCCTCAGCTTACTGCTCAACCTGTGGCGATGCTCTGCTCTGCCCCAGGTCACCTGAGAACCAAACACTTCTTCCCATCAATCTCTTTTGGTTTCCCGGTTTGGAAAAGAATTAGAAACTCCTTTGACTTCACGAAACTCTCAGAGAAGGTGGTCAAGGAAACAGGAGCATACAGGAGGGGGGCGACGCTCGCCCCGCCGCCCGAGACCCGTCCTCCTCTCCGACTCCAATGCTGGCATCCTCAACAGCTATTCAGAAAGTGCACATTCTACGCTGGCTAAGAGCACATTTACAACATGCCGTGGACATCAGAGTTACACACGGGAATGGTTTCAGCCAAAGGCAGCTCACACAAACACCTACTGCTTTGCTTCAACGTGAAGGAGCACAGCGCGAGCAGGCCTTTACCGTGAACAACACACACGAAGAATCAGATTAAGAAACTGCACGACGTCGCTGAACACAAGGTGCAGAACATTATTCAGAGGCATCTTTTTTATCAATATAC
Source organism: Fundulus diaphanus (assembly GCA_037039145.1). Classification (NCBI taxonomy): domain Eukaryota; kingdom Metazoa; phylum Chordata; class Actinopteri; order Cyprinodontiformes; family Fundulidae; genus Fundulus; species Fundulus diaphanus. The sequence continues at coordinate 6,862,753 of CM073129.1, read as the reverse complement.
ACGAACTCACATGACACTTGGGGACGACGAGCCTTCCAGCTAGTCTCAGAGTCAGCCGTGAACACGCGGCCGATGGGTCGCAGACTTTCAGGCTAAAGACAGACAGGTGGACGGAAAAGAAGAACCGGGGAGGACGACGGGAACTGACGGGATCCAAAGTACTGTCACACTACCACCAACGACTTCAGCTAGACTGAATGTTTAAAGCCACAGTTGAGCAGGTCTAAGTGATATTAAAGAAGGAGCAACCGCCTCCTCACAATGACGCGCCCTCACGTCTCGCCTGAACAGCTTCTGATAAGACAAGAGAAGACGAAGTCAACAATTACACTGGAAAAATATATGTATGTTTATATTCATATATATAGCATCTTTAAAATCTATTTGTACAGAATGTATATATAGTGTACTTATGGCCATCTTGGCAGAGAAATAAAGGCATTTGAAACAATCCGCACTCTCTCGATGCCGTGGTCGTCCCGGGACCAGGCATCCTTACATTGCAGAGATGCAAAGAATCAGGAAAAAAGTAAACTCTCCTTTTTGCTTTTATCCTATTTTTTCTTCCTTTTTTTGTTAAATCAGTGGCACTTTGTGCATCAAAAAATTAAAATCTAGAGTAAGGCTACAAGGGTGTGTATGTTAGAAGTTAGTCAAAGATAGAAAGGACCTCATCGTATTCTCAAGGGTTTTTGGATATGTCACTGTGTATTTTCAACTCATGCATCCAGGCTAAAACGCGTCTGGAAAAGCTCTCTATGTGTAACATTTTACAGATGATCAGAGAATACTCCCCAAGCAGCCGCGGTGCATCGTAGAGGTTCTGGGTGAGCCAGTGCTGGCCGCTACAAAGAGCTTGGGAGAGGTACAAAACGTTTTTTTTTTTTCTCTTAAAATCGTTTTCTTCGCCTGACAAAAAGCAAAACAGCACACAGAGATGTGACAGTAACAGAGAAGTGAGTGCTTCTGTTGGGTTTACAATCAGCTGCTGGCTGGTCTAAGTACACGCCTAAGCAGTCAAACAGTACTGGTATCGATGTTGTTTATTTAAATATTAGCAGTGGATTTTCTTTTACTACTCAGACTCAACCGTCACATCAAGCACATAAATAAGAGCAAAATAAATACACATCAGTCCACATCTTTCTTATTAAATAAATAATAAATACATAATTTTTCATGTTTCCTCTCACCTGCGGGGTTTGTAGCAGTAACAGAAAAAGCACAAACAAAACAAAGGAAAGCAAGAAAAACAGAAAAAAAACATTTTCTTGTAAAATTATCAAAAGAATTTAGATTTCTGTTGTTGTTTTTTTTTTTTATAAAACATCTGCACGTAAAAAGGTTTTTAAAAACCAAAAGCACGCCTCGTCTAGCGTTGTAGCCAGGTTCCTAAGACATCTGCAGATGGGTTAACAGTAAAGTTGCATTTTTTTGTTTGTTTTACAAAACAAAGTTAATAATAAATAGATTGCTTCAAATAAATAAACCTCAATAACATAAAAGGCAATAAGTTACAATTTAAAAGTTCACAAGTTTAAATAATTCATATATAACAATAATTATTGTACCACAAAACTATTCATTGAAATGAAGTGCAATTCCTATGTAGATAAATACTATTGATATGACTAACTGAATCTGAGATGTGTGCCCACTACTGTCATCCTTTCAGTTAAAAACAAAGAGGGTTGGTCTGCTGAGCATTCAGAATGTTCTGAGATCTGCCTCACCGCCCGGGCTGCAGAGCGCTTCCGTTTCAAACACCCACATTCAGGTGAGCGCAGGTCTCATATTGCTGGGATGGGTGGGTGTGTGTGTGTGTGTGTGTGTGTGTGTGTGTGTGTGCGTGTGGGGACGTGGATCAGACAGCTGGTGAGCGCATGTCAGTGCCCCAGGCAAATGCTACAGGACAGCGGTGAAAGTCCGATCATCCAGCTCGTCCTTCCCAGGAGCGGATCCCGCCTCTGCGCCTTGTTCCAGATCAGCAGAAGCACGGAAGCCGGTTGGGTCGGCCTCTAAAAGCAGACTCAGCAGGTAAACATTCAGCGTATCAAAGCCCCTCAGGTGTAGTTCTTAGAAACGTTATTCCTCCTTCCCATCCACTCTGACTGAAGGTTTCCTCCGCTGACTCCCAGCAGCAGCATGGGGTGGATTTTGGTCGCTTTTCTTCAACAGAGTGCTCCCTGGGTTGACTTTATTTGAAATTTGCCATTTATTTAAGTAACCTGAATTCCCTTTTTGTTTCTGAAACATATTTAAATACATTGTTGAGCATTTCAGCATCCCTCCTTTATCGCTCCAATTCCTCCTGCATCCAGCTCTCCAGCTTCAGTAGCCGGCTCAGATTTCTCGCTGCGCCGCCAGTCGGATCTCACACTTTGATGCCCTTTACAGCCTTGTTGATACTCTCCAGCAAGGCCTTGTTCTCCGGGCTCTGGAAGCACTCCTTGTTGGTGTACATGTCGGTCAGGGTGCTGACGTAGTTGTCAAAGTTCTGCTCCGTGATTGGCTCCTGCTGCCGGGCAAAAGAAAACGAGATGAGCGGGACAAACACGGGGGCAGCTAACACCCAGAAGCAGAACGAGTGAAATCAGTAAAACGGGGAAACCAGCAGCCTCACCATGTGCGGCAGGTGGATGTTGGCCAGGCTGCGGATGAGGGCCCGGCTCAGACCGGACAGCTCCACGAAGAGAGCCTCGTTCTGCTCTTCGATCATCTTGTTCTCGTGCTCGATGCTCTTCAGGTTTTTTTCCATGGAGGAGATCTGCAGCACAACGTTCTCAAATTACAAAACCTTATTACGATCAGTGAACTTTTCACAGAACAAGGCTGGTTTTATCAGAGACCGTGTTCACTCCAGTCTAATGTCCACGCCATCCAGTCCGGACAGCGATGAACCCGGCCTTAGCGTAGCAGTCCGAACACCCGCTGTGCCGGGGAGACGCTGAGGGATCACCCAGTCCCCTGATGGAACTGCCCTCCAGCTGCACTCTCATCACCTGGATGTCTCCAACAGTCAAAGACCTAACAGCTACTTAAGGGACAGTTCAGGAGAGGATTTCTGGTTGAAAATCTTCTTCCCTGCTAGTTGGAATCCTACTGAACGGAACAGACATGCTGTCACCACTCTGGATTAATAGATGCATCCCGGTGCTGAACGGGTAAGGCAGTTTTCCATGTAGTGTGTACTTTGCACTGATCCTTTTTGGACCTGATTGCACCAGCAATGCTAACTGTATGCTAAATAACCTGTCAGTGACATAACAAGAATATGGGCTGTGGTTTACGCTGCTGGGTTAAACCTGGCTGTGTGCCGACACCGAGCAACGCAGGGGTTGTTCTCCATTACTTCGCTCCTAGCGCTTCTTAAGCCACATGATTATGCTCTTTAAAACATTTGCAGCAAATAACTCCACAAGAAACAACTCATGGGGCTAGGAGCCATGCTAATGTCTGAATAAGGTAGTTTAACTAAATATAACTGAATATATACAGAAACATCAGCAGAACTGTTGGTGTTTCTGTTCGTTGCTCAACATCAAACAACGAGAATGGCTGTAAACTTTGGGAACAGCTGAAGGGAAACAGACCTATAACTTTCTCAGAAATGAAATCCCTTCCTTTCAGTGAGACAAAAGTGTGAGTACTTTTTTATATTTCTGGTCTAAAATGCATTGCAGATTCATTTTCAACAACAACTACAAAATGACTGCTTTGTTTCTTTAAATAAACTTTTCCATGTTTAACTTATTGTGGAGCAAGACACATAATGATAAAAAAATTGTAGTAAAATAAGTTACTGTATTTTTATATATTTTTTTAATTTTTCTATGCTTCAGAAATAATTTCAAAATGCCAATTTTGAAATTATTTTTTTGGTATTTATTGTCCTCACGATAAAGGGCATAAAACATAATTAAAAATGCATCAGCCAAAGCCTTGAAAAACAGATACAACACAGAAGACTCAAGCCTTCCCAGTATTGAATAGGTTATTCCAGTACACCAGTACATTAAGCATAAGTATTAAGCAGTACACTTATACCACTAAACAGCTCAAAATAACTGCATTCAATCATTTATTGACGTATATTGATATCTATTGATGACCTCATGAAACCAAATAGTTCAAAAAAACAAAAGTACCTCAAACATAACCAATTAGGGTTTATTATTATCACAATAAGTCACTGACAATGCATAACAATCTGCACACCCCACATGCCAGACAGTTAGAAGATACTACCACATGGCCTCACGTCAACCCATGATGCCATGGTAAGAAGAGACGTTTTCATTTCATTTAAATATAGCACTTGGTATGTTTCAATATGTGCATGAGTTTACCTAAAAAAGGAACAGTAAAACAATGTAGTACATGAATTTGCTCCCAGACAGACTGCTTAAAGGACTGATGAATTAATCACTTACTGTAAATGTAATATATTACACTCACCAGTAAACAACTGTATTAATGTAACAAAAACAGCAACACCCACCTGAGTTTGCAGGTTGACCATGTCTGCCTCCATTTCGTTGTTGGATTCGTTGAGGTCGTTTATCTCTCTGTTGAGCTGCTTGATCTCCTCATCGTTGTCTAGAACTAAAACAGAAGCACAAACATGTCGGGGAAGTGGAAAACCTGAAGCCTGTAAGCAGGATGACAGCGCACACCCATTCATTTTAGCCTGCTACTAAAGCACGAATCATTCACCATAACGTATTCTAGTGGATTTTTGGTTAACATTTTCCTTGTAAGAGTGAAATGTGGGCGTTAAGGCCAACCGTCATACCGTCAGTGGCTCTGAACTTGGTGCTCATGTAGTCCTCTGAGGGGAACTTGGCCTTCTTCTTTGCGTACAAGGCTCTTGGGCATCCTGAGAGGCTGGGGACACAGACAGACAGCGTCTTTACTGTTGTCTCAACTGAGCTATCCAATATTAAACATAGGATGGACGCTTTGTGTATGAAATACAGTGACAGGCAGTGTCATGCATGACATCGAATAGATGCGCAAACAACCCAAACTATAAGATTTAGTCTGGTTATAGTCCAGATGTGTATAGGCAGGGCAGATGCTTGTAGCGCTGGCCACAGTAATTGGTACCATTGGTTAGGATGTGTAAAATGACTTAATAAAAATGTATTTTTCCCTCCATCAACATAAACTTAGACTAGAATATTTAGAAAAATGCCGCCTTTAATTTAAGTAAAAGTAAAAACCTCATGTTCAGATATAATTGTTCTCAACTAAGTGATGCAACAGTTATTGGTTCCCATAGCAACCCCCTCAAAATAGATGTAACTGAAGCGTTTGTTAGTTTATATTTAATCTTTTTTTATATTGATCAGAGTTTCTATAAACCTCAAATCAATAAATAACCAATTGCTTAATGTTTCACAGGGGTCTATCAATGCCATGAGAGAGAAGCCCATTTCTTTTGGCCCTTTTTCAAAATGGGGAAGACAAGATAACATGTCGTTCGACTTTGTTGATCTCTCTGTCCCTCTGTTTGTCTGTATGCTCTAACCAGAGGAAATTCTGTGTGCTGTTCGATCAGTAAAAGACCTGCAATGAATAACTGTGGCACCAGCATATTCGTTTAATAACAATTATTTCATAAAAAATTTTTCTGATATAAGTGCTCAGACTCAAGTTTGGATTATTCTGTTTTTTTTTCCTCCTGAGTTTATGCTGCTTTAACAAAAGACGGATCTCATAGTTAGATAATGCCTCTCGGTCGTGGTTTTCACATCTAGCATTTGCCAAATGTTGGCTTTTTGCTGTAGGGACAGAACTATCAGTGTAAAAGGTGTGACCCAGTTTGTTTGGTTCAAGAAGAAACAAGAAGAAGCCTGACCAGTCTTCAGAGGCAGCCATTTCAAAGCACACTTCACTAAACATCCACAGGATAAAATTAGAAACATTAAGATAGCAAAATGATGCTCTAAAATAATGTTAGGAACTCCTTTAAATGATGGGTCTTTAGTTGACACTAAACAACTCATTTAAGATAACAGCCTTTTACCTGCTAAGTAGATAGTGGTAGCTAGTGCTAACTATGCTTCACAACAAACTTTGGCCAAGGAATATGTCAAAATATCAGAATTTTCTCATTCAGATTGAAGTTTTTGTCAAAAAGGGTATTTTTTAAGAATTAAGGATTTTTTTGTTTTTATTCTACTTATTATATCTGTTTAACTGCTAAGTAAACTAAAAGTATCATTGATTTTAACCCTGACATTATCTATTTAATAATGTAGCAATTTTGAAAAATTGGGTTATTTTCTGGCCACTCCTTGATCTCTTTAGCCCAATTTTGTCTTAAAACCTGATTCAGTACACTTGGTGGAACCCATAGCCAAACTCTGTAGGGTTAAATCCATCCAGGCCTGGGTCAGTCCATATTTCATCCAGGATGGTGAGCAATATGACCCAAATCGGGTTGGTTTGGTACTCTGCGGGTTGAAGATTGCTCAGACAGAGAAAGAAAGCTAAACTCAATCTGTGCTGCAAACCAACGCAGCTCCTCTGTGCGGCTCACCTTCGGTGCGTGAGGAAGCTCCCGTTGGCGTGTCCGGAGCCGTCACACCCAGGGGTGGGGCAGGTCGGCCCCTCTGTCTTGAAAGCCTTCCAGTTGAAGGGCATCCCGTTCAGGAGACCTTCCTTCTGCCTGCGGGCTGCCAGGGGACACCCGTAGGCGCTGCGGTGTGTGGCGTACTTGCCGCTGATGTGGCCGAGGCTGTCGCAGCCCGGCACGGGGCATCTGCTGGGAGTGATGGAAACAAGGGCATGAGGGACGTCCAGGAGGGCAGAAAGAAGATGAAGGAGTGTTTAGGCAAGTAATTAGGAGGACTCAAAAATACAAAGTGTAGAGAAAGTTATTATTCAGATTGTGTAAAAGATAATATTTTTTTCTGTTTTTGGGTCATATATATTTTTCATGTGTTCTTGCTGTAGTTTTATTACTAGGACATGTTATCGACATGCTTGTAGGTTTAAGGTTTTAGGCGGAAATACAACTTGTATTTCCCATGCACTGCTCTACATTAGTCTAACATGAGCTCAACTAGGAGTCAGTATTTGCAGTTGGAGTATTTTGCCATCAGTGAGGGGGCTTATTGTTCGATTCATTTAAAGGGCAAGGTCTGTACCTCCACATGATTCACAGTGACTGTCCTCTCTGTGCTTCTCTATCTCTGTCCTTTATTGCATTTTACTCTTTACCGTCAGTCATGCTAAAAGCAGACATTATGGCTTTCTGAGCGGTACGAACTTTAAAAGCTCCGAGTCCTCCTGGTTGTCCTTGGTAGGAGTTTTAATTCCACTTTTCTTGGCACGCGGGCACCCAGAGAGACTGAAAACAGAAAGTATGGAGTTGATAACAGAGGGTTGAAAAACGTTACGGTAAGGTGACTGCTTCATAAAGGGAGAGCACATGAGAAGGAAGAATATTTTTTTTTAATAAAAAGAGGTTCTCCAACCAAATGAAAAAGCAAATCAAATCAAAAACGCCTAAAATGTGGGAAAATGTGTATGTGGTCCCTTTCTAACTCTACCATGAGCTGTCTCTAGGCCTCTCTGTCTGACTGACTGTGTGTTTTGTTGAAGGAGCACTTTGCTTGGTGCATTTGTTACCTTCGGTGAGAGGCGTAGTTTCCTGTGATGTGACCTGAGCCATCGCATCCTGGCGTGGGGCATCTGAGAAAAGGAAGAGCTTTGTTAGTCTCATGAATGTAGAAATAAACCCTAAATATTAATAATAAACCCGCTTGAACAACCAGAGAAGATGATTTATTACTGAGCCTTGCAAATGTTGTTGTATCCGTTTTTCGTATTTTATCAAATCAGAAATTTCTATGTATTTTCTAGCATTTATTTGCTACACAGGCACAGAGTGGTGAATATTTTTGAAGTGGAAGAAGAAAAAGATGCATGTTTTTCAAACTTTTCTACATAAAAATCCAAAAATTGTGCCATATTTTTGTTTTTAACCCACTTTTAGAACCACCCTTCACTCTAATTATTGGGGCAGGTCTTTTGGTCTCTGCCAGCTTTATACATCTAGAGACAGAAATCTTTGCCCATTCTTCTCTGGAACAAGAAGAAGTGCAAGTTCAGTCGGATAGAATGCAGACTATCTATAAACAGCAGTTTTTAAGTCTTGCCAATGATTCTCAGCTGGATTTAGGGCTGGACATTCTAAAGGTGTGTTCACACACCGAACACGAACAAGGCAAATTTTTCATGTTAATCGCCTGCCATTGGTCACGTAACATTTCGCCTCTATCACAGCATTTTGCAGCAACGCAGCAAAATTTTGCCCAACTCGTCATCAAATTGGAGGAGCGTCTATCCACTTCCCTGTTCATCTCACCATGGCGGAGCTCAATTTTACCAAGTGATTCACGGTGCTGTATGTAATGTGGAAAGCCGAACAACGGTGTCAGCGCTGGTGTCCCTGGGTCCCCCAGATCCTCCAGAGATGTATCTGGTTCGGCGAGTAACACCACCTGCTCCAGGGGCTGTGTCTGGATGACGGTCGCTTCCAGTAGTACTTCCGTCTGTCCAGGACCCAGTATGTGGACCTGCTGTCCCTTGTTGGGGGACGTATCACCCTCCAAGACACAAACTACAGGCGTCTTCAGCCAGCCTAATTAATGTCTAAATATGCAACATATAAAACATTTTCACGCTTAAATAAATGGGCAAGGAGGACCGTTAATGAGACGTGAACTGACTTCAGACTCTTGAACGTCAGAGAAATTTTGCTTTGTCAAAGTTATGCCTCCACCACGTTTATTCGCAGTTTCACTTCGCTCTAGTTGCACATCCACCATGCTGTTTGTGGCCTAGTGGTTATAGCGTTGTGCTTGTGTCTGAGGTTCTGAGTTCAACTCCCACAGACTGCCACTCTGGTTCCCTGAGCAAGACCCTTAACCCCAGATTGCTCCCTGGGTGCCGCACAGTGGCAGCCCACTGTTCCCCAAGGGGATGGGTTAAGATGCAGAGAACAAATTTCATTGGAATCTTTGTTGCAATGACAATAGAGATGATGATTATTCGCTCTAGTCACGTCCACCATGCTTTGGCAGTTGCATTTTGCTCTAGTCGCACATCCACCATAATATTTGTAGTTGCACTTTGCTCTCTAGTCGTTCATCTCCAATGCTGTTTGGACTTTCGCTTCGCTCCAGTCGCCCAATTTGTGCCTTTTGTATCACTCAAAACGTGTTGTTCGTGTCGCCGAAGGTTAATTCGCTCCTGATCGCGCCTTTACATCGCAATAACGTAAAACACTCACTTCATTCGCCTTGTTCGTGTTGGCTGTGAACCCACCTTTACACATGAGAATGCTTGATCTAAACCATTCCATTGCAGCTCTGCTTCTATGTTCAGTGTCCTCGTTCTTCTGGAGAATTAACCTCCTTGTTCACTAATGCACACAACCAAACCTCTGAGTCCAGAAACAGAACAGATTTATACTTCTGAACTGGGTTAGTTGATTATAGGTATCAAAGTAAATGGACTGGAATACAAATGCCAACTTTACTTCTCCGAGTTTTACCCAAACAATTTCTAAAACCATGAATCATTTTCTTTCAACCTCGCAATTATGCAATCAAATAAAATCACAACAGAATACATTGAAGTGTGTGACATGTCATGTTACATGTCAAAATGTGAAAAGGTCTTTCCAAGGCACTGTATGTGTATGGGTTTAAGTCCTGTACTAAATGTTTAAATTTATATATCTTTTTATAATTGACACATTTCTGACTTGACTTTTGTTTTGATTTACTTGAATTGACAGATGGTAAAGCAAGCAGAAACCAATCTAGCTGCAGAGAGAAACACAATGACAGATGCAGCAGCAGCAGAGACAGCAGCCAGTAACAACAGCTGAGTTAACGTCAGCAGAGTGACACACTGGACAGTGTCAGTAGCAGTGTGCTGAAATGGCAGTGAAAAGGCAAACCAAGGTGCAGAGCAGACATACTTGAGTTCAGGGGTGTGGGCCGCCATGAGGGACCGGAGGCTCTTATCAGCGAGAGGACACCCAGACAGACTGAGAGGAAAAGGAGAAAGAGCGAAGGAGAGGACGAGGAAAGCGAGAGGGGAGAAAGACGTGAGTAAAGAGAAATCGAGGATGCAAGGCATACCAAGGTCATTTAGGAGGAGAGCAGACAGAAAGGAGTAAATTACTGATGGATATCAAAGTCAATGACTGTCTTTGCTTTTAGGCTCACACTACGTTAATGCCTCTGGCATGTCAGGATCAAATCAAATGTTTGATTTAGTCTTTAGCTGGACTCAGGCTCAGAGTGGGCAGCAGAATCTCAGCAGTGCTAGCACATCACTTTAGAGCTTTTAAACTGTCGAGCTAATAAGCACCAGACTGGGCATACCTGCGGTGGGATGCGTAGTTTCCAGTTATGTGGCCACTGCCATCACAGCCAGGTGTGGGGCACCTGCAGAGAGGAAGGCGGTGCAAGGAGGAGCAAAGGGAGGCAGGGACCGAGGTTAGAACAGCCAAGCACAAGAAGAATGTCCCTTATGAAAACTGAGGTCTAGGTTCCAGGAGGGAAAAAGCCTTCCTCACACAGCTGATAAAGAAAATATACAATTTAACTGGAGATTTGCCCAACAAAACCCCTGCAAGGTTAAAAGGAAATCTGGAGGGTGGGCAAAACTATCCATTCAGATTATTTACGTTTTAATCTAGCAAATTAGTTTCTAAATGTAATGTCCAATAATGCTTGAATTCTACCAGCATTAACTATCAAATCATTTTAATTAGAATTTAATCGAAGGTCTTGGATATGTCAGCTGTTACACTCAGTCATCGTATGGAGTTTCCAGCAAGGCTGATGTGTTTATATAGGCTGTATCAGGAAATAAAATATTGAGTAAGTAAAAGTGAAGAACTTAAGATTTGAGCTTGGGAAATGTGAGCTTGTATCTAGTAAGAACATGCATAGCTACAGCTTTAGCAGGCCCAGCTTCTCTAACTCTGTGGAAGTCAATTACAGGTGCTTGTTTGGCAGGATTCTGCTGTACTCAGCAGAGGTGTCTGCTTCGATAGAGCAAATCCTCTGCATCCATGAAGGTTGTTGGTGCTCATTACCGAGTACAGCTATGAGTAAGTTGTGTTAATTTGGTATCAATCAATCTGAGCTTGTGCGTTTAAATGTATGCTATTATGGACTCAGAATTACGTGAAACTGCAGTTGAGTTCTTAGATTGAAATAATTTTTACTCAGAAAGTATTGATCAAAATCGACTCAAATAAAATCTTGGCTAAATTGCGTTAATGATTAAAACGTGTCATAAGTGTAAATCTTGTAAACTGCAATTTCATTTGGCTTCTGAAAGTTAATTTTAGTAGGATTGTGCACAAGTGTTTGAATCACACTCAAAGTCAAAGTTGCCTAAAAGGCAAGTTTGAGTTGCTCTACTCTTATCTTTAGAATGCCTAGCAGTAATGAGTAGTTACCACAGTTAACTGGCTCCACATCCATTATACCATTTGCCTGACCGTTACTTACGAGAGCAGTTCTTTCTTGCTGTCCTTGGGCTGAAACTTGACTTTAAAGCTGGGGGTCGTGACCTCTCCGGGGTACTTCCTCTCCTCCAGGCAGTCCTGCATCATGTCACAGTCCTCCGGGTCAGATGAGACATACGACTGGCCTGTGTGTTCCATCTAAAAATATGATACCAACAGATACATTGTTTTAAGTCATCTTTTAACAATTGTTTCCATACATCACTGTGTACAGCTGTAAACAAGCAGTAATGAAGTGCCAAAAAAAGCTAACACAAAACTTTGCAAAACTCCACGCTCGCACGGCCCCATTTTATTCTTTTGTAGACTGGATGTTTCCAAATGCAAAGTGTCCTCATAAAAAATTAACATCCAAGGCCCTTTATATTTCTTTTGAAAAAGTTCAAAGCAGTGAAAATTAGCATATGCCAAATCCTGGATGGTGCAATGCACCTGACACACCACCTCTGTTACACCGTGCAATGTTTTAACCTCGTGGTAACTCTTGCATTTCACTGAAATAAATGAATAATAGAAAGAGGAAAAGCGGCACAGGATATAAGAAAAGGCGATTAGACAAAGAAAGTGATGTAAACAAGAACTTTTCATTCAAAAGGCTTAAGGGAAGTTTCGTCTATTGTTATTTATGCTGCAAGAGTTCCTCTGTGACTAATGGAGCAGGAAATACAGTGTGTTTGAAAGCTCCTGACTAATTGTACTGACCTCGTCTGTTTCCTCCTCCCTTTGGCGGTTGGGTTTGGTGAAATCCAGAGGTCCCTCCCAGTCTTCCTGCTTGTACGTATGAAGGTTTGGGGATGTCATCCCACTGTTTCCACTAGGATGAAACGAAGAGGAGGAGGACGAAGAAGGATCAGGAGACCGAACCCCAGGGCTGGTGCCAGACACACTGCCCTCTCGTTTAATAGGCTTCTTCATGCTCAGGTCCAAAGTGCCATTCTCATCCACCTCAATGTCCATTTCCTGAGTGGAAAGCATAGAAACGCCGCTAAATAAGAAAAAAAAAACGAGTCACTTCTGAATTGTTTTGTTCTACACTGTAAATTATGGTAGACAGAACCATGCAAAGCACTTGAGCTGAATTTTAATAGTTTGCTTCCAAACAGTCAGACTTTTTGATTTATGTACAGCGGTCTAGGGTGATATTTATCATGTCTAATCTTTGGGCTCAAACATCTGTAATAACTAGAGATGCAACCAGAAACTGGCTGGTGACCAAATGAATTCAATTTTAAGCTTGACCGGCCGAAGTAAAATCTTCTAGAAAGGGACTGTTTTTTTTAATAGAAGCTAAGTTAAACTTGCAGTAAATTGATTAATATAAATATCAAATTCATATTACACATTCAGAGCTTTTTCCTATCATAATTTAGGATTTTTGTTTCTGGGAGAAACAAGAAACCAATATCTAGTGATATGATGCAGTTCTATTTCATTTGGGAAAAAAGAGATGTGGCCATTATCTGTCTCATAAAATATTAAATGAGATATGCTGTAATTCTTTTACTTGGCCTTTATCTACATACACTTCTGTTTGATAGCCTGGAGGATTTCAGTGTATTTATAGATTTTCAGTGATGCAGGGAGAGACGACTCTGTAGCTTTCAGCTGTTTTTGAGAAATGCTATAATCATTTTATTACTAAGACCACTGACTTTTAAATGTATCCAGAAAGTGGGAATAATATTCTATATTTTGTTGTTAATCATAATTCTTAAGGAGAAATGAGAAGATAATCACTGTTGACAGGTATACTTAAAAAACAACAACTGTGAAAGGTGATCAATCACTCTAATCTCTGGGTTTACTCACACTAAGTCCTTTGGTCCACTTGTTTGGTCCGGACCAAAAGCCGTCTTTATTTCTTTCGTTTGGTAAGGTTTGCTTTCACATTGCACTTCTTGCCAGTGATCTGTAACTTTTACGCATGACTTTGCCGTGCCGTGTGATGACCATTGGGAAGAAAAGAAAGGGGTGGGACGTAGCACAGACCCAGAAATGGAGGAACGCCACCATCGGCATCCTGCCCGCAGCACCTCTGTTTTGCATATTTCTGCTGGTATTACAGCTGATAAATTATTATGAGTGGCAAGAGAGGCTCATTCATATTTTATTTCCAAGTGTTTGTTTTTATTTATCTGGACGTTCACAAATACCGCGAGAATTCAGCTTGCAGACAAGGTTATGGTCCATACGCTCTAGAGATAAACCGTTGTTTCTTCACACATAATGGCTAGCTAAAGAACGAAATAGCTTTTTATTACGCTAACCCCCTGCTAGCTAATTACCTGTTTTGGAGAAAAAATAATGTTCTATCTTTGTTTCTCAGCACTGCGTCCAGAGTGAATGAATATTTTAATGACAGTTACAACAGCAACAAAAAATTTGTTTCAATGTTGTTTTAATATTGTTTTTTTTTTACTTCATACAAAAGCAATCCAACCTCAGCATGTTAGCAGGATACATAGTTAGCACGTATTATGTTGCTTTGCTCAGCTCTGTGACTTAATTTCCTTATGCTAACATGTAACAGTTTATGCAGTATCACCAGGTTAGATTTTCTGATGAGAAAATGGATTAGGATTGTTTAAATTCCCAAATTACGTTGGGCAAAAGGCCACAAAAGGCCTTACCCAGACATTTTTATTACCCTAGATAAAATAATCCTTCTAGGTCTTACTGGATAAACATGATAGCAGCTTCTGAAAATAATTTGAAATTAGTAAGAAAAAAAATAAAATGTTAGATTTGGTAAATTGATAAATTGTTCAGAAAATTTGTTCATGTTTTCTAAAGCTTGTCTTTTAACCTGCTACCAAAGAAGCACTAAGTTCTACAGCAGTGATATGCATTTTGTCAGATTGGTTCAACTGCTTAAGAATGGCAGCTCTGATATCTGAGACACTTTGGAGCTAGTAGAGCTGACATGGTGCTTGAAAACTCCACATTTCATTTTGATGCTGGCAGGTGAACAGAAACAGAGGGTTGAACTGAGCTGTGTTTTCAGTAGGCATGCTCAGAGAGCCCGGTCAAGATCTAAAAATATCAAAGCATTGTAAGAGGAAGAAAGCGAGCTGGAACGGTTCCCAGACTCGTCCCAGGTTGATGAGCACAGTGTTCCGGTGTTTTAGTATTGGATTTCAACTGACTCCAACTCTGATTCCAGATCAGTTCCCAGCTGATTTGTGTAGCTAGGTCTGAAACAGTGCCTTGCTGAATAATGCCTTGGTTTGCTTAGGATCCAGAAACACAGATTTTAATTTTATCACCCTAAAACCATAAAAACCAGGTTTGAAAATAGGAAAAAAATGATGAAGCAGTCACTTTCTCTCATCAGAAAAGCAAAAAGACTATCAAAAATCACAATATGGGGGAAAGTGATATTGAAATAAGAATGTCCCCTGTGCAAAGTGAGGGAAATGAGTGAGTGGAAAAATAAAGACATATAGGCACACGTGAAAAATATAAACCTTGGATAGGGAGAAAATGATGAAGATAAAATAGCAAAAAAAATACTAAGAGAAAATTAAAGAAAGAGTGTTGGGGGTGGAGAAGCAGAGTGGGAGATCCGTCCAGCAGATAATGAAAAAAAGGCTACCTGGTGGAAAAGTAATCCAGGGAACTGGCAGTCAGCCAAATTCAATAACAACATGAAAAGTGTGTGGGATGGAGGGATGAAACGATGAAAGAGGATAAGAGAGGTGATGCAACTGAATCTCAACACAGTCCTGTTGCTGTAAGCCAATGCCTCCTGATGACATATTCATGCGGAGATGATGGAGAAAGAAAAAAAATTATCGAGATGGAAGGCACACCCACTGCTATCCCTTCCAATCTCACCAGCTGTGGCCTGAAATGTTTTATCTGAACTAGTCTGCTAATGATCCTTCTGCAAATGCACTAGAAAGAAGACCAGGGCAGCGCTTCAAATGTTTATATAAGCTTAGAGTGCTTATAGGTACATATGTGGTTTTCATTATCTACTTTGCTTGATAACTGTTTTAAAACGTGGAAAAACGTCCCCAAGATCCGTGATTGTTAGGTGTACCTTGTTTTGTGGTTTAATGCTGAGGTTCTCAGGCTTCTCCCAGCAACGAGTGGACAGGTTAAGGATGGCTGTGGCAGCCATGTGAGCAGCTTCGGCATCATGGGAGTAGTCGTATGGGAGGGTGGAGTTTTTCCCGTAAGCTTGGAGACTCAGGCTTGGAGAGGATGACTTGGGGAATGAGGGCTTGGCTGCAGGAGGAGAGACAGGTAACTGACAATGAATCTCAAATAAATCCATAAGTGACATTTAACTCATGAGACCAGTCTTAGTGAAAATAAAAGAAATTATAAAATAAAATAACTTTGTACACTTTTTTAATCTATTGTTATAAAACACAAACTAAATTATAGTAGTAATATTTTGTAATAGCTGATTCTAAGAACTATTTTAGACCCATATTTTAGCTAATAGTTGTATAAGTTGTATAGTTTACACGTTTTGTTAGGAGCCGTTGTGTCCGCGTTTCCATGTGGTGGACCGGCTACCTGTGCTGGATGAGCCCCGCCTTGTGCCCAGTGACTGCTGGAGACAGGAACAACACCCCCAGCCCCTGTGACATCTAGATGTGAGGGTTTGAACAGTGGATGGAAGGAGTGGATGGATGGATGGATAGTATCCGATTAGACCCACCTTTTCCTTCTGAGCTGCATTAATTCTTCATGTCACAGATTTAACGAAGCAACACATCTATGTTCATCCATAATGTGAATCTCCCATTCCTCCACACCCCACAGATGCTCTGCTGGATTGAGATCTGCTGACCGTGGAGTCAGATATTCCCCACACCATTACAGCAGCAGCAGCAGCAGCAGCAGCAAAGCAGGACTTTCATGTTGTTTGCACCACATCTGACCCTATCATGTTGATGTAGCTGAAATCAAGACTCACAGGACCAAGCAACATTTAAGCCTGTGTGAAACATCCTCCGTTTTCTGTTCCTAGGTGACAGGAGTGGCACCTGGGGTTGTCTTCTGCGGCTCCACATGGGGTGTAAAGGGTGGTTATTTGAGCTGTTGTTGGCTTTCTATTATCTTGAACGAGTGTAGCCATTTTCATCTGACCTCGGCGAGATATTTTTGTTCACATAACCGCTGTTGACTGGATATTTTCTCTTTTTCAGACCATTCTCAATAACCCTGAAAGAAGGCTGTGTGTGAAAATCAGAGGAGATCAGCTGTGTATGATACACTGAATTCCTGAATGCACTGAGGTTCTGGCGCGCGCTTGGACAATTCACTATGTTTGAAAATCACACATCTTAAATGAGACTCATTTGGAGGATTAATATCAGGGGATAATATACATGTTGATAAAAAAGGACAAAAACGTGAAACTGCAGTAGCAGAATGAAGAGGAAAAGAAAGAAAACATGAATTCATAAAAAACCCTCGTAAGGGTTTAAATTCATTTTTACTGGATCTGTTCAATGAGAATGTGAAACGTACTAATTTGAAGAAAAAAATATTTTCCATCAAAACAACACCTTTTACTTATTCCAAATGTTTTTAGCAGGAATAAAAGGAAGAAAAAAAACAATCTCAGTAAAGATTTAGCTATTGGCAGTAAATGGGTTTTAGTCTCTGGTCTAACCAGCTGACTTTGAGTGATGAATAATTTTTTTTCCCAAACTTTCTAATCAAAGATACTTATAGCCACAGTAGGTATGAATGAAAGCATTTTTAAATATTCGTTAAAACTGTCCTGACAGTGAAATATGCGAAGAAAAATCTGTGAGAAAAATCAAGCTCCTACACCGCTCTCTGTTAGAAGCAACCAATCAGAACCAGGAGGAATGTCTGGCTCTGATTGGTTGCTACGAGTGTCAGTCACTCTTGTGTACGTGCTGCTCACACCCCCTCCCCCGCACAGCGCTACCGTCATTCCAATTAAAGATTGCTGGTAGGTTGCTGCTGTAAAACTGCCTAAACAGGAAAACTGCTCATTTCTGGAGTGGCAGCTGCTCAGAAAACAAAGACAGGTAAACACTGGAGCAGCGCGGCAGGCTCCATTGTGAGGAAGGAGCTGTGGCAGGAGGGCTGTAGCACAGCAGAAAGCCAGGGGGAGGGACCTAGAAGGTGGGCTTGTTCACAGTTTTTTTAGAACTCCCTTGTGCAGCTTTAAACTTACTTCTTTTGAAAAAAAAAAAGGCAAACAAGCATTATCACCTAATTGGTGTAGCTATGCCACCTTTCTTTTCTTCCTGCGTCTAGGTGAAGGCGGACACTTTTCTTTTCTCTCCTCTCCTTTTCCCTGTTTCCCTGCGTGCTTCTATCAATCTTTTTTGGAGCCTCTTTTTACATATCTTGCAAACTATAAATTATAGATCTGGTCAGCTAGCTCTCAACACAATTGATCAAATTTTCTCAAAGAGAAGACTGGGCGAAGGAGTGCCCCCCTGTACGCGACGGGACATGTGCATCTGGACACACGGTGGGAGGAGGATTGTGTGTTTGTCCATTTAGTCAGTCGAGGATGTTGAAAATGTGTTCAAAATTGGATTTATGATAAATGGATCTCTGCTTTTTGGAGCTGGCGGTTACCTGGAGTATCAAGAAATTGTGAAAATGTTGGAAGCTGTTTCGGCCCATGTCAAGGCTGCCTGAACTACTGTATGTAAGGGATATGTCCGCTACCAGCATTCAGACTGAAATGCTGTGTAAGCACAACTGCAGGCCAGCTGCGGTTTTTGAACTTGCTGGCAGGATGGGAACGATCTTGGAGAAAACTGGTAGCTGGACCCTGGCAGAATGACCAGCATTTTGGCTATTTTGGAATCACCATTGAGAAGTACCAGTGAGACTTTAAGGCAGACAGAAAAACAAGAGTCTGCCTGCCTAAAACAAATGCTGCTATCCAAACTGGATCCCCTGCAATCTTAATTTATCCTGGAGGCTATGTAAACAAAGAGATCTCTTTGACCTAGAACAAGAGCGCACTAAACTGCCTGATAATGTCATCACTATCAGACTGCGAGAGCTATCTGCCATAATTCACAGAGAAACACACACACACACACACACACACTAAAACACACAGGCGCACACACACCGCCTCTAATGTGCTTTCTGCCCTTACTCTGCAGCTTTCTGTTTTAGTTGTAGTGTCAGAAAGGTCAGATTAGAGACCTCAAGCTGCAGCTTTATGGATATAAACACTTAACCATTGAATTTTTAGCTAAGCTCATTCCAGTGAAACAATGAAACAGAAGTTATTCTATTTGTAGCTTTGGAAAGGTTGGACAAAATTACTTTGGTTCAGAAATCCCCAAGAATATACTTAGCTAATTTCTTATTATTAATAGAAACAATGAAGTCCTTCTGTATGTTTAATGCAGCACTGAATTGTCTTGTTTTATTTATTTACTTATATATATATATATATATATATATATATAATATATATATATATATATATATATATATATATATATATATATATATATATATATATATATATATAAAATTGAGAGGTCTGGTCAGGATTAATATTTTTTATCAAAAATTGAGAGTGAGATTATGTTAAAATTCGGGGGGCATGGTTGGGGGCGTGGCTTACTGGACCCTGGAAGAGAAATCTTTGTTTCCTGACTTTGATAAGAAAATATTGTAGTTGATTATAAAAGGCACAATATGAATTATCAGATTCACATCCAGGCAATAAAAACACTACAGATTATCATTATTCTATCCATGTTGGTCTCATTTGTGAATGAAGCGGAGTTTCATCAAGCCTATACGGTCCAACATTTTCCCCTCAGCTGCAACACTTAAAGCACACAGGGGTACACGCTGCGTCTTTTGGATTTCACCCTCGTGCGCTGCGCACAAGGTATAAACAGTGGGGAAAATGCATAAATGAAGACTGTAAAGGGCTCCTTTAGAGGGAAGAGAAGGAATAATGGGTCTGAGCTGAAGCCCCTGATGTTAGAAGTTCCTTAAAATGACCCTTAAAAGTGCGCACCTAAATTACATGTAATGTAATTTTGCGCACCTGAATTCAAGTGCAAGGCAGCAGCCCACCGAGGCACCGCTGGTTCTGTGTCGTTAAAAACAAAAGAGCATGAAACACAGCTACTGACTCTCCTATTGATTTTAATTGGGACATTTTGGTACGAGTGGAAGGACATTAAACGTAGTGATTCACGTTTTGAAGGCTGGCCGCTGATAAAAGAACCTGTCTCCGAGATGGCGGGGGGGGGGGGGGGGGATGCGCAGTAAGAGCATTATGGTACAGAAACACAGCGCACGTAGTTAAAAAAATGCAGAAAAAATAAGAACAAAACTTATAAACAGACTAATTGGCGTTTTAGAATGCATTTGGTTTGCAGAACTGTTTTCTGATCCAGCGTGCAGCCATGACACCCATGGTTCTGAATGATGGCTTTATCTGGGAGCTGCTCTCCCTCCTTGCCTCCTGCTTCGCACGTTCACCGCTGGTTAAGAAAGTGCGAAGCAAATCATAACGGTTCACTCTTCCTGCTGCTCTGTTAACTGAAACATCCGCAGCCCAGATGGGTTTTGTTATTTTTATGTTATTTTTAATTTATCTGGTACAAACATTTACTCGCCATGTGGCAGCTAGCCCTCTGAAATTCCCTCGCCAAACGGGAAATTTACTCGCATTTGGCGACTGTTAATTTCAGACCCTGTATATATATATATATATATATATATATATATATTCTTTCCATAATTAACTTAAATAATAAAAAAAAAAAAAAAAAAAAAGAACAGAAGCCAGCAGTCCACTCTTACTTTTGAAGGCTTTGGGTGAAGTTTCGCTGGTGGTCATCTTTGGAGCAAGCGTGCGCTTCCCGAACACTTGGGCGTCGAAGCTTGCATAATCGAAGGAGACCTTGGAGTACTTCTCCAGCTCCTTGGCCAGGTTGGCGCGAGGTGTGGAGGGTGCCATATTGGGCCTGTAGTTGCCATACTGGGGCACCTCGAGCTGCTTCACAAAGCACATTGGCCTGCAGAGTGAAGGTTGAAAGAGGACATCAGACCACAGAGGCTCGGAAAAAGGGAATAAACGTCGCACAAAGTAGAAGGAAGACAAAAAATAAAAAAGTATCGATGTGAAAAGGAGACAGAAAAATCAAATGATTGTATAAAAAAGAACAAGAATGGGTGAAGAGAAGTAGAATGAAATAGAATGAGTAAAGATAGGAGCACCGGTGTACTTAGCAGGAGTGCTGCAGGATTAAAAGCTCTCTTATCAGCAGAGGGCACATTTGCATGTTGTATAGCATGGAATTTATGAGCCTTAAGCCCTCTCGTTTTCCTGGAGAGCCTGGGCTATTGTCAAACCTGTTGGCGTAAATCCACTGATAGACCAGGGAGAGGAGGAGATGGAAAAAAGAAAAAAAAGGATTGCTCCTCTTTTCTTCTTTTCTTGTGAGTCTTTTCTGCAACTGCGATATGGCCACAGAATGCCCCGCCTCTGGCCTCTAACCATATGCTCATTAATAAGCTCCATGACCTGGCCTACAGCGTGATGGAGGACCCTCATAACAGGGGAAAAAACGTTATACTAGTGATCACAGAGGATTTTCTTTTGTCTTTGTGTCAAATCAACATGAATGCCATTAGAACGAGGACTACACTAGGAATTCAGCATACATATAACAGACAAGCACGCTCATTTACATAACAATCTGAAGACAGAAAACAAAGGCAGCCTTATTATGTTTTAATCCGTTGCTTTGTCCATCTAGTGAGGTTTTCCTCTAGGAAAGCAATTATTTTTCCCATCCTCCTGCAATGCCCCTATAAGTTTCATAATTAGCATATCAGCTGCATTATTAATTAAAATACCAGTGAGGGAGAGCGTGGACTTAGCATAATACCAGTGTCTGGTTTGTGTTAATTATCATTCTTTCTGCTGTGATCATGGTGCCTAGCTGGTTTGAGGAGATGGGTGAAGATATAGAGATCTTAACATTTAAAGTGACAGGATTGATTCGCCTGTAGGACTTTGTTAATACTGTGCTATTCACACCCTTCTTCTCTGCATGTGGTTACTAAGGTCAGTAGAGGAGCAGCGAACCTTGAAAAAGATTCAGTAGACAAGCCACACCTAGCCTATCCTCAGCTATTTTACCTTAGAGTTAAAGCTATTTGCCAAGATAATGGCAAAAGGTACTGAAAGCTTTAAAAGGTGACTCGATAACTAAGTTACTAATGTAGCTAAATAGTAAAAACAAACTAGAAAAAGATTGTTAAATTTGCTTGATTATTTATTTAAATTTACCATTTGAATCTGATTAGGGCAGGAACTTTAGTTAGTAAATGTATTTACATAATAAAATGAATAAAAACAATGTAATTGTTGTTTTTTTACCGGGAATTTAACAATACACTTACATCAATGATTAGAAAGTAGCTCAGTTTTTGGAGTCATGGTTTTGTATGTGTTTAATATAGGAGAAAATAAAAAAGGCCAAAATGTAGGTTACCTTTGTGCCATTTAGGCAGAAAGTAACCCAGACAAAAACAGAGGAAGCCAAAAAAAAAAAATCTCCTCACTTTCCAAGTGAAGCAACTATACAACGTTAGCAGCCACATTGTAAAGAAGAATTTGAAGGTCAAGACTGAAGTGTGTCTTCTTAGAAAATAGCATGAAAAAAATAAAGAGCATTTGCTTTAACTGTTTTAATTCTATTTTATGTTCTTGCAAAATAAATATTTGTGAGAAGTAAACTTATTCTGATGGGAAATTGAATGACTGGCTACTCAGGTTGTGACAGAGTTTGAGCACCAGGTGGCGCTTGTCTCAGCTCCTGCTGGTGTTTTCTTAGCATTTCTATGGGCCACCATTAAATACAATGTGGCATATTTAACAGAATTCATTAGATGCCTTTAAGCTTTTGAAATGTTGGTATTTTTACTTCACATATATATCAACCACATTGTGACTGCAGTAGATCACTAGGGAACTTTGTTAGGCTGTATGCTCATGCATTACCCCCATACTTGCAGTGCTTTGGTGTGGAGTGCTTTAGATAAACTAGTCAAGTTCTTGTTTTTGTCGTTTAAGAAAATGCTAAAACAAAAACAAGAAAAAAACATAAATCATTTGTCTGACTATATGACTAATGTCTGCACCATTACGTTTCAGTATGAATACAAGCTCAGTTTCTACTTTGCATTTTCTTTGAATAACAAGATTATTAGAAAATGCAACCTGTTTTGTAACCCCACCTCCCGCTGTTGAAGAAACATTTTGCATTACAAATCACTGAACAGCTCATATTTCAGAATCCATACAATGTGCATGGAAGTTCTACCTGCCTGCTTGGGCCTTAAAGTCTACACTCTGGATGACCCACCTCAGGACTCTGTCGTTGGGGCTTCCTTTAAGGTGCTCGCTGCCCAGCTGAGGGAGATGCTGCTTATCGTGGGTCTTGGAAAGCTTCTCTGCTGCAGCGATCGGGCATCCAGAAAGACTGGAAGGATGAAGGAATAGAAGTCAATGAATTTTAAAGTAACACCAAGCTGCTGACAGCAAAAATCGACATCACACTGATGCTGGCTGACACATTTGCTGTCCTGCATGCAAGTGCTTGCAAATACTCAAAGGGAAATGCAAAAACTGTGCAAAAGCCTGTCCTGCAGAAATTCTCACAAACAACACAGATTATCAGCGGCACAGATGGGATACCTGCGGTGTGTGTTGCGGTTGCTGTTTACGTGGCCCTGGCCAGTGCAGCCAGGAGTTGGACACTTCAGCACATTTTCATGCATGGCCAGAACTGAGCAGAAAAATCACAGATTCAGGAAAAAAAACACACAATCTAAACAACTTCATGCCCTCAACCTAAGCACGGGTTCATCGTCAGACCAATACTTGTAAACTGCCTTTCTTTATCTTAAAAACCTTATTTCCCAAGTCCAGCTCTTTTAAAGCAGCTTGGTTCTAGCCACAGATGTGCTCTCCTTCACTGTTCACAATGTTTAATACTGCAAGTTGCAAGTGTGAAGTCAAATTCTAATAAAAGGCTCTTGTACACATACGTGAGATCAAAATCAAAATGTGACAGCCAGACAACCTTTTAAAACAACAAAAAGGCTGCTATTATGCTTCTGTCATTGTGAAATTTCCTCTCCTCAGAAATGGCTTTGTATTCAGAGCAAAGACAAACCCAAACCCACTCTCTGGAGGGATCCTGTCCTTGTGCGGACAACCTGACAGGCTGCGGTGGTGGGGGTAAAGACCAGTCACATGGCCTGTCCCGTCACACCCCGGTGTGGGACACTTGTTCTCTCTCTTCTCTGGCCTCTCTGGAAAAAGGACCGAAAGAAAGAGATAGAGGGGCAAGAAGGAGGTAGGGGAGTGGAAAGTGGGATGAGAAAGGAGGACAAGAGTGAGTGGTTAAGGCCATCAGACCGTCTGCTTGGCTGAGCATGAAATCTAGACATATTTCAGACAACTGTACCACAGCAACACCATCTGTATTCCTTCGTGTCTTGTGCATCTGTCTAAACCTACAAGGTGTCTTCTGGATTAGCCTAAATGTAATGGATTATTGGGTCCTTCTAAAAGAGGAGGGTTATATCCCAGCAGTTCATGTCCCTGGCTAAAATTGGACTACATTTGAAAGGTAAATATCCGTATGTACTGTAGCTGAAACTTGGATGAGTAATTAAATATTGACAGGACGAGGGGCTGAACTTGCCAGCTTTCAAGACTGGTATTTTTATCTCAGTGAGTTGGCTACACAACACATTGATCTGCTATTGTGTAAGTCTATGAACAGTCAATTGCGTCTGTTTAAATATAAAATTATTGAAACTAATGTTAAGAGAATGGTCCCTTAAATTTTAAAGGGACCATTCCCAGGCCACTTTTATTCAACATATAGATGCTCTCCCCAGCAAATGATTACAGAGATTTGCAACATCCACATTACCTAGGCTTATGATACACACCTTTGTATTTCTGTCAACACATAACCACAGTCGGTTACAGCTTCTAAGTGAGTGTTTCCAAAATAGTAGTCCAGGGATAGGACAGAATTTTTAAAAGTTTAATACAGAAGTCATTGTTCTTGGTCCCAAAAATATAAAAACACTTGAAAGTGAGTGGAGCGCTGCCATGCGTGGCCAATAAGAACCGGTGCAACGGCGCCTTTAGAGATCAGTACCCAGCTAGACTAAATGAAGTTAAAAACCGCAGCGTATCCCAGAAACGTATGTGGAGCTTGAAGTTTTAACA
Source organism: Fundulus diaphanus (assembly GCA_037039145.1). NCBI lineage: Eukaryota > Metazoa > Chordata > Actinopteri > Cyprinodontiformes > Fundulidae > Fundulus > Fundulus diaphanus. The sequence continues at coordinate 6,837,926 of CM073129.1, read as the reverse complement.
ACCACTTAAAGTCTAATATTAGATCAGCCTACTGCCACCCTAAACTTGTTCTGGAACTGTATGCCTTCTTAATATCAGAAGTAGTAACAATAGAAAGTAAGAAGTGACAAATGTAGCGTTCCAGTAAAGGCCAAGCACATTTTTTAAATTGAATTGTTTCTTTCTACTTATGTAATGCCAAAACATTACTATTATCCTTTCAAATTACTATCTCCCTAATGTAATTTGTCTCTAACTATTATCTGTTTTTGCTTCTCGTTTAAAGCACTTTGAAAACTGTGTGTATTTCACAAATAAACTTGTTTTGCCGAACATTTTAAGCTTTCTTTAACTGATACCTTTTGATTGATAGGTAGTCAATTAGCTTCAATGAGTTATATATTTATTGATGTTGTAATCAGGTACAAAAAGGAGAAAAGACTTGATTTCTAAAGCTTTTCATAGCACTTTATTACTGATGCTTAATAGTAATGTTTTACTCAAAACTACGGCTGTTTGACCTCTTGTTTCATATTTCTATTGTTTGTTTAATTAATAAATATAAATAAATAAAAATATGTGGATCTCCCAACTGATTTTGGAGGTAGGCCAGCAGTATTTGTACCACAAGAGAGAGGAAATAGGAGCAAGAGGATGGCGTGATGCTCTGTTGGCCTTCAAATTGAATGTTAACGAGACATGCATCTCCTAATTAGCAACGAGGAGAACATGAACGCCACCACAGGAGGGAGCTGAGGCCAAGGAGAGGGCAGCACTACCAGGCATGTAATCACACACTGCTGCTTCACCGTGAGCATGACAAGCGGGCAGCGTGCCAGCAGTAAAACACGAGGCCCGAGCACACGTAAACAAACACTCCACACGCGCTAACAGCGGAGCAACCCGCATCGCTCCTTCTCCATTCCCTCTCTTGACATGCCGTCTCCTCGGACTCTCTTCTTCTTCACACTTCGATGTTGTCTGTTCAGCCTCTTAGTCCAGGGAGATGGAGATGGGCGGATCCAAAGAGCACTCTGTGACTCATCGCTGTTTTCACTGCGTTTATTAAGGTTTGGATGTGAATGTTCACGCTGGTTTACTGCAGAGTTTCCCTGTACTTTCAAGGGGTTGTTTGCTTTCACCATAAATATTTCAAATATAGCATATGATATAGTTCTATTAAAACCCCTTAAACCCAGAAGGGTTTGGGAGCAATTTCCGCCTAAAATCACATACCTGATATAAATCAAGTACAGCTCCACAGCTTTAAAGTGTAAATGCAACCTTTTGGTATCTGAGTGAAGGTAAGGCATTAAACAATATTTTTTTCGGGGGGAACCACTATTGTAAATGTTGCCATTTGATTAAACAAAGAATTTCCAATTTCCATGGACAATCCATAAAAAACCTTTCTCTAACAATCTACAGGTTTTCTGATTTACAAGGACATTGACGGTGAGTGAGAGAATACACTAGCTGCTACAGACAGCAGCTGAAACAACAGACATGAAATTTTAGAATTTAAGAGAAGTACAAAGTTTATGAAGCAGTCTTTTCTGTATATTTAGTCCCTATACAACTTACTGGAACTGCATTGAAATACGTAACAAAATGAATTATTAAGAAGTCAGATGAAATATACTTCCATCCAACGTATAAAAAATAGATGATGATGATTGTTTAAATTAATTCAAGCTTCACTTAATACAAAATAGAAGGCAATGCAGAAGAAGAAAACCTCCTCCTTAATTCTGAAACTGTTAACACTAGGCATAAGATTCTTAAGGTATAATAACTTTGGGTAGAAAGATCACAATTTTCAGCGTACTTGCACAAATTCATAACATGATCTTTTTGCTTTTGTTTAAATCACAAAACAGCAGTTGTTGAAATTGCTGTGAAAATCGTTATCAACATGTTTATTATTACTGTTTTAATATTTTCTGCAACATTCTTGTAATTTTGGTTTTGATACATAGACTTAAGCAAAAACATGGGAAAAAAAAAGAAAACACAAATTTAATGTGTTTATTGCAACCACAGTTTATGGCAAATGATTTGCAGACTTGCTTGCAGCTGGCCAACTCTAGCTTTAAAACAGAGCAAAGGAAAAGCTGAGCCACAATGCGCAGAAACAGGTGGAGGAGGGGCAGCACTGCATTACTCTGTGACATATAACCAAAGGTTTTAACAAAACATGGCGGAAAATTTTAGTGGTTTTAAAACCGTAGGCTTTTTTAAAACCTTGGCCTGGTTTAAACTCATTGCTCACTTGGAGAACATCAACATGTGGCCTTTAATGCAGCACCTGCTTCTGAGGATTATTAAATCCCTGGTGGCATCAGGCATCACAAGGGCAAAAATATATGACCCAATGCATTGCCATATGCAACCCACATGCTATTGTTTTATATTAATTCCAGTAGTGTTCTTATGTGGACATTATAAAGTATCTTAGTCTACCCAACACAATAATGATAACAGTAGTGATTGCCTGTGGCTGATGTATTTCTCATCTGACCATATATGTGTGTGATGTCTGCATCATGAAGGGTGGTTATTAGTTGACTGGAGTCCTGATTGTCTACTCACCTAAGCAGAAGATGGCAAAACAACATTTCTGTTGTCTAGCTAAAATATGTTGGTGATAAATACAAGAGAGGATGAGCCAACCTTTGCTGAAATAGGTCTTCCGGATGATGTCCAGGTGCTTGGGTCTGTCCTCTATGGTGAAGTATCTCTGGTGGTGGAGATCTGGAGCACGGAGCAGCTCTCTGGGCCCAGCCGGCTTCACCTGCTCGGCCTTCAGAGCGATGGCCTGCTCCAGGAGACCCAGGTTCCCTCTGGTCATGTCAAACATCTCCGACTCGTCTGTCACCGTGGAGCGCTGCGACAGGCTGTCTTCATCATCTCGCTCATCGTCTCCGTCTAAGTCATCGAAGTCTTTCTCCTCCGACTTATCAGATCGCACTTCAATAATGTCGGGAGAGGCTGAGGATGGGGCCTTGTGAATTTTGTAGTTCTCCACTCTGGGAATGGAGAAGAAGTCCTCCAGTGGACTGGCCGTGTGGGAGCCGTAGCTTAAAGGAGGGCTGGTTGTGAAGTTCTGAATGGAGTCGTATTTGTTGCTGCTGTAGTCCTCCTGAAGTATGTGGTTTTCCGTCTTGATGTGTGTTCCCTGAGCTGCTGCTGTGCTGGTGATGGTTCGTACGGCAGTTGGCACATCAGATATGGAGAGGAACGGGCTCCTTGGCTCCTCTTCATCTTTCTCATCATCATCATCATCATCATCCTCCTCATCCTCCTCATCTTCTGCTAGAGTTTCCTGCGTCTGCTGCACTGATACCACCATCTCCTCCTCCTCTTCACCTTTGATCTGTTGGCTATGGCTCACATGGTTGCTCATGTTAACCCGCTCCCCTTGTTCTTCCTCCACCTCGCTCCCCTCATTCTGCAGAACAGATGACTCCTCCAGAGCTCTTTGTGCCTCCTCCTCTTCCTCTTCGCCCTCGTGCATGGCCCCCTCCTGCTCATACTTTACTTCTTCACCCCTCTCAGCTGCCACGCTGACATCCTCAATCTGCTGCACAACCACGCTCACAGCGTGGCCGTTAGAGACTCGACCCAGGTGGAGCAGCGAGTCGGCCACCTCCTCGGCGCTCTGAGACGGAGGCCGGCACACCTTGGCTGCAGGTGACGTGGCTCGTGGCTCCGGCTCCACGATCACACACTCCTGCTCTGTTGAGGCAAAGATGAAGAGGTTACAGCAGTGACACAGAGGAAAGTCTGAGTCATGCAGAGAGCTCAAGCTGTTGTCAGCAACGTCTCTGTCATCGCTTGCATCAACTTGCTGCCTGTGAAGTGAAAGTGCAGCAAAACAACCTGCTGTGACAAATCTCCACATGTTAACGCAGCTTGTAGATGCAGAAAGAGAATTGATCCAGTTGTAATCAAGAGGTATTGCAACATGTTTCGTTTTACTTTATGTATTCGCTTTCTAAAAGATGGAGAAACAGAACACTCGCACAGCCTGCTTATTATGTGTTTGCTTTAAACCATCCAAACTTTCCGCTAACTTTTTAAAGGGTTCTTAACCAATGCCTTTGTGGATTTTCAACAGTTCTATGAGGAATATGGTTGCTTCTTCCCATAGTTTTCTTTTTTGGTTGTTCATTCACTAATCGTTGACCAACAGTGCCTGATCAAGTCTGCAGCCTTCAGGCCACAAGTCTAAATTTGAAGTATTTTTTTTTAAACTTAAAGTGTAACTCACCCTACAATCAAAAAGATTTTTTTGCAGATAAACTAAGGGTGCTAATTTAATGTTACTGTGCAATTTCCTTTACATTTTTATATGAACTTGTTTAGTTCTGCGATATTTTTCTTAAAACCATCTTAGTGCTGCCCTCTTATGGTTGAACGGTGGCTATTGCAGTTGAATTTTCCTATTGGTTCAAATGTTACATGCTTTCCTAACCATATCCATGCGTTCGGGGGGTGAAAATCCTCCAGCTAAAAAACCCCACGCTTAAGACCCCCACGCTTAGCCGTGTCTCTTAGAACCGACCACTTTGGTGGCATTTTACAAAATGTGTCTGTGGGCGGGGTTACGATTTCACATCAGGGTGAGTTATACTTTAAAGGCATACTATGCAACATTTTTCAGTTAATTAATATGTTCCATATCGTTTTGGATGATTAAATGAGTCATTTCAGGTCAAATAAAGGTTTTCTCGGTCACCCTGGTGGTCTGTGGGGGAAATACCGCACTTGCAATTGCAGGAGGCCTCGGCCCGCGCCCACAGGCTCAAAATCTCGTGTGCATCGCGAGAGTCGGTCTTGCTTTACGGCGAGAACTGCTACACGCCCCCAGTGAAAGGCTTGCTCGTTGCTAGCGCAGTGGAGATATTTGTGCAACTATCATGGCAGAACCAGCGAGAAAACAGCGAAAGCCCATGTTGGAGCAGACAAGAAAGAGGAAAATGGCTCTGGACAGAGAGAGGAGTCGTACACGGGTGAACATCGGGCAAGCTTTTTCCGAATGGCGAGAGCTAAAAGAAAAAGAAGGCTCCAAGGCTGACGCGGACCTCGCGTTTCTGCTGATGCGACTGTAAGTAACATTGTAGGGTTTCCCTCACGCTACTGCCTCGCAAACATTCCAAAAAAAAAAAAAACTAACTCGATATGCGCGCAAAGCTTGTCTCCCGCCCGCCTCGACACTCCGGTCGCGCAAAGCTTGTCTCTCTCCCTCCCGCTCCGCTCCGCTGGTCGTCCGCTAAGCAAATTCCTAGGGGAAACACTGCATTGGAATGGTTTCTCTCTCTCTCTGTGTGCATGTTCTTACTTTCACTGTGTTAGTCATTGTTTGTACTGCCGTGTTTTCGACTTTTGTATTCGTTGCGTTCGCCTGTCTGCTAAGCTCAAAACAACCGCGCCTGGCTTGACAGACAAACCAGGGAACAGCTGATTTACGACAGTGCACTTTTACTTTCGCCCTCTGGGGGGAGCCTCGCTGGAAAATCAACCCCGGTTGCATAGTATGCCTTTAAGTGTGACTCGAGTCCCCATCTCTGGTTTGTGGTGTGCATGTTATCCTGTTAACAGATTTTTCCATCACTCACATATCTGCAGACCAACTGCCTGTCAATTTAAGTACATGGCCACATTTTGGTGAATTTACAGTTGTGTTATACTCTTTCCTTTTTGTTCACAGAACAGCAGGATTTTTGCTGAGATTGGGCACTCTATTCACTCATTACGTGACTTCTGAAGGCAATTGCTTGCAGTTTTATTTAGGGTTGTCAGACTGAAAGGGGGCTAAGTACAAATACATGCCACACTTCTCAGAATAAATCTTTTTCTTTCCTCTTCACTGTTATGCACTGGTTTGTGCTGATCTATCACATACAATACGGTAATAAAGATGTTGGTTTGTGGGGATAACATGACAAAATGTGAAAAGGCTTAAGGGGTATCAATACTTTTGCAATGTACAGTATGAATCGTTCATACAATGGTGTTGTGTTTACAAATATCAGACAAAGAAAAAGCAAAAAGACAGAAAGAAAGAAAGAAAGAAAGAAAGAAAGAAAAAGAATAAAACATGTTAATTAAATGGCACCAGTATTCAGCTGCTAAGAAGTTATTTCTGTTATGAAATCTATTTTAAAAAATCCCGAACTGAGAATATGAATCTAAGAATTTGTGGTTCTTCTTTGAGATTTTTCAGGACACTATGCACTGATGCACCATATGTCCTGTGAAGTTGTCAAGAAATAGCTCTTTGTCAATCTGCTTGTTAGTGCAAACGTACTTTTACTCTGTAAAACTGTTGTCTTTTGAGATTTTTGTAACAGAACCTGAAGAAAAAAGAAAATATTCTCCTTAAAGACAACAGGTATGACTATTCTGCTAAGAGTTTATATAGACCTGAAACTCTCCATCAGCAATTTGAATTAAACAATCAGACGAAAGCTAAAGTGTCTCTTATGAAACAAAGCAAGATGTCACGTTGGTTTCTATGCAGACGGTTTGGATTACACTCTGAAGAGGTACAGTTTTTGAAACAGTTAAACAAAACAGTTTCAGGATAGGTCCTTAATGCACCAGTGATTAAGAATCAGCGAATCAATGCACTTGATCAGTCCTGACAAGGGACTGGCAAGTTAAAGAGAGAAAACCTGAGCTTTTTCTCTGTTGAATAAATTCATCAATACAAATAACTCCTTTTGTTTTTAGCTTATAAGCATGCCAACAAACAGCTTGCATGTTGTTGCACTTTAAGTTCTGTAAGGAACCGATGCAGGTTGGAAACACATGGGAATAATACTGAGAATGCTCATACCAGGGAACCTGCAGTAACATTTGTGTGCAGTGATTGTTGCGTTCAACTGCTGGACAAAAACTTTTACGCAAATCAATTGCTACGTGTTACAGTTCTGAAAAAGAAAATCAGAAGCTGAAGACCTCAACAGAAAGAAGCAAATTGGCCAAAAAAAAGTCTCAACACAGTGCTACGATGATTTTGGAAGGTTCAGTTTATGTTGCTATTATCCAACCCGGTTATCAGAAACCGATCAATGAACTTCCAGTGCTTTATTTGCAGGGACAGTCTGAGGTATAAGTGAACTCTGCATGTGTTTAGGGTCCCATGTTGACCCGGGGGGCCATTTCCCAAGAGAACAGGCCAAGTTAACAAATAGTTTTAAAGTTAGGTTTACCTCACATGCAGTTTATTTACAAGAAATGTAAAGTGTGGGTCATACAAAACACCTTTGGTCATATAGAAAATGTATTTCACCGTTGGCTCTCTAGTTAATTGTAAAACAAGTTGTGTTGAATGCAGAGCACAAAACGACAATATAAAAGGAGGAGAATGGTGCTGTGGTACCTGGTGGCTTCAATCGAGGTGGACCCCGAAATAATATTCTGCTTAAGGTTACATACAGTCATATGCTATTAATTAGAATATTATAAACATTTGTTTCAGTGAACCAATTAACTTAGGTAAAGACATTATATAGATTAAATACTCACAGACTGCTGTCTTAAAGAACCAAAAAATACTTTTTTGTGATGAATCCAGATTTCTGTTAATTAACTCTTCCAACATAATTTAAAAGACATGTTAATCTTAACTTACACACTCTCACATGTGAGATTTTTTGTTGGACCTTCAGTTTGTGAAACCTTACCTTCATCACTTGCTGATGTCTTCTCCTCCTCCTCTTGCTGTCCGTTCATCACTCCATCAGTGTCCTGCTTGGGAGGCTCAGGCGCTATCTCCTCCACACCTGCATCCACCTCGTCCTCCCCTCTTGCCTCCGTGGCCTCCTTTTCCACCCTCCCTCCATCCCTCTCGGCCTCGTCCTCCGCCTCGCTGCTGGCGTCACTCTCGGCGCTGAAGCCCTCATCCAGGGCAAGTTTCAGGGGGTGGGACTTTCTTTTGGAGGCGGGCCTCCCTGCTTCCTGTTCCTGCTCCTGCTCAGCTTCCTCTAGACGGCGCTTTCTGGCAATGGGGCAAGCCAGAAGGCTTATGGGAGGGAAGGGGATGAAGAATAATCAGAACCATGAGGACCAGCACAACGGAACCTTTAATATAGTCGGTGAGAGCTCATGCACCATCAGGAGCAGTAAAAAGGGAAAAGTTTAGAGACAAAAAAAGCATGGTGCTGCTCTTGCAGTATGATATGTGGCCTGAGGGGGGCGCCCTGCTCGCTCCCTTAGACGTCTAAACCAATCTCAGCCAATTGAGTGGAACGTTTAATGAACAACTTGTATGGAGAGGCGGGCTGGCGGGCGAGGCAGCAGAGGGTGAAATCCAATAAACTCCCTCTTATTCGCACCTGGAAGATGCTGAGGGACGATCTATAAACAAAGTGCATCTGAAATTGCCTGCTGAACGAATACACATGTAAACAGATAGCTAATATCTTCCCTTCAATAAAGAGGAGTCACAAACCGGCGAACCGCCACCCTCCCACCCCTCTGTGTCACAGGGTCTCTGAGGGCGACAACACGTGTGGAATGGAAGGAAGGAAAATGAGGCTGGAGTGAAAAAGATGGACAAAATCACATCTCACTGCTGTTTGGCTTCAGATTCCGAAGACCTGGGAAACCTCGGCAAAAAATGCCTCTTTTGATCAGTTATTCAGATCCCCCTGATCTTAAGAGACTTCTTACAGCCGGTGTGATGTATGTAGATTTATTGAAGCTAGAAGCGTAACTCAGCATATCTGTGTAATGTTGAGAGTTGCTCTATACAATTTACTGAGTAAACACTCAATTTCGGGCTCTTTTGAAGCAGACACAATTTTGCCTCCACATACTCTTAGTTTATCAAGTACAGAGATTTCATGTCCTTTTGAACATTAGTTTGTCAAATGATATCCCCACTGTTTACAGCTCAGTCTAACCACAGCCAAATGGCTCAATTCAAATTTGAAACTCATTGCACCTAAAATTCAACTTTTTTTTACAGTGCCTTTGTTCCCTTTTTGAAATATTTTATCACATTATTGCGATTTTATGTTAAAGTCCACCACACAGTAGTGTCTATGTGTGTGGCGTGGGAGGGAAAGGATACGGTTTTTCAAATTTGTTACAAATCTAAATCTAAAAGGTGTAGAGTACATTTAAGTTCAACGCTGTCTAGTTTAATACCACACAAACAATGTCCAGCCAACTAATTTAAGAAGTCTCCTAATTAACAAATATTACATTCTTAGTACCTTCAATACGTATAATTCAAGTGCACGCTATATTTAACAGAATCTAGAGAAGGTAATGGTTGTAACAGAAAAAAATTTGCTGTTACTTTTAATTTTTTTCATGTTTTCCTATCACTGGCATTGATTAATCCCGCTCAGATTACTGCATTGTCTAGTTTGTCACATCAAACCAGACTGCAAGAGTCTTAGCTTTTCCCTGCCATGTCCCCTTTTAAGAAGAGGAGCTCTGTGTATGTGTTTTCACTCACAGGGCCTGTGCACACAGCCCACTGGCTGCCCATCAGGTTTGAAGCTGTTTAATTAAAATGTTATGGATCATTTGTTTTTCATCTGTAATCCATATTGGGACTAAAGTGTTTCTTAGCTTTGAGCAGAAACCCAGTCTTTGGTCTTGCATGCCTGGTATATCAATCTGAAGAAAAACTGGAGTTACTTTAAAAAAAAAAAATTGTGTTTCCGCAGTGAAAAGTTTTTCATTAATCAATTAATAATTAATTCCTAAAGTAACACAAGCAGTTTCAGAGGAGAAGAAAAAGAAAGGACCAAGACATTGAGAATTAAGAGGTTGAAAAAGCCACCCACACAAAATAACCTCATAGGGCAACTTTCTTAGATTTGGGTCTAGAGTTTAGAAATGGTGGCATGCTTCAGACCATTTTTACACGACAATGATCTATTGAAAACGAGATTTTGTTCCCTTTCTGTTAACACTTTTACATGACAACGTTCTATTTACAATCTCCATTTGCACAACAGCAGAGACCTGATAAGGGTGTAATTCCATCAACACGCCACTAGTTTGCACAAAGTGCACAAGCGTCCAAAAACTTTCTGCCTAAAAACCGGCACAACTAATAAACGTTTGAGATGACAGAGAATAAGGTTTTCCTATAGACAGATGACGAGGTTCAACTGTTGCTTAAGTGGAATTTGAATTATAAAACCACCAAATTTGGTTATCTTCAGAAGAGTCATCTGCCCAAACACTACTCCTTCTTCTTTGTTGGCTTTTAAAATTATAGACAGTCATTATGTTGTGCATCATATAGCGTATGAGCCAGGGATTCCCTATTGAAAATGTCAGTTTTTCCTGTTTACATGTCAACCGACACATGGATGTTTTCAAACCATTACAGTCTGGAACCCGTTTTCAAATTGTGTCATTGTCAGAGGAAACATATGCAGTTGAACAGTACACACCCAACAAACTTTTTCATCAGAAAATGTCATGTAAACAGGGCCTAAATTTTCTAGTTCAGAATCAGAAATGTTGCAATGTTGACTTGGAAAGTCAAAAGTAAAAAAAAAAACACAATATGGCAGCCATGGCAAAAAAATAAATAAATGAAAATTGCAAAAATAAACTTATTCTTTGTACTCCTAATCTTTTGTTTCTCCTTAAATTGGACATATTACCTTTGTTATGTAAAATGTATCTTTAGAGTTTGAAAGACTAATATTATTTATATTTAGGACAACAATTTGCAAAGACAATTAGATACTGGGTTGATTACCATTCTCAATAAAAACCATTAAGGAGATCTGAAAAGCTATGGTTTGTAAAACTATTAATATTTTCTGTACAACTTTTACAGTTTACAGTGTTTTTTAATAAATATGAATGAATGTTTTGAAGAGAACAAATTACAATAGCATCACTTTCACACTGCAGGCCTATCGGCTGTTTACAAGCAGAAAAAAGGCAGCTGTTTGGGAAGTCATGTAGGAGAAACTAAAGGAGTGTCACTCATTTCTCAGACTAAGGAAATAATTTTTGGAAAGTAACTTTGGCAAGCTAACAGACTAAATTGGCCTGTGTGCTAAACATGCTTGCTAGCTAACCAAGCCAATAGCCGGGCTAGTTAGAAAGCTAAATTTAGCTTCTTAAACTCTCACTTTCTCTGGCAGAATGACAAAAAGAGATCATATTCTGCATAATGAATATGTTTACTGAAAGAAATGTTAATCATTTCAGTGGGTGACTTTCTGATAATTTGCTTTGATCTTTTAATACTGCGTTCATCTGCTATTTTTTAAATAATGTACTAGCTGACAATGACCTAAATTTGATTCACAAATTTTGTCTGAAGTGGAATGAAAATCTTGATTTTTCTGAATATCTTTAGATGAAAAAAACACATTGGTAAATCATTGTCATGAGTACAAAAAAAAACACTGACTCGGACACTAACTGTAAACATGCCCAATCCATGTTCTCTCCTGCTCCATAAGTGTTTCTGTCCATCAAAGTACCAATAAATAAAAGGCATAGACATTATAACCATAATAGTTAGGAGTGTGATGATCCACAAAAATCCTTTTTTAGAATTTACCCCGCAATTAAAGTCACTCTTCAGTATCTCTTTCGTACACTTCAGTCAAGAGAATAAAATAAAAACGTAATAATTATTTTGTGTCTTATTTAACAATAAATGTAAAAATGCTTATCAATATGTTGCAGCATTTCACAATTTGGCAAGTAGAGAACTTATTGGAGATTCAGTTTTATTTTGTAAGTTAATAAAAGTCCTAGATAACAAGGTATTAACAGTATATGGATGAATTACACAATAAAACTAGTTGAAAATTACCAATGTTTTTGAACATTTGAATAAGACAATGCAGACAACAGGTCTAAAAAAAAGTTGTTTTGATACAGACAATCCAGTGTACGAGTTGTACTTGAATGCATCATAGAAGCACAGCTGGTGAGAAAACTCTCTTTGGATGGACAAAGTAGGTGTGTGTGGTTCTATGTCTACTGCTATAAAGACTCCCGTGGTGAGAGTAATGTTTACATTCACTAGACCTTGTGTTGGGTGAGTAATTAAGTTAAGTGACTTTCGTGATAGCTGACTCATTCCCTGCTTTGTTTTGGTCTCCCTTTTCAACGTTGCGAAGACTATCGTGGAATTCCACATTTTAGTTCACGCACATAAACCTTCTTCATGTGTTCAGGTTTAAAACAATGCCATAATACAAGTATCTTTTCACTGCGAGTAATTATCAAAGTTTTAGAAGCAGCCGTGTTATAATTGTTGCTTTTCAGTTTCACATAAAAGCAATTAACTCGTGTTATATTACTTATTTATTTTTTTGTTAATACCAAAAAAACTGGAGGATTCTTAGTCATTTTAACATACCCTGAAGATCTTAGGGTCATTGAAATATGATATTCAATATTTGGGAATGGTGACAATATTCCAAAATCTGTGTTTCTGACTCCTCAGGCAAATAGAAAGCAGTCTTACATATTTCCAAAAGTAAGATTCAAGCAATATTCAGTGTGAATTACAAAGTTTTTATGGCCTTTTACTGTGGAGAAAAAATACCATCGACTTGAAATAAAATGTTGATTTTAATTTCTTGCTCCATGAAATCAGATATTTTAATTTAAAGAAGCAAGCTTTTGCTTTGACGAATTAATTCAGCTTATAATGTTTTTAATCTTTCAAAACTGAAATTTACTATGAAAGGACTGCAAACATAGTTTCCCTTCCAACACCGGGCATCCCTAAACATGGTTTTAAGGCAGCATGCACTGTCCTCATTTAAATCCATAAAAACCAATTGAACATTTTCAGACAGGCTGTCTTGTCTAAATGTTGCTTTAATGAAAAGGTTGAAAGCCAGGCTTTGTTAACCCATTTCATGATCCCAAACCAGTTTACAGCTAGATTTGCATGTTGTTAACATAAATTGCATTTATTTAGCCGTTTTAATAAATTTTCTTTCAAAACTCTTGCCCTTTTCAAACTTTGATAACAATGATTTTTAATTAGCCATACAACCTTTATTGTTAAAATACTGCTATCTAATCTAAACCATACCACTGGTTCTTGAAGCATTCTAATTCACTGTTTGGGGCACTGATCTTCTCATCTAATTCTCTGCACAAATGTGTTTCCCCTGATTGTCTCCAAAGGCAAACAGCAGGTGGAGGAGGACAGACAAAGGAAGGGGACAGACAGAGGGTGGGTTTAATCTGCCCTACCTTCTGTGTCGTGAGTATCTCCCACTGATATGGCCGGAGCCATTGCATCCGGGGGTGGGGCAGCTGGATGGGATGGATGGAGGTTAGAGATATGTTTAAGACACAAGTGCATTTTAGTCCTTGTGCAGTAGCAGCAGTAGCAGTGATAAACACAGGCAGTAAAAAGAAAATTAAGATAAAGAAAACAAAGCAAAGAGATGCAAACAGGGCAAACGTGTCACACAAATGCACATGTACAAAGGAAGATATGCAGCCCGGCCCATCCAGCCAACACACATGATGCATGAATGCAGGTGGCATCCAGCCAGGGGAAGCAGAATATTATGTGTCGTACATCAACCCTGGCCTATATCCTGTTACTACGAGCGATAAAGATCAGCCGAGACCTGCTGTAATTTCCCCTGTTCGCCTCTCTTCACCAGTCATCATCATCACCATCATCATCACCATCTTCTTCGGTGCTCACTCTTTCTATTCTCTTTGCTTTTGATTCAGGTTGCCATGACCCCTCAGGATGGCTCATTTTAATTCTCATTAACTTCCCCCAGCAATTGCCCTTTATTACTCCAATTATCCCTATTATTAATTTTACTTATTAAAAATTGCAGCATTAGCATTTTAAATGAGACACTCGCTGGCCTTCCCTACTGTTTTCTTTTTTCTCTCTCCGTTAATCCCAAAAAGTGAACCTTTTTTTTTTTTTGAAGCGCTGAATACAGATCAACGCTCTGAGGTGAAGTGTGACAAAATGAAGAAGGGGGATGAGGAGAATCATTTAGAACAGGGGAGGACAATCATTTTTCCCAAAGAGCCACATAAGCAAATGTGACTGTTGTTGAGAACCAAAACCACTGGAAACCAACATTTTCCAAGCATACAGTATATCTTATAATAAACTGAACACAAAATTTGTCCTCCTACAGAAACAGTACAAATTGCAACGGAGTGAGACTTTAGATTTATAACATAAACCTTATTGGTCCCCTTAATTTATGCTCCTTATTGATCCCTTGGACAGAGAACATTATTTTCAAGATTTTCATAATAATATTTTAATATTAAAATATTAAGATGCATAGCAAATAGTCATTTGATTTTTCTATCTTAACTTTCAACACCAACTTTTATATAAAAAAACAAACAAACAAACACAAAAAGTATTATTTATTTCCCCCTTGTCCCAATAATGCAAATTTTCAGTTTCAGTTTTTTGGCATGTTAGCTGAGTTCAAAATAAAAAAAAACTGGCAGCAATGTTGATTCTAGATATCGCTTTTTTGCAGTAATAAAAAAGTTGTCCAAAACGTGATTTTTTTCTGTCCCATATATGGAAACTTCCCAGCTTCAGCCAATGAAAAAAACATTTTCTACAAGTGGAAACAAAATAAAACATGATATTTTTAAATTGGGAATTTAAAACAGATGAAAAATGAAAAAGACATTGTATTGATAAATGTATCCTGAAAGGGTGCACGGGTTGCTCTATTTCATTTAAAAGGCCTTAAAGGCCAACTGTTGTTTTTCTGAAACAATTGTGAAAAATGAGTAAGATCTCATATTCCACTATACGGAAAAAGAAAAGAAATGTTGGAAAACATTATGTCTTATTGTGTCTGTGTGTTATGTGTAAACTGTGTGCATTGTGAGCTGGTGTCTCACCAAAATGTCATTATGGTAACACATAATGAGAATAAAGACTCTTCATTCCAGATGTTTAATCTGATAATTCAATTCCCTGAAAACAGTTTGGACTCGGTTTCCCTTAACCCGAGAACATCAGTTTAACTTCTCTAAATTGTAACTTATCTCCATGTAGTATTAAGACTGTACACTTGGTGTCAGTTTTTCTCTTTTTAGCTTTAACTGAAAGCTCTTTAAGTAATCTCCTTCTCTCTCTGTTGGTCGGTACGGAGCCTGCTTACAATGCTGCACTGCTGGAGGACTTGGAGAAGGACAGGTGAATCCCTGGTCTCAAAAGGTATTGGCTTGGTTGGGAATCTACAGGAAGGTGAGGCCAAAAGACAAAACTACATAATCAGCCCTCACTATCTTCTCTGCTGGAGCTTCGATCTGAGAGCCAAATGATCACACAGCTCTTTCATCGCATCTACTGTATGTGCTCATAGCAGGAAACAGTAAAAGGCTGTGAGAAATCAATAGCAGCATGTTGGAGGCACTGACCACGAGCTGAAAAGTGCTGATAATAACGAATAAAAAACTAGCATTATGCAGCATTGTCTAAAGGAGCACCGCTGGTCTATGAGTGCTGAGGGGCTGCTGCACGGCGGCGCACATAAAAGAACTTTATGAAAGGCTTCAGTACAAAGATGAAGGTGTTTCCTTACCTCAGCTCTTGTCCTACGAGCTCAATAGGAACTGAAGGAAAAAAAAGGAAGGAGAGAAGGGGGAGGGAGGATACAGGGAGGGAGAACAAAGGTGAATGACTGCTCAGAACGCAGCGCTGCTAAAAGAAACTCAGATCAATAAATCACAAATGCATACGAACCCCATGAGGATTTTCTCATAGAGGCTTACACGTTGCTGACTGTGTGATCAGTAAAAAAAACACACCTCCTGAGTTTACTCACACACACACACACACACACACACACACACACACACACACACATCAGCATACATGCAAAACCAAGCACAGAGCAAACAATGCAAAATCTGGCAGTTGGTAACATACTGAATGAATAACACATACAGCCAAAGCCTAAACGATCCAACTGTATACTGCTGCTAAGAAAAAGGGCAAATTATGTGCAGACTTCAGCAAGAAAACAAGATTAATTGTTGCACTTTAGTTATCATAATTGAGAAAATGAAATTAAAAGCCCAAACTGCCTTCATCAGTAGAAAACAGCACTTCTTTCAGGGACAACTTATAGTAATTGCCTTGAAAACATAAATCAAGCTCTGCTCACGCACAGCAGCTCGCTCTCAGCTGGCCGTGGGCATCGATTGGCGAGTTGAGCGATAGAATGAGTTGGCAGAAATATCCTATTTTCATTTGGAGCAAAATAAGAAAACAATAGCATCCTGGAGAGCTCGGTTTGGGCTCTGATATCACATGCATCAATCACACATCAGAAACAGCCTTTCTGGATACTCCAAGAGCATAGAAAATAAACACTCACGCACAGAAGCATCTTTGTGTACGTGCTGCATGTGTGTGTGTGTGTGTGTGTGTGTGTGTGTGTGTGTGTGTGTGTGTGTGTGTGTGTGTGTGTGTGTGTGTGTGTGTGTGTGTGTGCACGACATTTCAGTTTCTCAGTCTTTCATCATGCGGTTGGAATGACTGGACGCCTTCTTGTGCTCTGAATGCTTCGTGAACTGACGCTCTGCTGTCTCTCTTTGAAGCATGAAACACACACACACACACACACATACACTTGTGCACCAACACACTGAGAAAGAAAGTTTTATGAATATGGTCATATCAGAGACTCATTCAAGGATACGCCACACATAACGTCCCACAACCACATATTGCGTTGAAAGTAAGCGCAGGACTTTTTCCAAACATCTGAACTGCAGCAGAGCTGATTAGAAGACAGCTTGTTTTTTCTATGGCAGTTGTTTTCCTACATTAATATTTCCAACCATCCTTAAAGAAAGATGAAATGTTTGCGTTTAGCCGCAAAGTTAAGGCGCAGACTAAAATTTAGATCTAGTTTCCACGTCCTCAATTTTTTTTACATTTACAAATTTCTTTTAGCACTTGTTTGTAAAAAGCAAAAATTATACTTTGAATTTACAGAAAAACTGGTTCTATTAAATCCAGTTTTGTTTAACTAAAGTCAGTCAAATTAGTTATGCCATACAGTATTTATATTTACAATATAGATGTATAAAATGTGCTTTTTATGCCCATATTATACTTTTAAAGCTCTGGTTTATTCAAAGAGGCTTTTTATCTCTTTTGAACTCTGGACATGTCCAATGCTGAGCTAATCTAATTAGGTTTAGCTGGATGATTTAGCTTTTTTAACCAACTGTTTTTTTCACATGCTTTAACGTGCTTTTACTGCAGTACTTTACAGTACAGTAAAGTTATTTTTATGTGTATTATTCACTAAGGTGTCAAGTCACAAAGTACAAGCTTTGCTACCTTACTTTGGTAGAAATGTTGGGTATGTAAACCAACTTTTTACTTCTACTCCTTACATTTTTGTGCAATTATCTGTACTTTCTACTCTTTACATTTTGAAAATAGCCTTGTTACATCTATTATATTTCAGCTTGTTTTCAGTCTGGTTTGTCATTGTTAAAACACAACAACATCCAGACAAATTGTGCCTCCCGTGCAGAATGAATTTAATCGTGGTTGGAGGTGGTACTGCACCAACTTGTTGCCAACTTAAGAAGAAGAAAGTGAATAGGAACATTGAAGCTGTATGCAGCCTAGCACGAAGATGTCCGTAGCAGAAATTATTCAAGGCTTGAGTGAAATATGCCAACTATGCCCCAGTGAGGAGGTTGGTAGCCAACAAGGACAGACTCCTGTACCTCCCTGGCCAGATCTGGAAGAACTTTCCAAGATGGTTTATAGTTGGATGCAAAGTTAAATTTGACATTGCTGCCATTAGCTATAGAATTGAGCAAAGTACATATCAGGAAGGTATTCGTCAGGATAATTAGTTATTTCCTATTTTTTGATTAATCACTTGCATTAATCATTCAATTTGACAGCACTGCCCGTGTATTAGGAGGACAATCATAAGAGGGCAATTGTTGCTAAGCCTGCCCTGGATCCTGACCAGTTTTCTTGTCCAGTTTTGCTATCCAACATCTGCTGCCCTCATAGATTCCTGCAGCTGAGCTTGGATGTACATTCCCATTCCAACAAAGGTTATTGATAACATGCCTCTGCAGTTTGACGTTTTGCACCATTACAATACTTCTAGGCAACCAGTCATCATATCTTCTGCTCCATGGAACCCATGGTGATGCACAGTAGTACAAATATATCATTCTTTAAAACACTTGCATTGTACTAAAATGCCATATTTCCACTGGAAATATATGTGGGTGAAACAGGTAGCAAAGAGTTTTGGGAGTGCATCGCAAAATTTTCAACATTAACATCGTAATATAACGTTATGGTCATTATGGCCTGTAGAACAATGTCCTTTGTGGGGCTGGGGGTGGTGCACTACAGGCCCCCTTGGTGCCACCTAACCTTTTGTCCTTAATGATATTTTTTGTCTTACATTATTTTTATTTTCACACTTTAATTTGTTTTGAAACCAGTACTTTGAAAAATAAGGTCAGTAGAGTTGAAACTTCAGCTTCTACAGAAATGTTTTAAAACCGCAGTATCTCTACTTCTACCTGAGTAATAGGAGTATAATTTTGAAACTTTATTAAGTGAATAATCAATGCCTTTTTTAAGATTTAAAAATAAAGTAAGGAATGATAACTCTTTAATATATCGTGATGATACTTGCTGTCAGATGAGCTTTGGTATGCTAACACACTTTAGTAACACACTTTAGGTTTGAAAACAGGAACCATTGCTTGTAGAAGACTGAGCAGACTGGAACAAATTACTTTCAATCGGTTATCAGAGGAGGTACCAAATGTCCCCCTGATAGGAAGGAATGGGCCCATGGCTAGTGTGGAATATCCACAGCACACAGCTCCATTTAATAATTGAAAAAGTCTGCTACAAATAGAGCAACACAACAAATATGAAATGGCAATGGAGTAAAATGGCCAGCCACTTTGTTGCTCACTGGGTCTAAATTTAAAAGAACTGACATTGCAACAGGCAAAATAATTTAAACCAATAATCTCTAGGCCAAGACAATGGTGATTTTGTCTTTAACTGGAAGTTAGACTAAACCTTTTCTTCTATGGGTTATCATACATAATCCAACTTTGGGTTATGGCTATACTATGAGGAAGGAAGGAAGGAAGGAAGGAAGGAAGGAAGGAAGGAAGGAAGGAAGGAAGGAAGGAAGGAAGGAAGGAAGGAAGGAAGGAAGGAAGGAAGGAAGGAAGGAAGGAAGGAAGGAAGGAAGGAAGGAAGGAATATTTAGGCAGTGGAACAGGGAATAATATTTGGGGGAAAAACAACGTTTCTATATGCTCTTATTATCTTGTTTAATCCCTTATTCTGACCTGGAAAATACAGAAATCCAATTCAAAACAAAACTAAAACAATCTAACCAGATTCTGGCACATTTTAGGATGTCAACTGGAAGGGGATCATAAATGCTTGTTAACGTAGCATGAGATCAACAGTTTTGCTACAAAATATGCCACAAAGAAAACAATAAGATTAAGCATCTAACAGAACATGACCTAGAAATACACATGGGCAGAAATACAGATATTCCTAGAATTAACACTTCTGCATAATAAACACAATGCACACAAACATAAGCCAAGCAATGCTGTTTGCAGGTGAATAAGGATGTCTGAATGTGTATTTAACAATTGCAAAAGCCTGACAAGGTGGAGATATGTTTCCAACACTCACCTCTGATTCCCTTTGACCGAGTGCGAGTTCGCTTGTCGTCACCCTCCACACTCATCTGGGATGAAAGGAATAGGAGAGGAAAGAGTAAAGCGAACAAGGGAAGAAACAGAGGAAAACAAAGAGAGAAAGACGCAGTCAGTGGTTATTTCTTGAAACAAGCAGAAAGAGTGCATTGTCTTTGTGTGCTTCAAAACAGCTGCTATAAAAAGATTTGTTCAAAATGTTCCCATTCAAACACTCTCGAAGTGTGGCACTGACGCACAGAGACGACTACATCTAGACATCTCTGTTCACACACACACAGCAATGCTGCTCTGTCACCGCAGAAAAACAAAAACACACTTAAAACATACTAACATCATGTTCACTTCATCACAAATGAGGGTTACATGGAAAACAAACTATGTTCCCCACCCCACCCAGCCCCATCACTCCCCCTGTAATTTCCTGCATCTGAGTGCTACTCATGATTGTGGTCTGCACAGAGGCAACAGGCGGCGCCGGCGCAGGGGGCCGCGGCCCTTGTAAGCGGAGGGGCCGACAATCATAACTACGCTGAATATAATAATAAAGCGAAAATACACAGGCCACAGTAATAACCCTTTTAAGAAGAGGAGCTGTGTGTGTGTGTGTTCATGTGTGTGTGTGTGCGTCGGCTTTTAAAGCCACAAAGGAGCAGGTGTTAACCCTCGCATGCACACACACACACACACACACACACACACACACAGACATTTGCTTGCGCACTGACCATGGACCACACCTCCTCATTGCTACCTCTCCACGCTTAGAGCTCCTCTATAAAGCTATCAGATGCTTTCTAGACACAATGGAGCCATTAGCTTTGATTACTGGACTCTGTGTTTTTATATTTCTGCTCTCCCTTCTTTCTGTCCCACACTCCTTCTGTACGCTCCCCGTCTACACCCCTTTTATCCCCCTACAGTCACCCTGGCTTGCCCATCCACTTAGCTGCTTTGTAGCTTCTCTTTAGTCAAGTTGGCACAACCACAGTTGGATTCAAATATAGGGTCTTGGTTTCTCTGAGTCTTTTTTTCCCTCTTTTTCACCCTATTTGGCAGAACCCCTTTCCTGCTAATAGACTACTTATGAAAAGAAGGAGCGAACCAAGGATGCGAGGACGATGAAACACACTGTTGTTCTTGTTAAGGGCTTTTCTTCGCC
This sequence comes from Fundulus diaphanus, assembly GCA_037039145.1. Classification (NCBI taxonomy): domain Eukaryota; kingdom Metazoa; phylum Chordata; class Actinopteri; order Cyprinodontiformes; family Fundulidae; genus Fundulus; species Fundulus diaphanus. Next base: position 6,817,045 of record CM073129.1, on the reverse strand, counting down.
CCTTACTCCCATCGAGGGTACATTCATTAGCAGTTGGCTGGAGGTACAGGTGCACCGCCGAACCCCTCCTTTCAGTCCACAGCCTCAGCCCGCTCCTCACGGGCCTCGACACTTTTGATGACGCTCTGTTAACGTAGAAGTCCTACTACAAGCAACAGCTTTCTATCCAGCCTGTATTGAGTGGTTAATATTTGTCAGTTCTTCCTGATGTTTATTCTTGCGCACAACCAATATTTCTCCTAGTCTAAATGTGCAACGATAAGACACAAGTTGAGATGGTTATGATTCAATTAAGAGTTTTCTATATGTTTTTCTTTCTCTCTCATAGAAAATCTCAGCTGTGAGATTTTTTGACATGTCTTAGAAGATAACTGTGTCTGTAACAGACTCATACTCAATTTTCCACATATGACAAGTAGTTGTCTGCCTCTGTATGTTTCCTACTAAATCTAAGATCATTTTCAACAATCTATTTATAGTCTAAATAGTGACCCAGCAGGAGCAGCCCACTGTGACTGGGGTTCATGATCTGTCATATTTCACAGGACTGGGATGCCCTAACCAGGATCAGGATTGTTATCGATTACAGCAGGGTGAAATACAAAATCGTTAACTGAATAAAAGTTAAATTCAATTTTCAATTCACAACACATGTCATCTCAAAGCACTTTACAAAGTCAAATTGAATCAAATCTTACAGATTCGTCAAAAAGTTTCCTATCTAAGGAAACCCAGTAGATTGCATCAAGTCTTGACAAGTAGCATTCACTCCTCGTGAAAGAGCGTAGAGCCACAGTGGACAGTTGATGGCTGTGCAGCAATCCCTCATACCGAGCATGCATATAGCGACAGTGGTTTACAAGTAAATTACGAGGGAGATTTAAGCATATAACATAGTTCAAGTACAGCTATTGTTAACAGGTACAAAATAAGATTGAGAAGACACGAAATGACAAAGGGTCTGTACAAAATGGGAACAAACTGACCCAAAGTTGTTCCCACCGGGTGAGCTTTCTTCTGATGAAAAAGAGATCTAAATTGTCCATTTATTGGGCAAATGTTTAAAAAACAAACAGTTTTTTAAAACTCAGCCAATGGAAGAAGTTACCTTTCATATCAGAGGTAAGCATTCACACTGAGATTATTTGGGGACCTTTAATTAGCTGTGTAGAGAGAGTCGATATGACCCAAATGTTGGGAATTTATGATGATTAAACCATGTGATGAACTATAAAGAACCTACTGCCTGTGAATTTAATAGGGTCAAATATCTTGAGTGGCTGTATATGGAATGATCCTCAGTTACCCTTATGCTTCATTTATTATGTTTGTGTGTCTTTTGTTTTTGCTGTTTTGAACTTGCTATAACTCTAGGGCAATCACTTGTACTTAATGTATGTTTTGCTTTTCTTCAAAAAAGAAATTTGTAGCAAAAAAAGCTTCTAATGGGTTAATTCACAACACCTGAGCTAAATACATGCATGCTTATTTTAAAATTAGCCACGTGGCTCAGTGGAGGTTTTAGTCTTCAACATAACTGATAGTGCAGCCGATCTGTCACTTGGTGATAGAAGCACCAAATTTGATACACATGTGCTCCTGGACCTATTCTCCAAGAAAGGTAGGATGGCTGCCATCTGAAGTGGTTTAAATTATTAGGATTGGATTTCTGAACTGATTCCTAAAATCCATTTGCATGTCTCTCTCTCTGAGAGTGTCATTACCCACAGTGGAATGAGTCTTGTACACACACTGAAAGGCCACTCAGCAAGATAGACGGCATTAAAACAAAAGCAATATAATAAACCAGATTACAGTTTGCAAATACAGTCAAGAACAAGACCTTGATCTTTGGAAACATGTCTGGTCTGATAAAACTGAAATTTCAAGTCAATGTTTTGGAAAGGTCATCCTAAAGCCCTGGCCTCAATCTCATAGAAAACCTGTTACGAAACTTTTGAAACGCTGGAAAGGGTGAAATAATTTTGTTTGTGTATTTTTCTAAACTTTTTTAAAAAAAATTATAGTGCCACACACTTTGCACTCAGCTGCTGACATTGTAAGATCCAAGTTGGAAAAATAAACTGAAGATGAAATTCTGAGTGTGGAAGTTTGTTATAGTTACATAATTCACATTTCTGTCTGCATGTTATTTAGTGTACACTGTGCAGTTTCTGTTAACTATACTATTGCTAAAAAGTTTGAATGTGTAAAATGAAAATAAACACATCGTTATTCCCTCATGCTCCTGAGAGTTGGTTACCTGCTCATTTCAGGCTTAAAACAAGAGCATGGCTTCTAACTAGAAAATGGCTAAAGACCACCCCACCCACGTTAGAAAACTGGATCGATGTGAAACATAATATACTGTATATGTAATGGAGAAAGTTAATTTTATTTTAAGTAGTGGACAAGAAGTGGACAATTCTTTTCTCCTTTGGAAACCCTGGACCCAATGCATTGCACCTTCTAGACCTGATTTCCTTTAGGCCTATGCTCTCCAGTATGTACATTATTGTTAAGCAAACTGGTTAATATACTGCTACTCCATGTTCTTATTGTTTAATATTATTGTTGACATTTCTCTTTTTCTTTTCTTCTCACTGCAAATTGGCAAGAAAACTGTGAATATTCCTTTTTCTATTGTATTTTTGTTGTATTTTATTGTATTGAGTTATACAATAGATAGTAGATAATTTAGTTATGAACTAGCCATTTTGGTCTTTTCTTTGTTATGCAGGATCAGACAGGAGGCCCGAAATTCAGGTGCGACACAGTATTCCGTTTATTAATATAGACACAAATCCTCTGTAGGAGCGAGCTAGAATGTGTCGACGCTGAGAGGTGGCTACTCACTGCAGAGGTGCCAGGCAGGATGGTTGAGGCTAGATCAGAGTCCAGAGAACAGGCTTGGGTCATGCAACGGTGGTCAGAAACAGAGGCTGGCAAGGCTAGTGGTTTGTGGTACAAATCCAGGTCAAAGACCAGAGCAAGAAGCTTAGTAGAAGTCAGACAAGGGCAAGGCAAAGCAGGGAAATCCAAGAAATTTGAAAGGTGATTTTGACGAGTCAATCAGGCGTGAAGGAACACTGGACATCTACTGAATAGAAGCTTTCAATAATCTGGCACTGTCTTGCTGTCTGTGGAGAGCTTATGAAGAGCAGCAAACAGATGTGTGCCAATAGCTTGATTGCAGAACAGTAGAGAGGCAGGCTCTCTGTTCTATTTCTATTTCTTTGTATGGATTTAAATCATAAAAGCTAAAACGCATTAAAAAATACTCGGCTCCATGCTCCTTGAGTTAAATAAAACTGAATGGAGTTCATTTCTAGTGTATTTGGGTGAGTTTTTGAGATTTGTGGTTTGTTGTTGATGAAAAAGTTTGCTTTGCTGCTGCACATTTTCAAGGCAAGTCAAACGCTTGCGTGGATAACCACACTCTTTCACATGATTTTTGAACATGCCGAGTTGTGGGCATAACATTATTTTTTGTACGTACGCACGCGTCATACATGAGGCCACAGATCATAACATTCTTGAGCTAAAGCTCATCATATTTAAGCTGTAGACTGACATTTGATACCTTATTTGTCAAGAGGTGGATCTGATTTTGGATGTTACAAACTACAAGAGGAATACCCAATGTATTGATGAGAATATAATGAAAACCACAATTTCCAATCAGATATGGACAGAGAACATGGGTGGGCCCATGTTTGCAGCTTCATCAAAACCACCAGGTCACAGTAACAGTCTTCCGTGTTACTAAGGGAAGAAGAGTCAAGCTGCCTAGTTTCAGTGAAGTTTTTAAAAGGAGGTCAGAGAAGTACACCCCGTGTAAGATGATATTAAAAATGAAACCACACTTTCTAAAGAGGCAAGTCTGCTGTACATTCAGGCTACTTAGGGCGACTTCAGCAGGTAACAGTAAGGCTGAGTATTCTTTCAAACCTCTTTGTATACCATGAAACATGCTGGATTTGGAAATGTTGGCAGCCCTTTGGCAATCTCAAAGCTAAGATAAGGGCCTGTTGTAACAAAAGTTTCTAATGTTAACCTCTAACATAAAATGCTAAAGGTTGTGTAACATTCAAGTCTGTAGTAATTTTCTCTTTGTTTTAAAATAACACTAAAACCCTGTTTAACACTGATGGCTGTCAAACACATGTTGGTGATTTTGTTTCTAATACACAAAATTAAGACTCATTCATATCAGGAAAGCTAAAAAGAAAAAAAAATATTTTGAATGTTGTCTTTGAATCATTTTAAATAACATCTGAAATGGCTACATTCTATTTTGGCGGTTCAGAACTTTACAAGTTTGGTCCATCCATCCATCCATCCATCCATCCCTCTCCCCAGCCACTTGGCCAGCTCCTCCGGGGGAATCCCAAGGCGTTCTCAGGCCAGCCGAAAAACATAGTCCCTCCAGCGTGTCCTTGGTCTTCCTCTGGGTCTCCTCCCAGTGGGACGTGCCCGGAACACCTCACCAGGGAGGCGTCCAGGAGGCATCCTAACCAGATGCCCGAGCCACCTCAACTGGCTCCTCTCGACGTGGAGGAGCAGGTTGGTGTGGCTTCAGAGTTTGGTACGTGATTTAAATCACGTACCAAACTCTGAAGGGTGCATCTCCATTTTCAACTTGGTATTTTACAGAGCAAGTTTTTCTTACTCTGTTACTGCTGGAAGTGTTTTTAAGAGCCTCTAGTGGCCCAGAAAGACATAATATTTTGTTTTATTAAGCTCAGAATAAGTTTTTGTAGCAAGGTTTTGATTACAGCATTTGTGTTTTGAAATATGACCTTTCGATACTGATAGTTCTGCCTATTTTTTCACAGGTTGATAATGTTGACATTATGTTATGTTAACATTTTCAAACCTAGCCACCCCCCTCAAACTGAGACGTTTCTTTAAAAAGCCTCAACATGTCCAACAAAATGATTTTTTGTGTAGAATAATCGGCTTTCGTGTCATCCATTCTATAAAGCCTCTTTAATTAATTTCTAAGCATCATATATCTGTGTGGCTAGCAGCACTGCTGATGGTAACACAGTTCAGTTGTATTCAATTTATTCATACAGCACCAGTTCACAACAAAAAAAAAAGTCTTACACAGGTTAACTAGAAGGACCAAATATGCTTCTAAACCATTCAAACTGGCTGAATGGAGCCACGGGCTAAAAAGAGCACGTGTTTATGAGAGAGAGAAATTCCTGTTTCATAATAAAATATATTGTACTGTTGAGCTTCTTTTCCCTTCCTTTGCATCCTCCTTACATTGAGAGTCAGCGGGTGAATCAAAACCTGGTCTGAAAAGGGCTCCTGTTGCTTTCATGTTTGTGTAACCATAGTTACGTACATTCAAATAGGTAAGCATATCAGAGTTCTCTTCTTTTTCCTGTCCTTTTTCCGAGTTCCAGCTCATTAAATTTGCATCAACACAAATTCACAGCAAATAAATCCCAACGCAGACAGGCGGGCATTCACCGGATCCCTTTCAAAGGGCTCTGTATGTTCAGAACTTGTCCCTTACAGTTGTTTAATTAGAGCACGTCAACGATGTCTGCATATGGAAGCACAGCCGGTGTGGTCAGTACAGAAAGGGAGAGAAAAAGGAGTTTGTGTGCAGAACCTGCTGTAGGTCCATGCATGTCATGTGCTTTAACGAGTGTGAAATGTGCGGAGCAGCTGCCGGGAAGGAGAAAAAGAAATAGGAGGAGGAAGAAGACGCAGCTCATCCCTTCAGGCTGTGTTGTACATTATCAATTATGTCCTTCTTTGTGTGCAGCGGCCGGAGCAGGAGGGCCTCAGCTCTGCTCGGAATTCTGACAGCCCCATGTAAATGTCTGGCTGGGGGCAACGACTTCACAGAGAAGGTCACCCTTCGTCCCCTGGTGCACATAAATGACTCTTTTATCCATTTTCAGGTTTACAACAGCTGATGAGGAGAGGAGGGGGGTTAAGGTGGAGTGGCGACACAGAGAGAGGAGTCGGAGGAGGCTGACATCTTCAAAAATGAGCCGTGGACAGCAGCTGCCAATTAGAGCAGTGCTTCCCTTGACAGGCAGGCCGAGCTGCGCAGCCTCCATGTTTGCGAGCCTCTCTGCACTCTCACCTTAACAATTCATACAAGGCACAGCAGACAGGGCGGAGGGGAGGGCGGTGGGGGGGGGGGGCAGATGTCATGTTTCCCGAATTGTATGTGAAAAAGACTGAGCATGTGTGATCACATAATGGGTCATATGTGTGTCTGCCGTCAGAGGTTTGCCATTTACAGCCTGAGTCATCCTGATGTGATTCAGGCATCTTTCAGCTCTGGTCCAGAGTTAGTTTCTTCTGCTCCTATTGTAAAATTAGGTGGAAGGACGAGCAGTAGGGATTGTGTGTTGATCTTTAACTGCATCTCATTCAGTATGGCTAATTACAAAAGCCTAGTAACAGCAAGGTGAGCAGGTCAGACTACAGTTTACACTTCCCCTGTTGGATCCTGTTTATATAATGTTCTGCTTTCCAGCTATTTTTCCTGTGCTAACAGGCCCTGCTAATGAAGCAGTTTAAAGATTGCTAGAACATAAGCACAAAAACCTAAACATTTTTGTTGCAGGTTCTTCTCTCTCATACATTATAAAATCAGATGTACGTTTAGGTACATTTGCGGGGCATTGTATTTAGACACTGCCTGGGATTCAGGCTTAGAAAACCGAAGGTTTAATAAAGCCTGCACACCTTGAATGTGAACTTTATTCTACAGGACTGGTGGTTTTGCAGATCACTCAAAAAAAGCCAAATTGTGTCAAGCCAAACATTTTTTAATGGAGTTGGAAGCCTGGGATATAAAAGCATAAGGACTCTATGACCTTGCTGAGGTGTTACTGTCATATGTTATCTCTAGGCCTGACGGCACATGACTGACAACATAGACTAAGGTTGAAAATCTTGTTTAGTTTAGTTTAGAAAGCTCTAAAATAATTTATAACAAACCATAAATCTAAATATTGATTCTTGCAATCCGAAAGTTGTAGGATTAATTCCAGTTTCCTCCTGCAGCATGCTGGTGCGCTGGTGGTCAAGGCACTTAACCCCGAGTTGCCTATAAATCTGTGTATCAGGGTAGGAATTTGTGTGCATTAGTGAGCGCCATTGGGTGGATGTAGCTATAGTGTTAAGCGCTTTAAGTGGTCAGTGGGACTAGAAATAGTGCAATACAAATTCAGTACATTTACCATTGGGTCAAACTTTCAGTGTGAAAAGTGTGTGAAATGTTTTGTGCTGGTCCACATCTGGATTTAGTTGATTTTGAGTAAGTTTTTTTTCTGAAATTATTCTGAGATTAAATCTTTTTTTCCCCATCCATCATGGAAGCCGCTCAAATAGGTTTGTTTAAGTCACGTTCCCTGGCATATTATTATTGCTAATGACTTTTTGCACACTTAAATTTCTCTGGGAATGTTTGTCTAATACATTCATGCAATTGCAAAGCGTTTTCTACATCTTGCTGTAAACTGACTGCTACCTGTCTTTTTGACTTGAACATCAATTAACGTGACCATTTCCATTTTTGCTGATGACTATTTGCACACTTTTAGCTCTTCGGGAAGTGGTGTCGGTGAATTCAACAATTCAGCACAGAACAAATCAAAACAGTAAGGCCCTCTATTCATTTTCCTGTGGTGGCTGTCTGGTGCCGCCCACATTGGCTAATCACAAATTCCCCTTTCCTTTCTCATCTCAGATCGGAGTGAGGTAGGAGAAGTCATGATAGGTCCGTAAACTCCTTTTCATTTCAGCTTCTGAGAGGCTCCTAGAAATCATAACATTTCAAATCAGTTTTAGTTGTAACTTCAGTTCTTTGCTTTAATAAGTAGAAATTTCTGAGTCGTTTATGTTTGCATTATTTTAGTTATTCAGCAGTGCATGGACACCGGTTGACTGAACATAAACGCGTTTTTACAAGTCTTACAATTGTAATTCAAGTGTTAAACTTGGTGTTGATTTAAATAAACTCAGCATTCTGAGAAATATACAGTACATAGATACTTATAACAGGAGGTCACAAAAGAAGCCAAAACAACATCTCAAGGAACTGCACGCCTCACTTGCCTTATTTAAGGTCATAGTAAGAAAGAGACTGGACAAAAACAACATCCAGTGGGAGAGTTTTTAGGCCGTTGTTGGACGAAAATATAAAAAAGGAACACCTAACAGGCCCAAGAGTTTTGGGGAAAATATTGGATTGGAATGACAAATGAAAATCTAACTTCTTGAGGATGTTCTTCTCAGTACATCAGGTGTAAAACTAACAAAGCATTTCAGAAGAACTTCATAGCTACAGTTAAACATGATGGTGGTAGCATGATGTTTTCTAGCAGGTAACAGTGAAGGGGACAATTTAGCAGTTTCTGAACTTCTGGTTATGTGCCAGGAAAATGATGTGAAGCACTCCAGCATATCCACCTCTGAATGACTTAAAACAAAAAACAAAAACTTAAATTAAGTTCAGATGCCATGGCGTGACCTTCAACATGCCTTTCATGCTTGATGACCGTCTAATGTGATGGAGATAAAACAATTCTGCAAAGAAAGAGTGGTCCAGATTTCCCCACAGTGATGCAAAAGCCCCATTGCTGGTTATCAACCACACACGCTGTCAAGGGGGACACCGCTGATTATTAGGTTTACTTTTTGACATATAGGGGCCAAACTGGACTGCATTAGATCATCTATTATCATAAAATTGAAATGGATCAACAGATCCAATTGGACCAGACAATTATACACTGCACAACAGTGGTTTTGCAAAATATTCCACAGAGAAATGCAATGAATTTTGCAGATTATTCTGTTATTTTTCACAGATATGCACATCTCTGCAGAGAATCAAGACAAGCCCTACGATGAAAGTCTTCGCTGCCTTCGGCTCCACGTTTATCAAATATCACAAACATCTATTCTGCTAAAGCTTCATACTAGACACACATTAAATGCTGTTTATGTTTGACAACACAAGTTAAAAACTAAAAAAGAACACACACACTTTGAGGCCAAGGTAAGCAGAAACAGCACTACTCCAAAGGCTGGCCCCTGCACTGTCTGACTCTTTAGCTAATTTTTTGTGTGACCCCTGATGAAGCGTTTAAAAGCAGCACCTCTCACTCCTGAGTTGTGGCAGAAATCAAACCCAATCAATAAAAGTCATCTCTTCAGATGAACCCGAGCCGTCGGGAGGAAGCAAAACTACTTTTACTGAGCCCAGGGGAAAACAGCCCCCACTCCCTTCCTTCAATCCCCCTCTGCCTCCACCCCACCCCAGTCCCTCCATCTCTTTGTTGGATGCCTCTCTCAGTTGCACGGATCTGGGAAAAAAGGGGGATCAGGTGTTTTGAGAATCCTTGAAATGGTGGCAGCAGGGGTCAGAAGTTTCTCTGCTCTGCTGATAACATGGAATATCATTGACAGTAAAAGAAAAAAAAAAAAGTATGAGCAGCTCAAGGACATCCTTTTGAGTTTCTTTTTTTTATTGTGAATGCTGTGAAGTGAACTCAGCAGCAGGAAAAAGCTGAGCTGTGCTGTGCTGAGCTTAACTAAACTGAGGCGAGGAATGGGCAGGGCCGGGAGCCGGCTGAGAGATTTGATGTGCTGCTTGATTCATGTTTTTCCCCCTCATGCTGCCCCAACCCCCACGCTGCAAAATAACAACGCACACAAACACACAGCCTCTCTCCCCTCCGACCACCCCTTCCCCCTTATTTCTCCATCCCATCCAACTTTCCCTGCTGAGTTAGGGATCAGGGAAATGCCCAGGAAGCAGAATCAGCTCTGGAAAAGAGGGTGTTGAGGGGCATGGTGAGTGAGGAAAACAGGGGAGGGGGGTGTCACTCACCATGATTGGTCGACGGCTCTGCGGTCTCTGGGAGGCCTGACAGCGGCTGCTATTCCTCTCGCCTCGTGTCCACCGCTGGTTCACCAGCTCACCCCGAAACTCATTTTCTAAAAGAGGGGACGAGGAAGGAGGCGGGACAGGAGGGTGCAGAGTGGGGGGGAAGAAGGAGAAAGGAAAGAAACATGTGAAATCATCAGCATCAGCACCGGTGGACGGGGTTTGGGTGATGGTAGAGTGGGGGGAGGTTAGACCACTCAAGCGTGGTGCAGACACTGGTTTATTAACTGAAAAGAAGAAGACGTATGCCGCTCACATCGCACACAAAGCCATACCTAAGTGCCACAGCTGGAGTCCCTGTCACTTTGCTATTAGAATCAATCAAATCTGTGCATTTTTATCGAGCTTTTTGGGGCTCATGTATGATTAGAGGGGGTGAGGAGTAGGGAGTAAATAATGAATCATACATAAATCAAACCTCCTCTTTTCCTTTTCCCCCACATCCCCTGTTTTTTTTTTCCCATCAAGGTAATAGCATATGATCGCATCTTTCTGACGATGTCCCAGGAGAAACAGACTCTTACGGATCTCTCTGTAGTTTTAAAGACGCCACAGACGGAGGTGACAAATCTAACAGCCAAGCTGCGGTTTCAAGTTCAACCAGAGTGCAGTACATTACAGTACGAACGCCCAAGGGTGAACTTTTCAACTAATGCAGCTTTAAGACACCTCACACTCTCTCTCTTGCTGTTGTCAGGCCCAGCTGGTGCCATGAAATCCGACTCCTTTTGGGATACGGATACATCCCCACCCTTAGATTTCACCTTTCTGGGGCTAATGCACCTCTGCAGGAAGGTGTGCGCCATTGTGAAAGAGGAAGTGCCCTTGAGTTTCCAGTGACTCTTCTGACTGCACAAGGCTGCCTTTTTGTCTATCCACAAGAACATCTCAGAGCCGACAAAAATCGAGCAGAGCAAGGTTTGGGTCACTTTATTGAAGAAGTTAATTAAAGCGCAGAGTTTATGGTGCATTATTCTAGATGCAGACATTCTTCCACGTTTTAACTTTAGAAGGAATGCAGAGATGTTGCTTTTTGAAATGCTTTGCAGGAGTAATAAGAAGGTATGGTGCAAATCCCTGACCTGTCCCCTCATCGCTGTGGTTTTTCTCTTTTATTCTCACGCGCCTGTCCTGTGCGTGAACCCAAACTGAAAGAAGATAAAAAAAGTGGAATGTGATTCTGTGGGCTCTCTTCTCCCTGCTTCACCTCACCAAAGCTCAGCCAGCACTCTTCAGAAAATGCTTGTTTATCAACTTTCATCTGCCAGCAGAAAAAAGTGATTACAGCAGCAATACTGTTGGTCTGCATCTCTATCTCAGCTATCTCTGTCTTCGCAGACACACAAACCGCTTTATTACTGAGGAAAGTGAGCATCCATCCGGCCGCTCTGTGTTAGCTCAGAGGCCGGGAAGGTGAAAGCTGATTTTCAGGGCAAGTAGCCCCCAGCTGTGTCCCAGCGTCCTGATACACCCCTCCTCAGGTCGCAAAAACATGTGGACATCTTAGAACTCTTAAAAGCACAGAAAAGGGGGATCAAAAATGATCAAACTGACCCTCCGTTGTTTTTATCTCTTGTTTTATGCCACCACTGTGCAAAAAGGGAGACTAATCAGAGCTCCTGCTTCCTCTTTGATCACACACTGCTTATCCTCACCTAAAAACATACAAAGCTCATTATTTTGCAGAGAACATTGGAGGACCACGAGACAATTAGCCATTCACTGGGGAGACCCTGCGCAGGAGGTGGGAACAGTTGGGAACGCATACCAAATGAAGGAATAGTCACTGCCAGGAGTTTTTTAATCAAATTAAATTTTCTGAAATGACATAACATATAGAAAGAATACATTTAGGCTTTATTGTTGATCTAACAACAACAACAAAAAAGCTTTGTGAACTTCAGGATCAAGTAATATTATTACAGGAGAGGGGCTTACTCTGCTGGGACAATGGAGCAAAGAGGCCTAAATCCAGAGTTAGATTAAACACCGGGGTGTTCCATCAGTAACAGTATTACTGCGGGCCCAGATGTACAGCCCTGCTCCTGTAAAGTAGGATTTAGAGACAACTTAGTGTGATTACAGCGATCCCCGCAGCAGAGATGGAGGAGGCAGAAGTTGGGCAGTGGGATGGCCTCATCTCCATCAAAAAAATTGAAAGGAAATAAAAGAGGTGTTCGTCAAGAGGTCAGAAATGAGTTTGTGAAACCGAGAGGAGGCCCGAGGATGAGTCACCTGAGCTTTAGACATCGTTGTCTGAAGGTGGAATAAGACAAACAGTAGCAGATGTCTGTTTTTATCAGTTTTAGGATGATGGGCATGGGAGGGGGTGGAGGAGCATTTAAGAAGCTTTTGGAGGGACCCCCCTGCTCCCCTGGGGGCCATCATGACCTCTGCATCAAATGTGTCACCAGACCACAAACTACAGGGATGAGTTGCACAACTCAAACACCACATATTTTCTATACGTCTAAAATGAATCTCATTTGGCCTTTTTTCCATCAACTTGACCAATTTGAAATCAAGCCATGAAATTCACTCTTCCCATTCCTTAGATGTGGATGCCTCCTCTGCATTGAGAGTACGCGGGACGACCCTGACCTCTGCTCGTGTTGCTTAGATTTCTGATACAGGCTCTGTGAGGGAGGGTGCAATTTAGCCCCAGCTGCTCTTTCAACATGTTTATGGCCCTCCCTCCTCCGACACCTGGTGTCCTCACCATCGGATGCTTTTCAGGCCCCTTACAAATACGAGAGGTCTCCTCTTATCACACACAAAAATAAAATGAAAAAAGGATGCAGAGGGAGACAGAGGAGCACCTTCTTGTCTGTACTCCACTGTTTTGGCCTCATCTGGCAGCACAAGGCACCAATAACCTAATTCTGTAATCCCTCCAAACGAGGCTACGCTATAAAAAGCAAATTTGGAGGATATTAAATATTGGCTGCTAAAATTATTTCTATTTTTGTGATGCAAAAATATAACAACCAGTATGCATTTAAGGAAAAGATTCCAACAAAATTTTTTTTAATAGAATTTAACTGAAGTTGTCGTTTCAGTCAGCCATTATGCTAATTTATTCCGTGAAGTCCAGCAGAGATTGCTGAGGCTGATATGTGTGTATCACTGAATATGAATTAATATATAATTTCTATAAAGTTAAGTCAGTCGTCAGATTTGTGGTGGGAAAAGTTTCTATGGTGCAGTAATAATTTAAATTTCACTGAGCTTGAAATAGTTTTTAAGTGCGAATTTTAAATTCAAACATGCTCAGCTTCTTTCTTCTCTCTGGACTTGGAAGTCAGGTTGCTGAGCATCCCTCAGCTTTGTATCCAGCTTTATGGCTCATGTATATATAGAATGCAATGAAAGTTGCGGCTATAAACTATTTATTTGCACTTGTGGCCGTTTGTCTCTAGTTAAAACCGATTCTCGCGCAGGACTCTGCGACTTCTATGGGTGAACATGCTTCTTTGGTGCTGGAACAAATAGAAAAGCATTGTGAGCTGGGCTGATATCGCTAGTAGCACCACAACAACTTGGGTGTGACGTCATTCCCATATTGCAGTTCTTACCAGTTTATTACTATAGTTGTACCATTTTATGATCTAATGACAAAACAACAATTTTTTAAACAATTTAATTTAGTTGAGTAAGCATATTTTATCTACTGTAATATGAATATTGTATTTAAATGTACTTCACCTTCTAAAGTTAAACAAGTTCTACTCTATGCCAGTAAAATGTATGCACACGTTTGTATGTTTTTTTTTTTATCAGTCAGGACTTACAGGAAAAGTAAAGAAAAGGTGCTAACTCAGCAGACCGAAAGCTGAGCCGAGGTTTATTTTAAACACATTTTTTAAACTTTGCAACATTTTGAAACGGGCGAAAGGGAGAAATCTGCCTGACATGTTGTCCACTAGCAGAAAACACATCACAGCACAAAATAAATAAACAAATACATAAACAAAAAAACAACTAAAAAATACCCGAATCTGTTCTGTCTCTGAAGCTTTTTAACACGCAAAAGTTCTGTTTTTTTTGTTGTTGTTATTTTTTTACCTGGTCTGGATTTCTAAGACACGCAGCTGAAGTTTCTCTGTCGGGATGGACGGGAAAGTTACAGAGCACGGTGACATAACGCGCCGCGCATCCTCCTCATCCTCATCCTTCATCTCCTTCCTCCATCTTAGGACGCAGGTGCTTTGACAAACCGCGAGGCGCGCACGGAGCACATTAAGCGGTCATGTAAGCAAAGCAAGAAGGTGGGAGGAGGAGGAGGGGATATAAATTAAAAATAAAAGATCCCAATCTGCACCGAGCCGCTGAATCACTTCGAGAATTGCGCTGAAACGAGGCTGCGCTTATTTCTGAGGACTTTCTATTTTCTCTTTGAATCTGCGCACTATGAAAGGCGGCTGACATTTGAAGAGAGCATCTGTTTTTTTTCTGCTGCAGAGGATCAAATGGCAGACCCCTCCCTCCACCCTTCCTTCATTCCATCCTTCCATCCATCTATCCATCCCTCTGGCCGTGCATCTTAACGCTCAGTATCCTCACATCTCCTTTAATCGGACGCGTCTCACTGCAAACAGCGGAGAGGTCAGTCGGTCGGGGTAGAAAAGAGAGGGTGATCTATTCCGGGAGATCCGGAAGGTGAAACTAGAGGACGGGTCGCACTTCAGTTGCGACCCGGTCTGATAAGTTGGCGTTCAGTGGAGCGAAAATATGCTCTGTTTATTAGAGGACGCTTCAGCTGGCAAACTGTGCGGAATAAGCAGGCAGTATCGCCGAGCATCTGGAAAAGCAGCGCCATGCTTCCTCTGATTACTAAACATTTGAAGCGCAAATCTGTTTCCAGCTTAAGGGAGCACAACCAACGCACACTTAAAAAATGAAGAAAAATGAAAAAAGATCAAGTTTGTTTTGTCGTAAGTTTTAATCCTCAACCAGAAATGAAAAAACAACAACAATGAATCAAACATTAATCGGGAGAAAAATCAACGTTCACAAAAAACGATGCGGACAAACGTCAAAGTTGTGCAAAAAGAGCCCTTTAACACTTAATCGTTAAACAGACATTAATTTATGGTTACCTGCATCCAATCAGATCTGTTATGTTTAGGTCCTCGCTGGGCTCTGAGAGTTACGGCGCGGCTCAAGTTGTTCGCTTTAAAACATATCCCAAGTAAAAATTTAAAAACCATCTATCCCGTTTCCAAAGATGTGAGGAATCAGGGGGGAGCGGGCGGAAGGTCGCAGCGGCCTCTCCTTATGCAGCGCGTCGGCGCATGGCTCCGCATCCACGCGTTAAGATGTTTGTAAGCAAAAACATGGCTTCATTTGCCTTTGTCAGCGAGGAGGAAGGAAAAAAACGTAATATTGACTTACCTTTCCCTCATGAGCCATTGTACCACCCCCCACCTCCCTCCCTCCATCCCGGCCCCTCTCCACCCCTCCGTACCCCCCTTCAACTCCTCCCTCCGCCCTTTGCCATGACATCACGGAAGCTGTAGTAAAACCTCCAGCATCACATGGGCAGGGCTTAGCACCCCCTCCCCTTTTACTACACACACTCACCCCCTCACCCACCTCTGTAGACTTTCTCCCTCGCTCTCTCTCTGACTTCAAACCAGATTTCAACCCCACATCATTTCCCAGACATGAAAATAAGTCGCCCCTCCACCTGCTTCCAACCATTTCAAACAGCATCCTGCCAACACACTATTCACTCCAGACTGAGCTCAGATTTTACACATTTCAAGTTCTGCAAATGAAGGGACCAACTGAGCTATAAACAGATTTTGCCGTTTCACTAATACATGAGAAAGTTATTTAAAATGCAGAAAAAAATGGGCCTGAGCTCCTCTTTTGGGTCTGCAGATTTAACGCCTATTGTTTTGGTTTCTTTTGGCCGAGAGAAAAACGATTTTGCATACATTTTACAAGACATTTTTAAAAAATTATGTAAGTGTGACCACCAAAACATAGTTAAAGAAATGAGTAAAATTTCAACTATTTCTTAAAAATCACTTACAATTAATTAATTTGTTAAATTCTAACAAAGGATTAAGATCATTTTGCACATCTGGTAAACCTTTTTCCTGACAACCACAGCTAACATCTGCCCTTCATTGGCAGTGACCACCTTGGGGTTTGGAAGCTGCAGAAAATTTTAATTTTAACATCAGTGCTGTTACACTACACCAGTAGGATACATACTTAAGTTTTTGCTCCGTCGCTGAATCTTTCTCCATCATATGACTTATAATGGTCCTTAACGTGCTCTAGGTCAATATATTTTATGTCTATTCCTAACACAACTGATGTAAACATAATAACCTTAGCAATCTCTGAAGGACACTATACCAACAAATGAGAGTGGCATCTGAATGAGCTGAGCTTTCCACATTTGAAGGGCAGGGCCAGGTTTGGGAAAATGGCTATTTTGAAGCTGCTCTGGCCCAAAGAAAACTTGAATCTAAACATGACTGGCTGACGGATACACCAGTTTTAACACACACTGAGGAAAACTTTCATAGTTTTAGCATGATGTCAACAGAGGCCATTTCTGACACTTCATCCAATGTGCCATGTTTTTTAATGAATGATGTGAAATGCTTGAAACATATTTGTCATTTAGACAATTTTAGTTATTTTTGGATCGCTCGTTAATTATAAAGAAATGAGCTGATGAATTCAGAATAAAAAATAAAATAGCAGGTCATGGGCATTGTGGTGAAATTCTGATTAGGGCCTCATGAATCCCTGAATCAGCTCTGAATTTTTTTGTTTTGTTTTGTTTTTACAAAGCTTTAAACTCACATGTCTTCCCTTACTCATCAGTTGTGGTGGTACTATCCAATACTTCATTCAGAGGGGATTTTTTTTTGCCCCACACGGAAAATGAATGTGGTAGTTGTGTGGAGAGTTTGTATATGACAGCATCTGATAACTCCTCTGAATTGAAAGTGGGGGGTTTAACGACTTATATGCAAAGAAGCAGGTCTCTGAAGGAACTCTGGTGGAAATTATTTATGCAATATGGAAGCAGAGGATATCAGTTGGAATTATCAGAGTAGGAAAGCTGCTAAAAGACTGATCAGAGTGGGAAACTGACTTTTTTGATCATCTTGGTATGCAACAAACACAAAATCTTAACGGTGCAACTTGAACACAGTCCCAAAATGTTGCTCAAACCATGGTTTTGAGACCATTAGTGGAAATGACAACCATTCATTACAAGCCATTTGAGAATAGTCACCACAAATGCCATCCTTTATCTGCTGTCTCCACGCCACGCACACAGGGAATATTCAAAAAGCCCAACCTTCAGCTTTCTGAAATTCTATTAAATTCTTATCTCTTTGCAGCAGGCTCTTTTTGTGCAATCCCATTGTTATGCATTGGAGCTGAAATCAATCACCGGGCCGTGCACGCCGCCATCAGTATGATTTCAGACTGTGGCTGCAGAGAGAGGGAGAAAGGATTCACAACTGCAGCAACAACAGCATCGACAATCAAATAAACAAAGGAGGTGGGGATGAGAGGGAAAATATCCCTGAACCAAAAGGAGGGAGGAAATTTGATCCCAGACAGGTTAGTTTGCAAAGTTTGCTCATATCACCAAGGAGAGAGGACACAAAGCTGTGGAATAAACTCCACCGGATGCTGCTCTTGCAGCGTGGGGAGATTTCAGGACTGTGGACAGCTCTAGCATGCTCAGCTGAGGTGAGGGTCTGATTTCAGAACTCCGGAGAGCTCATAAGCACAATAACTCCTGAAAGTCATTGTAGAGGAAACAAAGAGCTTTGTTTGAGGGCTCCTCCAGCCATCTGAGAAAAATCAAGTTTAATGGCCTCCCCTCCGAAAAAAGGAATCAGAAAATCATCCGTTTGAAAGTAATTTTAATTTAACTTAAATTCATCATCTGGATCAACTTTATCCCTCTAATCAGCCCGCCTGAGAGCATATTTGGACTTTAACTGAAATTAATTACTGGCTCATTTTAAACTAAAGTACAGAAAAGTTTTAAAAGCAATACTTGTGCTTCTCTTTTTCCAATTGATTTAAATAATCTGTGTTTATTCTTAGAGTCCAAAACAAAAACTGTAAAATACTTTATTTTAGAAATTTGTTTGAACATTTATATATCTCAGACGAGATAAGATTTGTTTTATGAATAATAAAAACTAAAAAAAATCTAAGCTCTAATAGCACCAGTTTAAGATGAATTTGTTTCTCCGCCTTATAAACTGAAATAAACTAAACCAAAGTGTTTATAAGCCTCGTTGTTTACTAATATGTTTAATGATGTGCCTTTAATAATTTTAGACAAATGTTTTCGTTTGTTCTTCTGAAGTGAAAACAATGCTCATTAAAACTTTCAAAAGTTTGCCCAGTAAAATCAACTAAACAACAACCTCAGTTTGCATCCTGAACTAAAAGAGGATCAGAATTCCCAGGATAAGCTGGAGTTGCTCTGAGGGGATAAGAGCCAAACTTGAATAATTAAAGGCAGCTTTCATTGGAGGGATCAGGCTGCAGCCGCTCCATCAGCTGGGAAAACTTTTCCTCTGTTGTTCAGAAGTCTGTCTGTGGATGCAGATGGCACCAAGGCCTCGCAGCTCTTATGGATATATTGTGCGGAGCTGAGCAGCCAGTATAAATATTACATGGGGGCAGCAGCTGACTGGGCGCTGAGGTTGGGACCGGGGGAGGCCCCTATAGTCCCTCGACAGATGGAACAAGCCGACAGACTAATGCAACAAAAAAAGTTTTTAATAAGCCCGCAGCCTGGCATTGTCCCCGTGGTACCAAGGCCACACGGTCCCCTAGGGGACCAACTGTCTTTTGTCTGGACAGCTTTTTCTTTCATTTTAGTTTTTCGCATAAAGAAACTCAAAGTTCAGTTTCTGTTTTAGTGTAAAACTTGGAGTTCATCAGTCTTGCTGCAAAGGAGTTTTAAAGTAATTAGATGGATATAAGCGTATTTTAATCCTGCAGCAACGGTTCGATCGTCTCCACCAGACTTTTGTTTGGTCCTGCAGAAGACTAAACTTCATAAAATAAGAAGCATACGCTGTGCTGAGTTTGTGCTGAATTCAAACACATTGTAACGATGAAGAGAAATTCGCACTTGTGCGCCCCTAAGACGCAGATGCCGGAGCACAAAGTTGATCTCTAAAAGTTGCGCACAGTACGAGACAAATGAGAGCTACGAACCCAGAAAAGAACGGCACAGCTTCATGTTTGCGCTCTTCCTCCTCCTCTGCGTCTCTCTTCAGTCCCGCTGCCACCACCGAGTCCCGCAGGCAGGTTCAACTTCTGAGCAACAAAGTTTGGAGAACTTTAGTCCAACTCTGGCCCACTCCACCCCCACCCCAACCGGAGTTCAGCAGGTCCACGGGGGGTGGGGCCAAGCACCTGATTGACATTCAGGGACAGCCAGTTGGAAGAGAGGCTGGAGCCAATCCAGAGCTCCGAGTGTCAGCTTTCAACAACAATAACTGCGCGCCGCAACAAAGAGCATCTGCTTCGGCCAAAACTTCTCCCACTCACCCTGAGCTGTAAGCTGCCCTGAAGCCTGAACTCTGTCTGCCACCTTCATCTTATAGGGTTCATTCTCCACATCTGAGAAGACAAAGCCTCCAAAAAAAACCCCGAAAAAAAACCCAAACAAAACATATTCTAAACATCGGAACATAAAACCCTCATCATGTATTCAGCTGTTTTACCGGGTTGAATGGTGGATCTATGCAGGTTCTGGTGTGAACACAAGGAGCAGATGCACCGCTAATTTCGGCAACTTACAGGAACATTTTCACTGCAAGTGCAGGTCTATTCACAGTGTCTGTGTCTGGGACGGACAGACAGGTCCTCCCTCCCCACAGCAGATGGTCTGCCAGATAATGAGCTCTCCCATTGCTTGCTCCCATTATCCATCCCCCTCCCCCCCAGAATACTCATTTTTCCAAGATGGAATAAAGAGGGTTAAAGCAACCTCAACACACTCTTCATTTCATTTTATTATAGAAATGATTGTTTTGTAGCTGTGTTTTGTTTTAGTGGCTTTTAGTCTGATATCAGAGACTGCTTTTTTAACAATTCAACTACAAGCTCACTCAGCATCTCTCACATAATCTATACAAAAAAAATCACATGAGAGATCATCTATTATGTTAAAAAACCTAGAACAACAGAAAAAATATTACAAGATGTCACAATATACAATCTGTTTTAACTCTAAACTACTAAAACCTTATTGTTTGTGTGTAAAACTTTAAGACAGAAAACCTTTTACAGTAAAATAAAAAATGAGCAAGTTAAAGTGACAAAATAAAACAGACAAAATAAGACAAAGTAAAAGATAATTTAGTAATTAACTATTAAAAACACCCACTAAAGACCCCACCCCCTGTTGTGCAGTCTGTAAACTGTTGAGTAGTTTACAGACTGCACCACAAACAATTTTTTTTCTACTGAAGTTTGAATTTTGTGCTTCAAAAACAATGAAAAACCAAAGCCCTCCAGAATCCTTACAAGCAGCAGGAAGATGGCATTTAGGTGAGATAGGCCCCTCCGCTCATGGTTTGGAAATCAGATTGAGTCCTAAAAACTAAACCCATATTTTTTTAACACACAATGCTTTGCCAAACTTTTAAATCATTCAGAATGTCTTCATACCTAACTGCTGGGCAGCCAGAGCTTTGTCTGATCTGTGAAAGTGGCCATGGTTAACCCTTCTCTGGACTTTTGAATATCTTTTGGAATTGCACTTGGCTGCTGACTTGACCAAGACAGCACTGTGCTTCAAGAAAGCGAAAAAAATGAAGGATGACGTATTTCTTTAGTCCTGTGTCAGGTCACAAGAGGTGTACCATACTGCCTAGGGTTGATATTTCCTTCCTCTTCCCTCATGTTGTCCAATTTCTTTACAGGTCTTACACAACAAAGTGGCCACCCTCCACTGACATGTCAGCTTCTCAACTAAAAGCTCTCTGTGAATCAACGTGTTTAGCTGTCTTTATGAGCTTTAGGATTTCATTTATATTTATCTTTAGAAATATGAACAAAAAGTGTCTTTGAGGCAGGCAGTCTTTTACCAAACAACAGTAAAAAACAACATAACAAAAAAAAACAAGATTTGTCTGAAAGTAGTCTGATCCTGGGCCAGGATGAGTGAAAATGCAGACAAAGTCTAAAGAAAAACTTTTTTTAAAACTACAGAAAGCCCTAAGAACTGTTGATTAGGAACAGTTTAAAAGATCCAAAGAAGATCTGGCTGCTTGGAGACAAATAAAGTGAAAGTGATCCAAAGCTTAAAACCTCCCAGATATTTTACTCAACTAATTTAAACTAATTCTGTACTGAAGCTGAAGAAAGGAAAGATTAAACCAAAACAAGACCAAGCTCAATGCAATTGTCCATGGTATTTTTTAAATTCATCAACCGTTGTCTTCTACATATTAGTTAGCTCTGTGTCCTGTTACATTCTTTCAGGCATCACCTCAGTTTCTCAGTTTGCAACCACAAACGTGTGTATTTCATTGGTATTTTATATAACAATGCAACAGAAGTAGAAAAAGATGTGCATGGCAGAATCAAACCGTGTTCAATTTAATCTCAACATACTTCCATCTTTTCCATTTCCAGGGTTTGTTGGGAAAATTAGAGACCAAAATCTTGAAGACAAAAGAAAAAAGCAGACAGATTAGAGATGAAGTTGTGGAGAAAGGGGTGGCAGCATCATGCTGTGGGGATGTTTTTCTCCTGCTGGGACAGAGAAATAGCTGATCACAGCCAGTGGGAAGATGGATGGACCTAATCCTGGAAGGAAATCTGTTTGATACAGGAAAGGATTTTAAGGTGCAGCAGATGTTGGCCTTCCAACAGGAGAACAACCCTAAACACAGTACTAGCTACAATCGACAATCCTGATGAATCCAATCAATTACTTCGACTACAGGCATGTGTTGATGACATCAAAAGCTGGATGACTTTAAATTTCCTGCCTTTAAATTCTGACAAGACAGAAGTTGTAATCTTTGGACCAAAGTCCTCAAAAAATAAACTTCTTAATCAATCACTTAATCTGGATGACATTAACTTGGCCTCTGGTAATAAAGTAAAACATCTTGGTGTAATTTTTGACCAAGACATGTCATTTAAATCACATATTAAACAGGTTTTCAGGGTTTCCTTTTTTCTCCTCCGGAATATCGCCAAAATTAGAAACATTCTGTCCAGGAGTGATGCTGAAAAACTAGTCCATGCATTTGTTACTTCAAGGCTGGACTATTGTAATTCTTTACTATCAGGAAGTCCACAAAATGCAGTTCAAAGCCATCAACTGATCCAAAATGCTGCAGGAAGAGCTGATGAGAATTAACAATAGGGATCATATTTCTCCAATTTTAGCTTCCCTTCATTGGCTTCCTGTTAAATCAAGAATAGAATTTAAAATTCTTCTTCTAACGTATAAAGCCCTTAAGAATCAAGCTCCATCATATATCAGAGCTCTGATTACCCCGTATGTTCCTAATAGAGCACTTCGCTCTCAGACTGCAGGTCTGCTGGTAGTTCCTAGAGTCTCTAAAAGTAGAATGGGAGGCAGATCCTTTAGCTATCAGGCTCCTCTCCTGTGGAACCAACTCCCAGTTTTGGTCCGTGAGGCAGACACCCTGTCTACTTTTAAGACTAATCTTAAAACGTTCCTTTTTGACAAAGCTTATAGTCAGAGTGGCTTAACTTACCCTCAGCTATCTCTATAGTTATGCTGCTATAGGCTTAGACTACTGAAGGACATCAGGATCTATTTCTCTATTTCTGTTCTCCAATTTGCATTGTTTGTTGTTATTTAAATTTTTACATTTTTGTTCTCTGTCATTTTTTTCTTCATATTAGGTACATAGTAGGCCTGGTCTGGCGTTCTGTTAGCTGTGACATCATCCAGGGGAGGCAGATCATCCTCTACTACCACTTAACATAGAAAGGATTCCTGATCAATGTGTGCTTTTCTGCTTTTTGTGTCTCTGCTCTGTCTTCTCTAGCCCTCAGTCGGTCGAGGCAGATGACCGTTAACACTGATCCTTAGATAGGAAACTTTTTGACCAATCTGTCTGTATGATTTGATTGAATGTAACTTTGTAAAGTGTGTTAGAATGACATGCGATGTGAATTGGCGCTATATAAATAAAATTTAATTGAATCTAATTTTTCTAATCAAAGCATAATAAATGTGCTAGAATGGCCCAGTCAATTTCCAGACCTAAATCTAATCTAGACTCTGTAGCAGGACTTCTGATGTTCCCAGACTCTATTTTGAAAGCAAAATGGGAGAAAGATGGACCTGGGAGTCAAATGAACATCACACTTCTCAGATGTTTATATGCAAACTGTTTTGATAACCATGTATAACTTTTCCTCCACTTACGTCATATTCTACCTTGTGTAATGCTATCACATAAGAGCCCAATAAATTACATAGAGGTTTGTGGTTGCAATGTGGCAAAATATGAAAATGTTCAGGGGAATAAATACTTTTGCAAGAGATGATTTGTTCAGTTTTTGGATTTTCAGCTAAAAGTTAGGTTATATTTTAAATTTGGTTGTAATGAAATCTTGGAAAACATTCAAGTTTTTTTCTTCCTCCATACTTTATGACAATAAAACTATTTTCTGCACATGACGTTATCTGTCTAAACTGCATAGCTCACCAGGCTGCTGGGAGTAAAAGGTGATAAGTGACAATGACCTGGTTTTAGACTGAAATTCTTTTTTTTAAGTTGGACAATCATTATTAAGTCTGAAGAGTTTAAACTGTACTAAACTTTATCTGTTCACAGTGTTTACCGATATTCATTTTAAGTTGAACTAATCACAAAATACAGTTTATTTATTTTATAGTGTGTTCGTAAAACAATGAAAGAAGCAGAGTTTGAAAGAGAGATTCGGAATGAGCTTTAATGAAGCTTGGATACTTGAAACACTGAATCAGCGAGGTCGTCACAGCCTGCAGCAAAGATGTTTCCTGTGAGACGGGGCGTCTGGACGAACACGTGTTTGCAGGTGGACGGGAACAGATGTCAGATAAGTCGAGTTAAGTTCTTGAGAATGAAGAAAACAAAAGGTTCTGGCTTGCTGCTCACAGAATGCTGACCTAAAGATCACTGGCAAGCTCTGCAAAGACCTCAAATAAGCTTTGCTCTTTCACTGCCATTTTCCTGAAGCCGGGAGCATCTGAGAGCCTCAGACCATCCCTCAACTGACGAAATGTTCAGATGAGCACTGCCTCACTGAAATTAATTTACCAATGCAGTCTATTTAAACAATTCACTGGTAGTAGGAGTAACAAGGCAATTATTTTGAAGGAAGTTTCTTAGAGTTCTAACAGCAACCTGAGAAATGTGTTTCCATCTTAGTTTCAGCACCACACAGCATCATCTTTCCATTTCAGCCTCCATCTGGGGCCAGTTAACTCTCAAAACTGTAGAGAGATTAAACTTTGGCTTCACCCACCGCTGTCCTCAAACACATCAAACTACAAGCCTTCGGTGGGTCCATGCCAAGAGGTCCGAACAAAGCGTCTCAGTGTGGCACATCAGGGGTGAGAAAACAACATATGGGCATGTTAATGAAGGGCGGCGTCTTTAACCCAGGATTTAGGCTCAACTCTTTCTGCTGAACAGAAGACAAGCAGATCCAACTAAAGTCTGCTGAACCCGAAGATCTTTGAGGTACACCTTATCACATTATTTTTGACTTGAGAAAAACAGCTAAAACCTGCTCAACTAACTCTACTTTCATGGTTTCAAAACACGAACTGAAGGAAAAACAAGAAAAATATGGCTGACTGAAAACAAAACCTTTGGTTAACGATCATAATGACTACTTATACACTATAAACCATCGAAACGACAAACAGAACTAAAGCTTCTTTCTTTTTTATAACGGCATATGATAGATAAAACCTAAATAAAGCAAACAGCATAAAATAAGTGGGGCCCCGATGTGTTCCCCTGAAAATTCAATCCTTTCCTGTCTTTCTGGATTTATTGTGTAATTTTACTTTTTATTATAGATAATTACTAAAGCTTATAGTTGTCTTGACAGAAGCAATCCGGCTCACAGATATAAAAGCAGACTTCAGGTCCAACATCTGCCAGAATACCACAAATGGCTTCTAATTCCTTTATATTGTTCTTAATTGTATTTTTTGTAGCGCCAACCTATTTGACATTGTTCTCCTAACACTAAAAATAAAGATATATTCTATTCTATCTAAATTTAAGTCATATTACACCAAAAACAACGTTTCAAACAATCCATGGTTTTCACTTATTTATGATGCAAAGTACGACAGTTACCTTGTTCCGAGATCATGATTTTCTTCTTGAGATCTTTGATTGAACACCTTTGTGGATCATTTCGGATGATACTTTTGACCCTTTGTACCATCTGTTATAATGGAGTGGGGGGTGTGGACAGTAGGGTGACCACCTGTCCCGCGTAGCGCGTGCGCGCACAGCGTTTGAAGCCCAATTCATGCGTCCCGCAAATTGAGACCGTGTCACGCATAATCAATGCTTTCTCAAAAAAAAGTTGGTCGCTCTATCCACCTTATTTTCGAACGACGAAGTAACTATGGCCACAGCTTCAAACTATTCATGACTGAGAGGATGACATGAAGAAGTGCCTCATATAACGTACGAGGACATTTTAACCTGTTTCGTGTCGTCACTTGGTGCGGGCAGTGCGACTTTACCGAGGCGAACCTCCGCAGTGAAAAAGTTGAATCGGTGTTAATAAATATCAACAAGGATGACCTGGTATTCATGGAGGCTGTTGGCCGTTCAAGCCAAAACTAGTCCGACGTTCACGCTGCTGGATCCTGACTGCATCAACCGGCTCTACCGAGACGGCCGAAGCGCTCTGGTGCTGCGGCTCCAGGGGAAGCCTTCAGTGATGCAGCGGCGACCTTATGGAAGGTAGGCTAATGAATGGTCTGATTCAGAAACATCCTGGCTGTTGGCTCGTTGTGATTAGATTGCTGGTCAGTTAATTTTGTAATGTTTTGGATTAAACTGATGTTATAAGTGGACATCTAAACATTCTGCCCACTTCATGTTTTGGCTTGAAAAGGTTTGAGTCCTAAAGGTGACCCCAAAGTCCTAAAAGTGTCCCCAGGATGTTGAACAGTTTTTTTTTTCCTGCGCCTGCCTTTACCAACATCCAAGTTCACCATCCTTCCTCCCCCTTCTCGTTCTGTGAACCTCTGGAGTCGTGAGTTAAGACTTTTGTACAGTTCCTGTGGTGTAGAGCAACTACAATTCCTGTTAATCCTTTAATTTTAAATTATAATTTATTTAAAGTGAATAAATTGTAATGAAAAATAAATAAAATTAAATAGCTAAAGTAAATCGGAATTGGAAGTGCATCTCTTCATTGAATGTTCAACGTATTATGAATCTTTATTTAGAAAGAAATACACATTGGTTGGCCTATTCCTGAGCATACATCAGCAATTACACATGTTTATGGGAATAGGGCATTATTAATATACCATGTAAGGTGGTATGTGCTAGAAATGTGTAAACCACTATCAGTGAGTCTGCCTGTGAGGTGGGGGCACCGCCGCGCCAAGCAGTGTCCCACTTTGTCCCTCAGAAACATACCCCTTGTCCCCCCTTGGGCTTATTAGCAGGTGGTCACCCTAGTGGACAGTGTATCCACAGAAAGTGCGTCCTCTGTTTTGCTGTTGAAGAAAATCCTGATAAAATAAAACCGATGAAAATGGAGTATTCTTATTCTGATGCAGAGAACAATCATGGAGCTCAAATTTTAATACATTAACCAACAGATTCAACTTCCGATTTTTGTCAAAATTGAAACTTCAAGGATGTGGCTTACTGGTTAAATTTTCTGGAACTCTGTTAATTTTTTTTTTTTTTTCAGTAACTGTCTTAAATGAAAGAAAGAAAAAATTGAATCAACACATAAGGAGAATAAAGGGCTGGTGGTCTTACTGTTGAGCCTGCTGGTAGGAAAGGCCTCCAGAAAGACGGCGAGTGAGAGATTTGTATTAGCGGATTGGGGTTTTCAACACAGTTGCCAAGACCAACAAAATAATGTGCGTAGTCATGTTAAAATAAAATCTTGGTTTTATATGGTGTTTGTTCCGCTACCTTATACTCACTCAGGAATGATTCTGGCATAAACCCAAGGGATGGACAAGTGCTGTAATGTAACAGAAAACTCAGGGAAAAAGCAGCTGTAGCTGAATATTCCTAGAAGTGACACGGTTTTATGAGGTAAAAACACAAATACTTCAACCTGAAGGTTTTTTTAAATTAAGTTCTAGCTGAAAGCTTTATCAAGGTTTCCAGCGTGTCTGCAACACCTCCTGGGAAACAGCTATCTCCAGCAGATGACCAATACCTGAAAGCATCTGAAAATATCTGAAATGTTTTTGGGAAAAAGGAAAAAAAAGTCTTCAAACTCCTGACCTGAGAGGACCTGAGAGGTACATCATCCTTCTGATGACCAAATAATTTGAACAAGTTTAAAGAAGCAGCCGAAGTCCAAAGCAAAACCAAGAATGACCTGTGGCTCAGTACCAGTTTAAATGTAGCTTAGTTAGGAATATCTTAAGATGGCCAGCTGAGTCTATGAAATAACTCAGGGTCATAAGGTTTCATGTGACCAACTGCGTCTTTATAGCAGAGAAACAGCAAGAGGAGCTGTCATATTTGAAAGATGCTGGGTCGCATTGTGCTCGCTTGGCACACGCGACCTTACCTCTGTGGCTGTGAGTGAGCCTGAGCAGGTGCTGGTCACATCGCAGAAGTAAGAAGGAACCAAATGGAAAATGTGTGCTTACGAAATGGAGGTATGAATGGCCGATTGACCTGGACTCAGACAGAATAGATACCAGTGATCATTTTGTTGATGAAAAAGTGTTTCCATAGTTTTTGTTTTTCTAGACAAAAACTAAAAAGAAATTTATGAATTTAAAACAGTGAGTCTCTGTCAAATCTTAATTCTGATTGTGCTTTGCAAAATAAAACGACAACATCACTCCAACTTATACACTGTAAATCACACGTCACCCCAAACTGACAATGAATGACATTATTTAAAACATAATAAGATTCAGAAGACCAAATCTAGATTGAAACTAAAAAGACTTCAGATGACTAAACTTTAACTAAAACTAAATCACATTTCATTCAAAAACTGTGACTGACCCAAAATAAAAATGTGCTGTTCCATATAAACCGTACTCGTATTTACAGACTGTGATGTCCAGGCCATGCATTCCATGCATGTTGGTACATAGACTGGTATGAAACCTGTATATCTGTCAACCTTTCATTAAAAACAATCTAAATTCTAATCACTCCCACATATTCTGGGCTAGTCCAATGTTGGACCCATTCTGGGACAGTGTCTGTCAAACTATTGAGAGAGTAATAGGCTATGTCATCCGTACAGATCCCAAAATATTCTTGTGAGGATGACTAACTGGTTAGATAGATAAAAGGAAAAGACATTTACCTCTTTGAAACTGCATCAGTTTTAAGTAAAAAGGCTATAACGCGGGCTTAAGAAGGACCAGCCAGGTTCATCAATGGCAAGAAATCATGGAGAAGATACACTCTGTGGAGAAGATGCCATATTTTCTACGGGTTCAATAAATGCTGGAGAAAATGGTTTATATAGAAACGCAAAATAGTAAAGTCAACTTTAACACTTTAAAAAAAAATATTTCACCTACATAACAGCACAGAACTCTGTATGCTGTGTTGTAATAAGGAAAAAAATGTTAAATAGGGCTTTGAGAAATAAATCTTATCCATCTAACTGACATCATCCTATTTAAATCTGGCAGGTTCACACTCACACACCTTCTCATCTTCCTCTTCTGACCCTTCCACAATGCAAAAAATAAATAAATATAAAAACAGTGATGGAGCGACACAAATCTGCAAAGAATTCAATGCTGATTAAAGTCACTTGTGGGATGTGAGGACAAAGGAAATGTCGCTGCTAAGGAGCACTGCTGGGTCTAAACACACACACACACACACGCACGCACGCACGCACGCACGCACGCACGCACGCACGCACGCACGCACGCACGCACGCACGCACACACGCACGCACACACACACGCACACACACACGCACACACACACACACACACACACACACACACACGGACACCCCCCACTGGAACTTTTTTCTGCATAACAAGAAGCTGAACAGAGCCTCCAGCTGTCCGGGAGACAGTGGGGACAAATAAAGTTTAAGCAAGTACCCGCATGCATCAAAAGGAGGGAAACGGAACCTTGTTGGTAAAATGACCCAAGTGACATAATCTATCTTCATCTTTATCATTCTTATTCAAACGTTCACTCCTGTATGAGTCATTATTGTCCACCATCTGGAGTATTATTTGTGTTTCAGGTGACAAAGAGAGAAGTCCTTCCACCTTTTTTTCTTGTGTCATTTGAGCTCCAGACAGGAAAGCTGTGGGTTTATTCATATATGGACATTAGGCAGCAGAGTCCTGCTCCCGGCCTGATAGTAACAATCAGGATCATAACACCACGACTTTATTGTTCCACACACGCTCCCGTTCCATCTTGTCCACTTTCACACCCCGACCTCCCTCGCTCTTTCTCTCCAACATCCATGGCAGCGTGATCATACCCATATCTGTCAACTCCCATTAGACACGGATAAGTGCATCATCCACAAGCCGACACAGATGGGATTTGTGGAAAAGCACTTTCAACTTCTGTCTGATTGTACAGTACTGCACCAGAGTCTGGATCCAGTCCTCATTTCTTTATCCTTTGCCTCTCAGCAGACAGACTTTTAGTCAAAAAGAAAAATATTTTAAAGGTTTCTTCAGAGTTCTTTCAGTGTTTTTCTTCAGACTTTGGCTGCTTGTCAGTCACTTAGTCCAGCATCTGACTATTTTCAGAGGAAATTAATTTTTTTGTTCAAGAAACAGCTTAACACTAACAAAGGAATCATCCAAACCTTAAAGACCCATTAAATGTTTACAGGTCTACACAGACTCTATAGAAAGAACCCTATTTAAAAAGTTGTTTTCCATTTATTTAACTGTAAAACAAAACAAAAATATTTAACGACATTGAAAATTTTTTCTCTCTAGTGCCCTGTTTCCAGCTATGAAACAATTCCAATATGCATTAAAAAGCTCTATGATCATGATGTCTGTGATGTGACATCAGCGGATCTGCTGACGGTCCTGACTGCTCCTTTGGCACCAACCCACCCACCCATGTCGGCCCTCTTCCCCCCACAACGACAACTTCTCCTCGTTGCTTCCAGCAGTGCGCTGGGGTAGGTCACTTTTCTGACTTCGAAAGAAAACTTTTGAAATCCACGAGACAACTGAACCTAAAAGCTGTGAGAGAAACGTCCTGGTTTGGGTGCGTTGGCACTTTTACTGGGTCAGTCTCTGTGTGTCCTTGACACAGAAAGCTAATATTTGGGGAAACAAACGGCTGCTTGTCTGAAATACAGACATGCACATCATGACATCACGTTATTTTCACCTAATGGATGAGCAGAGGGTCCATGGTTTCTCTGGTGACACAGCTGCAGCTTGTGGTAACCTGTCCATGGTGAATTCTAACTCACCTTCCTGGCCCATCCTGGCTGGGTCCGACCTCCTAAGCGCACCAGACCAGTGCACTCAAATGGGACATAGTTAATTTATTAAATTTTATTCAGCATACCAGTTTGTTTAGCATGTTTCTAATCTTTTGGACAAATCTCGTCTGCATGCATGGCGTCTTTTGGAAAAGTCTTTGTTACCACAAAGCTCGGCAAATTTTATCAAAAGACTAAAATAAACAAGCATATTTTTCACCCCATGGTCACTGCCTAAATAGATTTGGGGTAAAGGTTTTGAACATCAAGCTCACAATGTGATTAAAAACATAAGAGGGACAAAATCTAAATATTGATCCCTGATCAACTTATCAAATTTCAGATTTATGATCATTTCAATGTTCTTGATCATTTGCTTTGTTGTTTAAAAAAATCCACTGGGTGACGAGTGGAGATTCCGGGTGCCACTGGCCCTTCATGACTCCTGGATTATGTTTCTCCTTCCTCTTCTTCTTTGAAGGACTTGTGCTTTTTTTTGTTACAAGCACAATCAAACTCACTCAAAGTGAAAGGAAAAGGCCAGAAGACAGACAAAGTTTGGTCTGGGTGCCAGTGTGGATGACCATCACCTCTGGAGACTCCTCCCCCCGCTCGCACAGCCCCATCCACTGTTTGGTCCTCCCCTGTGCAGAGGAGGGGTGACACCGGGAACGGGGTCACCCCTGCCAAAAAGCATCACATCGCTTGTTTCCTCTGCATCGTCTGCCCCGCTGTCTGTCTGCTGTACCTCTCTGTCACTTGGACTGTCAGTGTTCCTGATCCTGACCAACTCTGGGTGTGTGTTTTTTTCCCCCCACTTTTTTAACGCAATGAGGGTATCCTCATGAGAGCCGAAAAGCCTGCAGCCATGAGACAGCTTCTGGGGGGATGTAAATTAGCCCACCCCTCAGTCCAGACTAACATCCCAGCAGTTACCCCTCCCTGTAGAGGTCCCCTTCCTGACCCTGTGTCATCCAGCAAAGTCACTGAGTCAGATTCTTTGCTGATCTCCTCACTTCAACTTCTCTGTCAGGGCTCGCCACAAATTGTGTCCCCTGATTCCCCCTCCCTCCTATCCTTTCTCCTCTCCTGCTCTCAGTAGTCTCTATCTTTTAGCTCCTCACCCTCTCCACCGCAGCAGCAGGCCGGGCAAATATGCACCCCGAGCAGCGGTAAATACAGGCAGCACTTCACAAACAAGGCCTGATTACAATGACAAAGGCTGCCACACTTTGGGGAGGAGCTTGGAGCAATTTGCAGGCTGCGGGGGCCATTGAGCGAGTGGCATACTTAATGGGCTTTGTGTGCCAGAAGAAAAGGGTCTGAGCTTCTGGGCCCAGCTGTCACCGCAGAAAATATCAGACTGACACAGCACCCGATGCTCTTTGGCTTGCTCTCTTTTCTTCTTTCAGCCCCCTCTTTTTCTCCCTCTTCTCTTTCACTTTTTTTTTCTCTAGTTAGTGCACACGGAAAAAAGTGAAAGCTGAAGAAAAAAAAGCTAAAAGAGAACTCCTTCTCTTGATCTTGCACACAAGCAAACATGGTGTCTCTCTCTCTCTCTCTCTCTCTCTCTCTCTCTCTCTCTCCCTCTTTCACCATCACACACACACACACACACACACACACACACACACACACACACACACACACACACACACACACACACACAATGCACAGATGCACAGTAGGCTGACTCTGCAGCGATTATTCAAACCCTAAACCCAGAGGGATAAATGACATTATTACATTTCACTACTTAATTACGTATGTGGATAGTTACTAAGCGTTAGCCATCATGCATGCATAATGCAGTAAGATATAGTTTTTTTTTTTGCTTCATAAAGCACTCTTTCATAACCAAATATATGGCAGCATAAAAACAAATTAACGCATGTGATTGGCTTAAAAAAGTGCAAATATATGATTGCAGATCCTCACAAAGAAAAAAAAAGAAACATTTTGTGGATTTCCAGCGGTGCCAAACAAGAGTTTATTTTCTGGAAATGATTTTGCTCCAGTGATAATGGGCTTGGCTCAAAAACAAAGACTTTGTGAGATCCTCTGAAGCAGCTCTCTTGGTTCCGCTTTTCTGAATCCTCGTACGCAGAGAAGCGCTCACACTCCAGATCCGACTGTATTACACCAGCTCTGTGACTTATGGCACTGTAACCCCGAGCATAATATACACACCCACGCACATGCACGGAGGAAAAAAAAAAAGTTAAAAAGCTCACAAGCCAGCGAGCACACACTGGAGGCGAACAGGCATAAACACATGTGTGCACGGTTGCACGATGATGCATTATTGAAACACAGCACAAAGCCAGAGTTGGATGTTGTTTCACCTAATCTCTTTGATACCACTGTGGTGCTGCTAAGCTCCAGAAAATCAGCTTAGCAGATGTCCTAAAGTGTAGGTGGCTTGTTTCATAAGGCAAGAGAGGATGCACGAAGAAGAGGGGAACGAAAGGAGCGCGGGGGCAGGGCAAAAGATTTGGAACTGGTCCCTGAGTTCAACTCAATCGCCTTTTTACTTGTGTCTGCCAGGCACAGTTGTTATAACGAACTAAAAGATGTTTTTTTTTTTCCCCCTCGCTATTCACCCTCCATCTTGAACGTCCCCCGTGGGCCCTCATTTCTGAGTGTTCCCTCTAATGTGTGAGTGTGTGTGTTGTTTTTATTCAGCCAAACAAGTTGTCTTATTTCTGATAATGACGGTGATAATGACTGTAATGAGGACTTTTTTGTTGTTGTTTTTGTTGTGTTTTTTTTCTCTGCACATGCTGCTTTCACTTCAAGCTGCAACCTGTCCTCCGATGTCAGCTGATTACATTCACAACCTATACAAGCTGTCGCCTGCACACTCATGCGGTTGCATGCATTATCACCACAAGTGAGACATCTGTATGCAAATGCTATTATGTGAGGGGGCTCGACGTGGGCTGGCTGTGAGTGATGTTATGATAGTGAAGGAGGGACTGAAGAAGGTTGACCTATTAAGGAGCCTGCGTGTCAACAGCGTATATGCACGGCATACATTAGTGTTCAGTTTAATCATTTATTCCTCCTCCTGTTTTACTGACAGACCTAATGTTGGCTTGTAGGTTGATGAGAGTACAGCAGAATCACACATGAATACTCTTTTAGCCAGATTAATAAAAGCCGTAATCTTCAGAGGTACTTCATTGTGGACATGACAAATGTCTATCACCTGTTGTGTTGCAACTTATTCTGCTGCTTAATTCTGTCCCTTAATCATGCGCATAACAAGAGCATATCAGTGACATTACATTGTGGAACAATATTTGGTGTCTTAGGTATTTCACTGGTTG
Organism: Fundulus diaphanus; assembly: GCA_037039145.1. NCBI lineage: Eukaryota > Metazoa > Chordata > Actinopteri > Cyprinodontiformes > Fundulidae > Fundulus > Fundulus diaphanus. The sequence goes on along the minus strand of CM073129.1, from coordinate 6,783,082 downwards.
GCAAGAATATTTCAGACATTCTTATCACTGCAATACAAGCCATTTTACTAAATAACATTTTTCCAACATCTAGATACTAAATTATCTTACAAATAAGTCAGTTAAATTACATAATACATAATTTAAGGCCTGGCACCTTCCAGACTTTGACTATTCCACACCAAAACCTATTTTGAGCCATTCAGAAGGAGCCTCCGGGTGTGCTTTGAATCATTGTTCAAAGCACACTATTCTGCATTCCATGCAGAGATTCGGACTAGGTGTAGCCAGTGAAAGTGATCTGAAAAAATGTGACTCATCAAAGTTAATTGATGATTTAATAAGCGGGGGGGATAGACATGATCACACTGGGCCCGGTTGATTTGGATAACCTTTTTGCCTTTTTTTCCCTTAACAACCAAACTCATTCCTTGCAAACTTCTTTTTTTACTCAGTCTGGTTATCTTTGTCTGATATTACAATTAGTTTGGTTACATGAAACATTGAAGTGTGGCAGAAAGGAAAAAAAACAGAAAATAAATCTGTAAGGTGTCAAATACTGCTGCAGCACATTGTTAATGGCAGCTGTGATGCAAACAGAAAGAGGAGATCCATTTTCTCGTGTTATTTCCATTTCTGGTCTCTTCTACACCGCTGCTACAGATGAAAACTTTGTCCTACGTTCTGTGCTGTTGCTTTATTTGTGAGTGTAAAGTGCAAAGCTGCTGTGATGTTGCTATGTCGCTCATAATGAATGTTCTTTAAGACTGTGGTTTGAATCAAACAGGTTAAGGTGCAATGTAGATCAACAAGAAAGAAAACTAGTTAGGCTGTGATCCACAGTAATTTATCCAGATCTTATTTGGCAGAACCTAGTGTCTTAAAAACTATAGCTCAATAACCCTGATCATACTAAAGTATCAAATGTAAAACAGTGGTGGCAAAAACTTTTAGAACAATCTTTCCTTGAAAAATCTCCATATTGGAGTATCTGGTGAATGATGGTCACACCAAATTAATTTGATTTAGTGTTTTCCTGTTTACTGCACTTTGTATAAAGTGAGAAATAAAAAGTGCTCATGAAATTAGTTTTGAAAGCATTCTTTCTACTTGCATTGCCTAATCCGAAAGCTCTCATCTATATACATAGTTCATTTACGAGTGGACAAAGGCAGTGCAAAGACTCAATTCATTTGGAAGCTTTCTAAAATAATTGCATGTTTTCTGCAAAATATAACACTTGCTTATTTTCAAACACACACGCACGCACACACACACACACACACACACACACCCCCAGAGGAGACAGGAAAGTAGGAGGAAACAATCCAAGCTTTGCCAACTGGCTAAAGTAGAACATTAATAATCCATCAGGTAACAAAACAGTGACGGTGGAGTCGGAAATATCAAAGTTACAGGTTAAAAATGTCCTGCAGGCCTGAAAAAGTACAGGGAAGATGACTGAAAGACATCAGAAAACCCTGAGAGCAGAGCTGAAACTGGTCGTTTAAAATACCGCTGTGGGTTATTGGAAAAGTGGATCCAGGAGCGCTAAATGTGGAACCGAGTGGGTGGTAAAGACTGTAAACCGGGGAAGTGTTAGGGATGGAAGGGCTTCAGTTTTGACCCCAATCCTTCAGGTGTCTGTTAGAAAGCTGAAGATGAAGAGGGATTTCGTTTTTCAGCACCACTGTGAGTCTAAGCACATGTGCAAATCCACAAAGGGATAACTTCAGGAGGAAAATTTAAGTTGTGGAGTGGATGACCCAGAGTCCAGAAGTAACTGGCAGAACCGGCAGAAATATAAAACATATCTGTTTCACAATATGACACCTTGTGTGATATGATATGTTATTTTATTAAACAGCATTACCTCCTCTGTTTATTATGCCTTGGATTCCTTTCAAAGGAAGTTGCCTGCTTGTTGTTTCTCTTTGTTGACACCAAAAGGAAAGTTGGGGTTTGAGCCACCAACTGATTGAAATAGAAACATAGCTTATTATCACTTTCTAATAGAGGTCAGCATTAGGTTAATACTAAGCTTAGATAAAAAGTAGTAAGTTTGGATGTAGTTAAATACTAAACAAAAATACAATCATAAGAACCATAAACTGTTAGAGTTTGTAAACGTGTTCCACAATGTGAACATCTGAACCAGGGATGAATCTTCTTTTATTGAGAGTTTCAGTCTCTAGCACCACATTATTACCATCACAAGGACCATTAGTGCAACAGCCCGAACTGGATTGGGAAACAAAGTTCTGTTGACAGTCAGCATGGACCTAACTTAATCAAACCGTTCTATGGATACAAGTGATACTCATTTAAAAGAGGTCACTTCCAAAGAAAAACCAAAGAGTTCATGTCCCTATCAAACCAAAACCCACAGAACACAATTTGGGCTCAAAATAGAAAAATGTTTTTGATTCTCTTTTGTGGCTGAAAAGATAGAAAATTGACCTTTTCCTTTCTGAGTTGTGTGATAGAGGCAGCAAACAAAGCAAAGTAACACATTTGGGAGGGAAATTAGCTTGATGATAATTATATGTGGTGTGTGTGTGTGTGTGTGTGTGTGTGTGTGTGTGTGTGTGTGTGTGTGTGTGTGTGTGCGTGTGTGTGTGTGCGCGCGCGCATGTGTGTGTGTGTGTGTTGTCTTTTTTGTTGGAAAAGCATAATAATGTATCAGAAAACAGTTTTTGGAAGAAAGAAAATACGAGCGCTGAATTTTTTTGATTGTGGTGGTCCGTGAGGGTTTATAAAACAAAACAAAGTAAATCCCATATTAACACAGTTTCTTAGGATTTAAGCTTCATCACTTTACTCTGCATAGAGTAATGAACCCAAACAGCACAAGTGTTCAGAGTGAGAAAATCTATATGCTCTTAATTTCAGTTAAAAGTCGATGGGACAGCATGGTTCCTTTCTGATTGCTATGTAACCTGAAGCTCAACTATAGTCATATTTTAGAAAACCTGAGGTTGTTACAATCATGAAACATAACTAAATCACATATGGCCTTTCTACTGGGTTTCAAAACAGAGAACTATATATCTAAAATGCACTTTTAATAAAAAAAGACTGGTCATATTTATATGATTTATATTTATATGGTGATCGACTTCAGGAGAAGACCCCCACCTCACTCCCCCGTGAACATCCAGGGGCAGGACATAGAAACAGTGGAGAGTTTCAAATACCTGGGTGTTCACGTCAACAATAAGCTGGACTGGACTCATAACACTGACGCTCTGTATAAGAAGGGCCAGAGCCGCCTCCACCTCCTCAGGAGGTTGAGGTCCTTTGGAGTGAGCAGGCCTCTGCTTAAGACCTTCTATGACTCTGTGGTGGCCTCAGCCCTCCTCTACGCTGTCGTCTGCTGGGCTCCTGGCAGCACAGAGAGGGACAGAAAGAGGCTGAATAAGCTGGTGAGGAAGGCCACTTCGGTCCTGGGCTGCACTCTGGACTCTGTGGAGGAAGTAGCTGAGAGGAGGGTGTTGTCCAAGTTCACATCCATCATGGACAACACCTTCCACCCCCTGCACCAGACTGTAGAGGAGCTGAGCAGCTCCTTTAGTGCCAGACTTAGACACCCTGTCTGTAAAAAGGAGCGCTACCGCAGGTCATTTATTCCTGCTGCTACCAGATTTTACAATGCTGCACTGTAACTGTGACCATAACTGTAACAATTAATGTGCAATAACTAAAGTGCAATAATCTATTTAACACACTGTCCTACAACCCGTGCAATTATCCTGATGTAGTGACTTCTGCTGCTATCAACACCTGAACATAAGTCAGCACACATGTATGTATGTATGTACAAATGTATACAATGTATATGCACATATATACGCGTAGGTACGTATGTATGTAGGCGCATAGATATATGTATATATTGAAGTATATAGATATGTTTATATATATATATATATATATATAGACCACCAAGAATGTAAATGAGACATCATATGCCCATTCCTATTTCCTTTTTTGTATTTTTTGGTATTCTTTTTGATCCATTGTATATATGAAGATTCATTGTATATAACTGAATGCACCTTTCCTACTCTGCACCTTCTTGTATGAGCCGATGTGACGAGTGAATTTCTCCATTGTGAGATCAATAAAGGCTATCTTATCTTATCTTATCTTATGATAACTATTGCTGTAGCCAGAAAAGAAATTGTAATCTTGACAAGTGGGAATTTGATGGATCATCTATGCAAGAAATGTGAGTGAGATTCATAAAAACAAATAGGTGAAGAGGATTGTTTCCACTCTCTGCTTCATTTCCTTTTGGGATTAAAAGAATAATTTTGAACTCAATTGGAAAAAAAAATTGTTGCCCAAGGATTAAAAAAACAACCGAAAGCGTTCGTGGCATGGCTGTGATTGTTGATTATGGGGGAGTCAGCAGCCAGACCACTGAGGTGGCCCTGATCAATACTAAGGTGCAGCAAGGAAGCCATTTTTCATAGCGTTAGAACAAAATGAATAACAAATTGTGTGTTGTACTTCAGTTTGCAGCTTCCAAATGTCCACATGAGCAGCATTTGTTTATTTTGAAGGCCACACGGTTGTGAGAAAACTGAGTCTTTGTGGCATGATAGACAGCGTTCTTAGAAAAATGCTTTGAGAGCTGCATTACTGTTGTGGAGTTCAACTCCTAGGAGCATTATGTGTAGAAAAGTTAGACTTTCAGCTGGGAAACCCATTTTATAAAAGACCTAGCCCTGCAGGCACATGCATGTAAAGCAAATAAAATGACTGAGAGGATTTACAGACTTCATCAACATTTTGCAGTGTTTGCTTTGTTAATCTTTGATTAAAGAACATCTTAATATGTCTATTTGGAATGAGAAAAGAATAATTAGAGGTAACTGTAGGTGAAAATTACTTTTCAGTGAAATCTTAAAGGTAAAGGCAGAGTTTTTACAGGCCTGCAGAACTCACAGAAATAACAATTTTTACCTCTTTTTTCTGAATACATTATGTATTGACTACTGTCAGGATGGAAGGACCCAATATAACAAAGTTTTTCTGAACAGGATAACCAACTACAGCTTTAAAGTAAAATATCTATGACTTAGACATGAAAACTGTTTAAAGCCTTAAACTGTTATTTCTATATTTCTATCTTATTTTTTTCCAAAGAAATCTCAGGAAAACGTGTGCAGAGAATATATTTTAATGTACACTCAGTTAGGCTGCTAATTAAACTAATGTTCTTTTCATGTCTGTCTTGTTGTTCGGATTATCTGCCTGTTTTACTGTTTGATCAGGAAAGCAAACTGTGTTGTTTAAACAATGTTTATTATGACCCTGTGTGCCATATGCATATCAGTTATTCTTAATATGTGAACCGTGGGTGTAGACTTTATTTGCATTTGGAAGAATGCTTGAATATCTTGGCAGCACTTTATAGCAAAAATGTTCTTATGGATATTTAAAACTGAATGTATAATATGCTTTTGTTGCATCTCGCTAACAGGATTTCCATTGTTGTTCACTTTTGGGTACCTTTCCTGGTCTATACAATCTTTTTTACTTGATTGAGTTTAAAAAAAGCACCTTGTGTGTTTTTATTCTCCCTTCCACAGTCATAGCATTTACTTCAGAAAATAGATTTGCGTCATTGCAGATTTCTTATTATTTGCTCATTCTTCAAATTCCAGAGAGTCAGATCATCAAACAAGCTTTTACATCAGACAACGATAACCTGAGTGACTGTAAAAAGCAGTTTGAATGATAATTTCATCAGTATGGGGAGAAACTATCCAAACTAGCCTAGTCCTGTGTGATAAAGTAATTGCACCCTAAACATAATAACTGATTCCGCCTCCATTGGGAGCAACAAATGCCACCAAGCATTTACAATAACTGGCAATTAGTGTTTTAAAGTTTTTGGAGGAATGTTGGGCCACTTTCCCTAAATAATTGTGTTACTTCAGCGACATTGGAGACTTCCTAGCATGAACTGCCTCTTCATTATTACACCACAACATCTTATTAGGGATTAAGCAAAGACACTACAGTCATTCATCTGGCTTTAATAGTCAGTCAAGTTGAACTTGCTGGTGTGATTTGGATATTTTTTAATCTGCAGCTTAAGATCATGGAAATATGTTTCCATTTTCCTACAGTATTTTCTGCTAGAGAGCAGAATTCAAAGTTTGTTTGACTTAAATTGGGATTGTAAAAAGATGGACATCCACAAAGTTTCCCTTTAGTCTCGTAAATTGACAGAATATTGTCGTATTTTACCTTCCGGTGGCATAACGGTGCGTGGATGTTCGGACGAACCACACGACAAGGAATCTTCTTTAACTGAACTTTACTTGCTCCGGCAACAGGTTAGTTACAGACACAGCTGACGGTGGATATACTGCGTTGTTTCGGCCTCTAGCTCTGGCACAGACAGCGTTTTAGTAGTGTCCATACAGTGAGCTTTGAGTGCCTTTACAACTTGAAAATAATAACAACAACCCAAAACTCTTGCGATGATATAAGGTTATCTAGATGACCACGTTGCATTTACTGACTTAACACTAGGCTCGGAGAAATCAAAACAAAATACAAAAAACATTATTTTATGCTCATAACAGCTTAAACTGCCTTACAATATTTCCCCAAAGGTCTGGATGATCAGACCTTTGGGGTCTGATCAAAATCTGCTTAGATTTTGGTAAATCTAAGCAGGCCTTTGTGTCCTTTTTAGTTACCAGTGGTTTTTAGCTTGCAACTGTATTTAAGTTATCTATGGATTTTCGAGATCTATCACTAATCAGGTCAAGTGAATAGAAGTTAGGCTTTATAAAAGTGTGGTTAATAACATAAGTTTGTCGTTACACATGAGAACTGATTAATTTTTCCATGGCATATAGCGTTTATCTATTTATAAAATAAATAATTTAAACACTGCATTTTACTTTGATTTTGTATGATATTAAATTCTATTTAACCATCTGAAACATTTAGGTTCAACAAAAAAACTCAAAACATTTTACGCAAAATTACACAAGTATACACAACATACACAAATATTTTTACTATCTAGTATATATCTTTGTTTTTATCAAATCTAGGGGGCTAAACCCTCTAAAGGGAGTGATAACGATCTTGGGTATGTCCCGTTGCGTGCAGAGTTTTTACAGCAGACTCTGATGACAAAATGATAGAGCTGTAATGCCATACAGACAGGTTCTAGTCTTTTTGCCCTCTTAATGTTTTGCAGTTTTGAAGTTTTGGTCTTCTTGTACTCAAATTTATAGGTAAGAAGAATAACCTGGAAAATACTTTTACAGACTATAAAGTAGGTCTGTAAAAACCTTGATATCTCTGAACAGGGTTCATAATGAATATGACATATTTTCTTCAGTTACCAACCAAGAGCAACCATTGTCATCAACTAGGGTTTATCGTCAGTGTGACCGAAACGTTTTAAACGCATTCGACACAGAAGGTTCGCTGTGTGACAGGCGGCCTTGGATTAAAATGGCAAGAAAATGGCAAACAAGAGGAAAAGTGCACAAATAAAAATAGAAACCCAGAACCGAGAAAACACTAGTTTGTAGGAGAAATAATCCCCTGTTCCTGTCTAGATTTCCACTCATTCTACCTCTCCGTCAGGCTGATGGGTAATTGAGGCAGTCACAACACAGATCGGGATGCAGTGTCATGCTGGGCCCATGGTCTGGCTTGTTGCCCCGGCCCTCTGGCAGCATGCTGGGACACGCTCTGGAGCGAGCGAGCGAACACACACACTGACACCCACATAACACATGCTCGCTGGGCCTGTGCACTTACAGGGACATGCAAAGAATTCACAGACACGCACTCCACACAAACTCATTACCAACATATAGAAACGCTAACAGGCTGTCGTTGCCCAAGTGTGCACGGTCACACAGGCTGATGTAGACAGAGATGAAGGCCACTGGGAGGCCACAGCAGTGCATCCAGTTACACTGATCAAGCAGTAGCTGAAAATTGTACTAAAAAACAGAAGGACCCAAGCTGTCTCGTTTAAAAAGTGGGTGATTGCTGTGTTGCTGCACACTTGCCTGATGCTACTCTGGCAACTTTTCATTGGCAGTCTTTCTATGCTGCACTCACATCATATAGATGTTAAAAACTCATATTTCCTATTTGACTTTTGTTCTTCATCCAGCGTCTCCACCAAAATGTGGATCGTAGCACATGGTCAGAACTCCAGTTGTTATACACACGATTTAGGAAGATATTTTTACAAAAATATTTTTTTCCAGGCACTCTTAGTGTACACAGCCCTGTTAAAACTAGAAGAAAGAGAGCAACTGAAATGTATGAGTCCATTACGATTTACTTCAAAACTTTGCCCACATATAGTGGGACTTTTATCCTGTGCAAATCACTGAAAAAAATGTTTTAGGAGGGGAAATGGTCCACACATCCTGGTTGTATAAGTGTATGCAGTGTTACCCTCTTTGTTAAAGCACATTTTGATTAATTTTCAGCACTCACTCTTCTTTGTATTACCGGCTCAGTAATATTTGTCCACTCTACCTTGCAAAGGTTCTCCAAATCAATCAACTTGTGAGGACACCTCTTGTCCACAGCCCTGTCCAGATAAATCACAGATTTTCTGTTTAATTTAGCTCAAGGATGGGCCACCCACTCATGAACATATTTTCTGTTGATTTAGGTGTCTGCTTGGACTCACAGTAATGCTGAAAAATGTAATCATTTTCCATCTTCTGTTTTCTAGCAGACAACTGGAAGTTTAGAGCCAAAACATCCTCCTAGAATAATAACAAATTTTCAGTGAAGAAAGCTAACACTGGGGCATTATGCTGCCACCACCATGTTTCACTGTATATTGAGTTCCTTTTTGTAATGCTCACTGCTGCGTTTGCATCAAACATGCCTCATGGCACTGTGAAATGAATGAGTATACACACAGCAGCGGTGGTTTCACACTACAGAGTCACCTGAAGCCACAGTTTAACCTCATTGTCCTGATAAACAGCTAGTACCTCCCATTCTGAAGGTTTATTTAGTGGCACGCCTTCTAGCAGCATGGCAGAGAAATTCAATTCAATTCAATTCAATTCAATTTTATTTATATAGCGCCAAATCATGAAACATGTCATCTCAAGGCACTTTACAAAATCAAGTTCAATCATATTATACAGATTGGGTCAGATTATACAGATTGGTCAAAATGTCCTATATAAGGAAACCAGTTGATTGCATCAAAGTCCCGACAAGCAGCATTCACTCCTGGAGAAGCGTAGAGCTACAGGGAGAGTCGTCTGCATTGTCCATGGCTTTGCTGCAATCCCTCATACTGAGCAAGCATGAAGCGACAGTGGGAAGAAAAACCACCCATTAACGGGAAAAAAAAAAACTCCGGCAGAACCGGGCTCAGTATGAACGGTCATCTGCCTCGACCGACTGGGGTTACAGAAGACAGAGCAGAGACACAACAAGAGAGACAAAAAGCACAGAAGCACACATTGATCTAGTAATCTGTTCTACATTAGATGGTAGTAACGGGTGAGCCGTCTTCTCTGGATGATGTCAAAGTTAACAGAACGCCAGACCAGGTGTACCTACTATGAAGAAAAAGAGAGAGAGCAAAAAGTTAAAAGCTGAAATGACGACAGTCATTTCAATGTAATACAATGCAAAACTGGAGAACCGTAGAATGAAGAACAGTAGAAATCAGTAGAATGAGAAAATTAGACCCTGATGTCCTCCAGCAGCCTAGGCCTATCACAGCACAACTATAGAGATAGCTCAGGGTAACATGAGCCACTCTAACTATAAGATTTGTCAAAAAGGAAAGTTTTAAGATTAGTCTTAAAAGTAGACAGGGTGTCTGCCTCACAGACCAAAACTGGGAGTTGGTTCCACAGGAGAGGAGCCTGATAGCTAAAGGATCTGCCTCCCATTCTACTTTTAGAGACTCTAGGAACCACCAGCAGACCTGCAGCCTGAGAGCGAAGTGCTCTGTTAGGAACATACGGGGTAATCAGAGCTCTGATATATGATGGAGCTTGATTCTTAAGGGCTTTATACGTTAGAAGAAGAATTTTAAATTCTATTCTTGATTTAACAGGAAGCCAATGAAGGGAAGCTAAAATTGGAGAAATATGATCCCTCTTGTTGATTTTCATCAGGACTCTTGCCGCAGCATTTTGGATCAGCTGAAGACTTCGAACTGCATTTTGTGGACTTCCTGATAGTAAAGAATTACAATAGTCCAGCCTTGAAGTAACAAATGCATGGACTAGTTTTTCAGCATCACCCCTGGACAGAATGTTTCTAATTTTGGCGATATTCCGGAGGTGAAAAAAGGAAACTCTGGAAACCTGTTTAATATGGGATTTAAATGACATGTCTTGGTCGAAAACAACACCAAGGTTTTTAACTTTATTACCAGAGGCCAAGTTAATGCCATCCAGAGTAAATTACAGTTTTAGCGTTTCTGCTAGTGTCGTGTGCAGAGATAGATTGCAATTAAAATGTTGTCATGTAGCTGTGTTAAGAGATAAGGCAAAGCGATCTCGTTTTTATTGGAGCGTTGTTGTGTGCACAGGGCTGCGGTGAGGGAACAGGGGCTGCTGTCACATGGAGAACACAACCAGCACCTGTTGAAAATCCTACAGCCCCTTCAGCGTTGCTCTCACCATCTCAGCAGCCTCCCTGACCAGCTTCACTCTCATTGTTTTTAGAGAAATATCCAGGTGGTGTAACTAGGGCTGGACGATATAGAAAAAAAAGCGTATCGATAAAATTGAAATCATATGATTCGATATCGATAATTATCAACAAATTGAAAACACATATATTTTAAGTGCAGCCGTGGCTATTTCATGCAGTTGCTTGGTGATCTATTTGGAGATAAAGAACACACAAACACTGAATTTACACTGAACCCTTTGTTCAACCAACTTTTTACCAAAACTGCACGTTTTTAAAAAAGAATGCTCTCTGAACTCTTTGAAGGGGCCAGAGCTTGGTTCCTGGATCTGCGTTTGTGATTGGTTGGGAGGATGTAATGACTGTAATACTAACCTACGTGGCTCAAATACAAAAGGAAGGAAAACTGTTATTCTATTACACTTTTTAATGACCCTTTTTTCCTATCATCGATATACATCTATCGATCGATATATATCGTTGTTGAATTATCGTCCAGCCCTAGGTGTGATGTCCCTTTGTAAATTATCTGAAGATAATGGCCAGAACTAAAGAGTAAAACTGAATAAATGTCAGAGGAATCCAACTAGGCCACAGTAATTTAAGTAGGTGTGAACACAACAAAGCAGAAAGCTGAAACTAAGAGAGAATCAGAAAAGTATTAGCTAAGGAGGTGCACAGTGCTGCAGCCATGTTATTGCAGCTGTTTTTTTTTTTGCATTTCTCCTTTTAAATGTCTTTGTCTTTCATTTGATTTGTACACAGTAAATGTCACCATATTTCAGGGAAACTTCAAAGTTCAAACTTAAATCTAACTGAGAATCTGCGGCAAAAGTTGAAAAGTTGATCACAGATGTAACTATTCTGTTCACTTCCAAGGCACATATCCCAAAAATTCCTTAAATGTCACTTTAACCAGTTGTTGTTAAACCTTTTCTCCAGATGGGAATATTCCCCGCTCATCAGCTTGTCACGGATCCCCGTAGGATGCTCGAAAAACACTTGAAGACACACTTCTTTTAATCACTAACTAAAACACGCCCCAACAAAGTTGAGTGTTCTTCAATTGTTTGTTTTCTGCTTCTTTTTCCCATAAGGGGCTTTCATGTCTGTGTACTGTCCTCAATGATACATATGAATATCAACTAGACAGTAAGCTAAACTGCGATTCACTGGTAAAAAAGTGTCCTTGTTGTAGTTTTGTAGATTTATTACATGTTCTTGACATTGCTTGTATACAGAGTCAAAAAAGGTGTTGCTTCCCCTGGAGTAACTCAAAGGTTTATCAGCTTTCATGCATTAATGTGTACTTTATCCCCCATGTCCACGTGTTTTGGTTTGTGAGTCACACACCCAGAGTTTCCTGTTTTACCGTAGTTTCCAAAGAGAAAACAAAAGCATGCCTGACTAAGAAAACTCATTCTAACATAGAATAAACTAAAACGCCAGAAAGGCAGAACAGCCTGTATAAGGTTGATACAGGACAACTTGGTGTAAAAATGTGGACCCATGTCAATCTGAACTAACGTTCTCTACCATTTGAGACCCAAATAAGACCTACAAATGTGCCCAATTGGTCTTGCCAGGATGGGTTTTATTTAGTAGGCCCGAGTAGGCTCGGTTCAAAAAATATTGAGTGCCATCTTTATGTGGCCCCCATAGACATGTTGGCTGGCCGACGTCCGACCACAGAGTAAGGCCCAGCAATTTAGCACTGCTTTGAACATACTGTCCACAGACAAGTCCAAAGGTCTGTGTTATCTCTGTGTAATAATGGCAGAATTAGTGCATGACAAAAAACGTGCAATCCCTCGATTGTGTTTTGCCTTTGTTATGTCCCCTACCTGTTTTATTCCCTCTGTGTGAATTTCTTTTCCTATTTCCTCCAGCTCTACAGCTCTGTCCAAAAGCGTTCTTTGTTTTTCACCACAGTTTCTTATGTCTTATAGCCATCTTGGTCAGCTGTTTAATCTAGGCTTTCTCAAGGTCTTTCTTTGGACTCTGGCTGCTCTTTCACTCATTCCAAGTCCAGTACCAGTATCTTCTTATTCAGAGAAATATGGCCTTTTTATATAAGACTGAGAAAGGTTGTAGAACATCACTTAAAAAGTATTACTGATCAACAGAAGGATGATGAACCCCCCGGATCGTGTGTCATGTCTTCGCTGTATTCTCAATGAAAAATTATTTTCTCTCTTCCAGAGTGTGCTATCTTTGCCAGCTTTGAAAAAGTCAAATAAAAAAAACGTCTTCTTGACGGGCCGTTTCAACCTGACACTGGTCCAGCTGCTAAGTCTATCCTTTTTATGTCTGAAGGATTTATAGATCAGAAATAAGTGGCTTGACAAACAAAAAGCATTACTCTGAGCAAATGAATGACCTGAAACAAGGTGAAAAATCAACCAAAGCATACAGGAAAACTTTCAAAGACCCCAATAAAGGTTAGAGAAATATTTATCAAGATCGTTTAAATGTGCAGCAGTCTTGAGGAGATAAGCAACAGTTCTATACTTCTGGACAGACTCAACACTCCTCCACTCTAAACTTCTTATTTTTCTATATTCTCTTATTTCCTTGCCTGTGTGTCTTTTCCTTTCTCTCACCTCTAACATTTTCTACATTCTCTTCTTCTTTCCCTCTCCTACCTTTCTCCCCTCCTATCCTTATATTCCTCCCTCTTCCTAATCTCACTCTATGCCAGACTCCGCCCTCTTCTTCTCTTTCTTCCTCTTGTTTGTCAGACCTGAGGCAAACAAGGCTTGGCCCTCAACACGCTCCTCTTCACTCTGCTCCCTTCCTCTCCATCCCTCGCTCCTGGCCATCCTCCAGTTTAAACAGAAGGCTGTACTGGGGGAGAGATTGGGGAAACAGGGAAGGAGATGGAGGCCAGTTGCTTGTGTGAGTGCTGCATGATTCATGCCGCCCTGTAATGAAGCTGGGCCGGTCTTTTAAGTGTTTGGTGTGTAATGGAGTTTCAGGGACAGGCCTATCATTTTCTCCTAATAGTGCTTTCTCCGCCGCACGCCGTGACCCCTCTCTCCACGCCCCCCGCCCCATACACCCCCTTTGCCGCCGCAGTAACTGCATATTACCGTGGCGCGTGCACAAACACACACCAACAGACGCACGCAGCGATTACCGACAGCTGGGGGAATATCTGAGCAGCAAAAGTGGCCAATTTTCTCTCCCTTCCATTTAAACAACAAACAGGGTGGTGTGTTAAAATGGCCAAAGGGAAGAGAGAAGGGAAATTGGGCTGATAAGGGTTATTGTGAATCAGTAGAGACTGAGTTGCAGTATTGGGTAGAAACTTATGATTTTAATATTTCCGGGGGTTCTCTTGACAAACGAGTCAGAAGAACTGAGATCAATTGAGTTCAGCTTCGTATAAAATTTAATCCAAAAGACAAGTGTGTTTATCTGCTGTTTAAACTCAAAACCGCCCGCCAAAGCGAATCTGCCTTCTATGACGTTAATTTCCATGAAAGCTTAGATTAGAAGTTGGCGAATAACAAATGGAGTCAATATATGGTCTTCATGTGGGCTGATTTGACAAGAGCGAGAGTGTGTTTGTGTGCCAGGACCAGTTTTACCAGAGCAGATTGTGCAGTGTGTGCTCAGACCAGACCTGAGATTACTGAACAGATTGCACAGCTGGCAAGCAGCCCTCTCTCCACACTTAAACAGCCACTCACACACACGCACACACACACACACACACACACACACACACACACACACACACACACACACACACACAGAAGCAGACTAATGCAGAACGCGAAAAACAAATATTGACAAAGTATTGATCTGGGCTGTTTTGGCTCTTATTGACAAGACACTAATGCCACGAATCTCATTCAGCTCCATGTTTTAATTCGCCACCGGTCGGATTTTCTGTTTTGGAAACAAGGAGCTTTGATATTACCATAGGAGCAAAAACTACCACATCATGGTAAATGGTAATGATCTGTACTTGTAAAGCGCTTTATCAAGTCCTGAGGAACCCAAAGCAATTTACACTACATGGGTATATTGTAGTTTTTGCAAAAGCATTAAACCACCTCTTTTTCTTTTTTCTTTTCATTTCAGCAGCTGAACGTCCTTGTGATCTCTTAAAGCGATCATTATCAAAAGTTGTCAAGGCATTCAGAACTTCTTCCAAAGTGTTGTTATAGCCAAGCCAAGCCAACTTTATTTATAAGGACTTTTAAACAGCACAACTGACCAAAGTGCTGAACAGATATTTTGACCAAGCATCAAGCAGAAATACAAGAAAGCACATTAAAGATGTCATAAACAGTTTAAAGGAGCCATCACCCGGAAATCTGACTTTTCATGTTAAAATTTGTGTGTTGGAGTTGGGCCTTAGATAAAACCTTGCAGAAAATCAGGAGGGTAAAAGTGACTTGGCGTTTTATTTTGTGTGGGCCCTTTCTAAAAACCAGAAAAACCCACAAGAGTGGCTCTCCACAGAGCGAGATTTTGGTGCTCCTCCTTGATTTACATCACTCACGAAAGGTCTTGTGGAAGGACGCTAACGTAAGCCACGCCCGCTTCTTGTCAACCACGTAGTTGAATCATTGCCACGTCAACTACTCCGTTGTTGGTCGCCAAAATAAACATTCAAATGTTTTCAGTTTGCCTGCATCTGTGGACTAAACTACCAGGGAGCAGCAGATTAAGTTTGTCTTTGATAACAATTTCCCGGTAACTCTCCCTGTAACTCTTTATGTATGCGCTTCATATTTAGCACCTGAGTGTTTCGTTAACTTGGGACAATACCAGGCAAAGATGGCCTCCAGCCTGCGTTTGGAGAAAGGGGCGATTCCAACAATCAGGGATTTATCTGCAGTGCAGTCGGTAAGTGCTGTTCCTGGTGTAACTTTTTGCCTATTGTGTAAGCGACTGGGAAACGATGGCAATCTGCTAATGTTGCTAACGCCATATCTCCATGTAAGATACACATTCCTAACGTTTGTGGTTTAAAATCTCCTCATTTCATTGTTTTGCTCTGTGGATGTTTGTAAACTGCTCCACGTGTTTGTGTGTGCCTGAGCGAAGGACCGCTATCACATAAAGTGCTAACGTCACGCTGCTAACCAGTAAGATCTCCATGGGAACACATAATATATATGTATATACGCAAGGCTAATTCTTGCACGTACCCTCGCGAGAAAGAAAGGGGGTATGAAAAAGGGTCAGAATGAACTCTATTTAAGACATTTTCCTCCTAAAAATGACTAAATATGAATTTAAAGAAAATTTCAGAAGGATTGTATATGTAAAATACCAGGTTATGACTCCTTAGAATAAATAAAATGAGCAGTCTCATGCTGAGTCAAAAGTCAATGAAAAAAGATGCACTTTCAGAGCTGATTTAAATATAGACAGTGATGAGTCCTGCCTGATGTGTAACGGCAGTAAATTCCAAAACCTTGGAGCAGCCACAGAACAAGCTCTGTCCCCTCTGAGCTTCCGTCCTGGAGAAGCTGGTCTGGTCACCTGAGTGAACAGGTAGGGGTAGTTGCTCAGAGAGGTAGGGCGGGGCCAGACCATTTAAAGATTTAAAAGCAAATAAAAGTCTTAAATAAACCCTGAACTGAACAGGCAGGCAGTGTGATGAGGCTAAAACAGGAGTTTCGTGCTCTCTCATTCGTGTTTCAGGTAAAAGGCAGGCAGGTGCATTCTCTACCAGCTGGTGACAAGACTGGGATGTCTGTGAGATACCATAGTATGAGGAGTTGCAGTAATTGAGACGTGATAAAAGCATGGATTCATGTTGCAAAGTCTTGTGTTAAAGGAGTCATGTTTTATTTTTGCCCAACTGCAGACTGACAGTCTGTTTTCTTCAGACCTACACTGATTTTCCACTAATACTTAGTTCAGTGCCACCCAGTTTGAAGGACCCTGTTTTTTGTTTTTTTTTGGTAAGCTGCTTATGCATACTTCAGAGGCTCAAGGGAAGAACCAGTGTGGAGTCTACATGTAACCACAGGTTAGCAAAATGTGCTTTTTGACCTTTGTTATCAGCAGCATGTCACAAAGACAGCTGTCGTACCTATAGTCCGATAAACATATAATCAGGAGCTATTAAATTCATCATGTTGATTTAGCTGTCTGTCCGTTAACTCTTTGATTATCTATTAAAGCATATAAAGGCTACTCCTCTGAGCTGACTGGCTCCATCCTTCATCAGCTGGGGAAGAAAAACAATGGATGAAGAAAAGTTGGCTTCCTGTTTCGCAATCCATGGAACACCTGCCATTTCACACCATGCCATCCGTGACGTGTATCTTTGCTCGTTTCTTGCCAGTGTGCCCAAACAGGCTCGTCTTTGTGTGTGTCCTGTCTCTGTTTTCCCCCCAGTGCTGACGTAGAGGGACTTTTCTTGAAGAGTTGAACAATTAAAACGAGACAAAGGCAGGGAGGGAGCACCTGCCGAGGCCTTTGTGTTGCTTAATATGTGACACTATTGACAGTGAGTTCACAACCCCCCCACACTAAACAGATCTACAGATATGCAAAGGGACACACACACACACACACATACATACATACATACATACATATATATATATACATACATATATATATATATATATATATATATATATATATATATATATATATATATATATATATATATATATATATAGCGAGGAAAGCTGCTGTTTGGTCAAACTTTCAAAGATTACACCAGGACTTACCCCTTGGAACTAAGCTATGGAGAAGACATTGATGATTCACAGCATTCACACCGAAGACTATGAGACCATTTACAGAATGGGAGGGCAGGGTTAGTACAACACCTGTCTAAGGTCAAAGTCATCAACAAGTGCCCATGAAACTCAACAAGCTGTGATGTTAAAGTGGGTTGTTTGTCCCCAAAGTGACATCAACACAAATGGCCTAAATTAGCATCAGTATATGTCGTCATTAAACACACTATAACACCAGCCATTGGTGGGTCCAAAAGCCCAGAGATTGTCAAGTCTTCATAAATTTAATGAAGTCACAGAGGGTAAGCAAGTGGTTTATGACTCTGCAAAGAAGATAAAATTAAGACCAGTGACCAGTGTGCAGAGGCTTCAAGATGCAGAATGTTGAGCTCAGTCAAAAAACATCCCTGCTATTTTTTTGTAGTTTTCTAGATCACACTCCTGTAACATCACAGTGAAGCCCAACCTGGTAATATTTGGATGCTCTTCAGAGTCATGCCCGCTACCTGTGTTCAGACCCTGTGCATTTTGGGATGGTGGTGGTAAGGAAATTCATCCTGTTGAACTGGATCTCTGCTGCCCAAGTTAGTCTTGAGCACTGTCTCAATGACATGCTGTCTGTTTTACAAATGGGAAAAGTTTTATTGGCACTCAAGACAAATTTGGAAAGATGTAAGGGCATTGTGCTCTTCTACGTCGCCTTTATGCTGCAACTCAGTAGATGAGCTGGTAGATAACTTCCATTGCAAAGTTTCAGACATTAATTCCATTGCTCCAATTAAAGTGAAGGTTGTCTGTGGGAAGAGGGAATCTCCATGGAGAATAATGAATGACATCAAATTTCTAAATTTACACCAGCACAGTGTGCATATGCCACGGCCATATTAGATTTGGACAAATGTTGAGCCGTAAAGCTTGAATACTTTACTTGTTTGAGTCAAATAGTGAACAGATCTGTCCTGAAGTAATCATTATTGGACCGATAGACGAACAATCAAGTTAGTGCCCAAAATCTGGGTGTAGTGATGGACTCAGACCTGAACCTCCAAAAGAATCTAAAGACAATTACAAAGTCGGCCTTCTGTCATCTGAAGAACATTTCCAGGATTAAAGGACTAATGTCTCAGCAGGATCTGGAAAAAATAATCCATGCTTTTATTTTTAGTTGAATCGATTACTGCAATGGGGTCATCACAGGTCTGCCAAAAAATTTGATCAGACAGCTGCAGCTGATCCAGAACGCTGCTGCCCACGTTCTCCTAATACTAAGAAAGTAGAGCAAATCACCCCAGTTGTAACATCCTTACACTGGCTCCCTGGATCTTAGGGAATAGACTTTAAAATATTCCGACAAATAGCTGTGTCATGATTTGTCTTCTTGAACCCGGACAGAGCACGCACACACAGAGCTTGTTCTTTTGCCGTTTATTGAAAGTATTGAGTTGGATGATGATGACCAGAGTTAGTAACCGGACTGGACCAGGAGCAGGCTGACTGGAAGAGACTGGAGAGAGTTCTTGGAATGCAGGACTGCTGGAGCACAGGGTAGCAGGCAGTCCAGCAACAGAGCAGAGAGCAAACTTGTAGCACAGGGGTAGCTCCAGGGAAAAAGGCTAGACCAAAACTAAACCATGACAAGCTGTGTTTCAACAGTTAAATACCTTCTTAACAATGACCAGCTGCAAACCACAGAACTATCAAATTTCTGTTAGTCTATAAATCCCTGAATGGCTTAGCACCTAAATACATCACAGACTTATCATCAGTGTATCAACCCTCCAGACCACTAAGGTCTTCTGGCTCCAGCCTACTCTTCAAACCTAAAACCAGAACCACACATGAAGAAGCAACATTCAGTTTTTATGGTCCACTTATCTGGAACAAACTCCCAGAAGACTGGAGAAGTGCTGCAACCCAGAGTTCCTTTAAATCAAGGTTAAAAACCTATTTGTTTAGAGTTTCTTTTGAACGTTAACATTCTTAACAACATAAATGTAAACTATGAACTGAAACATTATTAGTTTAAGTTTGTAGAACAACTTTGTTTTACCTGCCTTTATTATGCTACTGCAATGTACTTTTCCCCCAGTGGTTCTATTCATGTAAAACTGTGAATTGTCCTGTTACTGAAATGTGCTATATTAATCAACTTGCCTTGCCTTTTTTGACCTTTTGTAATATCAACCCACACTCACTACTGTAAACTATAATTCTTGTTTATTTTCTTCTTTTTTCTCTTATGGTTATGTGGTTATTATTGCTTCCTGTTTTTGTATTAAAATTGCAAAATAGAATATATAAAAATACCCCTGCTAACTGATGGTGTGTAATGAGGAGCTGACCACTTTGTATCAGCCATGGCAACAGCTGGCATTGGCACACTGAGATTAGCAACCCATTAGAGGAGGACAGAAGAGTCATTTGATTTTCATTTATTTTTCGATAGGAACACTTACAGCAAGTAATAAAGTTTTGTAGCATTAAGAAATGCACAACAACTTACCTTGAACATATTCATTTTTACACAAATTTTAATCCTTTACTAATATGATCAAGGCTGTTGAAAAATACCAACATTAAACTGAACTAAGTGATTTAGTAACTCCGCACACTGTGCTATTGATATTTTTGAAAATGCAATGAATAAATTGTCATAGTAAAATGCTTTAAATATTGTATCAAAACTGGAATGTGAATACATGTCAAAGGTAATTCTCTTGAAGTACAGTGTCCATATTGACAAAGATTCTCAGAGTCCTCTCAGAGAGCTCCTATTTTAGTCTAAAAATTCCTAGGAGTCTTAGCGTCAGAGGGATTCAGATAGCTGCTGAGAGCGAATAAGGAGACAACAGAAATGTGTATCTTAGTGAGAAGTGGTTGACACCATTGCTAGGTGTGACGCTGTCTTATAAGAGCTGTGATTGGTTGATAAAAGAAACCAACAAAAACAACACAAATGCACTCCTAGTAATCGATGGAGATAAATTAAGCAATTGGACTGGATTAAGAGTTGTGTTATGATGATGAAATTTAGTAAAATTAAATAATTGTCACACGGCATCAAAATGTTTGAAAGCACCTTATTTACATCCCCATCATTATTTACATTTGCTTGTTATGTTTTCTCGCCTTTCTGGTCATTTTACTACTTCATCTATTTGATATCACTGTGCTCTCACCTGTCAGCATTTTACTGGGATTGCCTGCTTTGTATAAAGCGAATATATTTGGCATAACAACCGACATAAATGGAGAAAAAAAGGCAGAGAAAAGAGAACTGGACAGAGGAGCAGTCCCTCTATCCCACAGCCCTGGGAGGAGGATAGAGGAGTCTTCTCCCTATGTATATAGCATGAATATTATTGTACTTCTAGAGTGTGGAATATGCATACATTTTTTTGCAGCGTTTTCCAATTCTTCTAAAATGTTTATCATTGAGAGCATTTTACAGTCAGTAAATATAAAATTCCTCTGTACAATATTCTTTGTATATTTCTCTACTGTTTATTCAATATTTTTCCTATTAATTCAGCTTCCCTGTGTAAGATACTGTTAGGCTCACTAACTGTTCTACTGACTACCTCTAACCTTTTTTCCACTTTAGAAGCTATCTTAAGACCTAAGATGCTTTGTCAATAACTTTTTTCTTACTGTGGTAAAAGAGAAATCTCAGAATTTGGAAATTCTGTAATTTTTCCTAAAATGACGTCACTAAGAGCTACTTTTAGTTTTAGGATTCTTTGTGAACACAGGCACTGATCTTTTGCCAAGGTTAAAACTCCATCTGTAGAATATAACCTTGTTCCACCTTTACAGAGAGCATATCAGTGCAGGTCTCAGACCTTGAAATAGAAATACATAAATATTTTTAATCTAGCATGTCCTGAATTACCCATCTTCTGGAAAGGACTGAAAAGGCTTTCGAGAAGATGGCAGGAATTGATTTTTCTAACTCCTAATATAGCTATTTGCAAGCTATGTAATGTAGATGTGACAAAAACACAAGCTGTGTGTGTGTGTGTGTGTGTGTGTGTGTGTGTGTGTGTGTGTGTGTGTGTGTGTGTGTGTGTGTGTGTGTGTGTCTGAGAGCTGAATCATTGATGTAGTTTGCAACGGAGCAAGAAAGAGATGGCACTATCCGTGCCCAGTCAGACTAACCAAACCATGATCACCTTGGTTAAAGTTTGGTTGCCTTATTTCTATTCACCGGATCAACCTAGTAATTTCTCTCATCTAATCTAATCTTTCAGCAAGACAGTTTTAGATTATAAACAATCTGGAAAACTATCTTGATCCTCCAACACCTGTACAGAGATGAAAATAACCAGTCCCAGGGTCTGTCTCAATTCAGGGGCTGCATCCTTTGAAGGACCCAGTCTATGCGGCCGGGTCCTTCGTGGACCGCAAAAAAGAGAAGACAGGAAGAGATCAGCTTTTGAAATGGGACGGTCTCCACCGGCTGTCCCCGCCGTTACCTTAAGGTTACTCATGTTGCCGAGCAACCGAGACAGTGCGAAGCAGCTGTGAAGCCAAACAAACAGACCCCGAAGGTTAATCCCGTTGTCTCCTCTGTAAATAACTGTACTCCGTTTTTAGTTTCCCCTTTTAATATTCGTTATGGCCCACAGTCTTTTATCGAAAATGCTGCTTTATTATATTTTGTTGTGTTCTAATTCATTAATCAGCCAGATGTTTAATTTTATGTCGAAATATACCACTAAACAAAATTCATTGATGACAAATACCATGTGTGTAATTTAGTAAAATACTTTCCAACTTAAACACTAACCCTCTAACTTTTTGAGCAAAGTTTAAATCAGTTTATTTGTAGAGAATAACAAAAATGAACTAACCAAAAATTGACATTAAATATCTAAAATTATTGCTCATAGCGGAAAACCAGCAGGAGGTGGAAAGCAATGTGCTGGTAGAAAGGCGTTCTCTCTCAGGATACTGAGCCCAGACTCCCCCAGTAAGCTGGTAGCCATCGGGAGTCTGAAAGCATTGTGCCGGGAGAAAGGCATTCTCTCTCAGCATAGCGAACCAGCTGGAAGCCAACAAGACGACCCAGCTGTGGTCCAAGCACGTCCAAGCATTTTTAAATCAAGCGATATGCCAACAAACCAATCAGATATTCCAGTTTAACATAGCTAACTTCCTGCCTAAAAACCTTTTTAAAGTTAGTTTTATGTCACAGAAAGCGTAATAAATCCAACTTTATTCACAGCTTTTCACTCTCCTCCACCATTACTGTTTCCAGTTAAAAAGATAGGATTAGGGATAGGATTAGCAATGCTTTTTTATAAGCATATAATGTGGCTATATACCTTTAAGATCATATTTATCAGACAATTTTCTATTTTTTTTAGGTTAATGGTAATCTTCACACTCCAGGGTTACTTGTGGAGTACCACAGGGTTCAGTGTTTAGGCCAATTCTATTTACAATACATATTTTTCAACTTGGTAAAATTATTCAAATAGAATGAGATAAATGCTCTGATGATATCCAGCTTTTATGAAAACAGAAAACCATAGATGGCCATTTTACATGGTCATGCTTGGGTCATATTTTTCAAGCTGTTCAGTTTTCTCTATTCTCTATTTTTTGAACAATTTCGTCACAGTATTTGCGTGAAATAGACACTTGGTTCAAAGACTGCTGAAAGGACACCAAGTACAACTGAGATTGGTAATAAAATTAAGACTGGGGAGAAAATAAATAGTTTAATCAAATAATTTTATCATGAAATGAAAACGTGTTTCCATGAACATTCTAATCTATTCATTTTATTAAAGGTGCATTACACAAGTTCCATAAATTTGCCCCCTCTGGCGACAAGTTGAAATGACACCAGTGTTGTGCACGTGCATGGGAGAGGAAAACAAACATCTGCCGCTGCAACTGCACAGGTCTGTTGTTTAGGGGTGTAATGTCTTCTGAAATAAATATATATATATATATATATATATATATATATATATATATATATATATATATATATATATATATGTATATATATATATATATATATATATAGCCCGTGTTCTCTTGATAATGCGTCAATAGTCCCAAACCCCTTGAGCAGAAAATTTGCAAAGAGCGCTTTTCTGCTCTGTCAAACCTTGCATGGTCCAATTTAAGTACGCATCCGGTGTAGACAATCAGAGAGAGCATATTGTCTGTGTGCATATTTTAGAGTAAAGCCGCAGTAGCCTGACACCAGAGTCTCTCAGCAATATGGTCATTCTGAATAGTTTTGTCAACTAAGATAGATGTCTCAGTTTCATTAAACTGTCAAATCTTCATTTATATGTCCTGAGCAATTGTTTTGAATTAATGTTCAGCAATTCTGAAATTAGCCTACCTAGAGGGATTCATGTGTGATTGTGATATGGTTTCATAAATGTTTCCATATATATATACATGTCCTGTTTTCTTTTTTTTTGGGGGGGGGGGGGGGGGGGTTGGCCTTAGTTTACATGACAAGTTTTGATTCAAAGTGAAGAGATTTTTGTTGAATATATTTTATTTATTTTGCTCTAGTTCAATTGTGATAAAACATTCAGTAGATACCTCTATTAAATCGTAAAGTGCATCAGATAAATTGACTCGTTGCAAATATTGCAGTAGCAGGCAGGAGTGAATAAACGAGGCAGGGCAATAATAGTCAGAAATGCAGCGGACCAGGATTTTAAAAATAGAGCTGCACAGAGCTCTACATTTTACACTCTTTTTCCCAATAAACATGTATTATACAAAGCAAGTGCGGACATGACAGGATTTTCACAAGATATTCTTCATTTGTTCAGGCTCCGGTCTATGTAAAACATTTTATACCAATATACACTGTAGGATAAGAAACTGGACAAGAAAAAATGTGAAAGATTAATTTTGTTGAAGCATCTGTTAGGGTGAATCCATAATGTTAGCTCACTTAGTGAGAGAAAGGGTAATCCAGGGTCGATTATTTGTTTCCAAATCTTCATGCTGCCAAAAAAGTATATAATTGCATGGGATCCTAGCAGAGAAAGAAGTCTATTTTATTAATTTCAGACTTAATCAGTGGCAGGTCCGCAAAAACAATCCACTGCCAGTAACATCTAATGTATATTCTTTAAATTACCAAGAAAGACGATGAAGGTAAAAAACAGTCATCTTTTTCATTTACGATGCTGCATTTCCACCATCCCTGTTTTTCTGAACTGAAAACAGTGAAGGACCTCTGGAAATACGTAATAAAGAATGCTTGGAAGTCTGCTCCTTTGCTGATTAAGCTTTTTTACATCATTTGCTGCATTTAGTGAACACTCAGCAGTACATTCAGCCAACTCACCATTTCAGGCCAAAAGGCTTTCTTTTAAATCAGACAGCTCTTTGAAGTCAAATAATATGAAATTAAAGGTTGATTGAAAATAATTTAAACACTAGCCAAGTCATTGTTTTAAATGATTACTTGAGAGTTTTTTTATTAACCGTGTTTATTAACAGGTTTTCCTCAGAATTCAGTTCTCTTTGACTGAAACAGTTTGCTTGCATTGGTCAGCTATTTTCATGTGAATCATTAATAAAGCTTCCCTTTTTTAAAACACGGTCCAGTTTCTCAGGCATTTGTTTAGTCGTGATTCTTGATCTATATCCAGAATCAAGGATGCTTCTCTAAAAAACAAAAATATGTCTAAAGAAGCCAAAACATAAGATAAATCGTTTCTTCCTATTCCTTTCATGCAGCATTGTTTAATGCTTCATGCATCTCTCTGCAAGGTTTTTTATCTAGGAGAGTTTTTACGTATAGCAAGGCGATAAAGTTTAATGGCTGATTGGAACTGTTAGTCATGATGTTGAGGCAGCATTCATGTGAAACACATAAATGGATATGGTCTCTTTTCTCAGTTGCGTTTCTTACATCGACTTCCCCTACTAACGCCGCCCCCACCCCCCACATGAAGAAAATCAACATCTACATCTGTACTTCACACAAAACCTGACAGATACTTAAAGAAAGCAAAGGAAATTGGAAAATGATAGAGAAGAAGACAAACGAAGACATAGCACACTGCTTATGTGATCTATACCAACATATTGTGTTTAAAAAAAGATCTCTTAAAAGGGAAATATGAAAAATTGCAACTACTAAGTTTAATAGAAGGCATTTGCCTGCAGATGAAAATATTTTCTTCAGGAAGTGACTCAGGCTATATCCACATGGAGCTGAATACTGTATCCACGCATAAAAGTTTGGGTGAAAAGATGAAACTGCACAAAGCCGGAGGAGCCATAATATACGTTGCCACCCAGTGAGTGGCGCGGTAACGCTGCCACGGAAGAAGGAAGAGCAGGGCATAAACTATAAACGCAGGAGAGAGAAAAGAAGTGTTCGTTTGAACCGACGACAAGGCACTCCACACAAACGCAGTGCAGGAGCAAAATGTGTTAGTGTAAAATCGAAATTAAATTGAATGGCATCTAAAACACAACTGCCTCCTCAAAGTCCACTATTGTTGTTTGTGTTAGCACATGCATGTTAAGGGAGAGGCGATTTCTATATTGGCTCACATGCACAAACATGGCAGTATGGGGTGTCCAGATGAAGCTGCCGTGGGTGGAGGCTCTGAACTTTCCCACTCAGGGACCCAGATTGAAATGTTAACGGTTTCATGGCTGCTTCGTCTGGACGGCATCCGACCAAGAAGTTTGTCAGATACAGCCAATCCCACATCCGAGTGGACAGGGCCTCAGATTTGCAGTGGAAAAGTATGCCAGCTCTTCGTCTTAGCAGCAACAGTGCCACTATGTCATCGTTATTTCCTCTTAACTGTACCTAGTCACTGCATCTGTGTAGAATTTCAAAGTCTTTTTGCTTTTGTTTTACCATGCCCCAAATTCTAATAAAGGATAAAATATGTCACTGAATCTCTGAAGGAAATGTTGCTTTAAGCTCTGTACAATGTAAAGTGTGCTATCTCTGTACAATGTAAAGTGTGCTTTGGTATCAGGGCAGATTAAGTAAACTTACTTGATCTTATGTTTTGTTTCCTGGCAAAGATCTGACTAACTATTTTTGGTCTTTAATTGTTTATCCAGGCATAAGATGGACAACCCTGTTTACATAAAGGTATACTATGCAACCGGGGTTGATTTTCCAGCGAGGCTCCCCCCAGAGGGCGAAAGTAAAAGTGCACTGTCGTAAAGATGCTCAGCTGTTCTCCTGGTTTCTCCGTCAAGCCAGGCACGGTTGTTTTGAGCTTAGCAGATAGGCGAAGGCAACGAAAAGTCGAAAAAACGGCAGTACAAACAATGACTAACACAGTGAAAGTATGAACATCAGGGTTTCCCGCAGTGCTATCTTGGCGAGGCGGCCGCCAAACTCACGCTACCGCCTCGCCAACATTCCAAAAAAAACAAACAAAAAAAACTTGATGTGCTTGCATGTTTATTTGACGTTAACACGCGGTTCTTTGTTGTTGCTTTCGCGCGAGCATATAGTGCATGGCAGGGAAAAAACAGGCAAAAACACATGGATACCCGCCCCCCCACCCCCCCAACGCCCCCCCGCCCCCCCCCCCGCTCCGCCAGTCTGTCCGCGCAAAACTAGTCGCCTTTCACTGGGGGCGTGTAGCAGTTCTCGCCGTAAAGCAAGACCGACTCTCGCGATGCACCAGACTTCTGAGCCTGTGGGTGCGGGCCAAGGGCTCCTGCAATTGCAAGTACGGTATTTCCCCTACAGACCACCAGGGCGGCCAAGAAAACCTTTGTTCGACCTGAAATGACTCATTTAATCATCCAAAACGGTATGGAACACATTAATTAACTGAAAAATGTTGCATAGTATGCCTTTAATGTGTACTAATTATGGTTTAATTCCTTCATGATCACAGTGCACCAGTTTTGTAATGACTACTTTCAGTGAGATAATGCTTTATGATATTAAGGTCAGATCATGAAACTGGTTTCTTGAACATCATGATGAGAATGCTGGT
Organism: Fundulus diaphanus; assembly: GCA_037039145.1. Lineage (NCBI taxonomy): Eukaryota > Metazoa > Chordata > Actinopteri > Cyprinodontiformes > Fundulidae > Fundulus > Fundulus diaphanus. The sequence goes on along the minus strand of CM073129.1, from coordinate 6,755,715 downwards.
CTCCATTGGGCTTCAGTCAGAGGATCTCAATCCAATAGAACACCTTTGGAGTGTGGTGGAACAGGAGTCTCACGACTTGGACATGCAACGGACAAATCTGCAGCAAGCGTGTGAAGTTATCATGTCAGCATGGATTCAAATCTCAGAGGACTGTTTCTGACACCTTGTTGAGTCTATACCATGAATAATTAAGGCTGTTCTGCAGGTAAAAGGAGGACCAAACCACTATTAGCAAAGTGTACAAGTTGTACAAAAGTGAAAAGGAGGCATTCACTGTCACGCTATCTGCCTTTGTCTATGCTTTTTGGACTGACTGGCTCTCCTCATTCTCTGCTCCACTCACAACAATCAGTTACACCTGCTGCTGACTAAAGCCTTGTTCACACGACAGGATTTTTAGCCCGATTGTTGCCCCGATCTTCCCTTCTGAGAGTCGCTGACAATTTGCGTGTCTCCTAAGATAATCTTAAGAGACATTCTTGCCGTGTGTGGTGTGTTAAGAGTGATCGGGTCCGTTCAGTAGAACATCGGGACCGCTCTGACCTCAAATCGGGGATATTCATCATGTTGGATTGTCTTGCCCCAATATCCTAGTGTGTGTGGTGTTCCCCGAGGACAAACAAGCATGCAGCCTGTTGAATGTGAGGTGTTATCCAATCAGAAAGCAAGGTGAGGGAAACCACAAGAGAAAAAAAGCCCCAACTCACCTCATTATATTAGAGCTGCCCGTTCACATTGTCTCCACTCGTTAACCAGCGTCTTTTCTTTTTGTTGTTTTTTTCTCCTTTCAAAGTAGTCTACAAACTATCGCCATTGTTCTTCATTATCGGCCATATTTATTTACTCTAAACTCACGTTTGATCTTGAAAGGATTCGCAAGATTTCCCGACTAACATCTGAATGATCCTGAGTGAAATCTGTTTGTGTGTGGTGTGCTGTGCTTGTCATTAGAGCGGACACAACAGACTGTACAAGCAAACCTTTTTTATCTAGGATTTTTTATCGTTACGTGTGATGTCTTTCAGGCTTTGTAAATCGGCTGACTATTTTAAAATCCTGCCATGTGAACGAACCTTAATCAGCTTCAAATTATTTATACCTGCCTCCCAGGACCATTCTCTGCCAGATTATTTTACTGCGTGCATGTTGGTCCCCTGTGTTTGTGTTGCACCGCCGGGCGATCCTGTGTTCCTGTGCTCACCATGCCTTCACTAGTTCATCGCTCTAGTGCTTGTGTGCACCGCCTGCCTTGTTGTGTTCCCATGTGGATCAAGTGCCCGCTCTGCTCTCAACCATCCTCACCTGGTCAACCTGCTTCAGCTATTATCTTTTGGTCAGTTTGGTCTCAGTTCACTCCTGCCATCAGCTATCACCTGTTTGATCCATCATCACCTGCCTGTCACCATCTTCTACATTACCGTACAATAAACCTTTAAAGAATACACAACACCATGTCCAGCTCAGATATTGGGTTTTCTAGTTCAGCCATAATAGTTCACCATCTTCTTGCTATACCAGGTCTATTGAAAACCAACACAAGTGGAATAGTGTTGAGACCAGCCAAGCAGAACTGATCAGGCGAATTGGAGTAGGGCCGGTGTAAAAGGGGCTTAAAACACAGCGGGTTTAGCTGCAGCTGGCAGAGTTGAATGTGCTGAGATTTTCATTGAGATTGACCAGGATGGACAGGATTATAAATGAGCAGTTCAGGTTGGGCAGTTTGGAGATAAGGTTTTTTTCTTTTCAGAACATGTCCATACCATCTCAGACAAGACTGAGATGTTATGGACATGTTCTGAAAAAAATGGAATTAGGATATTTGAGATGGGGCTGCCAGTCAGGAGGAAAGGAGCGAGGCAAGGCAACAGTCTGTGTGTGTGTGTGTGTGTTCTTGTACTTCCAGCTGAGCAGAACATTTCTTGCTCATTTTACTAGTAAAGTGAGGACTTTGATGTAAAGTGAGGATCAAAAAAAGGTCCTCACTTTTTTTTCTGGGTTAGGTTTAGGGTGTCAATTAGGTTTAGGGTGGGGTTAGGGTTGGGTATAAACCCGTAAAGGTTAGGTTCAGGGTTAGGCCATAGAAAGGCTTGAAAATGAATGGAAGTCTATGTAAATCAAGGCATGGTCCTCACTACGTACATTAAATAAGGATGTGTGTGTGTGTGTGTGTGTGTCTGTCTGTCCTTTCTCCATCATCCTCTTCCTCTTCTCAGCTACACAGTCAACTAGTTTATCCATGCGCAGCATGCCATCAGTCAGATTCTCATCTCAGAGTAAGTCATCTGCTTCTGCCCCTGATTGTTATCCAGAGTTCTTCTGAAACATCAAACCTGTGTGCTGGATCTGTGCTTGCTGCTCCTAGCTGTTTGTATGTGGGATGAGTCTCAGAGATTATTTAATCCCTGCAGCCATCACACAGCATGAGGACCCACAGATGCCACTTCCATAGCAAGAGTGAAGCTGTGTGAGTTAATACAAACTACAAAGAAACAGCTGCAGACTTAATGATTGTTTCTCTAATGATCAATTATCTGGATATGCTGACGTGACTGGTAAAGATGTAATGGTGAAGTCTTTACAAATAATGCACTTAAGTACATCTGAAGAACAGAGTGTTTCATGTCTTTTCAAGAAAAAATAAACAGAGCACATCCAGCAGCAACCTGTTCCATCCCAAACTCACTTCTCCAGGTAATTATGGATTTAAGGCTGTCTTTAGAACCAAAGCAGTTACTGCTTTGACTGTCAAAGCATTCACAAAGGCAAGAAATCAGTCCTTGGCGAGGGGTGGGGAGAATGTAGTCCCGCTAAAAACATTTCAGACTGATATGTAATAATATTTTTGGTCTCACAGTAGGCGGCTCCGAATGGGCAGAAGAATGACAGTATGTGGGGTAAATTTCCATATTAAAGAGAAGCAGAGAAATACACTTTGGGATTTTTCAAGGTTTACAGATTTACCTCCAACTGAGAAACTGAATAAATTCAAACCTAACAGAAATCTACTCAAAATGTCAAACAGAGGTCAGCAGTTATAAGCTTTGTGTTTGGTTATGAAGAGAAGTAGAAAACCGGTGGAGGAACATTCTTTGACTACCTGCACCACACACCGAGACATCCAGAACACACCCATATCCCAGCTTAAAAGTGTTTTCTAAAAAAAGGGTTTCTTCATACACAACAACAGGTCTTTGGCATCGTCCTTCTGGTTTGACCTTGTTAAGGCCAGTGTGCTGGAAGGAAATCTTAAAACATATGTGACACTTTTCTAGAGATAAAATCATTAACTATAACCCTTTTAAAAACAAACAATGCTATATACCAAGATAATTTCTGGGATTTTAGCAGTTTAAAACATTGGAATGATTACCACGTGTCCTTATTTGAACATAGTCCTATCATGAGAGCGTATTCTACTGAACATAAAAGCAGCGCAGATTATAACATAGCTTTTGGGTTTTATTAGCACAACAGAGTATTATAGTCACTTGGAAGAAAGAACTTATTTTCTTGTTCCATGTTATTTTTGAAGTCAAAAACTTAAAGTTGCTATATTGAGATTACCGGGTAACCATTGAACCTAACCTACACTGGCGCAAATACCTGCAATTGTGTGTAATAAGCAAATAGCTTTATACTTTAGAACAGAATTTAATAACAAATAAGCAATTTCTCATTTAGCATATAAAACATCTGTCATGGTTTTTAAGTGTTTAGCCCACATGCAGATTCAGACGGAAAGCAGGTAATATTTTAAAATGTTTATTAAGGGTTCGGGCTACAGAGATCGACACTGCTTGTGGGATCAGTCGAGGTCTGAACGTCAGTGCAGGAGTACTGCGGAAAGAAAGAGGAGAAGCGTTATGAGTGATCGAACCAGATGGAAATTCCAGAAGCTGCACCGCTTACCATTTAGTCGGGCTAACCTATCCGGGGAGAGTAATGACGAGGGGACTCTGTGACTGCAACTCTCGGTAGATGGTCGGTGGCTAGCAGCTGGAGGGCGGACAGATGGTAAGCTGGCAAGAGACCCGGAGCGCACCACAATGGACAGGAGGGACAGACGGGATGACCAGAGTACAGGTGAACCAGCAGAATCCAGGGAAGGGGTCTCAAGCCCGGGTTGGTAAAACCAAGGGAGTCTGAGGGGAATGCCAGAGCAACACCTGAGCGTCGGGGATTCTTAGGGTGCTGGTTCTTCGAGCAAGACATCAAGGCGGGTGAGTAAATCCAAGCACAAAACTACGAAAAAACAGGAGACTCAATATTAGTCAAAAATCGGGATACGAAAAAAGACTCACAGGCACAGGTTTCAGGATCAGGTCAGAGGCCACGGCGTACCACGACTTCTTCCATCTGTCTGAGCTCTCTTTAAGTATCCAGTGGAAGCCGCTCCCAACGAGCCGCAGGTGTGGGCCACGCCCCCCAGCCAACAAGAGCCACCTGTGGAGCAGAGTTAGAGCACGGACCAAAACAGAGAACCCTGACAACATCCACAATTTTTTTCCCTGAATTTTATTATTCCTTAAAAGCTCTGTCACATTCAGCAGATACTCTCCAACAGGGAGACATAGATGACCTTATCTCAATGACCACTGTTTAGTAACCCAGACATCTGACTTATACTTAGTTGGTTTTTGTTCTATTTCCTTTATGTTCACTGTTAAATATCTGTTTAGATTAGAATATCCTGCAAAATTTATAAGGGTATTTTTTTTCAGGGGTGTTAAAAAAATAGATTAAAATCTTTTAATCTGTTAATATTGCAGACAAACTCTGGCATAACGTCTGTGCTTAAAATTGAGCATTAAAGCACCATTTTAACAAAGGGCTTTCCCTTTCTATAAGGAAATACACCACCCGTCTGTAGTGAGTCAAAGAATCAGGCGTAATGCTTTCTTGCACCAAGCAAAGATTACACCAGAATTACAGGATATCCAGCCAGGTGACATATTATCCTTTCTAAAAATGCCCAGCAGCATGAAGCAGTTTGTGTCTCTTCAAGCTTAGTTCACAGCATATTTTGCAATCACAGTGCGAGCCAAATTAATTGAATAGAAAGTCAGTTCACTTCTTTTCAGTTTTACACAAAAGCACAATAAAGAGTTTGAAGGCAAACATCTGTGGTAAGATTTTTGGGGCCTATTATAGAAATCATCCCACAGTTTCTCTGTATTCCTTGAATGAATGTTCATGCTTTAGTCCTACCCTGCTACTGAGCATTGCATGGTAGGAGCGTGCCTCACAAGTGGATTTTGTTGGGTAAAATAATAGCAGACATAATTTTCACACCTTGCAATGCTAAAAAGAAATAAGAAATAATGAAGCAAAACAAATAATGGTAAAGTTAATTTCTGGACAAATTAAGACACAAAGGATTACATTTATACTTTAATTAGTAAATATAAAATATTGTTATATGACAAAAGGTTGGTAAAAAAGGAGGAAAGCAACATTACTTGCCAGGTTTACTTGACATGAATTGCAAATGTTAAAACAATATGAGCATCATTTCAAATGACCCAGCCGCAATGAAATGAGGAACAGAACCCTGTCGTACAGAGAGGCATAACATTTGCTAGGAGAAATTAGATAATACAGTAGATGAACCTTTAAGATTTCTTTTCCTTAAAGTTATGGTGGACGATTCTTTGGGAAAGGCAGGTAACAAACGCCTAAATTGCTTTTTGAAAAAGTGCACATGTGCAAGACCGTCTTACCTGCTCTTCCGAACCTCAGAGGATCGCGTGAAAGAATCTCCCAAAAACACTGTGGTCTTGTTTCTTTCTTCTGAGGCCTTCCTCTTTTTCTCATAAACTTGCAAGATAGTTTGCTTCTTGCGACTCTCCTCCATTTTCAAAGTATATGGTGAGAGCAGCAGAGCTACAATGAATGGCTGAATCCAAAGCTTGCTGGATACATAAGCATTAGAAGCGTGCATGTGCATTAAGAAGAAACTTGCAAGGAACGAGTACACATTGGAGAAAAGTGAGCACGTCACAAAGGAACAACCAAAAGAAAATATGATCCCCCCAAACTCGAAGCCTTAAACAATCATCCACTGTACCTTTAATATATCTCCTTAAACTACCCATCATCCTCTGGGTCATATTACAGATAAGGACTCCTAGGAAACAGGTTAATTCAGCCCTCCCCAGGAATAGTTGTCCTATCACAAATCAGATAAAAAAAAATTTCCACAGAAAACACAACATTGCATTTTGATGGTGTACAACAGCATTGGATGCTGTAGCAGGCTGCAGGCAGGCTGCCACTGTCCTTTTCGCTGTAATGTTGGAAATACATAAATGTTACATATATGCACAGCTGCTATGGAAGTTGTACAAATGCTGCCTAAATGCTATAGCAGTGATACGACGATACCATTATTTAATCTTATACTTAGGTATGCAGATGGTTTCTAAACACTGTGGACTATTCACCCACCTCACCATGCTGAATGCTTGAAGTGGCACCAGAGGTTGAACCTATTTCCTAATTTCTGTAGCCAATAATCATTTGACCACTTGGGGATACTTCTAGTTTCCACATTACGTCATTTTGGCTCCCACACCCCTCTGCACGGCCAAAGGTTTCCACTCCGCGGACCCAGGAAAATTCCTAACTAGGCGGACAGTACCGCACGGAAAAACATGGCAGACGAGCAAGCGCTCCTTCTGGCAGAGGTTCGTAAATGTAGACATCTTTATGATTTGGCCCAAATAGATCACTGTGATCAACAAGTTATTAACAAATCCTGGACAGAAATCGGCATCACACTTGGAAGAAAGTAGAGTTTTCTACTTCTATGTGTAGAGGGGTGTAGTACGCTTAGTATATTAAAGCAACACTGCCCTCTAGAGTGTATGAGAATATGCTACTTTGGAGGAAAAGCCACATGGAGGATAAATGGTGCATGTCTCATTTCCGCACCGAACATATGTGCGTCAAGCATAAAACAACTTTAACACCTTTCACCTTTCACAAGAACTATAAACTCCCTCATAAGTGACACACATACTTTTGTTGCATTTTTAGATATGCCAGTATACAAGGCAAGATGTGACAGCAACAAGCCAACAGTGAATGTAACTCATATACCCTTTAGGCCTTCTTTCCTCCAAATATACACCACCATATGAATGCTTTACAGAACATGCCAGGCAGAAGCCACATATTAATAATGCAATTTTCTATCTAAATTCTTATTTATGTGAAGCAAAAAAGTTCCCCTGAGATTATTGTATTATTCATGAGCATCAGAGAGGAGGAGGATACAAATCATTTAGCACAATGTGTGTATGTTTTGTGTGTTTGAACATCTTGTAGACTAACCGCAGCAACAATGGGGCTTTTATTATATGCATTTTGTGTATTTAAAGAAAAAATGCTTTCCTCTCATCTTTGAATAGGGTGTGATATTATTGAGTCTTTGTGATGAATTTGCAGCTGTTCATGTGTGAATGTATGTATGTTTGTGAATTCAAGTGATTATCTGAGGGGGGAGGTGTGTATGAACATGAATGTTGATATGAGTGTTTGTGAATGACAAGCAGAGGGGTAATATCATCAGCATGTATGTGTGGTATACGCGAGTGTGCTTGTACTGTACTCAGCAATACATTGCGTGCCGATATGAACACGCAGGAGCACTTGCCATTCAATGCAGCTTTTCTCCTTTCTGTCAAGTACAAAGTTTGATGGGAAGAAAAGCCAGCATACAAATGACACAAATTAAGTAGTTTTGTTTTTCTAGAGCCAAACTGATTTTTTTTGTTGTCAGTGCCATCAATTTTTCTATCTGTATAATTATATTTCCCCTGAGAAAGAATATTAATGTTACAGAGAACATGAGGGGAAAAAAGCAGCATATTTGAAAGAAAGCAGCAGCAGAAATGCATTCCTGTCAATAAAAAATATTGTTTATTGCCATTCTCCTCTTGGGAAGAGCAACGAAGCTTAATAAAGAATTATCATCAAAATTTGAACACCTCTGGGGGTTGGGGGGTGGGGGGTTCCACCTGTCCAGTGGTATTAATGGACGTGTTAATAGAGGTGGTAGCTGAGTGAAAGGATTTACAGAGAAACAGCCAGCAGCTCCGAAAGCTCCTTGAAAATCATCAAGTGGATATGATACCAACCTATAATGACACAGAAAAACACATGCACTTTGAGTTATGTGTATGTGTGAAAAAAATACAAAAATGTTCATACCTATCAACTCTAGGCTCTGGAGGAAATATAGGTACACTCTAAAAAGACTGGGTTTAAAACAACTCAATTTGTATTATTTTGCTGACCCAGTATGTGTATAAACACAAAGTGATCCAGTCTCTGGTTGATTTCTTCTTCATCATCATCATCATCATCATCATCATCTATTTAAAAGGTGTTTGAAAAACCAAAGTGCTGTATGAGTACATAAGACCTAAAAGGAAGATAAAATAATAAAAATAATAAAAAGGCAATAAGCAATAAAATACAAGGTTGACAGTATAACCAATAAGCAATAAAAGGTAAAGAAGAAACAAAGGCTGGCCTAATGGTCCAGCTGTCTCCCCTGGTCATGTGCCGAGTACTGGGAACCACTACGAATTTTAACACAAGAGATGCGACATAATGGTTATGGACTTAGCCCCACACGCTGTGGCTAAATCCCCCCTTCACGGGCCGAACGCAGACTACCAGAGATTCAGGAAGGACCCTTTTGATCCCAGGGCGGGATTCACAGACCAGCCAGCCCGAACTGCTTTCACCCCAGCTGCCCTGTCACCACAGTGAGACAACAAGCTTCACCCTGGAGCAACTTCTTCCAACCAGACGGCCCCAAGTCAACCGCCACAGAGGCACAGGTTTGGCAGAGTTTGGCAGGGAAAGTCAAATGGTTTATTTTTAATGTGTTTTGCTGTTTTTATTTTAAGCTTTGACCACGCTATAAAAGACCTGGAGCTAACAGGCTAGCTCCCGCTAACGTTCCTGAAACAAAGCTTTGCTGATGTGGGCTTGAGCGTGTTTTTACAGTTATAACAATCTTTATTTCCATAAGGGCTTTATACATTAATGGGATATTAATGTTTGTGTTTTCAGTTCCACCAATTACGACAAAGTAAAGCTTAAAAGTCCTTTTAAATTAATGCTGAATGTCTGCTAGCATAGCGCTATTAGCTTCCCGGATAATATTAGTGCTACGACCTACTAAACGTAACCACAGTTCGTTTGAAATATAAGGCTTGTTCTCGTTTCTCTCCGCCATCGTTTGATAGTGCTACGAGTGTGAGTACATCATTAAGAAGGAAGATTAATGTCAATTTAATTGTGTTTTGTGTAACTTTACATCAAGCTAATGACCAAACGCTACAGCGCCATCTAGCTTCCATGAGAAATAATTGTATTAATAAAATCAAGTGTGTTAAATGTATTGATTTTACTGAGTAAATCATTCTTTAAATTGTTATTTCATCAAATGTTTTTTTTGACTCAGGATTTGCATTGTGAATGGGTTGAAACACATCCTAAATGTTCTAAATTAGTTGAGCTAATTTGATCTCATTCCATATCCTTTAAGATGAACTTTGGTTTTCTAACTTGGATTTGCAGTGAATCAGGATTCACTGAATGAATGATGGTTTTCAACTATTTTATTTGTCCTTTTGTTTCTTTTGTGTGTACATAGTTCCTTAGTTTCTTTTTATCTTAATTTTTCTTAGCAGTTTAGTTAGGTTACTCTAGCCCAGTACAGAGCATTTGCTGATTGAAACATAGTGTTAATTCAGATAAACAACATTCTATAGTGGTGTTCGCTGGATGTTCATTTACTTTTGTTAATAAATTCTTGAACTTGAAGAGAAGTTGCCACTCATTTATTCTATATGAGTGCAGAGTTTACTGTTAAAAGAATCCCAGTACTTGAATCATTCCTTTCAACTATTGTCCTAATATCAGCTGTTTGGGCTGTTTCGCCGGACAGTACCTGACAGACCGAGAGTTATTTATTAAACATTAGATAACTTAAAACCATGCGTAAGGGCACAACACATATAATATAATGCATAATGCAGCCACCACCGTGTTTGGATAATATGATCAGGATGATGTATTAAATTTCCACTATCTTTCATGCAGCTGAAATTAAATGCTGTTTATCATCTGACTGATCTTACCATGTGCCTTTTAAAAATTCTCAACTTTATTACTGACCTGTCTGCCATGTTCCTTGGTATTCATGTTGTTTGTGCAACATTTTTCTCTGACAAACCTTTGAGGCCTTCATGGAATAGCTGCATTAATACTGAGATGACATTACACAAAAGTAGACTCTTTTACTAATTAGTTAATTTTTGAAGGCAATTAGTTGCACTTCATCTTATTTAGGAGAATCAGAGTAAAAGAGTACATTTAATTTTTAATTTGTGAAACATTTTGAAAACCACACATCATTTTAGTTTCATTTTACAATTAAAAGGCTTCAACATGAACAGAGGCGTATGTACACCCAAACCCGCTTCAAAAGCGTCAAATAAAGCGTATTAAACCACAATCACCTGTGAGTAGAGAGAGCATTCACGCACAAATCACACACACAAGTACATACAGCACTTACATACACAAATACAAAAATTTGAGGAAATCGTGGAACAACTCCATTACTGAAAGCTAAAGGCACAAAAAGCTGATGTGCCTTCTAAATCACGCAGCGCAAACATGTAAACAGCAAATATTTGATGTGAGCCAATATTTATTCAACCAAACACGGGACCAAGAGAATGATAACGGCTTTGTGAGTAAAATGATATTTGTAGTCGGGTTTTGTTTAAGTTATTTTTTGCAGTTGGTTGTTATAATAGCTCAAAACATTTTGACTGTCATAATAATACCTATAGTAAATCAACAATGCTGCTTGTTGCCTTCTTGTAGCTAATAAAAGATCTCATAAAAAGGCTTGATAATTACTGAAAACAATTGACAATAGCAGTTTTTTTTTTTATTACAGTATAACATTTTCTTACGCTCTAAAAAAGCTTGCATTGCCATACAAAGAAAAACACTCTCAGACAACATCAAATTCACATTTTTCATCTGTTTCTGCTTTTTTTTATCATACTTACTAAAAGGAGAAAAGCAGTCCAAACCAACCTTATGTGAAAATGTTGTTGTCCACTAAACCTAATAACTTGTAATGCTCCTGAAAAATCAGAGAACCCAATATTAGTCAGCTGCAATGGGCATCTTTAAAAGTCTATTAAAACGAACAATTAAGCCCCGGTGCAGCCAATCACTGATGGCTCTAGGCAGGCGCTCATTGGCAGCTCTGGGAAGGATCCGTGGCATGCCTACTGACAGATCAAAAGGGCTTGGCAAGGTTTGTGGTCCAGAAAACGGTCATGGTCAATGTCCAGAAAAACAGGTAAGCCAAGGAGGTGTCCGATGTGGGCAAGACAAGACAGGGAAATCCAGAGACAAGAATCTTGGTCAAAACCTTAGCAAGGCTAGCAATGAATGCTGGACAGCTATTCATCGTTGGTTTACAAATAATCTGGCATGAGGAGCCTCAGTAGTTAAAGGCAGAGAAACTGGTGCAGGAGGTTGAGTTGATTGCACTGCAGCACCAAACCTTACAGTTGCATGAGATGATCTTGATTGCCATGGTACTGGAGAGTGACAGAGCAGGCGGACGGCCAAGCCAGAATAATAACATAACTAGTCATACCACCAGTGCTGGCAATAAATGCTGTCAAGTGTTTGCATAAACTAGCAAGAGATTTTAACATAGCTGTGGAGACATTTTGGCCCACTCTGCCTTGCAGATTTGTTTGAATTTAGTCACGTTCAGGAGTTTTCCTGAATAAACGGCTTGTTTAAGGTCATATCGTAACAGCTCATTTGGATTTAAGTCAGGACTTTGGATAGACTTGGACTTGATGTTGTCCAGATCATTGTCCTGGTGCATCGCCCAAGGGCTCCTGAGCTTAAGGCAAAGGAAGGCAAGTTTATTTGTATAGCACATTTCAGTAACAAGACATTTCAACCTGAACAGACCATGAGAAGAGAAAACATCATAGAGGAAAGTGCGTTGCAGTGGAATAGTAGCAGCAGGTCAAGATATAAGATAAGTTGGACTACAAACTAAAACATTAACATCCGAAGGCAACTCTTAACAAATAGGTTTTTAACCTTGATTTAAAGGAACTCAGGGTTGCAGCACTTTTACAGTCTGCTTCATTGTGTTTGGTTCTGGTTCTGGGAATGCAGAGTAGAGTAGATATGAGCCAGAAGGCCTAAATGGTCTGAAGGGTTGATACACTAGTTATGTTTACATGCACAAAATTTCACGATCGGCTTGAAATATATTCAAATTAAAAAAACAAAAAGGAATCGAATTGAACCGTTTTATGGGCACATAATAAATGAAACTCATCATAATGTGGATGCATATGCACCTGGCTTTATTCAGAATCGAACCACTCTGACATGCGCAGTTATCAAATTTCTCTAAACAAAACACAGAAGAAGAACTTCCGTCTTTGCTGAACAATAAAAAATAATAATTTGAGCTCTTTTAATGTTTTGAATAAAAAGGCTGTATCGGGAGCACAGCCAGTTTTGCTTCCCGGCATATTTCCGCCACTCAACAAAATGGAAATATGTCACATATTTATGTCGGGGCTATCACAACCATGCTTGACTAATAGTTTGAAGTTGTTGTTTTTTAATTGCTAGTTTTACACCAGATGTAACAGCACAGCATACCTTTGAAAAATTTCGACACCTGTCACAATATTCTGTTGACTGATGAGTCCACAGTTTTGGAACACGGCCTTTTAAGTCAGCGGGGCTTTTGTACTTGAAACTCTCCAATATATGTCATTTTGGCCAATTGTCCTTCATATTGTTGAAACATGAACCCTTTTGCTGAGGAGAGGGATCTGGCCTGGCACGAGAACCCCACATTACTTTGGGCTCCTGGATGTTGGTAGACTAACCGCTCCTGGGAAAGTTTACAACTTTTCCATGTTTTCTAAGTTTGTGCTTAATGATTCTTAGTGTGTTTCACTGGAGCCCCAAAGCCTTGGAAATGACTTTGTAACTCTGTTTCCATACTAACAGACATCAGGGACTTTGTTTCTTATCCATTCTCTAGTTTCTTTAAATCTGGGCATGATGTGTTGGTTTTTGGCCTACTTCATGTTGTCAGACAGTTTCTATTTAAGTGATTTGACAATGGAGGTTGATCACAAATCATTCAGAACTTAATGGCAGAACTTTTTTACAGATTTGTTTGGATAGACTCTCTTCCCTTAATAAATGAAAAGGTTTTATTTATTTATTTATTTGTATTTTATTATAATATCCTCATCTGATGTTGAAATTTGTTTCATGATCTGAAACATTCAAATGTTAAAAACAAACCAAAGTAACTGTGAATAGGGGCTACAGGTTTTTAACTGCACAGTAGAACTACTGTAAATGTTTTTCATTCAGATTATGTTCATGGTTACATTTCTGCCAAACAACTGAGAACTTTAGTTTATGAATATCAGACTAAAATGCCTTGCTTACAAGGTCCCATTTAGAAGAAAAATGTAGGTTATGAGAAATGTTAACGCATTACATTTTCTTTTTAAATAAAAACATAAATACTTCAGTAGACTAGTTCTTAGAAGAAAGAAAAATGGAATGAGTCAAAATTGGAGTTATCTTAGTAATATGCAATCAGTGTAACTCCACTTAAATCAGAATTTTTTTTCATGAGATTCTTGGAAAGAAATTAAGTTAAAAAGGATAGTTATTCAAAAATCACTTTACTTCTGTACTGTAGTATTTATTTGTAGTAAGTGGTACAGAAGGAAGCCTGACAAGTAAAACTTTAGATGTCATAAGAAGGTTTCCATGGGTTTTTTCATTCAAGATTGACCGTTCATGTGTACTTTATGACAAAGAAAGCATCAGAGAAACAATGAAAAAACCCTACAAACTGTACCCTACTTGCTTGCTGCAGGCTATTAGATGTGCTGCCAGTGACTGTTCACTGGAGTTGTTGCTCAGAAAAATGTTCTGCAGTTCACATGTTAGGAAATGTCAGCCTTTCATACTCAATTAATGGGAACTCAGAATACAATAAAGACTTAAGCAAAGTGACTGACAGGATAAAAAACAACAAAGGTGTATTCTTCATTGTCATAAGAGCTTCATTCTGTGCTGAGCTGCAGAAAAATTGCTTAGCGGGTGAAACATTTACAGCTAAAATAAACAACCATCTGATTTAATTTAGGAGTAGCTAAAGACGTGTAAACTAATGACTTGCATGACGTGCATTTCCATCACATCCTGCTATGCCTTCAAAATACTGGTTTCAAGTGTTTAGGTGGTGAAGTTCCGAGCAGTATGTTCTATTCTTAGGAATACTGATTGTAATGATTCAGTTCATTCAGTCCTGACTTGGTGTTTGTTAGTGGAGCTGAGATCAACAGCAGATGTACAGTTTGTGGCGGCAGAATGTGGCACTGTGATATGACATGACACCCCCGCTATGAGTGTGGCACAAACACACCCTGTCTGCTGCCAAACAGGGGGAGTACATGGCACAGACGCAAACCAAACGCAATGAGTAACAAATGTTCCAGGGGATCGAAGAGGGCGGTGAGATCAGACAGGATTCTGGGTCTATCTGGTGAGGTGAGACTTTGTCTTAATAAATGCTAATTACTCTGATGTGTTAATAAGTGTAAGAGACTGAGATTATATAAAGACAACAGATCTTTAAATCTTTTGTTAATTGAGAATCAAAAATCAGCCCTGATGTTATCTGGAGCAGTTGTACCCAATGCTCGGCCTGAAAGCCCACTGTAGGAGCTGAAACACCAAAGGAGTGGGAGATATTATTAATAATCACAAATAAATAAGGGCTGTTTGGTGGTACAGTTATTAGCAATGTTGTATCACAGTGTGAAAGTCCTGGGTCAAATCTGATTTACTAAACTAGTAATAAAAGAAAAACCAATTACTTTCACCAGATGCCACAGCTGGCTCAAGGACATTGCATAAAAACGCAACAAAAAAGTGCACATTTGTTGCTGAAGCAACCAGGTCTCAACAGATATCTTTTAAAGACAGCAATTTACAACAGATTTCAAATGAGCAGGTAATGCATTCCAGAGTTTTCCTCCATCAATTGAAAAATGTATCTGAGCAAAAGATTGCTTAGAAAATGGATTTTGAACATTACCAGAGAAAGCAGCTCTGGTTGATCTCCTACCACAATCACCCAGAGAGGTGGTGGTGCAAGTCCCTTCAAACATTTAAATACAGACTTTAAGGAATAAAAGTCAATTACGTTCACAGAACTCAATAACCTATATCCCTGTTCGATGAGCAGTGATTGTATTGAACCCGTCCGACAGCTGAAACTAATGAACTCCCCCGCTGGGGATGATAAAGTTTACCTTATCTACAAATTAATAACTGTATGATTGTTATTGTGCTCATTTCCTCCACTGTTTAGGTGGTGGATCGGCCAATCAGCTCTCTCTGTTTCCACCATCTTCCATGTTTAAGACACTCTTAGGCTCACTAAATGTCCTCATCACTACTCCTGATGTTCTTTTTTTCTCTTTAGGAGCTCTCTTAAGGCCTAAGATGCTTGGTGAATAACTTTTATCTGGATAAAATTATAAGAGAAACATTAGAATTCCGAAATTCTAAGATTTTTCCTAAAATAATTTTTATTTAACTCCATTCCCCATCTGTCTTGGTAAGATTATGTCAATGCCAGTGAGAAGTGTGTCCTCTTTTTTACAAACTACTCCCTCACAGAGGTGAAGGCCTACTCCCTTTTTACAAGCACATGGATAGTTCAATGTAAACGCAAGGGGGATAATTATTACTAAATATTTTATAGACTTGTAAAAACAGCAAAGAAATTACACTTAATGGTATAGTGGATGATTTTTCCAGTAATTTAGGTAAGAAACACTCAAGTCACTTCTTGAATAACTGCACATGCCCGAGACTATCCTACCTGCTCTTCAGCTCCTCAGGGGTATCGTGAAAAAAATATACTCTGGCCTTATTTCTTTCTCCTGATGCCTTCCTCTTCTTCTCATAAACTTGTCAGACAGTTTGCTTCTTGCGACTTTCAGCCAATGTTTCCCATAATTGTTCATGTGTCTGAGCATCCACTGGACCTCTGTGAGTAACATCACACGTGCACACTGAGGTTACACCAGTATTACAGTTATGCCATCAGACCATGGCTAAATTGTGTTAATTTTGATCAATGTGTGACATGGGGAAAAAGTAAAAAAAAGGACCAGAAGTGTTTCACATTCACAGGCACCAGGGACCCTTCTCAGCAGGGTTCCATGTTACAAACCACTCCCCCACAGACAAAGGTCAGAGCACTTCTGACCAGACTCACAGACGACCACCACTTTTCTCCTGGAGCCCTCGAGGAGAGGGGGGCTGCCACCCAGCCTTCACTTTTTTCTGCCTGAAAACAAAGAGGGAAGGAGGCCGGCCTGGACCATGAGGGCTCACGGGCCCAAAAGACAGGAGCCAGCACAGGGGAGAAATCCCTCGTCGCCCGGGGAATATAACCGGGCAACTCAGAGTCTGAGTTGCCCGGTTATATATAAGTCTGCTGTCTTTTTTTCTTTTTTTTTTCCCAGTGTCCTGTCTAGCAATGTGGCAATAAAAATTGATATCTTAATGCCAAATAGAGCTCGACAGATTTTACTTTCACAAGTGGAGCAAACAGCTTTCGCCATAATGCTCCGCTTGATTTGTGCGTGTAAATAGCTTTATTGTGATTCCTGCAGGGAGAATTTCAAATTATATGGACACTACAATGGGAAAGTAGGAGAGTAAAGGAAGAACAAGAAGAGAAAAAAAAGAGAAAGAAAAGGGTGAAAGAAAGAAGAGATAGAAGGAAGAGAATGATAAAACGTCCTCTGTCTGCTCCATCACCTGGAAAGAGACACAAAAACAACAGCACAACCAACAGACATAAAGCAACAGATACAATCGTGTAACACCTTGATACCATTGCTAAATCATATGTATTATTATTTAAGCTGACATGTGTAATGTGATACCTAAAAAAGAAAGTAAAAGAAAGTAAATAAATAAATTATAGCCTTTCTGTATATAAGTGAACATTTAATACCTGGGACCCAGCACCTGTGGGAGTTTGTGAAAGTGCACTAGTTTAGGTGAAAGTTATCCAGAAGGAAATATATTGATAGTGATTGTGGAGAACCGAAGACCCACCTTCCCTAAGCACAGAGGCAGGAGTCAGGGGACCCGTAACCCCGGACTCCCAAAGGGGCCACCAAAGCAGTGCGCCCGAGAGGGGCCTTCACAGGAAATCTGCAACCCCCCCCCCGAGGAAAGAGGAGAGACGACCCCGAGGAAATCCCCCAGCCACCGCAATGCCGACGCCCCCAAGAGCCGCGGGGACGAGCCCGTGGGCTCCGCCGGCAGCCGGCCGCGCTGAAGTGGTCCCGGCCATGGGCCCTGGGGGCCAGAGGCCCCAGGGGCGCCCCGCCCCCGCGGCAGGGGCCCCGGCCGCCCCCCGGGGGGCCAGGCCCCGCGAAGCCACCGCCGGGAATGGGCCGGCACCCACCCGGGAACCCGCCCCAAACCCGAGGACCGTCAACGCGCCAGAGGGCCAAGGCGCCCGCCAACGCAGCGGAGGAGGGCAGGACGTGGGGGGATGGGCTCCGCACCTATCGGAGACTTGAGATGATCTTGGGAGAGGGAGCGGACCGGACCCGAACCTGGGAAAAAAAAAACTCATTCACACCATCCCTCCCTTGTGCCCCACTCGCCACACACAGACACACAAAAAAAAAAAAAAAAAAAAAGGACGCCGTACACACATTCACATCCAAAAATCCCAAGTGGGGGGGGGTCACCACAATTCAACAATACCACTGCCTGTGCCCGCCCCCCGGCCCCGCCCCCGGACCAGACGCCCCCCGGAGCAGGCCCCCCAAAGAGGGGGGGCCGACATGACCCGTACGGGCCATCCGACCAGAGCCCCCCCTCACCCACTATATACCTAATAAACCCCCTCCCCCCCCGACCTTACCCTAGCCACCCCTGCCCCCCATCCCTTCCTGGGGAGAGCAGAGGCGTCAGCCCCAGATCCGGTAATCCGCTGGCTAGCCGCAGCAGCCCCCCGCCAAGACCCCGGACACAGTGGCCCGCACCTCCTCCAGGCCCCAGACTCGCCCGCTCAGATGTTGTGTTGTTGCATGTTGATCTCAGGTGTGTTTAAAACTGGGAGCACCGAAGGGGGTGCACGGCACAGCCCACCCCCCCTCCGGAAGAAAGTTGGTGCCAGCGCCCCCCCTCCAAGCAACTACCCAGAATCCTCAATGTCTAAATGCGAGAGGGGGTGGCCTCACACAACATAAGCCCCCCCCCCAGACGTCTTCCCCCCACCCCCCCATATCATGGCCTACATGAATGTGTGTTGTGAAAATGTTTGGAGTGAAAGTGTCTAAGATGCATGATAAAATTGGGGAGATGGACGTCACCAAAAGGTGGCAACCTCCAGTAACGCCCTCTCCCCAAGGACCTACATGTGTGGCGGCATGATGGAGCAGGCAGAGGGAGGAGTCCGGGGATGGGGAGCAAAGGACTGGGGAGCCAACCCAGGGAGCCAGCTCCCCTACTGACTCCAATAGGCACCCCCGCTCCCCGAAAGCCCCACCCGGAGAAAGGGGCCCCTCCAGCGGCACCACCATAGCCCGGGGGCCGGGGAGAGGCCGCAGGGCCCGCCAGCCAACCACCCACCAGGACCAACACCTCTACCTCCCCCAGCCCACCCCCCATGCCTACTGTATTTAACCCCCCCCCCCAAAAGGAATTAATAATAATAATAATAATAATAATAATAATAATAATCTATATATAAATAAATAAATTAAAAAATAAGTTAATAAGATGGGGGACCCTGGCCAGCCAGCCCGCACGAGCCATCCCGAACCCCACCCCCCAGGTGAAACCCGCACCGCGAGACTACACGGACCAGGACTGGGACATGGGGCCGGACACAAGCCCACCAGAACGTCCACCAACCCCCCCCCCCACACCACCCGTAGATTTAACCCCTCCCCAACACTAACATTCAAACATCTCACCATACATTCGACACTAGACATCCAAGCTGGGTAAGTCACTACTCCCCCTCCCTCCCCTCCCCCCACTAGCAGAATGCCAACCCAAAGAAGGGGAAGAGCATCTGCCCTGAGATGTTAATGACCATGCCCCCCTACCAGCTCAACAGGCCCCGAGGCCCCCCAGCGCGCCAGAGGCCCCGTGCAGGGGAGGACACCCGGGCGCCGCCCGCCGGCCCAGACCCCAAGCGGGGTCTGGGCCGGCGGGCGGCGCGCCCCAGGGACCCCAGGCCCCCAGACCCACCCAGGACCCACCCACCGACAGCACAGCTACCAGGTCAGTAACCCACGTCCGTCACCGCGTAGCTCCCCAAGGGCGCCGCAAGCGGCGCTGTGGGCCACCCGTAGGCCTCCCAAGCTCCTCCCAGATGGGGGCAACAGACCCTGGAGTCAGACCCACCAAGCGCCCCACTCCAAGTGCCCCCAGAGTCCCAGGAACCCCTCCACCCACCCACTGCGCCCTTCAGGAAGCAACCCACCGCCCCCCATTCCACCAAGTGATAGTGCTAATCAAAGGAGCCCAAAGAGGTCGAACAGATGTGGATGCAGATGCTGTCTCAAGATTAATATGATCCAACAAAAGATCTCTATACTGATTAATACTGAGATTCTCCTTACTTTTCCAATTCATGAGGATAGTTTTCTTTGCGATACATAGTGCAGTAAAAACCATGTAAACTATTTTATTCCCCAGCGGGCTTTCCTCAAAATTACCAAGCAAACAAACTGATGTGGAAGGTGTAATTTTACAGCTCAAGCACTTTGATAAGTCCTTACATATCTGTGTCCAGAACCTCTGGACTGGTGTGCATAACCATAACGCATGAATATAATTATCATTATAAGTCTGCTGTCTTAACTTCAGCGTAAAACGCCGGAGGGAGAATCCCTCCATGCCAAAAACAGCTTTGTTTATTTCTTCTCAGCCTTTACAGGAAAGCGGACTCCAGATGGAGCTGGAAAGCCAGCAAAGGACCCACTTTTGCATGCTGAGGAAAACCTGCTGAAATCGAGACTGCAACCAGGTCAGAGGCTGCCTGCAGGACATCCAGGCCTCCGATCGTGACCCCGCTTCGGCAAGCTCATGGCCACATTGCTGCTGCTAAGTCGCTAGCCCGCTGCTGAAAGACCAACGATTTTCCCTGCTTTTCAGTCCTCTTTTCCGTGGATGGCCAAAGTGGATCGAGCTCACATGAGGCACAGACAGGTTGGACAGATAGACCAGAGGGAAAGGTTACACGGCCATTTGGAAATGTTTGTGTAATGTGTCCACATGGTGTTTTTAAAAAAGGGCTAACGGAATTAGGTCATGTTACACGTCGTTCCATGGCATTGCTGATATGGTTCAAATGTGTTTTATGGTTATAACAAACATTATCTCCACAGGGGTTTCATACATTGATGGGATATTAATGTTTATGTTATCCATCCACTCATTATGACCAAAATAAAAGCCGAAGCTTTTAAAGTTAGCGCCGAAAAGTCCGCTAGCCAAAATGCTATTTATCCATCCATCCATCCATCGTCTTCCGCTTATCCGGGGTCGGGTCGCGGGGGTAGCAGCTTCAGTAGGGAGGCCCAGACATCCCTCTCCCCAGCCACTTGGGTCAGCTCCGCCGGGGGAATCCCAAGGTGTTCCCAGGCCAGCCGAGAGACATAGTCCCTCCAGCGTGTCCTGGGTCTTCCCCTGGGCCTCCTCCCGGTGGGACGTGCCCGGACCACCTCACCAGGGAGGCGTCCAGGAGGCATCCTAACCAGATGCCCGAGCCTCTTCAACTGGCTCCTCTCGACGTGGAGGAGCAGCGGCTCTACTCTGAGTCCTCCCCGGATGAATGAGCTCCTGACCCTATCTCCAAGGGAGAGCCCAGACACACTACGGAGAAAACTAATTTCGGCCGCTTTTTTCCAGGATCTCGTTCTTTCGGTCACGACCCAAAGCTCATGACCATAGATGAGGGTAGGAACGTAGATCGACCGGTAAATCGAGAGCTTCGCCTTTTGGCTCAGCTCACAACGGATCGGCACAGCGCCCGCTTCACAGCAGACGCCGCACCAATCCGCCTGTCGATCTCCCGCTTCCCCCCATTTGTGAACAAAACCCCAAGATACTTAAACTCCTCCACTAGGGGTAGCACATCCTCCCCAACCCGGAAAAGGCACTTTACCCTTTTCCGGCTCAAGACCATGGTCTCAGATTTGGAGGCACTGATTCTCATCCCGGCCGCTTCGCACTCGGCTGCGAACCGCTCTAGTGAGAGCTGTAGATCACACCCTGATGAAGCCAATAGGACCACGTCATCCACGAATAGCAGAGACGCAATCCTAAGGCCACCAAAACGGATCCCCTCAACACCTTGGCTGCGCCTAGAAATTCTGTCCATAAAAGTTATGAACAGAATTGGTGACAAAGGACAACCTTGGCGGAGTCCAACTCTCACTGGAAACGAGTCCGACTTACTGCCGGCAATGCGGACCAGACTCTGACACCGGTCATACAGAGACCTGACAGCCCTTATTAAAGGGCCCGGTACTCCATACTCCCGGAGTACCCCCCACAGGATCCCTCGAGGGACACGGTCGAATGTCTTCTCCAGATCCACAAAACACATGTAGACTGGTTGGGCAAACTCCCATGCCCCCTCCAGGATCCTGCTGAGGGTGTAGAGCTGATCCAGTGTTCCACAGCAAGGACGAAAACCACACTGCTCTTCCCGAATCTGAGATCGACTATCCGACGGACCCTCCTTTCCAGAACCCCGGAATAGAGCTTACCAGGGAGGCTTAAGAGTGTGATTCCTCTGTAATTGGAACACACCCTCCGGTCCCCCTTTTTAAATAGGGGTACCACCACCCCAGTCTGCCAATCCAGGGGAACTGCCCCCGATGCCCACGCAATGCTGCAGAGCCGCGTTAACCAACACAGCCCCACAACATCCAGAGCCATAAGGTACTCAGGGGTCAGCAGCACACCACCCCCACTATAAACAGTGTTGGTACTGCACTGCTTCCCCCTCCTGAGATGCCGGATAGTGGACCAGAATCACTTCGAAGCCGTTAGGAAGTCTTTCTCCGTGGCCTCTCCGAACTCTTCCCACGCCCGAGTTTTTGCCTTGACGACCAGCCGAGCCGCCTGCCGCTTTGACTGCCGGAACACATCAGCTGTTTCCGGAGTCCCACAGGCCAATAAAGCCCAATAGGACTCCTTCTTCAGCTTGACGGCTTCCCTCACCGCTGGTGTCCACCAGCGTGTTTGAGGGTTGCCGTCGCGACATGCACCGACAACCGTGCGGCCGCAGCTCCAACTAGCCGCCTCAACAATAGAGGCGCGGAACATGGTCCACTCAGACTCAATGTCCCCCGCCTCCCTCGGGACGTGTTCAAAGCTCTCCCGGAGGTGGGAGTTAAAGCTCCGTCTAACGGGGGACTCCGCCAGACGTTCCCAGCAAACCCTCACAATACGTTTGGGCCTGCCAGGTCTGACCGGCTTCCTCCCCCACCATCGGAGCCAGCTCACCACCAGGTAGTGGTCGGTGGAGAGCTCCGCCCCTCTCTTCACCCGAGTGTCCAAGACATGCAGCCGCAGGTCAGATGAAACGACAAAAAAGTCGATCATTGAACTACGGCCTAGGGTGTCCTGGTGCCAAGAGCACATATGGACACCCTTATGCTTGAACATGGTGTTTGTGATGGACAATCCATGACGAGCACAGAAGTCCAACAACAGAACACCACTCGAGTTCAGATCAGGTGGGCCATTCCTCCCAACCACTCCTCTCCAGGTCTCACTGTCGTTGAAGTCCCCCAGAAGAACGAGGGAGTCCCTCCAAGTACCCCCTCCAAGGACTCCAAAAAGGGTGGGTAATCCGAGCTGCTGTTTGGTGCATACGCACAAACAACAGTCAGAGTCCGTCCCCCCACACGTATGCGGAGGGAGGCCACCCTCTCGTTCACTCGGGTAAACCCCAACGTACAGGCACCGAGATGGGGGGCAACAAGTATGCCCACCCCAGCTCGCGCCTCTCACCAGGGGCAACTCCAGAGTGGAAGAATGTCCAACCCCTCTCAAGGAGACTGATTCCAGAGCCAGAGCCATGCGTCGAGGTGAGTCCGACTATCTCTAGTCGGAGCCTCTCAACCTCGCCCATAAATGCTATTTAGCTTCTGGTAATTTCCGGTTCCTGACATTCACAAAAGCCATTTTAAAGCATAAAGCTTGCTTGGTTTCGCCCCGCCATCGTATGTTAGTGCTATGAGCCTTATTCCCGCATTAATATGGAATATTAATGTCGATTTAAAGCCGTTTTGGTTCACTTTAGGAGTAACCGATTTTAGCGACCGATCGCCGCAGCAACCCCTTGCTCCCGGAGGTAAAATTGCATTGATAAAATCAAGCGCTCCTAAAGGAAATTATTTTACTGAGCAAATCATTCTTTAAAATGTTATTTTCTCAAATAATGTTTGGTGTAACTCAGGATTTGCATTGTGAATGGGTTGAAACACATACCAAATGTTGTTCTGAATCAGTGAAGCTAATTTAACCTCAATTCACATTCTTTAAGATGAACTTTGATTCTTTAACTTAAACAAAATGTTCTTTAATCAAATAATGTTTTCTTTAACTCATCATTCGCATTGTGAATGGATTGAAAACATGTCAAATGTTTTTCTAAATTAGTTAAGCTAATTTAATTCTATTCCATGTACTTTAAGTCAGATCTGCAGTGAACAAGGATTCACTGAATTATTCTGATTATGATCAACCACTTTTGTTTTGTCTTTTGTTCTGTTTTTGCATGTAAATAGTTCCTTAGCTTAGCTTCTTTTATCTTCATCTTGCTTAGTACTCACTAGCCTAGTAGAGAGGATTTGTTAATTTAAATATAGTGTTAATTCAGATAAACAGCATTATGTAGTGATGTTCTCTGGATGTTCACTTTATTTCTGTTATTAAATTCTTGAACTTGAAAAGAAGTTGTCACTCCTTTATTCTATGTGTGTGCAGAGTTTGCTGTTAAAAGATCGCTAGTGCTCGAATTCATCCCTTTCAACAATTGTCCTGATATCAGCTTAAGAGCTGATTATCACCAGACAATAGACCCCTTGCATCTGACGTCACAGTCACGTGATCAGGGGTGCGCGCCTCCATCTTGGTGGGCAGGCTAGCGTGACAGCCCACCACTGCACTGGCACAGTTACCTCTACTCGCATGGCCGGCGGAGCGTATACAAAAGACTATTCACTGAAGGTTCAATATGGTGCAAACAGACTGCATCTCTGTTGCCAAAGCGATGTTTACAGTTTGGGGTCAGATGTTATCGGACTATATGCAGCCAAGTTATGAGAATAAACATTAAACTCACCCTTCCACGGACAACTGCTACATCATTCAGGTAAAAAACAGACAGTTCACGTATCCATCCGGCAGTGAACTGTTTGTGCGCTCCCAAACTCTTGTACGCCTTCATGTGATCGCCACTGTACGTTGGGGTGGGTGACAACACAAGGTAGTTCACCAGATCCGCATAGCAAACTGATGGTCAATCATCGGGATTGCTAGAAAAATCCTTATCAGGAAGAACCAAAGGGTCCGCAAATACCGGGCATACATACACTGTACGAGTTTTTCAGTCGTGGTACTTACATACATCTAAAAACTGTGCGACGGAACCGCGGGGTTTAAAAAGTTCACCGCTCACGATCTGTGCGGCGCGACGCTCGCTGTGGTGGCAGAGGCAGGCGAGCGACGGTGGGTGACAGGGACCCAGAGCAGGGGGTCGAGCCCAGCTCTGGCGAGGCCCGCAGGAGGCACCGGGCATCGGGGGAACAGAGGGGAGAGAGGAGGGACGAGACGCACCGGCGGCCGCGCGGCACGGCAGGTCGCCCGGCCCGTCCGCGAGCGGAGGAGTGCCGAAACAGGCGGCCAGCGCGTTGCGCGGACCGGAGCGCTCTCCCTCCCCAACCCCCCCGCGAACGGGCCGGGCGGAGGTCGCTTCAGGGACGCCCGCTCCCCTCCCTCCGCTGGCGGGGACGGAGAGGAGGGGAGGGCGCTCCCTCGTAGCTCTGCTTGAACAGCAGGATGCGCTCACGAAAACCTCACGACAGCCGACTGAATTTCAAACATGTTTGATTTTCACCGATCGTCCGATTCCTGATCGGGAGGTAGTCGTGAGAAGCCAGTCCCCCCTCCTCCCCCCTGTACGATCAAGCTGAAATTCGGCCCAATTCAAAACATGCTTGCAAGGCTGAAGAATCGGCCCGAAAAGGGGAAAAACTCGTACAGTGCCTTGAATATCGTGTGTTGTGTAGAAAATGGCATGCCAACCAATATGGCCGCCACGCAAGGGGTTCTGGGTAACGGAGTCACGTGGTTGCAAGGGGTCTATACTTAACAGACAGAGTTATTTATTAAACGTTAAATAACTTTAAACAGTGTATAATTGCACAACAATTATACCAGTCCAAAACCTGAGATTATCACAAGTTACATGGCTTACTATAAGAATCAAATTACAGGAATCATTGCTTTTAGATTACTTAGTTTAGATACAACTGATTTAACCCGATTACATGAAAAGGTAAAAAATCCTGGATTTTTTTTATGAGCTGTATAGTATGTTTATGACAGTGTAGGGCTCCTGCTAAGGAAGAACTGAGGGACATATATGTCTTTCAGAGTTAAAATTTTACTGCAATTAAATTTACATTTAATATTTCAAATATTAATATTTACATTTTGTGCAAAGAGATTTAGCACAAACGTGGTACTGTGCAGCCTCTCCTCTGTTAGACAGCTCCAGGGCAGCTGTGGCTACAATGTAGCTCACCACCGTCAGGGTGTGAATGTGTGTGTGAATGGGTGAATGGCTGACCAGTGTGCAGCACTTTGGGGTCGTCGGACTTGATAAAACACTGTACAAGTACAAGCCATCTGTACTCCTCAGGCATGCGCTCATAAAATAACAAACGTATAAACAGAGCTGTTTTTCTAAAACGGAGGTAGAACAAGAAGGCTGGTCAGAAACCAGCAGAAGCCGTGCCCTGCAAAGGACTCTAACTGCAGCTGATAACACCAGCGGAGCAGCAGCGCTCCAGAAGCAAACAGCAGGTGTAGCGCTCAAGGACCAACCAAGTTGGTAGAAAAACGGCAATTACGATCTCAGATAGGCAGATCCCAAAAACAGCCACACCAACAGCTGACATGCAGCAGTAGCAAAGACACACACCTCGACCTGCCCAACTATAAAGGCGTCTGCCCCACCCGTCAATCAGTGGTAGGCTCCGATCAACATCTGGCGCCCACAGAGTGGACAGTGGAACACCATCTCACCAGAATTTCAAAATGGTACAAAATAACTTCATTTATTATTATTTTGTTTACAGTTCAGCTTGGAATATATTTTCTGCACTGCATAGATTCATGGCCGGGGCAAACAGGGGCCAGTGCCCCTGTAGAACTGGTCATGGCCCCTGTAATGGCCCCTGTCCAGAAGACATAATACTGAATCAATTTCTTGTGATGATATGTGCTGGAAGAGATATTGTAAGTGGTTGGTCCCTTCGGCCCATTTAATTTTTTACTTTTACATTTTTATTTTATTAATAATTTTAAAATTAACGTGTTTAGCTAAAGCCATATTGAGACAGGATCACAGTTTTCAGGGGTCTGCAACTTGCAGTTTCAGAGACACAAGTGGGTCTTTGGCTCTGTAGCTCACTTAATATATCAAACGATTACATTTTGCCCAGTTTTTCCTGGTTTAATTCTTTTTTTTTAGTGCCGCCATGAAAAAACATTGGCCCCACCCTGTCCCCCCTGGTAAATTTGGTGTAGTACCACTACTGCATAGATTTGCTGTGCGCAGTGGATCCAGGTGCAGTGCGCTATTGCGCACACGCGCAGCTTTGAGGGAACATTTCAAAGTCTACGGTGAGAGCAGCGGAGCTGCAATGAACGGCCAACGCCTAAGCTAACACTAGAAGTGCGCATGCACAGCCAGCAAGCGGAAACTAACGGGGAACATGCACGCACACTGGTGTTAGGTGAGCAGGTCACAATGACTGGCATGTGGCACAACCAATAAATAAGTTGATCCCCCGGGAATTCGGAGCCGAAAGAAGAAATACTTTGTCATTTGAAGGTGCATGAGGAATGCAACAAAATAGAACATGGAAAAATAGAAACTAAAAGCAAACATTAAAAACAGTTGGACTACAAAGTTGAACTAATGATGTTTCAGTAAAACAGTTTAACTAGAACAGTCGAAGGCAATCCTAAACAAATGTGTTTTTAATCTTGATTTAAAAGAACTCAGGTTTTCAGCACTTTTGCAGTTTTCTGGAAGTTTGTTCCAGATAAGTGGAGCATAGGAACTAAATGCTGCTTCTTGTTGAGGGGTCCCGTCAACTGCTAACCAAAGGCATAAACATGCCTGACGACTCAGGTGTATTTATTTTCTCTAGACTCACATTTAAAGCAATCTTTTACGTTTACCAACATATCCCTTCTGGCTTGAATTACTATTTTAAAGTGACTCAGCTAGCGCCTCCACTTGAATCTGGGGAGGAAGTGAAAGAGCAGGTTGATGGAAAGGAGGCCATCCAGCCTCCAAGACTGATCACAACAGATAGATCATCAAAATACCAGTGGAAAAATGCAACAGCTGGCCAGTAATCATATGAGTGTTTCAATGGCTGTTTCGACAACAAAGAATACTTACAATACTGAGAAAGGGATATCTTTTCAGCAAGCTATTTTTAAAAATAAAATAAAAACAGATCGATGACTTTTTTTCAAAAGTAATACTTGTGAGATACTTGTCACATTTTCTATTAGAAACAAACTTCTTGGTTGAATGAAAACAATTCAAAATTTAAATCTGCCAGGCATATCAATGATTATCAGTCTATATTTGTCATTGACCAACGTCTAACCAAGCTCTACGAAGAGCTTCAGGATTTATATCAGGTCCATTTCTCCCTGAGTAATGGAACAATATCAACTTGATGAAGTACCACAGTACCCCTCTTTTAACCCCTCTGAAGCAATATGGTTGCTGTTTCTGGATACCTTGACTTAAAGGTATTAGTGTCCAACCCTGCAAGATGTTAAAATAACCGACCCAACTTTGCAAACCTCGGTTCATGTGTTTGTCTTTTATGGTGGTTTTGGTCATTAAAGAAAGGAATAACACTTGATCAGTTATGTGTCTGAATAAGTAGGGCATAAAGTTGCTGTGCTTCCTAGAAAACAATTTCAGAGAAGAGTCTCTTTATTACTTTATTGTAGAGCAAAGAATAAGAGAAGAGTAAAAAAAAACAAGGGAAACAAATAAAAGTAATGGCCACATCAACAGAAACAGTTGTCTTGGTTGTGAGCAACGAGCACCCCACTGGGAGTCTGATAGCAAGCATGGTCCTGAAGGGTCTCTATCTGCTCTACAGGAAATATGAACCATGAATGAGCTTCAGGAAAGCGCACTCTTGTTCGTGTCAAATACTGTTGAATTTGAACCGGGGCGAGGAGAAAATGCTCCACAGTAGTATATATATTTATCCCCTTTAGAGCCTTTAGTGTCTAAGACCTCTCATGTTCAGGCCCAGTAATGTGGGCAGCTGGTTTTGGTGCCAGCTAGAAAGAAAGCTTAAAGTGGATTCTGTTTCATTTATTGATTCCTCTCCCGTGCAGCGGCATAACTCATTGCTTTAATCAGTGGATGGTTTAAAACTGGGGTGAAATTACAGGTATTGGGCCTGCAGATGCCATGTTTGCAGGTAGGTCAAATTGCATTTGCGTTGCATTTGAGCTCTGTTGCTGTGATTGGAACTTATTCTGTGGGGGGGGGGGTTATGTAATGAAAGGGCAACAAAACTGATGAAGGATGTAGTAAGAACATGAAAAGTTTACATTTCTTGGAGTTTGTCTCATGCATTGACCTTCAGTGCGTCAACGTACAGGATCTAATCTTATGACGGACAGTTAAGAAAGCAAATTTGTAGTTGTTTGTCTGTAGAAATCCTGGAACCATTATGGAGAGAATAGCATAACCTCTCCAGAACTGGAATATGAAACAGTTTAAATGTGATTCATCAAAGATTTTTTTTTCGAGTCATTGATTCTTCAAATCATTGATTCCTCTTGGATGAGCAGGTAGCCACAGTGGACAGTTGCTTGAACTCTTTTGTTGACAGCAATCCCTCATACCAAGCATGTATCTCA
Organism: Fundulus diaphanus; assembly: GCA_037039145.1. NCBI lineage: Eukaryota > Metazoa > Chordata > Actinopteri > Cyprinodontiformes > Fundulidae > Fundulus > Fundulus diaphanus. The sequence continues at coordinate 6,726,318 of CM073129.1, read as the reverse complement.
TCCCATAAGAGAACAATTCTGTGTTTTTCCCTTGCTCTTTTCTTTATTCTTCTGTAATGTATAAAATAGCTCAGTATTGTACATATGAGGCTGTAGTGAAGACTGTGTGACAACATGTACAGCTGCAGTGAAAAGACTGCTATGCTCATGTTTTTGACTAGCAGCATGGCAGTCGCTAAATCTAGCTGAAGGTACTGGTGGGATGATAAGCAACATCTAGTGATGAAAATATTCCTCAAATGATTCAAATACCTCAATTTCCAAAATGTGTTAAATTCGGTTTAACTAGTGTGTAACTATTCAGCGCCCTGTGTTCTGGCTGGGTGGTTATTTGTGTTGCACATTGCTCTCACTTCTGCTAATGATAGCCTATGCTGCTGATATGTGGATGCCAAGTGTGGTTATCAGCTATGAGGTGAGACGGCGACGGACAAAAAGCAGCTCGGAGAATCTGACAATTTGCGACTAAGACCGTTCCTTCACTGCAACATGAAAAAGCTTTGGGAGCAGGTTTCACCACAAACCTGCATAGACACATCAGAACTGTTCAACATACAGTGTAGTTGGAGTGCTTGGTCCTGGCTCTGTTCTGTGGATTTGTTTGTAGATTTTTGTGAATTTGTGTGTAACTTGCCAATTAAGTACACCACAAGTGTTCTATTTTATCTGGATAACATTATGTTTTTTTATGTTAAAAAATATCTTTAAAAATCCAGAATGAGATATGAAAGTGAGACTTGATGAACGTTTTTGTTTGTGGCCATCTTCACTACAGGCTGGTTTTTTGACAAGTTGTTGTTAGAACCTGTTTTTCTAGCCACAGATGCTTCCTTTACTGCAAATGTTCATGTGTCCACTAAAGACACGCTATGTTATTAAATTTTAAGCAATAAAATGTTTATTTTCATTTCTCGTACTTCTATTATTAGTAAAATCAGCTCAAGTAAGTAGTTTATATTAACTATATGCAGAATGTGCCAATTTTCGGATGCCTTCATTAATTGTCAGAATAATTGACCAAAAACTCGTTAACTAGATAACATCACCTATTAAAATCTTTCCATCCAGATGAAATGAAGTTTAGACGTAAATTCAAACTGGAAGACACACCCCGGGTGCTCCATCATCCCCTGATTGTCTCGTCATGTGCCTGTGCTCCTAGCCTCGTGAGACCATCCTGATCTCGCGAGCTTTCAAGGTTTCACTCGCAGATCAGTCTGGCTACTCTCCGTTAAAGAAAATTTGGAGCCGTTCACCAAACGAACGTCCAATCAGTGTTGGCTTTGAGGCGGGTTGAGGTGTGACGCAACGGGAAGCGCGACACTTCAGTCTAAAGAACATGGCGGCTTCAGCCGATGAAACTAGCGTTAGCGTGGCTATCGAGCAAGTTTTATCGGAATTACAGAGTATTTCTTTGCTGAGCTAACGAGCCTTTACCTGCAGCAGCAAGAGTAGCTTGGCTTGTGGTTGTGTTTTCGTCGTCGCGACGAAGCATGTTGACGAGTACGTCATATGCTTCGTTGATCTGACTGGTTTATTTGGCCCGTCTATCACCAACATAGGCCAATCAGCTAACAAGTATTTTCGCCCCTTCCCAAAATTACTTCAACGGAAGGTTTCCAGATGGATATGCGGAGCAAATCCATCTGGCGGAGTCAGGTAACTGTGCTCCAGCCAATCTGTGCCAAGTCTTCATCCTTCTTCAACCAATCATCCTGCAAGACTTTGCTTATAAAGCTCTACATCTGGGGTGTCCAAACCTTTCTGCACAAGGGCCGAAACTGTCAAGTTAAAAGTACTGGAGGGCCAAAAAATTTATAATGAAAGATTTAAAAAAAGACAAAAAAAGATGTTGTGAATTTTTTACTGCTCTACAAAATATCATCATTTTAAGAAAACAAAATAGTCTGATTCTCTTTAGGACAGGCATGCGTAAATCACTGTAAATCCAAAGCTAAAAACAGATTTTGCACATTTGCTTTATTAAAAGATAGGCAACCAGTTTTGCTAATTATTTAGGCTCAGTTGAAAAAAATGTATTCTTCTTAGTCTCGTAATCTAAGAACAGGATTTGTGTCAATATATCTTTTGAAAACACTTTCTGTATTTAGCTAAATTAAAAAAAATAATTCAAAACAGATTTTAATGCACAAAAGTCTGCATTTGAGTTAAAGTCCTCAGAGATGTGGTCTTATTTACTATAAAATTAAAGAGAATGAAATAAAAATAAAAAGTGTGGTTATGAAATGATGAATACCTTGTGTTGTACCTAACATTTCCAATTGTATTACCTCAACCTGTCTGTAAATAATTTTGCTCTAAATAAAAATAAAAAGTTTCCATCTGCATCACCCATCTGTGCTGGTGGATCAAGTCTTTCTTGAAATGCATTTGGGGGGCCGCACAAAATCAACTTAGGGGCCACAAATGGCCCCCGGGCAGCACTTTGGACATGCCTACATCCATGGATTCTCCTGATCTTCAGCTGAGCTTCGACCCACCACCACCCCATCTCCTCCTTGGCGCTCGCAGACTTCCTTATCTCCTCTGGCCTCCACCACCAGTGTCCAGACCCCGGGGGAAGACTTCACCAATCTTAATCCTTAATCCTAGAATGAACATGCAAACTCATAGACATTTGCAGCTTTAACGTTTTCTGCCAGGGTCCGTGTGCCAAAGAACTTTCTGATTTATTTCAATAGATCTTTCTAATTGCCTCTTTTGTCTTTATGAGTCTCTCAAGGTTGAAATAGCAGTGGGTAAAGGTAGGACCAACGTCAATGTCCTGATGCATTTTGAGGCAGAAAAAAGAAACATTTCAACAAAGAAGAACCCGTCCAGAGAACCTACTAAACTTTTTTTTTACTTAGTCAGTGTTTCGCAATTAATCGCAAATAAGTCTCAAGTTGATTCCAAAGTCAAGGCATGGAAGTCCTGAGTTGAGTCACATTCCTAAGCTTTTAGTCAACTACGTCATTTAATCACAGACAAATAATCATTCATTTTGAAATATATAAGATGTTCTTAAAAGTTATTTTTGTTTGCCAGAACAGCAAATAACAGGAACTGAACTTCAAAATTGAGAAAGGAATGAGTAGACTGATCCATGATGGTAAAAGAAAAAAAACTTTTTATATAGAAATTAAAAATTAGCTCCATGTTTACCAACTGTGGCAACAACCTGGCTTTTAAAACATTTCAAGAGTAACTTCAGATCATTAAAATAAAAGACTAAATCATTTATTCAACTGTAGTGAATTTTCTGATCGAGTTGATTTTGTTAGACACGATTATGATGCTGCCATATGCCAGCTTTGATGCACCGACTTTCTGGTTCATGTTCAAAGCAGAGATTTGCCATGTACAGCAATGATTAGAGGAAATTATTCAGTTTAAAGAAGGGAAATAGCAATGCAGGGTTAGCAGATTGCAGTAAAAACCATCTGATTTAAAAGTTCATTTGTAATTTTATTTGGGTTGACATCCAAATCAGAATCTTTGATTTTCCCTGGCTTCATGTTTAAATTAAAAAAATAACTAAATTTAGGTTTTAACATTATTGAGTCACTTTGATTGCTTTGACCCATTCTTTCAACTTCAACTACTCCATTTATAAAGGAAGTTAAATGTTACTTCTTCTCTACTAAAGATAAAACCCACATGTTTTACCGACTCAGATTAACTTCTTCTTGGCCAAATTGTGATTAAATGATATAGAATCTTTCTCCTTCATTTTAGATCAAAATATTTTGAGAAGTTGCTACAAACTGCCTAGTAATTACTAAAGTTTGCTTTAACTGATTCAATAAGTAGATAAGTCACAACCTCTGAATACATTTCTTTTCAATTTAAAAAGGCAATTTTTGTCTTGTAAATTTGTGGAAAAAAATAACAAAATAATTAGCATGAATGAGAGAGAGGTGCTCATCAAAGTGCTTTAAGCACTCATGAAACAAAACAGAAAATCTGTAACGATACAATTCTTAAAATAAAATTCCTTAGAGGTTAATCATCAGCTGCATCTCCTCTACAGTCACCTGAAAGCCAACTTCCAGTCCATGATAGTGAGAGCAGCCGCAACTGTAAGCCACGACTCGAATAATCTTCTCTTTGGAGGACCACTGATTCAAATGATCTACAATCACAATGCTGAGGTGGTGAGAGGAAAAGCGAACGCACTGTGCAGCCATCGGATGAGAGCTAGAGCTGGGGAAACCACCTGGGAACACTGAGACAACATTACCTCCTGATTTTTTGTAGTGTCACACATGACAGTCAAAGGCTGTCTGGTTTTCTGTTAAATCTCAGCTTCGAGCTCAGAAAGGAGTCAAAATCAAAGTAATCATTGGTTGTCCATATTTCCTTATTCATAGATTCTTCTATGACTGTCACTTACCAACAAATAATCAGATTATTATGTTGGTACGTCACAATAGAATAACAAAAATTGACCAGCTCTTCCATGACAACTATTTCCACCTAATAGGTCACTGAGAACCTGGCACTGCAGCAACATGTATTCAGATGTTAAATGCTTTTTTAATTTCTTCTACAGGGCTCTTGCTCAATATGACTTAAGAATAATTATTTGGAATTTTTTGAGTTATTCATTTATTTTTAGTCCAGTATCTGTTCATTTTTAGAGGAATGTTCTTTCTTTGTTGTTTGTTTTCAAACCGCTGAACTCTGACTTATGAATCATTCAGATGTGCATGGCCTGGCAAGAACATACATGCCCCTTTTTCACATTGAGTTGTGTACTAGCCACAAACGTCAGTGTATTTTATTCAGATTTTACGTGACAGAATAATAATAAAGAATGGGTTCTGTTAAAAAAATAAAAAGAATGATAAATAGTTTTTAAACCTTTTAACATATAAAGGTCTTAAAACTCACATGTGAATTTGTATTCAGCTCACTTTGCTCTGATAGCACCAAAGCAAATCTAGTGCGACCAATTTCCCTTCAAAACTCACCTGTTCCGTAAATAGAGCCCACCTCTGTGTACGTTAATATCAAAATTAATGCAGATGTTCAGTTTCTGGCCTCAGAGGTTTGTTAGATGACATTCATGATCAACACATGAAGACCAAGGGACACAGCAGAGAAGTGAGGGAGAAAGTTCTGGTCCAGTTAGAAGCAGTGATTCAATTCAATTCAATTTTATTTATATAGCGCCAATTCATGAAACATGTCATCTCAAGGCACTTTACAAAGTCAAATTCAATGAGATTATACAGACTGGTCAAAAACTTCCTACATGAGAGAACGCAGTTGATTGCATCAAAGTCCCGACAAGCAGCATTCACTCCTGGAGAAGCGTAGAGCCACAGGGAGAGTCGTCTGCATTGTCCGTGATGGATTCTAAAATAATATTCCAAGCTTTTAACATCTCTCAGAGCTCTGTTCAATCCATCATCTGAACATGGAAAAGAGAATGGCACAAACTGACAGCCCAGGCAAGTTGGTAAATCTGGAGGAGTTGAACAAAGCCGGAGCGCAGGACAACTACTAGTCATGTATTTCACAGTTCTTCCCTACATACGAAACACTATGCAACTGCAAATCACACTGAACACACCGTTCCACTGCCAAACATGTTGGTGGCAGTCAGTGCAGTTGGGAATACTTTAGTTCTGCAGGGACAGTGAACTCTCTAAGAGTTGAAGGAGCTTAAAGAAAGGCCAATCCTGGAACAAAATCTGTTAGATGCAGCAAAAGACCTGAGATGGGGACAGAGGTTCACCTTTCAGCAAAACAGTGGCCCTGAATGACCGTCATTAAATTTAGTTAAACACAGCAAGCCTTTTTGGAATAGAGGCCAGTGTCCTGTTTGTGTTTTGTAATTTTCTTTTTATATTTCAAATGAACAGCCACTGACCTATCTCCTACAATGGACACAACTACCTTTTTGAACTATCAAAGTATCACTTGTTCTGTTATTGTTGTTGAAAGATTTTTGAAATGACGTCATTTCTACTTTTTTTAAGTTTCAGAAACAAACGTCTAATTTTTGTTGCCTTCAAGTACCATACCATACCATACCATAAAATACCATACCATACCATACCATACCATAAAATACCATACCATACTATACCATACCATACCATACCATACCATAAAATACCATACCATACTATACCATACCATACCATACCATACCATAAAATACCATACCATACTATACCATACCATACCATACCATACCATAAAATACCATACCATACTATACCATACCATACCATAAAATACTATACCATACCATACCATACTATACCATACCATACCATACCATACCATAAAATACCATACCATAACTATACCATACCATACCATAAAATACCATACCATACTATACCATTCCATACCATACCATAAAATACCATTACATATTTATTTCTAAAGCACTTAAAATACAACAAAGCAGCTAACCGAAGTACATCCAGTGCCAAAACAAATGATAAGCCCAGTACAGCCCGAACAAGCCAAGATAAAGATGGCCAGAAAGATGACACAGAATGAGGCTTTGTCAGAGCTACAGGACGATTCATCCCAGATCTCAGCAGGACAAAGAAAGGACCAAAAACCTCCATCGTCACGATCCCCGATCAAGACTGCACCCGCCTCCCCTTCTTCTCCACAAAGCCCAGAAGTTCCTTTTCTGGAATTTTCTCATAACATGAACAAAGTATCTCAGATTGGCCTACAGATGACATCCTCTCCACATAGCCATTCTGCTGTGAATAAACCAGGATTCTCCAAAGGCCTCAGAGCCTCAGAGCCTCAGAGCCTCAGAGCCTCAGATCCTCCTCCTCCACATATCACAGAACTCTCTGGTACTGAGGAACTCCAAATTACTTCGCTGTGATACACACCGGGTCCTGGCCACACGTTTATCAGACATGACAATTCCCAGCATCAGCCGGGGTCTTTCGCCCGAGATTATGGAATATCTGTGATAATACGTGGCAGAAAAAAGAAAAACAAAAGGATAAACAGGAACAAATACTTAAAAATCATAAACTGTCAGATGCAACCTGTCACAGAGACATCATCAACCACTAAGTCATATAAACTGGGTTTATCAAATATTAGATCTCTGTCAGGAAAATCCCTTTTAATTAATGACTTCATTATTGACAATAATCTTGATGTAATGTTTTTAACAGAAACATGGTTACATGAATCTAACGAAGCAGCTATACTATTAGAGACGACTCCTCCAAACTACAATTTTCTTTGTGAGAGCAGACAGCAAAGGAAAGGTGGAGGAGTAGCAACATTGTTTAATGATTCACTAAAATGTAAAAAGGTGTTTTTGGGAAAATTTGACTCTTTTGAACATTTGGCTCTCCAGGTAAAGAGCCCGGTACGAACTATGTTTCTGAATGTTTACAGGCCTCCTAAGTCCACATCAAACTTTTTAAAGGATTTTAGTGACCTGCTGTCTGTGATATGTGTTGATTATGACTGTTTCATTATTGTGGGAGACTTTAACTTTCACGTTGACAACCCTGAAGACAGAAGTGCAAAAGAACTGTGTGACACACTTAGAAACTTTGGTTTAAGTCAACATGTTAAACAGCCAACACACAAACAGGGACATATTTTAGACTTGATCATCACTAAAGGTCTAAAAATTTCACAGGTCAATGTAACTGATGTTGCCCTATCTGATCACTTTTCTGTTACCTTTGAAAGCATCATTTCCAGTGACTCATTTAGCCAAAGGGACATCGTAAGAAAACGCACCATTAAGGATAATGCCACGGAAACTTTTATTCAAGCTTACTCTGATACTTCAACCTTGGGCTGCAACTCAGTAGATGAGCTAGTAGCTAACTTTCAGTCCAAAGTCTCAGACATCATTGACTGCATTGCTCCAGTTAAAGTGAAAGTTCTTTCTGGGAAGAAAACATCTCCTTGGAGAAATGCTCCAGCAGTTAGAGGTGAAAAAAGGGAATGTTGGAAAGCTGAACGCAGATGGAGAAAAAACAGACTGCAGGTTCACTACGACATCTATAAACAGAGACTTTACAGATATAACTTACAACTGAAAAATGCAAGAGAATCTTTCTTCTCTGAGATCATAAACAAGAACATTAATAATGCTCGTGTCTTATTTGCCACAGTCGACAGGCTAACAAATCCTCCTGTGTCCGTGACTTCCGAACTCCACTCCACCAGAGCCTGCAATGACTTTGCTAACTTCTTTACTGAGAAAATCCTAAAAATTAGAGGATCATTTTGTACTACCATATCAACTCCAGAACCAAAGCTGTATTCAGCAGGAACTATTTCTGACAAAATGTCCCATTTCAGCGAAATAAACCACAAAAGCTTAGAGCAGATCATTCAGCAGCTAAGTTCCTCCTCCTGCTGCCTTGATGTTCTACCCACAGCTTTCTTTAAAAAAGTTTTACCTGGCATAGTGTCTGATTTGACCCAGATAATAAACACGTCCCTTCTGTCAGGTGTTTTCCCCCAGTCCCTAAAAACAGCAATTATCAAACCACTGTTAAAAAAGAACAATTTAGACAAACTTCTACTCCAGAACTACAGGCCCATCTCAAACCTCCCCTTTATCAGTAAGATTATTGAAAAAGCTGTATTTCAACAATTAAACACCTTCTTAACAACGACCAGCCGCTTTGACGTTTTCCAGTCTGGCTTCCGTGCTCACCACAATACAGAGACCGCCCTTATCAAGGTGTTTAATGACATCCATATAAATACAGACTGTGGAAGAACAACCGTGCTGGTTCTATTGGACCTCAGTGCAGCATTTGATACTGTCGATCACTCCATTCTGTTAGAGCGCCTGGAGAACTGGGTCGGCCTTTCTGGTACAGCTCTCCACTGGTTTAAATCCTACTTAAAGGACAGGGACTTTTTTTTGTCAGTAGGTAACTTTACATCCCAGATGACAAAAATCACATGTGGGGTTCCCCAAGGGTCCATTCTGGGTCCCCTCCTCTTCAATATCTGCATGCTCCCCCTAGCTCAGATAATAAAAAATAACAACATCAGCTACCATAACTATGCAGACGACACACAGCTTTACATCACCATGTCACCAGTTGACTATGGACCAGTTCAGGCACTGAGTAAATGTCTTGAATAAATCAATGCGTGGATGTGCCAAAATTTTCTTCAGTTGAATAAAAACAAAACAGAAGTAATAATTTTTGGACCAATAGAGGAGAGATCAAAAGTTAGCACACAGCTTCAGCTGCTTCAGTTAGGAACCACAGATCAGGCCCGAAACCTGGGTGTAGTGATGGACTCAGACCTGAACCTTCAAAAGCATCTAAAGACAATTACAAGGTCGGCTTTTTATCACCTGAGGAACATTTCCAGGATTAAAGGACTAATGTCTCAGCAGGATCTGGAAAAACTAATCCATGCGTTTATTTTTAGTAGAATTGATTACTGCAACGGTGTTTTCACAGGTCTGCCTAAAAAGTGGATCAGACAGCTGCAGCTGATCCAGAACGCTGCTGCCCGCGTCCTCACTAAGACTAAGAAAGTAGAACACATAACCCCAGTTCTAAAGTCATTACACTGGCTCCCTGTATCTCAGAGAATAGACTTTAAAATACTTCTGTTAGTCTATAAATCCCTAAATGGCTTAGCACCTAAATACATCGCAGACTTGTTATCAGCGTATCAACCCTCCAGACCACTCAGGTCTTCTGGCTCCAGCCTTCTCTCCATACCTAGAACACGAACCAAACATGGAGAAGCACCATTTAGTTCCTATGCTCCACTTATCTGGAACAAACTTCCGGAAAACTGTAAAAGTGCTGAAAGCCTGAGTTCCTTTAAATCGAGACTAAAAACACATTTGTTTAAAATTGCCTTTGAATGTTCAAGTTAAACTGTTTTAAAATGTTCAATGTTCAAGTTAAACTGTTTTAAAATTACTTTTTTTTCCTACATTCTATCCCTACTTGCTTTTATTCCTATATTTTAATCATGTAAAGCACTTTGCATTGTCTCTGTACTGAATTGTGCTATATAAATAAATTTGCCTTGTACAATACAAAAACAAGAAACAACATTAACACAGTAAAACAAATGTGCAAAAGAAATCAAATACAAGGAAAAAGTACAATATTAAGACACAGATATTAACTCACTCTGGGTTGAATGTCAATGGGAAATAATGTGTTTTTAAACAAGTTTATAAAAATAGAAAGAGCAGCTCATTCCACAGTTTAGGAGCCAGAGCTGCAAAGGCTCTGTTTCCTCGGGATGTATCCAACGTTTTTGGAACTGCTTAAAGCATCTGGTTAGTGTCATGATTTGGGTTTGGTTATGGTTTATGTTTGTTATTTGATTAATTAGTTCACTCTCCTGCCTTAAGTTCAGTTTCTGTTTTGGGTTGTATCTTGTTTGGTTTCTATTATAGCTTGTGTACTGTTTTAGTTTCACCTGTCACTTTTTTAGTCAGCTCAGTTCTGCCTCCAGTCACTCCCCTTCCCCTGATTAGCTCCACTCAGTCTGGTAATTAGTTTCACTCCATTTAGCTGCTCACTCCCCTACTTATACCTGCCTCTGCCCCCTGCAATCTGCCAGATCAATTTGAGCCTTTTGGTGAGTCTTATCCAGCGTTCTTTTCTGATTGCCTGTTGATGCTGACCTGATTGCCTCTAGTTTTCTGAGCCAGCCTGTTCCCTGTACCTGTTTTGCCTGACCTGTTTCTGTTTTTGGATTTCTGAGCTTGCCTGATCCCTGTCTGTATTCCTGCCTTTTTTGGACTGCCATTTTTGTGTACCGTCTTTGGACTGTCATTTTGACCACTGAGTTCTGCCTGCCCCTGTATTGTCAAGATCGCCTCTATTAAAACCTGCTTTTTCACTCACCCTGCTTGTCTGGTTGAATACTGGGTCCATCTGTCTCTGATTCCTGACAGATTGATCTGGCCATAAACTGGACCCATCGCCAGACTAGCAGTAGATCCTGACAACACAACCAGTGGTAATATGAACCCGCTTCCTGTTTGGAGCGTTCGCTCCGGGAGAGTCATTGTGCTTGACACACAAACCTTTTCCCCCGCTCAGAATAGTAGGGATCACTCACCCCAAGACTCCGCAGTCGGCTCCACCCATGGGTTTTATCTAGACCCAAGTTTGTTTTTGGAGGTCGAGGCAGATCTCATTGCAGATCTTCGCCCCGATCTTTTTCTTTGTCCGGATCAGTTTCCTGATTATGCGGAGGAGGCGTGCCCGCCAGCGCGAATCCACGTCAATTCACCTCCACAGGCAGTTGTCGGTCCATTGTGCTCCTGTTCAGGTCATCCTCCGTAAACACCGCTGTAGACCTCCCAGATGGAGTTCAGCTTCGCCAGTAAATCAGTCAGCCATGTACTCTCCGCCTCCATCTGCTCCTGATGCTGTTATGTTGCCTGAGATCAGTTCAGCTTCTGCCACTAGCCTGTTTCCGTCTTCCTGCACAGCACAGCCGATCTCAGGTCCCGCCCCAGCTGAGCCGCTTGCTTCTCTTCCCCCTGATGCGAAGGATGATTTCGTTTTTAGGAAAGAGGAGGAGTTAAGATCCTTCGCCTCCACTATCAAGCGGTTGAGTGAGTTATTATTTTCTCATTATTCCCCCGAGCTGGAGGAGAAATTAAAGGGTCTGGAGGAGAAATGTAGAACTGTTCTCAGGACTGTTTATAATCCCCCTTCTACACCCGCTGCTCTTAAATCAGTCACCAGAGACTCTGTTCCCGTCATTAAAGTACTTCTTGATTCTGAGATCGACCAACTCAGAAATACATGCATTAGTGACCATATTTTCAAAAAATGTGGCATTAAGATCGTGATTGCGCCGTTTTTTTTTAGGATTAAAAATTGTCCCTTGGCGACCACTAGGCTGAAAATCCACAATTTGGGTCACGTGGTACGATGACGTAGTTTGTTGATGTAGCCCAGGCTACACTACAGAGAGTACAATGGAGTACACAACGACAAGTTCAAATGCGGAGTCACAAAGTGATGATGGTGTATAATTGGAATCGGGGCTTATAATCGCGGTTCTGGCTGACAGTTCGGATGTAAACACGGAAACAACTCGACGAAGCCCGATTGCCTAGCATCATTTATGATGGCTGAAATTTGCCAAAACAGCACATAAAAGAAAAAGATGTACATTCGGCACAAACCACAGTGTCTCAGCATTATGTGTTCCCGGAATCTTACTAAATAATCCGGACGTGAGCACTCTGAGAGCGGACGCGCATTTATCTGTTGCGCCGTGGCGCTCATAGCCTCAGGGTTCTGCGGGGCAGCAGGGCCGTGCTGAGAGGTAGTGTGGATAATCATAATCAGAATCAGAATCAAGTTTATTGCCAAGTAGGTTTGCACTTACAAGGAATTTGACTTGGTGTTGATGGTGCAGACAAAAAATAAAATAAAATAAAATAAAATGGATATATATACAGAAGCTATATACACTCAGTAAACTGTGCGTTAATGTAACGCAGAAGCTTGTAAGTCCTGAACGGGGGAGAGAGACAGTGTCCAGTTTCACGGGCGGCTCTTGGCCTTGTTGATAAGGCCGGTAGCAGATGGGGAAAAAACTGTTCTTGTGGCGTGAAGTTTTGGTCCTGATGGACTACAGCCTCCTGCCAGAGGGAAGTGTCTGAAATAGTCTGTGACTGGGGTGTGAGGGATCAGCCACAATCTTCCCTGCACGCCTCAGAGTCCTGGAGGCGTACAGGTCCTGGAAAGATGGAAGATTGCAGTCAATCACCTTCTCTGCAGACCGGATGACACGCTGCAGTCTGCCCTTGTCCTTAGCGGTGGCACCAGCGTACCAGATGGTGATGGAGGAGGTGAGGATGGACTCAACGATGGAGGGGTAGAAGTGCACCATCATTGTCCTTGGCAGGTTGGATTTCTTCAGCTGCTGCAGGAAGTACATCCTCTGCTGGGCTTTCTTGGTGAGGGAGTTGATGTTCAGCTCCCACTTTAGGTCCAGGGAGATGATAGTTCCCAGGAAGCGGAAAGACTCCACAGTGTCGATGGTGGAGTCACAGAGGGTGATGGGGGTAGCTGGGGCTGAGTTCTTCCTGAAGTCCACAACCATCTCCACTGTTTTTACAGCGTTGAGCTCAAGGTTGTTCTCCCTGCACCAGGTCACCAGATGGTCAGTCTCCCACCTGTAGGCGGACTCGTCACCATCAGAGATAAGTCCGATGAGAGTGGTGTCGTCCGCGAATTTCAGGAGCTTGACAGACTGATGACTGGAGGTGCAGCTGTTGGTGTACAGGGAGAAGAGCAGAGGAGAAAGAAGACAGCCCTGGGGGGAACCAGTGCTGATGAGCTGTGAGTCAGAGTCATGTTTTCCCAGCTTTACGTGCTGCTTCCTGTCAGACAGGAAGTCTGTAATCCACCTGCAGGTGGAGTCAGGCACACTGAGCTGGGAGAGCTTCTCCTGAAGCAGAGCTGGGATGATTGTATTGAAGGCAGAGCTGAAATCCACAAACAGGATCCTGGCGTAGGTACCTGCAGGGTCCAGGTGCTGGAGGATGTGGTGAAGGGCCAGGTTGACAGCGTCGTCTGCAGACCTGTTGGCTCTGTAGGCAAACTGTAGGTGGTCCAGGAGGGGATCGGTGATTTCTTTTAGGTGTGAAAGCACAAGGCGCTCAAAGGACTTCATAACCACAGAGGTCAGAGCGACGGGTCTAAAGTCATTAAGTCCTGTGGTCCATGGCATCTTGGGAACAGGGATAATGATGGAGGATTTGAAGCAGGCTGGCACGTGACATGTCGCCAGTGAGGTGTTAAAAATGTCTGTGAACACTGGAGACAGCTGATCTGCACAGTGCTTCAGGGTGGATGGAGAGACAGAGTCTGGTCCAGCATCTTTCCGGGGGTTCTGTCTTCTGAAGAGTGTGTTAACATCTCTCTCGTGTATGGAAAGAGTTGTCACTGAGGTGGAGGTGATCTGTTGGGTGGTGTCATGGGGGGTGGTTGCAGGACTGTCCCTTTGTCTGTCGAAACGACAGTAGAAGTTGTTTAGGTCGTTTGCTAACTGTCGGTCGTTCATGGAGTGGGGGGCTTTAGGCTTGTAATTTGTTATCTGCCTAAGCCCTTTCCAGACAGAAGCAGTGTCGTTGGCTGAAAACTGGTTTTGCAGCTTCTCAGAATACAGTCGTTTAGCCTCTTTCACCGCCCTGCTAAACATGTATTTTGCATCTCTGAATCTGCATTTATCCCCACTTTTGAAAGCATTTTCCTTCTCCAGCCTTAGCCTTCTGAGTTTTGCTGTGAACCAGGGTTTATCATTGTTGTAACTCACCCTGGTTCGTGATGGAGCACAGCAGTCCTCACAGAAGCTGATATATGATGTCACAGCCTCTGTGAACTCATGTCGCTTCACAGCAGGCTGCTGTGATGACAGCGGGATTTCTCCGCTCCCACTGCGCGATGAGTGAGGAGGAGAGAAGCAGACATCCAGAGATCTCGGTGGGCTCTGATTGAGCGCAGAGAGCTTCTCTGGGCTCAGGCCGCTCAGGGATTGTCGCGGCTGGAGTGGGAGAAACACTCCGCTTAGGACTCGTGAGGCAACGCTGCATCTGAAACGAAAGTTTAGAGGCTACCGGCTACTTGCTGATTCCATTCAGCGAGGATTTTCTCACCTCCGGTGTTGTGCGAAATTCAGTTTGTGTTTTGTGTTATTTTAAACGCCAAGATAATCGGTCTTTTTCCAACTTTTGTCACTTAAACCTTACAAATACAAGTAAGCCACCAAACACAGTATTCCAACACGTAGTGTGTATTTATGATTTTCCATTGCTGAAATAAGAGGATGGAAACTGGCTGATAGCAGGGCACAAAAATTAAGACTTCCTGAAAAGACGAGAGTGTAGACTTTCTGGTAAATCCCGCTGTAATGTAAAATATGACAGATTACTGAATTAAGGAAATTTCTAGTATACTACTTGCTATCACACATAACAATTTTTGAGAATTTGGAAACCGTTGCTCTTTATTTCCCACAGTTACGGGAGGGTCTGCCACCGGTCCGTGAGGTGGGGATCCAGGTGGACCAACCTTCAGTAGACCTTCTGACTTCCTGTGAGGTCGGGGTCCAGTCGATCACTCCTTCAGTCTGCAACTCTGGTTCTGGTTGGGACCCTGGGTGTCGGGTAGCTCGTCGAGACGACAAGCGTCGGAGACATCAGCCAGACGAGAAGTGTAGGGGTCCTCAGCGAGGCGACAAGCACCCAGGGCCCCCTGGAGACTTTGAGATCCTCAGGCCTCTGCTGAAGCTCTTGCCCCCACACTTTCGGTTAGACAGCAAGCTGATGGAGTGGCTAAACAGGCTGTCTTTGTCCGAGGTGCTGGAGGGACTTTTACTGAGGTTCCTGTTCACAAAGTGTCTGGGCCCTTCTGAAGCCTGTAGTCCGGCGCCCTCTGAAGCCTTTTTGTATGGGGCAAAGAGGTAAGATCAAAGGTAGGGATATTATCAGAACCACTAGATTTAAAAAGTATGACCTAAGTTTTTTTTTCATTAAAATGGAGGAAATTAAGTGCCATCTATCCTCTGACAGCGTTGATACAGTCCAGTAGAGACTGAGTGGAACCATTATGATTCACAGGGAAGTAGACTTGACAGTCATCCCCATATGAATGAAACTGCACACCATGCTTTTGAAAAATATAACCTAATGGCAGAAGATGAAGTGAGCACAGGGGAGGACCAAGAATGCAACCCTGGGGTACCCCCCAGGGGAGGGCACCAGAGGCAGAGGTAAAATCATCTATCATCACACTAAGGTTTAGGTACTATCTTTCTTTCAGAAAGATAGTACCTAAACCACTGAAGAGTTGAACTAGTGATGCCCACCCACTGCTCTAAACTGGAGATGAGAATGAGTTGAGTACATCCAACTTTGTGATTTTGCCCATGTTGCAAAATGTTTGGACACCACAGGTCTAGATCAAAGCATATCCAGCCCACTCAAAGTCCAAACTTTGATTTGGCAGTGGATATGTGGAAGGATTATTTTAAAATTGAGGCAGCTGGTATTTGTCTCACTAATCTCCTAAACTCAAGGAATCAACTCCTTTTGTGACACATACCAGACAACTAAATGGGATCTTTAGGCCCTTTGGGAACATACTGTTATCACAAATTATCATTACTACATCCATATTCATCTCACCCCCACAGCTTTCTATATGAGTGAACAAAGTGTAATCAGCAGGACAATATGTTGACTTTTAGCACTCAATGGCCTGTAACCTCTGTGACCTTTCACCCCAGAGTCCTATGGTTCAACAGCGGTCCAGTTATTGATCATGCACGTGCTGAAAGATGAATTAAACAGTGAACAGAGAATAAAAACACTGGCATTTATGTATTTTTTTTCAAATTATGTGTCTGAATTAATTTGAGATGAGAATAAAGGAGACAATGAGAAGTATTTCCACTTAGTTCTCATAGCTCTAGTTTATCAGAAGTACTATCTAAGGACGCTATGCACAGAAAGTAAACCGTTCATTTCAATACAATTCTAACAACTTAGAGTAGCCAATTTTACTGCAACAGTAATCACAAAATGTTTCTTAAAAAAGTAGGAAAAGTGTCAAAAGTGTTGACGTGTGTGCTCAAATCTACATTTTGTTTCAATCCTTCGTGAAGTCAACCGAAAACAAAAGCAATAAGGACAAATTAGGATACTGAAATGTGACTGAGATAACAAAAAGAGTCTCATTAACGTCAAATGAATGAAATCACAAAACAATTTCTTCCTGGATGACACCGCTGTCAGTTTCTTTTGTTTTCGGTATTTGCCATGACTTCAGTAGTTGCTTTTGCTAGCTTGTTTCTGTGAAGTATGTGAGTAAGCTCCTTTTTTAATCTAAAATTTGTGTCTGTATTTTGTATATTTGGAAACAATTTCTAAAGGCTTTCCGCATATTATGAACTTTTAAAATGAAGCTGAAGCGCAAGTTCAATCGAAGAAACTCATCGCCTGCCTCCATTCAATCAGAGTCCGATCCGCCTCTGATGTGAGCCAATCAGCTACGAACCGCACCTCCATGAAGCCAATCAGCATCCCGCGCTCATCTTAAAAGCAACTTCAAATCCACGTCTCAGCCTGCTAACCAGAAAGCGCAAACGGATTGCA
Source organism: Fundulus diaphanus (assembly GCA_037039145.1). Lineage (NCBI taxonomy): Eukaryota > Metazoa > Chordata > Actinopteri > Cyprinodontiformes > Fundulidae > Fundulus > Fundulus diaphanus. Next base: position 6,709,169 of record CM073129.1, on the reverse strand, counting down.
TGTCGGATTTCGAATCAGATGTCCGATTCAAGACGATAACAACTTATCCTCAAATCCTGCTGCTCATAGGAACGCCATCTAGCCGCGCAACCATCCTCTCCGATCTCTGTATTCGCTCCAGCATATCTTAACCAGCACTGACCTGGATTTGCTCTCTTAGCTGGCCTTCTTCCGCTGTGGCGTCTCATTCCGTCACCCAACCTCTGTATTCATCAGCTCCGATTCCTGGCGCTATGAACTTACAAATCCCCGCTTTTCACAAGCCACTTAGACGCCGTCCCAACTCTGACTCAGCTCCGGTCCCGCTCTGCTTCGTAGCTGAGAGGCCCATCCTTCCCTATCGTCCTGCGCAACTTTCAGCCGGATCTCCTCTCATTCCCGCTCCTAGCAGCTCAAGGTAACATGTATCCACTCATGTTTTCATTCATATTACATGCATTTCGCTCCTCATGCTTCTGAACTGTCCGTCTGTTAGGCAGAAGTATCCCATCCATTCTGTTTGTTTTCGTTTTCTTCTTCTTCTGGTTTTGGCGGTTGGCAACAGGCTTGTAGTAGCATTACTGCCACCTACTGGTTGCAGTATGGTTCGTGATGGACTCCATATATCTTCTCTTATTTCATAATTATGTCATTCTAATTTAACTCATTGTTCATATTTTCTACAGTCATTTCTTGTCCATAGTATGCTTGATTTTAAGTGTTAATTAAGTTTGTAAGCTGAAATGTTAACCTTATCATTCTCCTCTTTTGTTTTTTTTTCCCATTTCTGTGTTCTCTTACTATCTTTGATATGGTAACGTTCTTCACTTCTCCCCTTTATCATCAACCTGCAGGCTGTATTAGCAAATGTCTCAGCATTTTAAATCTCTGATTTTGTCATTCAAAGACTTACTATTGGCAATCATTCCGCATTAAGTACCTTCAATGTCATTCACGTTCAGTTTAACCGGACAGTAGGGTTGAGTTGTTACTTAACCCATTTTATTTCAGAAGTGCATTTTAAATCCAGCGATTTATACCAATTGTTGTTAAAACCGCTGCAACTCTGGTGCAATTCGGCGTTCGTTTGGAACGGTCTGTACTGGTTCAGACCTCTTATTCATGCTGACCAGGCCACTTTGTCACTCTTGTCATTTCATCGGTCAGTTTAAGGTTTTGTTAATCAATTACTTCATGTGTTGTGAAATTATACATGTTAAAGTTGTTTAAATGTTCTTGTTTGTAGGTATTGTCTGATGAATGTCAGCTGGGAGCTGACGTCAGGATGGCCGTGGGGGATGATTTGAGTATTGGCGATCTTTTAACAGCAATTGCTCATGTATTTTAGGGATTGACATATTTCTTTTCAGGTTCAAGAATTTATTTTAAGATGAACATCTGGAGAGCATCACTGTGGGTGCTGTTGTCTGGTTGATAGTGTTGTGCAATTATACACTGTTTAAAGTTATTTAATGTTCATAAATAACTCTCTGTCTGTTGGGTATTGTCTGGTGATGATCGGCTTTTGGGCTGATATCGAGACAATGGTTGAGAGGGATGAGTTCGAGCACTGGCAGTCTTTTGACAGTAGAACCTGCACATACAGGGTAAAGGAGTAACAGCTTCTTTTCAGGTTCAATAAATTAGTAACAGGTAAAATGAACATCTGGAGAGCATCACTATGTGATACTGTTTGCCTGAATTAGCACAATGTTCGATTGGTGAATCCTCTCTGCTAGGCTGGTGAGACTTGACTGGGCTACTGGGCAAATGAAGATAGAAAGAGGCTAAGGAACTATTTGCAAACAAAACAAAGGACAAACCAGGGTGGTTGATCATGATCAGGATAACCCGGTGAATCCTTGTTCACTGAGGGTCTGATTCCAAGAACATGGAATGGAGTTAAGACATTTGCCATGTATTTCAATCCATTTACAATGCAGGACCCAAGTTACAGAACATTATTTGTTGAAATAATTGCTCTGCTGCATGTGGTCGGGTCGGAGGTCTGGTGTGAGCACGTTCTCTGAACCGGTTGCGGTCCGATTTGAGCAGGGTTTTTCCTCAGTATTCCACAGCTTTCCGCTCATCTGGGTTCGCTCCTCAGTACAGGCTGAGAAGAAATACAGAGCTGTTTCGCATGCAGGATCTTTGCTCCTGCTATAGGTTGTGAGGTTAGGACAGCAATTTAGCTCTGTATTTGCCCGGACATGTTCTCCAGGCGATGAGAGCCTCTCAGATGCTGAAGCAGGCAGTCGAGTCTAGCAGACCCAGGATGAAGCGTGGCTGGCAGGCTCCTTTCCCAGCTGCTGGCTTGTGTGTTGGTCAGGGCCGACCAGGCCTCATGGTTTGGCCTTCTTTGTCTGCTCTGAGAGAGCTGCTAAGAAGTCTGCAGGAGTGAGATGAAGAAAAGAGAACTCTTTGTCTGTGGGGAAAGGTTTTATTTATAAGGAGGGTTCCTAGCAGGACCCCTGGTGGGAAGAAAGGCCGTCCAAGCCTTGAGGGTCTCATGTTGCAGCAGGACAGATTTCCTGTTACCTTCCCCATACCACAGTTCAGAATTCAATCCGAGATCAATTATTTATCATGCCGTTATTGCAAAACAAGTTTTCAATTACGGATCCTGTCTGTAGACTGGTGAGGCTAATTAAGCTAATAAGTAATGAAGATCACCAGTTTTATCAGAATGTAGTGCAGAATCTAAAAGTATTAATTTCATTTCAAACATCATGGAATGAGCTAATAGCTTAATCCGTTCATGACAGCATTTAGTATGCGTTCGGCAGTTTATGCATTCATGAGTTAAGCAAACATTATTTGATAAATTATGTCTTAAGACATGTTACCCATCTTCATCCTCTTCATTCATTCATCTTGTGGTCGCTTCCTCTCATAGATCTTCCTTTCACTATTCTCAGTTTGTCCTTTCTCAAATTAAACCTGTCGGCCTGCAAATTGAGTTCTAGGTGTTGATCTCAACTTGGTTCCAGCATGGCTTCCTGCCTGCAGTTCAGCTTTCTAATTCACAAGATATCAGTCTCATTCCATATAGTTATTTCCAACCGTTAGCTGCCTCCTTGCTCGGTCACCTCAATCTCACAAATGCATCATTGCCAGAGTCACGCTTTATTTCCAGGCAGCTCGAGTTCACTAAATTTGTTCTTTCCTTCTTGAACAGGATACTCTGGTTGAGAGCTGCCGTTCTGACCGTCTGGTCTGCTTCTCGCCTGGATCGAAATATATTTCTATAATGCCTTTCTGTCATGGATGTGTTTAAAAATTTACGGATGCTGCCATCCGTAGGTTTTGGGGGGGTTCTTTATAATTGTTTCACAGATTCCTGATCACTCAAACAATGGGCCATGGTCATCATCATCATGCCTCACACATCGTTCTGAGCATCCATTCATTTTAGCTGCTCAATGCCCTCTCAGCTTTAAGGTAATCTAACTGCAAATACTGGTGGTGGATTGAACTTTTCACATGTCTCGCCAGACCCTTCATGTGTCACTCTTTCAAATTGAGTTATCATTCATAATCATCACAGTCCGTAACTCTCATGCATGCGTCAAGCGTTCTGTTATGCATCCTGTCATGCATCCTGTCACCTGTGTTGCACCTTGTCATGATCACTCATTTCTCTATGTGCATCATCTGCAAGACATCTTCCGCAAGAAAGCATAAGCAAGACATCTTCCGCAAGAAAGCATAAGCAAGACATCTTCCGCAAGAAAGCATAAGCAAGACATCTTCCGCAAGAAAGCATAAGCAAGACATCTTCCGCAAGAAAGCATACGCAAGACATCTTCCGCAAGAAAGCATACGCAAGACATCTTCCGCAAGAAAGCATACGCAAGACATCTTCCGCAAGAAAGCATACGCAAGACATCTTCCGCAAGAAAGCATCTCTGCTCACTTCTCCTTGTTCATTTCTTTCATTTCATTCACCTAATCATCTCCCATTCAAATCATTATCCCGTCACATTGCCTTATGAGTACAGACACTCTGACCTCGGCATTTTTGGGGGGAACATCCCTGTTCTCATACATTTACTTATGCATATTAAAGTATAATTCAGCATTAATGTTCCTGCCGAGGTCTGAGCGCCAAAGACTTATAATATTGTGTCAATAAAATCCTTCTAATTGCCATTTCTTTCTCTGTGAGTTTTTCAGATTGAAATGAAGCTGAAGCGCAAGTTCAATCGAAGAAACGCATCGTCTGCCTCCATTCAATCAGAGTCCGATCCGCCTCTGATGTGAGCCAATCAGCTACGAACCGCACCTCCATGAAGCCAATCAGCATCCCGCGCTCATCTTAAAAGCAACTTCAAATCCACGTCTCAGCCTGCTAACCAGCAAGCGCAAACGGATTGCATGTCGGATTTCGAATCATATGTCCGATTCAACCCACCCCCAACCCCTTCTCCACCATCATAGCTGAGTTCATCTAGCTTCCAAGACGTTCCTCCATCCTCAACCCATCAGAGTGTTTTCTCCCTTCAGTCTTCAGCACTCCCTATCACCTCGTTATTGGTCCGGCAGAAGACCACCATGTTGGGCCCGGTTCTGCCAGAGGTTTCTTCCCAAAGGGGAGTTTTTCCTCTCCACAGTCGCTTCAAGCTTGCTCATCATGGACAGTTCATGCAAACCTGTGTTTATCAAGTTGGACATCTATCTTAAACAGATCATCATATGGACTGAACAAACTTCTTCTATCTCCACTCCACCACCAGTTTCAGACCTGGGGGGGAACATCCCTGTTCTCATACATCTACTTATGCATATTAAAGTATAATTCAGCATTAATGTTTCTGCCGAGGTCTGAGCACCAAAGACTTATAATATTGTGTCAATAAAATCCTTCTAATTGCCATTTCTTTCTCTGTGAGTTTTTCAGATTGAATTGTTGTCATGTTTAAACTTGGTGGCTGGGTACAAAAATGCAGATGATAATTTAGACAGGAAAGCAAGGTAGATAATCTTCCTGTGTGAAACATGTCCTGAGACCAGAACATGTAAGGAGGCTAGTGTCACCGACTGACATAAAGGTAAAGGATGCTATGGGATAATTATACTGTATATACATTAGATTGATTCTTGCAATCTCTATATATTAAAGGTTCGCAAATCCAAAATCCCACTGGACTGGGTTCTAGATCAAAAGTCAACCTTAGAGAACATAATAGTGGATGTTCACTCTAAATTAGGCTTTCACATCAATACTTTGATGGGGACTCTTTGTGGATGTTTAGTCTAGAGAAGGGGAAGGTGTCTGTGATAGTATTAGTACAATAAAGTTATGTGGGAGCTTAATTCGGTGTGAGAGATACAGTTGTTTGTCTTCATACTGTCACAGAGATCAGCTCATTAGGCATGTATTCTGACCAGATACATTTTAAATTAACTAAACTGAGCTCTGGTGGTCAATGGTGGCCTCCTACCTATGTTTCTCACATAAATGATCATCCATTTTATTGTAAATACCCACTAAATGCAAATGTGATAGTGGTTTAAAGTCTCATAAAAGTGTCTGTATAAAGCTTTTTCCTTTTTTTTTATTTGGGTTGGACCATCTTACAAAAACGATCTGGTAAACAATAAAAGCTAGAAGTTGGTATATTGTGAGGAGCCATTTGGAAACTGATAGTGGTCTTTTTTTGGTCTTTTGCTGAGCAGAGCCAAATGATCTGGATCCTGCAACAGAGCTGGAATTCCCATTACTATTCGGCATGCAAAGTATTTTGACCGCAGCTCAATCTTCACACCTCTCTGACTAGCTTTCATTGATTTCCACGGTGTTAGATGGAGAGCGAAGGTCTGCAAATCCTAAAGAAGAGACGGTTCACATATGGAAGACTTATAATTACAAACTCCATGTGGCGTCCACTGCACCTGAACCCACAGGTGAAAATGCATCTATTAAGACAAACATGAGCACCTGTCTCTTTCTTTTTTGGTAATGGATCCAGTTCTCACAATCTCTTCTTCTATTAGGCACAAGGATTCAATCAAAGAAATTTGATTGTGTGAAAGCTAACAGCCATATGCAAGCGAGCAGATACTATTATACACTTGACACACACACACACATACACACACACACACATCCCTGCTGAAACACACACAGTTTCTGAACTAACAGGTTATAGCTTGCCCCATGTGTTTCAGTAAGTGTGTTATTTTATCGCCTCTTCTCATCCCCTCTTCTCCAATTCTGCTCGGTGACACAGGAGGGAGAGCGAGAGGTTTCAGGGGTGGGGGGGTATATGCGCCTTACTTTGTTCCCATGGATACCACAAACACCCCACACAGAAAATTCTACACAGCATAATAAGTGGCCAATTGCGTCTGTTTGCTCTCCAACAAACCTCGGGATTAGAGGCATTTTCTTGTCAGAGGCATAAACTATTTTTATGTTTGCACAGAACAAGCAGGAAGGGGGGGAGTGAAGGAGGGGGAAAAGAGAGAGAGAAAAGGGAGAAAAAGAGGCACAGATATGAAAAGAGCATACTAATGCTGCGTGGTGACAGGTTTCTCCCTGCTTGGTTGAGATGAGAGAGGCTGAGAACAGAGGGGGGATAAAAAAATAAAAAGAAGAAGGGAAGAAGAGATGCTCATAAAAAGAAACTCAGGTGCTCGGGGCAACCTTAACAAATGAAGGAGAACATGGCAGAGAGAGACTGAGAAAGACGAAGCACATCATTTCAAGTCCAGTTAACTGGCAGCACTGACATTTGTAACAGACAACACAAGGAGCTGGGAAGTAGGCGGTGTTTAGCGGGGCAAACCGGAGCTAAATGTTTCATTTTTGCTGCTCTTTTTAGATGAAACCCTTCTTATTTTCGTCCCCCACCACTGAGTTTGAGAGAACATCACCCTAGAGTGCAATGATGTCATTATGATACCATCTGTTTGTTGCGATGAAAAACACACTCACACACATTAACACACACATGCACAAGATCAAATGACACGCATAAGAAGAAAACCTTTGACATTTGCTTAGTGCTCTCTATATCCTGCTGCACATGTTGGAGTCTTCGGGGTTTATTGTAAAGAGTAAGTCTGCTTGTTTACATAAAATGGGAATCTTAGTGGCTGATTTTAAAGGGCAGAGTGAAGTCTTTTTGCCTGTCCTGCAGGGTAGAGGACTACGCCTGTCAAGGTCACAAGAGGAGATACTTTATGTGGATGTCAGTCAATCCCAGCCCCCAATTAGCCATGGAGAAAACCCCCACCCAGTACAGTTTTTACACCTTTGTCATCTACTGGTGGAGCTAGTTGGGCACGATCCAATCACAGCAGAGGTCAGTTGACGTTAGCTGACAGCGGCTCCGTGGAGATCACAGTACAGGTTTGCTCACAGCACCGCTGTGTGAAGATGCATTAGCTCTCTGTCTTGTACAAAACATTAATATGCAGAACAGTTTCTACATGAATTATACATTTACTTATCTGCAATGGTTGAGTGGCCAGTCGTTTTTACTAGAGTAAAAGTAGTCAAATGCCATTGGGCCACTCCCACAAAACTACAGTGCCTCACAAAACCTCTCATAGCTCTTGAACTTTTGTACATTTTATGTACCCTTATGTATTTCTCTTGATTTTATTTATTTATTTTTTGTCACAGACCTGCACCAAATACCGCATAATTCTGAATTGGAATGAAAGTGCCAAATCATTTTTACATGTAAATCTGAAAAGTTCTGCATGGTTGAATTTTGCACCAAGCACAGCATTAGATAGTATCGCGTACGAACTTTGGCATCAAAAACAGAGAACTATAAGAAAACTTTGGACACAGGGACAGTCACATGGCCTGGTTTGTATTGGGGGGCCCTCCAGCTTCCTCCCATAGTCCAAAAACATGACTGGTAGGTTTATTGGTTAGTCTAAATAGCCTTTAAATGTGAGTGTGTCTGTGCATGGTTGTTTGTACTATGTGTCTCTCAGGAGGAGGAGGTGGTGGGGTGTGTGGACAGCATAAAGTTCCTGGGCATTCACATCTCCTCTGACCTGTCCTGGACTGTGAACACTTCCCAAAGGTGAAAAAGGCCCAGCAACAGCTCTTCTTCCTTAGGAAACTGAAACAGACTGGACTTTCTACTAAGCTGTTAAAAAAACAGCGCAAGTCCAGAAAAGGGCCGGACGTGTTGGCACTGATCCCACCCCCCACCAAGGCAATGCACTGTTCGACCCACTCCCATCACGTAAATGATTCAAGAACATTAAATCAAAAACAGCTTCTACCCAAAATCTGTAAGGGTTATTGCCCGTTGCTGAAAAGATTGTGGTCTGTTCTATGTTATAATCACACTACTGTTAATGCCTATTTGCACACTTTAATTTCTCAGGAATGTCTGATTGCACAGTTCTGTATATGAAGGTTTAAGATTATTGCACATAATTTACTGCAGGCATGAATGTATTGTTGAAGGAGCTTTGAGGGATTAATTCATGCAACTACACAATAATTCATATCATTCATATCCAAAAAGGGACTGATATCAGACTTTCAGATGACCCTACAAGTCTTAGCAGAACCTAAAGACTATTTTTCACGCTTAAGTTTTTCCAGGAAGTGCATTTGGCCTGTGCAATCAACTTTATATAAATAAATAAATATGTAAATAAATCAAGAAATACTGAAAATACTATGCCTGATGTGTCTACCTGTATATGTTATTGGTGTACATCCTAAGCCAGTGTCTGTCTCAAAAAATATATAAATAAATTCACCACAGTAACATATGGTGACAATTAGGGATGGGAATCGAAAACCGGTTCCTGTTCAGAACCGGTTCCGTGTGTTCCAATTCCATGGCACCGTTTGGTAGCTCGCTTAACGATTCTCTTATCGATTCCAGGCAGCACCAGAGCCGGGCAGCACGACTTACGTCACGTTTTTTACGCAAGTTACGCACACGGCATTCAGTAAGCAAGTACGACGTGACCAGGCGTAAGTCTAGAAAAGCAAAACAAAAAATATGGCGCCCCATCGGGTAAAGCGATCGAAAGTCCGGTCAACAAGGAAAAATCATTGGATCATTAGCTATACCTAAAACTAATACGTCCGTGGTGATTTAATGAATTTAGCGTTAATCAATAAGAAAATAAAAGCATAAATTGTCGTCTCGATCACTGTGTATGGGGGCGGCCATTATTGCCCGACATCACATCCTGTGACGTAATGTCATTACGTCACAAAGGCACTGCGCTCTACAACAACAATTGTTTCGGATTTCGAGAGGACTTCACCATTGAAATTTGCGAGAGCTATTGTTGAAGTAACAATGCACACGTGCTTGGCCGTTGGATGTTCCAATACATCGGGTAAAAGTGGAAAAAAACGTTTTTTCACCTTTCCGATTCATCATCCACCATGGGCTGTTTTGCTGGATTACCAATGTGAAGAGGGAGGATTTGCCATCACACTTCTGGCCAGAGAGAAAACACGTCGTCTGTAGCCAACATTTGGAAGAAGAATGTCTTCAAGATGACATGAGAGCGAGACTTTTCAGTAGGTTCAGTAGTTTTTCTTTTGGAACATTTGTTTATCGACCAGAGGGGCGGTGTGATATGACACACTTCGATAGAATGTTCACTGTTGTGAAGCCCACTTATTTTATGCGATTTTGATCTTATTTTTTCTAAAGTCGCTTGTAAATTTCATGAGTTGTGGGTTGCAGTTTTTGGGCTTGTTTCTGAAAGTAAAGTCGCTTGTTTTTGCTCTAAACTAAGTGACGCTGAAATATCCCTCCGCCTCATAACGCACTGCAGCTCATCCTGACAGGAGCAGAGTTAGTAAACTCAGAAGGAGCCGCTCTGCCTGTATTTTCTGCAGTTTACGGTTGCGATAACTGATGATAACTGCTGAAAATAGATTACGCGGTGCAGATCACCATTTTGAGCAGAGATTGGTTCTAAAGATGAGTTTTATACTCATCTTATAACATTGCAGAACCCAACCTATAAACCGTACTTTAATGCTTATTTGTTGTCTCTTTATGTCTCTAAAATGTTAAATTAGTATTACTTTAAATTTAAATGCTTAATACCATGTCTATTTTTGTTTAAGAGTTTAAAAAAATTTCCCCAAATAGGAGTCGATAAGAGAATCGATAAGGAATCGAATCGTTTCACAGAATCGATAAGGGAATCGGAATCGTGAAAATCTTATCAATTCCCAACCCTAGTGACAATTAAGACTCTTGATTCGTGATTGTATTAGTTGGGGTGGCTTTTGGGCAGAAAGTTTTTGTCCGCATGCATATGTCGAGTTTCAAAGAATATAACACTAATTAGTGACGTGAGAGAATTACACCATTTTCAACTCTCTGCTGTTGCCGTGTAAACACAGATTGGAATTAGAATGTTGTTATATATATATATATATATGTGTTAACAGAAACAAAAACAAAAAAATCCTGTTTTCAATGGATCGTTGCCACATGAACAGGGCTTAAGAGTGCCAGGAAGTCATTGATCCACTGCAAACCACACATACAAGTAAAATAAGTTGCTCTGGTCAGACGAAACCCACATTGGATTTGTCTCACATGCAAAACATTATGTGTGTCCAGTAATTAACACGGCACATCACCCTGAACACACCGTCTGCACACTGGATGAATGAAAGAATGGTAATAAAATGCATTAACATTGTGGTTCTAATGTGTCAAATTGAGAAAATGTATTCAACACTTGACAGTTGTAAAAACCAATTGATAAATGTTTAATAAACAAATACAGAAAGTCACCTTATTTTTCATTGAAAATATTCTTTCATGTATACGTGGGCCTGTCCGTACTTGTGTTGTGACTTATGAACTAAATGTAGACAAACAGCAGGTACAAGCATAGCCACATGGGTAAAGTGGCATGCTGTGCATGCATGAGCAGGCCAAGCAAACGTAGCAAATGAATTTGGAGGGGTGTAATGAGAGATGGCGCTGGGCTCAGGCCCGATTTCACAGCCACATCATTAGGGTGAGGCAGCCCCTTCCCCTGAATTAACGCGCGCACACACACACTGCTCAGCAAAGTGGCCCGAGGAAAGACGACCAAGGTCAGTCGCCATGCGACTCTCTAATAAGAGGTGACAAGTGAGAAGAGAAGCTCCAGACTTTGCTCATTAAACTAACATTTTAGGGCGTGTTTGTGTGTTTCCCCCTGTGTCTGTGTAGGATTTTCTGAATCAGAACCAAATTCATGTGGGGAAGATAGTGTATCTGTGCTTAAATGTCCACACGATACCCTTCATGTGACCTTTGTGTACTTCCTGGGAGGCAGGTGTTAAGGCTGCAGGGGCTGAAATGAGTGGCCAACAGGAGATGGTGCTACTTTATTTCTCTACATGCCCAGGTCTTGTAAATGATGTTGAACTCTGCAGGTAACTCTACATACACACACAAACAGTGGCAGTTTGAGCACAGTGAGAATTTCTTGAATCCTCTCTGATCCCATCTGGATAGGATCCTTCTTTTCAATACAGTAGAAAAATATCTGCTTAAATAAAGCACAAACTCTTATTTATACACGGTGCCCTAACTCAGACAGAGCTCATTTTAAAACAACAGTAGCTACATATATACCAGATAAATTCAGCATCCACATGAGAGTAAAAACAAAGCTAGTAAAATGACAAAGATCACACAGGAGGCATCTCCGTATATACAATGTAAAAAGCTAAATAGGTGTAACAATATGGGCATACCCTTAGACAATACTTTGTTGAAGCACCTATTGATTCAGTTTTATGATTAATTTTTTCTTAGTTCACACCAGCCATAAATGATAGTATATCAGATTAAACCGTAATAAAGGTAAGACTGTTTTTTTGACATTTGCTTATTTGTATCCTTTGGCTGAAGCTGTAGTTTGCAGAGAGGTTACAATGGAACAGTCATTGTACAAAGTGACTTTCTTCATTATGAAGTGCTTTAGGACAATATGTGGTATGAATTGACACTATATAACTAAACTGAATTGAAAGTAGTTTCTTTTCTGAAAACACTTGCTTATCATACCAACATTTCAATTTTTCAATTTAATTTAATTTATACAGCGCCAATTCATGAAACATGTCATCTCATGTTTCATGAACATAAATCAACATAAACCTAAATTTTTGACAACCTGGGATGAATAAGAGCAGCTTTTCAAATGTGCGTTCGTCTTATCACCTGGCTCAATTTACCACACTCTCTTCTATATGTTACAAACAGGAGTCTTGTAACAGACTCTGGGTAGCAGAAAGCTGTGTGGAAGAAAATCTGGTGGGTCACAGCAAGCTGTGGACAAAAGATGTCTTCACTATCTGACAGATTGGGAGAACTCTTGGAAAGTACATTGATGACAAATATCGGTTTAATGACGTGCACATTTATGCAACAAGGACATGGTAGCATTTTAGCTGTTGTTGTAGCTCACCTTTTACAGATGTGTCAGTCTTATAGTTTAACTGTATAGTACATATACAACATTAAAGGGGGAGCGTTCTACATAAACATTCAGTTTCAACAAGTGAGAATATAATTTAAGTTCAGTTGTTTCATTACCTCAATACACTAAGTGGAACACATTATATAGATTGATAACACACATACTGTTTTTTCTGTTAATTATGATGATTTTCTACTCACAGATAATGAAAACACAACATTAGGAATCAAATTGAATATTAAATGGCTGGAACATGGGAAGAAATAATGGTAAGTGAACAGATCAGACATATCTAAATTTGTTTTTCTTTCCCTTCTTCACACTGCTACTCCTGAAAGATAATTTTCAGTATTTTTCTGTTATCTGGGAAGTATGGCTATAGCTAAATAATGCACAAGAGCAAATGTCCAAAAATAAAACTTCTAGGACAGTTGAACTTTATTTCAAATTAATAAGATTCACTGTAATTGATTTTTATCAATGTTTATCCATGAAGAGAATACATCTAAATTGGATGAAAATATGTACACACAAAAATAGTAGCCTTTTTGCATAATGCTGTTCACGCGTAAATAAATAGGTAAACTGTTAATGCAGCTTTTTTAATAAAAAACAATCACCTAATAAATGTATTGTTTTTCTGTTACCAGGGTATATGTTACATTGAAGGTAGTAGTTATTTATCTTAATCTCATTTTTCACATGATTTAAATCTGGAGAATTAACTGAGGTGTGTGGACTTTTAAGATAAACATGTTCCGAAGCTAAAATCTGATTGAAGCATGTCATTTAACTTGTCTGCTCTCATCTGCTCATGATTGCAGGTTGCTCTCATGCAAACATTAATGCTCGAGCAGACTGTTTCTGCGTCCAGATGGCTAACCTTAAAGACAGCTCTTCGCAGCTGTCCTCTTTGCAGTTAACTCTCTTAATGACTAGAAACTCGGGCTGCATCTGACATTTCTATTGACAGCCTCAAGCTTGACGAAGAAGCCTGAACGCTTGATAATCACCACGGTGACACCATTAAGATGACGTTCAGGGACCTCCCTCAGACATTTATCAAAAGATGAAAAGAGAGCAGCAAAACCTCACATCCTGGTTTCATCTCGGCAGAAGACTCACACACTGAAGCTGCTACTTGCGGTCGCAGGCTGCCAATATAGATCATGAACACTTGTGATTGTTATTAAGAGCTGTATCTTTCATCTTTGTGCCTTCATCCATTACTTTAGTCATATCTTCCTCAACTGATGTGTCTGACTTTACCCACAAAGCACCACCAAGAACACACTTATATTGTTGCATTCTTCATAGGGTTCTCAAGAGCTTCTGTAATTTGACAGTCTCACTTTTAAGACTTTAAAAAATTGTTTCCTTGAACAATAACACTATCTGGGGTGTCCTTGAGGGCCTGTAAGCTGATATCCGGCTTGAAATCCTTTATCTTTCTCATCAGTCTTCCCTTCTTTTATTGGCAGTCTGGTAAAAGAGACGATGTAAAAAATAATCTTTAAAGAAATAATAAGAAACCATACTATGGCTTTTTTTTAAGAGAAAAGTGAGGCAATATTATGACCCTTTTCCCCCATCAGCGATGCCCCTGAGTGACTTTCCTATCATGTTAGTCTTTGTTGTAACATCATGTTCCCAAACCAAATAAAATTAAATCAATCACAACATGATCATCAGCCGCCTCAGTGTTTTCAGCCGTCCACTTTTCTATTTCCAACTCAGCCACAAACTGTATTAATAACTTATTAAATCAGATAATTACATTACAGGCATGTGTGCATTTATATATGTGAGCGCATCATCTTCTCTCGGATGGATTCGCTCGGCAAATCAAGTTAATCACAGCACTGAAAGCAATAATGAGTGTGGCATGCTACTCAACAAACTAACAAACCCATTAGCTAGTCTGCCTGTCTCCAAATCCAAAACCTTATATTCATTAGATAGTAATTCAGAGCAGAAAATGAGATTGAGATTCTTGATGCTAGAGAGAAATGCATCCCAATCCCTTGGAAACAAAAAAACTGCAACGGTTGAGACAAGATAGAAAAACAAATTTCTAATTTTGTCCATGAAGTGAGAAAGGAGTTGATAATTAGTCTAGGATAAGAGGAAGACGTTACAGAGACGACCAAATCAGTTTTCAATCCATTCCTCTTTCTGTCCAATTTAACGCAGCTGCTGGAGCTGATCATGCTGAGAGCGCTCTGCGAGCTTATGTAACTCCAGGAAGAAGTGGTGTGAAAAATGGTGCCATCAATCCATTTTGCAGTTTTGTGTTTTTACCATGGGGACTTTGTCACACCCCTGCAGAGTAGCACATTATGATGATCCAATTCAGCTCCGTTAGGTTTGTAGGACAAAGGGTGGAACATTAAATCCAAGCCAGTTTCAGCCATATTTATGAAAATGTCAAATGATCCACTCACTTTTCTTTCCTTTATATCAATAAGGTGGCCCTCAAAATGGCCACCAATAATGCCAAAGGGAACTTTCTTGAAAATTTGTACTGCTAGGCAAATTCACTAGACTTCACTGCAAATTAAAATCCTCTTTATTGACTGTGTTGTATTTGATGCAACACAGTCTTTTATTGGACTACAGTGATTTGCAGATCCCTTTTGTGCAAAAATCAGAGTAGATTGTTTAATTCATTAAAATATTGCATGTTCAGTATTTGTTCCCGCATTGGGAGGGAACAAGGACTGAACTACACAGAGAACAAAAGAGACTGGCGAGCTTGTTCTGTTTTATCTGTGTCCCTTCTTCTCCTCTGACCAACCTGCATGAAATATGTTCACATAGTCCTCATAAATGTGTTAAATTATGTCTGTTATCCCAGCTGGTAATGCTAAAGCAAAAAGCTCAGCTAATGCTAACATGGTAGACATCATTAATTCCGCTGTGTTTACAGCACAGCCTGTTCTGTTTGTGGGGTGACTGGCCGCAGCACGCCACCAGCAGTCATGCACACAATATTATTAGTGTCAGTGGTACCTAAAGTTACATGTGGGACTTAGGCGCTGTTATTTTTCTTTTTTGTCTGCTGTGTCATCATCACGCCACCTGCATGCGTTCATATCCTTAGCCCGCCGCAATCTTGGTTGTCCAACAGTTTATTCAATCAGTCTTTGTAATGGCTGATTCATACAGCATTCAGAATCAATTGTGTATATGTATTCATATCTAATTTAGGAAATTATTTTTGAAACATTATTCCATTAAAATAGTGTTTTATTTTTCCTTCTGCTTTGCTTTGTGAACTTGTGGCTTAATACCAGCAACTGTTGCTTTTTGTAAACTTTTAAACCTAATTTGGCCTAACTCCCTACATCCATTCTTCCATTGTCCTTCCGCTCAACTGAGATTGGGTCGCAGGGGCAACAGGTCCAGAAGGGACACCCAGACATCCCTCTCTACAGCAACATTCCTCAGCTTATAGGGGATCCAAAGGTGTTCCCAACCCAACGGATAGTCACTCCAGCATGTTCTAGGTCCCAGTTCCCAGGAGTATCCTCCCATAGAACAGAGAACCTCCACAGAGAGGCTGAGATCCTGTCCATGAAGACCACAAACAGAATTGGTGACAGGGGAAGTCCTGTCAGAGTCCAACTGAAACTGGGAATGCATTCAACTTTGTGCTGAGAATGCGGACACAGCCCTTGCTTTAAGAATACAAGAATTGGATGACCCTTAAAAGCTGCTCAGATACCCCATACTCCCACAAAACCCCCACAAAATACTTTGGGGATACGATCGTAAGCTTTCTTCAAATCAGCAAAATACGTGTAGACCCGATAAGCAAGATCCCTCAACAATTACGCAAGGGTAAAGATCTGGGGTCGCATTTATAAAATATTGCATAGAATCCATACTAAAATTGTACGTTCGCAAAGAAAAATAAAATGGTGTACGTCTTAAAAAAATCTGATTTGTAAAATCATGCGCATGCACTCCAGTACGCAATTTCCCTTTAGAGATCACAGCTGTTTCTAAACATTTGCAATCTACATGCCTAGATAATGTGGATTAAAAATGGGACCACTTATCAGTTTTTTTCATGGTGAGACGACAACCACGGAGGAAAAGAAACAAAGAAACTGTGAAAAGAAATGACAGAGAAGAGTTTATTAAATGTTAAAATCAGAGGTAAAAGCATACGTTACCAACATTAAAATAATTTTTTAAAATATAAACATGATTGCAGTTGCTGGATGACAGCCTCACACCAGTCTCCTTGTTGAAACTCCCCTAACGCTTTGTGTTCAGATTGACAATCTGAGGAGGGAGGGAGACCAGGAGGAATGAGAGGTTTCCCCCCATAAGGTAAAGACCCTCCTTCCAAAAAAAGCTGCTGTAGGTTATAGCAGGATGCAAGGCCTTGGATTCTAAAGGAGCATTTAAGGCTGTCATCATCATTTGTCAGAAAATATTTGATCACTAAAACGCAGCATTACACACGACTGTATTTGAATGTTTACAGCAATTAAAGTAATTGCCGCCCACCTTGTCACAATTTATTTGCTAATCTCACCCTGGTGATCATCGGGGAGAGGAATGTGATGGTATGAAACTTTTATTTCAGATTTCAGACGGCTTATGTGCATTCTTTATATATTTATTATGCAGTTAAATGTCACCAGTGCAAGCCTGAATAACACTGCGGTTTGAAAGCTTATAATGAAGGTGATCTATGATTAAAGTCTGATATGGAGTGAAACTGAACATTTGAGAGGAACCATGATGCGGTTTGGCTGCAGTTCATCACTTTACCATCTGCGTCGGCAATTTCGTACACCTGGGCCAGAGTTGCTGTGAGAGCCGCACATTTTCCCGTTTTTTTTCTTTATAGAAATGGTTTCATCCCAAACCAACTTTCCTTGTTTCCTCAGCCAAACCTCTGCCCTGTTCTGGTGACTGGAGACATCCAGTGGTGATGAGTTGTTGCAGGAAACGTAGCAAGAAGCTCAGGTTGGCAGTGAGAAAGCAACTGCTCTCGCTTTCATTTGTGCCCGCTCCAGGGCGCTTCTTCCACAGCTTCTCTGGTGAGGCTGTCCTCGTATCGGGCCCATGAAGGCTGCAATATGCCGTATCAGCAGTGCTCACAAGGCGCTTGTGGGGGATTTCTGAATGGCTCGCAGAGGTACAGTTCACAGCTCCCTCCAGCCACAGGAAACCGCTTCACTCAGTCCTGGATCAGCTTTCCAGCAAAAGCTGAGAAAGATCACGAAGAGCCGGTTTCTGTGGTGGGTGGCTGCTTAGGTTTTGATGTCTGATTTCACAGAAAGCAGACTGTACTTAGCTTTTGTTCTAGTCTGAGGAAATTTTGACTCTCCGATGTTTCGGCAGGCAGCGAGAAAAGATTGCAGTGTCTCTCCAGGGCCACTGCCATTACAGACACCAGAAAAAAGGAGGCAATAAGAATCGGGAGGAAGGTTTTGTAGGATCTCAGGTGGCATCCTGCTGTGAGTGCAGTCCTAAGGAGGAGGCTGATCTGATATATATATATATATACATATTCCTCATGGCACAACAAGACTCTTCAGAAACTCAGGCTGAATCTCAACCACACCTGGCGTCTTGCCACTGGGGAGCCTTTTGACTACTTCCCCAACCTCTGCCACGGTGATGGAATCACATTCTCCAGAGTGTTTCAGGCTCTGAATCCCCTGCAGACTCCAAGGTAACAGTTGAGGAGATCCTCAAAGTGCCACTTCCACAGCCCAGCAAGGTCGTCATTGCGGTTTCGCAGTTCCTCTCCCACAGCATGCACAGCTTGGAATGGTCCCTGCTTCTCTTTTCAGAGTCACCGAACGTTATTGCATAGTATAAGTAAAAATACTGATTTCACTTTTTTAGTTGAGACAAACAAGCAGATTTTGGAGGCCCGCAATCCCTTTCAAACCTGGCAAAAAGTATGGATACCACTACTTTAAATTACTGAAATATATCACTGTTCCAGTGCTTCTTTTCTCAGTGCTCACTGTTGCTTATTTGATTGTACACTTTCCATTTCTCTTACTTGTCTGCTATTTTATTTCCCTCTGTTCAACAGGTGTCAGTTTGTTCATTCCAGTAGTACAGACTTCTTGAGTCTAATTTCCTTTTCTTATTATGGCTTTTTTAAACAAAATTATAATATTTTCATTGTTGACGTTTATCTAAAATCAATCAACAGGAACATAATTTCTATTTCACTTCCATGGTTTGAGGCATATTAAGTAATACTGAGAACAATATGAGCATTACCATTTTCTAAACCTATTTATATATAACCTCACTGTCAAAAAAGAAATAACTCTTTCTACACCATCATCATTAATAAAATAACAATGAACCAAGAAGAAAAAGTCCTATATAAAGCACTAGCAACACCCTGCTGTCTTTATATGATGTAGATTGTGGGAGCATAAAGGAGGATGACCACATAATGTCAGGGTGGAAAGAGATCAGCAATGACAGTAGAGAGGCAGTTGGTGTTGCCCATCAATTCAGCTATTTGAAGGTCTATCTAGGACACAGGTCTCAAACTCAGCCTCACGGAGTGATTTCAATTATACCAAATGTGAACTTGAATACGTTTGGTATAATAAGTTGTAGAGATGCTAGCTCTACAAATGCCCGAATGCTCTGCTGGTGCATTGGCATGCCAATAAGGATTCACAAGCCCCTCTCCTCAGTCATTGAGTATCAACGCTACGCTACTACCAATCACATTGGTAGAAAAAGAAATTCCAGGTATCTGGCTTGGATCACTGTGCATCAGAGTCGGTCTAAGTGTAGCAAACTGAGCTTTAATGAATGTTTTCTTTGTTACTCCAAGGCATGGAGTTGTATTGTTGAATTTTCATTCAAGTAAAGTATTATTACTATTGTTAACCTGTGAAAAAAGGTTACAACAGATATTGAACTCAGAGGCATACAATTTTGCTCTAAGTTATTCACAAAATGGTTGCCAAAGTCTTTAATTTCACATATGCTTAATTTTTGCTTATTTCCATAGAAAAAGACAGAATGTCCTCAGTTGTAGATATTTTTGAAAACTATCCCGTCATGCTCAGAAATTGCAAAAAAAAAAAAAAAAAAAACGAAGCTCTCAATATAAGACTCCGGAGGCCTCAGTTACCATCAGCCCTTTTTTTTGCCACTGGCTTAAAGCATCCTGGGAGTCTGGTGCCTTTCTCCAGCAGTCACAGGGTGAGAAGTTGCAGACCGAACCAGAAACACAATAAAACCCAGATCTACAGGCCTCAGTGAGCATGTTAAAACAGTTTTTTTCATGCATGGTGGTAGAAGGCTGATGATTTGGACTTGCTCTGTAGCTGTAGAGCCTGCTTATATTGCAGTCACATGAAAGTACTGTGTATATGAAGAATAAGCGAATTACGCATTGCATTTGCCCATGCGCGAGTCATTTGAGTTCAAAATTTTTGGCTACCAACAAACCCTGCTGTCACTGTAATTTGTGTGGAGTGCAGGTAGCAGACATGAAGATAAGGCTCACAGGCTTTGGTTTTAAGGCTTTAAGCCTATGTGCCATAAAATGACTGGTGCACTTTGTGCCATGTTCAATTGCTCTAAAATTGACTTTATAGGCTTGAACGTTGGCAGAAAAACACAATTGCAAAGTTCACCCAAAGATGGAAAGAAGAAAGGCAGTTGCAAACCTCTGTTCCCTCTTCACAATTTCCCGACAGAAAATGATGACCCAGACGGACGTAAAAGATGAACTAAAATTGCTCGTTTTTGCACACATTTGTGTCATTGTCATCATTATGTAGGCTATCTAATCTTGAAACCGAGGAAGCTGTCAGGGCTGCCCTGTAGACAATAGGGGAACGGTGGAGAGAAGAGGAGAGTAGAGAGACAGAACATGGAATCAGCCCGACAGAAATGTTGTTTTGCTCACTGTCAGTTTTTAAATAATTCAAATGTGTCCATGAATAACAGAGAAAAGTTGATAAACGTAGTAGATGAACACTCCGTGTGTCAGGAACGGGGACAGAGGGAACCAGTATTCAGCCAGACAAGAGAATAAAATTAAAGAAGGTTTATTTAAACAAAAGGTCGGGAGCAGGAACCGGGATTTAACAAGCAGGCAGAAATGAAGGGCAGGGCAAGACAAAGCTCGTGGTTGATAAACAGTCCAGGGTCAGTACACAAACGGGCAGACTGGCTAAATGAGGTCAGGCAGGCTCGGTGGTCAGATAACAAATCCAGGTCGGTACACAGGCAGGCAGGTAAAACAGGCAGGGATCAGGCAAGCTCAGAAAATCCAAAAACTGGCTAGGTCAGGTACACAGGTTAACAAGCAGGAACAGGCAGAAAAAACAGGATCGTGATCAGGCTGGCTCAGAAGTCAAAAGGCAAATTGGGTCGGTATCAACAGAGCAAGCAGAACAGAATACGCTGGATAAGACTCACCAATAGGCTTGAATTCATGGACCGCGGAACGCATTTCAAGTTGGTCGGGCGCATGGAGACGCCAGCGGGGGGGGGGGGGGGGGTGGGGTGGAGAGAGACAAACGCGGCTTGATCATCAAAAGTAGGTAGGGCCGCGGCCCTACCGGCCCTACCGGTTCCGCGGTCCTTGCTTGAATTGATCTGGCAGATTGCAGGGGGCAGAGGCGAGTGAGCAGGTGAATGGAGTGACAGGGTGGTGACTAAGAGGTGAAAGAATGCTGGCAGGTGAGCTGAATAAAGGCTGGTGACAGAAGTGATTGGAGCAGGCCAGAAGAATTGATAACATAAAACAAAGTACAAAATCAAACCATAATAAAACCCAAACTATTCCATAAACCAAAACCCAAATCATAACACTGTGTCTAAATTAGCGAAACCATATGCCGTCATATATCTTCACTCATGTTAATGTGGCCGAAACAACACTTCATTCAGGGTAATAGTGTTTTGTTATGTCTTATGAGTAACACATTACAAAGGTAGTGGATTACAGAAATATAATAAGTGTTACAGCAATACATCATATTGCTTACTACAGCAATATATTCCTGTTAATCATTGCAGTAATGTGCGCTGTACAAAAGTATTTTATCATGGTGTGGTGGTACATGCTGTCAGCACCTATCCCCGGGCCCTGGGGCTTCTCGATACCGTCAAGCCGTACGGTGCTTCACAGTTACTTTGGGTCACTGAGAAGCACTGCAGTTGGTCATGGACTTAGAACTTAGAACTAGCTTCCAGTCCCTTTACCCCTCACTCAAGAAATAGCTGTCTCTCCCTAACGTCACAGTGTCGCTGCAAGAGTGCTACAGCTGGGCTCAAAGTCATTAACTTGTCAATGAGCCAAAATATAAATCAGCAAATCCACAACAGAAAGGTTTAAATAAAGAATCAAGGTGTTGCAGTGGTCTAGTCAAAGACTGCAATCTCCATGCTACTCTCATGTGACACAATAAACTCCATATCGTAACTCAACAGACTTTATTCTGAACACTTTCTAACTTCTTGGCCTCCATACAAAACTTACTTTGTTGGCAAACCTCATGCACATATCTCTTAAAGTGACAGTGTCAAGTTGTGTCCCATAGATAACAAAGACCAGACCTCATTCTGGTTATATGACTATGGTGGGATTTTGGGGAAACCAAGCAAACACAAACTTCAATGAAGTGAAGCACCGTTCCCAAGAAATATTCTTAACATCGATACCAAGTACTGATGAAGTGATACAGAAACTGACTGCTTTGAGTTATTAGTCATTAAATTAGTTGAACAAACTGTTAGGACATGGAGGAACTTGGTTTCTGACACACAGTTTTCTATTTGGGCTTCACCTGTGTTTAAAATAAAATGACAAGGTAGAATCTGCTGTGCATTTCTGTAGAACTGAAGTTAGATTTTAATACCATCAGAACCTGGACTTGACCAGATTTTTTTCTGCCCTCACATGTATGTGGTTCTGTCAAGCCATGTATCGCCAATTTAAGATTGAAAAATTTAAAAAGCACCTGAATAATGCTTAAGAAATGTTTGAATTTGATATTGTAAAAGGTGGAAGGATCCTACCTTCTGCTTGATGTGATCAATAAAAATATGGGTTGAGGATATTCCATTGGGATGTAGTAATGACTTTTCTGAGAATCTATTCAAGTTATATTGATTTTATTTTCTAAGTCAAACACTTTAATGCCTTTTATTTTGTTGTGTGTTTCCCCCTCTCCTGCTCGCCAATCAGAGGAAACTCCATTTTGTTTTTGTATATTTGCACTCTGCCATCACTCTGACATTCTGCTTGACATTCAGGTAGCATAGCAACATGACAAGATGCCCCTACAGCCTGGTGTGAGAATATAGATGCTTTTTGAAAAGGTTGACAAGAGAGAGAGGGAGAAAGAGATGAAGAAAAAAGAGAGGATGAAGAAGAGGAGAAAGGGTAAAAAGTGCTGTGAATCCCTCCACAGATTCACCTCTTCTTTTCAAACCTCCTTGAAAATCCCATTTGAAATTTAAAGCACTGCTTTTTGTGTCTGAAAATACCTTTACTCATGCTGCCATAATACTGCCTAGAGGGAGAAGGCATCACTTCCTCCTGCTGACTTGCATGATTCAAGAGGGATGAGCAATTCTAATGGAAATCACACGTGCTCCCACACAGCATCTATAAATGCACAAATAATCTTATATTTGTACATTTATTCTTCTTGCACACAAAGACATATGTCGTTATAGACCTTAGGTGACAACACTTTGCACTGATTCGTCGAACACAAGGAAAGTAATGTGAGTGAGAAATCATTTGCTGTAAAAATGTAGTGCAGAACCAGAGCACACATAAAACATGAAGCGGCGGTCATGGGGGGTTATGTAAATGCCGTTTCTTTTTCAACCACAGAATTCAATTCATAATTCATAAAGATTAAAGATGAATTTCAGATGAGGCTGAGCCCTGTTCGATTGCCCCTGTTCACCGGCAGGAACACTACAGCCCAAAGAGCTTCTCATTTCTCAATGATTAGAGAGAAACCAGATCCTGTCTCTGCTGACCAAATCAATACATCTGCTGATTTGATCATTGATGTTAGCCTCCACCTGCTCTTAAAAAATATCTCACCAGTGTCAAATATCACCTTCAAAGACAGTAGCTATTCATAATTTTAGGGTCAGAGAGAGGTTTCTATTGTTTAAGGGGCAGTATTTCATGCCCTGTCAAATATTTTACATTTTGGAGGTCTGCCTGTTTAGATCCAGCTAAAAGAAAAGGAACAATACTCTGGTTTGTAAGAGCAAAACAGAAGCAGAAACAGAACTTGAAGAACACCAAGACTCAACGTGCAACTGACAATGGAAAAGAAATATATTTTTTTTTAAGGAAATGTGTTTCATTTATTATTGTTTCGCTTTTTAGTTTCGTAGGAAAAGAAAGAGCTTTGCATCAGTGTTTGTCAAAATCCATTCTAACTACCCTTTCCAATATGCACCCAGTCTGAATCGGATTTTACTCTTATTTTATTTTGTGTGGGAGTCCTTTCAGCTGTTCCCTTAGTCAGGGGTCACCCAAGCAAGTCAGCGCAACGTGCACATAGATTTGGCTAAGACATTATGCCGAATGCCTGTCCTAGCACAACCAGGATTCAAACCCGGGTCCCCAATATCAAAGACATGAACTCATATAGTATAAAAATCAATATATATATCTATATATCTATATATAGATATATAGATTGGATAGATAGGAGAAGAAGACGACAATGTGACCGTAGGCAAAAGGAGAAGCATCTGGCTTTCAGGGAGTAGTTGAGATAGGTTTTGGGTGGCCATGAGGGGCTGACAGATGACTGGACAACTACAGCTAACGCTATTAGGGACACTGGTGGGAGAGTCCTTGGTATGTCTCCTAGATGAAAAGTTGGCAAGGAGACTTGATGATGGAACAAGGAAGTACAGGAGTGTGTTTAAAGAACGCGATCAGCTGAGAAGTGGGACACTGAGGACAGAAGAAAGTTGCCAAGAGTATATAGAGATGCAGCTTAAAGTGAAGGTAGAAGTAGATAAGGCCAAACAAAAAGAATACAATGACTTGACTTGATGATAGGTAAGGAGGAGAATCTTTGGATGGAGTTAAAGAAGACATGAAGCAAGTTGGTGTCAGAAAAGAAGATGTAGAAGACAAGGTTAGATGGAGACAGATGATTCGCTGTGGCGACCCCTGAAAGAAAGACAAAGCTACACAAACACACACAGAAGAGTGTGTTTGTGTATTACATCATCTAGACAGACAGATTTTATTTTATTAATTATTTATGTATTTTCTTCATAGTAGGTACACTTGGGCTGGCGTTCTGTGACATCCTCCAGGGAAGACAGATCGCCTGCTATTACCATCTAATGTAGAACAGATTACTGAATCAATGTGTGCTTCTGTGCTTGTTTGTCTCTCTTATTGTGTCTCTGCTCTGTATTCTCTAACCCCCAGCCAGTCAAGGCAGATGACCGTTCACACTGAGCCTGGTTCTGCTGGAGGCTTTTACTTCCTGTTAAAGGGAAGTTTTTCTTTCCACTGTCGCTTCATGCTTGCTCAGTATGAGGGATTGCTGCAACGCCATGGACAATGCAGATGACTCTCCCTGTAGCTCTACGCTCCTTCAGGAGGAGTCAATGCTGCTTGTCAAGACTTGATGCAACCTGCTGGGTTTCCTTAGATAGGAAATATTTGACCAAACTGTATAATCTGATCCAATCTGTATAATCTGATTGAATTTGACTTTGGAAAGTGCCTTGAGATGACATGTATAATGAATTGGCGCTAAATAAATAAAATTGAATTGAATTGATAAACAAACAGACAGACAGACAGAGATATATGGACAGCCCAGTTGGTAGGGTGTCTGACTCCCATCCAGGTTCGAATCACGCATGGGGCATATGTATATATACAAATGTATATACTGTGCATACTGTGCAAGTGGGCTTGTAAAATCATCCAGTGTTGGTCCTTGGGCAAGACCATTAAGTCTAACTGGCTACCTCATATACATGATTAGAGCGCGTAAACAGAGAATCATACTGGCTCAGACTTCACCCGGTGAAACAAGGTCTGCGTCATGTGTTCAGGAAACCAGGACACTTTGATGACAAATTGGCTACTGGAACACGAAGGCAATGGACTCCAGAAGACAATGAGGCACTATTGGAATACTACTACTAGAGTAACTTTAGTAATTAAAGACAGTGGAAAACATGGATGCTTCGATACCCACAGTCTAAACTAACAGCGAAACAGCTAGTAACTCAGTGTTCCAACATCCACAAACGGCAGCTGCTTTCACAACTAGCAATCCAAGAGATAGTTTAAAAACTAGAGCAGGGGGATAAGAGATAAGATCATAGCTAAATTAAGAGCCTCCACAGGATCTCTTAGATGGTGTGAATATAGCACTTAGTACAATCCCTACTGTGACCATCTCAGAGACCAATGAGCTCATATACGGTACAGCACAAATGATCCTTGAGATGCTTGGCAAACTTAGCATTACTCTTACTCTTAGCGCTAAGAGTGGCCATAATGGACAATGTCCACCATAGAAGAGAAGGTTGGAAGCCAAAATCAAGGCAACACAGAAAGAATTAAGTCAATTGTCAGAACTCCGGAAGGGTGCATCCAGAAAAAGAATTCCCCAGAAATACAAACAGATCCCCATACCTGAGATCCTGGAAACTGCCAAACAAAGACTCCAAGCCTTATCTGCCAGACTGAAGAGATACACAAAGGAGACAGAAGCCAGACAAATAAACAGGCTGTTCTCCACTGAACCAGCTAAAGTGTACTCCTAGTGGCAGGGTAACAATACACGACACAACTCACCAAGGCAAGAGCTGAGCAGTACTGGAAAGGGATATGTGAGGAAAAAAGCATCACATAACAGTGATGCACAGTGGCTTATAAAATCTAAGAACAGACAGCAATAATCTCCCTGAACAAAGTCCAGTGAACATCACAATGGCAGACATTCAACAAAGACTCTTGGGTATGAAGAACTGGACAGTACCAGGCCCAGATATGATCCATGCCTACTGGCTGAAGAAGCTGGCTTTTCTCCATGAATGCCTAGGGGCACAAATTAACCAACTTCTGAAGAATGGGGCCCACACTGAATGGCTGACAGAGGGTAGAACAGTCCTGCTAATGAAAGATCCCCAAAAGGGGACAGCTCCTACCGGCTATCGGCCAATAAACTGTCTCTCGACAACATGCAAGCTCCTGATAGGCATCATAGCGGCTAAGATAAGTGGGCACATGGATCAATACATGAGAGAGGCCCAGAAAGGCACAAGAGGAGCCAAACACCAGCTGCTGGTTGACAGAACAGTCGCCCTAGACTGCAAAAACAGACAAACAAACCTGTGCACTGCATGGATTGATTGCAAGAAAGACTATGATTCAATGCCACAAACATGGATCCTGGAATACCTGTACAAGGTCAACAACACTCTGAGAACCTTCATTGCCAATACCATGAGGCTGTGGAAAACCACCCTTGAGGCCAACTTCAAGCCAATTGCGCAAATCTCCATCAAATGTGGAATATATCAAGGATATGCTTTGTCTCCTGTGCTGTTCTGCATAGGCCTGAACCCCCTCAGCCAAAAAAAAAAAATCAACAAGTCTAGCTATGGATACTGACTCAGAAATGGGGCCACTATCAGCCACCTCCTGTATATGAATGACAAAGCTGTACGCTAAGAGTGAGCGAGACATTGACTCGCTGAGCTACACGACCAGGATCTACAGCAGGGACATTGGAACGTCATTCTGGCTGGAGAAATGTGGCCGGATGGTGACAAAGAGAGGGAAGGTAATCCACCCAGAGGGGATTTTACTCCCAGAAGGGAGAATAGCAGATGTTGAAAAGAGATATAAGTATCTTAGAATGCCACAAGCAAATGGCAACCACGAGGCCACAAGGAAAGCAGCAACAGCCAAATACCTGCAATGAGTAAGACAAGTTCTGAGAAGTCAGTTCAATGGCAAGAACAAGGTCTGGGCAACTAACAGCTATGCCTTGCCAGTAATCAGATAAGATGCTGGGGTAATAAGTTGCCCAAAGGAGGAAATCCAAATGTTAAGACACAAAAGCTACTCATCATGCATGATGGATTCCACCCCAAATCCAGTATCCACAGAATAAACACTGATCGCAAAGAAGGACGCAGAGGCCTAAGTGAGCTTCAGAGCTACCATTGAAGATGAAACATCCAAGCTCCAAGACTATATTAGGAAGACAGCCCCAAGTGATGAAGCGCTCAGTGAATGTCTCAGAAAATGGAAGTTGGAAGAGAAGAAACTGAAGGAATTATCATGGGAGGAAACCCCTGCATGGGATGTGTCATGATTTGTCTTAGATGAACCCGGACAGAGCACACACACACAGAGATGGTTTTGGGAGTTTATTGCAAATAGTAGATAGTGGATGCTGAGAACCAGAGTCAGTTACCGGACGGGAGTTGAAGGGTGCAGGAGCTGGCTGACTGGAACGGACCGGAGATACAGACAGAATCAGGAGGTGGACTGCTGAGAATCCCTGTGGTGCAGCAGCGAGTGAGTTCCTTGGACGACGAGGCAACAGATAATCCAAAACTGAACTTTAACAGAGTTCCTTGGGACTCAGATACTGTAGTTAATCCCACAGGGCAGCAAAGAGAAATCCAGGAGGTGCTGGGCTGCTGCAGAACCAGGACTGTTGACGAAGGAACACAAAGGCAAAGAAGCAGAGCTCCAGCAGCGCAGCATGACGAGTACTTATCTAGGTAGACCAGGAGGAAGACGTGACGGACGAGAACGGGACGTGACAGGCTTGGTGTTAGTAATGACTGAAGATGAGCCGGCGACGAGGAACAGACTGAGGTGAGTTATATAGTGGTGTGAGCAGGTGGAGCCAGTCCATAGTTAACTGTAGCCTGACAGGTGATCCTAATCAGGGCTGCGCTGGGAAAGGAGGAGGCAGGAAATGCTCAGAGTGCAGCCATCCAGGCTGCATCATGACAGGATGTACCACCAACAGACAGCTGAAGTGGCTGATATGACCCAATCCTACCAATGGCTGAAGGGCAGCACTGAAGCACTGATCATGGCAGCACAGGAGCAGGCCTTGAGCACCAGAGCAATAGAGGCCCAGATCTACCATACCTGGCAAGATCCCGGGTGCAGGCTGTGCAAAGAGGCCCCAGAAACCATCCAGCATCTCACAGGAGGGTGTAAGATACTAGCAGGAAAGGAATACATGTAAAGCTATAACCAAGTGGCTGGTATTGTGTACAGAAACATCTTCGGGGCACTCGGGGCAGTAACCCCCACTCTGGAGAGGTGGCTCCAACAGATACCTGGAGAACATCAAACATCTCAGTCCAGAAGAGCGCAATCTTAGGAACAGCTAAGATAGTAAGAAGAACCCTCAAGCTCCCAGGCCTCTGGTAGAGGACCCGAGCTTGAGAAATAGAGAGCCACCCACCCTGCTCAGGAGTATGAGGGGTGGGTGAGACAGCAAATTTAGATATATTTTTATTTTGCTTATCTGTTTTGTTTTTAAAGTCCTTTACAGAGAAAAAGAATAGAAAAAAGACAAATCGAAAAACAAAACGTTTCCACTGCAATAAAATTTAACAACAAAATGTAACGGTAACAGGATAAAGGATTTGCCAAAGTCCAAGTATACCAAAGTTGATAAAAATTATGATAAAAAAAACCAACTACTATTTTTATAAATAAAATGGCAAGAAGCTTCAGTTTTTTTATTGTTTCACTTTTTCAAAAGTGCTTTAGAAGATTTATGGAAACAAGATGACTGTGCTCTTTTGAATGAATAATTGAATGAATAGTTAAAACCAGTGCCATGAAATATGTTAACAGAGTTCATATTAACATTAATGAGTGTATTTGCAAGCACAGCAATAACTCTTTCATTTCCAGCTGACCCCTGAAAAACTCAGTTCTTAAAAGCAACCCCAGTTCTTCCTGTATCACTGCAGAAGCAGTTTAGATGTTCTATTTCAGCATTACGGTGAACAACTGAAACATAAGGGTTAAGCTAAGAACCTGGTGCAAGGCGTAACATTGAACTCATCGTTAATTTGCTGAAAAGCTTTTTCTGAACACACACGATAAATGCCACAGAGTATAAGGGTCACAAAAACAAGGAGAACAATTTTTGTGGTTGTTATTTACATGTTTTTGTCATGAAGCTCAGAGACAGGAAGACCCAGAATTCAACCAGACAAAGAGGTTTGAGATAAAGCAGGATTTAATTATTAGATATCGGCAAAACAGTGGTCAAAATCATAATCCAAAAATGATACAAAAATGGCAGTCCAAAAACTCATACCGGGAGAAGGCAAACTTAAATGATCCAGAGGTAGATATTACAGGCAAAAGGAAGAACGTGGAACTTAAACTCACCAGAGGCTTGACTTGGAAAGACACTATAGACATGACAAGAACTGACGATGAACTGGCAGGGAAGTGGCAGAGGAGGGAGGCTTAAAAAGGCAGGAGAACAAAGGAGAGAGAGTGAGCCAATTAACCATAAACAGGTGGATGTAATCAGAGGGGGGAAAGAGGCTGCAGGAGGAAACAAGCTGACAGAAAACACGTGGAAAGGAACAGACACTAGACCAACCCTAGAACATAAATAACCATGAAGAACGAACCTAAGATAGAAGATAAACTAAGACTACACAGAGCACCGAAGGGAGATCAGAACTAAATACAAAGACCGGATAAATTAAAACAGTACAGAAGCTGAAGAATCTAAAACCAGACAGAACAGAAACAAAACCTGAGGTGGAAGACAAGACTAGCTGATCAAATGATAAACATAAACAAAAACAAAACCCAAATCATGACAGTTTTAAGATTCAAGATGAAATGATGAGAAAAAAACAAAAGCATGAGAAAAAGGAGGAAATGATATGGAAAAAGTCAAAATGAGGAGAAGAATATTGATGTGGTGGGAAAAAAGGTTGAAAAAGTATATGAAATTACACTGGCACAAAGGCCTGCAACATCCAGATGAACGAGAAGCTTTATATTTGAATAAGATTTAATAAATACATTCTTCTCTTTTAGCATAAGAAAAGCCTGTGAACACATTCTGAATATGTGAAGCATACCAAACCTGTTAGGTAATAGAAGAAAAAAGAAAATCCACAGTAAAACATTCACCACCCCTCCTTCTATAAGAACTTACATTATTAAAATACCACAATATTTCTATTCAATGTAAAGTTTGTCTTGATACATATGACTTTGTCTGGTATGGTAAAAGTTTCTTTGTAACCATGAAGGTGAGTCCTTTAAGTCTGGAAACCTCTATGTCTACCTCCCTATCTCGGATTTTGAAAAAGACAGGAAGTTGAGTTGCCCTGAACTATCTGCTGATGGGGTCAAATAACAAAGACTTCTTGTCAGGTTTGTCAGTCATTTATCTGTCAATATTTTGGGAATTCAGTGGAGGGAAACAGTGACTGAGTAACAGAAAATACGCAAATGATTAGCAATGTGAGAATATGCCGACTGGCTAACCGTTGGCCACAAAGCTAACTTCCAATGAGAAGTTTGGTTTTGGAATTTCCCATTGGGCCTGTAGGGCTGCCTGACAACATATGTCACATATGTGGTGAAGAGGCTTCTGAGTCCTAACATTTCAATCTTTCATGTGACACTGTTTTAAGTTGATAAAATAAGCCTCGACAACACAGAAATTGAGTGTCTCTCATGTTCTTTGACATAAGGATCACCTTAGAACTGGTCAAACCTACTCTGGATTATTATAGATTCATTGAAACACATTTTGGGATTTGTGAAACAAAATAGAGGATTATACATTTCCCTGAAATATTGCTAAAATTTCATTTCGTCTGGATCTCATGAACTCAAGTTCTTGGACTTTCATCTCATCTATTGGATGTATCCTGACACCTTTATTATTATGTCTAGTTGAATCATATACCAGCCTCCAAAGGTCAGCATGTGTTGGTAAAGTACAATCAGTCATAAACCGGTACATGAATATGAGAATCTTCAAACTGCACCATTTCACCAGAAAAGTTAGAGTGCTGCAGGAAAAGCAAACCTCTCCATCAGAAACCCACTTTTAGGTTATATTCCAAGACCTCCAAATTAAATTCAAAGGCTTCCAGGTTGCCGCATGTAATAAATTAATTTAATGTCTTTAATCTTTACAAAAACTAACTAAGATGAATCATGTTCATTTCAACGCTGTTTTACGTCATACAGCTGGATACAACAACAAGCCTTCCTCTTCACAAGGCTGATTCAGGCCTTTGTTGACTGGAAATTCATTAATGGCTTTTCCGCTAAACTTTACCAGGAGAAAAAAAAAAGCTAAAAGGCCACGAAAAAATGCCCTGTCTTCCCAGAAAGATGCAGCAGCCCACTCCAGACTTTATCACTGACTCCATGATGTAATTAGCCAACATGGTGGTGCAGCTGCGGTTCTGCTGATTGTATTAGTGAATCAGTGATGTCTTTCTGGGCAAAACCCCAGAGATTGAAATAGGGACGCTCAAAGAGCATGAAAACACAATAAAGAGGAGCACCAGATCCCACAGATCTCCGAGGGTCAGCTCTTGTTGGAGCCAACCCTGAAATTTGAGAAGAAAAGTTTCTCTTTTCTCACTTTTGTCATGGTTTGCGTGTGTTTTTGTTGCTGGGGTTTTTTAGCTGTTGAGTTGTTATCTCTCAAAGACAGAACAGAAGCAAAAACCCAGCTCCCAACAATGAATATACACATGCACTGCTGCACACGTAAAAGTTCCAGAAGGACACCGGGGACGGCTGGGGGGGAAACCCTTCCGGAATGAGGTGACTTTTGACACGAACGGCAACATATCATAGCCCTGAACACACACACAGATCGAACGTCACAATCGGCACCCTCATCCACCCCTGAGAGGCATAAAAAAGGAGGTCGGCAAGGGAGATAAGCTCTGCTTTTACCCCACCACCTTTCTCCTCTCATTTCTAAAGCCATTCACCCCTCCATTTCCTCTTTTCCTTGCACACCTGCCCCGAATGCACAGCCTCTGCCAAGCAGTCTGTGTCTGTGTCTGTGTGTGTGGGGGCTATCTGATCAATCTTTGGCGGGGACACACAGAGGCCCCTGAAGCCACTCCATCCAGGGACAACAGACCTCCCTCAGAGAAGCTGTGGGTGAAGATTTTACAAGAATAGAGTAATTAGAGAGGCATTTGCCTTCTGGAGGAAATGAAGGAGAGAAGAGGGGGATGGGGGAATACAGGACAGACAGTTCTATGCAGAAAATCTCGCCGGATGTTTTTTGTCTTGTTAACTAGTTTTGATCAGTGGTTCTAGGACCTACCTGTAGGTCTTTTAAAGTATTTAAGTATTGGAGTTTGGCTACTTTTGGGCTCATTTTTAGTTCTGTCCATATTGTTTAGAATTTTCAGCTAAAACGGATTTATTCAAGCATTTAAAAAAAGCACAGAAAATGAAGCAGCTCTGTGTCTAAAACAGATAAATGTAATAAATATAGCTTTTAATCTAGTCTCTTTTTTTCTCTGAAACTGTTGCACTAAAATAATTACCTAATTACTACACACCTTGAATCACTTATTCACCTAGTTTAATGTGTGTGCATCCGAATACTAAATTGTAAAATCAAAAGTACATAGTGTGGATTCATGTAACGTATAAAAATTCATACAGTATTTCATAAAGTAATATTAATGTATATTGCATTTAAATGCAATATACACCACCGCAGTTAAAAATTATTCTAGAGGAAAGCCCGTATTCTGTATACATGCAAATTAAACCTGCTTGTGTGAGTTATTTATTACAGACTGGGAATGGTATTCAATGAAGAGAATTGTATGACAATATTTCTTGATATAGTATCAACTGATACACAAGACTTTAGGCAAGTAGCCTCTTCAACTTCAAATAAACACAATTTTGCAGAGTCTTGTATTTCTTCTGTCTTAAAACGATTCACTTTTTCAATCTAAAACCATTTTCTATTTATTGTTTTGCTGTTTTTATTCTTTGTGTTTTTTACAATTTATTGAAACAAAGGTTGCTACAAGCCACAAGAGTTAAAGTGCAAGGGGTTCGACTTTACCTTTGGACACTAAACTGGTTTGAAGATGTTTCTATATGTATCTATTATTTCTCTTTAGAATTCTACCTCTCATTGATTTCCATGGATGTTTTCCATGCATAAATTCTGTAATCTGCTTATATCGCCTTGTCATAACAACATAACATGCTAATACATAGGCAGTGTTATAATATAAACTGTGTCATATTGACAATATACAAAATCACTTTGACTTGTGAACAACTGAATCCTGCTCACCTCTGAACTCAGACAGCTTTTAGTTTCTTCTGATCACATTGATACATTGGACATCATCAGACAAGGCAGCAGGAATTCAAGGAAGACCTCTGAAGGACCCTCAAAAAGCCATTAGAGCTGTTAATCAAGATCACTTTAAAAGATTAAAATAAGAGGCTGAGTTAAGGTCAGATTAAGACATTTACACTGTTAGGAAGTATAGAAAGACTTAAAGAAAAATAGAAAAAGAGATTTAAGAGCCTAAAATCTTGTTCTTCCACTGCAGAGGTCATAACCACCAAGGAACAATCAAAGTGGAGATACAATGAAAAGATGGCCAGAGGGCAAACAGAGATCACACCACGGTCAGCACGTGAGAGGAAAGGTTTATGACTTCACAGGAGTTAGGCATTAGAATATTAAATCAGAGTGAGCGCTCTTGAGAATCTCATCCATCAATATCCTCTTTCGAGTGAAGCCTTAAAAGATGCTGTGGAAACAAAGGACTTCTCTCACAAAACATTTTAAATTTCAAATGTTTCTTAATTTTTCCATCAGTGAATCACAAATGCTCCTGAGCCAGAATCTACCATTATCTCAGTTTGTTTTCTCTAAGTGCAACCAAGAGAGGAGAATCAGATCTAATTACAGAAGTCAATCTCAGTGCTGTCAGCAGGAATAGGCTCAGATTAGGATGTGACCATATGGTTTGTTGGGGCAACTGTAGCTGTGGGGTGAAGTTAAGTGCACGCACACACACACACACACACACACGCACGCACGCACACACACACACACACACACACACACACACACACACACAAACACACACACATACACACATATATATACAAACAGGAAGTTTGGCCTACCCATGCCACATAGTGAGTTAACCCATGCTGTCAGTCCAATATGTCTCCACCATCAGGAGTCTTTTTAAATTAACGTACTTTTAAATTTGAGTTTATTTTCACAAGAGGAGCTCAGAGATGATTTGCTTTGATGGTTGACTGAATGAACACATCAAGACTGATTACCTACAGAATCAGTATTGCATTTTTAATATTATCAAAGGTGCATTGTTCCACAACTAATGGATTTAATGAGTTTGGCTTCAATATTATGTAAGGCAAGGCAAGGCAAGGCAAATTTATTTATATAGCACATTTCAGTACAGAGACAATACAAAGTGCTTTACATGATTAAAATACAGGGGGGGGAGAGAAAAGCAAGTAGGAATAAAATATAGAAACAAAATAGAACATGGAAAAATAGAAAGTAAAAGCAAACATTAAAAGCAGTTGGACTACAAAGTTGAACCAATGATGTTTCAGTAAAAAACGGTTTAACTAGAACAGTCGAAGGCAGTCCTAAACAAATGTGTTTTTAATCTTGATTTAAAGGAACTCAGGCTTTCCGCACTTTTACAGTTTTCTGGAAGTTTGTTCCAGATAAGTGGAGCATAGGAACTAAATGCTGCTTCTCCATGTTTGGTTCTGGTTCTAGGTATGCAGAGTAGGTTGGAGCCAGACGGCCTTAGTGGTCTGGAGGGTTGATACACTGATAACAAGTCTGTGATGTATTTAGGTGCTAAGCCATTCAGGGATTTATAGACTAACAGAAGTATTATAAGGTCTATTCTCTGAGATACAGGGAGCCAGTGTAAGGACTTTAGAACTGGGGTGATGTGCTCTACTTTTTTAGTCTTAGTGAGGACGCGGGCAGCAGCGTTCTGGATCAGCTGCAGCTGTCTGATCCACTTTTTAGGCAGACCTGTGAAAACACCGTTGCAGTAATCAATTCAACTACAAATAAACGCATGGATTAGTTTTTCCAGATCCTGCTGAGACATTAGTCCTTTAATCCTGGAAATGTTCTTCAGGTGATAGAAGGCAGACTTTGTAATTGTCTTCAGATACTTTTGGAGGTTCAGGTCTGAGTCCATCACTACTCCCAGATTTCGGGCCTGATCAGTGGTCACTGTGCTAACTTTTGATCTATTGGTCCAAAAAATATTACTTCAGTTTTGTTTTTATTCAATTGAAGAAAATTTTGGCACATCCATGCATTTATTTCTTCTAAACATTTCCTCAGTGCTTGAACTACTTCATAGTCACCTGGTGACATGGTGATGTAAAGCTGTGTGTCGTCTGCATAGTTATGGTAGCTGATGTTGTTGTTTTTTATGATCTGAGCTAGAGGGAGCATGTAGATATTGAAGAGGAGGGGACCCAGGATGGACCCTTGGGGAACCCCACATGTAATGTTTGTCATCTGGGATGTAAAGTTACCTACTGATACAAAAAAGTCCCTGTCCTTTAAGTAGGATTTAAACCAATGGAGAGCTGTACCAGAAAGGCCGACCCATTTTTCCAAGCACTCTAACAGGATGGAGTGATCGACAGTATCGAATGGTGCAATGAGGTCCAATAATACCAGCACTGTGGTTCTTCCACAGTCTGTATTTATATGGATGTCATTAAACACCTTGATAAGGGCGGTCTCTGTACTGTGGTGAGGAAACCTGACTGGAAAACATCAAAGCGGCTGCTGATTGTAAGAAGGTGTTTAATTGTTGAAACACAGCTTTTTCAATAATCTTACTGATAAAGGGGAGGTTTGAGATGGGCCTATAGTTCTGGAGTATTAGTTTCTCTAAATTGTTCTTTTTCAGCAGTGGTTTGATAATTGCTGTTTTAAGGAACTGGGGGAAAACACCTGACAGAAGGGACTTGTTTATTATCTGAGTCAAATCAGACGCTACGACAGGCAAAACTTTCTTAAAGAAAGCTGTGGGTAGAACATCAAGGCAGCAGGAGGAGGAACTTAGCTGCTGAATGATCTGTTCTAAGCTTTTGTAGTTTATTTGGCCGAATTGGGACATTTTGTCAGGATAAATTCCAGTTGGATACAGCTTTGGTTCTGGAGTTGATATGGATGTACAGACTGATCCTCTAATCTTTAGGATTTTAGCAAATTCATTACAGGCCCTGGTGGAGTGAAGTTCGGAAGCCACGGACACAGGAGGATTTGTTAACCTATTAACTGTGGCTAATAAGGCACGAGCATTATTAATGTTTTTGTTGATCTCAGAGAAGAAAGATTCTCTTGCATTTTTCAGTTGTAAGTTATATCTGTAAAGTCTTTCTTTATAGATATCATAGTGAACCTGGAGTCTCGTCTTTCTCTACTTTCGTTCAGCTTTTCAACACTCCCTTTTTTCACTTCTAACTGCTGAAGCACTTCTCCAAGGAGATTTTTTCTTCCCAGATACAACCTTCACTTTAACTGGAGCAATGCAGTCAATTATGTCTGAGACTTTAGAATGAAAGTTATCTACTAGCTCATCTACTGAGTTGCAGCCCAAGGTTGAAGTAGCAGAGTAAGCTTGGATAAAAGTTTCTGTGGCATTGTCCTTAAAGGTGCGTTTTCTTATGATGTCCGTTTGGCTAAATGAGTCACTGGAAATTATGCTTTCAAAGGTAACAGAAAAGTTATCAGATAGGACAACATCAGTTACATTGACCTTAGAAATCTTTAGACCTTTAATGATGATCAGGTCTAAAATATGTCCCTGTTTGTGTGTTGGTTGTTTAACATGTTGAGTTAAACCAAAGTTTCTAAGTGTGTCACACAGTTCTTTTGCACTTCTGTCTTCAGGGTTGTCAACGTGAAAGTTAAAGTCTCCCACAATAATGAAACAGTCATAGTCAACGCACATCACAGATAGGAGGTCACTCAGATCATTAAAAAAGTTTGATGTGGACTTAGGAGGCCTGTAAACATTCAGAAACATAGTTCGTACTGGGCTCTTTACCTGGAGAGCCAAATATTCAAAAGAGTCGAATTTTCCCAAAAACACCTTTTTACACTTTAGTGAATCATTAAACAATGTTGCCACTCCTCCACCTTTCCTTTGCTGTCTGCTCTCACAAAGAAAATTGTAGTTTGGAGGAGTTGACTCCAACAGAATATGTGCTTCATTAAATTCATGTAACCATGTTTCTGTTAAAAACATTACATCAAGATTATTGTCAATAATGAAGTCATTAATTAAAAGGGATTTTCCTGACAGAGATCTAATGTTTAATAAACCCAGTTTATATGACTTAGTGGTTGATGTTGTCTCTGTGGCAGGTTGCATCTGACAGTTTATGACTTTTAAGTATGATTGATTATTCCTGTTTGTTATCCTTTTGTATTTCTTATTTCTGCCACGTATCATCACAGATATTCCATAATCTCCGACAAAAGGCCCAAGCTGATGCTGTAAACTGTCATGTCTGATAAACTTACTGCTAAGGCCTGGTGTGTATCACAGAGAAGTGATCTGGAGGTCCTGAGCACAGGAATGTTCCGTGATATGTAGAGGAGGAGGTTCTGGGGCTCTGCGGCCTTTGGAAGATGCCGGTTTAGTCACAGAGCTGTGGTTGTCAGAATGGCTATGTGGAGAGGATGTCAACTGTAGGCCAATCTTAAATACTTTGTTCATGTTGTGAAAAATTTCCAGAAAAGGAACATCTGGGCTTTGTGGAGAAGAAGGGGAGGTGGGTGCAGTCTGGACATGGGGATGGAGGTTTTTGGTCCTCTTTTTGTCTTTTTGAGATCTGGGATGAATCCTCCTGTAATAATGACATAGCCTCCCTTTGTGTCATCTTTCTGTCTATCTTTATCTTGGCTTGTTCGAGCTGTACTGGGCTTATCATTTGTTTTGGCATTGGTTGAGCTTTGTTTTGGGACAAAGCTGATGCTGCATGGTTCACAGAATAGAAGATATTTGAAATCAGCCGTTTTGCACCTGACCTATTTAGAGAGAAACCATCTCTGTTGAACAGATGTCTCCTCTCCCAAAAGATGTTAAAGTTGGCTATGAAGGTTACAGTTTGTTTGCATGTTTTTTCAGCCATTTGTTAAGCATCAGAACTCTGGAAAAAATCTCATCTCCACAATTAACGGGCGCGTGAGGGCCGCTGAGAAACACCTTGACATTAAGTGCATCAACTAGATTTAGCAGACGAATGTAATCCTTTTTCAATACTTCTGATTTTCTTACCTGGGTGGCGTCAGTTTGGCTTCAATATTATGTAGATCTCCTATCCAAGTAAATACACTCCTCTGAACCTGCTGGATAGTGTAAATAAGCTACGGTTCCTCCATAATGCATCTGGCCCCTCTGCAGTACGATACAGTAGAATACCATATTTTTCTGACTATAAGGCACACTCCCATCGCAACTTCCGGCTGCGCTTCCAGGCAGCGGCTAAGGCTTACAGCTCCGTTACAACTCGTGGATATTTTCATAAAAAATGCCGCCAAACTCGCTGGAAACCACTTATCCACCCAGCCGATCAGTTCACGATCGCCAGCGCTTACTGGAGTTACGGTTATGCAGCGTGTTTGGACTGGTAACCACTACTATGCTCGATTGTTTACGCGGCTTCGGAGTACTACGGCTACCAGTCCCAGGGGCCTGTGAGGCGGCGGACTCGACGAGCAGCTCACGCCGGTGGAGAGCGAAGCGGAAGTGGTGTAGCCGGCCGAAGAAGCGCGGTTGCCGCGGAGGCTTAGCAGCTAACCTAAAGGCTAACCCATGTAGATCGCCGCTACCATCCATCTTGCTTTCCAACGTCCGCTCACCGGATAACAAAATAGACCACCTACAACTCGAGCTCTCTGCAAAGAGGGAGTTTAGAGACTGCTGCGCTCTGATCCTGACCGAGACATGGCTTACATCATCAATCCCAGAGCACGCCGTTAGCCTGGAGGGGCTAGCTACTTTCTGCACCGACAGAAATGAACAACTCAGCGGTAAGACCCGTGGGGGCGGACTTTGCATTTACATCAACAACAACTGGTGTAAAAATGCTAGATCAGTCACAAGTTTTTGCTCTCCGGACATCGAGCTTATGACTATTAGCTGCAGACCCTTTTACCTGCCTAGAGAGTTTACTGTTGTTATCATCACAGCGGACAACGTCCCTACCAGCGCAAACACAAAAGAGGCTATGAGTGTTCTCTATCGGACTATCTCTGAGATGCAATCTGCGCACACGGAGGCGGTTTTCATTATTGCTGGGGATTTTAACCAGGCAAATATGAAAACTGTTCTCCCTCATTTCTACCAACACGTGGATTTTGCAACTCGGGGAGAGAACACTCTAGACTTAGGTTATACAAATATTAAAGGCGCATTCAAGGCAGCCCCCCGCCCCCACCTGGGCTCTTCAGATCACCTTTCTGTGATGCTAATTCCTGCATACAGGCCCCTGCTGATCAGAGCTAAGTGAGGGTGTGGACCGAGGGAGCAATGGAGGCGCTCCAGGACTGTTTTGAGTGCTCTGACTGGAACATGTTCAAAGCTGCAGCAACTTATGAGGACAAGATTGACATTGATGAGTACGCCATGACCGTGTCAGCCTACATCAATAAATGCATTGAGGATGTTAGCACCACAAAGACCATCATCACCCGAGCCAACCAACGACCCTGGATCACTGAGGAGGTCCGTCAAGCGCTAAAAGCACGGAACTCAGCCTTCAAGTCTGGTGACAAGGAGGCTCTGAGGACAGCGAGAGCCAACCTGAACCGTGCCATCAGGCTAGCGAAGCGGAACCACAGTCAGAAAATCCAGGAGCTTTTCCATGACGCAAGCAACACCAGGAGCATGTGGAAAGGCATATGGGCGATCACTGAATACAACACGCCCTCCCCCCCGGTGGGTGAAGCTGATGCGGACTTCCTCAATGGACTAAATAACTTCTTTGGGAGGTTTGAGGCACTGAACAGCACTCCAGCAGTTAAAGCTGTTCCCCATCAGGATGAGGAGGTGCTCTGCTTTGACACCGCCGACGTGTGGAAGACTCTGAGGAGAGTCAACCCACGGAAGGCCCCAGGTCCTGACAACATACTTGGGCGGGTGCTCAAGGAGTGTGCAGGTCAGCTGGCTGGTGTCCTCACAGACATTTCTAACACCTCGCTGGACCAAGCCACAGTGCCAGCATGCTTCAAGTCTGCCTACATCATTCCGGTGCCGAAGTGTGCAGCAGCTGGCCCCCCATGCAACTGTTGAAGGAGTTCCGGCACCATAGATGCAGGGACAACAGTCTGAATTCGCTTCTGTCCCGTGGTGTCAGTGACCGCTGTGCGACACAACAGCCCCTCAATCACAGACAGACGATGAAACTCAGTCCACAGCTTCCTCAAGCTGTGGACTGAGTTTACGAGGCCGTCGCACCCTGCCCTGCTCAAACAGTACTAATGTCCGGGTCCTCACGCTGCAGTGACTGCAATTCAGCTCTACTATCACAAAGTGAATAGACCAGAACTGACTCTGATTCCACATCTGCAGCTGGAGAGTGGTCAGACGTCTCCACTGAGGCCACAGTAACAGATCCGGTTACAGGAGCATTTGGCCCGACAGGGTCAGGGGACACGGGCCCGACGGGACAGAGCGTCCGCGTTCTTGTGCCGTGCTCCGTCCCTGTGCACCATGACCCAATCAAATGGATCCAACTCCAGCACCCACCTACTCCTGCGTCCAGTAGGGTCACTATCAATAGCCATGCGCCTAAGGCCCAGCAGAGGGCGATGGTCAGTGATGATGGAGAACGCAGACGCCCCCACATAGTGTTTGAACTCACGCACAGCCCACACCACGGCCCATAACTCTCTATCGAAGGTGGACCATCTTTTCTGTGTGTGTGTGAGAGCCTGGCTGGCATAGGCTATCACCTTCTCACAGCCCTCTTCATCCTACGCCAGCACTGCCCCAACAGAGTCTTTAGAGGCATCTGTGTACACCTTGAAAGGGAGTGCAAAGTTGGGCAGCGTCACCACCGGAGAGGATGTGAGCACCTGTTTGAGGTAGGTGAACGCAGCCTCGCACTCAGCCGACCACTCAGAGGGCACATTCTTCCCAGCCAACCGATTCAGTGGTGCCGCGTGTTGGGAGAAATTACACACAAATCTCCTGTAATAGGAGCATAGGCCCACGAAGGCCCTGACCTCTGAAGGGGTGCATGGAGTTGGCCATGTCTTCACCTTGTCAGTGTTCCGTGGGTCAGGTCGGAGACTATCCTTGCAAACTACGTGGCCCAAGAAAATGACATGGTCCCTGGAAAAGTAGCACTTTTTGGGATTCAGCCTCAGACCCGCTTGCTGGATCCTGGACAGGACTTCATCTAAATTAATGAGATGTTCTGTGAATGTACGGCTGTAAATCAGTATATCATCCAAATACACCCGCCACTGATACAGGCCCCGTCCGGTCGTGAAAGCTGCTTCTCACGATCCTCCTCAGCCACTTCCACCTGCCAGTAGCCATTTGAAAAGTCAAGTGTGCTGAACCAGGCCAAGCCAGCTAGAGCGTCCAGGCTATCATCCACTCGTGGGAGTGGGTGTGAGTCTTTGATCGTCACTGCATTCAGACGACGATAATCGATGCAGAACCTCCACTGCCCCCCTTTCTTTCTCACCAGCACCACTGGAGAAGCCCAGGGGCTACAACTCTCCTCCACAACGCCATCCGCCAGTAGTTCAGCCACTTGACGTTCAATCTCCGTCCGTTTCTCGGGCGATGCACGATAAGCACGCTGCTTCACCGATGGCGAGTCCCCAGTCTGAATATGGTGTTTGATCAGCGCGCACTTGCCCGTGTTCCGGCCATCCAAGTTGAACACATCAGCGAACCTCCGGAGCAGTTCAGCCAGCCTGGCCCTTTGCTCA
The DNA here is from genome assembly GCA_037039145.1 of Fundulus diaphanus. Classification (NCBI taxonomy): domain Eukaryota; kingdom Metazoa; phylum Chordata; class Actinopteri; order Cyprinodontiformes; family Fundulidae; genus Fundulus; species Fundulus diaphanus. The sequence goes on along the minus strand of CM073129.1, from coordinate 6,666,669 downwards.
GCCGTAACAGGAGACTCCTCCAGGGAGACAGGGCTCCTTGCGTCTGGCGGAACAGTTGGATGGTCGTCCGCAACATGAGGTGGCACAAAGATGTCTCCCCCAAGTGTAGTCCCCGTTTGAGTTCGACTGCCTCCCCTGTAGGATTGAGGATGCGGGCTGAGGTCACACCGTTTCTCACACTGTTCACTGTACGAGCGACCACAAGTCCTGTTGTATCCGGAATGTTCCCTCAAAGTCTGCAGCAGGCCGACCGGTCCCAGCAGGAGTGAGAATATTCACCGGTACCAGGGTCTCACTCAATGGGGGAATGGTCCAGGCATCAGCAAGGGACATGTTACAACAACTAGGGATTAACTCACCACCTTGAAGCAGGGGCACTGAAACATCCCATAATTGTAACACACCTCGCCCCAAGTCCAACAATGCACAGTTCGGAGCCAGGAAGTCCAGACCTAGCAGGACACACTGGGTGGATTCCCTTAGTACATGGAAGGTGTGCTGCCAGTAGGTCGGACCCAGGCGGAAGGGGATCTCACAGGTACCGAGTGTATCCAACACTTGTCCATTGATTGCCCGAGAGTCAATATAGTTCCTTTTCAGGGGCCTGTTTCGCAAGGCAGGGACTGACATACGGAAGTCAGCACTGATCAGTGACACCGACGCCCCTGAGTCCACTAACATGGGAACCTCGGTGCCTTCGACTACACCCCTGACGAAAGAAGTCGGGTGGCCGGTACAGTCCATAAGAGCCATTACATTGGAGAAGTCATGGTTCAAGAGGCCCCTTATAGGAGTGGCTGGCATTTGGGCCTCAATGCCAGCTATTGGCCGTTTCCCTGACGGTCGTTAACCGCGTCCCGCTGTCGAGGCAGGAAGTGCACACTACGCCGTCTGGGCTCATCCACCTGTCGGGCATGCCAGCTCGGGCTAGGACTCCTGCCCCCCAGCGGCCTAGAGGGGGAGGACATCCCAGAGCCGCGAGGCTGAAAACCCCTTTGGCGTGGGAACTGCCCAGACTCAGGGGAGCGACCACGTTGCTCCTCACGAGAGCTCCTGGACAGCTCCGGCAGCCCCACTCACCACAGGTACAGTGACAGCGTTCTCCTGAGGGCGAGCGAACGCTTCGCCCCCTCATGGCTCTATTCCAAGCCCTCAGCCTCTGATTGTCCTAATAAAGTTCTCTCATTTCCACTCTCATGGAGTACATGTCCTCCGTTAGCTTCTCAACAGCCTTCTGGAGACCCCCCGGAACCGACACGGACTGGACAGATGTGCTCTCACCTCCGTAGGCAGCAGTACTCACATAATCTCTCTGTAGGGCAGCTCTGGCATTCTCACAGCGCTCAGCCACTTGCAACGCCTCCTCCAGGTCCGTGGCACCCATCTCCACACACTTGGCCTTCAACGCTGGATCCAAACCAGCCAGAAAGCGTCGAAACTTCTCCTCTCTCTGTGCAGCATCACCATAATCCGGAAAGGGCTCCGTGACCAGCCGGCTCACGTCAGCAGCGTACACCTCCAGGCTTTCCCCAGGAGCACGCGCCCGGGCTGTCAGGCTGGCTCTGAAGCGGTCCATCAACTGCCTCTGTCCAAAAGCCGCCCCAAGTCTCTCCTTCACCATAGTATAATCCGACTTGGTCGCCCCAGGGAGGCTGTCCCACAGCAGGAACGCGGACTTGCTCAGACGAGTAGGCAGAATCCTCACTAACTCCTCCTCACAGTTGCCGCCGCTCCTGGCTGTGGCGCCGACGGCCACCTCTAGTTGTCTCACCCAGCTGAGGAAACTGGCTCCCGTCCCCGGTGAAAGGAGGGGGAAGATCAATCTTAACATCACCGCCCGGTGAGTATCTGTCAAGCATGCTCGAACCGGGTTTAAAAGGGTCCTCGTCTGCAAACCACATGTCCACTTAGCGCTGTTTTCCCAGCACCGCACGAGATTAGCCAGCAAGCTATATCGGAGATGCTAAGCTAACCAACTGACACGTAGCCTTCACGGACAAAAAAAACAACAACGGGGATTCAGGAAGATCCCACCGCTGCCACCACTGTAACCGAGCGTTCTGGGTCTGGATCATGTAAGCAACAGACGGGACAGCGTATTCAGCGGTAACCCCGCGTCTCCACCTTTATTCTTCTCTCCAGCAAAACAAAACAACAACACTCACGTGCTCCTCCTGCCGTACAACCCAGCGAACTCTCGCTCTCCGGCAACTGGAAGGGAGACACCTTCTTTTCCATTCAAACACATAACAGTCTGTTACACTACAGACAGTGAACGGGCCAGCTGATATCCCTCTCCCCCTCTCCCCCTCACACAGGAAGAGGGAGACAAACGATCCGTCTCTGCCGGGGCACAGATAAGTTGTTGGACTACACTGCCCTGTTTCTAACAAAACAGACTTAGACTTAGACAACTTTATTGTCATTTTGTAAGTACAGAGTGCATACAGAATGAAATTTCGTTGCATACAGCTTATAAGAGTATAATGAGATTCCAGGTGGAATAAGGCAACATTACAATATAAAGTGCAGCATTGATCAAACAATGTAAACAATGCAGGAGAAAAACAGTGTGCAATTCCAGTATGCAGGAGAATGTTCAAAACGTTATGTGCAAAAATAATGGTGCAAAAAGGCATTTGTGCTAAAATGCATTTACGTTGAGTTGTGAATAATTAAAAAGGAAACTAAAAGTTCGGCATCATTGGTAATGCCAGTGTTGTGCCATAACATGCCATGATAAATGATTGATCTCGGATTGGATTCTGAACAGTGGAAGAGGGTCACAAAGGAATTCCACTCTGCCCGTAACAGGAGACCCTCATGTTTGGACGGCCCTTTTTCCCAGCAGGAGGTCAGCTGTGACCACTCCTGCTGAGATAAAACCTTTCTCCCACAGACAAAGACTCTCTCTTCTCTTCAACTCTTCTCCTGACTCCAAGGTGCTGGGACACACTCCTCCACCCTTGGACGACCAGCACTCGTCTGGGGGGGTTCCTCCTCCCTCAGGAGCCATGCATGGGGCCTGGAGCAGGCCCCGAGCTGAGTGGGAATGAACCCTTCTGAAACTCAGTTCCTCCCCGGCATAGGGAGAAACTGCCAGCCGATTCAAAGATAAGTCTCACTTCTGCTTAAAACAGATGCCGAAGTGAAGGAATCCGTCTATGCCAGCTTTGTTCTGCTTTCTCAGCGCACCACAGACGGAGCTGGTTCCAGGCAACGCAGAGCTGAAAAGCCGGCGCAGAAGCTGTTAGCCACATGCGGCTGCAAGGCTAACGCTAGCCTGCCAAGAACCGAGCGCTAGCCCGCTAGCGCTAGCCAACCATTTCCTCCTTCAACGCTTCTTCCTGGAACGGCCAAAGTGGACAGAACTCACACATGAGGCATCAACAGGTTGGGCAGTGGTCTGATGGTGAAGAAAAGGTTTATTGGGAAATGTTTGTAAACCGTGGTGTTTAGAACAAAGGGCTAACCGGTAGGTCGCGCTAGCCAAATATGCTATTAGCCTTGCTAACATCCGGTTTCGGACATTTGAAAATGAGTTCGTTTTAAAGCATGAAGCGTAACTGCTCTGCTCCGCCATCCTCCGATGGTGTTATCTGCCTTATTCCCGCATCAATATGGTATATTAATGCCGGTTTTCAAGGCAATTTTGGGAACTTTATGTTGTAACCTCTTAGCCACCGAGTTGCTGCAGCGACCCCATGCGCCCGGAGGGAGAATCGCATTAACAAACTCGGTCGTAAGGGTTTAAATAATCTTACAGGACAAACAGTCCTCAGAATATTATTTCAACAAATAATATTTTGTTTAACTTGGGCTTTGCATTGTGAATGGATTGAAATACATGGCAGATGTTTTAACTCCACTCCATGCTTTTGAAATCAGATCTGGAGTGAACAGGGATTCACTGAATTAATCTGATTATGACCAAACACTTTTGTTTGTCTTTTGTTTGTTTTTGCATGTAAATAGTTCCTTAGCTTAGCTTCTTTTTATCTTCATTTTGCTTAGTAGTTTAGTTAAGTTTCACTAGCCTAGTAGACAGGATTTATTAATCGAAATATTGTGTTAATTGAGGTAAACAGCATTACATAGTGATGTTCTCTGGATGTTCATCTTATTTCTGTTATTAAATTCTTGGACTTGAAAAGAAGTTGTCACTCCTTTATTCTATGTGTGTGCAGGTTTTGCTGTTAAAAGATCGCTAGTGCTCGAATTCATCCCTTTCAACCGTTGTCTTGATATCAGCTTAAGAGCTGATCATCACCAGACAATACTTAACAGACAGAGAGTTATTTATGAAACATTAATTAACTTTAAACAGTGTATAATTGCACAACATAAATGGCGTCGCCTCGGTGGGCATTCATAAAAAAACATTTATGGCGTCCCTTCCGTGAGCCTTTGTAACACAGCTTAAACTGCGCACACATCAGAATATCACCTGTGACATTTTTAGACTTTTAGGAAAATAAAAGTTAACTAAAAAACTTCTCAGCTAGTGATAATAAACTGTACTACAAAGAGCTTAAAATCAGATGCTTGAGTCAATCAAGGCATCTGTTATAACCAACAGTCCCAGAGTGGATTTAACTGTAAAGTTAAGCTAACTGACTGAACCAAAATTTGTTGCACATCTGTCTCCAGATGCTGTGACCTATCCTCATGTTTGCTTAAACCACAAGTCTTAAATGAAAAGTCCAAACTTATGCGCTTTCAAAATTAACTGCCAGTCCAGGAAAGTTAGATGCTCAAATATCTAACCTTTGCATACTTGTCTAACAAGACATTTTGAGAGCTTACTTGTGTTGTGTAGAACGTATTCGTCTCCAGATTTAACTCCTAGTTAATCTGAGGTGTCACCCTATTTGTGAAAAGGGGGGTGATGCTCTTACAGCTAAAAGTGCTAAGTTCCCTTAAAAAAAAAAAAAAAGGTGAAAACATAAGCTAAAAAGCTAGTAATTCCTTAAAAGGTGAAGCCTTGCGCAAAAGCTAGTAAACCCTAAAGAAAGGTAAGCAGTCGCTACAGAGCTCGTAAGTCCTAAAGGTTTAGCGTTCTTAACACTGAAAAATAGTGTCGTCATAAGTCGCACGTTGAACAGTCAACCTGCGCACCTGTTTCTACACACACAAATAAGTATTTGCAAAATGTATGTTTAGACATAAAATCATAGCTAAACGTGCACCGACTGGATCTTATGTTATTTTGAAAGTTTTGTCATAACTTGCGTTTGTTTTGTGTTAGCAAGATGGAGCCAAAACGTCTCACATCTGAAGCTGCACCTTTGGTGGACCAAGCAGACATAGAGAGGCAGAAGGTTGTCATTGGCGACCTCATCAAGTTATCTGCAGATGAGTTAAATAATTTAAACAATCTTAACCTTGCTGAATGCGATAAAATGATTAAGGAACTAATGGATTTTATTGCAAACCCAACTAAAGATGCTCTGATTACAGATGTTCTTTGCCAGATCACCCTGCTGCATCAGCAAAGATCCCAACTGAAAGCTAAACAGTTTCTTCAGTTAATGGTTGAGCATCAGATGGTTTTAGACAGTGTGAGTGCTGCCAAACTGGAGCTCTCAAAGGCCGAGGTGAGGATGGAGGAAGCTGATGCTGAGACCAAGGACCTCAAAGCTCCTGATGTCAGCGAGGCTGCATCTCACCAGAGAAGTGAGTCCTCCACCCTTCAGGTGAAATCTTCACACGATCAACCTCAGCAGGTTGAATCATTGCAGGAGCTGGAATCACAGAACAGCTCTGCAGTTTCTAACACAGCACCTAGAACAGAACCAGTCTTGCCAAAATTTAGAACAGAACCTCTAAATTTTGAGTTTACAGGAAGTACTTCCACACACTCCATGGGAGATGCTGGAAGTCAGACTGTCCATGATGAAGCCCTGCTTCATCCTGCTGCAGTGGACAGCCCCAAAGAGTACCAGGTAAACAACTCTGCAGACACAGGTGGTTCAGATTGGAGGGATTAGCAGACATCACACCTGACTCATGCCACCACCTGTCCTGACTCTGTGCCGCCCCCTAAGGGCCAGAAGAATCACACAGGTGGTCCACACCAACCTAAGCCCCCACCACATGTCAGAGTTCACACCTTGGAAAACTCTCAATTACATCAGGAACATTCTTCCTTACATCAAAAGTTAGTTCACAGACCTCCATCGGGTCACAAACATAACCAATTTGACTTCCCAGGTGGTCCAGGGCCACCTCATAATTACGGTTTCCGTTTTCGCCAACTTGAGTCTCTTGCTCGTGAAATAGAACAGTTCGACCCAGATAATTATGATTCCAACATTCATAATTATCTGCAGGAAGTCGAACGCTGTCTCTTTGACCTGCCATTTCCCTCATCTCGTGAGAAACTAAAGCTTATATGGAAAACAACAGCTAGAAGCGTTCATGTTTTCATTAAAGCTCTAACTCCAGAGATTCGTGACAGTTATTCAGCTCTTTGCAAAGCTTTAAGAGACGAATATTCTGTGTACAGGGATCAGGCTTCAATAACTCTTGACGCTTTCAGCATCATTCAACAGGAAAATGAAACACCCAGAGATTATTACTATCGTTTAAGGAACGTTTGTTCTCAGGGATGTAATTCAAACGGTCCCGAAGAGGACCCACTTTTCAAGTCTTTGTTCCTTCATAATTTACATGACAGTGTACGTTATGAAGTGACCATGCATTGCAGGGAAAGTAACTTTTCCATGCACAAGATCCGCAGATATGCCCAGCTGGTTTGGAACACTCGTTTGCAATGTGACAGGAAACAAAGCAAGCGTAGAGTCTTAAACCTTCAGACAGGGAACAGGCCTAAGAAAAGACACAAAGCCAGTTCTCCAGTGATCCAGCAGACCGAAAGGTTGGTGGACAGGCTGCCACGAAAGCCTAGGCAGCCAGACGGTGGTCAACTCTTTTACAATGCAAGACCCCAAGGTCATATTGGTAAAAAGTGGAACCATTCCAAAGAAATGATCACAAAGAAACACTTTGAAAGTATCTGTCGAGATTTTCTCACCAAGTTTGTCGCATGTTTAACAAGATTAAACGGCGAGCTGATCGAATCCAAAGCAACCACGCAACTTATCATGCCTCAGCTTGATAAGGTCAAAAATAAATTCTAGCACGGTTTATTCTGTTTTAACCCTTTCTTATTGTTCTAAGACTTAAGAAGTGGAGGTTAACCATCAGTTTACCACGGTGTTTAGAATTTGTTTTGTATTGTTTTTGGGTTTGGTTTTTTTTTGTTTTTTTCTTGGGTTGGAATTTTGGTGTATGTCTAAATATTTGTGGCACATCCAAGGGATGGATGTCTGAATATTTTATAGTTAGGGACAGCTCCTTGCCCAACATGCCTCAATCCTTCCAAGAGACACGCTTTCCCATGGAACTGAACTTTCAA